>CM024790.1:13158006-14584256 GCA_014281875.1 Nibea albiflora | reverse complement strand
CAAATCAAATGTCTGATTTGGATTAAAATGGTCATCTTGGGGGTGTTTTGTCAGGAAAAAAGAGCACACGCATGCAGATAGACCCTTCTCTAACTCTGTCCAATGTGCAACATGTAATATCAAGTTTGATTATTTCTGTAATTTCTGCCACTGTGTTCATGTAAAGAGGTATTCTGTCCAAAAGCCATAATCATGTTGAATACCATGGGTCTTCTGTCAGTTGAATAATCACAGAGGGATGTTTAGGTAGTACAGAAAAGTTCATCTTAATTCATGCCTGTCGTGTTTTCGCATCTCTTTGCTAAAACTTAGCTCTGGCTCATGTGCTGCCGCAGGTCTGCCAAAGCTAAAAGGACCTTCCTTAAACCTCCTTGGTTTTCTTTGTCATCTGCTGGATCATTCTTCTTCATCTCACTTTCAGATGACTCTTTCCATCTCCCCGAGCACTTTGGCAAGATGACATTACACCAGCCTGAGCCGAAGTACAACTTTTTAAAGGTGTTGTGATTTTGTCAGTTCTCGTCTGGCAATGCAGGCTTGCGTAAGGTGAAGCTGTCCAAGATTTGGCAAGAGTGGAATCAAAGACACGTCTTGCCAGCAGCCAATGGGATTTGGGCTCAAGTGGGAGAAAAAAAAAAGATGATGAACTGGAAGAAACGCCATTTTTAAACAACCTTCCCACTCAGAGATTTTACATCAGCAGAGACTGCCAAATCCAACTGCTCCTCACTGGATTTTACAGTTTTATTTAAAAGGAGAAACAGACATGATAGACACTGACAAGAAAACATGTTTACCATTGGCAGAGGTAAATTTCATGTCTTTGGCCTGTTATCTTCAAAATTTACGCCTCTGCTGCCCTCCCTGAGGTTAATTCAGAGCCTCTGTGTATAATTGTGAAAAGAAAAAAAAACAGCTTGAGATTGAAAAACTACAAGTCTGTGTGAGAAATGTCATTGCTGTAATAGTGCGCCATGTGTTGCACCATTACAGCAATTTTCAAACCACTTCAGATTGGTAGCACTTTAGATTACAGCTACCTTCTTCCATAACTGCAGAACAGCCATCTGCTGAGACATCAGCTCACTTTAGCAAAGATAAACAGTTTTACACGCCACCTCGTTACATGAACATGCATCAGACCTTTAAAAAAGATGACTTACTAATGAGTCACGGAGGTGGTTGAGAGTTAAGGTGAAATTGATGGAATCAGCATAACAAGAATGAGATGAAATCAATATGTTGCACACGTGATCCTGCTTTGTTACTAGCCAAACTGTCCAAAGATACAGAACTTGCAACATGCAAAAAGTGGGCATGAGACGCGAAAACATTTATCCTAAAAGCAGCTTTCATCTTTAATGCATTTTCATGTCATCCAACAGCTTGATTAAAACAGCCGTCAGTATCCACATGTTACTAAATTATTCCTTATACTAAAACTGAATGTTCTGTGAAGAGCTCCAGCTGTGAACCTTTCAATGCATGTTAGAAATGAAGTGGAGATTATTAGCAGGATGTGTTCTGTGAAAGTGTCACCTTCTTCTACTGTGGATTACTGTAGATGTTAACTTTACACATGATTTAACACAACCTGTGATGCTTCTACCCTATGTTATTTGTTAGAACTTCATGATACAACACAGAGCTGGCCCGTGGCATACAGTTGGCAGTATAGGCAAATGCTAAGGGGGTGCCACAAATGGGGGAAGAAAAAAAAAGAGTAACTATTACTTTTCTTAAACTAAAACTCATTGGTACTATTATTTCTTGATATGAAAATATAAGTAAAGATGTTGTCATGTATTTATTTGTCTGTTGCAGAACGATAGTAACTTTCAGCCTAACACGGTTAACACAGCGTTATCTTGTTTTAACGTCAGTTAATGTGATAAAGGGGCCTAACAGCTGTTATGGAAAATAATAATGTAGGTAACTACTCCCGCCTTACATTTGTCAGGGTAATTTATAAAGATTAGACCTGTTCAGCAGGTGTTATACATCTGTCTACATTTTTATTGACATGTGGTTAGCTAATGTTTGCTCTGCTTGTAACAGTCTTTTTCCACACCTTCATATATTACAGTTGTAAGGCTGGTTGTTTGTTGTTTATATATATATTGTAATGAAGAGGGCTTCGTTCCCTGGAGCATAAGAGGGAGTTGGGGGTAGTATATTGGGAAAGGTAAAGTGTAATGTGAAATGGTACTCACCAGTCTCTTTGTCTTCAGGGTGTTCGGGCAAAAGTCTTCCCCAGGAAACAGTTGCCATATTTGTAGTTCCGGAAGGAGCCAATTGGGGATTAGTAGGGGTGTTGGGAGTTTGATTATTTTTAGTGAGCTAATGGGTTTAAAATGGTAGTATGGTTGTGTTTTGTAAATAGATGTGTGTTTTATAGGTGTATGGAAATGATTATGGGAATAATTATATGTAAAAGGTGTTCTCAGAAAGAAGCCATTTCAGCATGGCAAATGGATTCTCCCTCATTTGGTGGGCACCCTATATAAGGCGCCATTTTGTTATCTGTGGGGGGTTGCTGCTGAATGCTGGAGAGAGAATGTTGCCATGCTGAAGAATCTGCACAATAAAGAAATCGTCTGGGACACAACTTTCCTGCCTGATCAATCTTCTCTGCTGTATTCTCCTGCCGCAAATACGGTCAACCTAACATATATATATAGTATATATATAGTTTATATCGTAGTTTAGCATTGTAGTTCTGGTTTCTTTCGTAGCCCTGGTTTTTGGTTGTTTTTGTAGTTTCATAGAGTCCAGCTGAGCCTCCGGTTTTAGGAATGTGTGTATTTTAGTCTTTCTAGACCAGAGTTTAGATTTTCCTCCCTTTTGGAGCGCTTTAAGTTTATATTTCAGAGGCTGTGTTTTCCTCCTAGTGGAGAGATTTTCTGTTGGGTTATTTTCTTTTCGATTAGTGACTTCTTCCCTCCCCTTTCAGTGTTTGTTCATTAATAGTCCTATCTTATCCTTGTTTTTTTTTTTTATAGCCTGTTTGTTTGTCACTCTGCCTGAGAGGTTGGAGTATTTAAATCAAGTCTACCTGAACTATTATTACTCTGAGTCCTCTTTGAGTCCAGGTCTGACATCTCTTAGGTTTTTCATTTTTATTATTCTTGGTATCATGTTTTTTTTTTTTTTTTTTTTTTATGATTAGACTGTAAACTGGTTTCAGACACTACCTTGTCTCATCAGATGTGCTGTTGAAATATCTGAATCCCATGCATGCTTAGCTTACATGCTTGATTAGATCTTAAATCTTGTTTTCACTTTCAGCGTTATAAGATTAAAGGTTTTGTAGGACTAAGTGAGGTGAGGCTATCTTGTGTATCATTGGTTGGGGTTGCTTGAGTGCAACTTCCCCAAAAATAATGTTAAAAAGCAGATTATTAAAAGTTGCTAATGTTAGCCTAGACTCAGTTATTTAAAAGGCTAAAACGAAGACAACACCACTGTCCAATGTCTTTAAATTTCAACTATGGTGCATGCATGCACACTTGCTTATGATTGTCTACTGAAGGAGACTGCCATGACATTTACATGAGAGGACAGGAGTGTATCTCCCAGTCAGCATTGACAAACTGACCTGAAAGTAAAGGCGGGAAAAAAAGCTGTCACTGTCCAGCAGTCTTAGCTTGTCAGAGTTAGCTTGTCTGACCTGGCTAGCTTGACGTTTAGCTCACCCTTCTTCTCCTCGAAATGTTTTAAAATAAATTTAAGGCACCAAACTAACAATAGCTCCCTTTCCCAAAGCCTTCTGCCTTTTTTGCCCTTCTCCATGGACTGTTACAACCAAAGCCCATTTAAAAGTAATGGGTCAATGCTACTTGGACGACAATCAGAAATTAGAATCCTGGTCTCTTGCCCATGGATATCTGTTTATAAAGATTACTCGCCCTCTAGTGCCCTTTACAACACTAATTGGTAGCATATCGGCCTGGTGGCCATCACATTTTTTCCCCCAGCTAGCAGCAATGTGATCTTTTGGCTGCGAGCCATACTTTGGACACGGCAACTTGTTCTTAATGTGTTACAGCATTGTGCTACTACTAAACTGAAGAGTAGCAGGACACAGCAGCTAGTGAAATATGTGTAAGAAAATGAGTTGACTGATTAACATTGACAGTTTTTTTCACTTTGTAGTAAAATCATGTTTCTGCTCCTCCCGTCTTATTTGTCCTCTTTCACAAAACACCCAGTGAACATACTGTGAAGCTATTTAAATTATTACAACTCTTAAGGAGGGATTTCTATGATAGCGCAGTCACTGTAATCTGACTTAAGTTATAGGCGGGCACCTGTAGAGATGGCTATTTTCCCCTCTCAAGCTCCGTCAGCTTACAATCATTAATATGATAGTGGGCTGAGACTCTGAAAAGCTTTGAACAGACTTGAAGAAAATCCAATTATGATCTTTGATTCCTCTCCAGAAACAGATTACCTATCTCACTAATGACATTTTCCTTCCCATTCATGCCCTCTTTAAATGAGACGATTGAGAGACTGTGTGGGTGTACCAAATGTGCAGGAATGATGATGACTATCTATTCCTTACAGGTCTATCAGATGGACAGCTCGCATTATGTATAAATGCATTCCTTGAGAGTCTCAGCTGCATGAGATGAACTTTAAGGATTATTTAAACCTCTCCATATATTAAGTGAGGCCAGGAAGAGACAAGAGGATTTTCTCTCTCTCTCTCTCTCTCTCTCTCTCTCCTCTCTCTCTCTCTCTCTCCCTCGTTCTCGCCCTTCGCAAGGACTTTAATTCAAAGAAAATGAAGGTTGTCTGACATCCAGAGAGATTTTTATTTACAATTACAGGGCCCTTCATCAGCTGTAGCAGATGGGGCGAGGTCTGTCATTTTCATGCCGGTCTCTGTTGATATAACTCGTGGGGGAAAGAAGTAGCATAACTTGCCCACTCCTCAAAATATTTTTTAATATTACAAAGAAACTTTTTCACATTGTCAGCTGTTTTAACCATTGCAATTTTGTTCTTAGTCATTACAATTTACTTTTTTTTTTTCCTTGAATAAAAAATGTTCACTGTGTTTTAAGTGATGAATAATTCATGGCCATACAGCTATTAAGACTTTCAAAACCCTCAGGGTATCACACTGATAATTAGATCCTGGAAAGCTGTCTTTACAGTGATCATAGTGGGATCAAATACTGCAGAGTTTGTAAAAAAAAAAATATATATATTACACAGTTTGTTTGTGAATTGTGCTGTGCATGCTGTACTTACATCAGATCATATAGTGTCAGATCAGGTCAAATCACAAGTAGGACATGAATACAAAATTAAAGTTAATATTGACAGGTAATGTGTGCAGGAGATTTGGACGGTACATATTGGGGGGTGGAGGGTTAAAAAAAATCCCTGCAACTATTGAAACCTTCAGGATTTGGAAAAAAAGTTTTCTTTATGTCTTGAGGGATTTCATCTCTTGTCACGCGATGTTGCTGGAGGATAGCATGTCAGTCACTATGTAATACACCAAAGTGTAACTACAGCACCTGCACAAATATTCCTGCCAGTGTACCTCTGATACTACCTCCAAAGCGCTGGCAGTATTACCAGTACGAGCACATTGGCACTCAGGTGAAGTCCTCGCTGCCAACCATTAGAGCTCCACACCTGAGGCTAAGTGAGCAGCAGTCACACAAGCCCCCAAAAGAACCAGTTGGGTTAAGATTTACTATGTTGTTGTTGTTTTTGCCTTGAGACAACACCGAATGAGAGGTTCTTTCTTATTCATAAGCTTAGCACTTTCTCAGAACAACAAGCTTAGTGTGCGTCTCTGCTGATTTCTTACAGTAAATGGCAGGAGTGTTTTAACTTAAGCTTTTTCATTTTTTAAGAGTGTCCCTTGATTTAGCAGTCTTTTTAAGAATGGAGACGACAGCATCTAAGTTGGAGATTCAAGGAGAGAAGCAGAGCGGCGGTCAGATGGGGAGATGGACAGATCGACGAGCAGAGGGCATGGTTGACTCCTCTTTTCTTCCTTGTCTTGAGTGATCTGAATCTTCATTGGAATTCGGGAACATACACGGCCGGGTAGTTAGCATGTCTCCAAGGTTAACATTTTTGATGCAAGACTGAGGGATTCAGAGAAGTGCTCCTTTGAAGTGTCTTGTTGGAGTCAGAAGGGAGGCTGCGAGGCTGTTGAAGACTGTCTACGATATTGACATTAAAACTCAACACATAGAATGATGCCAATTGAAATTTCATAGTGTTCCCTTCGGGAAGCTGGGGAGTTGGGCATGCCAGTGTGAGATGAATAATGAAACTTCCCTCGCTTTGCTCATTTTTTATTTAATGTGGAACTCTCCTTTGTTGCTCCCTGAAGCTCCAGGGGAGCCGGTGCGCGCGTAATACAGGTGTAGAGTCAAAAGAAAGGAGTCAAGTTCTTATTTTATATATGCATGAAATTGGGCATGAAGGTTAAATGATTATGAATAGACTTTTGTTGTGGATTTATGGATCATGGCTGGCTTTCACTATTATTTGTCATCACGGGGTGAATGTGTAAAGCAGGCTCCTATAATGAGTTTGGGCTGCGTTTTGAATTCTCCAGGATTGACAAAGATACCTTGAGGTATAACTGAGTCATACCATTGAATACACGCGTACAAAATGTGGCACGCAATTTCCCCCACACCTTCTTCCACATTCAACACTCATCACATGTGTTTTTCCATTTAGCTCATAGGGATTTTAATAGATGTCACTTACCTGCATTTTCATGTAGCCAGAGCTTTATTTGCCACAGTCCACTCGCTGTGCATCATCTGGCTAACTCAAGGAAGACATCTAGGCTTTGTAGAACTGCTCTACCTTTACCGTTGTGGAAGAAAGACAGATCTAAATGAAAAATGTAGAGTTTACAAACATCTACCAGGAAGCATTGACTTGGTGATGGGCATATAAAGACATCTAGACTTCTAGATTTAACCTTCAGTTCAATAGAGAGCGTTTTAAACAAGTTACATATAACACGTCAACTAGTATATTTTTGTAGTAGGAGCTTAAAACAGGTAAGGAAGCTTTTCAACTCTTCAACCAAACCAGGCACCTTTCATGGCACTCAAGTTCACCGCACGTCATATAAAAACTTCTGTGAATAAAGTGCAGGGTTATGAGGTGATGTGATGTTAACAGTAAGACTTTAAAGTTGATCCATTCTTATACAGTCTAATTGTATCAGCAAAGAAGATGTGACATGTTCAATGGAGTGCTGGATGAGTTGAAGTCAGTAAGTGAGTTTTCTTGGGGGATGCCAGCCCAGGATCAGATTGCAGTAGTTCATGCTTGATGTGACAAAAGCAGCAGGTATAACGTGGCTTATTCCCTGTTCCACAGACCTCCATTGATGTTGGTCGTGCCATCAACAGTGCATCAAATGTGTATCAGTCTGCAGCTGAACATACAGCTCTACAATGTTCATTTACTCCTGCTGAGTAACATTTGCTGTAAACTACAGCTATCTGCCATTATTTGAGAATCAAATGCATTGAAGAATTAAAAATACATATTAAAAAACAGAAAAATAAAGAGATGTAGATGTCTTTTAACCATGCACTGTAGCTTTGTAATAAAAACCATCTGAGAGCACAACCTGTTGCTCTGTTGTTCAGCCCTCATGAGAGTTCCTGTGACTATCACAGAGATATAACCTGGGATGTAGACTTGACAAAGCACCACTAAACCTCCTGGTAAAGTGTACAAGCTCTTGCAGCTCCCCGTACAAGAATGATATCCGACCACTGATATATGATACTAATATCTATCCTGACAAAATGGCACATTTGTTGTTTTTCATTCCACTGTGAGCAATCGTTTCAGGCTTTATGCATTCAGGCAGTGATACTGGGACTCAACACAACAAGACTTTTTAAACATCTGTTGTTTTCCATTTGTCAGAAACACCTGCCCTACCTGCTCTCCTCTCATCCACCCTTTCTCTCTCTCTCTCTGTTGCCACGTCTCCTCTATTCTCTTTGCCTGAGTCATCTGGTAGTGTTGCAGCACAACCTCCAGGGACTCCGGGCCCACCCCTGAATCATAGCTCAGGTTAATAACCTAATGAACAGTCAAGGGCATCTGTTTGTGGCCATGCCACAGCTGAATGCTGGGGAAGCAAAAAATGGGAGAGAAAGTGCCAGAGCAGTGTATTGGATTTTGATTTAAGTAAACAAAGGTGCTCACCTACTTCAACCACTGGAAAGAGTGACTGTACAAGCAGTGGAGCTTGGAGCTTTGAGCTTTTGCCTTTTTTATGAGATCATGAGGTCAAGGGGCAAGAGGGTTGTTTGTGTCTCCCATTATGATATTGTCTCTGAAGTATTTGATAGCCGTGGAGATGGTGTGTGCTGCCAAATATTAAGAAAAATAGGGTTGCTGGCCACACTGTCAAAAGAAAAATGATTCCCTTAACCTTTTGTGATAGGAATTGAATCTTTTGCTCTGTCTGGCGCAGACTTACTATACTTCTGTGCACGGCGTGGTATCGGGATTCATTTTTCATTTCACTGAAAAGAAGCTACCTCCCAAAAGAGGAGCGGTGGCTCGCACATTCATGAAAAGTTGGTATTAATCTAACGGCCTTGTTCATGAGGTTCCCTCTGAGAGTAAAAACGGTCCACCTGTGAGACTGTAGAATCAGTGAGTCATGCTAATTAGCAATTACATCCACAATCACCCATGTTAATTCACTTAGGAGGAGGTCAGTGTAATTCATTCTCATTTTCAAAAACTAGGACTGACATTAAATTAATGCACCTAAAATAAGTGGCATTTAAGAAGCAGAGTCTTCCACTCAAAGAGCCAGCCAGGCGTGCACCGTTATCTCTGTACCATTTTATTCTTTCATTCGGTCAGAGAGAGACACACATGCACATGCACGCACACGCGCATTTTTAGGTCTCTCAGGTTCTCTTGAAATCTAATTCCCCCTCAGAACAAAGATCCAATCTCTGTCCAACATACATGTCAGCACATGGACAAATGTCTTGCGGGGAGAGCTTCCTTTATTTTCTGCTTGCTTCTTCTCAAACGACATCTCCAGCCTAGTTGCAACTTTTGGCATTCAGGTCAAATGCAGAGGATTTTTCCGAAAAAGCTAAGTAACACCTTGCAAATACAGATTCACCGACACTAGATATTTGAATTCAGATGTCAGCGTAATGAACATGCATTAAAATCTGTCTGTGACACTCTCCAAAAATGGGTAAATATGTGGATTGACATCTGTTCTAGAGCCCATGCAGTAATATCCTTTAGCCTGTATATGTTTGTGTTGATTTATAATGGAGTTTCCATCTGAGGGGTCAAAGGTTACAGACATTCATTGTTGGTTTTTTCACCTTTTGGCCAATTCATTGAATCTTTTAATCACATGTTACTGTTTTTTTGTTTGTTTGTTTTTTTTATAATTGCAGGTTGAGAAATATTCTTATCCTAAACTATTGAGACTATTTATCCAAGTGAATCGACAAATTTGACAAAATTGTTATTGTCTTCACAGGGTCCTTTTCTCGCCTCACCCACATTAATCAGCGGTCAAACTGATCAGGAATCCGATAAATGCTCTATAATGTGCCAAAATTGCTGAAGCTGTTTTTCCTGTCACTATAAGGAGGAGGACAATGGAGGCTAATTTCAGCCTGGCTGCTGTTATCACAGGAGACAGAATCTGTTTAGAGGTTACCTCCTCTGGCTAGAATGGGAAATGTTTTTGCTATTTTGATGTTGGACAGCTATCCAATACCCCTACCATACATTTAAAAAATATCTCTATAGAAAACTATGTGCTACATCCAGCTGACATCCACTGACATTTATGTACCAACGTATTGACCAATTTAGTGTAACTCTAATGCAAAAACAATGCAAATTTAGCAGGGATGCTGTTTACAATATAAAACCCCTTTGTAATTAAGCACAGCAATTTAAAAAGAAAACACTTTCAGGGTATGGTTCAATGTGTTTTTTATTAGATGATACATCTACATATATACCACATCTGATATGCATAATGAGTTGGTATGCACTACTGGGAACCTTAAAACAAATTCAAATAAAAATATCTTTGGGGAAACAGAACATCTACTAATATGTCTTTTCTGTTGGCATACGTAATTGCAAACGAGCAATTAAGAATACAATTTAAAGAAAAAAAGACAGCACACAATCCATCACACTGTTCGGATGCCCTATCAAGAGATTACTTGATAAGTTGCCCTGCCTAATCTAGTTAACATGGTAATTTTTCAGATTTTAACGATTCATTTCCTCAACAATGTCCTGTCCATGGGCACTCCTTCTTCCAGATGAGAGAGCCAGCCACGTTGATTGTATTGAAATACAAATGCTTCCTCTTCTTAGTGCGTTGAATCAGGACAGAACAGCTTCTTAACAGCGTTTCTAAAATGTAACTCGTTCATTTGTTTGTCTCTTCAGTGTTTTCGAACCAGAATAATTATTTGAAGTACCCTAACCCTGCAGTCTTCATTTACACACCACACACAAAAAATCCTATAAAAAATTCCCATCTGCATTTGCAGATAAACAAGAAATCCAATCCAGAGGCTTTGCTGTTTAAGCCCAGAGTTCAATTTCAGCTGACAGATTCAGAGGAGATTTTCTTTGCAACCTGTACTTTCAACATTAACCACAGAATGTGAACCAGCAACCCTGGACATGAAGTAAATTGCATCAGATGCTATCATCAATCTCTCTCTGTTGGCAACATGTCTTATAAATGTAGCAGAGACCAAGCAGCTGTAGTCGGCTGGATTGTGCCGTATCTCAGCCACACAGGTTTGTGCAGAAAGTCTTGTGTGATGGGCCATGAAAGACCTTGTATGACACGGAGCACGTTATTTCTCCACTTTTATACATCTTTCTGTATCAGACCGAAAGCCTATATGATCTCCTGTGTACCATTTAAGCATTTCTTGTGTCCACTTACTCTATCAAACAATCTAACAATACATGGTTCTTTTATCAAAAGTTTTCTCAAAAGTAGCTGTCCCTAAAGTGTAACTGCTTTGAAGAATAATAACAGCATATTTTTAGAAAAAAAAATCAATCTGACTTTAAAGCCCTTCATAGCACCAACACAGCTACTCATACACTCACTAATGATCTACTAGCAGCTACTAGTGTTTTTCTATTTTAATCACTCTTGATCTTTTCCGTGCCTTTGATGGTTGCTCCATTTTACTGGACAAAGAATTGACACAGGAGCAATTTGTACAAAACGAACTGGCAGCTTCTTCTCCACGATGAGTCAGGTGTTCACCAAGGTTCGATTCTAGGACCGTCGTTGCTTTCAACAAACAAAATATTTTAGAGTTGAAAAAAGGGTTCAGCTATTTTGATTCCATCAATCCATTAATAGTTCGTCTTAGAATTTTCTGGTTCCAGGGATAAAATAGCCGTAATTGTTTTAGGTTTTTTAATCATCAGATTTGATTTTTTTTGATTTTTTGACAATTGCTTCTAGCCAAAGCTTGCTGCTGTCAACAACGTTTACTTGAAGTGTGTTTGGTTTGCTGAGTGAGGACAAAAGTGCCCTCAAATCATATCATAAAGAACATCTCTTTTTAAAGGTTAGTCCAAAATTGACTGTCAGTCAAACCAAAACATGAAATTTTGTATTTTTCTAAGTGGATGGTCTGATAAGAGAGACAGAGTGTGGGGACAAGTGACAAATGCTTGTGTCACCTGTTATAAGAACTGTGGCCTGAAGTGCATTGCAGCACATGAGACATCAGTGCCACAAGAGGGGGGCAGAGTGTTAACCATTAACATGAACACTGTTTATACAAAATATGGGGGTGTGGTCTTGACAACTATGGAACAATGATAAACTAACTTTTTACTTTGCTGATTCACCGGCTTTCACGATTCCCTCACTTTCATTCAAGGTCTATGTCGCTCGACCAGCCTCTCGCATTCCTCTCTCTCTCTCTCTAACTTCTTTGTGTCATTATTTTTGCAGCATAGACTGCAAGACCAAGACAGCTGGGTACACCAAGCCAAAACACAATAGGTAGAGAATCATAGCTTAGTCCATGAGGAGCCTGACCAAGGTTGCAGCAAAAGTTGAATCTGACTTAAATTTTCTACTGCAGGTCACTGCATTCTTTTTCAGGCACCCGCAACAGCAACCAAAATGTACCAGCCTCACTCAAATTATTAGAAAAATCTACATTTCTGCCAATTTGGTCTGAGTACAGCCTAATTTCTCTGTCATGCTAGAAAAGGAGTTTCGCAGCTGAACTATGTCATCTTGCCCAGCGCTGCTTTAAATAAAATATTGACTTTATTGAGTTGTTAATTTCCATGCATTAAAATCTCACATGCATGTGTGCACACTAGAGAGCGTCTCATGATCCACTGGCCTCTATAATGAACAACACATTAACTTTCAGCATGCTGTGTCGTGGAACCATTTATTTTTGCAGTCCATAAACTACTTAATATGTGCTCCCAACCGTCATCCTTATTAAACAAAGCCATAATTGTTCCACGCTTGTCATCATTAGTGATTTGTGGAGAAAGAACTTTCTTGTACTGACCAAGTAGCACTTGTTTGAACTGGACTCATGGGAACAGCGGTTGCAACGCAACATGCAAGTTTTGCATCAGCACTGACATCTCCGGCCAGCAGCACATGACCTTTTTTATACAAGCGTCTTTGCTCCTAAAACAAAGCCATGAGTGGAAGATTGCCCATGGAAGATGTCAAATGTATCACAAAGGTCTCAAATGCAATGCAATCTTTCCACAGCAATGCTCCATTTTTTTATTTATTTATTTTTTTTTTTTTTGCGAAGGTAACAGTTTCATCGTTTATACATTTTTAGAAATGTTATAAAGACTGGAACCATCTTCACTTTCCTCCCAAAACTCTCAAAAAAGACAATTTAAAAGCAATAGTGGGTCTCAGAAAGGGCATTTTTAATAACAACATCCCATATGTGGCAAAGTAATGTGGCCGTGCCAGAAATACTTCTATTATATCCTTGTGGATTTCTCTCTCTTTTCAGTTGAAGTAGTGTGAGTTATTGACTCATCTGGATATTTTAAGAGAACCGGCCACCCGCATGAAATACATACTTTTCGAATCTCTGAGAAAACTGAGAAAACTCCATCTGCTGATGACGGATTTGCAATAAGGTTGAGACACTTCAAATGAAATTAATAAGTGAACCTTCAGTTGGGATTGTTTTAACCGAGAAATGCTTTCCAACATCGAGAATGACATGCCTGGCTTAATTTTTCAATTAATTAGTTAAACAATCGGTTGTCAACTGAAAATACGGTCTGCTTCTTTCGTCCTCTTTGACAGTAAATTGAATATTGTTGGGTTGTGGACAAATCAAGACATTTGAGGATGTCACTTTTGACTTTGAGAAACATTTTTCAGCATTTTTTTATAGATCAAACAACTAGAAAATTATCAACACATAAATCAATAATGAAAATTATTGTTGCAGCCTTTATTTCAAGTCAACGCATATTCCCTAACAGGATAAAGTTTATCTCCATGTGACAGCCCTGGCCGTGAAATTGAGCCAATACAGAAGTGCCAAAAGCTACAGTTCCTCAAACGGTCACTTGAGACTGGCTCCATAATTGAGTCAATCACCATAAGACCTCATATTAAAATGTCCAACTTCACAGCAAAAATAAATATTTACTATATTAAATATATTTACTTACTTTATATAATAATGTTTACTGCCAGCTGTTTTGGACATAGCCGATTTCCCCATCCATGACAACTGTACTGAGTACTGTACTGAGTCTGAATTTGTATATAAGTCACCTATTCAAAATATATTATGGCTTAAAGTTATGCATAATTAGCAGCGTGGCTGCTTTGACTGACAGGTAGGTGTGGTTAGAGGTGCCTTTTTTGAGCAACCAGTGATTAATCAGTCCACCTCAGGTCCACCGACGATCCATGTCTTTGTTGGTATTTATATTAGCCACGACGCAGCAGAGGCAGAACCGCCAAGATCGTGGCAATAATGTCCATATTTATACTGTCTACATTTATCTCACATGTTCACTTCCATTAGTTTCTGGAAACAATTTATATTTATTTGACCTTTAAAAATTTATATGCAAGATGTGAGGCTTGGAGGCATCATACCAGACGGTCTATCGAGACTGTCAGTAATTTTTAGATCCATCCATTCCATTGTTTGTTGACATCAGATATTAAATGGATTTAAGGTCAGCAGACTGTGAGTATATTTGGATTTAAGTTCAGAATATCATTATGTTTATCGCTGGAAGGAAACAATCCCATATGGTATATACAAGAGGGAGAAAATCCTCAGTATGGCAAATGTGTAGAATCTGCATTTTTTTTTTTTTTTTTACAGTGACCTTTTGTGTCCCAAGTTCAATCAAATTCGTGGGCCTTCCTCATCCACCTGATCTCAGCAAGCTGTGAAAAGCAGGAGTCATCATCTAACACCAGCACGGAAAGCCAGATCCTGACATTTAAATAAAAGATGATGCAATTCAAAAGAAATGCCGGGCTTCATAGAAAATCTGATAACACAGAATAGCTTTTACCCCAATTTCATAAAGAAGGTCCTCACTTGAAGGGAACATTATTTTTATCTTCTATGCTACATTGCTTGAAAATTAAATATTCATAAGATGCTTTCTCCATATTTACATACAATATGTTTGTTTTTTTCTCTGTAGGTGAGTCTTTTTCAAGGACACTGTTTTTATCACAGCAATTCGCTAAGCTCTCATTTAATTGTGCTGTTGAATTTAGAGTCTCTACTTTGCTTTGGCACCTGAGCGCTGAATGAAACAAGCAGAAATGATGTAAGCTAAGTTCCCTTTTGGATTTGTGCACCTCAGACATTTGAAAGTGAGACCATTGTCATGTAGCGTCATTGTCAAAAGACAGCAACTGATGAATATTTCATCTCTCCTGCCTACCAAACCTTACCTGCCTGCATACAGATGTTCACTGCATTAAAACACTGTTCTGGCCTGTGGTGTTTCCTGTATAGAGAGTTTTTATTGTTCACCAGTGCAAGTCAGCCCTAAAGCTGCATTTGGTCTTTTGTTTGTCTCACAAAACAAAATGATGGTTTCAAACAAAAGAATAAATAAGCTTTTTATTCAGTGGATCACCACAGATCTTGTATTGAAAAAGGACGGACCTCTATTTTATCACGCAATAAGATAACTAAAGCTGGATTCGGTTGAGGAAGCATCATAAAAGATATTGCTGTTGTATTATGTATCATTTGTGTTATTACAGTGGAGCTAAGAAATTAAAACTTCTTGTTGGTAACAATTCTGTGAGGCACGTTATTGTGCAAATCAGACATAGGACAGAAGCAGTGTCATAAAATGCACAAACAGTCTCCTCAATAAATATTGCAACTTCCCAAGCTTTAATTAGTATAAAAGTATGGTATGTTGATCAAACAAGCACCCATGTGAGACAGAAGCAGTTTAATTTGACAACTTTCTCTTCAATTTGAAATAACATCATCCAAAAAAAAAAAAAAAAAATCCATTAGCTGTACAGAATATAACGTCTAATTCAGGCTTTGCTCAGATTTATTGTCTCTCATTTTAGGAGCAATTGCCAAAAGGGGAGATGCAACTTAAAAACATAAACATAATACTTATTTTTTCCTTCTATAATAATCTCCCTCATACTCATTAAAGTATGTCAAAATTAGCCCTTTAAACACTCACCATGAGCTCATTTTGCCTTCATGTCATGTTGATGTTGTTTCCTCAATTAAAACCAAATCAGATGCATTCTTTCTTGTTTTCGCCATATTATTTAACACCTACGGTTAGTAGTCACATAAAAATTTTACATTATATTACAAAATGTTTATTTATTCATTTAATATGTTGCATTATTAGATGAGATTAAACTCTCCAATATAAACTGGTTAAAATGAGTTTCAACCTACCAGCTTTATTATTAAAGTACTGCTCATATGGTAATGAATTAATAATGATTACAACACAACTATTCTGCATAAGTACTTTTACTTTTTTAAATTTAAAATTAAAATGCAGGGCTTTTACTTGTAACGTAGTATTCTTACAGTGTGGTAATGCTAGCTTTACTCAAATATTGATATGAATATAATTGAATTCTTTCTACCTCTCAGCAGCAGCTGGTAACTTGTTGGCTAATACAATATGTACTGCGCATACAGGACAGCATGGTGGTGCGTTCGCTGCTCCCCCCCTGTCCTGCTACACCATTCTGCTGCCTTATTCCCTGAAGGCCGCCGTGGCATTATAAGGTATGAGAACAGCTCCTCTCAAGCCATTTGGCTTCCTGCAGAAAGGTTGCCACAAATCCGCCACACTTAGGCTGGAAGAGCTGTGAAGCATGCCAGACTTCAACATGAGGGTGGGATTTGTTGATGTCATTGTTGTTTTTTCTAAATAAATCCTCAGGCTATGAGCTGTTGTCCCATGTATCTTTCCTCGGATTAATAATTAATGGATTCCAACTTGACTGGCCAGCCAAGCCCCGGTGCTTAATAAAATCACTGTGAAATGGTGATGTAAATTATGCTTTAACTGCGGTGGCACCAATTAATTATTCATTAGGAGCTTTTCAAACAGTCGAGGTCGACATACCTTTTCTGACAAAGCTTCTGATGGCAAGGCAGAATTAGCATTCAGCTAAAGTTCTATACGGCGTGAATAAAGGACTGTATGTACCTGTCACAGAAACAGATGTATGAAATGCAAATTTTATTGTATTAAACACTTCTTCGCTCCCTTAGAACTTTGTTTACTTCATGTTTGTCTCCAAATTACCATTTTCATTCCATGAAAAATGTGAAATGATAATGATGGATGTGGCTACCACTCTTGAGCAAAAGAGGACATGAACGCACATTGCACAAAGAACTGCTACATAATCATACAGTAGAGTGTGGATGTATTCAGGTTTTAATCAAATTACTGTGCTGACCGCTGCAGTGTAGACTGTAAAGAGTGGGCTGTTCAAATAAAGTGCAGCATGGGAATTTGCTGTGTGTATAAAGATTATGTTTTATATCAATAGAAGTACACCTACATGCACAAGAAAAGGACAGCCTGTCATCCTTTCTAAATAGTCAACAAATTGTGTTTCGCGGGGAGACCAAGTTAGCACTTTGGCAGCATAATCCATTATTTTACTCTGGCATACACAGCATTTTTATGTGTCTCGACAGGAAAGAAGCTGCATCCTAAATTCCTCTACACACCTTGGTACATTAATGAGAGCGTGCATGAGTGCTGATGGGTTTTTATTTGCAACACAGACGCTCTCTTATGTAGTTGAAAACCACGCATACCTGCGCCGCACTCTGATGCCCTGTGTCTAACCATGTGAGCGGAAAGTGCAGCTACTTTGCATGGAGCAATTCTAAGTCAATTTTCCCAACTTCCTCAAGCGGAAAATGAGCAGAGCAAAGATAAGATGCGAAAGTGCATTGTCGACTGTGTAGTATATCTGCTTTATGATGGCATACAGTGATAATTCCTGTAGACTCTAAGCAGGGAACCGACTGTAACTCGTAGCACATTGCATAAATATTCTCTGGTGAAGCACCTGGTTCATCCGACCATTTCTGGCTCTGATTCTGTTTTGTGCTTTCGTTAGGTATTAGCTCGTATATATAAATCAGTCTTCAAGCTGACAAAGCTATATAGTTATGAATTCATGGATAAATGGATTTACTAAACTCAGGATAAATGCTTGTGATGCAGCCATGGCATTGCAAAGACACTAATGGATGCATTTAATCCAACACCTAACCGGAATGAATGAGTCATTGACCCGAGCAGTCACACAATGATGAGATTTGAATTATAATAAGATAGAAAGGGGCTTAAAACTGTACGGTGCTTGGATAGGCACTACACCACTAAAATAGCTGCTGCAAAATCTAAGACATGGGCACATGGTTTGAAAATCTCAACCATTTAGCCATGCTTGTGGCAAGGCTTTTAAGGATAGCAACGTCAGTCCATGAGCTGTCAAAGAATTGAGCTCAATTTAGCATTCGTGGTTCCCAGGGGATGAATCCTGTGATGAGATAAGTTTGGTAATTGCCTGACCTTTTATCTGCTGCCTTATGTAAGCTGACTTTGTTTTTTTAATGAAATGTCATCACAGCTATTGGCTGGATTGATATGTATTTTAGTAAAAACATCCTCTAGTCCTCTAGTTTCATGTTTGGAGCATGAGCATGGTGCAAAATAAACTTTGTCCACAAGGTGTCCCCACTTATTAATATATTAATATCATAAGTCTCATAATTAGATTTTACAATGAGTTTTATCTCACATCCTACACAATAGTCCATGTCCAATGTCTGTAGCAGTTTGCAGGCGCAAGTCCTATATATCTTAACCACCTTCATTACACTGACTTGCCTGCAGAGCATATGAACTGGGCTCAGTCTGTTGGCCATGCAGGAAGAGAAGATAATGAAGGGAAATTCAAATGTTATGCAGGAGTTCTGTGCTCATTCCAGCCTCCACTAAAACTGGGGTGAGAGCCAAAGAGTCTCGTGGTGTAACACTGCTCTTGTCTCTCAAATTTTATCACTCAATAGACCTGCCATCTGGCCAGTCTCAGAGGTGCAGAGAGACAGCGATCCAAAATAGAAGCAGCAATAGAAGGGGTCAGACACAGAGTAAAGGCATCTGTAAAATTACTCTCTGTTGGCATTAAGCGCAACACAGCGACAGATTTAGTACAGTATCTTTGATGTCTTTTCTATACGGAGCAATATGCCTTGGTCACATATGATGGCATTCCTTTTAAGCGCTGGTAAGAATAATAGCATTAATGCCTATATCCTCATGATAATAACCTGTCCCATGTCCTTTATTTGTAAAATAATTGAAAAGAACATTGTGAAATTGCCTCTTAAAAAAGATTTGATTTGGACCAGAGCCATGTGAGCAAGGCCACAAATAGCAGAAGATAAATCTGCTGATGCACGTTTTCCTGCATCACAAATCCTCATGATTACCCCACTCCTCCATGTTTTGTGTGAATGATTTGCTCAGGCTTGATCAGCGGCTCAGTCATTCAAAAATGGATCTATCCCAACCTCTCCCCGTGAAGTCACGCTCAGGCTCGAAAACTCTGATCTATGGTACTGCAGCAGGAATTGACCCTCATCGGATAAACCGCTCCAAATTGCCTCCCTGATATATAGCTGGCCCTTGTTACCGCTCTCCCCCCTGTCAATTTTCCCCATTCCCCTCAAGGTCAGCTCTCCGTGCTGTTGGACAAAGTAGCAGAACAGCTCTTCTGTTACTGCCTGCCTAGCTCACATCCAGCTCTCCAGACCTGTGCCTCCACCTTCTCTGCCCCTGTGCTCCAATCACAATTCAGTTACGCTGATGATTACAACCACCTTCTTACAGCACCACAGGGGTTGGAGGGGAACGAACATGTTGACAGCACAAAATGGCTTCAAATCAAGAAGACACAGGGTTTAGAAATACTGTTAAGCCCTAAAGTAGTTCAACTATCTCCAGACTACACACGATGCCTCAGATGTGCTTTGATTCTACGGATATTCTTTTTAAAAAAAACTTCTTTCATTATTGAGAAATCAGTTTTACTGAGGTTACAGAATGAATGAGTAATTCAACAGTAATATGAAACAGAAGAAAACAGTGTTGCTTGATCATTACTGACTACATTGCCAGTTATTTTTCTTTCTATTGACAAAATAATCAAATATTTGTTTGGAGCATTTTGATCTACTGCCCAGGTTTAGTTACCATAAAATTGCATAGTTGAGGTTTGAGAAAGAATGAAACAAATGTTGTTGTTGTTGCTTTGTACACTCAGCACTCGTACAACGATCTCAACAAACATCACAAAAATAATTACATGGGAGAAATCTCATAACTGCTTTGTAATGTAATGTAACTTATAGCTAGAGCATGAATGATTGGTCGATTAGTTGGTACAGTAGGACAGCGAACCACAGCTATATTAAATGTTTTAAGGTCTTTTGAGAAAATATGAAAAAAAGCAAGCCTCTTGGAAGACAGTGTTGAATTAAACAAGGGCCCTTTATTGCTCACAAACTTGACTTTTCGTTTGTAAGAGAGAAAATGTATTTAAAGATTTATGGTCAGGCCAGAACGTGTAGTTGTTATTGTTCCGAGACAAAAGCCAATAATTTCACTGAAGTGTTAAAAGGAGCAGGAAACAAAACTCAAAAGGGACTTTGTTGCCCTCCCCCACTTGTTCAATGTACACTATGGCCCACCTATTGCTGCGGTCCTCGCATCATTTCCTAAAGTGTTTCTTCATCAAACAATAGGACCCCTGTGATGACGGAACATGCCCCGCCATAGGTATTTTATCTGTTTACACAGGAACCTACACTACCGCTACTACGAGCGTTTGATGTGTAGGCTGTTCATTCCCCACATGTTAGATAAACATGGCCTAACTCTAGTTAACTTTAATTTTTATCTCCAGACAAATCTGTGTGATCTGTGTAGGTTGGTGTGATACTTTTTTTCCCCTGTAATTTATATTAGATTAGATCCTCCAGGATAATTGGGCTGTTGGAGCTGCAGGAAATCAGTGATAAGACTGGAGCAAGAACAGAGGATACTGAAGATGAAGCCAGAACAAAAGAACACAGAAAGAAGAAGATAAAACATATAGTTAGTAAGCAAAGATGCATGGTGTTTTTTTGTAGATCAAGGTTAGGGAGAGTATGTAAAAATTTTTACCGACTTGCAGGTCAGCAGTTAATCTCAGTTCAAAAATGCAGTAATATAACCAAAACACATCTCAGAAGTTTTAGCAGCAGAACACTGCCAACAGTAACACTTTATTGCTTTATCATTATATAATGACCATAAACATTACGAGGAAGAATTACAGTTAGCGTTATTATTGTCCTTGTAAAAATACCTTTTATTTATTCATTGATTTATTTGGGATAAACCAAAATTCCACTACAGCAAAAATAAAGTCACTTTTATTTACATGAATTTTCTTCTTGACTTCTTCTTCTTGCTTCCTTTCACCCGGCTAATCTAAAAATGGCCTTGGATCTGAGGCGGGCTGATTATAGATGCATGGTATATATAGATACATATTCACTGTACTTCATAGGACAGATACAGATTTAGAAACACTGTACAACAATCCACACATAACCTCATGTGGCTGACGAATTTCTGCAGACGTGCATCCAGGAAGGTCGTGCGGCTGCTGGTGGTAAACTTCACCACCTCTGTGTTCGTCCGTGTGGGTAAGAAAAGGCAAGTAAAGTGACACCATCCTGTGCTAACGCAGTAAATCATCCCTCACTTTTCTCACTGGCCCCCTTCCTCACCTGACACAAGTCTCTCATAAAGGTCATCAAGGAATGAAAATAGGCACTGCGAGGAGGAGTCCAATTATGCATTTTAAACATGTTTGAAATATGTGCTCGGCTCTTATCGGCCGGGAATGCAGTCATCCAACATGTGTGTTCTCTGTTAGCCTGGCACTTCTGTCCGTGATACCACTTGAATAATATTGAAGTAGAAAACCTTTCTATCTCTTATCTAACATGTGTTCGCGTTCTTTCACATTATCCTACACACTGTTTTACTTCTTGAGAACTAGAGAGGTAAAGCCAAGAGATATTTGCATACTAAATATTAACAGCTATCCCTCTTGTGTATATGCATGAAAAGACACAAATGAACTGCCAGACCTGTGCTGCTGGAGGTTTTTCACTACACAGATAATTGCATAAGGCATTTGATTTCATTCAAGCAAATCTGCAAAGCAAGATACTGACATGATCATTTTTATGTACACAAGCAATGTTTTGCTGTTGAAATGTAAATTAAAAGATAAACTTGTGTCTTGAGATTCAGAGTGCTTCAAACAGTACTTGGCAAAACAACCTCACCGCAAGGTGCATGTAGTAGCTGCCTGAGCGTTCAGCTGTAGGGCATGATCTTCCTCAGCGGATCACATTCCCATTTTTTTGAAAACTTTTTGTCCATACTGGCTGAAACGTTCATTCAGAAGATGATGTGTGTGTGATATGATCAAAAGCTCCAGAGCATGTTGCATGTTGAAACATTACAAGAACAATCGTAAGAAATAGTGTTTGATTTAGTGGCATCTAGTTTCTGATTTCAACCATCCAGCAAGGGTTTAGTTTGTCCATGCTGGGCTGTTACAGAAACATGATGGTTCAACATGAAAGATTTGGCACCCACGTCACCTGTAGATATAAAAGGATCATTCTAATGTTACAAAAACTAAAGAACATTACAAACAATTGTCATTTTCAGGTGATTATTCAACAAGGAAATTAGTGGGGACGTGTTTATTTGTGCTGAATTTCGCTGATTTGCCCATTTTCTCAATACCAATGTTCCCTTACCTTTATTCACTGTCTATGTCACTTAACCTTGACCAAGACTCCACTCAGTACTACTAAGGCAACTTCTTTGCCTCACTATCTTTTAGCATAGACTGTAAGCCATACATAGACAGAGATGAGAAGTTGGCTACATGAAATAAACAAAACCAGGACACACCAGGTGGGGTGCCATAGTTCAGTTCATGAACTCGGCCTGCATAGCTTCACTTTCAGTGACATTTAAGGCTTATGTGGAGAGGTTTGACCAGTCTGAACAGTGGACTGACCACCGCAGCGTGCCTGACGTCAGGTTGCAGACATCAGTTCTGGCTCAACTCGCTGTGTTTTTTTTTTTTTTTTCCTGAACCACTGCAGCCAAAACTCAGCATCCAAGTGAAAACAACTTTTGCAAAATTCTGTCTACAATATGTGTCGTCAGATTGTGTTTTAAAACTGGTATCTTAATATGTTTACGTTCATAAAAACATACCAGCATGTAGAAAACTGAACTTGAGAGCTGCACAATAGAGAAGGGGGAAAATCAGTCCAGGGCTGCACAAGTGCACGTGCCGTCGGCTTCTTTTGAGTTGCTGAAGAATTTATGCCGAGTAGAGTATTGTACAGCAGGATATCGGTCAACACAAAGGAGTGCTTGAAGTGCTCGATAGGAGAGTGTGCGCTGTGTGTGTGTGTGTGTTTGATGGTAGGGGAGGAGGCTTATAAAGAAACAAAAGATCAAAACAACCCTCGTATGATGGAGATATCTGTCAGAAAGTAGTTTCCGATCATTTCAGCGGTCACCACTTGTGGCGCCCATTGGTGTGTATGATTACGCCCCATGTGTGTCCTAGAATACGTGTGATAACATTGAAAAGACCTCCGATGTGTGACAAGATATTCAGGAAACTTTTATAATGTGATAAAATAACCCAGCACTGTATGCTGACCACATTAGGATGCACAGTCACCCTTTGGTTTAGCCACACAACACGGTACAATTTAGAGATTCAATTGTCTAAAAGCATTAATGCACTCAGGTGAAGATATCTCTATGTTGTAGCTGTTGTAATCATTATCCCAGGATGCACTCACTATTAAAAGTTGACACAGTTTGTCGGAAGCATGATCAGGTTCATTATAGAATTGCACCAGGGTTTTTTTTTAACAGGAAATTTGATGAGTGAAACTGAGAATAAATAATGAGGAATGAGGTTGTGCATTGTTAGTATGGATACCTGACTTTGAGGAAAGTTAACACTTTGAACCTGGTCTTATAAAGGTCTTATATAATTGTGGTTAATGCCAATGTTGCATTAAATATAGGAGCAAGCAGCACAAGCCTACTAAAGCTCTTTGACACATTTGGATATTATCAATATTTTTTATGTTAACAATGAGGCCTATGACTACATGCATGTGAAAGGGATCACTCAGTAACTCTCTAATTGTTCTCCACAGCTGTTTAGATTCACTCACACCTTTTGTCTGCGTCATTTTGGACTGCAGCAGGCGGCTCAGCTGTTTGCAGCTCTGTTAAATCGACAGTATGCAACCTGCTTAGCACCAAAACAGCAAAGTTAGTGAATATAGTAGCATATGTGTAACATTTGGCAGTTTGAAGTGGCAGATGTTTTCCTCAAGAGTTGGTGCAGAAGAAAACAGAGCTAAAAGCACGCTCTGTCCCCCACCTATGTTCATGAGTGAATAAACCATGAGATCGTGGACACAAACAATTAAAATGAGTTTCCTCCGCAAGGTGGCTGAGCTCAGCCTTAGAGATGGGGTGAAGTGCTCGGACATTCAGAGGGAGCTAGGCCACTGCTCCTTCACATCACAAGGAGCCAGCTGAGGTGGTTTGTTTATGTGAATAGGATGCCTCCTGGGCACCTTCCTCTGGCTATGTAAATCAGGAAACATCCCAATATGTAAACAAGACATGACAAAGCACTTGTACTTGAGAGTTTTAAATCAATGAACTAAGGTACTATTCAGTACCCAGCCATAGTTCTGTGTCTGACTCAGAGATAAAAACAGGTTTCATCTTTAGGGTCCAAAAAGTATGTTGTATTTCAGTGTGATGAGTGTATTGCCTCGAGTCTCAAGGAATAAGTGTGTTATATCCTTTAGTAAGAGACTAATGTCCCCTGAACTGCTTTCCTGAGCAAATGATGCATTGCTGTCGAAGCCAGAGCTGGACAGACCTTCAGTCACTTTCAGGCTCAGTGTCTGACTGTTGCCTGGCCTTGTTCCACAGCAAGAAAAATGCTAGCCAAAAGCAGCTTCTCTGTCTTGAGAAGAGTAAAAAGAAATTCCTCATGTGAACATGTGTTTGAGCTGTAAATGCAGTAAGGCCTTATAGGCCACATAATACATTATACCAGGTGAAAACTAGTGCAGCCACCATATGGAATAGATGTTTTTCTACTGGTATGTGTGGGCTAATTGGCTTTTGCAGCACTCTTCCCTCGACCCCAAGCCGTATAAAGACCCTACTCTCTCTCAGTTCAGCAATCCAGGATTTACTCCACTTTCATCTGCACCACCTCGCCTGCTCAAAAGGTAATTGCCACTGACTTTTGACCTGTGAGTGTCAATTCTGTGAGCCACGGTGCAATTATATTCAGTCCAGTCGACTCTGTAGGTGGTGCAATGTTTATTTGGTACCTGGTTGTACTGCTGATATTGTTTTTTTGTAAAATAAGCAGCTTTTATGAGACACCTCATGCTCTTATTACATGGCAGATCAGATTTATTTCGTAATATGTGAGTAAAAGAAGAGGTGCACGCTGTACACTTGATGAGGTGGGGTATGCAGGACAAAAAAGCATCGAGAACAAGGTGGAAAATCAGTCACAGTAATGAACAAAGAACACTGGTGGTGTGTGGTGACTGAGAATGTCCTAGTTTGATTGAGCACGTATAGCAGTTTTACTGCAGCTTATTATACTCTATAGGAGCTGTGTTTCACATAGCTTAGCTAATCAATTTTAATCCCTCTGACAATGCTATAAGGTCATTTACAGCGGTGGTTCCTAACCACTGAGCTGTATACTGTACCAGACCTCAGAACATTTGCTGCCAGCAGAGAAAATATTATGATTCATGAAAAAGTTGAATGATAATTCTTTAACTTTATAGGCCTCTGTCTTTACTTAGAACTCGCTGTCATGCACACGACAAGAAGAAACTAATTTTCAACTAAAACAGGTCAGCCTGTCTTCATCCTACTAACTCGATCCTCTGTGTGCTAAGTTCCATATTCTTGCAACCAGGTGGCTAACATGAGTAAACAAGACTAAGAGTTTACAGCCTGCATGGAGGCTTTGTGAGGTTGTACTAAATGCATAGTGGTTCTTTGAGCTTGATGCTTACACCAGTACAAACATGCTTACAGTAAAAATGCCGCATGATGATGTTAAGCAGGTATAGTAGGAATGGAGCTCTTAACATAACTATTTTTCACCAAGGTCCCAAAGTAAAAACTGGCTGTCTCAGTTGTAAAATTATTCAGTCACTGCACATTACACAGTCACTGTTGAGATTCATCTTCTTGCTATATTTGCATCGGAGTGTGTGCCAGAGTGCTTTTGAATTGTAATTCTCTTGCAATTCTACATTGACAACTTTCAGTCCAGTGGCCATCCATATATTCATCGTTTTATTTTCCCAGATCAATGTTTGGATGACTGTTGTCCAACATTTTAGTTTAGCCTGTTAGCATGCTAATATTTTTTGAATGAACACTAAACAGTACAGCTGGGGCTGATAGGAAGCTTTGCAGGTTTCTGGTCCTAAACCACAGTATTGAACAGTTTGGGCTAACCTGATGATGCTGCTAGATTAAGGAAACTGGATCAAAGTTATTCCAATTCACCCAGGAGAAGACCGTAAATGTCTGTACCAAACTTCATAATAGTCCATTCAATAACTGTTGAGATATTTTAACAAATGCCAAATATCACCATTATGGTGGCACTAGAGGGAAAAAAGCAAAGGATCGCCAAATTTAATAGAATCCTCCAGAGAAATTTAATCCCTTAGAAAGTTTAATGGTAATCCATCCAGCAGTTGTTGAGATATTTCAGTCTAGATTAAAATGATGGGTCAAACAACTGACCAACAATGTTGCTACTGTAACATTACCATCCCTAGAGCATTGTCACCAACATGGCTTAAAAATAAGCAAGATTTTCAAATGTATTCAAAGAGCGAGGGGCATTCCAGGTTGCATGAATATATGCCTATGAGCATGCGTAAATATGAATGGTTTGTTCCACATCCCTTTCCATTTTTCACACTCTGCCCAGAAGAAAACCCTGAATTGTGGGTGGAGTGGTGCTCCACCTCATCCTCTGTTTGAAAGCAATAAAAGGCTTTATTGAGGTGGGAACAACATAAAACAACGTAACAAAGAGAATTAATGTTTTAAGGGTGTCAAGAATTTGAGGGCACTTTGCAAATCCACACTGTTTCAATAACCTCATGTACTCTGGCTTTTCCTTTCCCAAGCACTCATACAAACTCATTAATAGCTCCTCTGGGAGTTTGGAAGAAAGGCTCAACTGACTGACCCCCAAAGTGTTAAGAAATCTTTCTTTCAGGTGCTTGAGGTCAACAATGTCTGTTGTTTAAGTAAACCGGATTTCTTATGGCAGCTCCATCCAATATTCAGCTGAATAGCACTGATAAATCAGCAAATGCAGGAAAACAGATTCTTAGAAAGCATCTTATCTCCTAGAGTGCAGACATTATTTGATATCCTCCTAGGTCGCACATACAACAGGGCCATGCAGTGAATTACTCTAGCCTTGTGTGTGAGTCCAGCACATGACAGAGGGGTGGGGAAAACCTTGAGGGGCATGGCACTGAACCTCCCACAGCCAATAAGAAGTTGACTGACCTCAACATTTAGCACCATAGTGTCCAGATCTTCCAGCTGTTTGATCTGGGCACTGAATGAACAGAACTTTTCAGCTCCACTTAAGTCACTGGAAACAGATGAGGTCTGCAGTCGAGGTGCCACCGGCAACTTTTGGACTGTCACAGTGGATATAGATTCACAGATCACTTCTGGAGTATCTGTGAAACATATGCAGTGACTTTACTTTTTATTTTATACATATTCAGAGACACTCAGTCCCATTGAATGATGTCTGCAGAGTGTTAACGTGCCTCCGAGACTGCTGTTTATCTGCAGAGCTCATCTGACCCCATTCAAGAGCTCCTGCCAAGGTAAGAGGCTTGACACACACACACACACACACACACACACACACACACACACACACACACACACACACACACACACACACATATACTATGCACATTTAATATTTGCCAGATATCACTTAAAAATAATTACTTGCATAAGTAGTCTATTTCCAGCTAGTTATCCATGAAAGATGCATTGCTTTGTCAGTGTTGTAAGAATTCTGATTATGAGTGTGCAATTTTCTTGAGCAAATATTTAGTGTGCGATTCACATTTATAATTCACACACACTCACAAATTCACTACGCCTAATAAGTGGTATTAAAAGTCTAGGGTCGTAAGAGGCCCAGAGCATGGCTGCAGGGACAATGAATGAGAATTCTTTTTCTTGAAGCTGAAAAACGTAACCAAAGATGTAAAAACGTAACCAAAGATGTAAAATCAACTGCTTTTGTTGCAAATTTAACTTTTAACCACCAACCTGCTTATTTCAGTTTAGCTCACAATAAATAAAACAACAAAATCCAAATTCAATAAGCTAAAGACCTCTTAGACAGAATGTGTAGAAGTGGTCCCTGAATGCAGCACATGGATTTCTATGAATAAGGGTGCTTTGCCTCTGTTGTCCTTCTGCTAATGGTCAAATCCAGCAACAGGATTTCATCATGTTAGGTGCTGTGAATAAGTGACCCATGTTAGTTAAATTATTTCCAAGAAATAACAAAACTGATTTCTAGTTTTGTATCCTTTAAGCAGTGACACCAAATCCTATACTGTATGTCCTCTGCTGAGCCGGCCCTGTTTTGTGCAGGTATGGGTTGTCAAGTGGCACTTAGGCCGCCCACTTTGACTGCTTTATTTAGACCTTTACAGTGTGAGCAAGGTTCCCGTTAATGTCTCTGCCCATTTGTCTACTTATTTCATTCTTCTGTACCCAGTTTAAATGATCGACTCTGCAGTTTTCACTGAATTGTTTTACACTTTTCTCTCCATTTTAGAGCCAGGCGATCAATCCTTAGTATGAAATTATCCATTTTATTCATTATTTTGGCAGTTTTGCCATTTTATCTGGAGTCCTGTCTGTCTTTAGGTGTTCCTCCATTCATCATCTAATGTCAACCACTGAATTTTTCATTATATAAAAATACAGACAACGCTGTGTCTGCTGCCAGCAAAGAACATTTCCCCAGCATACTGTCCTATTTGAGAGGCTGTCTGGTGGATGTTTGGTGACTATTTTGAGACTGAGAAAATCTTTCAACCGACCTTTCTTGAAGTTGTGCATACCTTTAGTAGTCTTAGAGTTCAGGGGAAAAGTGACGCCATCCAGAACATCCAACTCCCCTATTCATCTAAAGTGGCAACAGTCGCATATGCATATTAAAACAGGAGGCAAAGGGCTGTCGTTTAGCTCAGTTGGTAGAGTGTCCGCCCCATGTACAAAGGCTCAGTCCTTGCAGCGGCAGCCCAGGGTTCAAGTCTGACCTGTGGATCTTTCCCACATTTCATTCCCCATCTTTCTCCCCACATTCCTGTCCCTCTTCAAAGAAAATTTTAAAAAACACAGGAGCCAATGATTTAAAAAAAGGCAAAACAATAGTTCAGTGTTCATTTACAGGCTATAAAGTTGGTAATTACGTCCATATTTCATGTTGTTGGCCATTGTAACGGCCGACAAACTCAACTCATTTAGAATCATCTTTGCAGTTTTTTTGCGTCTAGCCTAATAAAGATAATGAGACAAATCTGACCTCTGCTCTCTGACCCTTCACCTCCTGAGCAGGGACACTCAACCATGCAGATCATTTGGTATCACCTTGTGGCCGCACATACAAACTCAGCACTTCCATTCTGATCAATCAGATCAAGTCTTCTCAAATCTGATTAGCATAAAACATGGACGTAGCATCCGTGATGTCACCCATAGGTCTCTGAAGAGCCGTTGTAAAGCTCAGAGTGCTGTGGCTCTGGCTGACACCATATTGGCAATACATAACTTTAAGCCTCAATATGATTTGAATGAGTGAGTAATATAGAAATTCAGCTTCGGTACAGTTGTCATGAATGGGGAAATTAGCTATAGAGACCAAAACTGTTTGTACCAGACGCTTGCAGAGATTGACTTGTTCTGTAGCCAGTCTGAAATGGCCGTTTGAGGAACTGCGGCTTTTGGCACCTCATGTTGGCTTCATTTCACAAACAGAGGTTGCCACGTGGGTATTACACATAAAATTAAACAGACCCAAGATCAGGATAACACATGGATCTGAACCCATGCAGGTCCTGGAGAAAGCAAATGAGCCATTTCCCAAGATGTTTTGTTTAATGTTTTATAAGTATAAACTTTTCTTGAACAGTGGTCTGAAAGTTTCTACCATCCTACAGTTGTTAATCTTTAATATGTCCTGGTCTATCTTACAAATCAACAGCCTATAGGCCTTTGATACTATTACAATACTTAACAGTGAGGAAGCAAACACCTCATTTTTGTGACGGTGTTAATGTAAAAGCGAAAAACATGCAGGCATGTTATTGTTTGGAGCTACTATAATCTTCATCACATGCTGACAAATCCAGTGTAAATCCAATGTAAAACACCCAAGTGCTTCCTGCAATTATTCCAAGTGACTCTTAATGTCTTAATAAATAAGAAACTTAAGTTCTTATTTCACCTCCATTACCACCACATCATAGAATAATGCAGCAGGAACATTTACAGCTGCATAGCAGCAGCTTAAATCCCAGCTCAATAACAAAAGTTCTTTAACACATTAAATATTCACTACTCGCCGAACACAACTGGCTTATCCAATAAGTTTTCAGAGCACTAAACCAATTCATCAACTACATCAAGTCCTCCTTGGCTGAAAAACACTATATCATCACCCACTCCTGAGCATATAGCCCTGAGCTACAGAGCAGTGTGAATTCAGCCTGTGTTCGTGGTCTGATCGATGTTTTCTCTGGATAGTCTCCCCTGTGTAAACAATACAGTAAGTTGTTTGACTCTGCAGATGGACTCTTATTCATCACCTCTAAAGTGAGACTGTGGGAGATCAGCGGATGGGAGCTCAGTGAACACATGCAGGGAGCAAAGCAAAGGAAAGCAAGGCAAAAAACCCTTCCTTAAACTCTTATCAAGTTAGGGAAATAATGTGTGACAAATCTAATCATTTTCCAAATACACATGAGGCACCAGCAAACCAGAGGGACTCACCAGTACTTACAGGTCAGTATACAGAACACTGTAGCGGATGTTGGTGAATTTGTACAGCGGAATACTCTCAACAGAGAGTAGTAAGGCCGGTTCAGTCAGTTAGTAGGTAAGATGAGACACATGAGAGAAAACAGAGGTCAGAGGGTATGAGATAGATGGGAAAAGACAAAAATCAATACTGTCATCAACACAGATCTCTTCCACATAGGAGGTAAAGTAGTTTTCAATAGATCTGACAAGCGCTGACTGGGGGTTAAAAAGATAAAAACTGTATAATTAAAGGGTGAGAATGGCTGCGCTTCAGCAAAAGTAATTTTGTTATTCATTGCTTTCATTCTCTTTCATTGTCTGTTTGATGTGAACACAGCGTTTTGTCTTCAGTTTTGAAACATTTGACATCAGCAGCTCAGAATAAATGAAAAACCTTCAGCTCAAGTTAAACTGGTATGCATCGCCTTCCCACATTCATGGTCAAATATTTAACATAACTACATGCTCTTGTTGGGGGAATTTAAGTTACAGCAACAACAAAAAAAAATGCATAACGTAAACTATGCCTAAATAAATACATGAATTGGTTCACCACCGTGGAAACCCAAGGTTATAAAATTAAAGACAGGTTTTGTGGAACTTGAGGCATGAAGGTGAAGTTCCTGTTATGTACCCAACAAGGCTGTAGGAACAGTATTAAACTTTTGCAACAGAAATACTGGTTTGACTTTCCTTTTTGAAACCTCTGAAAAGGTTGCAGTTGCTGACGTTTTCCATTCCGAGTTGATACAAAATTGCTCAGAGCTGTCACATGTTTCAAAGCTGAGGACAAAACGCTCAGTTCAGTGTTCAGTGACCTCTTGGATCAATGAACTGTTTTCAACAATGACATCTCTACAAAGTTCTTCTGGCTTATAAATAAACAAAAATCAGAAGAAATGTTTCAAGAAATAATTCAGAATTATTTGATGTTTTATTGTCTCCTGAACAGGTCCTCTGTCCTCTGTATCTGTAAAAGGTGTTAAAATTGAAGAGGAATTCTGTGAGTGAAGATGGCACCTGCTGTCGGTGGTCCTGTCGGCTACACACCACCTGAGGGTGGCTGGGGGTGGATGGTGGTAGTTGGGGCCTTCATCTCTATTGGCTTCTCCTATGCGTTCCCCAAGTCCATCACTGTCTTCTTTAAAGAGATAGAGGCCATCTTCAATGTGTCCAGCAGCCAAGTGTCCTGGATCTCTTCCATCATGTTAGCAGTAATGTACGGCGGAGGTGAGTTATGATCCATAACACAACATGCCAAACGTGGGTTTGTTAACACTTGACATTTAACACATCAAGACAATTTATAGACTGAATCAATTTCTGCCTCTTAGCACAACTTTGAAAGATTTATTCCTGGAGTGTTCCGTTAAAAGCCAATCTGTTGCCTTTTTATCAAACACATGCATTGCATTTGTCCTTTCAGCTTTGGCTTGTCCACAAATAGGCCACAGGTTCTCAGAATTACAAGGCAGCTTACATCAAACTCTCATACTGAGATGAAACAATATTGTTAAGTCTTCTATTGAAGTGTTGTTTATGAAAGTGAAACATTATCTGTCTCGGGAGCACATGAATGGGTTTTGGCCTTGTATACCCGCTTATTGTTTTCCCTTGTGCTTTGTGAGTGGAAGACCACCAGGGGTTTGGTTGTGTTCCTGCACTGATTAGAGACGCTGGGTGATGTCACAGAGGTCTGGCCAGTCAGGTGATGATAAGGCTCTATTCATGTGCGTGATATTCAACACGGAGAGAACGAGAGTTCAAAGGAGGTCTCGTCGTCCCTCAAGGACTGCCTATGCTCTGAAATCAAAACACAGTTCTCTTTACTCCAACGTGTGATAAACTTGGAAAATGATGACTTAGGCATCTTTTTTTTAATCTTAGGGAAGTTTCAGGAAAGTTGCTTTAGTGTGCCAAACTGATGTGAAGTGGAAAATATTACACCATATAAAACTACTTTGTATCAAATTTTCTATTCTGGGCTGAATATAAAATTTATTTGCAAGATCTGCAACAATAAAATAAAAGTGGACATGGTATTTTTTATTTTTTTTGTTAGGGCAGCATTGCATCCATTTTATTCCCTGCATAGTGTTGAAGATATTACATTTTATCTTTACTGCGTATTATATTTTTGCCGCATAACATCCATAAAAGCAAGCAGGGAAATGTCTGCTGTTAACTTAAACAGTGTTACGTGTCAGAGGCGTGCAAAACTTCACATTCAACTTAAGCCCTCATTACTGCACAATGGAGGTACTGGATTCCCCATAAAAGAAACAATGCTGCTTGTGGTTCAGCAGCACATTCCCAACAGTGGTTAAATGTTAACTGTTTACACTGGGAGAACATCTGATTATTCTTAATTTGTATTTTATTTATTTTATTATTTAATGTGTTTTACAGTAGGAGCAACGTTGCTGTTCTAAGCTTGACAGCTTTGCCACCTTTTCTCATAGCTGAAAGGTGACAGATGCACACATGCGAACAAGTTATGATCCACATGCAAATTGCAAGTTCAGGTTTAACATTGTTAATTAATGCAAATGTTTCGATGTAAATATATACACAGATGAGAGCACGGTCTGCATGGTAATTGTAAGCAAGCAAGTGCGGAAATGTTTGTCAGTGCTGTGAGTGGATGACAGCTGAGTCCGTTAATGTATGTGATAAACATTCTGGACACATCGGCAGGAGAAGTTCATTAACAACCTACTGTTGCGTACCTCTGTACTCCTTCAATTTTTGATTCATTACATTCATAATATTCTACATTGGTTTGTCTCCAACCTTTTTATCCTAACCAACTCTCCCTGCAAGACGGAAGGAAAGAACTCATTGCCAGCCTGGAGACTGCCTGCATTACAATTTAAAAACCCTTTGTCTTGCACCGTGCTGGCAAATGAGTCTGGACAACCTCTAAACAAAAACTGTCAGTTTCTATTTAGCTTCATTGGATAGTGCAGGGATTTGGCAGGAAGGCAGAAGTGTCTTCCATGTGGGTCCTCATACTCATTTAGGATGGTTGTTATAAGCCATAGATGGAGATAGTGTTTTGTGACCTGAATCCTCTATGCATTTTAGTCATTTGTTTACAAGTCATAGGGATTTTCTAAAATTCATGTTGAATCTAAGGTGCAAGCATATTAATATGTTGATTTACTGCTACTTCATTCTGTCATTCTTTCTTCAGCACTAGAGCACCAGGTGCCAAAATTGTGAGAAAAAAAAAATGTATTTAAGAATATACCAGTTGTTTTAATCCTATGCGCATACAGTCCCATACAGTCCCAAACAGCTCCCATTCAAAACTCATACACCCACTCACTTGTCTGAACTGAGGTATTTCCAATAATCATTTCAAATGCATTTAGAGTCCATTTAAGAAGAATCCACAAACAAATTATTCCTCTGTCAATTTTTATGAATCCCTGAACCAAATAAATGCTTATTTCATTACAGCTTTCATGGTTTTTCTGACAGATCGCATTATTAATGGCATGAGAACACATCTACTGCAGTGCAGCACTGACAAAAATGATTGCAGAAGTTGTTTGAATTTGCTGAGCCTCAGCTGTGGCACTGGAGCTCTCTGGTGGTTAAATATAGTACTGTGCATTGATGACTGGTTAGAAATCACAGTCTGACAGCTTCTAATACGTGTTTGTGCACTGTTTTTTTTTTTTTTTTTCCTTTTCAGGTCCTATCAGCAGCATACTGGTTAATAAATATGGAAGTCGTCCTGTTATGATGGCAGGTGGATGTCTGTCTGGATGCGGCCTTATTGCTGCCTCTTTCTGCAACTCTGTTCAAGCGCTGTACTTTTGTATTGGTGTGGTGGGAGGTACCTAATTTTAACTTTCTATGTTTTTAAGTTTGGTCATGAGTCACCTATTCTTTTTTACTGCGCACTGTTGCCATCTAGTGTTCTTCAAAAATAATGCCCTTGAATCTCCAAACACTGTGTAATGCTCAAATACTTATTTTTCAACTCATATCAAAATTGGTTATTTCAGGTTTGGGATTGGCCTTCAACCTCAACCCTGCTCTCACTATGATTGGAAAGTACTTCTACATGAAGCGTCCTATCGCCAATGGAATTGCCATGGCTGGCAGCCCCGTCTTTCTTTCCACCATGGCTCCTATAAACACCTGGCTCTTTGACAAGTTTGGCTGGAGAGGAAGTTTCCTGATCCTGGGTGGCTTGCTCTTCAATTGCTGTGTCGCCGGTTCCCTCATGAGGCCTATAGGACCGAAACCCAAACCTGTAGAGAGGTCCACAGAGAGGAGGACTGTAGCGCAGAGAATTAACAGCATCATTGACCTCTCTTTGTTCAAGCATCGTGGCTTTTTGCTTTATATCATGGGCAATGTTGTGATGTTCTTTGGTCTCTTTGCGCCACTGGTGTTCCTCAGCAATTATGCAAAGAGTAAAGACATCCCTAAAGAGAAGGCAGCTTTCTTACTGTCTGTGTTGGCCTTTGTTGACATGTTTGCCCGGCCTTCAATGGGCATGGTGGCTAACACCAAGTGGGTCCGGCCCAGAATACAGTACTTCTTTGCCGCCTCCGTGCTGTACAACGGTGTTTGCCACGTACTAGCACCTATATCAGTAGATTACAAAGGCTTTGTGATTTATGCCATCTTCTTTGGGTTTGCTTTTGGATGGCTGAGCTCAGTGCTCTTTGAGACCTTGATGGACCTGGTGGGAGCCCAGCGCTTTTCCAGTGCCGTTGGGCTGGTCACTATTGTGGAGTGTGGCCCTGTATTGTTGGGGCCCCCTTTGCTCGGTGAGTTCATTCATTTAAAATGACCTCTGTGTACTTTTCCATAGCTTGATGATATTGACTAAAATTATGCAATTTACACTCTGTTTGTCTTTTCACAGGGAAATTCAAAGACATCTATCACGATTACAGGTACACGTACCAGGGCTGTGGGATCCTCCTCATCGTCTCCAGTGTCTTCCTGTTTGCAGGCATGGGACTCAACTATCGACTGCTAGACAAAGAGAAAAAAGAGGAGGAGAGGATGGCTAGGGTGGCAGGTAGAGAACAAAAATCCAACAGGTCCAATGCTGCCAAGGAGATGGCAGAAGCTAGAAACTCAGAAGACACTGTCTGATACTCTACTATGTTAAGTTACATTTTTGTTCAATTTATTTGGGGATCAAATATCTGAAAAGCAGATAGTTGAGTGAAACAGAAGAGCAGATGAACATTTTTCTGTTTCATAATTAATTGCTTTTGAAGACCACCACAGAAATCATAGCCTCATAACCTCACTTGCAATTCCATGTTAAATATTTACACCATTAAAGGGCTTTAAACTCTAATGAACAATCCACATAAAATACCTCTAATAGTCTTATAGCAACTGTTTAGCCTTTGTCACATATATTGTTAGGACATTATGGCATGTTTGAAATCTTAGTTTGTATCACCATAACCTCTTTGTAACCTATTCTGCAGCACACCATTTATAGTATTTTAACCTAAAACGTACCATCAAATAAAAAAAGAAGTTATTTTTCGATGAGGAACATGCAAAGTGCTGCGCTCTATGTTTTTCAAAGGAATCTCAGGAGTCTCTGTGAAAATGCATAATTATAGTGTTCACCTTTTGCTTTTTTTTTGCCACACCATCTTTCAAACACACCTGGTTACCAGGATCTGATACTAGACCACTGTTCATTCATACTAATAATCTACTTCTCTTTTAAACATTTTTCGAGTGCATTAAACTTGCATGTTGCATAGTTTTGTGTATTTATGTGATGGGGAAATGTGACATTGTTTGCAAGTTACTATATATGAAAAGCACTGAGTTGAATAAACCGTCATTTGACAAAAACACAAAAGTTAATTCTTTGTTTCTAAGATTTAAAAAAATGTTCCGATGCACTCTGTTTTTTCTTAAAAGCTGCTTTTGTATCATGTAGTGTATTCTTTATTAAACTCACTTATCAAAATGTGCTCATGTCATTTTATAACAACCACAATAAACACACACACACACACACACACACAAAAGAAGCAGGCATCTTCACACACCATAGAGTTGGCTTAATGGAATATTGGCTAGACAGTAATAATCTCTGACGTTATTTTTCACTGGCTGAACATTGTAAATCCCAACATGTACAAAACTGATTATGTATTGTTGATAGTTTCAAAGATACAAATCAGTATACTGTACCTGTCATTAAACAGAGAAGAGGGAAATAAAATAAAAGGTTTAAGAAAAGTACTTTGCAGAATAGTCCTGTGGGTGCCGAGTACTAGTAATTATACAAAAATATGGGGAGGACTCACATTTTATTCCACCTTTAACATGCTAATATTGGTTGGTATGATAATACCAACCAATATTAGTTAGTTAAAGTAGTTAAAGTAGTCTCTTTGGACAATTTTGAAGTGCTGTCAAGTGATCTGAGCAATCTGTACAAAACAACATGTTCAGTCAGCCTTTTTTTTTATATTAGAGAAATTTTCAAATTTTTTTAGGATTCATTTAAGGCTTTATTGGCTAATTTCTGATTTGATAACCTTTAGAAGAGTCTTGTGAACTATGATTATGACAGTCCAAAGGTTCCGAGTGTCCCTTTTACTCATCTTAATCTTAGACATAATAATATATTTGGGAATAATAAAAATACGCCCGTACATTTTATCAGAGGGACCAGCCTTTCAGCTCTTTCAGTGATGAAGGGCGGCGATGCGTTCAGGGACAAACAGACAACGTGCAGTGTCCATGTCTTTTGCCTCAAACATCATTAAACAAGTACTACGGCTTGTATAATTATAATATGCAAGCAAAGAATGAGTATATATATATATATATATATATATATATATATATATATATATATATATATATACACACACACACACACACACACACACACACACACACATATATATATATATATATATATATATATATATATATTGGTAATTTGCTGCCTGTTGTCATATAATGGATGTGTAGTTTAATGTCCTCATGGCCATTACACAAAGTTTGAAACTTACCGTTAATGTCTCGAGACACTCCAGAACAGGCCAATTCCTGCTCGCGCCCCCATATGGCGGTGGGAATTAAACCGTTAACGGTTTAACGTTAACCAACTGTAGTAAAAAGTCGTAACGTTACCAATAAGAGGTAAGTAACTACCCGACTATTGTAAGTGAAGTAATAAATAACGTCGTGTTTTCGCTTTATCTAAGTTGTTACTGCTTCGTTGTTGAATGTAGGTTAGCTAGCTAAGCAACACCAGTTAACTTGACAGCACTGGGTTAGCTAAACTGAACTTTTATTAGCAAGCTAATTAGCTAACTTAGCCGGACAATAACGGTTGGTCACTGGGTAAAATTAAAGGTTGTAGCGTTACTCAATGGTGGACGTTACATTTAACTACTGTCAAATGCCAACGTACTTGCACTTGAAGATTTCCATTCTATGCAACTTCATACTACTGAGGCATATAGTCTTTTTTTACTTACCTACATACAGCTACATTTTATGTTTTCTGATAAACTGAAGGATTAAGTATTCTTTCTTTGAGGTGTGAAACCCATAAAGAGTACTGCTTAAAGTTACTTTTTAAGATAAACTACTTAAACCCTTCTTGGATTAACTGGAAAAGGGCTGTTTTCTGAGCTTTTTAGGAAGAAGTGGCAGTTTTCACAGGACAGCAAAGCTAAAGACGTAGGACGATCTTATAAAATGATGATGAACTGCTGTCACCAGCTGCCAGCAGTATAAAATAGTTAGAAGTAGCACACGTATAAACACATAAAATAATATAGTAGAGCACTGACGGGCCATTTTTCTGCATCTTGAGTACTTTGAGAAAATGTTGTTTTTTGAGTCACTTACATATGATTACTTAGTAAGATTTCAAACTGTGTGATATTAGTAGTTTTGACTTTACTTTGCACTAATATAAGCTGTCTCTTTGTGGTCATTTCAGGATGGAGAGAGACAGGGGTTTTAACTTCAAACTGTGGGTACCTCCGAGAGTAAGTAACAGACAGGTGTCTGCTGTTCGAACTCATGAAACCATTGAGAACTGTAGTGATTTCAGGAATGCATTGCAGCAGGTAAATTAAATTATCCAGTAGTTAAATAACAGTGCTGAACAATACAATACTGAGTAAAGTAAAGGAAAAGAAACAAACAAACATCTTTTTTGACCAGATACGAAAGTCTTTTACTCGTGTGCAATAACCTGAAAGCATTCATGAACAGAGGCAGTATTCATTATGATAACTAGCATAATTGCTGTTTTCCCCTAGGGTTACAGTAAATGTGCTGACAAAGAGCAGTGCATGCCTTCCCCCAATATAAGCATGGTTGCACCAACTAAACCAACTAGACAAGGTAATTTCTATTGAACAACACTGGCCACATCATTTCAGCAAAAAAAATCTCATAGACCTTATGATTAATTAATGATTGTCTTCCCTTTAAAGACTTCCCCAAGATGAAAGTCGTGCCACCAATGGAACAAGACGAGGTAATATTTTCATTGTGCAAAACCATGAAGCATGAATAGGATAGATTTGGCGTTTGCAATGTGGTTATTTTAAAGTATATCAGTTTACTTCCCACCATTGTGAATTTTCCCCAGAATAATTGCAATCCTGGACAGCTTTATTCCAAGCTGTTGGATGAAGTTGAGAAAATTAAGTGCTGGAAGATCAAAGTCGACGCTGACACCGTGCAAAAGGAAAGGAGACTCCAAGAAAACAAAAGAACAATTGAAACTCAGCGCAAAGCCATTCATGAATTGCAGGTGTGTGCCACAGTAACAAGTGTAACTCTCTCTCTAAACACAGTATTCTTCTGATTGATAATAGAGGAACAGCATACTCTGACACCATTTGATAGCTATAGTGGTATCTGTTGTGTGTGTGTGTGTGTGTGTGTGCGCTGTCTTTACAGTTTGGAAATGAAAGTCTCAGTGTAAAGCTGGAGGAACAGATCAGTGAAAATGAGGATTTGAGGAACAAGTATGAGTTTTATTTGTTTCAAAGTGATCTGGGACACATTCGATGTCTTATATTAATGCCAGGTAAACATGACAAATAATAAATAAATAAATTCTATATTGATATAAAATATTTTGTGTTCATATTTGAAAAACAGGAACAATGCAACAAGGAACTTGTGTAATCTCCTCAACAATACTTTTCAGCGGACAGCTTCGAACATACATTTATGTGAGTAAGTTATTTTATGAATGTGTAGAAAATAATTACAGATTGATGAATGTTTAATATCAAATCTTTACAATTTCTAGTTGAATCTGAAAGAGAAGAAACACACCATCTCTTTATGGAAAACAGTGAAAATGTTCAGGTAAAATTGTTGTTCAGGAGTGAGTAAAACTGGACGTGAAGTTTGATGTTCAGTAAATAACTCACTTTTTTTCTCTAGAAACTGATCGCAGCATTCGAAAGCCTTCGTGTTCAAGCAGAAGCTGAACAACAAGAGATGCAGAAAGGTTTTAGTTTTCGTTTTTTTGTGTGACTATTAGGCCTTTTTCTACAGGAATTTCAAATTCGTCATTGACGGTATAGGATGAATTCTAAATAGATAATTAACTATTTAATTTTTTTCCAGTCAAAGAGGCCTTGCTGCAATTTGAAGATCTAAAAGAGAAATACCATCAGGAATATAACCTGAAAGAAAAAGAGGTTAGTGAAGTACAGCTCTCTTCAGATGAGTTTATTCGGGAACATAATGTAACCGCAAGCTTAAAGACTTGTGCGTGTATTGCATTCGCAGGTTTCTGTGCTTCAGACAAAACTCAAGGACACTGAGAATGAACTGCAAAAAATCCTGCTCGACTTCCATGAAGCCCAGACGCAGTGCAAACAGCTTCAAGAGGCAACAGGTAAGATCATGATTATGTTTCAAGATAACATGCTCATAGCTGTATATTCTTAGATTTGACTGAGCACAGAGCAATGTGATAAACTTTGTTTTGAAAACATTGTTTGGTTTATTACAAACGCTTTTATCTTCTTTTTTTGTTGAGCAACATTCTGTGTTTTGTCTGAAGGTTTTGATAAACATATGCATAGAAATTTTACAGCAGCTTTGACAGTGACATCAACAATTAAGTAACTGAACTCTGAAGTAATTGAAGTACTGTCTCTGCTTATGAAAATACATTAAAAGTGGAAAAAGCAGGCCTTACTATAAAACTATATAATATATTTTTTCTCCAGTGCAAGTTCAGTGAGCAGTATTAGGTGCCTTTGTAATTTGAAGCAAGACTAGAGAACATCAGCAAAGATGATATCGTTAAATGTTTTTCAGATGAGCAACATGAACTTCTCAGAAGCTCAAAAAACGAACAGGAATCCCTTCTTCAACAACTGCTCAACGCAGAGCAGCGCTGTGAAGAAGCTGAGGTCAGAGTGTTGAGATTTTCCGTGACACTGGGCTATGTTGTACTCTGTCCACTTTGATTTAAATGTTTTCTTTACTTTAGAAAAAATGTAAAGCTATTGTGGAAAAGCTGGAACAAAACAAAGAAGAGTATGCAGAGAAGATTCAAAGTATAGACTTAAACGTGGAGGAGCTCACCAGAGTTAAAGATCAGCAAGCAGAGAGGCTGGAGCAGACCCAGACAACTAATCAGGAGCTACAGAATTCACTTGCCTTAGAGACACAGAGGTAAAATTAAGTCCTGAAAATTCATAGCACTGTCCTCAGCGAATGCAATCTTTCCTCATGATGTTCATGTTGTGACTCATTTTCAAGGGCCAGTGAACTTGAGGATAAACTCATGTCAAACAACCAGGAACTTGAAAGGACAAACACACTTTTAGGTAAGCCTCACTGAGTTGAGTATGTCGATATTTTTTATTTGCTTCTATGTCAGGCTGAAAAAATGTTTTAATAAACAGGAGAGACCATGGAGCAGAGTGCAAAGAAAGATGGGCAAATCAAAATCCTTGAAGATGAACTGGTAAGGTTTTTTTTTGTTGTTTTTTTTTTTTTTTTTTTTGCTGCATTCATCATCTCTTACCATTTTTTGGGAAATTGTTTTATAAACAATATACACATAACTATTATTATAGATAACTAACTTATATATTTTATTTTATTTATTATTATTTTTTTATATTTCCTCAGATCAAAGTGCATGAGCTGCAGGAACAGTTCCAGTCCAAATCAATCACTGCAGCAGAGCTTGAGAACGAGGTCACTTATATAATGTTATGTTCCCTTTCCACATTTTAAGCTCCTCAGAATTAAAAAAAAAAAAGCGTAACAAATCCACTTTGTCTTACAGGTACAGAAGCTTAGATTAACAGCAGCAGATGCCATCAAGAGCAAAGAAGACACAGAACTTAAGTGTCAACGCAAGATAGCAGATATGGTCGCCCTGATGGAAAAATACAAGGTGAGGTCATGGAGTACGTTTTGCTGCTGTGAAATTTTTATTTTTTATGAGGCATTTAAGGAACTTGACTTGTTATTACTAGAGCCAGTATGACCGGATGGCTGAAGAAAAGGATGTAGAGCATGATGAGAACAAGAAGAAAGTGATGGAGGCTATTGATTGTCAGAGATCACTGGTATGATGTGGAAATGAATCATGATTTTTAATGAAAGTATAGAACAGTTAGATAATACAGATATTACAACATATTAGGTAATATATTATAACACTGCCAAAATAAAATTCTTAATACCAGGAGTTGGATCTCTCGAAGCAGAGGGTGGATAATGTTCAGCTGAAGCAACAGCTGACGACAGAAGTGACAGAGAAGGTATGTCCTAGTTTGAATCTGTTTATATTAGGCTTTTTACTGACACGGGTTGAGACAGTTTGTTCTTTGAACACTTGCTTTAAGGAAAACCTGCAAAAGGAGCTGACGGATCTGAAGAAAGAAATGACATCATTGAAAATGACTCAGCTGTCAGCAGTAAAAAGCAAGCAGGTACAACATCTGTAGATTACATAACTGGTTACCACTGATGGCGTGGTTTGTCATGACTTGTTCTTAACCAATAATTCATTTTCAAATTTCTAGTCACCTGCTGTGAACAGTAAACAAGTGCGATGTACAGAGACCCCAAAAGAGAGTTCTTCAAAGATACACGTGTTTGACTTCTCCAAGAGCAGGAAAACTCCGTCCTGCAGCCAAGATGGAAGTGCAGCATTTATCAAGAAGTCTGTGAGTTTGTACACAGATTGTCTCATGCGAGGCATATTCTTGTTATTGTTGGTGAGGTGGAAATTAAGATAAGTTCATGTTTCGTGTAATGTCATTCTTAACGTATACCGTATGTCAGCAGTCAATGAATGCTGTGTGAACATGTCACTATATATATATATATATATATATATATATATATATATATATATATATATATATATATATGTGTGTGTGTGTGTGTGTCTGTGTATGTTAGTCTCTGACTCTAAAGTGACTTTCATCATAGGAAATTCACATTGAAGACCTGAAAATCGCAAAAAAAACACCAAACAGGGTGGAAGGAGCATCAAAGATCAAAGTAATACACTGTATCATTGTGACATTTTCCAAAATTAATAAAAAGTATTAATGACTTTTGCTGACATTTACTTTTTGAAATCCCTCACAGTCCTATAGGATCAAGACACCCCCTCCTTCTCAGACAGCACACTGGGGGGAAAGCACCATAGAGCTCGACCCGAAGTCTGACAGCTCCGATCAAACTGATCTCTTTGTGAGTATTTTTATTGCTTAATGTTTATATACAGCATCACAGTCTGTGTTAGTTTTGATCATTTGTTTTTTTCATAGACTTTATTTATGATTGTTTTTCCTTTTTTACAACACAAAAACAAACATGACAAGTAGAACACAGGGCTTAAGGTATTCCAGCACCGTACCGGATTTCCGGCGTGTGGTGTTTGACTGCGATTCATTTAAAAAATAAAAAGTAAACATAAAAAAAAAAAATCCTATTGATGTACTCAGAAGGTTGTGACACTGACAGACATAGCAACAGTAACCACGGAGGGCCAGCAGCAGTTGATGCTGCGTTCCACAACTCTGAAAAAACTGGCTGTGAATTGTGGAAAAATGAATTGAACAGCGTCAAACTGAAATTACACGTATATTCATCTTCTTCCAAAATAACATAAATTGCTGCTGCATAGGTTTGCAGTGTTTTTCTCCTCCGACTTAACCTGTAGCGTGCACACTATGACCTCTCGGTTACCTCAGAGTGGTCTTGAATGCAGCGTCGAAGGCTACAGTAGAAAGTTAAAATCCTGGCGGGTCAAAGCACAGTAAATACTGTACAGCACAATACAATTTGTTCTCAGGTTGGCACCTCTCCCTCCCAATATTTTAGATCTTAAGAAACTTTGTTTGGTATAGACAAGAAATCCCATTTTTAAAGCAAGGAACGGAACTAGTGCAGTGCCCTAGTTGTAATGCTCTTTGAAAATCATATTTATGCATTTTATGCTTAGACAAAGAAGAATGAAACCATTCATTCATTAAAAAACACAGATCAACATTTTTTTTCAGATCAAGTGCCCTGTCACTCATAAATCACCAGGGAACTCTTTGAAGCTAGCTGCAATAAAGAGGATGAGAGATGCTGGTTGGACTGCTGTGATTGGCTGTGACAAGAAAAAGAAGAAGACCATCGAGAAGATCTTTGCATAAATGGTGCTGTTACAGTTTTAGGTGTCCATGTTCCAACGTTCATAGCATGCATACATCGTACGGTTAGGGATCAAATAGACAATAACTGTATTAGCAAGAGGCACATTTATTCCTTAACATGCATAGAAAGTATTGCTGTGGATCAGTTAAATATTGTTGTTAACAGAAGGATTTAGGTGTTCGTGTTCCAGTTGATTTTGGATTTAGAATAAGATTTTAAGTGACTGTCATGTTACCCTCTCCACTTTGAGGTTTGTTGTATGGAATAATTTGTCTTTACTGGTGTTCACATGAAATCTCATCGGTTCTGCATTGGCTTATATTATTGCTGTGGTAAATGTGTAGTTCTTCTGTATTACTATCTCAATGTACAGTATATTAATGTATTCCTGTGTCCCAGCGTTGAAAGTAATTGAAGTAAATTTGACAGCATCAATCAGAGTGTCCTTGTTTGGATGTTCTGCTCATTGTCTCTCTGCCATTACCCTCTCATGAAGAATTTGATTTCCACAAGGGTGAAATTTCAGTCTTGAAATTGTCCTAATTGGCGGATGTGGAAAATTGGTTTTGTTCATGCCTGTTGAGCACTAAAGGTGATCTCAACTTGTAGCAACGCTCTCTCCTTAATGAAGGAACTGGAGGCGGAATTGAGATTGGTCTGCTGAGGCCGTTGGTACATTGTCGTATATTGGATGGCCGTCATAAAGTCCCCCGGAAATCACGAGCGTGTCATCGTCTGCCACAAACGCATCTGTTGAAAATCAAGCAGGTATATTTAACTGCTAATAACAAACAAAATAGTTTGTTATGATTGCATGATGAAGGGGAAGTGCTTACCTGTGTCATCAGTGTTGTTAAGAGGTTGATGCAAGTATTGGATTTTGTGTTTGCACTTGTAAAACATGAGCGCAACCAATGACATCGCAAACACTCCAAGAACAATGCTGAAGAGAATGGTCATATTTTTATCTGAGCTGTTTAGTCGCAAAGCTAGTAACAGGAAAAAAAGGGAAGCAATTAATGTTAAAATAATACAATATTGCTTAAATATCGACGTGCAGCGAGCAATTAATCATTAATAAATCAGGAGGTGTGACGTTTACCTTGTGTGCTTCTGTCCAGTGACTCTGTGGTTGTGTTGACAGTGTGAGATGAATCTGCAGTTGTAAATACCGTACTGTCAGATGTATTTGTGTAGCCCCCTGAGGTCTGCATGGCTGACGTCACTGCAGTCGATGTTGGAGTGTGAGTGCCAGGTGCTGTGGTTGTCAGTGACGTGCTGTTTGTCAGAGGAGTCGTGATGGTTGTTGACTGAGAAGTCTGGGGATGACTTGTGCTCTCAGCTGCAGCTGTTGTTGTATTGGTGAATGTTTCATTGCCAGGGGTCATGTTGGTGAATGGAGTCGTGTTCTCAGTCAAGTTTGAGATTACAGTTGCGCGCACGGTAGAGTTAGATAGAGTTACCATTGTAGTCGTGTGTGTCAGGTTTAAGGCTGGGGCTGTTGTTGTAGGTGTGACAGTCGTATTCCCGTGATCTGTTTGTGCCACAGCCAAAGAAAGGGCCAGAAAGTAACAAGCCAGGGCAGAAAAGATGGTATCCATGGTTATTAAGTCCTGTACTGGGAAACAAAATACGGACTGAAACTGACACCTGAATGAAATAAACACTGTGAAAACATTCATGTTTCCTCATTTTAGCAAGAGTTTGAGACTTTAGACTTGAAGTCTGAACCCCACACAGTGAAAACAATACCGTAAATGTGGCGCATGACCTTTTGTAGCTACGTCACATGCAATGTATTTACAAGCTTACATTTACATCTGCTTACAGCAGCAAGACATCGCTTCATACAGACTAAATATGACAATGCACGCAACTACGAAAACATAATTGCTGACTAGCTGTGATCTTTTGTAGCTACGTCAATGGAAAATCTTCCAGTCTTTCCTGTAAGAGCTTGACACAAGGAAGTCCAGACTTTGATCAAGAACTAAATTACTTTAGCAAAACTTAATTCATAGACTGAATTAAAACAAACTCACCTTGTTTTGTTTTTTTCTGTATCGGTTAAAAGAGTAACTTTGTTCACTTCCCTAGCAGTGAGTCTGCCTCCATATCACAGCCGACTCTCCACTTCCTATAAACCTGACGCGGCTGTAGGATTGATATGCTGGCATGGTGGCAGGTAGAAGTGGGCAGGTCAGTGCTTTGTAAACTTCCTTTATTGCATGTTGCCAGGGAAACAAAGGGTAGGGCTATTAGCTAGACCAAAGCTCAATCTCTCCGTTTGTCTGTCTCTCCCCTGCTCAGTTAAATTTCACAGCCCTGAGTAGAAGAGAAACTGCATTGCCAAATTAACTGCACAGTAAATGTATCTTTCTTGGCGCCGTCTTCTCTCACACATACATTTGAAGGTCATACCCTCACTGAAGTTGAGCGCTTGTGTGTGTGTGTGTGTGTGTTTTCAGTAAACACGGTTGAACTTTGTACAAAATATTTATTAACATTTGTGACCAGTTCATACAGTTAGTCCATAAAGACTGCATATTGTCTGCATAAAATAATAATACAATACACAACAAAACTCCAAAACAAAGAGCCTAGTCTTTCTTCAAAACTGTAAAGCTAGCATAGATATTGTAAAATAACAAACAGTATTCCAGCGTGCCGGCCTGTGTCAGCATGAATTGATAAAAGCGGACAATGTTCAAGTAGAGAATATAGAGCTAGCAGCCGTTATCAGGCAAAACCATTGAACAAAGAGCAATAAAAGCAAAGCAGTGTTGCCACATCACTGCTAAACAGGAAATGGGAGCAGCTCAAAGAGTGTAGGGCAAAAGATGTAGTGACCTTGTTATTTCAAATGGCTTTTCACCTATTGTTCTGAAAAAACACTACAACAACCGAAACATCCTGCTTTTTTTTTTTTTTTTTTAAAGGACCCTACCACCAAATGTTGCATTTTCCGACTATAGATTTCTTGTTTTAGCAACAAACAGAGACAAGTTTGGGAGTTTGAGTTACATCCTTTTAAAGTTCAGTCTGAGCCGTTGAGCTGCTCGATGTGAAGTCCGATTTATTTTGTATTTCAAGTTTACCATCATAACTCAAATTAACATAAGTAGGCAAACACAATTTGTTTTTCCAAATCAAACGCGCCACACTGATGCAGTAGCAAAACAATTGTGACACTTCATTAACGTAAAGGAACAGTGTATTGACATGGTAGCTTCACAGTTTGGTGACTTTTTCGGCATGTTTACTCGTCTCATCAGACTCTGTGAACGCTGGGTTGTCCGCTTCCATGTGAAAGTGAGATGCATCCTTTTCTGTGACGTCTGACGCCTGTAGAAAACATTGAACGAGCTATTCAGAACAGAGTGTTGTGCAGTGCGGTGGGTAATATATCTTCAATTTGTTACAAGTTGTCTTAACAAAAAGGTCAACGTCCTACCTCTGATTTACTACACCAGCTGAAGCAGATCAGATCACTCCTCTTCACAAACAGATCAGCGTTCCTTGTTTCCTGCTTGCATCCACCTGAAAGGAAACAGATACGCACTCCCATGACCGTCTTATGGTAGATTGAGATTAAACTATTCGACATCTAGACGACGCAAACAGTGATGTAACTCTGGAGCGGAAGTACAGGAAATAATGTCTCACCTGTCATCATGCTCACGAGCAGACCCGACACGACCGTGGTCAGTGTACCCAGGAGAGCGAAGTAGACGTAGGACAGAGAGTACCACGAGTCTGCCAGAGGAGGCCTGACACTGACACACAAAGGAAAACATTTTAGTCATCATCCTGCTTTCATTCAACACCTGTCACACCAACATGATTCGGCACTTCTTCATGACGGGGCTGCGAGTAATTGTTAATTTTATTGTGGATTAATCTCCTGATTATTTTATTGATTAATCATTTGGCCTATAAAATGTCAGAATGCGAAATGATGTTTTGTTTTGTCCGACTAACACTCATCACATTTGAGAACCAAAGAAAGTTCAGCATCAGTTAATCAAAAACAGTCATTTTCTGTTGATTAACTAATTGATGGATGAGATGGATTGTTGCAGTTCTTGCATCACTTCAGGACAGTTTAAAACACTGAATCATTTTTGTGCTTTGTATTCATTTACTGCGTTAAAATGCTAACAAATATCCTTATTTTTTGTGACCATATCATGCGCTTGATGGAGATATTTTATGTATTATGTAGGACTCACGCAGGCTGTGAAGTCAGAGTCACGGGACTGATTGTCGTCGTGTAGTTTTGGCCCATTGTGCTGTTGCAGCCTACGGTGGTGAGTGGGAGAGGATTTGTCTTTTCAGCTGTTGGTGGGTAAATCTGGCCTCCAATCCCCACCCACAGAGTCAACACTAGACCAATGATCATTCCTGCAAGTCCACCCTGCAAAGTAAATACGACTGCAGTCAGATATTCGTTGCATGCGTCACATTGTCGAGTTTTCCGAGAAAGGGGCAGTTGTGACAGTGAAGATTCCAGTTGGAGGTAACACTCACTGTTGAATTTGATGTGCGGAATAGCATGCCTAATAAGTAAAGACCAAGAAGAGGCCCACTGATCATGCCAAATATGGACAGAGCTGCCTGAAAGTAGACAAAAGAGAGGGCTTGTAGTTATTCATACTTGACACTTGGTGGTGCTGTAGTGTTAGTGCAGGAAGGAGGCTTACCTGCAAAATGCTCTCCATCAGTGAAGCAACTCCAGCCATTCCAATACAAAGGGCACCAAAGAATACACCTGGGAGATGTTGAAATGAACATTATGAAATAAAACAATGCATCTCATCATACTAAACTATAGAACTCGTTCTATGTTTTTTATAGATATTTAAATTTACTCATCAAATGTAGTGATTCATGTTTGGGTTTTTTCTATTATATTAGTGCTCCGGGGGCTCTTTATGTTATAGAGTTATGGTTAGAGACATTTATATTGTCCAGAATATCTACAGGACATTTCAGATGTCCCTCTCCCCAGCAACGCATTCCAGCTCCTCCTGGAGGATCCTGAGGCATTCCCAGGCTAATCTTTTTCTTTCTGTCACAACCCAGAGCTTTGTGAACCTTGCACTTTTCTTTCTGTTCCCTACACTGTACCTGCACTGTGATTAACAGAAATGCTGTGACTCATACTAACCTACTTTTATCATATTTGAGAGGGGAATGCATCGTCGCTGTTGCGGAATTCCTCGCACAGAAAAAGAGGAGCCGCACCCATGATCTTACCCTGTGAGAAGAGGTTTCCCAAACCAACATGTTCCAACCATTTTATTATATATTATATGTATTATTATAGCACTGATCGTGGTTTTTGCTTTGTATTCTGTAAAGTCTGTTCACCAATAATGATTTAGTTTTATTTTTGAATAAATATTTTGTTTGTTTACAGCTATCTTTACAACATAATGATCCTGTCAGAACTCAGGAGCACAGTAAAAGTTGAAACTGTGTAATTACCTGCCAAGAATAACAAGATAAGTTATCTTAGCGTCTGCCTCTGTCCTGTGAACGCATAATGGTCAGCAATTCCTGTGAACTCTATATGAATACTGAATTATGTTGAGGGTTGTTGCTCATATTTTCAATTATGTGTTTAATAAATGAGATACACAAAGGTTTTCAAGCGTCTGCTCATTCTTAAGCTACTATTGAAGCACTTCTTATGTCAACTTACTCAGGCCCATGTTCATCCACGTCACCTGTTTCGGTGTGAGGTTTTTGCACACTGGTAGAACAAAGTCTTCCATGGTCACAGCAACAAGAGCGTTAATGCTGGAAGAGACCGTGCTGAAAAATATGTAAAACCGTTAGACACCGAACAGAACAAACAGACTGATGCATGTGACAGATGCAAGTGACAGATTAGATTACAGATTTGTTTCGTCTCAGGTATCCTCCAGATGGACTTTTCTCTGGAAGCAACATAATGGGAGTACTGACAAATCTTTCTTTCTTCAGAACTGTTATTGCCTACCAGAGCATTTCCTTATCAACACAGCATTTATGACTGACAAAAAAAATTAAAAATTAAAAAACATTTCCTTGTTTGAGTCATGGCTCACCTAAGGGTACCGCTGTATGCAGCAGCCACAAACAAGCCAGGTATTCCAGGGTAATCTGCCAGAATATCCATCACAAGGTAGGGCAGCAGCTGGTGGACAAACATATTGTGTTCGCTGTTAACTCTTTCATGGCCACAGTAGACATTTTCTTGAAGTACTGTCTAAGATGAGCACAAACCCATTGAAATTGTTCATATGGGTCAAAATAAGAAGCTATAGTGCATGTCCTGTCCTTTTTCTATTAAAACTGCTGTGCCAGGTTACAGGGCTCTGCTTTTCACTCACGTTAGAATGATCAGAAGAAGCCTTGAGTTGCTTGTTTTTATTTTCCTTTGTCAAATATTTATTTTAAAACAAAACGAACGGCAAAAAAAAAAAACATTTTCAAACTAAATATGAGGTCAAGGACTGTGTCGATCCTGTCTACCTTGTATCAGCCCGTCTGTTTAGACAAAATAAATGAAATAATAAAATATAAAAATAAATGAGCAAAAAATTGGTTAATTGTAGCATTATGGACATAACATATGGACTTATGGAGTAACTAAAGGATTCTTCAAAGTAGCCTCCTTTTGCTTGGATGACAGCTTTGCACACTCTTGGCTCTCAGTAAACTTGATGAGGTCACCTGGAATGCTTTGCAATTAACAGGTGTGTCTTGTAAAGAGTTTATAAGAGTGGGATTTCTTCATCAGTCATTTGTGTTGGCATACATTTAACAGCCCTAACATATTGTACCACTTTACTGTAGCAGTATACTGTAAAATCACACCCTATGACGAAACTGGCTCGAGATAAGTTCATTACAGTTACCGCTCGTCAGAAATCACCAATGCCTCAGGCACTTCATAGAGTTCAGGCAGTAAACTGTGAATCAGGCCTTTGAGTTGGTAGAAACCACTACTGCGAAGAGACCAACAAAAAAGAGGAGAAATGCTCTGATCAGAAAACACAAAGAACGGACCAAATCTGAAATGTTACACTCCATGACGCAGCTCTTCGTGCTTGTGCGGTTCCCACCACGAAGCAGGTGGCACCTCATGAAAGTGACTGAGAGAAAGCCAACGGTGTACAAAACTGTCATCAAAGCAAATTTGAAAAATATAAAACGTAAAAAACCATTTTGCTTTATTTTCACTTTTTTACTTTTAAGTGGAAAGTTAGGTGGTGTGGGGCTCTAACATGCTAAATATAGCGCCATTCGTGGACTTTGTTACATAACAAATGTAATTGAATTGCAGCTGCAGTTACCTGGTCAGGTGTGCTTATATCACCGTTTGCAAGTGGGTCACAGTTCTTGTAAATGGAGAACATTGTAAGGCCGGAGAACACAGCCAGACTCACAGTTACCCACAAGCCAACCATGTTCACATACAAAGACCTGAGAGATGTAAGCAGACATGTCAGTGCATGAACCTTGGCTCAGAGCTCTTAGTATTTTATGTGCTTTGCACGGCAGGAGCACTCACATCTTGGCATGTCCCAGGGTTTTGCAGGAAATGTAACGCTGCACTTGGGACTGATTTATTGCATAGATAGACGTCCACATCACGCTGCCACCGATTGTAATGGTCCAAAACGTATGTCGCTTCAGAGGATCTAGATCAAAACTGAAAAAAAAAAAAAAGTCACACGTGACACAATGGGTACATCTTCACCATCATCATTATTCGGTGACGCGCAAACTCGAATATTGTGGGACGAAACTTTTGAGGCAATAAAAAATATCATTGATCTTTTCTTGGTTATTGTGTGCCAAACAGTTTTCGTTTAAGTTGCATTCAGGAGCAGTCACTTTCAGGAAAGTTGAGTGTGTTTTGCTGTGGCTGCAAATGTCTATGATCCAGGAAGCCCCATCCATCTGGTAATGACATAATTACTTTAATTCAAACTTATAACAAAAACTGCTTGACACAAATCTGCTTGCGTACGTACTCGAATGCGTCTAGTCGGCCTCCTTGGCCGGCGTCTTCCCAAATCTTTGACAGGCCTCCCTGCAGTACAGCCCCACGAGCTATGACAGCCACAAAACCGGCCAGCATGGTCACCATCTGTATCACATCTGTCCAGATTACTGCTTTAAGACCGCCCTGAAACAAAATCTATGTTACAGCCAGCTTATTGTACTTAAGTCCTTCCAATTAAGTGATTGTTAAGGCTAGCTGTAATGTTAAAATGTGTGAGATTATCATGTAGAGAATAATTTGCACTGGTTTCACAAGCAGATTGGACAGTTCCATGCACCACAGAGTAGGTATAAACCACGAAATAGGTGAATGTTTGTACCGAGGTGTAAAGGTGGTCATAAGAACCATAACAAACCAGACTGCTTTTAGTTAAACACTTTAAAATACAAACATACATGGACCACATTGTGCACTTTTTGTATACTGCTCTGCAGATCATTAATTCAACACAGTATATGATACTTTTTGACTTGCGCAGTACCAACCAAAGTGCAGTAGATGATGCACACCACTCCTGTAGCCACCAGCACTCCCCACAGATCAAGTCCTGTGACTGAGTAATAACAGAAAAAGCTCTATTGATGATTTATATACTCACAATAATCCTATAAAGACATAACATCATGTGACCGAACTCTCCATAACGTCTGACATTTTGCATTTATCTCAATAATTTGGCACTTACAATACATTTTCCTTCTATTTCAAACAAAAACACACATGTTCAGCTCTTTTGTTTTCAGGGTGGACCTGATTAAGATAAACACCACAGAAAGTGACAACTGTATTTTATGTATGTAACTCCATAATCAGTATATAAACTCTGTTTTCAGGTCAAAATAAATAATTGTAGGGAGAGCTGACAGAATGCCGACAGGTTGCAGTTTACTAAGTTACAGGCTGCAAAAATCATTGTCTGTCCGGAGGTTTACTGTCCAGAAGAAGGAGACAGGGACATGACAGGTGGAAAAAGGAAGAAAGGTCGCAAACAATAACAGGTACTTGTGGGAGATCATATATCATATAAAGTACTTTTTTTATCGACTTACTTTGATTTAGTGCCAGAGCTGGAGCATAGATGACCAAACCGGTGTACAAGGCCTGACAAAAAAAGGTCACCATTAGCTGATTAAGCGGAAACACAACAAGCCTGTGATTCATAGTAATCTTGAAATTACATAAATAAATCAGAGAAAAAGCCAAATGACATGTTAATTATGGATGTTTGTTCCATTATTCATGTTTCCCCGCTTTTGTTTTTAATTACCTAAATAGGAAAAATAATTGAATATTCCTCTTTTTCGATAAAATCATCTTTAGTTACCGTCTGTACAATGTACATTGAGGTCCCAATTATCCGAATGTGTGGGCTGAAGCGCAGTCCCAGGTACTAGAAATGAAAGACAGTGGTTTAGTGTATACATCCAGGTTTACAAAAGGTTAAAGCAGGTTGCTTTTCCTCTTCATCCACCTGCTTTAGAAGGAAATACTTTTATAGCAGTTGCATTCCTTCCAATACAGCATGCTGACTTTATTGATCTTCGTGTACCATTATAATATGTAACAGACTGTGACCTTTCCTTACCTCATAGGCGCTGGTGATCCCCAGTCTGTAGAAAAGCGGGACAAAGATCTCAGCAGTGATGGCTGACATGATGGCATAGGAGAAACCGAAGAGCCAAAAGGCAGCTCCAAACCGGTAGGCCTCAGTAGGTGTGCCAATGACTGTGATGCCAGACATGAAGCTGGCAGTGAGCGACATGGCAACGGGCACAGCTGTCATTTGACGTCCACCCAGCAGAAATTCATTGCTGCTGGTCTCCTTACGGCCTCGGATGGCCTGGAAAAGGCCGATGCAGGCTGATGCCAAGATAGTTCCAGCGAACACCACATAATCCCACACAGAGAAAGTGGCCACCGGACCACCTGTACCAACCATGGTTAGTTCAGCACAAGAAGCTTCCTTTTTACCAACACTTCTCTCTGAACTTGCTAAGATTCAGAAGGATTTCAGTACGAAGTTAATGTTCTTCCATCTAAATGATCCAGAAGTCATCACATATACCAATACAGAGAGCAAACATGCACACCAAAGACAGCAGGAAAAATACTTTTCGGTGCTTTTCGGACTCTGTCACCTGTTAAGACGTATTTAAATCAGCTGCACTTCCCTTCAACAAAGAATAGAAGAAAAAAAAAAACAGAACGTTCAAAGTTTTAGTCCTCTCTTGTCCCAACACTCAACTCCAACCGATCCTACAACAAGGAGATATTTCAGCTACATCTCCTGCAAGTGTCAGGAGGTCTGGTCTACTCTGATTCTTTCAACAGACAGTAAAGATTAGTTCACTTTGGTTAATAATCCATCAAGGACACGCAGTACAGGAGTCAGCCATAATTTCACCGATTGTAAAATGCGGTTTGTCTGTTGGTTTGATGCTCTGACCTTCTGCTGTCATAATATCTCCATTCATTATATAATGAAGTGACATAGTGACACGTCTTGGAGGAGTCTTTATACTCTGGGTTACTCAGTAGTTATTAGTTATGTGAGAAATTTCTAGTGGATCATCATTTCTGCTGTCATATGTGTTGCGTAGCCACGTGTGATTACTGTTGCTTTATTTAGCACATCTGGATATATCTTATCTTATCAGTCCAGTGATGTAAACTAAAAAAAACAGACGTCACTGACTAAATGTGACAACAACAATAAAAAATATTGCAGATAACAAAGGAAATAGCATGCTGCTGACACGGACCTTTATGTCTGTGATTACCTCTTTGTGTATTTGTAAGTTAATGAATAAATACTTGATCAGGTTCAAGTTACTCATGGGGAGAGCATTAGCATCCAGCGAATACGTAGAAAGTTAATGTGAAATGGCACTTAGTGTTAATGTTTATATAGATGAGTCAGAACTCGGAATGAAGGATGGACATTGAACTTAATTATACTGTTTTTCACTGTGTTGCATTTTTTTATTTTCAATGCCGGAGAAGATCCAAACATGCAGCCAGTTAGCCCTGTGAACTGTATGAAATAACAGTTATTAGACGGGGACACAGTCCAGTAAGAGGTACTGTGATTGCAATGAACAATACCAAAATCAGTCTGTGTATTTGTGAGATCGGCCAGTTTATGACACAGCGACAGGACCCGGCAGGAATTTCATTGCGCAATACAAAAATAGGAGCTAAAAGCAAGCGCAAGACTGTTATTACAAACAATCACGTGCTTTACTATTGCCACTGAATGTGTCGGAGAGACTTTGGCTATCCTTGACAATCATTAAACTTAAATATAGATAACGACTTCCACCTAGGCTGCCAGGCTTTTTTAACCAAGGTATCGACCTGTCAGTGTAAAGTATTTTTAGTTCTTAAAGATCAATACTGTAGCAGTTTTTATTAACTTACTATCAGAACAGATTAGATAAAGGTCCTCAGAAGTTTGGTACACGTCTGGACAGTGACAGCTTGTAAATTGACTCATTCACCATTTGCTGAATGGTGTAAATGTAACCACATTGTACAAGCATTATTTGGACAGGCATATTCAGAAAGTGCTTTGAATGATTTTCTATTTCAAGAGGTGCATTTTCTTCAAATGAGAAACAGAAAGAGACTTAAGGTGAAGTAAAACTTGGCGTTTCTTTGCAAAGTGTGCATTCTTTCAAGCAGAAATGAAGCTTTGGTCACTTTGTGACATCTAGTGGACACTGTTTTCACTACTTTGGACAGAATCAGATTGTATCGCACAGAGATTTTCATCTACTGCAGAATCCACTGCATGGATTACCTTGTTTTGCTCATGAAGGATGAATCATTAATGCATGTCATTCACATAATGGACCAAAAGTTCAGTTTTTCCTTTCCGTCACTGATAGGAGATAACGTCTAGTTCGGATACAGGTGGATTATATAATGTTCATATAAATAGTGGTCATCGGGGACGTTCAGACTCACAGCATCATTAGGCCTGCAGACACCGGCAACTCTTCAGCAGGTGACTCACATGCAGAGGGGAGCAAATCATATTTAAGATACAAAACGTTTTGATCCTTTCTGTTATCTGGTGTCAATTTGTCTCTTTATCTTTCCATGCAGGCTCCAAATTGATTGGAAAAAAAAAAAAACAGGACATGGAAACTGCAGTGTTCACCTGCTGGCTCCTTTTTCTCATGTTCAGTCCAGCTGTTCCCATGTGTTTACCCACTGACTTCAACTTGTATGTGGAGAGGCCAGAGTGTCACTTCTGTGTGGCCATCAACACAACCATATGCATGGGATTTTGCTACTCAAGGGTAAGTACTGCATGTCCTTTAAGGTCAAAACATAGTCTATACCATGACCAGTGAACATTCTCAATTCTGATTGGCTGAAAAAACGTAGCATTCAGCTTTTGGTAACTTTGAAAAGGTCTCAAAACTGTCCACAACTTTGCTGTAACATGAACTAGAACGTGAGCAGCGTTTATTGAAAAGGCCATAGCTGTGTTCAACCTTAAGTAACTCACATAAACATATAACTATTCTGAGCCCTTTTTTTTTTTTTACCACATTTTCAGCTGAAAACGAGCACCCTACTTAAAGTTTTGCATTCTCAAGCATTGATCCATTCATGTGTTTGTGCATGATGAGCAGGACAGCAACATGAGGTATATGGTCGGCCGACGCTTCCTTATCCAGAGAGGCTGCACCTATGACAAGGTGGAATACCGCACAGCCATACTCCCTGGCTGTCCCATCGACTCCAACCCTACCTTCACCTACCCGGTGGCTCTCAGCTGTCACTGTGGCGCCTGCAGGACTGATAGTGACGAGTGCACACACAGGGCCAGTGTGGATGGAGCTAGGTGTACCAAACCAGTCAAACAACTCTACCCATACCCTGGCCAAAGCAACTACATGATCCCGTTCTGATTTTTTCTGTGGTTTTCAGTTTGACTAAGCTCAAACTGCATGATTCATTAATGTTTTGAGAGCGTTGTGTCATAGATAGATAGTGATATTTGCACTGTTTGTACTGTTACTTATTGTACCAGCCTGCTTTAATGTGCTTTTGTTGCTCAACCTGTCTGTGCTGCAGCTCTCCTTCTCTGTTTACAATAGGGGGTTGATCTGGGTGCATATTTTTGTTAGCTTCATAATGTATCCTCCTGTACACTCATATGATTATGACTCCCACACGTATTACATTCACTCTGTTATTATGAATGAAACGCAATTAAAGCTGAAGTCTCTAAATAGGTCTCTGACGTCGATGACATCTTGTGCCGGACCATTCTGTTTACCACATAACAGACACGAGACCATGACACTCCACAATGTCACCTCAGGAAACTATATTTGCCTCAGGAGTCATTCTGGAAATGCACATGATTGTTGACACACCTCTAATTAAATGGATTATCGGTAAAGCGCTCGGACTACAGAGATTAGGCACAGTGCACACATAGCACTACATTTAAACAGGTTTTTTTTTTTTTAACTGTTGAGTCATTTTATCTCAGCCAGAGCAGAGTTTATGTATTCAGTTTCCCATTCACAAAGGGAATCTGGGAAGACAGCTGGAGTTTATTAATAGCCCAGCAGTTCAGAGTGGGTCAGAGTATGAGAGTAAGTCCATCATGTGGATCTCTGTGACATTGCTCTCTCATCTCCATGTGAGTTTTCAATTTTAAAGTGACTGTGTTGATGAAACAACATTGGCTCAGACAAGTTATTGCATGTGACTGAGCCTCACTGGTCTTAAGCATCAAATCGAACTGAGAGCTGGTTTGCACGGTGGACGAGAAGACCTCTTACAGAAAGAGATGGTAGCATTATCAAGGAGCATCATAGCAGTGATATAATTCCCAGGTTCTGCTTCTGTTCCATTCAATACACACCTTGAGGCAGCCTTGAGGGGAGAACAGTTAGACAGTTTACACCAGCAACACCCTTGTGGAAGCTTGTACAACTTCCCGTAACCCTCAGTTTAACCTTGCAGTTTAACAGTCAGCTGACAAAATGGTCGTGTATTGTATCCACTCTGGGATTTGTAGTCCATTAGTTATTTTTAAGTGCTGTTTCTTATCTGTTGAAAATTTGGTTAGTTTTATTAGACAAATTATGCCATACTGACATTTTAATATTTTTAACTCTCAGCAAAGCAGCACAAATATGAGATATGAAAGTCCTGAGTACGTTACAATGATCTATAACGTGTAGCACGGCATTGCTCATAAATTCACATAACTGGAAGGTTTATTATGCCGCATACTTTAAAAAAAAATACAGTTGACCTGCTATGACTCAAAGATTATCTGATTGTTATGGTACAATGGTTTGAATTGCCTAGCTAAAACTCTCCGTGTGGTGGTGTTTTGAAAACCCTAATGCCCAAATGGATAAAGCAGTGGATGAAATGGAATTTGCTTCCATCAGCACTTCAAGAGAACCAGCTATGAGGTCCACATACCGACCACTCTTTCATTCAGACAAACCAACACACTTTTGTTTGTGTTGTGTTTATCCGACTGGAAAAAATGTGAGAAATGTAGTTGCCATGGGAGGATTGCGATTAAATTCAGCACAAACATGAAACTTGGCCATCCCTCACCTTCTTCCTTAGTGTCACTGTCGGGTTGTTGTTTTTGTTTCTAGCCGTATGTCTCAACAACTGTCGGATTGATTATCGTGAAATTTGTTAGTGATACACTGGATTCTTTGGTGTATGATCAAATACCTGCAAAACGAACGACATCCTCATCATCTGCAGCTGTGGTTCATCTTCACTGTTACCTAGCAAATGACAGCATGTTAAACTAAGCGTGTTAACATTTGGTTCCCAGGACCACTGTGCCTGAGTACAGCAACAGAGTTGCTAGCATACCAGTGGGCCTAACTGTAACCGTGCCTTTAAGATTACATAATAAATTGCCATTATAATTGCTAATGCCTTTAGAATTTTGCTTGTTTTAGTTTGTCATAATTGCTCAATTACACATACCCAAGAGATAATGGAGAGACAAAAGTATGTTTGTAACACATATTGTAGTTTCATAATAACAAAATGAAAAAGACAAAATAAACCAAGATAATGCATATCAGTACTGTCAATGTTTGTACAAAGACAAGTTACAAAACAGACATGTTCACTCAAGCCCTGGAGAATTCTTGTTGTATTGCTCCTTGTATAGCAATGACAGAATTTCCAACAAATGTTGAAACTGATTATCTGAATACTGGATGACTAAATGTTTGTCACACAGTTAAATAGAAAAGCTCAAATGTAATAGAGAACTTAGTCCTGTGGGTCAGATGCTGCCAATGTAAAGCTGAGTAATGCATTTGACTAGCAGATCATACATACTACACTGTTATGCAACATTTTAGCCTCAGTTATATATAAGAGGTAAAAGACACACCCTCGCTTGGAACTTGTCGATTGGCATAAACATTTCAGATGAACCACGAACATAAGCCTTCTTGTCTTTGGTATACACCCTGTAGTTGCAGCTCAGCTTAGCATTGTGAGCACCCTGTACCTGAAACCTTTCAAACAGAATTCACTAGACGACCTGTCTGAACTGGTTAAATTCGTGAAATTCAATATTCTGCCTTTTGTTCCTTGTTTAACACAGACAAGAAATAGGTAATGTTGGTTTTACTACATTAATACTTTTAAAAAATATATTTATTTATCCAAGGTGAATACACAGTTTTCATTCTTGTTCATCAAAACCTGCTTCCTATACGCCTATACAATCTCAGCAGTTTAGAATAAGTGGGTAATGAGAGACGGGTAGAAGTTAGGTTTCTGACCTGCTGCTGTCGAAGGCATGAAGAAACCAGTAAACCAGTTCTGTTTATTTTATCGTTATTACTGATGCACTGAGCAGCATTTTAATGTTGTAACTGATCAAGAGAGAACTAATTATAACTATGTAGTATACAGTTGGGTAATTAGAATATACCATATTTTATAAAGTGGTGATATATTTTTTATGTAAAATTGAACTACATCTAAAAATTTAAAAGAACTACCAGCTATGGCTGTCATATACTGCAGTGTATACTACTATATACTACAGTAGTTAACTTTGTAATTTAGTAAAGTAGTGACATACCTTGTCACACTTATACATATATTTCAGATTATATTTCATATAATATTTTATTTTTTGTGTTTTTATATTATTGTTTTTACCTTTCTTTGTATTTAACTTCTTTACTTTAGTTTTATTAGTGTTCATGATGCCGAGCTGGCCTCTCGTCCAACACATTGCATTGTTGACCGTGTTAACCTGCAAATGACAAATTGTGTATTCAGTATTATATTTAGTAACCTAGTCACCACCTGGACCAAGCTATATACCTGAATAGAACAGATTAGAATGATGTCATCCCACTGGTGTAACCAATATGCTCACCAGAGTGATCTTAATGTCATTATGGCCTTAGCCATAGAATTACAATGGGACCAAGATCATAGTAACCTTTTGGGAAGTGGTTCCCTGACCCCCTTTTCACCTACAGTTCACTAATCTCTTTAAACTTTAATCATTTTTAACCGTATTCTTTAACTTTTAGCGGTACATACTGCAGGAATGTTGTGAAACAATGGGTTCTTTCAACATACACCCACAACCATCTGTGATTGGTGGAACAGTTTGATTGATGAGCCTATCTTCCAATCAAACAAAGGGGAGGTAAAATCAGCCAATCAACGCCGAGTATGAGCTCTAGCTAATCCGTCATTGGTTGGAATACAACGATAGTACCCGGCGTATCCGCCCCTCCGCTTAAAGCTGAATGGAAATTTCCAGGCAGTTTGCTCAGGGGTATATTAGTAGAAGTGACCGGCAAAGCAGTCAGAAGGAAGAGTTAACGGCTCGAAACAATCGTGAAGGAAAGCTATAAGACAATCTTTTGGTAAGTTAAAGGCTTTTCATTTATGTTTTAGTAATTTAGTGCGTGTTTTTAAGTCAGTAACTTGTTCGTGAAAGTCAAGTTTGTTCGCTTTTAACGACGGTATTGTTCTGAATGGGGGTTCACAGCTAAGGCCGCCTGCTATTCTTATGCATGAAACTGAGAGTTAACAGCTTCGTGACGAGTCACATCTGTATAGAAATGATTTTACCTTTTTTTAAATTGAACTATTTATCCGCTTAAAATTGTCTGCAACGTTATATACTTGACATTAATGCAGGTATATATATATATTTTTTCCAAAATAAGAAAGTGTTTATACTTGCACTGTTTTCTTATGTATTTGCATCGGCACCATCCTATAAAACTTCGTTTATAATAAAAGTTTACGCCAGTGTTTGTATTTTACTTTTTAATGTAACTTTTCGTACAGATCTATAACGTTCAAAAATGTATGAAAGGCGGTAATACCCGTATATGGCCTTCCGGTATGCGAGTTAGAACACGCCCACGGCTGCTACTACTACTCATATTACGAGCCGGTCTCGTGGTCATGTGTCGTACGTAGATAAGCTAAATCCGCTGCTGTGAGAAGGATAAGCTGTGTGTACATATACTCTCTGTTCATGTACTCGGAAGTAACTCCTTCCTTTATCTCTGTCTAGGACTCTACTCATTGATTAGACTGAAGAACACTTGAATCTACTTTTCTACTTCGCTCTCTTTGCTTAATTCAAAGTCATCATGTCTCAGCAGCAGATCAGGTAAGTCTCTCATTCATTGTAGACAGATAGTTATATTATTTGCAGTCTTTGCAGATTATTTATACTATGCATTTGAATCCAGTTTTGTTTTTAATAAATCAAAACTCATTTTATCTGTAATATAAATATGGATGTACTGTTTCCAATAGTCTAAGGTGTCTAAATAACATAAGAACCCAGACATATTGAATTTACAATGCTATTAAACTGAGAGGATTAGCTCATTTCTGCTCATTTCAACCCTTATTTTGGGTCCTCAATGTAATTTTCACACGAGATTAATTTCCAAAAATTGACATTTTTGTCTTTGTCGTCTCATTTCAGCCTCCCAGCCAAGCTCATTAATGGCGGCATTGCTGGCATTGTCGGGGTTACTTGTGTCTTCCCCATTGACTTGGCAAAGACCAGGTTGCAGAATCAGAGACCCGGCCAGCAGGTCTACAAGAGCATGTAAGTATTTTTAGTGAGTGTCGTTGCACACGGGATAACACAGCAACACTGTTTGGCAGATCACTATACCTACTGCGTCCATGTATAATCCAATACTATTCCTGCTAATCACACAGTGACACATGCAGGGCGTCAGGTGGTTATGTCGAATTAGGATCATTCATCATTTGATGCTTAGTGATGATCTCATACCTCATGAATGAGGTCGTCTGTGCCTTTGAAGGGTGGAAATTTACTAATCCATTTACCCAATGAGCACCTGCGTTTGCGACAGTGAAAGATTACCGGCATTGACAATTTTCTTCTAAAAAATTAAGCTTCTGTACAATATTTAAATGTTCTTTTTGTTCATACTAATATATGTTCTGCTTTCTTATCTTGTAGGATGGACTGCCTTGTCAAGACAGTTCGATCAGAGGGTTACTTTGGAATGTACAGAGGTAAGATTTACACACATCTGAACATTAACCAATAGGCTATAACGTGGAAGAGGATTTAATGTAGTGTAGCCTAAACATTAATTACACGATTACAACTGGGTACATGGTGCTGAAGCTTCAGATAAGGTATATTCTGAGTTCACAGGAAGCTTGAATTACTTAAAACTAGAGTTGTAAAGGAGACAGCCAAAGCTCTTCTCTTGCAAAGTGATTTTACAGCTTTAAGCTCTGGTGTTTTAATAACATTTGTGCAGTTATTAATACAATTGTATATGTATGTAACAAAATTGTAGAAAAAGTGCAATCTTGTGGACTTAGTTAAATATGAGGAAAATCGAGACCTGTTTTTTAGTCTGGGTCTCTGCTTGTGTGAGGAATGCTGTTTGTTTGCATCTGTGTTTTTCATATTACAGACTTGGGTCCCCCTGGGATATTGAAGGCTAGCCGATAAGGCGCAGCCACGCTGGAGGCAAATCATTAAATGGTTCTTACAATATTGCTCTATTTAAAACTATAGGCACAAGTTTATGTTTTGCCATCTGTATGTTCTGTTATTTGACTACTTTTTAATAACTACTTGGCTGTCTCTTCTCTGTCGACTTGTCATAAATCCTCCTTTTTATTTTATTTTTTTAATTTTTTTTTCTCTAGACTACGACTTGTGTCTTTTCAGACTTTGGTTGATCTTGAAAACAAATCTGGGGCGATGTTTATTTCAGCAGCCTAACAGATCAGGTTTTCAGCTTGCCTAAAGTCTGCACACAAAGTCCATGTCTAAAGGATTCAGTCTGTCCTTTCACTAACATCTCTGAGTTCCTCTTGTCTGTTGTTGTCATTAACCAGCTGACTTGACTTGGAGCCTTTCAATAGACACAGATTTCCTTTCTTAAAGTTTTCTCCACACAAAGTGGGCCTTGTTATCGTTAACTGACTCATTGTTCTTCATAGTCTTTGCATCGTCTTCTGGATATTCATTACCTTCCTAATTTCTTCTTTGCCTTGTGTTTGGCTTGTTTCTCATTTTCCTTCTGAAACATATTGTTTTGTCTCTTGATGTAATCCCCCTCCATCATCATGACTGAAGCTACTTTAAATTCAGCATTTGTCTTGTCTTGTGTGTAGATTATACAATGGACTTATTACATTTAATGTTATAAAGATAGTGGCGGGGAATGTTTTCTTTTTTTTCTTTTTTTTTTTGTACATGTACTGAATGGAAACTTGATTGTGACCTCAGTGCTAACTGTGCGTTTCTTTTTCCTCAGGTGCCGCTGTCAATTTGACCCTGGTCACCCCCGAGAAAGCAATCAAGCTGGCCGCTAATGACTTCTTCAGGCATCACCTCGCCAAAGATGGGTAAGCAAAATCAAGTCACGAAAACTTCAGCTCAAGGAACGTATTCAGCCGGCCGTGTTACTTAAATATTTCTCCCGTCTGTCAACAGAAAGGGGCTGACAGTGTTCAAAGAGATGCTGGCAGGTTGTGGTGCAGGGATGTGTCAGGTCATTGTCACCACCCCCATGGAAATGCTCAAGATACAGCTCCAGGATGCAGGCAGACTCGGTGAGACAAACACAAAGATTATGCTGACTATTGTCCACGTAGAAATTTCTCTCAATTAACTGCTTCTTAGCGCCAGTCCTAATATGTTTTCTATATTTTGTTCAAAGCGGCCCAGCAGCAAAAACCAGGCATGATGGCGCCCAACAAGCTTGTGGCCACCAACGCCGTGCTCAGCCGCTGCTACAACTCCGGCACGGTGGTCTCAGCACCACGAGCTGTGTCTGCCACACAGATCGCAAAGGAGCTTCTCCACACTCAGGGCATCCAGGGGCTCTACAGAGGCCTGGGGGCAACACTGATGAGGTAAAACTTCTATTCCTCTCTGATCCTGAAGAGGAACCATGTTAACTTGTTAGACCAGTTACCTTTTGTGTCATGTTTTCAGTCTGGATCAACTTATTTTGTTTCCCTTCAGGGACGTTCCCTTTTCTATTGTCTACTTCCCATTGTTTGCCAACCTGAACCGCCTGGGCAAACCCGGTCCTGAGGAGTCATCACCCTTTTATTGGGCTTTCCTCTCAGGCTGTGTGGCAGGATCTACGGCCGCTGTGGCTGTTAACCCCTGTGATGGTGAGTTTTGAAAGCCGTGACGAGCCTTTTTTATTCATAACGCTGTAATGTTTCTGGAACGTTGCCTAAAATTTCCTCGTTTTTTTTTTTGTTGCTTTTTTTGTAGTGGTGAAGACTAGACTGCAGTCCCTGAACAAAGGCTCCAATGAGGAGGCTTACAATGGAGTTGTGGATTGCGTGAGGTAAGACTGAGTCATTCATTGTTACATAAGTACCTTCCTTTTGTGTGTGTGTGTGTGTGTGTGCATTTGTAAATAATCCCACCTCTCTGGTTCTCCGCAGTAAAATAATGCGAAAGGAGGGACCCTCTGCCTTCCTGAAAGGCGCCGGCTGTCGAGCTCTGGTCATCGCTCCCCTGTTCGGCATTGCACAGGTCATGTACTTTGTTGGCGTTGGCGAATACATCATGGACAGCTCGCCTCTCAGCCTCCTGTCTGCGTGAGCGCATCCACTGACTGGTTAATGCATAGGACCTGCTGAGCGTAGATGGTGGACCAACTGGCAGCTACATACCATCGGTTTACAAGTCTTGTCTGACAAGAGTCAGAAAGCCTTCAGGCTGTAAAGACCAAGATTACATCATCTGTATGGTCCCAACAGCTGTGTTGCACTTAAACACTTTTGTGACTTATTCAGTAGGCTACGGGCCAACGTTTGCACTTGAAGCTGTTAGCTGTGCTGGACTGTGGGACTCAGATTTGCAGTGTTATTCTTTCTTTGTTCCCGATGCAGTCCTGTTCTGTTTCCCTCTGTGAGGGAGGGAAGCACACTCCATCAAAGAGACAGACCTATATATTTTTTTTTTGTGTGTGTGTGTTTTCTTCCATGCTATCACTTTTCATATTTTCTATTTGTAGTTTTATTTTGAATTTGCAAATGCAGCAGTTTGCAGTACTTTGTGTTTTTCCCCTCCTTTCCTGTTACTGTCTGATGTTACAAAGCCTGCAAGTTTTCAAGGCCTCAAACGGGGGACACAATTTACACACTTTAATGCAAAGGGATCTTCTTCTTTTTAAGTATTTTTTTTTTTTTTACATGCATTTCGACAATAATTGTAAGTGTTATGTTTAATTTGACTGATCATGAACCTTCCAGACAAGGGACCATATACTTGCCAAACCATAAACAGTAACCTGTTATATACTTGATATTTAGCGCTACAGTCGTTGTATCTTAATATCTGCAAAAACTTGAGATGCATGCACATTATATATGTGTTTGTCCACATAACCTCAGTTACATTTAAATATGCATACTGACCTATTTCACTCACCAGTGTATATATATATTTTAGTGTATGCCTTTACAGAGCAGATTGACACATTTCTGATTAAACAAGGTTCTTGGACAAAAAAAAAGAGCATTATTACTGTGACTGTGAAAGATGACTGTTACTGTATTTTGTGTTTGATGGATTTTTGTACATAACTTTATATATACATTAAAATGCAAAACAAATTCATTCTGTGTTCATGGATTGATTGTATTATCAGTTTATAGGAAGGGCTTGGGCAAAATGATTAATGCAATGTGAAGGCAGTGTCTACATGCCTGTCTGAAAACAGCAGGACCTATAAAAAGTGAAAATATACTTCACTAGTCAAAAGTCTACATCTACGTCTTACTTTATAAGTTTGGTAAGAAATCTAACAAAGAAGCTTTGGACCACAATCTGTGACCTTCCTCTGAGTTTCTAATGCTGTGTCAGCAGTAATACGTGTGTAAGTGGCCTCCTGCAGAGATGAAGCTCGACTTTTTGTCAGTATCGTCTGTATAAACAGCATTACTTATCTCTGGTTCAGCGCGGCAGAACGGCAGCCATTTCATGTCAGTGACTCTACATGAGGCTCTGACGTGTTCAGGAACTCCACCGACCACAAAATTTACATTTATGACACCGCTCAGCTTCTGACACACACACATGAAGAAACACACTTATGATTCACACGCTTCAGGCGGGAGAACAGAAAACACACAAACACAGCAGTAAAAGCACCCAGTTTCTTCTTTTAATTATGGTTAACGGTATGACATAAACTATATTATTCTATAATTCACATCTTATTGGCACACCAACAAAATTTACATCCAAAATAATTCACACACAAAATGCAAAAAACTAGCTCACTGTTACAGTTCACACATGCTCCAGAAGAGCTCAAGACGTCGTATTACTCATGACCTTTTAGATGAATTTGGAGATTCACAGAGTGGCAGTTTTTCATCAGACCTTTCCTAACCCTTTGGGTTGATATCACGTCTACACTTCTTCTATTGTGCTTTAAGGTAGAAATACTTGAGAGTGGTGGGCTGGGAGCAAGCACAGTCATTATGTACATATTCAAATCACGTGGAATAGATAAATAGCACAGCAGCTGGAGGCTTGTCTGTGTGACTAGATAGAGGCACATAATGGAAATCGACTTTGCAAAGGTAGACAAGTCCTCAAAACATTTAAGCACACAAAGATGATCGGCGTAAGGCCTATAAGTGACATAAAAGATGCTAGAATAGGCACGATAAATAATGTTAACGGCGAGGTGTCCATATTTACAGCAACAGTCACATTTCCTGTGTCAAAGAAGGCTTCGTCGCGCGCGGCACCGTCGCTCCTGTGGAGCAACAGCAGTGAAACAAACAAACAAAAAAAAAAGATGTTAAAACCAAAAAGTGTCACAGGGTTGTGCCAAAAGCAGAGCATGTGTTATGGAAAAGAATAGAGAAATAAATGATCAGTGCTGGTGGAGTTGAGGAGAAGGTGTGAAAATAACGATCCAGCGTATCGTGTTGAATTTGGCCCGTGGACAACTGGGACGTCTGGGATGTATTGTACTCTCTCTTTGTGTTATTCAGTGAACCTCCACTCTGGGACTGGGAGAAATGACATTGAGTTGAGTAAGTTCGGTGCTTCCCCTCTTACGTAAATGATTATGAAGGTGAAGGTGTAAACTCACCGTCTATATAACCTCCCTGTTGTTCCTGATGGCACAACACAGAACCATACTGAAGATCATTCCTATGATCTGAAATCAGACACATTTCGAGACACGTTCAAACATTGAAGCAGCTTCAGCGACCCAGTGGCGTCATTACTTTGTGTTTGTGAATTCAAGGTCGTGTTCCTTCTCACCATCACTCCTGCCACACCAATCCCAATATATCCAATGATATGAAGCTTCTCCTTGAAGAAGTTCGTTATTGCAGTGAGGCAGTTCTGATAACATCACGAAAGAATTCATGTTATTGCTTGTTGATAAATGATACATGACCTGATCCTTTGTTAAACTGCTGCTGTGCTCTACTGCCACCCTGTGGGCGCACAGTGTCACAGCAGGCACAAAGAGTTTACCTCTGTCTCGTCTGGAACGTCTGCACAAAGTGTGCTAGTCGCGTCCGATGTTGAGCCTCCACAACAGTTCAGCTGTAAATGTAAAAAAAAAACCAAAAAACAATACAAATGTGTAATTAATTGCAACAAACTGTATGAATGAGGCGACCGGTCTGAAGGTTCACTCACAGTCTGGTGGTAAATGAGTGCGATGGCAGTGCCATTCGAATTGGAGACGTCAGCAGAGATGGAGCTAGTGTAGAACTTGTGGACTTCCTCAATGATCTGTTTTCGATCAAAGAGTGAATGTGAATTTAAAAGATATTACAATCTGATTATTAAAAAAAAAGGTAAATTGTTTTACCTGCGCCTTGTTTATGAATCCAAACACACCAGCGGCAATCTCGGCTCCAAAGATTATCAGAAGGCAGGCAAAGAACTGCAGAACAGAGAGGAGGCTTATTATTATCGCCTTCTAATGATGCAACTTTTACACAAAAAGAGTTGACATCAGTAATTTATTAAGAAGATAACACTTCATTTTATGGGTCGGTCTGAGATTAAAAGTTCAATCTTGACCCTGGAAACAGCAGCTGATTGAACAGCCTCAAAATCTTTTGTAAATTTCCTAAAACTTTGCTGGGAAGTGACCTGGAAAGAAGTACACAATTTATGCTACTTCACTATAAAAATACAAAAACTGGGATGTTAAAACATGAAAAGAAGATCAATTTAAACCAAAATAAATATTTATCCATTATTCATTTATTATTCTAAACCTTATTCTCTATGTTTGTTTAGTTGTATGCTTTTCTGCACACAGATTTCACATTGCTCTTACCTGCTCTGCACTGACTAAAATATTCTGGTTACCCTAGCATCTAATTGTAATGAATTATTTGAAAGTATCGCAATGTTTGATTGGTTTGATTTGTTTGGTTTCTCCTATAATCAGTTCCATAGATCCATATGCCAAAATAAAGTGTTACCATGAAGGATTCAGAGGGACTGTGTCACATTTAGTATAAAACAGCATATCTCATCAAAACACAAAGGCAGTGCTTCAACCCACCGATACAAGAAGACACTGAGACTCACGAACAGCCCCAAAACATCCAAAGAACCCAACGATCATCATCAACGCCCCTGCACCAAGAAGGATGTACACAGCTGTGGGAGAGAAAAAAGCAGATAGATTAACAATGCACCAATCGTGTAATGTTCATAATTTAGTCCTTTATAGTCTTAAAGGGCAAAGAATCTAATCACATTGTTTTAGTGCTCTGTCACATGACTGCAGTTCACAGCTTCAACTGAGGATGGCAGCATGATCCAGCTGCTTTCATGTCTTTGTTGGGAGTTGGAGCAGAATATATAGAAAAGGATTGTTATTGTGTTTGACTACGAGCAGAAAAGTGTAGGCGGAAACTCTTGGAGTGGCCTAAATCCTCTGAATCGCCTCCCACAATTCAGTCTGATTATCAGCCTACTCCTTCACTTCAGCCGCTTGTGAATTTTTAGAGCTTTGAATCCAGATGAAAGAAGTCTCAAACACAAAGAGAATCTTTGACACAGAGTCGCGCTTTTTCTTGCTCGGTTTAAAATAGTACTTCTTTGTCATTTGGTATGTTACGAGGGATAAATGAGTTCATTTAATCTGTCAGATTAGAGTTGGTGTATAAACTGTGTCCTGGTGTGGTGGTCATCGTCTCTGAATCTGCAGGGGAATACTGAAGCTTGTTGAGACAGTCCAGAAACTGCTGAAAATAAAAATCTTTAGTGACCATCTGTCCGTCCCCGTCAGCCCCGTATAAACAAAACCAGACACTGGGCAAGCTGCGAATAGCTGAATCTCCTCATCTATACATGTGAAATAAAGCTGAGTCTGTAGGGTTTATTGAGAAGGAAGGTTTCCTTGTTACTCTTTTGATACATTAGTGTTATTTCCAATTAGACTTTGTGCATCTGCGGCCGTAAACCAGTGCAACAGATGCCATCTGTCCGGTAAAAAGCCAAATCAAATTTTCAAGGCCTTGATCGCTGCAGTTAGACTACACCCCCCACCATCCCACCTCCCTACGAGCCTGGATGTCGTCACCTCCCCGATCTGCTCTCTTGCTCCCAGCCCTCACTACTGAGCCCTCTACACAGTAACCATACACCGGACCGGTCCCAGAGGTCCATGCTAAGGGTCTAATCAGTGACACAGACAGCAACCGCTGCAGCAATTTAATTAATCCACAAGGGGGGTTTGCAAGCTGTTGTTTTCCTGCTGTTGGACAAAAGAGGAGGTAAAGACAAGGTGAACAGATTCCTGGAAGCAACGGATATGCTGCTCCAAAGAAAAGAGTTAGCAATGGAAAGTGTAAGGGCCAGGACAGCTTCTGCTGTGTATACAAAGTGTCGACACACAACTTATCTTGGCTGGTGATGTTTTCCATCACTGACCTTAAATATGCACTGTTTTACTGCAGCTGGTGATATCCAGCAGGCAGCTACCAACCATACTTTCTCCTTGTTAATGCTGGTCGCAGGTAGCTTGCAGCAACACATGCTAGTGAGTGTAAACATCCCTCCGCGTCTGAAGTTTCTCTCTGTCTGTATCTTGGATGTGCACATAATGGCTGTTTACACACTGGCGCGCTGAGCAACAAAGGTGACAAAATGGAAAGTGATTCACCCACAGGGAATGCTGCCACTTTGCCTTGTTATGGTATCATACTCTGTTTAGTCCCCTTGCAGGAGTTGAATGTAGGAAGCATCGCTCCACCAGACTGCTCAGGAAGCTCATGCCCCGGATTATGTTGCTAAGGCTCCTCTGTAAGATGATCGATCCTCCGCAGGGCCTTTCAGATATTTAGATATATTGATACCTTTGCGCTCTGTAATCTGCTGCAGCTAGCAACAAGGGTTCAACACTTCAGACCTTCAGCAAGACAACAAATTACAAATACACCATTACAAATTAAAGGTACGCATTTAAACTTTTCCTTAAAGGTGAAGCGTCTCAGATTTAGGTGGCTCTATTTGTAAAATGTGGTCGAAATGGAATAAACTATGCATAACTATGTTTTCATTAGAGTTTAATCACCGGGACATTAGAATTGCTGTATTTTTGTTAACTACAGATGCCGTGGGTCCTCTTCCATGGAGTCCGCCATGTTTCTACAGTAGCCCAGAACGGACTAAACACTAAACTAAACACTGCAGCCTCTGGATAGGGCCTTTCGTCTTTTTGTGTGGCCACCAAGTATAATCAGCGGAAAGTATCCATTGCAGACTGTCGCCTTTTAATGATTCATTTTATGTTTTTGGATTTTTTTTTTTTTATTGCTGCCTTTTAATGTTGTAGCTGGTCAGGATGGACATTATTCTGCTGGGCGGCAGAGCGTTGTGGTAGTTAGCCCTGCCACCTCGATTCGAATCCCCCAGCATAGTTTGGATGATATTTGCATGTCAAATTAAACCAAACTGCTGAAAAATTATCTCACCTACAGCAGTTTAGATAACCCGACGGCTATGAGAACATCGGCATATTTTACCTCAGTATCTTCAACAACCTTTGCTGTATGACAGCATTGACGTCCACTTTATTTACTCACATTTGCACACGATACCTGATGAAACATTGCTTCTTCTTCTTTTTTTTTTACAAGGATGAACTGCAAGGCTCTATATTATGACTCCTGTCACCTGCCCAACCCACACATGTCCCGAGGGAGGCGGCCAGCTCCATGAAAGCACAGCAGAGAGCTGATGAAGTGAAGTCACCATTTTAGGTCATGGTTTAAACGGGAGTAACAAGAATAGGCTTCATTCTAATCATCTGCTCCTACGCAGAGCGAGAAAGAGCGAGAGAGCGAGAGAGAGAGAGAGAGGGCCTATTGTATGAGTACTGCAACACTACTACAAACCCAAGGATGCAGTAGTGGTGTACTGTATGTTTCAATCACATACTGTCGTTTGGAGCTCTGCAAAGAAACTCATTCAGCTTCGATCGAAGGCCACTTGAGTACAAAGTGCTATGATCTTACAAGATATTTAAACGATGAGACGGAGCTGTTCATTAATCAGTAACAGGCCCTGGTCCATTTGTCACTGTTTGAGCATCTCTGATTGATTTGTTTTTTATTGTTCCAGTGAAAGGAAAAAATCTAATCAATATTTGTATACATGAGGAATTCTCTCCATCACCCATAAATCAAAGCACCACCACTAATGGTTCACTTCAAGGATGGGAACCACTCAGAAAAGTGAGTTTCAGCCATGTGGGTGTTGCGGCGTTGTCGTCAAGATCACCAAGACATAGTCATGACCAAGACCGGAGCGTACTGAGATTGAGACTTTGAGGGGTCGAGACCATGTGAAGAATCTCTTTGGGTGAGGCGGATTCACACGCTGCTGTGTGCTTTCTTTTGCAAATGAACTCTTTGTGGTTTAAGTAGCCAAATCTCTATTACAGACGATTTGGCTGACAACTTCTTCTCACACATTCACTTTTTTTTTTGGAATGAGTGTGAAGGCGAGTGGGGAGGGGTGACGGGCGCTAACAGAAACAAAAATTTCAAATTGGAAATGAGTTATTGAGTTGCATTTGAAGCAGGAAGTCTTACATCCAACCCGCAGTAGTGATGTTAAGAAATCATTTTAGTGATATCCCCACAGTGTTTGGTCTTGAAATAAAAAAAGAAGAGTAACAAATGCAGAAATGAGAAAAATGTGTCATGTGATCTTGAAAAAGACCAACCTTGAGTACTGCAACACTGCAGTGTAGAGAGGAAGCGATGAAACATCACAATGCACTGAGGATAAAATGTGCCGCCTTAAGAGTTCATTACAGCTCAGTAACACCTGCGGCCCCTGAAAGTTAAACTGCCGGCTGGGAGTCCCCTGGGAAGTCTGAGGGTTTGTTAAATTATTATTATAGTGCACCATAAAACCTGATGTCATGAGGCGTGAAATCTGGTTCTTCCCTGTGTAATCTGAAGAGGACATGTCCACAAAAGTGATGTCTTTAAGCAGCTTTTAATCTCACTCCTTGTTACACCATCAGGTCTTCAAACTGATTTGATAAGGTAATTAATCAGCAACATAGCATTTAATACGTCAAATATAAATCAAATTTAAGTTGCTTTGTCGCCCATAAAATCCACAAGTGACTTACCCCGAAGCAGGGTAATCCTCATTATGTTTTCTTGCACCATATGTTATGATCTGTGGGTGTAAAGTAAGATGTGAGAAGAGGCTGTACGTACCTATGAAGAAGGTGTCAGGGGCACCATCTCCTGTCAGCAGCTTCACTGTTTCTGGGTCAAACCTGAGCCAAAGTCCCACAGCCAGCACCAGCAGGCCCGACAACTGAGGAGTGATAAATCATACAATCATAAACATTTAAATCATACAATCATAAATATTCATGTCATAATTACACATTTCTGCAGAATAACAGAGCACATTTTTTTTGAACCTCCTCGAAATGCAGTCGCTGTTTTTCAGGATTTGAATCGTGATGACTTTCAAAGACTTCGCAGTGAGACACTGAGGGCCGTCATGTGCTCTTTTCTCTTCTGTTGATTAAGATTCTGCAGGTGGCGCTCTCGTCTTTGTCTCATCGGTAAAGTGGCTCTTGATGCTCACTGGCTGTTTTTTTTTTTTCTTCTTCTGTTTATTCTAAAGAAGCTCCTGCCAGAAATGTTAATGCACCTCAAAGAAAAGTCTTTTTTAGACTCCCAAACTGAGCGCCTGCCTGCACATAATTAAAGGGACACATATTTTTCTTCTTAAATTAAAGTTCTGTGTAATAATCCTGTTCTTAGTGTTCATATGTTGATGTATGGGGTAGCTGAAAAACAAAATATCAGGTTGTATGTCCCTAATGGGGTTGTCACAACATTAAAGAGGATATCATTGCTCCCTGGACAAGCATGACCAGAAATAAACCAATCGATGGACCAGGTGTCACCCTGAGAAAGTGAATCCTTCTGACCTTCTACATACATCTAACTAGTATTATTCGGTTTAAACTGATAATATTATATTGTGTATTGATGCATATCAATAAAGCAAAATCAGTATTGTCTGTATAAGTTTTATATATAACGAAACAGAAATCCAGTTTTCAAAACTAAATTACAGTTTTGAAAACTGGTTGCGAAAAGAAAGACCTGAACATTTTCTACCAGCGTGTCATATAGACAATCAAAATACATTTAAATGGTAGTATCATAGCATTAATGGTCCATCGCCCATGGTGTATTTCAGCCACAGGCTGTGCCAGCCTCACAGTGCCTTGGTGATGTAACTCACACCGCCATTGGCAGCTTTTTTGGCTCTGCACCCCAAAATGACAGCGTACTGTACGCCCCTTTTGGCTCCGACCACAACAGCTCTGCTTTCTCAGTCCTGAAACTCTCAAACAAAGGAGCCGCTGTCTGTTCTGGTGACACAAGTGATGGTCTTACGGAGCACAGATGAGTCAATTCAGCTGTTTAAATCCATATATACTGTATCATTCAGCAGTAAAAACATCCGATGATGACAAGTGCAAGAGTCTGTACAGCATCTAGAGCTGAAACGCTCAGCTGATTCACTGATGAAACCAATCTCCTACAATTAATCAATCAATTAATTGTTTAAGTCATCCTACAAGAACAAAATGCCAAACATGACATTGTACTTGTAAATCTGAAGTATTTACTGCTTTTATTCTTCTTCTCTGACAGTAAATCTCATTATTTATTGGATTTTGGGTTCCATTTCACCCAAAAACTATTTTCAGACACCAGCTTTGGCTTCAGAAAACTGTGATGTGTTACTATTTTCAGACTTTTTATTAACCCAAAAATAAAAAACAACAAAATCATGTATGCAGATGCAGAAGTAGCAGGAAGCAACGCATGAGTTTGGCACTGATGTTGTTCTGTGGTGTTTTTTTATTTATCTATTTTTAATTTAACATCTTTGGTGTCCTTAAATTATTAAAATAAAACAATCTGAAAAGGAATCATCTTTCTTTCACTCTTTAGTTGAACAGTAAGTCCACAACCTGCGTTGAAGGATCACGAGGAGACACGCAGTGGCTTTGTGTTGCATGCCAAAACTTTTTGTGTATACATCCATTCCCACCATCCTTACAACTAATAAGGAGGCCTAACGTAATAATATCAAATGATAACTCACTGCACAGAAAAATCGAAAGGGGACACACAGCAGCCAGAGCCACAGGTAACCTTATCTGAGCAGATGTAATGCACTATACCAGATCAAAACAAAACCCTCCATGATATGCCCAAAACAGATTAACCCTGTCTGCGAGGAAACACCCTACATACACACACTCCCAGAGTGCTGCAGCAGGAAAGTCACAGCACAATGCCAAAAAAATCATGAACAAGTGGGTGTGTTGGAAAAGTAACAACACCCTGCAGCTCTGATGTTTCTGCTGCAGGACGGAGCACATAAGATGACTGACTGATCATCTGAGTGTGGAATGGGATAAATGGCTTACAGGCTCTCAATTAATTTACTCATTAATTATAAAAACATTTCATGGATAGAAGAGGCTAAAGGGGCTGTAATGAGCTGTAGAAGGAATTAAAATGGAAAGAAGGTGACTGATAACATTACGCAGGATTGGTTTGAGAGTCAGAGAGGAGTTGGCACCGAGCAGGTGGAGAGAAGAACTCCCCAGATCTGCAATGTGCAATGAAACCAGGTTAATTAAAAGCTATGTCTAACAATATCAACAGACTGCTATCCCGCAGTGTATGTAAACACTACATTAAGGCAGGTTTCCTACCTGCAAACAAAGCTTAATAAGCATTTCAATCAAACAAGCCAAACATACCGACTCCGCTAACAGAAAACAAACATGAGCAGTCCGTTCAAAAATAGCACTCACGTTGTTTCCATGCAAACCGTTAGACTTACCCAGAAGATGAAGTTGAAAACGAAGAGCAGATATTTCACGCATTTCATGCCACCCTGCACTTTGCTCATGATGCCACCTGATTTGTCGATATCTCCGATCTAAGCGCTGTTTATTCTGCAGAGTCCTCGCCTCTTACAGTTGTGCATCAACCATGTATGTAGTGATGAAGGACCTGCACCGCGATTAACGTTACATCCAAACATGCGCACAAGCCGCGCAGGCTGGCTGCTTCCACGCTGCCTCTTGCACCGCCCATCCGCGGCGTGTGCGCTGAGGTGCTCAAAGGTGGGCTTCGGGGACGATCTGTGGGGGGACCCACGGGAGTCTCCAGGATGTCTGCCAACAACATAATCAGCTCATTTGAGGGCTTGATATCACTGCTTAGGCGATTACGATGGTAACAAAGAGAATGGTTTGGCAAATGAAATCTTTAAAGATGAAAATTCTCCAAATAAGAATCACATTTTGATCAAGAAACAATCCACGTGGGTGGGATGTGGAGCTGGTGCAGGAAGCTGCCATCTGTTTGCAGTGCTATATTAGACTCAATATAGTGAATTCAAACTGTACCACAGAGGAAACCACTAGGCAACACAATTTTAATACTTAACTTCACCTCTTTGACTTCCACGTGAGAGGTTTATCATCTCAGTCACAGAGACACTTTTAAGCCTCAGCCTGTATGTTGCCCTACACTGTGCCTCTGATATCTGTGTTTATTATGGAAATACGGGAACTTGTGGACAAAAACACGTTTACCTGAGATAAAGTCACTGATTGGCACAGTTTTAAGATGTTGTACCAAAGACTTCCTGAAATCCTAAAGTCACAACGATAACTCTATAATATTCTCCAACAAACCCAGGAAAAGTCTGCAAATATTTTAATTATTTGAAATCTTAACAGTTTAATTATATTGTCATTTTGGTTTGAATGGTTTCTTAACCTTGACAGAACATGACTGACGTGTGAAGGAGAGTCAGTTGGCCCACCAACTAGTGGAGTTTTGACAGTTGTGGTTTTAAATGAAATGTCTCAACAAGTTTTGAAAAGACTGTGATGAAATATGGTTCAGACACCATGTTCTCCTCAGATAGATAGATAGATGGGACGGTCTGAGAGAGTTGTCCAATTTTCATGAGCAGATGGAGTAAAGAATAGGGAACTTCAAAATGCAAAATTATGTAACTATCTCACACATAACACAGCTGTCTGCGGTGAAGTATTTATTGCAAGTTCTGCGTTCTGCACCTGTTCTGTGGTGTATTTAACTGTATATTGATCATTAATCCCTGAAGTCAAGAAGCAGAAGTTATGTGACAACATTCAAATACTACCAGACCATTTCCGAATGAGGTGAGAATATGTGAGAAGACTTACACGTCGCTGTCTATAACAGGTGTAATTTATCCTATCCTTCACATAAATTAATAACAAAATATCCAGTAACTAATTTGTCTTGTCAAAATATGCACAGAAACTATAATTAAATTGGAAATGCTGATCTTGTTTTGGCTGATTTGACTGATATTTACTGTTGCAAGTCACAATGAAAAATAAGTGTGTGTACAAATTGTACTTCAGTCGCTAACAAGCGTTTGTCCAATCACATGTAACATTTTCAAAACTCTAAACACAATTAGCATCGGTCTTTTGTGGCCATACCACTCACACATGTCATTTTCACACAACATGCAGTCAGTGAACACATTTCCACAATGCTTACATCTTCTTAACAGACGAGCTATACCTCCCAACAAAATTATGGATTGTTTTTGTGTTATTTACGACTGTTAACACACAACATCCCACAATAGCAAAAACAATATTCCAGACCTTAGATACAGTATAAAAAGCTTCTGCAATGATATCAGTTCAAAAACAATACATCTCAGGTGATAATACAAACAATCGCGTACCCATACTTCAGATATTAACTCTTAACATAGACAGATGACACATGTGGCCTAACCCTGAAGATCGCAGTGATTCGATACAGTAATTTTGTGCTTTTTTTTTTTAGTTCCCCCCCTTTTTACAGTTTTTTTTCTGTCAATAACAATCGTTTGTCCAACCAGTTATCACATTTTCAAAACTCGAAACACAATCAGCACATCATCAGTCTTTTGAATCTATACCATTCAAACAATAAACACATTTCCACAATGCTTACATTTTCTTAACAGACAAGCTATACCTCCCAACAAAATTTAGGATTGTTTTTGTATTACAGTAGTATCCTATCTGAAGATGTAGTTATTTGTTTGCATGCACAGTAGTGTTGCTTTGCACGCTGAATATAAGCCAGTTCCTGTGAATGAAGGCCACATATGGAGCGTCACCAAAGCTCTTCTGTGCGTTCTCTGCGGGATGGAGGGGGGTCAGCTCGGGTTCACTCGCTCTGACAGTCGAGCTTCTCATGTTTGTGCTGGTGCCTTTGTTTGCTGCAGCGATGTGGGAGGGAAACAGCGACCCCCCTGTTTGTCTGCCAGGGTATCTGTGAGGATCAGTCCGGGTGGATCATGAGACACATCACATCACTGCCTACCTCCTCTGTTTATCAGATGACATCCATAGCAAGAGTCAGCAAAATATACAAGGATCCATTGAAGAGACAGATAGATAGATAGATAGATAGATAGATAGATAGATAGACAGATAGATAGATAGATAGATAGATAGATAGATAGATAGATAGATAGATAGATAGATAGATAGATAGATAGATAGATAGATAGATAGATAGATAGATAGGATTACAAATGATTAATAGTTGCCATGTAACTCTGAGTAAGTTCACTGAACTGCATCAATATTAATCTAATATCACTTTGGTCATCCAATCCTGTCATGAATTCAGAGCGGTAATTATGACAGTGGAAGTACACCCAAACTGAAACTATATCCTCAGGGTTTAATGGAGTCAGAATCCCATTATCCATCCATAGCTGCCCCATCCTCACCCGTCTCACCCTCCTCTGCTGTGCTTGATATGTAAATCCGGTGCAATAATGTAACCTGATCTCCATATGGTGCAACTATGAGTCATCCTCATGTTCTAGGACACGTCAGAGGTGAAGAAACAGACAATCTGGTGAAACCAGAATGAAGACAGCCCATGCCAGTCGATTAATTAGGAATAATTAACCCTTTAAATACCCCCTCCCCCCAAAAAACAAAACAAGAAATATCTATTTGAAATCATTGTGTGGAGACCAGAGAAAGGACCACAGACACACTGAAGTATTATGGGACTGAATATTCAGTCAGATCTTTGTCTCTATCTAGTGGACAGACTGAGAAGTCTGTATGGTACCCAACAAAGGAATGTGCTTAATTGTAAACTCTCTGCACTAATTATGGTATCATCATCACTTTACCCAAAGCTTAATATCAAAATTCCAGGTGTAGCTTTTTCTGGAGCGTTCAATCACATCTCCAGGTCTTCTAAGCTAATGTTATTTTATCTATATCCAAATCAAGAATCAGGCTCATTTATTTATTGTTGTTTAGTGCCTGCATTAATCATATTATATGGCCCAAAATAAGCTCTTCTTGCGCTTGTTGTTGTTCTTCTTCTCATTGTTGTTATTATTATTAGTATTATTATTATTATTATTATCATCATTATTATTGTTACTGAATCTTTTGATGACATGATGTTCACATATTACAGTAACATCATTATCACATGCATCTAAAAATATGACTGTCAAACATACATGTTTATTAAGTTATGACTAATGCTATTTCTTCTTGTGATAATACAAAAAACAATGAAAACATATAATATACGTTAAAAATAAGACGACATGAGACTGTTTCTAAGGTGGTTGTGTTTAAGGTCTTTGCCTAGGTGTGTATGTCTCCACTTCCAAGCTGCGTTTGCGTGCATTTACTTCACGTCAAATCCAAAACAGATTAAAAACGAGGGGGTGCTGTTTTTTTCTGAGTTGATAGCATGGACGTATCCCTGAACTCAACACGACGCATGCGCAGTAGACAGTCGTTGAGTGGCATCAGTTTAGAGTCTTGCTAGCATTTAGCTTGTATGAGCTAACGCCCTTTACTTTACGTTGACACATCACGTTTCTCGGCGCTGCTTTTTGTTTAATAATGCGTAACAGCGTAGGGAATTATTCATTTTCAGCTTTCTAACTCGACCCATGACCCTAAGTATTCATATACCGTGTTAACACCTGCCTCGGTGCTAATCATTGGTGCTAATGCATGTTTGATTTGAAGACATTGGACGTGTTCCGCCGTCTGACCTCTAGAGGGCGGTGCTGCGTTTAAAGTCGAGGCAGTGCTCTGCAGACTTTGGGGTAAACAAGCAGCAGCAGTAAACTAAACAAGCTCAATTTCAACTATTGAGAATAATGTGGGATAGCCTACACAACTCACATTCGATAAACATGCAAAGGAGATTTCAAAAACAGGAAAGACCAACCTTAATTGGCCCTGCATACACACTCAGGAAGTTATTTATGCACTCTATGATTTTCTCTCATTTTTCATATTGTATGACAGTATGGCCTCAAGCACCATCTGCAATGACACACCTCACATCCTTATGCAACCAGGCTGAAAATAATGGACAAAAAGCCTGTCCGGCGGCATCACTGTCTCAGACTAAAACATACAATCTGTGTAGCTTTGAGAGCTTTCTACTCATTTTTGTTTTCTCGAATCAGTCTAACCCCAGAGCAGAAATATCTCAAAGACAATAACAAAGTTACTAAAAGCATGATGTAATGGCAGCTGTAAAATACCACAATGTTAACTACAGTTGGACAATCATTAATGGCTATTTAATCCTGGAACACCTAACCAAATCAAATCAGATTAATTCCAGATAGAAATTATTTTACAACAAGGGTTATCTGCTGGCTAAGAGCAAATCAGAGCTGTAGCCATTTTTACACCGGTGTGTATGGCATGTGTATTTTATTGCATTTCCACGATAAAATACCCAACTATGGACAAGAGTTTAACTTTAGCAGCAGCCATAAAATCAGTGCTTAGCACATCAGTTTAATCCTCCTCGTATTGGAACTGTTAAATTGCATCATCCCTATCAAATAAACAATAAAGTCATATTAAAGTCGTATTTTACAGTTGACAGATAAGACAGGTCAAATGGAAATACTTCTCTTAAAAGTCCAGTTTTCCAGAAACATAATCTCAAGCAGCCTCTTTGTTTCTGTTTCCACTTTACCTCCAAGCTCTTTGAACTTACATCAGACATCCGAAATGTCAGATGTGATACAAAATTGGGCTTTGAGCCTTAAAAAAAAAAAAAATCTGACTGACTGTCAGCCTCCAGTACAATTTGTTGTGCGCTGATGACAGTAAAGTATCACTGCCAAAACAAAGAGACAAGCCTTAATGATGATATCAGTTAGAGTTAGGCTGATGAATCATCGTCAGTCTTATTTATGTTTAGATCCTTTTTTTTTCCATATCTACCGTACAATGGAGAGCAGGAGAAAAACACAAAGCAAAGCCAAAACACCAAATTAGGGGCAGTAAAATGAAGCCATATGGGTTTTCTCTTCATTTCCATCTAGGCCATCTTTGCTATTTTTTCTTTCCGTGTTGAAGGGTTACTCCGCTTACTTTGCAGGAGGAACAACAGGCTTACCGTCCGCACAATAAACCTCATGAAACACACAGTGCATGTATGTAAGTGTTTAATAAATAACAATATCAACAACAACATTTTAACAAAAGTTTTACTTATATCAGACCTGGGTCAATTTGTATTTCCAAAATTTTGTGGGTTGTGTCAGTCAGAGTGAGTGTTCTCTGCTCTAGGGCAATGTAATCGGTGGCAGAAAAAAATACTATAGTTTAGCATGATTGTGCTGTGTTGCTAAAACTCTTACAGGCCTGTTGCTCCGTCACTATCTTAACAGTGGTTTAAGGTTCATGACAACCTGAGCAAAATCACGCACTTTCTTAAAACACCATTGCTGTGTCAGTTTAAAACAGTGCCTGAGTCCTGTGGTGGTCACTTAAATGTTACAATAAGTAATCAGATCTGATGTTCAAACAAGTTCAAGAGGCTCGACTTTAAAGGGTAAAATACACACAGTTTGTGTTTCTAGAGCTATATTTAATTTCCTCCCTTAGCTGTTAATCATAATGGAAAGTCAAAGAGCTGAAACCAATTTCCTCTCAATTACAGCTTTACTAGTCTGACTCACCTGTGGCCATGTGTAACAGATCTTTAAAGGTAACTTAATCATACTTTTGGCTGAGCTACGGTTTAGTTGTGGTTCGGGGGCACTGTAAAAATCCTCCACTTTTAAACTTAAGAGAAAACGTCTTTCTGCTTAAAGAGGTGATTATATTTAACAGGGCATCAGAGGCCTTTTAAACTGGAAAAGAGTTAGAGAATGAGATAGATGACTGCAGCTCAGTTCTTATGTTTTATGATTGTATAAAGTGTCATTAGCTATGATGAATAATTTGTAAGCTGAAGGGTAACCATAGCCTATTATTTGGACTTGAGTTGAACGTTTGAGAGGATGTGACACAACTTCTTTTGTACGTTTTGCATTCTTTGGGGGTACAAAACAGAAACCATATTTTCATGCAACTTCAATCCAATTTGTCCACTCTTCAGTGCGATTTTAAATTCTCCTGATATGATTTTCATGTCTAATCTTGTATGCCAGCGGCTGGCAATTTGATCTTTTTTATGTTTTTATTGTCACAAATTTCCTGTTATTTCCATCCATATTTATCAATCCGTATTTATCCATCTCAGATTGATTAGTTTAGATTAGATTGTTGTGATTTCACATGGTAATTGCTTCGGGAGATATTAAAGTTTTCACGTGAAACAAAGTAAAATTTGATTTAATTTAAAAAACTTGTTTTTGCAGAATAACACGTAATTTTCACAAACTTTGGCAGATGCAGCATTCCTGTCTCTGATGCTCTAGCTAATCATATATGTGATCAGTCATATCAGATCAGACCTGCTGCTAAAGTTTTCTCATATATTTTACTGTAACTAGGGTCAAGTCATTTGATAAATTATTCCACTGGTTTAGGATCGCTTTCCCATGTTTGTCCATTCATAAAATATGGTCTTTTTTAGTCAGTGCATTGTTCCCTGTCAAAACCTGGCGCCAACAGTTCAGTTGGATACTTGGGTGTGTTATGCTAGTAACAATTGAAGTCGCCTCCAGGTGCTAGCCTCCATCAGAGATGAAGAGCGGGCTACAGAAGTCTAGCAAGCTCCACACCTCCAAATATTTCACTTTCAGATTTCTAGTCTTCGGCTGACACTGACTCAAGTGACATCAGTTTATCAGAGCCACAAAATACTTTCTACACATGTTGTCATGAATGCAGTAGTACTCACCGAGATCTGTAAACAGACTTTGATGTGTAAACTCAGTTCCTCTGCCAGCAGAACCTGTTACAAACCACAGCTAAGACTGTCTGCCGTGACGCAGCAACAGCCTCTTAATGTTTGTTTCTCCTAAACATGTAAAAACAATATCTACAAACTTCAGATACTCTTTGACCCAGGCCTGGTGTACATACATGCAGTCCTGATACTTTGTCATATACCAATAATTTAGTTTGTGCAGAAGGTGAGAAGTCTTTGGTGATGAGTATGTCTGTGTTTGTACTGTATTTCATTGAGTGTGTGTGTGTGTGTGATCCTGTGTGCGTCGATGTGCATGTTGAAGTCTTCACTGCCGCCATGACTTGCGGCTCAGCACGCACACGCAGGCCACGTTGATGCGTATGAGCCTCCACGCCACGATTTTCTTAAAGGAAGTCAGCGCTCGTACAAAAGTGTGAGAGTTGGTACAGTAGGAGTTCCAGTGCCTGGCATCAATTCCCAAACATCCAGAGCTGCCTGTGCGGGCGCTGTGACACGTGGTCTCAAAGAAGTACTGCTTCTTGTTGACATTGTTGATATTCACGTCTGGCAGCACTGTCACCTCGTTGCCTGTGATGTCTGTGGCTTTGGTCTTGTTGCCCACCCAGACGCTGACGCTCTCACACACTGAGTAAACTCCGCGGTGCTGAGGCTGCCCTGCTCGCCTGCGGGTCCTTCTGCCGGCACCCTGTGACCCTGCCGGCTCTGCATCAGGGGGCTGAGCGCTGAAGAGCACCCTGGGGGAGAGGTAGCGCCGTTTGGTGAAGAGTTTAGGGTCCACTGTGGGGACGGAGCTGGGGTTGTTGCCTGGACACTGCTGCTGTGCTGCTCCTCCGATGGCGGCCACAGCCTGCGCACTGAAGAGGAGGAACAGGACCAGCATGGACGACCTCATGGGCACACAACCTGAGGGTGTCAACCAGCACAGAGAGCACTCAGTTCAGTATATTATCCTAGTGACTTTTACTGGCTGTTTTATTTCAGGAATTCTACCACTTTTTCTACTTAGGAAGACGAAATCATGGATACTTTTTGGTGCAGTCTCATGGTACAGAGAGGTAGATGTATGAACATTTAATACTATATTTAGGCCAAGTGCAGGGCAATAGATTTAATGGAGTATTGAGTATCTGAACACTGGATTAAAGCTCCAGTTTCATTTCATTCTGCCGGCTTTTCTGAAGCTTTAATCCAGTGGATACTCCACATTTTTCCTTCCCAGTTTCAAGGTACAACATGTCGAACTGTAAGATTAAGCCAATAGGTGCATGTAGCAGCTCCTCTTTAAAGTGTAAAACACACCTTGCCTAATACTAAAGGTTTGATACTTAGTGCTCACTGCGAGGTCTGTGCCTCCAATACAGATTTAGATTGATCAGGCTCCAATGGGGCTGTGTCCTTCCACTCATTTGTACCACAAATATAACAAGGTTAGAACATTGTAAAGACAGAAAGAGGCAGGATAATGCATGAGAGGCTCAGCAGAGGGCAACAGAGTCCCTGATTTTCTATTTAAACAGTACACAGGAAATGGTTGAATGTTTGGTTTAGTGAAATCTCGCAACCTAATAACATCCATAGAGGAAACCCGTGGGTTTTGTCCGGTTGTCTAAGATGTTCCATGGAAATATTGAGGGTAATAAAGACATCTGCCGAGACCATGTGTCACACACATGACATTAACTTCTTGACTCCAAAGATATCCACGATTTGAGCTCAGCTCACAGTTTAATATAATCTTCACACAGTATTCACAGACATGTAAAGGGAATCCATGATTTGCCTTTGGGTAAGCAGGCAATAGATACACATAATTCTCCATAAACAGAGCTGAATTCCCTTTGTGGGACAGTAAAGGATGTCACATACATGAATAAATCTCGTTATCTACAGAAATAGGTGTCACGTTACCCCCCCTAGGAATGTAAGAAGACATTGTTGTGACACCCCATCAGCATGATAGCATTCATCACACTGTGACTCCACACAACATCTGTCTTCACTGTCTTGCATAAATTTACAGGCTGTGTACTGTATTTACCAGAGTACAACAGGAATCAAAGGCGTGTTAACACCTGTGATGGCTCTGCTAGCAGGCTCTGTCAGGTAGCTTTATTATATGCCATGTTTGCCTCGGGTGTCGTGGTGAATGCCCCTGGATTAAAATTGTTGGCATAACCAATCAAAAGAAATCATAGTGTACAAAAGAACATAATGTGAACTATGATTACACCAATAAATGCTTGTGAGGTCTGTCCAATTCAGGTTAGCGTCTCTCCTCACATCACGCCCCTCTGCTTTCTCTTCCTGTGCGCGGTACAACATTTAGACACGAACGAAATTACACTGTGTCGATTTGAATTGCTTCAGGTCACACAGGAAGGTTGCTGTACGTCAGGAAACAGAGAAGTAGCACAAAGCTGATAAAAAAAAAAAGTCCCTAGTGGCAACATGTCCTTTGAAATAGGAAGTAAGAGGCTCTTCATTTTGAGAAAAGCAACAAAAACGAATCAAATCTCATCGATCTCATCTAATTTGAATTTTTGGTAAATTAACACTTAAATTGCTACCACTGGAGATATAGGTGAGCGCGAATGTCTTAGTCCCCCTTCATGTCAGCAACGCAGGTGTAATAGACCTTTTTCACAGCAGCCATTTTGACATGAAATGGTAGGGTCAACACAGGGTGTTTCCAATGATACTAATTAAGGTCCCGTTCCATTTTAGACTCTCCAGTGAGCCAACGTGCACCACAGCAGCACCCCGACTCTGTCTGACCTGAATGGGATGGGACCTTAATTAGTATCATTGGAAACACCTGCGGTTTCCCAGCTATTCCACGTCAAATGGCTGCTGTGAAAAAGGTCTATTAATAACAATGACGATTATATAGACTCCATTCCAAGTCTTTCCAAGGCTGGTGATCACGCAGTGACCATGGGTAGTCTAATTCTGTTTTAAACATGGCAAAATGACATAAAATGTAGTGTTTGACTAACTGATCACCATCCATCCATCCTCTGTACCTTTTCAGTGTCACCACGTGAACTGTAGCACCTCTGTGGCTCCTAGAGGACGTGATTAGAGCTTGATGTGTTCTGGGCTCCTGCCATCAGGACCGACTGTGGCGCCCATCCAACACACCTCTGCCCTCCTTACCCTCCACTCGGTATCCCTGTTGAGAGACAAGAAGAGAAAGTGTCTCGCCCAGCTCATAAACCCACTGTAAACACATTCTTTGTGAGACTGATACTGGAAGAGAACGTTAATATGTTATTCCCGCTCACCAGCTCCTCACATACTGAACATACCGCAATAAAGAAGCAGACCTGTAGAAGATTATGTAGAGTGGAAACATGTAGTTTAGTTTTTATATTAACGTCGTAAACTGTCAGCATTCCTTAATATATGAGTTTTGACAGGTTGGTTGAGACTTAAACACTCCTGTACCTTAAAAGACAGATAAAAAAAGACAGATATATAGACAAATTTATTATTTACTGTAGGAGCAAGTAGAAACCAGAACGTTTAGGAATTTGGTGTTTCGTGTTTGATGCACAGTTAAACTCTGCATACCATTTTCATCCATCGGGATATCGCTGTTCATTGTCTGTTTTGTCTCTCCCTGGTAAATTATTCCATTAGCTTTGATTTCCTGCCTTCAGAGTGCCATGATTCATTTCTATGCGGTGATGAAACACAGCCACTGTTTGGGCTAGATAATCCATCACGGTAAACCAGAAGCCTTAATTTTGTTTTGTCATTTTATTTTATTGTTATGTCGCCGTGCTTGACTTAAGTGTCACCAGACTACGTGTTGTGTTACACCTTACTTAGTGTCAATCATCTGACGCCCACAGACATCAAGTCAAAAGCTAAGAAATTAAAACATCTTGCCTTGCAAAGTCTATTCTAGACTATTCATGTTTTAAATTCACAATGTTTTCTAGTACTTTCAAGCGTGGTTGGGGATTTTAGAAACAGTGAGCAGCTTGCAAAATGAAAGGAATGTATATACATACATATATGTAAACACGAGTCAATGGGCTGTAAATCTAAATGACACCAGTGTATTCCTGTAAAAAAAAAAAATCTACATTTATACAGGAAGTGATCGTGCTTTACAGCACCTCAACAGCGGTGGTCTCCGGCTGTCATGGTATTTAAACCTGTGACCTTTCAACCGCAGGTCATGCTGTTAAACAAACGAGCCATCCTGCTTTTGTGCTCTGTCTATGTTCTCTAATCCTTCTCCGTCATAGTGTCTCTCTGTCATGTGGTCTAACTGTAAGTCCTTTTCATCTTCTCCGCAGGAAACAAAGCAGTGAACTGCTGGAGTCACACAGAAGCTGAAGAATTACCTGTAAATTACCTAGTAAAAACCTGATGCTAACAAGCAGCCAGTTTCCAGCGGTGTGGTTCAGGTTTGTTTTTTGACACTGAAGTACTTTTAGAACTGCAAACCTGCCTCTAAAAAAAAGCATCCAGGCATAGCCAGGTCATTAAAGACTAACATATATATCTCTTAGCAATCGCTGACATGTGAAATCAGTAGCACTTTTAGGTCATCTCTTCTGGAGCAGATGTCTGGAAACTGTGAGCAATGAAATCATAAACTGAGTGAGCATGTTAACAGATCCACCTGCATGGCAACGGAGCAAACTGCATGGGCTGTGCGACGTAGGTGAAGGCTGGATAAGAGCGTGTAATTGACGAAAGGTATCACCAGTAAAAACAACAAAAAATCCATTGAATGTTGTGTATATTTTTGCATTTATGCAATTTTCCTTAGAAGAGAAGCGGGTGACTTTCGTTAAAATGTGATATTCATGTAGATTCTGAGCACAAAAAGGACTGAAATTTTGTATAAATCGCTAGTTGATACCAGCAGCTGAACCACAAAACCTTATGAGACTTACTATGACGTGCCAGAGACTGCCTCATACATCAACTGCATTACAGAGAAGAAAATAGTGGCATGTATAATGTGTTATTAAAGTCAATGTGTGAAAGGAGCACCATGGGAGATGTGACTATTTGCGCTTTTAGTATTTTCATGCTTTGTTTTCAAGATGTTTAACAGCATTACTATCACGAAAACTAGCAATCATGCTAACAGAAAACAATTTGATGATCACATTATGCCCCTCGACACACAGCTGTTTCAGCTACTCTGTGGTTAAGAGACACGCAGTCAGCAGCAGTCTATTCATTCAAGCTACTAGGTGGGCTACAAATATGCACATAGCAGTGCTGTACAACATTAGTGTGCACTGGGGCATCTCACATCGCACTACTCACTGGGCCTTGAAGCAGATGGGCTGCAGCAGCACATAACCACCTGATGACTGGAGAGTGGAAACAATTCTGCTTGTTAATGGTGATGGTGCAACAGTGGAGGAAGAGTTATTTCTTGGCACACCCCGCTGTGACTTTCAGAAAGGATAACGTGCGATGGCATGGATCAGACGCTGCGTCATGTTTGACTTTAGCTTCCTGAAACTGCCTGTCACTTCCCAGATCTATCCCAATAAAACACAACTGAGATGATGTCGAACAGGATGTTTGCAGCGTGCCAATAACAATAACACTGCAGGATAGGTTTTTGAATTAGCATGAGTAAGATACTCGTGGGATATTTCCAAAATCTTATTAAAACCCTGCTCTGGACTATTCAGGCAGTTCTGTGGCCGTGCTCCGCCCTTTTGTTTTGAACTGAGGTTGAAGTACAGCAAAAAAGTGTGTATTTGATGCTAAGATTCATAGTGCTAACACTGCTGTCTGTAGTCAGCTTAATATGTAATTCCACTCCTTTAAGGGCAAATTAAATATTATGTATATACATATATCTTCACTTTGTGACTGTTTCCCAAAAACTTAAAATTTTGTGCAAATTATAATGAACCTATTAGCCTTTTAAAAATGTTCATGGTTCATATAATACACACACAATGTAGGCTATACGGTATACTTGTTCCTGTGTAGTGTCTTGTGCATTTAACAATAGATTTTATATAATATAATTTATTTTCTGAATCAACTTTGTAGCTAAAATGGGTGAGAAGTTATCAGGATTTAACATGGACATTTAAAAATCTCAATTTTCTTGAGTGGTCAAAAGCTCCAGAACAACTGCTAAATGGATCTTGACTTTGTTAACTTTGTTTTCAAGACTTTGCTGCCAGTTTTAAGCTGATATTGTCTCAGCTCTGATTCTCGCCTCTGATCGGCTCCTCCATAGCAGAGGCAGCGGGGGCTTATGGGTATCGTAGTATTTCACCATCCTAAACTAACTGTTGGAGATTTCTCAGAAACGATGTTAAAATAAATGTCAATGTCAATCAAATGTACGGCTACATAAGTGTACAGAGGAGTCCTCTATGTTTTTATGTTGAGGGTATCGTAAAAACGATTGTTTCAGCAGCTGCGCACGGATTTTTGCTCATTCACAAACTAGTTTACAAACATTTAAGTTAAGTTACCTGCCCGCAGTCGTCGCTTCATGATGTTACACTTATTGCGTTAGTTTTTCAGCTGCGGTCTTCAAACGTCGCACCAAGAAGAGTAGCTTGAGAAACTAGATAACTAACTAATTTAATCAAATTTACAAAAAGGACATTTAAAGCTGAGATGCCGAGAATCACCGCTTCGCCTCTCAAGCTAAGTAACGTCTTGCTGCTTATGTTGACATATGGTGGCTCAATGTTTCAGCTGACATTTGTGTGCCGTGAGGTCTGGTGTTTTGGCTTTTACTGGCCGCTAAAATATGTCACTTATTCAAGTGCCTCACTTGCATTGTTTTTTATTTTTATTTTTGTGCGAATTCATTTCTTCTTGTTTCTTAGTTTGGTTTTTGTTGGCTGTTAGTAGCTCAATGCTGCATACTGTGTATAACTCAAATTAAAGAATGCTGTCCGTCACATTAATCCAGATTTTAATGTTTTTGAAGTAGACACGTGTTTCTTATAGCATCTGGGTAAAATGGCAGCTTATTGTAGTGCTTGGTTGTAGGCTGAATTTGCTGGTTTGGTTGCTTCTGGTCTTTTTTTATTATTATTAATATAAAGCTATGCTTAATATGAATATGTTCGTGGTTAACTGTTCTGGCGTTTCATGGCTGCTAATATGCTGTACATAAATGCCCCATATATGTGTTGTTTTTATTTGTGTATGTGACGACTTCGTTAATATCCTTCATATTATTGTTTGCTGCACAGCTCGTGTTTGTTTGCTGGCCTGTTATGTTTCAGGTGAACTGACCTTTTTTTTCACAGCAGACATTAGCAGGGAAAAACAAAAGTACATCTAATATCATTAAGGATGCTTGATGTTCCATTTTAATGCCTCAGTAAGCCATGCCACTCAGCAGGCATGCACATTAGCGGAGTCCTGGAGCTGAGAAACCTAAATGTAGTGCAGCCATGTTTGTTACACTTGCTTGAAAATGGCCTATCACCGGGTGTCTATTTACCAGTCTATGTCGAGAAGATAGTATATTTCTGGAGGTGTTTTGATGGAGAAGATCTGCAGGATAGCTGATCCTGGCTCACATGTAGAAAGTGAGTCATTTGTTTAATCCCCTCATAGTCCGAGTTCCCAGAGTTCTCCTGCTGAGTCTGCTTATTAGCTTCCACATAATTTGTCTGTCGGCTCCCTTATCTTGTAAGGTTTGGGGGGGGGGTGAAGTTTACCTTTCGTGCCGTTTGATCTCAGTGCACTCTTGGAGAAAGTTACGACATCAGAGCTTAGTCACCAAATATCTACACTTTTCTCTGTCTGCACATAATAAATCCAATTTATGTGAGGTAATTTACTGAAATGGGGGCGTGCTAGTTCAGGCAGGCAGGCAGGCACCGCTACACTTACACTGTTCTGTACTAGCTACAGCATACGGTCTGTCGATCATATGTAGGCTTTGGTTGATTCATTTTAAGCTAAATAGCTAAACATTTCCTGGTTCCAGCATCTTACTGTGAAGATTTGCTGACTTTCTGTGCTGGGTAAAATCCTGTTTTTAGATAGATACAGATCATATATCTGCCAGCTTTTATTATCAGCTGATACTGGCCTTTTGGTGCTAGTTATTAGTAGTTATTCGAAGTTATCGGCCTGACTGGCTTATGTTGAAATGTCTTGTGCAGGATAGTTTGAGGCTTCTGTAGATGCAGGTACGCAGCGAAGGCAGACAAAACAGTCCAGTGTGAATCAACTGAATCAGCAAGCCAGTCCGTTATGTGGTCTGTTAGCCCTGAATGGAGAGGCCACCCGCAACCACTGACCTACAACTCATTAGCTCTAATGGAGTCAGGTTAATGAGCCCCGTCTGGGATGACTGACAAGCGGCCTGGGGTGGCACACAATCCAGTCTGCAGCCCTGAACAATCTACCTCCCTCTGTAAAAAAAAAAAAAAAAATGGCACTGGCTTCATTCATATGGTAAAAGTCACACAGCCCGTCTGGTAACCTGATCCACCAGGCCTGGCTCTCATTCAAAGAGGAAGGGAGGCGCAGGTGACTTTATCTGAAAGCCACCAATGAGCTTTGAATGATATGCTGCTCATTACGTTGCTGTGGTCATTCATGCAAAACTGCTCACCGGGTTGAAGTGTAGATGAGTCCTGAATTTAAGCCCTCAAAACTCAAAGGTTCCTGGAGAAAAACGAGGGCAATCTCTACGAAATATGTGAATACTTTTGTCTTTACACTGATGATAGGAACATGTTTTTAAAGCTTTCTTTATTTTCCTTCTTTCTAAAACTACATTGCTCCTCAATAACACGCAAGTCATTTGTAATCAGTCATTTGTGCCTTAGTGTTGAGGTAAATGTCCAAAGGAGAATATTTCATAAACGGTTGTGCAAGGACCTTTTACCTGCTGGATCTTCATAAAATTTAGTGTAAATAAAGGTTCAATATATAAACATTGGAATTAAAATATTTGTTTAAATGCAACATAGGGTAAATTGCTTTAAAAAAAGTAAAGTTATTTATTACTTTATATAAATTATTATCACATTACTGATCACTGTCTTTAAAAGGTGGCTGTAGACTATTACTCTTTACAATTAGAAATTACACTACAACAATAATTTCTACAAACAGTCACAAGTTAGTCAATAGGTTAGTTAAAGGGTTCAACAGGGTTCAGATTGTCTTTACCAGGTTGCATTTCTGCAAAGGGTTGACCTAAAGAACCAGTAATCAGTACCCTGAAGTACTGTTTTAAAAGGACAAAAAAAAGATTATTGTACATTATAGTTTTTCAAAGCACCAAAGGTGCTGCAATTGTGAACTATTTTTTTGCATTTCGTTCCCCAAAACAAACAGCAAAAAAGTGTCAACGATTAAAAAGGTGCTCCGGATCGCTCAGTATGTGCTTTATTCACATAATTTGACTAATAATTTATTCTTCTCTAGAAATATGTACCACAGAAGAAATATTTTGAACACAGCAGAAGTTTTACACTATTACATCTCCTTAAGACTCTTTAAAATGTGTTTTTCTAAAGGTCTGGATGAAACTTTAAAGCTTCACAGAATGGTCCGATGTCATCCAGAGTGATGTAGATGGTAGATGGTGGTAGTGTTATAGCAATCACCTGAATTTAAAAAAAAATGTACTTCCTAACTATAACTTCTGGAAAAAACTCTTTTAAAATATATATTTTATCTCCTTTGTGACTAAATTACTAGACTGTCACCATATTGCCTCTTGCCACTATAATTAGACTATAGTTACTGGCAAAGCATTTCAGCCCCTGCAGTTGTTATGTCCTGTTTCTTGAGCCACTCACATCTTAATTGATGGATGGGAATCCATCAATTAAGCATGCACGCAGGCCTGCTGTGGTGATTTTCATAGATACACAAAGACAGGCAGGAATGATAGTGTGTAAACATCTCTTACAGTACCTTGAATAGTGTTTTCAGTCGGAGGTAAATGGGCATAATTTTGTGGCAACTGTACAATATATTCCTTCCTGAGGCAATTTTTCTTTACAAGTCGCAAAGAATAGGTACACAGGAAGAAGTAAGCTTAAAATTATACCAGGAGAAAAAACAAAAAAGGAGACGTGGAAAAGAGATTTTCAGTGACAATTGAAAGTTTTGCGGCTTTAAAGAGGAAGGCTTCAATACAGCCAGTGAGCACTGTTCCTGATTACAAAAATGCATCTTGACTGAAGTCCAGCACAAAAAGGTGAACGATAGTTCACTTCTTGTTCTCTCATTGATACTCCCCCCTTGGCTCACGGGAGAAATGGTTTTCTCCCTGAATACAGATGTTGCATTAGGCAGCCCTCTGTGTATTCAAATAGGAGTGTGTTTGACACGGTCCCAAGCACACCCACGCATCAACACAGCAGCAACAGCAGCAGGTGAGAGCTGGCAGCGGGCTAAAGACAGTAAGACACAACGGCGAAATATATTCTGGGAATATCCTGTTAACACGAAGATGAATTATTGGAAATATCATCTTCACCCCAGGGCTTCAGACTAACTTGGAGTTATGTGAGTTTATTTTCTTTAATTACAACGAATAAAAAAACTGACTATAGGATGAAAACAGGCCCAGTTCTTAAGGTTGCTATGGATATGATCAAAACCCACCATAACATGATACATCTACTGGAACATAACATTTCTTTTATTGCAATTACTTCACGCGTGATAACAGGCATGCTTACACATGCTTTCCTTCAACGCAAACGTGGACATGCTACGTTCAGAGGCTCACATACAACACATTTAAGATATGTGTAAGGTTTTAAGCCCTTGCGTATACCTGTCTCAGCTTGTCCACGAGTTTTAGGGAAGTGAAATGTCTTATTTTGTCTGTTGGCAACTATTCAAAGGAAACATGTTAAGGAGGATAATAGCGTGCAGTTGACGCACATAATTTCCCATTTTTCTTGACTGCTGTCCTGTTGCATCTAGTTGAGGCAATTTTCTGTTTTACTCTTATCAAACAACTATGTGGGAAACAAGTTTCCAGCAAAATATGACCTTTCGGTGGAGAAATGGGGCCTCTGCTGACAGTGGCTTGTGATTTAAGGCAGATGTGTAAAAGTCTGCCTGGCGCTGAGACCCGGAGACCACATCAGGTCCAAACTGGGACCAAATTGAGTCGAACCAAAGAGCAGATCAGGGAGCGCAGTCAGTCAGAGTCAGTCAGCAGCAGCTTTTCATCCAAAGCTTTTAGTGATGCAACTTCAGCGTTATCACTGGGAATGGACAGTCTGACTCCAGCATCTGGATGACAATAGCAGAATACTGTTTATGTTCATAAAATCTGCAGAAATTATAATTTAGCTTTGTGATTTTGCATTTACAAGCTAAGGAGTTTCCACAGGAGAACGCGCTTCCTGTTGACCACTCGGATGATACGGCAGGTCACGCAAGAAAATCTGCCGAACTTTACGACTTCAAAGATAAGTGAAAACAGCTCGAGGAGGAATGTGTCATAAAGACTACAACGTCTTTCTTTATACTGCCCGAACTCAGCAATGAAATACAACCACTGACGACAACAGAAACAACCACATGAGAATGGTAAATGGCGGATTTAACAAGGACAGTTTCATTACTCACTGATGGCTGTGTTTGGTCTCACTGCGCTGAGGAAACACAGCTGACCCAAGTCTCTATACACAACATGACTAAACACAACAGGCTCGGCGGAGGAACGGGGCTCCGCTCGAGTACTTCAAATTAGTTAAATAAACTCTTACAATAATGACTCAAGAGACTGGGAGTATACATCGTCCAGCAATGCGGCGGAAGTTTAGTGTGCGCAGTTTGTGATCAAATCTTGGCAGACCTGTGTCTCCCGAGATTAACTATTTATTATCATTCAAGTCTACATGTGAATTAACTTTGGCCCGGATAAGAGCTGAACTTAAAAACAGTCTCAGTGACCCCGAGCGTCAAATTCTCATGCTGATTTGGAGTGTAACCCCCGCTGATTTCTGTTCTCAGGATTATGGCCAATTCAATTATTGGAGGACATTACGGGGGCAGATGCCAGATCAGATATGGCTCTCAATGCTTGGACAGAATAGCTGCTGTGATTTCTCCCCTCACTTAAGGAAATGATTTGGCCAGCCCTTTTCGCCGTCCGGTATCCACACTTGGCTTGGTGTTGAGTCTATTACTGTCATTTAAAAAAAAAAAAATCATGCAGATCCTTTAAAAATGGTGCCAGAGACGACATCTTCGATTTTGGGAATTCTGCTAAAAAAAACAGGCCGACTATTTCGCTGGCGAAAGAAGAGGAGCCCTCTGTTTACACTCGGGTTTATTGATGTTTGTGTCTGTCAGCAGTATCACAGAGGAGCGCCAATTCAAACAGATTCAGATCACATGTTGGTTTTTAGTGGCAATGCTAGTCTGAAAACATTATCCACATGTATTCTCAGCATTTGAACGATCGAGCAGCCAGTCTGCAGTCTGGTAAGATATTGAGCTGTGGTCTGTGAGTCTTCTTTTGCGTATCACTCAATTGCCTTAAATGCTGTTGGTTTTCCCGGATGGACCAAAGAGGCTTATGCAGAGAAGTGCTGACCCTCCGTAGCCAGAATATTTCAAATTACATTGCAGCAGCTTCAAATGTGAGAGACTCTAAAGTCTCCTTTTCTGGCCTTTGTCTCCATCTTTGCTTTGACATTTTGTGGTAAACTCTTTCCAAATGGATTGTTTAAAGTCTCGGTTCACTGAGCGTGTGATATATCTGCACCTTTATGACCAATCAAGCAGCTCCCTCGCGTACCCTACGACACCTTTGCGGCTCCGTCACTGCAGCCATTGTTTTCCTCACTGCAATTTTCCGTATCCCTACATTATGGTTCCACCTTCTCCAAATAAATTCACCCCCGCTGTTATGGAGCATAAATAAAGTGACACCACAGAAGCGGTGGCGTGTATAAATGCATACGTGGTGCTCTGTTAGACGTTTTCTGTTTCAAGCTAATTTCACTGTTTGGAGCGTGTCGCCTTTAGCGGTCGTCTGGGCTCTTGCCTTATTTGTTTTTGGTGGCTCAAATCAAAAAAAGAAGATTTGTTGACACAATTAGTCTATACTCTGTAACTGGGATGACTCTGGCAAATTACAAGCTTGAAAAAGTGGAGTCAGAATGCAGATCTGGATATCGGAGAAGCCCATCCGATCGTTATGTGAGCAGTTTGTCTTCAACGGCGTCCACAGAGAGCGGGGAAAAAAAACAATCGCCGTTTACAACTTACAATCTAAAATCCAGTTTCCCACCTCAAGTCGACTTTGTCAAGGTTGAGTCGTAGTTGGCGTGCGGGAGGAGGAGTGAGTCACAGTCCACACACTGCGTGTGTGGCCTTATTGTAACTTGTACTGAGATGATGAGGTACTCCCGCTTGCGGGGGCACTTCAGCGGAGAGAGAGGCCATACAAGTCAATCACAGACACATGGTGTAAATCTGCTGTTTATCCCCACAGATATTCCCCCCTTTTTCACCACTTTTTTTGCGCGGTGTTTTTTAATCTGCCGTCATCCGTTCTCATTTTGACTGGTGGCGCGCGTTATCACAGTTACCTTTTGCACAACAGTAGCCTGTTTGTTTTTTTTTCTTTCCATGTTTTGCAAGTGGGTACCATGTTCCTTGAACTGTGCCTGAGGCTGCAAGAGATGATTGGACATGTCTGCATGGAAGGAAGGATAGATGCTGATGCAATTATATATGAAGGGTGGCTAATCAGGTTTGATGTCAGTGAGGGGAGGAATAACAGAAGCTTCTGTAATTGTAGGCTGTTACAGCCTGCTGTTTTGGGGACGGGAGGAGATTATCAAAATATTCATCCTGTGTATTATGACATTAAAACGTGTGCAGGAATAGGTAATTAAAAGTCAAGTGTGTAAGTTTCAGTAAGCGCTATTTACAGGATGCGGCTGAGATTAAATATAATATGCATAACTATGTTTTCATAATCGACTGAAAATAAGAATGATGTTTTTGTTACCTTAAAATGAGCCTTTTGTGTCCACAGACATTGGCACTGAATTCTTGGACATGCTAGGAAGGAGAGGATACAATGAGCAACTGCACTGCCAGATGCCACTGAGTCTGACTTTAACTCAGACCTTCCATGTTCATCCAGTGATTGGCCAGGTACTTCTACTGTGGGAAAGTCTCTGCATCCCTTAATGTTTGCTCTCATTTGCTTTCACAACAGCTAAAAACCCCTCTTTAGTTTGCTCATAAATCATATAGTAAAGGTAGTTAGAGAAGTCAACCGATCAATATTGGGGAAATTGTAGCATTCAGCACCTTTTAAGCACACACACCTCTGTGTCATCAACACACACAAACCAGAATATTAGTTCTGGCAATTTATACTAAAACGGGTGCATCTACCAACAAGTGGAAGATGCCCATGTCAAACCTGGCTGATTATTTCTATTTCCTCTCCAAACTATTGTTATACGTTTACAGATTACTCTCTAGATTACTAGATAACTAGACACTCCAAAGGACCAGAAGGAAAGGCCTATTTATTATCAAATCTTGTTAACGAATGTCTGCAGCATAATTTGCAAAGTATGGTTTCCTGGTCCATGGCAAAAAAAAAATCACGAACACGTGTCAGAAGAAGCCGCCCTTCACCCGTTTGGAATTACCCCATTTTGTCTCGCGTTCACTGTCCACATGTTTGTTTGTGTTGACGCCATGCAGATTTCCTGCCTGTTTCCACGCCATGTGGAAAAACACGAAATGTCCTTCAAATGTCAAAAAAGCAGAGTTTGATTTGCAACACAAGGAAATGAGTGATATTTATATTGTCATATCACACAGCTCTACTGTTATACACATTTGAAGTGTTACAGGACATAAATAATCACAGTACTTCAACACCAAACTCTGAACTTTGACATTGTGCAGAATGCCAAATGGAGAGAGCCATAAAGACACAAGGAGTTCAAACTAAATTGAACTTTGCGCATTGAGGCCAAATATGCTGCCTTATTCAGTGTGTGTCCAATGGGATTCTGACATTGACAAGAGGAGGAAAAGAGTTTTGTTCATGTCTGAATGCCTGGAGCTGTGTAACTATACTCGACATGGCAGAAAACATTCCAGTGAGGCCTGTAACATCCTAGTTTACCGCTTTGCAGCACCCTGTGCACAAATTACTATTGTGTCTTTTGATATGAAACCGATGTTAAAAAGAATTTACTGTGAAGCTGCTGAGCATGTGCTGAGTGTGGCCACCAGGTTAGAACAGTAGGTAGCTGATCTGGTAGAGCACACACCACACATCAAGGCCCTCCCTCCCTTACCTTTCCTGTTCCATGTATTGCTTTATACTTTTGTTTTTTTGGCAGTGGTGTACTTTTAAATCTTGTAAGGTGGGACTGGACCTCATTACATCTCTAACAAAGCAAAACAGAGCTAAAGATAAACAGTCAGATGCCCTTTAAACAAATTAAAGGGAGGGAAAAGCTGCAGTATATATAACAAAACTTTGACCCAGAACGCGTGTGCATGTGTATCAGGCCACCTCTTTACAATGCACACCATTCACCTCATCTTCTAGAAAGAAAAAGGCGTCAATGGTCACTCAGTGCAGACAGCTGTTTCTTTGCACGAACAAGTTTGTTTTTATCCATGCAGGTGCCTTAACACCCAGGTTCTACTCAGATGAACCATCTGCAACCTGTCTTAAGAGTCCGAGCCTGGTCTGCCAGACCCTCTTCATCCACCTGCGGAACAGATTTTTTCAGCAACGAGGAATGCTGCTGTGTAGAAATGCTCCACTGATGGACAGTGTTGCCCTGCATACCAGAAGAGATGGAAAAAAGACAAAAGTGGAGGAGAAAAAAAAATGAACGCCACATTTGTACATTTTTTTTATCTTCCACCTCAACACCTTTAGACATACATCACATTTTCATCCTGAAAATGTGAAAAAAAAACAACAAAAAAAACGAACAGACAATTGTGGAATTGTCCCAACGTGTGTGGTCTCATTTTCATTTAGTCAGTCATGGGATGAGATCTGGCAGTCCGACACTATTTCCACTGGATACTTTCCTGCGCTTTTAAACATTTATCTCCGATCCAAAAATGAAGAATTTTGGCAACATGGAACAAACTACACTAAAAAGTTACAGTTACAAAAGTTGCCCCAGTTGATAATCTATTTAGTCACTTAAAGGTCAGTGAAGATATTAACTCATCATTTTTCTGCTGGGCAGCACTTCTGTTACCGCTGAATTAAGGAGAGGAGTAGTTTTAAGTACTTTAAGTACTCCTCTAAAGACTTTTAACATTTCATAATTTCACAAAAGTCTCAATCATTAGTTTATTATTTGTTTCAGCTTGTTAAATATTTTTCTGTTTTGACTATTGGCTAGAAAAACAAGCAATTTGAACACTTCTCTCTGGGCTCTTGGAACTTGAAATGGACATTTCCCCCCTTTCATTGACATTTCAGAGACTAACAGACTTTAACTGATGATGAAGTTGCCGGCCTAATTCGGAGACTCCATAAAACTTACTCTCTCACAATTAAAGATTCAGAAAGACATGTCAGTTGAGGACAAGTCACATAAAAAAACGTCTTTCCATGACCTTAATTAGCACCTTATTTTGGGAGGTCCAGGCATACTTCACTTCTCTTACTCGGTGTTTGAGTAATCAGGAACACTCAGAAGCATGAGTCTAGACATGTGGCTTTGAGGGGAGCCATGGTGCATAAATCAGATGTGTAGTGAAATTTATGGCATGTTTTTTGGCAAAAAAAAAAAGAAACTTCAGAGTAGGCATAATGGCTGCTTCTCACAAACGGTTGTTACTTATTATTTCATTTCATTTTTATTAATAGGGTGCATATGAATGACCGGGTATCGTGCAGTTCACGAGTTTTCAGTGTAGTTGTCACAGAGCATCCTGTGGCTGAGCTTAAACGCAGAAAAAACGTCCGGTTTATTTAGGCCTGCCCTTAAAAAGAAAGTGAAAGAGACATTTTTCACTTGCTCATAGCGCAAGTGTAACCGCAACTGCCACGACTATTGGGTGCTCGAGTTCCCTTTGAAGGCAGTGTTGGGCATCAGCGGTACAGAAAAAGTGACCACATGAAAGATACCTCAAAGGACGAGATGACAAACTCAACCCTCGTCGCAGAGAGTAAAATTGGCCTTTAAGTGAAGCTGCCATTGATGAAGATGACAAAACCAAAGATACGATGAGAGACGATGAAATCTACTTTTGTCATGTCCTTTCCCAAAAGTACCGTAGTTTAGCAATGAGAGCAACATCCTACCTTTAGCCCATCCCCCTCCGATTTCATCACTCTGACTTCATCACTCTTTGTCATTGTAAACTGACTACTGCCTCTTTTGTTTGAGTGCAGAGAAGCCTCTCTATTGATAGTTTATTTTTCATGCCAACAGCTATATGATTTGCTTAACTATGACACCATGCGGCTTAAATGCAGACCCCGCTCTCTGTCTCTCTCACTATGTACTTGGAAACCCCCAGAAGAAGAATGAGTGATTTTCCTCAAAGCTGGAAAGTGTTCAATACAGGAGCTCATAAATGAGTTCATGAAAATATAATCCAGTGTGGCCAAAACAAATCCTATGCATATTTAAAGGTGAGTTGCGATTCCAAAATGACAAATATACAGTCTCTCTCTCTCTCTCTTTTTTTAAATAGCATAGCAAGTCTTCTCGAGTATAATCACCTGCTATTATGTCAAGAATGAAATCGTTTGTCTTAACTCTGTGGCTCACATAATTTCAGAAAACTACCCTGCAGCTAGCTCCTTGTTTCCAACCCAACATGCCATACAAATACAAAAACTCTGCAGGAATGTGTTGAGAATATTACCTAGCCCAAGGAGACGAATGCAGGTCTGATCAGTGCTATTGTAACCTGATGAGCCCGAGGCTAAGCTTCAGCAGTTTCTGAGGGGATGGAGGAGATGATCAGTTTTAGGTCTGATCTTTAGCCCGAAATCCACATTAGCTGTCTAAAATATAAGCATTTAAATACAATTCTTAGCAGGTAACTGTCATGAAAATATAGAAACAAACTATGAAATTGTGCAGCATGTGAAGATTTAAGTTAGCAGAGGTTTTACTCTTAACTTGATTTCATGTCATGTACAACCTGTATTACAATAACTGCTATACAGTGGTAATTTATACCAGAAGCAAGAGACTGTAGGTCCATGCACAGGAGATGAAGGTAAAATAGTTCTCTACCTCTGCAAAAGCTCTCTCTCTTTTTTCTCCACTGACGTAAGACTCTCCAGGATCACTGAAATATATTCCAGTTTGTGTCCAATTCCACACGAGATACCGGGGAGGGGAAGAACAAATTCTTTGTCAGTTATCCCAAACAGTCCTTTCTGGGTCTTGCACTTGTTTGAAAACTGTTCTCAAAGTAAGTGAGAAGCGTCCCAGAGGCTGCACGCTCTGTCTGACTGCAGAGCGCTGCAGGTCCTAGTGCCTGCTGCCGCATGACGGCAGGGGTGGATAATTCGCTTGTTTTTTGCGATGGGTCACGTTAAGAGAAGCTTCCATGACACAAATTAGTAAATGCTTCTACTGTTATTGTAGCTACTGCTGTGGATTTACGAGAATAAACATTAACATGAATATCATTCCAAAGAAAACTAGTGTTTATTTTTTTCTTCTTTTCTTTCTCAAGCTTGAACTCAGTCCACTGCTGTTAGCTCCCGTTGGCTTCTGGATCACATCTGAAGCCGTGCTTGCAGTATGGTTTTAGGGTTTACAATTTCAGTCTGTCAGTTGTGTGTCCACCACTTTGGTCCAGACTGAAATATGTCAACAACTATTGGATAAATTGCAATGAAATCTGGATATTAAACGTTGGGTTTCAGTATCTTGCCCTAGGACACAACACCACCACCAGTTGTCACTTAACCTGTGAAAGATTTATTGGCATGAAAGATTCTCATTCATTGTTCTCAGAAAATTGGTTTAGATATTCATGTCCCCCGCAGCATGAATTGTGATCAGTTTGAGGATTTCCTAACTTGTCAAAAACAATCATCAGAAATTTTCACTTTGTCCAGTACAGTTTTATGAACAAATCTGCAAAACTGATAAATGTCTCATCAGTCTCTTTTTGTTGGAAAGGCCAACTTTCTTTCATTCTTTTTAAATTTTGAATTTTTTCACCTTTTTCTAGTATAGCTGGAGACAGACAGGATAGGGAGAGAGAGCTGCAATCAAACCCACTGCAGTAAGGACTCGGCCCAGAAACATGGTACACACTCTGCCAGGTGATCCTGTAAGGCCTCTTTCTTATTACATTTTACACTTGGCAGCCAATATCTTCTTCCGTTTTTGTGAGTCTGTGACGTATGACGAGCCTGGGGTTTGTTTTGAGCACTCAACAGTAGCTGCGGCTTTTTGCGGCTCTCATCTAAAGGCTTCCCGTACTGTTTCACACAATTCTTAGGTGGTAAAAGATGTTCGTCGTGTTTGAGTTTGTTGCGTGAGCCAATCTGCAGAATTATTTTCGAAGCACAGTTTGACACGGGCAGTTTTCTGGTGCTTGTCAGACTGTTACCCAAATGAAACCTGTCCACGCAACAGATGTAGTACCTCTTTCAGGTTCTTTCAGAGTCATGTCTGTTCACATTTACATCGTTTTGTGATACGGTCAGTCTCTTCCGTGTTTATTTGTGTTGTCGTTGTGCAAATTTCCTGCCTGCATCTGTGCGGTTTGACGCAAAGATCAAAAACGTTGCTTTGAATCTATGAGACTGAGTCCGTGCCTGGTTTAAGTCCTGCACATTCACAGTACAGATACTTGGTGGAACATATAATGACATACTCGCTCATTCCTGAATCTTGACAGTTTTTTTTCCCATCGCTCATAACTTTTAACATCCTAACAAGCTTCTTTTACTTATTGTTTTAGGCATAGAGGGAATAATTAATAAAGTTCTAATCTTCGTGAAGTCTTTTCAGATTTGATGCTGTCACTGCGTCTCAATGCTTTTTTTCTGTCTTATTAAATTATACTTAATAGACACTGATCTCAACACAAATTAAACATAGCTGTTCCCCTTCCCCTTTCTCATTAGCTTTGACAGCTCCATGGCCATCATTTGCTTGCAGAAGAGCCATATTCTGATCATGATGTAATACATTAAGAAAGGCTGAATGTTTTCTGTCTCTGTATGATTTCCCAAAAGCGTTGACGTCTCAAATGTTTAGTCCATTTTGATTTTGGTTTCTTCTTGTCAAGAGTCGCAGCAGATGTTTCGCACAGACAGATGTTTATGAGATTAAAAATGTACAGTACTCATTTGGCACTTTTTTTTTTCCTGTCTTAAAGAGATCCAAAACATCTTGTGAATTCTTTGGTTTAATTATTTCTCCCTTTCTTCACAGCGCACTGGTGTTTGAAGCACTCTGTGTGTGAGTGAGTAGTGCTTATATTTCAATAAGAGATTTGAGCTTAGTGGTGAGACAACATAAACTAATCCAGGTGTGGAAAAAGAACATATGTGGCTGTAAATTTGTTTGTATGGATCTCTGTGTCCTTTTCTCTTTAATCTCTCCCCCACAAGTAGTTTTAACTCAAGGTCACCGGATAGTCTGTGTTTGAACTTTCTTCATAAATTAGATAATGGTTGAGATTTGAGTTTTTTTCTGTTGTTTTTTTTTTAAATAAGGGCTTCTCTGTATTCGTATTCATGTCCCTACCATATCTCACACATCTGGATCCTAATAAGAACATATGGAAGCAAAAATGTGCTTACCATATTACACAAGGATCACACTCTGGCTTTGATTATAGCTCTGAACTCTTGATGGCATGGACTGGTATTTTTAAAAGTGGTCATGAGCATGTTTTGAGAAGCTGTCCTCTGGTTTTCTGATCATTTTTTCAGCTAGTAGGAGGAGTTCTACTCTGTAATGGATTAGAGTCAATTTGTCATGTATGAATGTTACAGTTAGACTCGTCTTTAGGGAACGTGAATGACCAGACACCCATGAGAGACAAGTTAGATCAGTGGCTTCTTCCTGCTTTGGCACTACAGGGCTTTAGGGATTTGAAACCTGGACTCCTACTGATCTCCTGTAAAACTCATTTGCAGGAACCCATTTAGTCAGGCCAGACCAGACTCTTCTGCTGTTTATCACAGATTTTTGACATCTTTACACATGGCCGGGAATGAACGTAACAGAGGAGGAAATATGGCCGGGAATAAAAGTAACTGTGGAGGAAACATAACTCAGAAGTGCTTGTTATCGGGTACAGATAACGTCTGATCAATGTTTCCAGTGCTCGGATGTGTACTTGTAGCTCGCAGACGCTTTTTATGTGCCGTATTTAAACAAACAGGTTGCTTGAGGGGGAGGAAAATACAGGGAAGGTCATTTTATTGTTTGTTTTGGTATTGTAGCATCGTGTGTAAGCAAAAATTGGCTCCGAAATTTTAATTTAGCAGTAGCACGCAGCCACTCGTCGACCATGGGAAACTATGTGTTTGCATTTTATTGGGTTTTTACGCGCCTTTCCTATTCCAGTAACTGAAGGTCATGATAGGATATAGTGTACATTATTACTTTATCTTATAATCAATGTAATTTGAGCATCTGTTCTTATATAATGAAGGCCAGTCATGCAATGAAACGCTGTCTCATCGGGAGGATAAGCTTTTCAATGTGTGCACAGTAGATGACAGGAAGAGCGTTATGGCTCATGTTTACAGTTACATGTTTACATCCAGTGGACAGATGGCGAGGGACGACTGGCAAAAAGGAAGCGAGAGCTCTCTTATTTCAACTTCTATTTCGATAATAAAATTGAAATTGAGAGGAATATAACATGCATTATTTTCTTGTTACGAAACGTCTTACGTGGGATGATTTTACTGGAAAAGCATGAAAATAAAGGCAGCAGCGAACCTCATGTTGTTACAGTGACCCTTTTTATAATACCGAACTAAAAAAAGCAATATAAACCAGACATGGGAAGAATAATATAAACGTGGTATTAAACTAACAAATCCCTTCCAAAAAACTAAACTAAGGTGTTGCCTAATACATTCCGAACTACCAGTCCACGATTTGTATTTCATAGAGGACGACAGATCTGTTAGTCATGTAAAGCAACACTGTAACCCTCAATTTCTCCGAAGAAAGAAATTGTACGCTCTGTGGTGATCCACATCTGGCCTTCATCAGCCACATCAACTCAGACCAACCGTTTGAAAAGACAGCTGACTTCGTGGAACTGAGCAGGAAGTAAGGGCTTAATCTTCATTCTATGAAACATTCAGATCTGATTACCACAAAGACACAGCAGAGCAAGGTCATCTTTCTCAGCCCGCTTTACCTTTCCTGGTCAACAGTGGTTGTGCTGCTGCTTTAGGATGCTACGGTAGATTGCAGAGACCCGACATCAGGTCATATTCAGAGAAGCAGATCAAATTAACCAAAAAAAAAAAAAACATCCAAAATTGCTCACTATTCATTGTTTCACCTGCTTCATTAGTCATGCTGTCATATCTAACTTGCTCTGCTGTTCTGTGTGTGAAAACTTAAACTCATCAGAGAACATCCTAAATAATAATGTAGGGTCAGTGCTTTTTATTAGAAATATAAAAAAACAGTTCAAACAGGCAGAGCATTAAATAACTGATCTGTAATCACTTCTTAAAATTAGTGCAACAGACCGTGCTGTCTACTGTCAGCACTGTCTGTCTGTTCGCAGACTCGCTGATGGAAAATGGTGTGTGTGGGCCATATTGCCTTAAAATAATACCAGAATATGCCAGAATAGTTTTGTGATAATTATAGCTATGGTTTTATGGCAAAATCCTTTTTAAAAAAAACCCAAAAAACATTACATTCCTGCTGAAGACGAGGTCTGTCTGACTGTCTGGACTTAATAAAATACGCTGTTGTGCTCTCCTCTGAGATTTTGTGCTCTCTTGGCAGTAAACTTGGTGAAATGTGGTGAAATTAGTTAGTTTTATTGCACCAAGTGTGTGGAAGAAATATTCAGATATTTAACTTGAGTAAGAGTAGTAATACTACAGTATAAAATACAGTTTGAAGCATTGCATTCAAAATCTAAAGTAAAAGTATTTGCATTAATATACTTAAAGTACCAGGAGTAACAGTCAGCTGTTCATTATGTTTCAGAATAATCTATATTACTGAAAAATAATTATTGATTAATTAACGTGTACATTACTTAAATATTTCAGTTAAAGGTGGTGTTAATTGAATCACTTTACATATGAATCTATAATAAGACATCAGGATTTGTTTATTGATGATAGTCTGTATAATTGATCTCAGTCTGTGAAATAACTGGTAACTAAAGCTGGCGAAGAAACGCCACCATAATGTAGTGGAAATGAAAACTTAAAATACCTTTTAAAATTGTAAAGTAAAAAACGCGGTAAATCTTCTTCACCACTAATTGCACACTTTGCACACTCTCCAGGTTTCCACCTGTTTTGAAGCTTGTTGCTGCTGTGTGCAGTCACGAACTTAGCACAGTGTCCCACTGCTGTTTATCATATCATGACAATTTCTTACCACGTCGCGCTTCAGAAAAGATATGCTAATATTGTCACGAACAATATGATGTGGCACAGGCACATCCTGGGAAGGTGGTTGGACTCGTGAAATTTGCACGCATGCCACGCAGTCTTAAACTCTGAATCTGGTGTGACTGTTGCTTATTTTAGGATAATCCACAGGGATTGTATTCAAATCAGTTGCAGGGAATTATGTTAATGGAAATTTGTTCAAACTTTGTTTCAGTCAGAGTATCGGTGTGCATGTGAGGAGACTCTTGTTTTTGACTCTTGACCTCAGCTTGTTTAATCTGGTTTGAGTTCCACCATCAATCTTGAACTAAGTCTCACAAAGTGGTGGGCTGATTCTTCTGAAACAAAAGTACTGGGGGGGAACAAAAAAAAGAAAAGGTATGTAAGCTCTTTTGTCAGATTATCTCAAGCAAATTGAACACCTGACCTCAGTAGTGATCTGAAGGATCTTTGCTTAGACCACCAGTCAAAAACCAGGCTAAGCATGTGCCCTGTGACCTCCACTCCACACAGCCCAGATTAGCCCGGGGCCACCAGGCAGATAGCCTTTCAGGAAAAGGCTCTCCTACTCCGCAGGACAATGGCTGTATTGTCTTTAACAGAAAGGACCATTTCTGCATTGGATTCAATTTCTTGGAGAACAGAAGAATTCAAAAAATTTCGCCACCATTGTGTAATTTCACGTCAGACTGTTTGAGTCTTCACTATCCTGAAATCTTATTGTTCTCCACCAACACGTTCATCTGAATCCGTATCTGCACCCGATATCTCTCCTCTGGTGCTTCTTATTTAGAAATACATTTGGCTTTGTGTCTTATATCTCTCAGGCTGCAGCACTTTCTCCAAATGTGCAAATGATTTGTTCCGAGCCTACTGTACTTCCTGCTCAGCCGTGTCTGTTTCTGCTACATGACATGATTCTCAGCACATCTGTGTTTACAGCTGTGATGATGATGATGATGATGATGATGATGATGATCGAGGGATCTATTCTCTCTAGCTCGTGTTTGTTTACAAAGGCTTCAGTCTGTATGCGGCTGGTGGGAGGTTGTGTCGCTCTGCGAGGACTGACTGCTGGCGGATCAGCTCTCGTTTACCACAGTTGTCACATGAATGTGCTGATGGGTCAAACTATCAGCTATCACATCGGGACAGTGTTTCACTTCCTGCTGCTTGGTTTCTTCACTAAAGGTAGAATCACCAACCTCTCTTATGCTTAATGATAAATGACTTTTTTGTTTTTGTTATGTACAGTATAATTTTGTTTGCATATGTGTAAAAGCAATTCTGAGATTTCTTCCAAAATACATTAAATATTTTGGTAAATAGTTGCTGAAAACGTGACTGATGTTAGAGGTTAAAACTGTTTTTCAACAGTTTTCAGTCCAGGATTTTGTGGGCGGTCCTAAAGGGTGACTCGATGACACGCTGAGGCCCCCCTGATCATACCCCTGACAGTAAATTCTTATTTTTTTCATGACATTCATGTTTGCCTCTTGTCTTTATTGTTTGATCTTCATAGCTTGTGGATGCAGTGTTTCTCAGCAGTTCTCAGCAGCACTCGAATCTTCGATGGGGCTACAGGGTTTTACAAGTGATCCATATAAACTTTTCGACAATAATGTTACTTGTGCAATTATGTACATAAACGAAGGCCAAAAACATGATGTAAGACGAGTATTAAGTGTAATTTAACAATCATGGTCCTTTCAACATAAGCCAGCTATATTTTACTGAACATACCCTATATGCAGTTAGTGTGTGCATGCGTTTTCATGTCATAGAATCATTGATGATGATTGTGATCTCAATGCCAGAGTATGTACGTCAGTCAACGTGGCATTCTGCCACAATAAGGGTTTGTGATATAGTCTGCCATTCTGTACAAGCCACTATATCTCCGGGTTGGCTCTCTTCCCACCACTGATGCCCCGCGGCATTGATTCAAGGCCACTGCCCAGCAGTTTTGTCCTGGAGGTTAATATACTGAACCAGTGGAAAACACAGTTTGACAGAGGAGTCTGCTGTCACATACACCAAGATTTTTCCATGAATGTTTGTCTGTCATTCAGTTGGAATGTTTCCCTATATCAAATGTACTCGTGGTAAACTGCCAGTATTCAGAACCATTTCCTCATCTTTCTTTGTAAAAACTCAAGCACCAGTTTCCTAAGTAGAAACCGCTGGTTTCATTTCTCAGTTGTAAAATGTGTTGTCATTAGACCTAAAACAGCAAAATGTCTATTTTTGGTTAACTATTGTTTTTGATTAATGTTTTATATCTTTAATCTATAAAATTTAATGTCACATGTACTTGTTTTCAACCTACTTACCCAGATCAGACACATAGTTCTGTTCCAATTAAAAAGTGTGCAGTGGTTTATAAGCAATAACAAATCCTTTCAAGTGGTTAACAAATGCATGAACCAGAGATGACTTCTGCAAGGACGTCTCATGTGGCTTACAAGGCAAGAAAGGATTATAAACCAAATGTAAAACACAAGAAATCTATCGCTATAATGTTTTGATCTTCTATCAACTCTCATTTCCTCTTTCTCTCTCTTTTTTATCAGTCCCTTTTATTGACATGGATGTGTCTGACAGAAAAACAGAGCACTATATTAGTCTGGCAGTGAAAAGTGTGGAGTAGCAAATCAAAAGAGCGCAACCCACTCCCTCCGTCTCTTTCGTACCTGTCCAGAAACCATCAATCCAAAGATTTGGCCCTTGAAATCAAATATGGCGGAGGCGGGACACTTTGTCCAAGGGCTGGAGAGGTTTGACCCCTGGGGTGGGTTGGTGCCTATTATACTATTGCTCCAAGGCATTGAACACTCCCCCACCACCACCACTACCACACACACCCAGAGGATCAGGTGACCCTCCAACCTTTGAAACTGTGTATGCGATCAAACCTTCCGCCCTTACTAAGGACACATTGAGTGAAACACAGGCCTGTGTCTCTTTACAGGGAATTTTTCTCTCTGGTCGTGTTGCGGTTACAGATACTTGGATGGGGTGAATGCAATAAATACTATAAGTTTAGGGCCAACAATGTCTGTCCTTGTTTTTTTTTCTCTTTGCTTAAAGACCTTCTGTCACAGAAAAAAAAACCTATTGTGTCAGAAGTAACAAAAATAAATCTGATCTCTTAAAATGTAAAACATGTTTACTCTTAAACTATTTAAGTTGTTTGTTTATTGTTCTGTTTTCTGTTGGGAGATTCTGTGTAAATATCCTTGGACACGTCTTGGATTGGTCAAAAGGTTCATTGTGCAACCGATTGGCAAACTTTATTTGTTTAAGCACTTTGTATTGCACCGTTTCCTTTCTCTGAGAGTCAAATCCTGGAAATTATGTTAATACTGGATGAATCTGCACTTCTCTTGAGTCCAACACCAACATGCAGTGCCAATGCAAGAAGAAGCAGCGTGAGAAATTTCCTTAAATGTCTGGTGTGTAAGATTTAGGGAGCTGTCTGTATGACAGAAATGGAATACATGCATAACTATGTTTGCATTGGTGTATAATCAGCTGAAAATGAGACATTTTGTGTTTTTGTTACCTTAGAATGAACATTTTATATATACAGATGTCATGGGTCCTCTTTTCCAGGGTCCACCATGTTTCTACAGTAGCCCAAAACAGACAAACTAAACACTGGCTCTAGTTAGGGCCATCTACATGTTCCATGGCCACTGTAGTTTCCACATCGTGCTAGGAAGGACAGGGTGAGGCAAAGGGGTTGCAATCAGCAATCACACTCACGAAATGTGTTTTAGTTGCCTCATCAGAACATACCTTAACCGTAATTTATTTTTGCCAAAATACAATCTCGCCCTAGCCTTAACCATCTAGAGCACCCTGTTAAACCTGCTTCCACCGCTACCTGACCCCGGGATAAGTGGAAGAAGATGGATGGATGATCTTGCCCTAGTCTTAACCGTGTCGTAGTTACCGTGTGTAGATATGGTAGAAAGTGGAAATGTGAGAAATGTTTGCATTGGACATAAAAACAAAAACAAATCCAATCCAAAGTTTTGAAGAATCTTCCAGTATCAACGAGCAGCAATCAGACTTTTTCTTTTTTACCCACACATCCAGCCATCCTGCTCTCTTTTCCCCGAATTTGAAATCTGGATTGCACTGTGTGGCAATCATTGGCATCATTTGTATCTGGCAACTGTCTTTAGGACGTGTTGAACACTGTGTATGCCCTGTCACTGTTTACTGCCCCCTGGGCCTGGTTCTAGATATCCGCTGACTCTCTAATCCTGCATTCAGATTGGTATGTGACTGTTCTGGCCTTTTTCCAGTCATGATGTTGTTCTCCCTCTTGCGATGACCGGTTATTTTTGCAACATGCCTCACTGAGCAGAGATTTCCTGTCCCCACCAATATTTCACTACTCCCACATGTCCGTAAAAAACAAGTTTAAAAAAAGTATACATCGTCTCTGTGAATTACCTGTGGAAACTGAAATATGTATTAATTCACAGAAAACTCTCAACAAGTCTATCTGTGTTAAGCTATAGCCATGCTATAGCACTTTGTGTAACATTTTGAAGCAGCACTAGAAGAAATAACACCATTGCATGACAGGATAGTTGATGGCTGTGATACCAGTGAATATTTATAAGGCAGAAATGTCAGCACTTTTAAGTAATTTAAAAAATACGTCACAGCGTCTACAGTGTGGAAAAAAAAAAACAAGCTGTTATATTTATTCAGTATGAAAATGTAACTGGCTTTGGCACTTTTTGGTGTTATTCTTCTTTAGCCAGTACGAAACACATTAATGATACAATATTTTATATTTCTATTTCTTTATAGCTCTGGATTTTCTTTTAGATATACAGCCCTGATCAGCATCAAAACGCTTCATGTATGCTGAAATGTAATTCTCCCATAATCACTTGACCTGATCTCACACAACTAAACTTAATTAGGCCCACTTGTAGCATGAAAACTTACACGCAAGATATTTGGCAATCTGGAGGCCAGATGTGTCCAATCTATATGAATTCCCAACGCGGCTACGCTCAAACGCAGCCTGAATTATAATATGCCCTCAAAAAGTAGATGATTAATGTGTAATCACTTACTGTTGTACTTTGTATGGAATTTATGGCGTCCCAGTGCTCATACATGTATGATGTTTTTTCGACAGTATAATCTGTTGAACATAAATAACATTCTAACAGGTGCTACCGCTCACTGCATATTGACAGAATATGTTATATAACAGTATGTTCACTATCCAGTTTGTGACCTTCAGGGATGATTTAACCTCAAGACTAAACACAGTGCACTTAACTCCGTGTCCTTGGCTTCTGAGAGCTCAGGCCGTGAGGCTGCAGCGCGCATGTGATTTTCAGTTCAAACATCCTTAATCCACGCTCAGGTTGGTGGGTCAGCCGGCCACATGAGAGGGTTAAGAAAAACAGCATTACTAAGCTTTCGCTGTCGTTTTCAATTAATTCGTCTGGTGTCTGCTTCAGTCCAGCAGTGCAGCTCCTGAATGGCCTCAAAATTGAAACAAGATGGATAAAAACACACCTCACAGCCTCTGCCCCGAGTGTGAGCGGTGTTGAGTTGGCAAAATCTATCTGCTGCCCTCCTGTGGAGTCACAGTGACACTGTTGGTGTTATGTCACATTACAGTAGGAAAAAACAAATAGCTGTCGTATTTATAGATTGCGTCGTTGCGTAAAAATGGTTTAATTGAGTTATCCTACTCTCACATAGTCAATTCATGTTATCCATCCAATTTTGTATTACTGACCCAACATCCTTATTCATCAGTGTTGTTCTGCGTTGTGGTTTGAACCTTTTTTTATGTTTACATACATAAAAGCTGTCATTTTAGAATAGTTTTTATAAACTGATATAAAAAAACATTTTGGTATTTAGACGCTCAAAGCATTACGGCTGCTTTTTTTTCTTCCTCTTCTTCTTCTTCTCGTGTTTCTCCTCTGTTCCCAGCCAGTAGATGTATAGCACAACACATCCTGTTTTGATGCCTATATCCTCAGAGGAGCAGTGACAGGGCAGGTATGCCTGTACGACTGCTCATTAGAAGAACAAGCAAATTAATCCTCTCGGGGACCTTTTCACGATGCAAGGCCAACAACAACAGATGCACTAACCGACTCCTGGAAAACTCGAAATTATTCGATTTTTATTATCTTTCTTTGTGAAGGAAGGTTTTCCCAGGTTGTACCATGAAAGTAGGTAAAATGTGAGCAGCAGCAGCAGCAGCAGCATAGCATGCTGATAAAGCCCCCAAGGCATGAGTGACTTCATCCTTGTGACAGTTGAAGACTGGAATGCATTATGGGCTGACTGATGTAGACATGGTATAGGACTGTATCAGATCACACTGACTGATTGTTCAGGAATAGACAAAAGCTTCGCAGAAAACTACTTAAGAACGAATGCTTTATTCATGCTCATCCATAAGGTATTCCTGCATAATAATGATGACTATATATAGACAGCAACATGCATTTCATGCTGCATAGATCCTTAGAGGGGTGTAATGTAGTGTAGGATGTATGTAGGATGCAATGCGAACGTAAACATTGATTGAATAACTAGAGCCCGCTCAGTGCTGAATTTGTGAGATTGATATTTTATAAACAATAGAGTCAATGGCACTGTTTGCCTCAAACATATCTCACTACGTACTTCAGGCATACACTAACACTGCTAATACAAGCTAAAATCAGCCATCCAGTATGCCTGTTGGGCTCTCATAGCACCGTCCAATTATATCTTAATGCTATGATTTATAATCTGAGCAGACTTGACTTTACTGTCCAAAATCAATGGAACTGTGAAACGAGCGTTTGCTTTAGGGAGTGTTCAGCACAGAAAATTGCCTTTGACTCTCCTGAGAACCGTTGAAAGAGAGAGAGAGAGAGAGAAAAAAAAAAGTACTCATGTGTTGGCTTGGCAATCTGCCGGCTGGATCAGGTGTAGGTTGTAAACAACTGTGGCTGTCCTGAATGACCACGCATTAAATCATACGCAAAGTACTGTATAAAACATATGGTTATCCATCATTAGAAAACGGCTCCGCTTGAAGCTGTTTGTCGTATTAAAGATGAGAACAGAAACAACCGAGACTTATGTGCCTTGGCGGTTTGGAACAGGAACGAGAACGCGAGCACAACTCCAGATTTGTTTAGTGAGTTTCTCCCGTTTGTCAACACTTTATTAGAGTCATTTTGGTACCTCATTCCAGCACAGCCTCAATCCTCTGTGTGTGCCTTGTCATAGATCACCCGAAGCCAGAAGCTGGCTAGAGTAGTCTGGCCTCCTTGTGACAGGTCAGAATATTTATATTCATGTCCCATCTGCACATAGATTGTTCTCCTTTTCATAAATCATTGAGCTAAGGCAATTGCACAAGCAGGAAGGAGTGAGACCCTCCCCTTGGTGTGGCAGGAGCAGCCACTGTGCCCAATATCTCTTACTTGTTTGTTTAGTGAGATGTGCCGAAAGAACAAACGTGAGCGGTATCAAACATGACACATTTTAAGTCCGAGCGGATGTTTTTGAATAAACGTGTCACTTTCTGCTGTCTTCATTGTGTGCATGAATTACTGTATCTGTGCGAGTGCGTTACAGGCGCCGCTCGCTCCAGTAAACGAGCCGAGCACGCCTCGTATTTTATCACATTTGCACAAATATGTTCGCTCAAGATAACAAACACCGTCGAAGGCTTTGGAAAATGCTGTGTGTGTGTGTGTGATTGCCTGTGTGTGTGAGTGCTTGGATATCTGTGGTCATGGAAAGCTTCGATCATGGACTCTACAGGAAAAGTGTTGAATTTGAAAAATAATAATTTAATATTTCATATAATATATAAAGTTCAAATTTTATATTTAAATATTTTTAACTGGCATTTTGTGTTTAATTACACTGTTGAGGCCCCTGAGCTGCCAGTCGGGTCAGTCATTTCAAACTCACCACGCAGCCAAATATTGTTCAAACCTACAGAACTTCATTAAAAGTGTAACTGAACCCCCAACCACCTTTTTCTTTAGAAGAAAAATGACGTATAATGGTATAAGTCATGTTGTTCATTGATCTAGGTCTAAATCTTAACGGCCCCCCCCCCCTTTACTGGTTGAAACACAGCTATTGGAAAAAGTTTGCAAAAGCACGCATATCCAAATCCGATAAATACTACATATTACTATGTGAAAACACAAATATAGTCAGCACACTAGACGATGCTCCGTACAACCATGTGTTTCAGTCCAAAGCCATTCTTCTAAGCCTGAATCCAAGCTATTGCAGTTTTCCTGCTGGCTGATCCGGAGGCAGGTGAGGTACGTATATGGTGTCAGCTTTCGTCACCAAACAAACCCTCCGTCTCTGTCCCCTCCCATGAAAGCAACATTTTCCAACTCTGCAGCCTTCTAGGTAGCCATACGTAGAAAGAGATTACAGTTTCGAAATGTACCAAACGTGTCCGTCTGAACGGAAATAACAGGAAGTCTTTGTTTTGGATATTCCACCGGAGAGTTGGATTATGCTAATACAGAATCTGACTGGAAGCCACAGATCTTCATGTGCACAGTTGTATATAGATACTTTAGCTTGTGATGCTTATTATATTCTTTCATCCTTCACCCCTGCTGTCTTCTTCTGGGCGGACAACTATAAAACGTGACTTGTGTTTTAAGTAGAGATCTTGTTCTTTAGAATGCACTGATTCGATACGCCGTATCAGTAATAGTGGCCATCCCAAGCTTATTAAGTGCATCAGATCTTGGACAAGATGTGACTAATCCAGATTAAATACAGCGCCGGTATAAAATTCACATTTTCACGGCAGGATACGGACTCAGTCTTTAGTTCCACAGCAATCCCAGAACTCAAGGTACCTTAAATAGAAAAGGATTTCCATGTGGTGAGGAGCACAGATTTTAAATTTTGTGCCACTATTGGATTTACGCTTTGTACTGGAATCTTGGAACATGTGAACATGGCACGTTTTTCTATTTCCATTCATTTTATAACATTTTAACAACTCTGAAGTCAATTATATCCCAAGCCCACAAACAGGTCATTTACAAACCATTTCTCTAAATGGTTTATGCAGCAATTGAGCTAATTTGTATCACATTTGATGATCCAGGCACCAAACTCTCTTAATCAAGGCAGTAAACTTCCACAGGATTTATTGGTAGACCCCCCCATTGGCAGCATCATACCGGTCAGTGACAGTAAGATGCACAATAACACTTTGATATCCTGCACATTTAAAGCTGAACATAACACATTCATCTAATGTGTTCATAATTATAGGGACCTCAGTGGGAGGAAAAGAGAGCTTTTAGAGGGATCCATCTGTGATTTAGCACTGAGGATCTCTTCAAAGGGGTGTCTAATGAGGACTCGCGCTTTGAAGTCTGTTCTCATAGAGCTTTCTGCTCTGTTTGCTTTTGTTTGGATTTTCAGAAAAGATGAATTGCTCGGCCATTAACATTAAAAAGAAATGAAGGGAAACCATAGGCTACCTCATCGTTAGATAATTGGATTTGATCGTTACGGTTTGCTAATGGTAATAACCCCGTTGAAATTACACTGTATGGTTAATGGAGGACGACAGCCCCTTACACACTGCCTGCCCGGTGAACTCGTTATGCAATACAGTAAGATGAAGAACCTTGAAAAGCACGTACAGCAGATACATGGTGTGTCCTTTCTTTGTTGTTGTCATTCTGGGGAATACCAGGGAAAAATCCTTGAAGTATTTCACTGTTGTCTCATAGGCAAGAAATTAATACGAATTATTCTGACTGAATCTGCACTACAACACTCTCTACTCTGTGTCTGTGAGCTAACACAGGACGGGCTTTCACTGGGTCTTTTCCCACAGCTGTGCCCAGCCTCTCTCTCTCTCTCTCATCTCCACTGACCTGGATCATTGCCTCAGTCACAGCCTCACAGGCACTATCGGTAAATATTTCAATGCGAACTGATGCCGGTCCTGTGACACAGAGTCATGCAAGGATGCTTTCGCTATTGTCACCGATATGTGGTTGCGGTTTCGTATCTGTCACCCCGAGCAAGTGTGCTGTGAACAGGACGCAGTTATTGCCTTTTTTAATAGTCAGTGCAGATGAAAATTATTGGACATTTTATGACATTAAGCGTAGTGGACTGCAACATTGATCAGTCCACTGAATACTATCAAGAACTGTCAGGATTATCTCATCTTGTACACGCTGGACTTCCATTTATAGCTGACATCACATCCACAACAGTATTTCTGTACACCAGACCTCTACTCTGATATAAGACCCTGTGAGTTAAAGGAAGAGTCCGTGGGATTTAGCGGCATCTAGCGGTTTAGTTGGTGATTGCAACCGCCTTGCCTCGACGTCTCGTATGTAGAGCCAGTGTTTAGTTTGTCCCTTCTGGGCTACTGTAGAAACGTGATGGTTCAACATGGTGGACAACGTGGAAGACGACCCGTAGTGTCTGTAGATATAAAAGGCTCTAAGGTAAGAAAAACATAACGTTATATACAAATAAATAAGTCATTTTCAGGTGATTATGCACTAATGAAACTATAGTTCTGAATAATATAGTTAATGTTTGCCTTATTCTTTAAATAGAGACCCCTAAATCTAACAAACTCTGGATTATTTTAAAAGGAGTATTCTGGTCTGGTACAAATTAGATCCTTTGTATTACTGTTTTGTATTCGTACACACTTGTACACAAGAAGTCAGATGTTCGCACAGGTGTTTAAGAAGCCAACAGGCCACTTTATTTGGAGATAAAACTGAAAGTGAGCACAGAAAATGTCACACACAGCAAGAACTGTAACTTCAACTGAAGTTAAACTCGGAGTTGCGACGGACGGTTTGGGTCGTGATTTTCTAGTTTTAAAGCTAATGTCTGGGTCTGTCTCAGACTTCCTTTGTTTATAGATGCTGTCATGTTCCCTGATCTCTGTAATCAAATGGGTGGGTACATGCTGACGTTACTGACGGACAGAAACTATAAGAAAATGAGACCTCAATTTGTGGTAACTCAGAATTCTTCTTGTAGGAGATGTGTTTTGCCTCATGGAGCTCTAATCTGTACAACCATCCTACAATCCCCAGCAGGTGTTAAGGTGGAATAATTGGACTATTAATGATGCTCCTGTCACCGTGCTGATGCTGAGACACTGAATTACAAGTGGCAGGAGCGTAATAAGAATCTACCTGGGGCTGCAGATGAGCGTTTGATTGGAAAACAGCATCACTAACAAACAGACACATCATTAACTGCAGTTGTGTAATTGTTTTTTTTTTTTGTTTTTTTTTTGTGCCTGTGTGTGTGTGTGTATGTGTGTGTGAAACTTGGGCATAGTGCCTGGTTGCTCTGCATGTGTGTGTCAGTCCATGCATGAAAGTATGTGGGTGAAATTTGCATATATGCACGCGAGCAAACACGTGTGCTGTGCTGTTTTCACACTGTGGTAAGATTTTACCCTCCTATGGCAGGAAATGAAAGCCAAAATAATTCGGATATCTCTAATCCTGCTTTACATATATTGCATAGAAACATGTTAGTGAGTGTGTCTGTGTGTGTGTGTGTGTGTGTGTGTGTGTGTGTGTGTATATATATATATATACATATGCAGACACACATGTGCTGTGAACATGTGAAATTTAATCTCAAAGTGTTAATTTCACAGCCTGGAAAATTCCCCTTGCATCATGGAGGTACCCCACCCCACCCCCTTTTTTTCTATGGTTACCATGGTTACCAGCTCCATGCCAAAATACCATCAAAGTGATGCTACCATCTGTCTGCACACTGATATTGGTTTAACTTGGCCAATATACAGTATATAGTATACTGTCTTGATCGGCAACTGGGCCTTACAGGGCTGTGTTTTTTTTTTTTCTTCTTTTCCTTCCTCCCCCTTTTCTTCTCTCTCCACTCCTTTTCCTCCTCCTTTTGTCCTTCAGTGAAGACAAAAACAAGCAGCAAACTGCACAGAAGATATCAGGTCTCTGTGCAGTGTGCTGATGTATGCTGTGGCAGTGCGCTGTCAGATGTTATAAATCTTGCTTTCCCATTTATACCTGTGTATTTATACCTACGTGCAGTCGCAGCGCTTGATCGGCACATTGTGACTGAAATTTCTTTAGAACTGTTGTATGTTTTTTTTCTCCATTACTATAGGTTATCACCAAACACCTGCAAAACTAATGACATTCCCATCAGCCTCAGCTGTAGTACAAGTGCTAATTTGCAATCACGTGCTTACATTAACCCAGCTAACACCTAACACGCCAAACTAAGATAATTAACAAGGAAAACATTATACGTGCTTAGTACTAGCAGGTTCTTATGAGCGTGTTTGCAGGATTAGCGAACAACGTACAACGCAAGTGTACAAGAGGATCAAATGCATCCATTCTTTCAACACTGTGATTGTTACATTCATAGGAAATTTTAAAACAATACTATAATTAAAGTATGTGCCTGTACCATAGATGGTATAAATATGGACGTATCCATGACAGGTTACAGGTTTATGAAGAGCCGTTTTGAAGCTCAGAGTGTGGTGACTCTGGCTCCTGCCATCTTGGCAGTCCTCCCGGCTAATCTAAAAATTGGCAAAGACGTGGATCATCAGTAAAAACCTGAGGTAGGCTGAATAAAACCTGGCTGCTCAAACAAGCTACCTGTAACGGCACCCACCTGTCAGTCAAAGCTGCATAACTTTAAGTCATAATATAATCTGAACAGATGAGCTCTATAAAAAAATTCACCTTCCGTACAGGTAACATGAACGAGGAAATTAATAGAGACCAAAACTGTTTTTTGTACCAGGCTATACACATGTTTATTTCTGCTGTTAAGTTTGCTGTTTTATATGGGGACTTATGGAGACTGACTAATTCTGGAGCCAGCCCGAGTAGCCATTTGAGGAACTGCAGTTTTTGGCTGTTATTTATATATATATATATATATATATATATATATATATATGCTTCTTTTTTACCTGTAACATATATTTTGATTATCAATGTTACTCTTTAGGATAGGACATAGAATGAATGGCAGTATTACCACTTAGGATTTGAGCGGATAAATCTCCATCTAGCCCTTTAAAAACTGTGACTGTAACCGCTAAATCAATGGTAACATCTTAAAAGTTAGATTTAGAAATCTTCCTCTACACTCCTCACAGTAGACACACACATTGTTTTCTGAATTTTCCTGGAAAGGTCAGTGTGCCTCCGGGGGACTTCACTCTGGAATACATAATTTCTCGCTAAATGGCAGTTTGACATTGTTTGCCAGAATAATAAGTGTATTCCCATCAACATGCATTTACTGACAAAGTCCAGGCGGAAACTGTCACACTGGTCAGACTCTTACATCTCGGTTAACATGTAACTCCTCCTACAGTCTTAATAAAAATCTTCTAAATGTCTGAATCATATCTTGCATCTGTATGTTCCTGAGATAAATGTCCTTGGAGACTTCTACCTCACCACACTCTCACTTAATCAGTAACGACATCAAATTGTCACATAGTGAATCAGCAGCTGAAATTAAATAAGTATATGCCCGGTGTCGGATGTTGTGATAACCATTTTAATTGAGTTCTTGCTCTTCTCTGTCCTGGTGATTCCTCCTGCAGCCCTGCTACATTCCCCAAATGAGCCGTTCTGCCATCTCTCGCTGTGATTTGGCAGTGAGACGCACGCGGCCCCAGTCAGGAGTTACATTAGTCAGCCCATCTGCTCCCTACAAACTGTGGTTCGCACTTCAAAGACGTCTCTCGCGCCGGCTACTCTGGAAGGTGCGAGCCTGATAATTTGCAGAAATAATGCATCGTGGTGCTGATTATAAGAAATGTAGGGGTAAAAAAGTTAAAGGAATAACGCTTGTTTTACTTTTTTCCTTCCAAGCTAAAGTGACGCTGTTTACCCTGCCGGTAACTAAAGAATGTTACCTGTTGAATGTATGTAGAATATGTATTCTGTAGTAATGTCAACTTTTAAAGCTTGCATCTCAGTTTCCAAGCTGCATTTATTAGTAGATTGACAGAAAATGAAACGCAGAGAATGACAAGCAACACTTTTGATAATTAATTCAATCTTTTGGTAATTTTTCCAGTCAAAAAAGCCAAACCGTTGATTGTTCCAGGTTCTGAAATATGAGAATTTGCTTCTTTTACATGTTTTGCATAATAATGAATTAACTTTGCTGGCATTTCCGTGGGTTCTGGGAAATTGTGATGGCTTGTTATTTATTGTTTCTGATATTTTATCTGCCAGAATCTGAATATTAATTGATAATGCAGGCTTAAGTTTAGTTTAATTCCTGAATATCTTGACGTGGTGGTTAAAATTCAGGTTTGCTCTTCAGGTTTTAACTCTCTTCTGATTCTAATTGAGATTTTTTTTTTTCTTTATCTCTATCTTTTCCTTCCCATCAACCTTTGGACAAAATATACAGCCAAGCTCAGTCCACGATCAATTGAAGACACTTTATTAGCACCCAAGCCCCTGCCTGTGGTCTCTGTGCTACTGAAGACTAACTCCTCTCAGGTCAGACATAAAGCAGCGGTCCAATGCTCACGGGGGTCTTTCTGTGTAGCCCCACCAATCTAATACTGTGACAGCATGTCATGCAGGGGCCAGGGAGCACGCTCTCCCCGGGGAATCTCTAATCCAGGAGGCTGGATCCTTTCCCCTAACATACGCCCTCCTCCTTGCCAACGACCTTCACATTTCACTGCAGGGATGCCGTTTGGAATAGCAACGACACATGCGCCACGTCACAGGCCATGTCTGCCGCTGTTATGTCGATACATGCATCACATGAGAATAGCTTGACTCTTGCTCGCGACTCTACCCCAAATGCCAACTTGGACCCGCCTCAACTTGAGAGTTCCCTGATACAAATTCATCCTTGATGCTGTCCGTGTTGTTAAAGTTCAGATGATGCTAATCGGAAGTGTTTATTATTCAGTTATTGGATTTATGTTTCAGCTCAGTGGTTTCATTTTTTTCCCTTTCTCTCTGCCCACATTTTCAAACGATTGTTTGTCTTGGAGAATCTGTGTTGTCAGGCCTCTGCCTCTGTGTACGTATGTGTGACACGTGCAGACATAAGAATCCACTATACATAAGTATGTGCTGGTAAGCGGCATGTCTGCGCCGTCTGTGTTTAGTGTTTGTTTTTCGAGTGCAAACATAACATTAAGGCACAGAATTTGATGAGATTCCGAGTTTAATTCCGTAACTCCGTGTGTCTGCCACGCTCGTTTTATGCATCACTGGTGGCAGCAGCTGCTCGCATTTCCTTGGTGGTGAGACTTACTGAAGCATACAGCATGTCAAATCCAAAATCTCAGCCTAGACGCAACAAATATTACAACCCATACCCATAAAACCACTACTGTGTCCCCAGCCCATGAAAGTATTTTGATATGTATGATTGTGACTTATTGCGCTCAGTTAAGTATTGTACATCTGCTGAACTAAAGCATCCATGACGTTTTCTCTTTTCCTCTCTGCTGGACGTCGGTTTGTTTGTTGGTCAGCCACTTTGGGCCGGAGTGAAATATTGATGCATTCTTTGTCCTTTCAAGGAAATGTGTTGTCACAGTCTGCACAGAGTCTCACATAAAACACACAGATGCATTAATACACCACAACATACCCGTGAGAAAGGCATCACATCTATACTCGCATTCCATACTTCCATACTCATATCATGTACAGAAATCACATTTACTGAGCTGAAACTGTCACCACATAACGTGCCCATTTCCAGGCTAGGTGTCTAGATCCGCGACCGGATTGGATTAGTGTGAGGAATGGGTTGAGGATACGCCTCAACAACTATTGGATTTATCGGCATGAAATTTGATATTTGTGGTCCCTACAGAAATAGCTGTGGTGATCCCTTGCCACGATGAAGACAAAGTTTTCACTTGTTCAGTGGGACAACTTGACATCTACCCTGGCACAAATTGTGTAGACATTCATGGTTCCCAGATTTTAAATTCTAATGACTTTAGTGATCCTCTGACTTTTCCTTCAGTGCCACCATGATATTTTTTTTTTAAATATCTCGACTATTGGACATTTTGGTAGCGAATAGCATGCTGGCAGGACAAACTAAGATTGTGAATCTGTTTTATTATAACCCGTGAAACATCAGTATGTTAGCATTGTTAACGGTGAGGATGCTATCATACTGATGTTAGCATTTAGCTCATAGCTTTGTCATACCTTGTGCAGTCTTGTTATGTTTCGGCACTCAAAGCACTTGTTTGTGATTGAGGAAACAGATCATGGTCATATTTAGAAAGCCCTGACTTGATGCATGCACTGTATGAACACTGAACTCAAACCACAATCATTTCCTAATGTTAACTGAAGTGCTAACCACTCAGGACAAACCTCGGTCTTTGATACTGAGGTCCTTTGTTTGGTACTCCACACAGCCACCACCCTACGACTCGTGAACTATTGCCAAGACACATGCATAATTTAGCGAAATAAATTGGTATGTAATTTCTCTGTGACGGGGTTTCCTTTTTATTATCCAATACATTGATCAGGGTTTATTAATTGCCTTGAGTTGATTAGATTCCGTTTGTCAACGAGGGTTCGGTATTTTACAAGCTATCGACTGAAAGAGAAATCAGCAGTTACAACGATCATTTAACCCCTCGTCTGGCTGCTTCAGTCCGTGGCTAGGAAAATGTTGTTGTATTATTTATGACCTTGGCCTTCACCTTCGCTCACGATGGCTGCGGCAGCGGACAGTGTGAAAGTGTAATGATTCTGCACTGGCAGGGATCACAGTCAATGCATGACTGATCAATAGGCGCTGGTCTCTCTCCCTCAATCTCTCTCTCTGCCTGTATTGATCAGTCAGTGTGTGCTCCTGTGAGCCAGACTGAGCAGACAGGGGGAAAAAAACACGCTCCTCATTACTCAAAGAGCAGTCCAAGCATTGTCGCTTTTGATGGAAACCAGGCCTCTTTTTCCCCGACACAATGCTGAAGAATGAAAAATACAGTTAGGATCCTTTGGAAGGGATTATTATATCAAATGCCCTCGTCTCTCTCCCTCCAGACCAGATGCTCAATGCCATTTGTAACGTCACTTAAAATTAAAGCTTCTGCCAGAGTTAATAAGTCATTTTTTAAACTTCCCAGACTGATAAAAAAGTCTATCTTTAGCTGCCTTCAGCTCCAGAGGTTTGGCTACGTAATAAGCCTGCTTTATCCTCAGCAGGCAGCCAACAGAATGGGCTGGATGATGGAGAAAATGGATCAAGTGACCTTGAGATTGGACATATTGGCATGTGTACAACAAGGTCAGTATCGAGGGAATGTCTCTGGCTTCTGTTTACAAGGACAATAAATCGCCTGTATCATAGCAACTGTTCAAGAAATAGACTTGATATCAAGTCTGACACCTTGGTTCTCACATTGATGGTATCTGCGCGGGCACGCATGCTTTCAAGCTCGTAACTGTTCAATTAGGATTCGCTGCATGTAGAAGATTCTGTCTGCCGCTCCAGCCATCAATTATTATCATCCCTGACCCTCGTATCATTCAGAGGTTCATCTCAGCTTCATCTGAGTTTCTCTGTATGTGGACACAGACGCCGAGCTGATTAGTCTGTGTTTACAAGCAAGAATACTGCTTACATGACCCAGCGCTGTTTAAATGTAATTTATTTGAATCTGTTACATTTAAGTGGAGGCCGAGTTAGATAAAAGAAACAAAGATGGAGCAGGGGTGTCGGAGCCAAAGGCTGTTCGATAATGAATGTTGTTATAAAATGAAAGTGTCTCTCCTACCCACAGTCTAAGCTTTAGATCCTTTCTTTTTTTTGTTTTTTGAGACGATTCTTCTATGTTTGACAGGGTGGCCTTGTAGACGACACGCCCTGTGAGATTCCTTTTCATCCTGATATGTTGCATGTTCATTCCTCGCAGGAAAGCGAAAAATAGTCTACTCGCTATTGCACGAGTTGAACCAGAAAATTACGTAACTTCAACTTCTTTACAAAACACTTATTATATTTTGTTGGCATGGAGATGGAAGACCAGACTAAACTTCCTGTACTCACTGAGATGCAACTACTGGGAGGTTGTTAATAGCAACATGATTTATGTCACTTTAAACAACTCATATTTTAATGTTTATCAGATTTATCAGAGGATCTGACAAGCGAGTGTTGCTGTATTGTGTCGACAGGGATTAGAAAGAAACCGTCACCACTTAAAATGAGCTCACCACTTGAAAATTAGTTAAACAACATAAATCTATCTGTCCATTTCATCACCACACATCTGTGACTAAAAATAAAATGGAAAGTGATCAATGTTACCAGTCAGTCACTTTCAAGCCAAGTGTAATGATAGGAATATGATAAGAAAGGCCTAAATCACTCACTGCTAACATGCTTGGAACCAAGCAGCAACCTCCGTGGCTGTGAAGTGAAGCCTATGCAGAAGTGCCAAAGACTGCAGTTCCTCAAACGGCCACTTGAGGCTGGGTACAGAACGACTCAGTCTCCATAAGTCCCCATGTTAAAATGTCCAACTTCACAGCAGAAATAAACATGCTTACAGCCTGGTACAAAAAACAGTTTTGGCCTCTATAGCTAATTTCCCTGTTCATAGCAACTGTACTGAGGGTGAATTTCTATTTAACTGACCAGTTAAAATTATATTGAGGCTTAAAGTTATGCAAAATTAACAGCATGGCTGCTTTGACAGGTGGGTGCTGTTACAGGGGGCTTGTTTGAGAAAACAGGCTTCATTCAATACACCTCAGGTCCACCATTGATCCATGCATTTGCCAATTGATCATTAAATTTTCTACATTTTCTCATTAATCAATCATCTAAAGTCTAAAAGATATTTAGTTTTCAAAGATAAAAACAAAGAAAGCTTTAAGAATTAGCACACTGGAAAAACTGGAGTGACTGGTGTATCCTCTGGGGTCCTCTCATTGGCTCTGTCAATTGCTTTTGCAATCGTGGGCGATTGCTCCAACCCCAGAGGGTTAATAAATGTTGTAAACAATTATAACGATGATTCATTGTCTGACTAATGTGGGTTGAATGGATGGAGGTCAGGGGTCAAGAGGTCCAGGCAGGATTGACATACTACACATTCTATGTTGTATGTTTGTTTTGTTATCTGCTGTCTTTCTCTTACTCCAATCGAACGAGAACCGCTGTGTGTTTTTCTTCAACAATTTAATCATACATCAGGGCCGAGTGTTTACAGATTGTTATATATTATATTTTTAGCCTTTGAAATATCTCATATATGATATCTTTAGTTTTTACAAGCAAATATTTTGACATAATACCCAGAAACAGGACCATAAAATCGTGTCCTCAGTACTGCATCTACAAAGTTGAGGACCTGACATCTGAGTTACACAACTTTCACATTATTTTGAAAGTCTTCTGACTGTATTAATAATTAAGTGTAGCTTTTTAAAAATTGTGTGTAGAGATTTTTTTTTTTTAAATAGCATCAGATCATTGTGTAGTCATAAATGTACAAAATATACTTTTAAGCTTTTATTGTGGCAACATATTGTGAGGAGGGTGAGTTGCATGTGAGACTCCAGACCACAATATTTCTAAATTCCTGTGAGGGAGGTGGAATAAAGCCATATTTCAATACATTTTAAAAACGAGGACTAATAAAATGTCATTATACTACTAAAGTCTATAAAGAATTCCTGATGGTGAGAAATGTTCCCATGCCCTGGAATAGTTTTTCTCAGGCAGTGTGAAAGGGGTCAATAGGTTTTTAAGATAAGTGTCATCCGCTTTAAGAGGATTTTCTCAACATGTTCATAGTTTAGTACTAGATGTTTCCATATTTAGAGGCTCATCTCCTTCTTTGGCTTTGACATGTTGAAATTAAAAAGCACACTGCTGCGATAAAACTTAAAAAAAAGAGAGGATTGTGCATTATACATAAATCCTCATAAACCCCAGAGCATGTGCTCCTATGAGCACAGACAGTGACAGAAGCCTCTGATGGAGCCTGTCAGTCTGAATTACAAACAACACAGATTTTGCATTTTCGTCATTAATCACAGCTGTAACAAAGACGGACACTTGAGACGCTTCTTCTTTGAGGCGATTCCGTCACCGCACGGGTGGAAATGAGGTGACTGATCCGGAGGCTCCTGTGTTCTCTTAAACAATATATGCGGGGAGAACAAACACATGAACTGTGCACAGGACAACACTGATTTACTGAAGAGAGACACAGAGAGAGCTCGCGCATCGATTTCCAAACGGGTGCACGCTTGTTTTCAGCACCATGGAGAGCAGCAAGACCTGAAACGCAAACACTGAGCGATGAAATCCGCTTTTGTTCATCCGGTTTTAACTGTGAACATGTTGACATCCACAGTGCTGCTCTCTGTTGCCACTTTCCCCCCCAAAAAACCCGATTACATCAGCTCCGTTTTTTTTTTGCCTGGAAAGTGAAGCAGTGACAGCATTGTTTGTTGTGTCAAAGGTGTCAGACACAATCATTTCCAGACCCTCGCACACAGTGGATGATATTGCTGCTACCATTTTTTTCAGGTTTTTCTTTGCAAAGATTTTTGTATTCAAATGCTTCATATCTGCTTGTTCACTGATCTATATGAGCTCACAGATAAACATTCTAACTTGGATCAAACAGGTGTGGATGAGATTTCATCCAAGTGTCTTGTTTTGTTCCAAAGTGTCAAGTTAATTTCCGACTGTGCTTGTTGTGGACGTATGTCAGACATATGCGCGTCGTGGGCGGGTGTCGACGTGTTTGTAAAAAAAAAAAGGCAGAGGGGTGTGCATCGCTTCAGTGTGTGTGAATACGCACAGCCAGTGGAGAAGTGATGGTTAGAAGAGATGTGAGTGGCGTCGGTCGCAGCTCTCCAAAGCTGTAGGCTTTGGTTGGGGGCTAAAGAGGTGTGGCGTACCCTTGCCACCTCCAAGATCGAAAACCACCTGTATGGACGACAGTGTGAATCAGTCGCCCTCATCATCCGCCAGGCACAGGGGCAGGGACGCGACTGACAGGCGGGGTGATGTCGAGGTGGAGAAGGGCGTCATGACGGTGGAAAACATGCTGGAGGAGTCCGCCGTGCTCTCGGCGCCTCACCTGTCAGTGGATCGATACGAGCGCGGCCGGCAGGGATGCTGCGAGAGGGTGGTGATCAACATTTCGGGCTTACGCTTCGAGACGCAACTTAAAACTTTCAACCAGTTCCCAGACACGCTGCTGGGGGACCCCAGGAAAAGGATGCGCTACTTTGACCCACTGAGGAACGAGTACTTCTTTGACAGGAACAGACCGAGCTTTGATGCCATCCTGTACTACTACCAGTCAGGGGGGCGCATACGGAGACCTGTTAACGTCCCCATTGATATTTTCTCAGAGGAGATCAGGTTTTATCAACTCGGAGAAGAGGCCATGGAGAAATTCCGTGATGATGAAGGGTTTATAAAAGAAGAGGAGCGCGTACTGCCCAAAAACGATTTCCAAAAGCAGGTTTGGCTTTTGTTTGAGTACCCAGAAAGCTCTGGGCCGGCGAGAGGAATAGCCATCGTCTCGGTGCTTGTTATTTTGATCTCAATTGTTATTTTCTGCATGGAGACTCTGCCGGAATTTCGGGATGAGAGAGACCAAGCCACAGTGGCACCCTCAGTCAATGGCACCTCTCCACACGTGCAAAGCCCATTCACAGACCCCTTCTTTGTGATCGAGACTCTGTGCATCATATGGTTCTCTTTCGAGTTGCTGGTCAGGTTTTTCGCCTGCCCCAGCAAAACTTCCTTCTCCAAAAACATCATGAATATCATTGACATCGTCGCCATAATCCCCTACTTTATCACTTTGGGGACCGAGCTGGCCGAGAAGGAGAGCAACAGCGGCCAGCAGGCGATGTCCCTCGCCATCCTGAGGGTGATTAGACTGGTGAGGGTCTTCCGCATCTTTAAGCTGTCACGACACTCAAAGGGACTCCAGATTTTGGGGCAGACCCTCAAAGCCAGCATGAGGGAGCTCGGCTTGCTCATATTCTTTCTTTTCATCGGAGTTATTCTGTTCTCCAGTGCGGTTTACTTTGCAGAAGCAGACGACCCTTCGTCCAGTTTCACCAGCATCCCAGATGCGTTCTGGTGGGCAGTGGTCACCATGACCACGGTGGGGTATGGAGACATGCATCCGGTGACCATTGGTGGGAAAATAGTGGGGTCGCTGTGCGCAATAGCAGGCGTGCTGACCATTGCCTTACCCGTGCCAGTGATTGTGTCCAATTTCAACTACTTTTACCACAGGGAGACTGACGGAGAGGAGCACCCACAGTACGTGCACACAACCAGCTGTGAGCACCTCCCCTCCGAGGAGCTGAGGAGGTCGTGCAGCTCCCCATCCCTAAGCAAGTCTGAGTACATGGTGATAGAGGAGGGCATCAACAGTGCGTTCAAACAGCCCAACTTCAGCACCGAAAACAACCAGAACTGCGTGAACATCAAAAAGATCTTCACGGACGTGTAAATGAACTCCAAAGCATTCAATGGAGCATGAAGAAATAGTAGCTCTAATATTATTTTTCTATATAGCCAATCGTAATGTGTCCGTCCATATCTGTGGATAAAGTCCGCTGCGTAAAAGTCCGTTTTAACAAGTCATTAAAAAATGCATTTAAGCGAATGAGAAATCCAGATTCTACTCATTTCCAGTGTAGATTCACACGTTTGAGTATTTCTCAGAGATCAAGAAGTATTAATATGACTCCAAAACACTGGAAAAGTATTCATTTCGGCCCAAGCTGTGTCAGAAAACATTGTTAGCGGCTTGTTAAAGCAGACCTTTTTTTTGCAGTATATAGTACCACGCGATGCCTACATATCTTGATGTTAACGACGTCTTGTGCTTCGTGGAAAAAAGACTGTCACTGTCCAGTATAATGTTATGACTCATTTAGAGGTTATATTTAATATCATAACCTGTCGAGATGTTGGACTCTTGTTCAGATTAATATTCAGGTAATAACAGAGTGCTGTAGATGGAAAACGCTTATCATAAGAGCTTTTCATAAAATTGTATTTTTATTCACGACATGCCTATATAGCCTATATTAAATAAAAACGAAAATGAAGCGATCCCGACTCGAAATGTCATTCTGACCTTCGCACTGAGCGAGCAGGGTGCAGGTACGAGACATGCAAAGTGTGAAGAATTGTGTTGTTTTGAGGTCATGTGCGCAGTGACGGCAGGAAGAGAGCAGCGTGGATGAAAAGGAGGCGGAACGTGAGCACGACGCCCCCCACCTCCCCTCCCCTCTCTCTCTGTCTCTCTCTCTCTCCCTCTCCTGCTCGCTGAACCCGCCTTGTGATGCAGTCACCATGACGACGGTGGTTTCCTGGGTAACCCCCCTCTAATGTTACCATGGCATTGTGTTTTCACAAAGACTTTCCAACTGTGTCACCTTTTTGGAGAGGAAAAACGGAGGAAAACTAATGTAGATGTAGATACAGTGAAAACCCTGAATTGTTACCAGGGCAGATTATCTTTTGTTTGACTCAGCTGCTCTGTTTTTCAGACGTGAGCTTCATTCTCCGAGTTGGCATGCCAACTGGGGCTGACGTCAGCTACCTTTTTATCCCTTCCAGCAGACACTCGCACGTACTTTTGGTACCAAGTGGCTGCGAGGTGAAGTGATGCAAACAAACAAACAAACAAACAAACAAATAAGCAACCAGTGAAGCTCAGAGGAGACCACCCAACGTTAATGACAGAGCTCTGTTTCCTGTTTCATGTATCATCGAGGCTTGCAATATGTGTGAGAGACTTTCAAAATTATAGTTACTTAGTTACTTTTCTTAGGGCTGTTACCAATGATTAGCTTCCTGATTAATTAATCTGTTAATCATTTATTCTAGAAAATGTTCTAAAATATATGTTATAATTCATTAAGTCCAAAATTTAAAGTTCAAATATCTTATTTTGTTCTCCAACATTTGTTAGAATGAGGTGAAACAGGAAAAAGCGGAAAACCTTCAGACTGGAGAATCCGATGGCAGAGAATGTTTCTCTCTCTAAGATTAAATAGTGATCAAAATCTTTGTTTATGAAATCGTTATCAAGTGATCAGTCCACTAATGAAATCACATCAGATAAAACGAGTTCATGGAGTCATTAGGAGAGATCTGAGAAATGAAGACAGACACTGTTTTTACAAACTACTACTGATACTACTACAGCTGATGTTATGTGGCTGCTGAACTGCAGGTTTGCTCGTGACTGACTTCATGCTCAGTTTGTTTACAACGCAGAGGTTTCATCATTCTGAACGCAGCTCAGTACTGACCTCAAGTGGATCAACTGAACTATTACTGTTGGGAAGAAGTTTAATCTCGAGCTTGTACTAATAAAGATGTTTAGCCCATTCTTATCTACTTCCTCACTACTGAATATCTAAATTAGCCTTTTCATTATTATTCTAGTGACAAATAATTTGGTCCACATTTTGTTCTGACTAATAAAACTCCCCGGGTCCTTTTTAAAGAGTCAAAAACATGTTTGTTTTATTGGCTCGATAGTTTATGAGTCTCGTTGATTTTATGACTGCTCATAACCACCAATCACTTAAGTCCACCACAGAAAAGGATGCATCAGTCTCACCGCTCCAGCTGTAAAATCTGATCATAAATGAAAAATATGCTGTATTTTCACAACATTGACTTCTTTTTAAACTTATTTATTTTTGTATTTTAGGCACAATATACACAAAGTATACTGATGAATACGATGACTAGTTTTTCTTCCTCAAAGTGAAGTATGGAAGAGGACTGTTAATATATCTGTACTGAAGCAGCACTGCACCTCCAATTCCTCGATTACTCTCATTAGAAAGCGTTTGACCTCTGTGGGTTTGACTGACCTTAAATCATGTCACGATAGATGTCATGAGGATAACATGCCAAATATTTCTTTTTCATAAATACATGGTCATATTTAGTCATCTTCATAAAATGTCACCCTTATTCAGGTAGTACATAAAGAAAATACATATTATTATTGTTATTACTATTATTACTACTTTGACACAGTATTCTGTCCTAGAATTGACCTTGCGACTGTCTGGGATTTATCATGCAGGTCAGCAAACTGCCTTAGAACTCCACCTTGAGGCGTTTACTCTGATCGTGTTTCCCAGGAGACAACAGAGGGAAGTACAACATGTCAACCGGAGTGCTAAAAAAACTCAACTTACTTACAATTTGCATGACTTTGACGCGGCACAGTAAGTGACTTGAAGGTTAGGCTTTGCCGTATGCAGAAATCCGCCTCTGTAGAACGGCATGAACGCTCACCTAGCCTCTTCCATAAAGACACTTTGCAACAATGGCCGTGAATTTATGAGCTCGGAGTAAGCCCGGCCTCATGTATTCCCCACACAAACACCAAGATGCTGGCCTATGATTATCCAATAAAACTGACAACTTTTTGGATGATTTCCTGTAACTCACTCTGGCTCTCATATTCTTCATTTACTGTATGACTAAGTGCATATTTGCTCTGAAAGTAATTTTGAAAAAAGCATTTGTTTGGTTAGGGCTCTTTTCTTATGGTAAGATCTGGTCTTGATGACAATGATTTAAATGTCAGGCTTGACAAAACCTGCCCGTTTTAGTGACATGTGGTCCACATTTGATTTGTGTATACGAAAGTTACAAATGTGGCGCGAGAACAGGCTCCACAGACACAAACAAAACGCTTTAGGAGGGTAAAAATGATAGCTGTGGAAGAACACAAGGCTATAGATGACCTTAAGCTTACATATAATATGACCATGCACAGTGGACTGATTTCAAAGTGACGCATTAACCCTTCGTCCTCTGGCTTTGCTGAATGTTCAGCTTTTCATACAGAGCGACCTCGCTCATGCGGGCCAGATACCATTCGCCCTACAGCTCCAGGTGCTCTGCCTCAGAACTGCTGAGTGGTTTTGTTCCCTCTGTCTCCCCTACTGGAATTTAAGTCCTTCTTCAATGTATTTTTAACTAGGGGAAATGAAAACGTGTCTGCGAGTTACCCAGCGCACTTAATCATCTCCTGCAGTGCTTGGCGGCAGTGCCAGCAAGGGACACCTGCAGGTCAGCCAGTCTTGTTCTGGTTTGTGGAGAGGTAAGAATAGGCTGAGATATCAAGGCCTCATTAGGAGATCAGTGTTGCTTTTCCAGTATTTAAATGAATAGAACATGATATCAGTCAGTTCACCATCAGGCATGCACGAAGCCTATTACATTAAGATTAATTACCAAAATATAATTGCATATTTATTCAGGTTTTATTGTCACTTTGTTCCATATGGGAATAAGTATCAAACCTCAGAAGTACCAGAAGCTGACATTAAAGCTGCACTAAAAAATATTTCTGTTTTAACCTTCTATTTTTTTTTAATTTGAGCATTTTTGCACCTTTTGTTGTTTGTTGTTTTGATTTCCTGTCCCACATACTGTGCTCTTGATAATCTTGTCTCCAGGTGCAGCAGGCAGCTATTTTCTGCAAAAATCACAGACAAACAGACCTACCTAACGTCAGACTGCAGAAAAAACAAAAGTTAACAGCTGGCTGGTGAAAACACTACTACTTTTTGCAGAGAATTGGGTTTGAATTGATCACAACACTAGAAAACGAAACTCCAAATAAATGCTAATGCTAATGGCCCATGTCTGCTATTTGAGCTAACACAGCTCTAACAATTTTATAAGCTGATAATATGTCAGTATTATGTTTGTTTCTTCCAACATTTATACAGCTTTAAACTGATCGTAATTTCTAATCTCCATTTTGATTAGATAGAAGTTTAGGACATTTTTATTTGGATGACATTCTTGTAAGGCTGCTTATATTTGGACAACATTGGCTTTTTGGATGAATCTGAGTTTAAAGTGATCACATGGTTGTCTTTAAGGCACAAGATACACAAAGTATCCTGAGAAATTGATGTTTTTTTATTGTAGTATTGTTGGGGATTGTCTTTACTGAAACTTGGCTTCGCACAAGTATTGAAAAATTAAAAATGTAACCCAGGCCTAGTTATGTAACAACATAAGACTTGCATGTCACCATAGATGTAAAATAAATAATCACCAGGCAGCATTGAAAGAAAGAGATTTAAAGCAGAATGCACACGAGGTTAATATGTGTGTGTGTCTGTTTTTAAAACATGTTGACATGTCTATTTGTCCCGCTGTCCCTGTGTGAATTTCTCAGTGTGTATGCGCGGAAATGAGCATGCTTGAGTGCTGCACAGCTGGTACGGCTCAATGCACACTGCTGTGGGATCCTGGTCATTAGACAACAACAGTCTTGCATGCATGTTACACAAATCCACACGCGGGGGGGGGGGTCAGCTGTGGAGCTGCAGTCAGCTCCACAGCTGGTCCTCCCTGCCACTGCTGCTCCAGGCAGACGTGAGGATTGTGCTCATTCGTGGTGGGTGGGAGGGCTAGAGGGGACCCCGGGCTTCCCCTCCCCTCCTCTCGTCTCTTCGCCGTCCTCCTCATGCCAACATTCACCACATGAGAGGAGTGATGCCTCGCGGCGGCGCGCTACCTCTAATGATACCCAGCATGCCAACAATGGGGAGTGTCTGCCAGGCGAGGTGCCGCTTGTCATCCTTGAACTTTAGCTCGTGCTCATGACACATCGGTAAAAGAAGGAGGGGAGGCAGTGGCTGCATCCGGTGCGATTATTCACAGCGCTGCACATTTTTCTCCCTGCTCTGATGATATTTTCATGTGGTACAGTATTTGCCCTAAAACTGTAACTCAGTGCGACCAAAAATAGAAACCATGAGACATATTGCCATTATTTCTCAGGGTGCCAGTCATCCATCTGCTCTGTGGTGAACACATAATGGCACTCTGGGGGCTATTCATGAAGTTCACTCTTCTGCATCAAGACTCAGGGCTTTCAGCAAAACAAAGGAAGGCCCAGAAAGCATGTCAGAGGAAGTATATACCTCCCACCCTTCCCATACTGAAGCTAACAGGCCAGTTTCATAGAGACAGCTGTACCATATGCAAGAGAACAGGTGTGAAACTGTGAAATCAGGAAAATAATCACACATCTTACACTTCTTCTAATCACCAATTCATCTTTAAGCAATGCAGCTGACTGCAGGAGAACGAAAAGTGCTTTGTCATCGTGCTCTAACTTCACCTGAAAATATCCCAGCGGCATCGGAGACACTGTAGGCGTGATGTCACCGCCCAGTCTCCTCCCACTGCTGCCCCTAGAGATGGTCTCCGTAGCAACCGAATGAGGCTGAGCAAAAGATTCGCCCAACTACTGTGGCAATGCTGACTTTGGGCAATTTCTCTTGGTGCTCTGTTGCTTTTTGGCTACTTTTGTTTCTCAAACCTCGACAGACGATGAATACTGACGTGAAAAGTCGGACGAAGTTTTGGTTGCGAAGCAGTGTGACAGTGTGCAGCGCTGGCTCATCCCTTCGGGTGTCCTGTGTGAGAAAGAGAGAAAGACCGAGAGAGAGCTGCGGGGTCCAGCATCAGCCTGGGTGTCGACTGCAGATCAGACTGCTGCACAGAGCTGAGGCATATTTTGGTTCCTCGAGTCACCGCCAAACAGAATACAGAGGATTGCATCATCACATTGACACTGTGGCTGTCACTGTAAACGCCCCCCCCTCCCCTCCATCCCCACCCCCAATCCCACAACGTGCCTCTGCGCTGCAGAATATCCTTTGTACATTTTTGTAGAGCAGACCTGAATGTGTGTCGGGGCTTTGATGTTGATTTTGTGCACTTTTTCCGAAAGACTAAAATATTGAGGGGTGGAGCAATATGCTGCAATGAGTCTCTGCTGCATGCAGTGCATAAAGTAAGCCCCCTTGCTTTGACACCCGCCTCACTGTGAATGCAAAAAAGGTTATTATCACAGATACACAATCCGTTTTATTTTGGTTCTCACCCCATATCAAAGGTGTCTCATTCCTACTCTGACCTTGGTGTAATATAACCAAATGTTCCTGAAGCCAGCACTTACCTTGACTTGAATTTCACGCACTCATACACACACATTGTATAAAGCAGCATAAGGGTATCCCTGCAACGGTGACACTGACTCACTGACTGACTCATAGTCCTTCTCTTCAGCATCAGCATAGCTCACTGCAATGAATAAAGCCAACGACAGCCGTACAGTTAAATGTGTGTTGGTGTGTGTGTGTGTGTTTCAATGAGGTGTCACATGCCGTAACTTGGATTTACAGAACAGCATCGTGAGCCAATGCAGCACGCAGACAATGTGGCAAATGTCTACAGGTAGCGACTGAACTCATAAGTTTAGGTGATAAGCCCGTGCTCGAGGGCGTGTGCAGATCATCGTGAGGTTCTCTGGCTAAGTGAGATGCAGCTTGGCAGTGTACCGCAGTGGACCAGTGTCCTTGTGTCTCTCCTGGTGTCTGGCTCTTTTCCAGCGTCTGCCCTCATCCTGCTGGGCCTCAATCTGACGAGCACGACTCTCTCTCTCTGTCTCTCTCTCTCTCTCTCTCTTCTTCGCCTCCCTCTCTTTGCACAATGCCCTCTCTTCCCTATCCCTCCCTCCTTTATCTCCACCTCTTTTCGTCTCTGCTTCAGATGTACTCTCAGCTCCAGGGGACACCGAGAAGGACACAGGAAGCTGCATTGCTATATATTTGTGTAACTAAGCCAGCTCTCTTTATTATTGCCTCCAGTTTCAGAGCCCGGGCCCTGTAGTCGCAAGTTTAACCTGGCCTCTTTTTGCAGGGCACCTCGGTTTCTCTCTCCTGAGCAGCGATACTGGGATGACTCATCTCCCGGAAGGTTAAATAAATTGAGTTTCAGTGAAGATGCATTCGAGAAAAAAAAAAAAGGGTTTAGCAGCAGCAGGGTTGTGGGATTGCTAGATACCCAGAGGAGTGGGGAGGGGGACAACGTGGTAGAAAATAGAAACTTGTCAGAATATATAGGGTGAGATCATCTAACCATAAGATTCTCATCAAATACGGCGAAGATTGTGCATGAGAGAATTCACTAATGAGGAACCCTACACAGAAGAACGTTGCATCATCTTACACTCTGTATGTATGTGTGTGTGTGTGTGTGTGCTGGAGACCTGTGGCTGCTGCAATGCAGTATAAAGGAGCAAAGAGGTATAATAGACCTCCAGCGTTCATAGAAAGAGCACTGCCCTCGAGGGACTGGGCTAAATAGCAATGACACCTTCCTTTGATAAACATACAGTACGAACATCTGAGTCACCACGGGCTCTGGGTACAGCTGATTGTGTAGTTATTTTCAAGTACTTTTCTCACTCAGCAAACATTTGCCTTTAATTGAGAGGAAACGCTAAAGGAGGTGTTAAAATATACAAACACGTGTTTGTCCACTGCGTGACCTTGGTGTGCGAGCGTTGAACTTCAGTACTTTTTGTAGCGGAGAAGAAAACTTTCCGGAACCAGAGCCGGGCCGGCTTATCATGAGGCTGTACTTAATTTGCCACATTGGTTTAAAACACAGACCGGGTTCAACCTCAAAAGGTCTTCATCTGTCTTTGAATACAGGTCGAAATGTCGAACAGTGAGCAGTGAAACGTCACATTTGTAGCCTAATGAACATTTGAGAACCTTCCTCCTTCCTCATCCTCAAAAAAGTAAGGTATCAAATAAAGTTACAAGTTTGGCGACAGTACCAAATCTCATCTATCATATCACTACTAGTCATGGCCAGATGAATTTGTTAGGACAACCTAGGGCAAAACCGTAACCCGCTGACACCTATAAGTTCCCATCAGTTCCAGTGCAAGCATGTCAGCACAGTAAAAACTAGATTTCGACACTGTGTCTCGCTACAGGACAAAATCGGCTAATAATCAAGCACCAATCAATGGTTGATGTACTTTCCTGACAAATATGCGATCAATCCAAGAACCAAAACCGCTGCAGAGAAACTGGAGCCTTTGAGTGCCTTAGTGCCTCGGACTACGGGGCTGTTGCCAACTTTACCCAGTTGTCAATTAAGCCTTGGTACTAAAAAAGAAATGCTTCAAATGAAGTCTGGCATCAACTGTCTGGTCAGTTTATTTACTTCTTCTGTCAGATAGACGTGAGGCCACCTGACTATTTAAGATTCATGGCATTCAATCTGGGGGTCTTTGTTGGATGTCATAACGTTTGCTCTGTCGTCACATTTACTGTCAGCCCTTAAACAACGGGCAAAAAGCCAAAAACTATTTCAAGTTTAGCCAATTTTCAGGTGCTCTTTATGGAAAGGTTCTGGGCAGCATTGAACATTTGCTAAATTAATCTTATTTTGTGAAAATGGAAAAAAGGGCAAAAAAAACATTTCTGAATCTCAAAGTAGAAGCATTGCAAAGTATTTTTTAATTATCTTGAATGTAAACTCAAGTAGTTTGACTGCACTGAAACCAGAGAGATTATTTACTGGTGAAAATCAGCTGGTGCAGCTGAAATCAATCAAGTTTTGTTTAATTAGCAAACAAAATTGGCATCCTCTTTAATCAGTTAGATGTTCCTATCTGTAAAATGAATACAACCACAGCGGAATGAAATATAATCCGTCATTCAGTCAGGGCTCTGTGATAATGACCCTGCAGTCTCTCTGTCCTCAAGTTCAGTTTTTTTCTCTGTTCCTGTGCCTAAACAACATTTGATGGAGAGGAGGACAAAGTGAGGATGAAATCAATACCTCTTGGGAACAAACTCAACTTTAACGCCCTCGTCTGCCAATCTACACAACCTCCTATGTTAAGATTGAAGCACGCACATCATTTACAGTTCTGGTACGCTTCGCTTTTAATTAAAGCAAGCGAGCTAATTCAAAGTGAACTGAGCTTTAGAGGCTGCATTAACAGTCTTTGTAATGGGCCCCTGGCTCATAAATAATGGCTGTGCTGTCATGAGGAACCTGGGAAAGCCATTAAGAGATAGTGAGAGGTATCTGCATGTGTGTGTCTGTGTGTGTGTGTGTGGCAGCAGGCAGGCAGGCAGACTGACAGAAGGGACGAGGCTGGAAGCCGTGATGGTCTCGGGTCTGCCAGGGGCAACCTTGGCAAGGCAGAGTCCCACCACGTTCGTCCCGCTGGCCCTCCTGCCTGCCCCACCCCCTCGTTCACTTCTCCCCTTCACAGCCAAGGGATTCCCACTGACCTTTGGCTTCTCTGGAGGTCATTTCTGGCCTCGGTGCTTTCATTCCCAGCTTCAGAATTGATAGCCGGGAGAGGATTCACTATTGATTATTTTGTTCTTTGTTCTTCTGAATATAGCAGAGCACGATGATGGAGGTTTTGCTCTATTTTAGTCACCCTCCCATCTATTATTTATGAAGCTTGTTGCCAGGAAAGGTTACAGATATGACTGCTGCTGGAATAAGAATTACAAAGCGCAAAGTGCTTTGGTAAGTGTTGCTTGTGCTCATGATTTCGTCAATAAAGCTCAGGAAAGACACCTGAATGACAGATAAGCATGCATCTCAGGAGGAGTGCCTTCTGTTGGTCACACAAACTAAAAGAAAAGATGCATACAAAAACATGTATTTTGTGCCTGTAAATTTGGCTTCGCACTTTTCCAAATGGAAACAAACTGACCAGCGGCAGTGCTGCTCAACAATGCTGAAGATGTGTACCCCTTTAAATTGCCCACACTGCAGATAAGGTAAGGAGTGGTAGGCTACAGTGCGGATGGAGAGCGCATTTTTCTTTCTTTTTCTTTTTTTTTTGTGTTCGCCCTTGCCTTCTCCATCACCAGCACGTCTCTCTTGGTATGCATGGCAGTGCCCGAATGCAGGTTTGACTACAGCTTTATATACCAGCTCAGCGGACTCTGCTGACTACAGAAATCTTTCACCCAGAAACCTAAAAAAAAAAAATCTCCTCTCACCTCCTGCTTCAACTGAGACCATCATGCAGGACCAATAAAAGGCCGCTTTATATCTGTGTGCGTGTGTGTTTGTGTGTGTGTGTCTTCAGTACAGTGTAATTGCATAATATTGTAACCCACTACGCAGGGCGATTCGTTTTATGCATGTCGTTTCAAGTCAGTGTCTGAAGTCGCTGCTCTGCTCAGCATGTAGACTATCAGGAGACTCACAGGACCAGGTCTCATCGTTTATCTGCAGCTGAAGACACATGACTCCCATCGAGGTGTCGTTTTTACGCACGCCTATATAAGACAAAAACACTCAAATTGGCTTGTTGACGCGTGAATAGATGATCTTTTTTTTTAGGTTTATCCTCATGCTGAAATGAAAAGAAGGTTTATTATTGATGCGTACATCCCCGAAGGCGTCTAATTATTAAATCTGACTAATAAGATTTTTTTTTTTTTTTTTAAAGCTGTCTCCCTCCTCCGCGCCTTGCTGTTTTTTCCCTCCCTTTGCAGATGTTGCCTCTCTGAGCACCTTATCAGGAGCGTTTACTACCTTTGCGGCTGTCTGCAGCCTCACAGCTCGTCACGCAGACAGCCACCGTGGCGTGGAGAGATGGGGGGAACAGCGGAGGTAGATCATTCTGCTGATCCCAGCACCTTTGGTTATTAAGGGAAGCACCACCACCGCCGCCGCCACCGCCACCTCCTTCTCGATCGGTTCCCTCCTCCCTTTTTTTTTTTTTTTTTTTTTGCCAATCGCCATCCCACGACAGCCTACCCGGAGGAAAAGGAGTCGGGGAGGGGGAAAGCGAGGACACACCCGCACTTACTGTACCCGGTGTACACGGCGAGGATGCTGCAGACAACATGAGGTGAATATCATCGGCTGCCCTAATTTGGAAATTCATTTCTTTTATTTTATTTTTTTTCCAAACCCGCTGAAGACCTGATTTGGCGCAGCTGGTTATTCACCTTTCTGGTACCAGGAGTCCAGCAGGAGCTTCAACTCACATCAGATATGGAGAATATGTCTGCAGGTATGTATGAAATCAAGATAAAAGCAGCCCGTGTTTACCCATGATCTCTGATTTCGATGGTGTCTGTTAGGATTTTGTGGATGATTTGCAACGTGACAGATAAACCTGCAGTTGTAGATTTATTGTATGTGCAAAGAATTTTATTTTGTAAAACTGTGCTCCCACTCTCCGTGAGTGGAGATGATGCAGGCTAGAGATACAGTTTTTTCTCCTTGAACCTATTTCCTTCTATGGATAAATTATTTATAGGTGTTTTTGAATATTTCAGAGAGAGGCACCATTTCAAGACTAAAATGCTCCAACAAAAACTAAACTGAAGTCATTTAATGTGTTGACTAATTGATTTACTGCTTTGCCGAAATCTCCAAGAGCCTCTTGTAGATTTGTGTTTAGACTGCAGTGGTTTTCTGTGATATTCTAGACAGGATGCTGTCTGTATGAATTTGGTGCCTGCTGCATTGCCATATTCATGCATGGCTTCACTGCAAAAAGGTAGTCCCATTCATTTCAGTGGATACTGTCCATTGCAGTAGATCTGTGTCCTAATTTATGAGCTCCTGTACGTTTTTATATGCCGGCTAGCCCTCGAGTTTACCTGCATCGGAGCAATTTATATGCAAGACGGGTGGTTTATTTGCATATTAATTCACCCAAGTCAAGAGCAGGAGCCTCAAGTTTCCGTGAGCTGATTCATTTTTGTATCGACTGTCTTCTCACGACAGGATAACTTTACATAACTCAAATCACGTGACAGAGGGTGGCTTCGTTTTCAGTTGTTTTCTCTCACATCTCTGGATTAGATGGCAGAAGTATTGAGTGCTGAATCATGTCTCCTGTTTACCTGACCTTGTTGTCTGTCTTTGCTTTATCTGTCCTACATGCAGTCAGATCCTAGGTGACATCCTGTGGCCGTCAGGTCTTTACAGTGTTGAGCCCCCTCCCTCTCCTGGCCCCTGCCTGCAGTTCTCCAGGCTGCAGGACCCAGACTCACTGAAAAGTGCAGGCCTCCTCTCCCTGCAGAATGACTGTTGCCACAGGCGACCCCTCTGACGAGGCGGCTGCACACCCGGGGCACCCGCAGGACTACGACCCGGAGGCCGACCATGAGTGTTGTGAGAGGGTGGTCATCAACATCTCAGGGCTCCGCTTTGAGACTCAACTCAAAACCCTCTCCCAGTTCCCAGAGACTCTGCTTGGGGACCCCAAAAAGAGGATGCGGTACTTTGACCCACTGAGGAACGAGTACTTTTTTGACAGGAACAGACCCAGCTTTGACGCCATATTGTATTATTACCAATCAGGGGGGCGGCTAAGAAGGCCGGTCAATGTCACCCTTGATATTTTCTCAGAGGAGATTCGCTTCTATGAGCTGGGCGACGAGGCCATCGAGATATTCAGAGAAGACGAGGGTTTCATCAAGGAGGAGGAGCGGCCTCTTCCTGATAATGAGTTTCAGAGACAGGTGTGGCTGCTGTTCGAGTACCCAGAGAGCTCAGGTCCTGCTAGGATTATTGCCATAATCTCTGTCATGGTCATCCTGATATCTATTGTCAGTTTCTGCCTGGAGACCCTCCCCATTTTCCGCAACGACGAAGACGATATGTACAAGGCACACACGAAAGTCTTTTCACCTGAGACCAACACTACAATAATCAGCTATACATCCACCTACTTCACTGACCCCTTCTTTATCCTGGAGACTCTCTGCATTATATGGTTCTCCTTTGAGTTTCTAGTGCGCTTCTTCGCCTGCCCCAGCAAAGCAGGCTTTTTTGGTAATATAATGAACATTATTGATATTGTTGCTATCATCCCTTACTTCATTACCCTTGGCACAGAGCTAGCAGACAGGCCAGAGGATGGTCAAGCGGGTCAGCAAGCCATGTCTTTAGCCATTCTCAGGGTCATCCGTTTGGTGCGAGTCTTCAGAATTTTCAAGCTCTCACGTCACTCCAAGGGGCTTCAGATTTTGGGTCAGACCCTGAAAGCCAGCATGAGGGAGCTCGGCCTGCTCATTTTCTTCCTCTTCATTGGAGTCATCCTATTCTCAAGCGCTGTCTACTTTGCCGAAGCGGACGAGCCCGAGTCGCAGTTCGAAAGCATCCCAGATGCATTCTGGTGGGCCGTGGTGTCCATGACAACAGTCGGCTATGGTGATATGGTCCCAACTACGATTGGCGGCAAGATCGTGGGTTCCCTCTGTGCCATTGCGGGTGTGCTGACCATTGCCTTGCCCGTACCTGTCATTGTGTCCAACTTCAACTACTTCTACCACCGCGAGACTGAAGGTGAAGAACAGGCGCAGTACCTGCAGGTCAACGTCCCCAAAACCGATTCAGCTGAGGAGCTGAAGAAGAGTCGGAGCGGCTCCACCATCAGTAAATCGGACTATATGGAGATCCAGGAGGCTGTGAACAACAGCAACGAGGACTTTCAGGAGGAGAACCTTAAGACGGCCAACTGCACCCTGGCCAACACAAACTATGTAAACATCACCAAAATGCTCACAGACGTGTAGTCATCTGCGATTTTCTTCCCTGTCACAGTGGGAAATAGCAACAGGACGGGACAGGTGTACAGCCTCCCACCTCACGTGTGCTGTAAAAAAATCAAGGCAATAGAATTCAGGATGTCGATGACGATAGACAGCGAAGAGAAAAAAAAAAATATTACAGAGACCATCCGCTCACTCCGCGCTCATCCTGTCTTCACTCCTCAAAACTTGCCCTTAAAACTCCTGAGAACTGTCAAACAGAGTGAAATTTCCAATTTTGCATTTCTGCATGGAGTTGGCTTTGTCTGTGTGGCTGTTAAAAAAAAAAACAAAAAAAACCAAAAACAACTAAAAGATTCCCTGCTCACAACAGTAGCCAAGAGTAGTGCACAAAAAGAAAAGAAAAAAGGGAGAAACACAACAAGAAAAAAAAAGATTAATTGCTTTCAAAGAGGAAAAAAAAAACACAACATAAACCTTGCTTTAGTCCCATCATTTCCCAAGGCACACTGCTCTGCCATGCGCTTTCTGAAGAGCCCTACTTGTGCGCTACATATGCTGCTTCCCAGAGCCAATGAAAACAAAAACTGTCTTATGCTTCACCATTTTAGAAATAAGAGGACGCGTGAGCATAAAGTAAAGCTCACTCCTGCGCTGATCTGGCCTGTGGGTGACTTGTGACGAGGTTGGTGTTTAAGCACACCACGTTATTCCAAGGATGAATGACAGCCATCAGCGTTAAGCTCATGGTTCGACACCTTTTTTTTTTCCCAGCAGGCATCAGTATCTGATGAATGACTGAGAATGGCCTTGACTTTTCACTGCTTTGGTCTTACATGTACTGTATGTATTGCAATGCAAGCTTTTCCCCTTCCATTCACCCAAAACTGGTCTTACTGCAGAGCTTTGAGGACAACTTGAATGTTTCTTCTTGTTTTGTTTGTTTTTCACAGTTTCTCACACACACACACACACACACACACACACACACACACACACACACACGATACTTACTCATATAGATAGGTAGGTTAACTGTGACATAACTGATAGCCGGTAGGTAGGTAGGTGCTGTTAGTAGTAAACATAGTAGTTAATTGCATGACATTTTTATCGGAATGAGAATTTCCACTTGTTTCTCGACTGCCACTTGCTTCATCACATCACTGTATATTTGTCTGTACACTGCCTTCTATAAAAATCCACACTTTTAAATGGATGCCTGCAGGTAGCTGTTAAGAGAAACCTAAAGCTGTACGTTAGAGGATTTCTTAAGGAATAATCATAAGCCCGAATCCTACACTTAACGGGATGCGGTTTCCTTCTTGTTCAATATTAACATTCCATGTAGATGCCATTGCTGTTAAACTTTTTGCCAGGTCGCTGTAAACGTACCGCAGCTGAGCTGTGTGATTTCAGGCGTAAAAGTCACACTCTAGTTTTGGACATTAATCCCGGCTGCAGACGTGATAGACTTGCAGTGCCGTCTTTTTCACAGGTTTGTCACATGATCACGTCCTCATGATCAAAATAGCGACTTTTAAGGACTCGTGTATTGAATAATGCTCCCCCCTCCTCCCCGCCCCGAACTGCCTTTTATCTGGGTTTACGCTACTCTCCTAGTGTTGCATGACCTCAAAGACATTCCTAGAAGCATGCATTTAAGCTCAAAGAAGAAGCCGCTGAGACTAAAAAAAAAGTATAATTATTACAATAGATATATTTATTTCTTATATATATATATAAAATATATGTATACAGACATATACAGTACACAAATACTTTTATCGGAGAATTAAAAAACTTTAAATAGCAATGTTTAAGAGAAAGCGAGAGCCTTTCCACAATGCACAGATCATTGCCATGTTTTCATTTTTAATGACAATAATGTTCTGAGTACTGTTTCTATGTTCTCCTGTTTCAGAGCCTGTTCAGAGTGCCAGAGACACTCTTACTAGCCCTTTCAAAAGCATTGTCTTTACTGGTGAGTTTTGCAGCAGGCCTCACTCGCGTCCTGAATTTAGAATTTGCTTCACTTAGTTCAAAACTGCCTTCTGTGAAGTAGTTGTTGAAAGGCTGGACGTTATATCAAACTGTATCATCCCTATAAGCAGAATCTTGTAACAAAAAAAACTTTTGCTGGCGTTAAATTGTTCAGAATTTAAAACGGTGTCTGGCTTTCTTCTGAGAAGTCTTTGATGCCAGGAGCTCAATCGGTCTTTAAAAGTTGGCATCAAATTCAGTGAATTAGGTTCTGATTCTAGGATTGTGTCCAGCTGAGATTCTCCACCGTTTGCTCAACACTGCCAAGGTAACAGTCAAAGGCAGTAACGTCAATATGGGAAGTGATAATTAGCAGCAGTGTAGCAGATATTGGCTATCCTTGGAGTCCAATGACTTCGCTCCCGAGTCTCTTGCCTTTCTCCATCTTTTCACAGATGTCTTAGGTAATTAGAAAGGTGATAGATTAGGAAAAGGTCCGTAGCAAAGAACTGTCTAAATGAATTCTGTCATTCAAGGATGTACATCTTTCTTCTTAGGGTTTCATTCTGCTCACTACAGTCTTTAACCTGCAGTAGCAAAATGTTTTTACGCCATTGCTGCCAATATGTGCTCAGGATGCCTCGTCCAACTGCCTGACATGAGGCTTCTGAAGCCGTCTCTCCGTCCAGATCCGTGTCTGCTTTCATGTATCTTCGATAGGATTTTTAGAGAATTTTAGGAAATAACCTGAAGCAGTTATATTTGTTGCTTTCCCAAGAGTAGCATAAAGGTGGATTGAGATAGGTAGGACCGGATTAAATAGTTGTTTAGCAATATTCTCATAATCCTTTGGTGGAGGGGGTCTGTGTGGAGAACATAGATGTTTGTTTGTTTAACAAAAAAAAAAAAAGATTAACATTTATGGACGTCCACAGTCCAATCAAGATCTTATTGATCATCAGTTGAGTATTGATGTGGGTGTGTTGATGCAAAGCTATGTAGAAGCTGTCTGTGCTTCAGTGTGCGTGCGTTTGTGTGTGTGTGTGTGTGTGTGTGCGCGCGTGCGTGCCTGAGAGAGAGAGAGAAAGCGAACGAACCACTGAATGTCAGTGTCTTAGCCTCGTTGTACAGCTGCATTTATGCAACAGCCATTTGCATATCTGTATATGTGAAAAAAAAAAAAAAACACTCACAGTCTGACCAAAAATATTTGTCTATGCATGCAAATGCATCATATCTTATTGTCTTTCATTACATTTCTTTAGACAGATATGTATGATAAGATAAATATCGCAGGTGTCTGCGACATTCATCTTGTTACCTTTAGAAATCGGGCACATTACTGTACCTCAACCAAATTCACTGTAGCAACTCATTTTAGTGGACTTCACAGTGTGACACTTATTTCTGCTTAAAGCACAAAGGCGAGTGGAGTCATCCTCATCTGTACACCTGCAGATTTAATCTGTAAAACGTTTTTATTCAGCGGAAACAAAGTCAATTTAAAAAAAAAAAAAAGAAGAAAAAAAAAGATCTTGTATCGCTTTATAGGGAGCACCACAGCCTCTAAAAATATCATCTCTCACCTGCTGAGGGACCCACCAGCAAATCCGCTCCATGAGAAGGGTGCCCAACAGTGAATACACTAAGATATCTATGCAGAGAATGATTATTAGCTGGTAGTTGAGAGGGTTTAAGTACAAATATTTTGTGTTCTATCCGACACCAATTATTATCGGGTTGATCCCCGAGAGCCGGTGGTGCATTTGAAAACGAACCTTTTAATCAGAAGAGACACACTTTGCAATATTCTGCTGCTGTAACGTGAAACACACACACACGCGCGTTGGCCGAATGTGAATATGAGCTTTCTGAGCTTTTTTTGGGGGGGGGTTTGTTTTGAACTGCGCCGTCAGCTCTTTGAGACAAAGATTCCTACATAAGAAAAAAAAACAAAACACTCATTCATACGGGAAACGAGATGATCAATATGCAATCTGTATGCATGTGTGTGTTTGAGAGCGAACGCTTTCTTTTTTTCTTTTTTTTTTTTTTTCGTTTGACCCCCAGAGCCTGATAGTGTGGCATCCACTGACAACAATATGTACAGTTGTTCACCCCCCCACCCCACCCCCTTACGTATCATAGAGGCCTGAAAACATCCATCAACGTTGGTACAGTGGATAATGGATTTTCTTTCTATGAAATGAAATGTGACAGAATAATGTAAATAATAACCAATGGATGATGGAGCAAAAACCATGTACTATATACTGTATGTGAAGTCTGGATTTAAAACGTAGTATTATCTGCACTTTACAAGACAAAAAGGACAATCTATGGACAAGAAAAACATGTGAAATTAAAAATGCATATAATCCTTCCAAATGATCATAACCCTGACAAAGTAATATCAATAATGAAGCCAATAATAATTCAACTCAAACTGTGTTTGGTGTGTTTATTGTGTGTCATTACTGCGGTTTAAAAAAAAAAAAAAATGTGATTTTTGTTGGCAGCAAGTGTGGAAGAAACAATTTGAAAATATGCACGAGGTGTTTTCGAATGTTCGTCACATCACATTGTTCTCGAGGTATTTAGTCGGCAAACGATTTGAGGATCTAATTTTAGATGTAGAGCGTCTGCGCTAAGACAAAATGCCATGAATTGATCAGAGGCCTCTTTGGTTGTTGTTCTTCAAACGCCTCCTGGTATCTTCGGCTCCTTCACTTCTTCCCTTTAAGTACACGGTATATGCTCGCTGCAGTTTAAAAGAGAGAGCAGGGTGTTCTATTAATAGCCTTTTTGTTGGAGAAAGAGTGAGGAGGAGGAGGAGGAGACAGAGAGTAGGGTGGAAAGGAGATGGCAGAGGAGGAGAAAGGCAAAATCCTTCACAGTGAACTTCTCATGGCAGCTCAGCCCTGACAAGCATGTGTAGCAAGCCACAAAAAAGTGACTTATTTTTCCAAAAGATGGAGGTTTGTTTCATTCAAATCTGTAAATTCTGATACTGCAATTCAAGCGGATGTGATACATCACCGCCTTATTCCTCAGGTGATGTTATTCTGCTGTGTTCTCGTGATTTACCTCTCCCCCGCCTGTCACATCTACACCTGCGCAGCTTTTTTTAGCCAGAGCTGTCGTCTTGTCTTGTGCTATCTGCTATCTTTAGTCCACTTGCGGTTTAACTACAGCTCTGCATTTCGAGCGGGAACTCTTGGGGCCTCGGTGCTGTAGCTACATCTCTGCTGTAGTCATTAGTCTTGCTTTGATCCAGCGATGCAGTGCAGCACTCTGCAGCTCGCTCTGCTGAAACCAGGGCAAGCGGGGAGAGGCGGGCAGTATGGAGCAGCCCAACTTAAGGACAGGCAGCGGGAACGCGGGCCTGCTGCAGATGGCTGCCACTGCCGCGACGTTGCTGTTGTTGTTAGGGAGGAGTGTGTGCGTGGGTGGGTGTGTGTTGTTTGTCAGAGATGGTAGCGTGCCCACAGGAGCACGGTTGAGCAGTCATACAGGCTACCACTGTGCTTACCAGCTTGTAATTAGGAGACAAGAGCTGTGGGACTTGCTAATCCAACAGGGCTGCCCTGGCACCGGACCACACCCCGTTATTAGAAGGTGTTGAGATTTTACACTCATTAACTCCCTGCTCTGATATCAGCCAGCGAGAGTTTTCTGTCATCACCTGTGAGGCCCTGCTGTGAGAAATGGTTGAGTTACAGCAGTGACTGGGTTTAAGTAGCTTGGCTTGAGGTGAAGATTAAAACACTGGAGCTAGATATCCAGTTTTACTTAGAACCTTATTTGTGCAGCGATGAGGACAAACGAAGAAGGAAGCATTGCTGCCCTCTAGGGGTGTTTTTGTAGACATGACACCATGTTTGTACCTCGGTGTCTCTTACACTAGACAATAAATTGAAGCAGAGTCTGATACTGTGGCCCTTTCAGACAAAATGTGGGACAAGACCCCTTAACTCTCTTCGTTTCCAGGATGAGATCATGATTATGCTGTTTCTACACACTCCAATCAAGATAATCCTGAGCCAAATATTGCTTTTTGTCTGTCCTTAAGAAAAGCTTGTCCAAAATCCTGTCGCTGAATTCTTTCTTTAACCAAATCACACACATTTAGGCCTTTACACTTATTTTCTTACTAAAAATCTTTTTTTTTTCTTTTTTTTTTTTGAAGAGCATTCTTAAAATCAGTGGCGGAAGATGTAGTTGTATTCTTTACTTAGACAAAAGTACCAATACAGTCATCTAAAAATGCTCCATTACAAGTTAAAGTACAGAAATATTACAGACAAAATCCAAGATATTTAAGTAAAGGCATTATTGCATATAACTTTATTAGATTAAAGTAATATGCGTCAATGTGTAAGCATTTTACTGTTGAAACTGCTCAGTGTGGAGCTTGTTATTGTTATTAGTCATTTTTCAGATTAAACCATAGGATAAGCTTTCAAAATGCAATATTCAATACAGATAGGACTCAGTTCCTTCCACTGCTCCTTCAAAGAACAACAGTCGGGATATATTCTGCATAAATGCTCTGCAGGCTAATCTGAAATTCAGCCCACTGGTGAGATAAATAACAGTAGTGTTTGATTTCCAGACACAATATCACTCATGTACACGCCTGCTCCCACGAGAGTCCTATGGAGAATCAATACACTCATATTGTGTGATGGCCACATCGAGTTGGTAAGAGAACAAATGCGCACACACACACACACACTCCTCCATCCCTCTGTGGGTGACAAATGGGCTGGTTTAAGGTCAGCCAACCGTGCATCCCATCTCACAGGGGACAGTGAACCTGTCAGAGTGCACACAACCCATGAACAGATGCTCCGGAGCTCATGGGCGCACACAAAACCAGGGGACATGAAGTAATATGAAAGGAAATCCTCTTTTACACAAAGACAAGGTGGGCTGAATAAACAAAGTGGGCAGAGGTCACAGGGAAACCAGTGATTATCAGGCTGCGGGGCTGGATGAGCTTCACTACCAGGTGTCAATGTGTTGTCTGTACAGTACACAGCAGCTCCATGACCTGAGGTGTAGAGGGATTGATAAACGCTGTGAGCCATTCACGTGGTAGATGTAGCTTTAATCTGAGTTACGGGAGCGCAAATGAAGCAAGTTCATAGTTTAGGAGCCCCGAGCTGTTTATGCCACAAGGTTAGAGGGTCAGTGTGGAGAGATTTATGAATGAAAGGACAACAACAGCCCGCGAGTTAAAGATGCTGGTGTTGATACACCCACATGCAAACAAATGAGCTTTTGTAAAAGGTTTATAAATGGTAACTAATGGCTTCATTAACCCATTTACCCATGTTTGCACATCAGAGGTTGTGACAATCCCTCTGGCTGGTGTTTGGTGTTTTTCCTTGACTCTTTTTAGACCATCAGATAGACGAAGAAGAATGGGCCTTCTTGGAAAATCTTCAGTATCTGGACTAAAATTAAATCATAAACCAATTATCAAAGGAACATTTATTTTTATTTAATAAAATATAAATGAATCTTATCCGAACATCTGTGTGTTATTTTTCCAATCTTTATGCTAAGCTAAGGTAACTGGATAATGTCTCCAACGCTAATGTCAGTCCTCCTGTCCATCGCTCAGCAGAAAATAAACAAACAAATGCACTTCCAAAAATATGTTTATTCCTTTCACATTTCTAACTCTAGACATGATGTCCCATTAAAGTATTAAAGGAGTATTAACATTTACGGCTGCATTATAACCAAATATAAGTAAATATAAGTATAAACAGACATCCGTATACTCAATGATTTCAACATTTTATTTTAAAACATCTTTCCATTGTATTTAAAATGATATAAATGTGATGGCCAAAGGATGCGTGTAGCTATGATAGATTAGAATAACAATTTTAAAGTCTAAACCGAGCAAACATTGACCTTGTCGCCCCAGTGCGTGTTCAAATAAGTCAAAATGAGTCAAGTGAATTTATGATCACAACCATTTCTTGATTGACTTGAGATGGAAACTGCATCCTCACTGCCGGCTACATCTGGTGGAGACATTTTCCAACTATGCAGACCAGGGAAAGAATGTCACAGGCTTTAAATATCCTGTTCGAGTTAATATTTTATTAACATCTTAGTCCCAGGGCCTCTCCCCTTTTACATCCCACTTCCAACTCTGAGATTGTGCACAATCCCCCCCCCCCAACACACACACACACACACACACACACCTTCTCCTATCCCGTATACTTTGGCTGTTTTGCAAAAAAAAATTATTCAAAATATTTCAGTTTATAAGTTCATAATAATGCATGCTCTCATAGAAAATGTCAGAAATGAAGTCTTGATGAAATGATGATGTTTAAATATGCTAAATATGTCGTACAACGTAGGGTGACCCACAGCTCAGCAGCCGAGGGAAGGCAGCGTCTTAGCGTGTGAGGGGGTTATGGTTAACATGTCCCACTGCTCTCACGGAGCTTATTTATTATGTATGCAATGATCTCTTGATGAAGAGAGCGCCTCTTGCCTCAAACAAAGCGTCGTCATCACTATGCAGATGACGCTGTTTGTGTTTCTCTGCCCAAATACGTTACAAAGACAGAGGGTTAGCTGTACGTGTGTGTGTGTTTATGGATGTGTCTGTTAAGTTCATTGTGGGTTTAAAGGAAAATCTCCATCAGTTGCCCTAGAAAGGCCACTTGCCTTGAAGAATAACGTTTAATCATAGTTTGGGTCTTATTTTCATATGTTTTCATTCATGATAATCGTGTATTGCTGCACGATGTTGCTGAAAGAGCTCAGTCAAAGCAAGAAACACAAGTAGACACATTAAACAAATGCCAAGATAAACCATAAGAACGCAGGCAAGGCAAGAAGAAGGTTCTGGGTTTGAACCTAGAACCTTCTGTTGTGGAGTTTGCATGTTCTCACCATGTCTGTGTGGGTTTCCTCCAAGACAAGTTAAGTTAACTGACTGTGAATTGGCCGTATGGTGAACGAGTGGTTGTTGGTCTCTATATGTCAACTCTGTGATAAACTGACAGGGTGTACCCCGCCTCTCGTCCAATGTCAGCTGGGATCGGCTCCAGCCCTCGGCACCCCTCCAAAGGATAAGCAGTTATAGATGACGGATGGGTGCCTTGACTTAAAGAGTTACCTCCGACCTTTTTTTATTACACGTCATCATTTGACCCACTGCCGGTGTAAAAATACTGATTGGTGCAGCTTTAATTGCGATGCAGGGTGAATTATTTTCTGCGCTGCCCGAGTCTCAAATAATAAAAGGTCAACGTCTGTATTATCATGTAAGAAACTGGAGCCGGTTGCTGTTGATATAATGGGGTCCCTGGGTGGAGCATTCATGTCAGGTGCAAGCAGCAAGGAGGAGAGATAGTGAAGGAGGTTTAGCAGCTTGCTTTCATTTATTATTCATGTTTGATCAAAGAGAGTGATGCAGTAGAAACCCGAATACAATGGAGGGAATTATGTTATATCATGTATGTTATACACACAGGAGGGTACATTTCAAACACTGCATAAAATATAAAATCCAGTGATTTATAGAGGAAAGGAGAGAAGGACTGTAAACACAGTGAGAATACCTCGGGCTTATCAACAAATTATCATTAACTCATTTGTTTCTATAAGACCCTGACAAAAGTGTGTGAAAATCAGTGGCTTCTTAAACATTTATAGCTGCTCTATTTTCCAACGGCAACCCATGCAGCGACACCACGTCAACAATGGCCGACAATGTTCCACTCGATAAGAAGATACCCAGTGTTCAGGGTTGAATACCTTTCCGTCTGTCCCCAGTAACATATCAGCGACCAGGGCTTTTCAGCACCTTTGAGAGGCATGCCGGGGGATCTAATTCCTGCACATAGCAATACATGCAGGCTACACAAGGCAACCAGAAACCTCACGATGATTCAACACAAGGGTTTGGTGCAGAAATATTTTATAAGCTAAGAAGAAATGCCGTTCCAGGAGAGTATATCAGAAGCAAGGAAGTGCATGATGGGTACCGAGTGGGTTTTAGAGCTGCACTCCGGTGATAAGGTATATATTGGTGTGAAATTACTGGGGATTACAGGGACTGCTTTATGTGGAAGGTAGATGTTGGATGTTAATTATCTTTATTAGTTTACTGTAGCCATTGTTTAATGAATATTGGATACAAACCTGTCAGTGACCAGTTAACAGGACCAGTTACTCCTGAACCGTGATAACAGTCCTACATTGAAATTGTTTGCACATTTAATTTTAATCATGTTTTTCTTTGTGCGTCTTAGAGCACCAACTAACTTCTGAGTGGTCATTTACCAAAGTAAAAGCAAGACTAAGACTCTACAGTCATGTTCTCTGAGGCTAGCGTGCTATCATTCGCAAAATGGCTTTGCTAACGTGCCTTTAGCTACATGTTCATCCTGAGGGGGACACGGGCGTGTCTGTTCATCGAGTAGATGTTAAGTAGTTTGTACTGGAAAAGAACTTTCAACCTGCTGGTGGAAATTCATTTTTAATCCATTTAATATTTGGTGGGATTCAAGTTCATTTAAATATGTTTGGTGGACAAACAACAGATGGACATTGACTAGAGCAATGCTGCTAGCATGGCTAAAAGGTCATAGACAAATCAGGTAAAAAAATGTGAACCAGATCTTCATGACGGCATTCGTGGCACATTCATCGCTCTCATTGTTGTTGCTGTTTTGTTTTTTTGCCACATCCACTGACTTTCAACAAAGACAAAATGGACAAGAGAGAGGGCAGAGAGGTGAGCACGCACTGAACAAAACTGGCGCGTGACCAGTGAATCCTACGCATGAGTGTGAAATATGATAGAGAGCCAAGCAAGAGCACCTGGCAGGCAGGCAGACAGGTTCAGGACTTAACTAGCAATGAGAAAAACGAGCCCCATGCTGCACAAACAGGACTCACTTAAGTTTCTGGCTTGTTAAGTGACATCTTTTGTGAAGGGCCCGTAGAGTTTGCTCTCATTTCTTATTTTAGACAATGGGGATCACGTGTTTCTTACAAAAGCTGAAATAAAATGATGTGAACAGGGAACACCGTGAGCATTTGTTTATTTGCGTGACTGGCTGAATCGATTGAAAAACGAGTTGTTGGTCGAAACATCTGTCTTGTTTATGGACTATTTAACTGTAAGTGTCCTGCCTTCTGTTAAAACCTCACAGAGATTTGCTCCTTAAGACTCTGCCTTTGGATACTTAATCTAAGAGCAGCATGAGTGAGTCTAGACAGGCTTCTTTCACCACTGGATAACAAGGTAAATTTAATTTAACGCTTTTCATTTTAAAACAAAACAGTTTTAATAATGCCTTTTTACCAACTGTTAAAAGGCTGTTTTTTTTTTTAAAAAAAGATGCTGTAAATTTAAACAGTAAAACTAATAACTGAAACGCTGAAATCCTCTGTTGTGTATTACATTTCACTGATTATTTCTTACCATCATAATGTTTTGTACACTGCAACAGGCCATATGGGAACATGAGGAGGAGGCTCCGTGTAACTCAGGAGGCTTTGGATGAGCTCGGAGCGCCTGCAGCCATGAAACTTCCCTGTCCAACGGTGAGCAATGTTGATGTCAAAATAGTGGGTGGTGTGTGGCATTCATCCTCCCTGTATGGTTGCTGGAATGAAAATTATTCTTCTCTCTCCATGGGATTGTGCTTTGAAGGAATTGACTCGGTGTTATGAATTCATAGCATCTACCAACTGATGCTAGAGGATGTTTTTGTGTGTGTGTGTGTGTGTGTGTGTGTGTGATCGAACAGCAGAGGATTCACAGTGTAAAGAAAGTGTAATTTAATCAGTGAGTTTAAACCACTGAGGATTGCCGTGTTAAATGTTGTGGCTTCAGTCTGATTGGTTTATTGTGAGCGCTTGCCTCCTCCCCCCTGCCATGCTGAGTCCAAGGAGTCATTCAAGATTAGCATTTGTCTTTTGATTAGTGAGGCTGGAAACAATCCAGACATTTCAATTAAGTCTGTAGTATTAATCCACACTGTTCGTCTATGAGGGTGATTCTCGGGGCTGATCTCGATGTTGCATAATCTCCTTAGCGGAGTAACGGTCGTCAGAGTCATCACAGGCGTCTCTATCAACTATAAATCCTCTGTCCAAACGATGAAGGGAAGAGGACACAAACTGTTTTTCACAACTATTCATTCATCAAATATTTACTGATGGAGCAGCTGCACCACTCAAAAATGTCCTTTGCTGCTTGTTACTTTATAAGTTAAAAGTTTGACTCCACTGTTTGACTTCCACTTCACACTGGAACGCTGTTTTAACCTCGCCTGATCACTTTCAATCTCAGTTTAAGATGCGAGCGTTTGAGCAGGACTTTGTGGCATCTCAGCTGGTACAGACGTCGTTTGTGGTCCAGTGTGTTACTTACACCAGTGTGATGTGAAAACCTGAAACCTCAAGTGCACATTAGACCCGCGAGTCAGTCTCTAAACACTCCACTTGAGGACTGAGGACAATCTTCAAGCTTTTGCTGTTAAAACTGGAGTCTTGAGGATGACCCTTCAGTGTAGCGGTGACGTACAGAAGTTATGTGCCTGTAACTACGGAGGCGAAGGAGAGGAGGGTGTCGTTTCCGGTAAGGCGTGTTCTTCTTGTTTGCCTATTGCTGCAAGCAACTACATTGCATGATGGGGAGATGTCCAGATATCACAAGACTGTCGATCTAAACTGGGATACTTTTCAGAGGAGATGTACGTGTAGTACTTATTGTTTTCTATTTTTAAATCTATAGAGGAAGCATCAAAAGACAGAAATGCTGTGTTTCAAACTTATTTATTCTTTGAAAACAATTACCAAAAGAACATCTTACATTAGTAAGACCTCTTTCAACCTGATCTAGATATCACGTGAACCGACAAGGGATCCCAGACTTGTGATTGAGAAACCCGGGATCACTGCCCATGTAACAGCTTTTGGCTCAGCTTCTTTTTTTTTGAGAGAGAGACCCATGAACTCTGAATATGAACCCTGGATCCATATGAACTTTTGGCACTCTGGGGTTTTAGATTAACATGCCACTTAACATTACCCAACACGTGTGTATGTATACTGTAGCTGCGATGCCCTTGTGTGCTCCTGACCCAACCTTGTATGTTATTTTCAATGAGGGGAACTTCTGCCACAATATATAGGATTACTAGACTGGAATAACCAGCTGCCTTCACAACAGATATAAGATTACCGGGCTGGAATATCGAATCCGAGCTACCTGACATGCACTTTGAAATCCTGTCACCCTTAATGGATAAGCATATGGGCTTTTGAGATAGAATTACTAAGATCATGTGCACAACATGAGTAGCCCACAGATTTTGTTACTTTGTCATGTCCAAAGACAAACAGAGTGCAGAACATGTACGTCCCACAAAAAACTTCTGCAAGATCTAGAACTACAAGGTCTGGGTCAAAAAAAGACCGTAGACTGTACTGATATTCAGCTTCATCTGGCATCAAATAGGAGGCAGGATAAGTAATGTATAGACAGAAATCCATTAATCACTCAGGTGGTTGTGATCTGCACTCCCAGACTGAATCGGAGCGGGCTGCATTTAGGCAACATGTGAGTATTGTATTTGACAAACTCAGGAATATCGTCAAAGTACCTTTGCCAAAAAAAAAAAATGCTGAAAACCTATATGATGAAAAACAGATTCATGAGGAAAATTCGATACAAGCTGTTGTTGTGTTAAAATGGCTTTAATTAATATTTTTATCATAGCATTGTATCAAATGACAATGTGAAACCAATGTGTAATGTGAGAGGCGTGTGTTTGTAGACAATATGCAGCCTGCCTCGACTTTACAGAGCTTACGGTGAGTTTCATCTCATTGTTTAGCTGTTACCCACGACTTTACTGTTTTGGCGCATTCTCTCTTCTCTCATAGTGTCGTTTTCAGCTGTAGCAAGCACCTGTTCCAAGTGCAAAAGCTCTCTAAGCCGACCGTCCACTAGCTGCTCGGCGCCAAACAGCAGACAGGCGCCGTTAGCCGTTAGCCGTTAGCATGTGAGCATATAGTGAGGAGTTTAGCAGCCAAAGAGCTCAGGTATTTTACTCAGGAGTTAGTAAAAGAGAGTGAAAATTAGACTCATATTGGTCAAGTGGCCACACGTGGCCAGAAACTCGACTCCACATGAATGATAATGTTGTGCTGGACGTTGTACTTTTTCACTCATTCATATTTATTGACAAGGAAAGTTTGTTGACAGATTAAGTGTACATACAAGTGGCTACCTTTCGTCAGGAGTCCATGGATAGAAGTTAGAGTCAAATTTAAAAATATATATATACTTCAGTATAAAAGTTAATGAACAATTTTATAAGCATACAGAGTAAGGAGGATCATTGAAGCATCATATAGGACACCATTATAACTTTTCCTTAAGTAGCATTTTGAATGCTATTAACTTTTACTGGTAATGAAGTATTCTCACAGCGTGTCCTGCTACTAAACACTTTCTTCACCTCAGTGTTAAAGTTGGAATTTATTTTCCCTGAGCAAGTCCTATCTCTATTTCAATTCCTGTCAGGCGTCCATGGCTCAAAGTGAAAGGGGTACAGAAGGTGTTTATACCTATGCAGAGTCAGGACAGTTCACACACAAGCATGCTGATGGAGAAATTGCTTTGTCAACACAGTCTGTTAACGGGTAAGGTGACAGTGTCATCGAGGGGAGGGCTCGGACGCAGGCATGGGAGGGGGAGATGAATGATGGATCGAGCGCTGCATGGAAGGACATGGGGAGGGATGCTGTTCCTCTGGTACACTGTCAGGGCTCCTGAGACGAGTGACACTGCAGTAGCTGCAGTCCATCTCACCCATTTACCTCCAGTTTCTCCCTTTTACTGACATAAATCGTTTTGCCCGGGGAAAGGATTGATTATTTACTCTCTCAGCCTGACTCGCCCAGTCTGTGATCGCCCCCTCACCGTCCATCTTCCTGTCTCTTTTTTCCTGTAGCAAATTATATTATGAGGTGTTTAACTGGCAGGTCATGCCTCAGCTGACTGCGCTCTCAATGACATGTCCAGGACATTGCAGGATCACAAGAAAAAGAACCCTATATATATATATATAAGGAACATGTTGAGTCAGCTGAGTGATGTTTGTGTGCGCACATGCACGTCCCTGCGTCCCTGTACTCTGTGTTCATGGGCAAACCTGAATGAATTTTGTCAAGTGCAAACATGTGGAGTCTGTATTTACTGATGCACCCATGAGGATGCATAATTTGATTCCTGGAGGTGATGATGTGCGATGATGTATAGCAAAGCGGCTGTAAAGTCTTAGAGCAGTTTTCTATGACCTTGAAGCCATGTGCCTGCAGTGGTGCTGCTCACGCCGCAATGTTACAGGGGACCAGCAGACAGCCAACTCCTGGCTGCAGCAGGATGAGAGTGAGATGAGGGAATGATTTCCGACTTTGGGCAACTGGTTCTCTATCAGGTAACACAATATTCAACCTATGATGCCAAATTGGCCGACCTTCCTAAAAAGTACAAGATTAACTTTGATTAAAGTTTTTGCTCCTTGAGAGAACGTAAAAAAATAATAATAATAATAAACGGCAGCCTTTTTTTGTCACGTGACTTTAATCTTTTAATTACGCTTGCCACATTTCATTCAAAGCCACAGAGCTACTTTATTAATCTGACAAACCTTCAATAGCTGCTAGGCACAGAGGTGCAGAGTTAGCTGGGACCAGCACAGTGAAAAAATATCAACACATCTGCAGGATTTTTTTGGAAAAGGACTGTTTTTACTCTCTCCCAAGCCCATGAAGCCTCTTCCAAATCCTGAACATCTCTAGGGGGAATGCCTGATTCAGTGTCCTGCCTAACTCTTGTTTTTCCAAAGAAGAACTGGCTTATGTTTCACAGGGACAGAGACACAGGGCTTTTTATACAGGACAGAAAAGTTGGATGGAGATATATGGCAAGCCTTTGTCAATAAAATTTCATAGGATATCAGCATCAGATGAAATAACACTTTGCATCAGTGTGTGTTACTAAGAATGTAAACACGAGAGAGCTGAAGCCCCTGGGCAGATGTGCGCCGCTGCAGGTATTGAAAGCTATGACAAGCGCTGTAACAGGGGAAGAATAGAGTATAATCCCCAAGGTGAGGGTGGAATGGATGATCCTGCATGTGGATGCTTACTCTGCAGGAAAGAGGGGGAAAGAGTGGGTCCCACTCTCCCTTCGCCACATCAAACAGCGATTGGCTCCTGCGGAGTAAATCTCCTATCAGGGAGCTACCTATACCATCCTCACTTTGTCTCACTGACGGAGGAGGGAGCAGGGAGGAGGGAGAACAAAGGCAGGTGACCCCCACATTCAGAAAAAAACAAACAAAACATACAGCGAGTTGCCTGCATGTGTTTGTGTTTGCCTGTGTTTGTGTGTGTGTGTGCGTGCATGTTCAAGTTTGTGAGTGTGTGGTACCTCTGGCGTCTCTGGTTTCGTAAGGGGTATTAAATTACCCAATGGGAGCTTTAATAGAGCTAGACACACTCTTGATTGTGAGTCTGGATGAGGGAGAGATTGAAGGGAGGAAGGGGGAACACAGCAGAGCTGCCAAGCAGAGTAGAGAGGGCACAACAACTTCTGCAGAGTCGGGGACGCGGGTAAGTGTTGCGGACAGCTGCACACAGCTGTTTTTCTTAACTCCTACACTTAATAAGACATATATTTTTTCATGTTTTTGTGGGTGGTTTGGTGTTCCGATCTGATAAGGATTGCGATGTCAGTGAATCTGTTTTCTCTTTTAATGCTCACTAAGTGTGAGATAAGGTTAGGTGAGTTCAATGGGAAGATTTTAGCAGCGTAGCTTCAACTTCTAACTCCAACTTCTACAAACAAACCTGTCTAAGATATAAGGACGTAGATCTAACAGCATTTTTCTGTCGTGTGATATTCTTCGACTGTCCTTTCTCTCGGATACAGTGACGCCTTATTGCTGACAAGGCACAATCAATATATTTATTTTCTGCATAAGCCGTATCACGGTGTCCTTACATAAAATGAGTCAATCCTATATGCTGGACTATTACGTTATCTGCTACAATGCAAGTGGAAATAGAACCAGATGAATGTCGCTGAGTACGCAGGGCCCTCGGTGTCAAGTGGACACAGAGGTTGCAGCTTAAAAGCATGTGCCAGGATTTGGTTACCTGTTCAAACCAGACAAATGTAATGATAAACAGCTACTTAAGAGGTAAAGTAAATGTGATGCTGATAGACTACCCCGCACAGGATTCACCAAGACGGCAGTTGTTGTCAGAAAACGGATCAAACATTGAAATACTGAATGGAATAAATGCCTTTTTTGATGAGCTCCTGCTTCCAGTCAGAAGTTTGAAGGCTCAGATATTTTTCAATGAGAAAATTAAACGTGTTCAGTTTTGAAGCCCATGATCAGCAATAATACTATCCATACCCTGTGTAAGCACTTTCGCAGCTGAACTTGCACAGTCTGTGTTTTCGTTTAGGTCATGGGAGTGAATTGGGGGGGAAAAATAACTGTACAAGCACAGTATCAGATGGCAGCTTCTCTGCTGATGTAAACAGGAGCTGACAGAAAAATCTCTTTGCCAACAAAATTGTATTGCACTATTTAACAAAATATAACACAACTTTGCTTTTTTTTGACCCCCCCTCCCTCCCTGCTCCTTCTTTTCCAGATTACACAGAGGACTCAATCTAAACGTATCGTACAACTGCCTGAATGATAGTCAGGAGGAGGGAGGCCCTGCCAGGATCTTCAGCGTGGCACTGGTTTTGGTGTCCCCTCTGTCTCCTGCACTCAAACCAGGCTGATAGACACAGCCGTGGCTAGCGACTGCACAAGGGATGGAGGTGCCTCTTGTTAATTTTGAGAACATGGATGATGTTGGCATTAACCTAGGAGACCCGAATGACTCTGGGTACCCGACCTCACCCACCTCAGAGGGGCCCGAACAGAATCTTCTACCCCACCGCTTGACTTCACCCCACCAGTCGCCGCGTAGAGGACGACGCAGTCAGTCAGGTCAAGAAGGGTTGTCACCCTCCTCTCCTATGACACTGACCACTAAAGCAAACTCCAGCAGTGGCAGCTTGATCTCTAATCTGAAGCTCCTGATCAACAGTGAGTCTCCCACTGACAGTGTCTTCAGCAAGATGGCAAAGGATTGCTATGAGAATGAAGATTTGTTTGAAAAGCACTGCATGGAAGAAAAAGATGAGAAAGTTATCATCAATATTTCAGGGATGATGTACGAGACGCAGCTCAGCACCCTGAATAAGTTTCCAGAGACGCTGCTTGGTGACCCCATGAAGAGGATAAACTACTTTGACCCAATGAGAAACGAGTACTTTTTTGACCGAAACCGCCCGTCTTTCGACGGCGTTCTGTACTACTATCAGTCAGGGGGGAGAATCCGCAGACCAGCCAATGTTCCCTTAGATGTTTTTGCTAATGAAATCGTTTTCTATGAGTTGGGTCATGAAGCAATGGAGCAGTTCCGTGAAGACGAAGGGTTTATTAAAGAGCCAGAGGTCCTTTTGCCCACCAACGAACTCCAGCGACAATTCTGGCTCCTGTTTGAATACCCAGAAAGCTCCAGTGCAGCCAAATCTGTAGCTCTGGTTTCAGTGTTCGTCATTGTGATTTCCATCTTCATCTTCTGCCTAGAGACTCTGCCAGAGTTCAGGGATGACAATGACTTTATCCCGACTTTGGCCCAAATCTTCAATGGGACTCGAGACAGTTCTGCTCCTCGTCCCGCCGCTAAGGATGTGATGGCATATTTCACAGACCCCTTTTTCATTGTGGAGACAGTTTGCATAATTTGGTTCTGCTTTGAAGTCGGTGTCCGTTTTGTGGTGTGCCCCAGCAAAAGTGACTTCTTCAATAACATCATGAATATCATTGACATTGTCTCTATAATTCCCTACTTTGTAACCCTGGGAACAGAGCTGGCTACAACGCCTGATGATGATCTGAACTCTGGTCAGAACATGTCCTTGGCAATCCTAAGAATCATTCGTCTAGTGAGAGTTTTCAGAATTTTTAAACTCTCCCGGCACTCAAAAGGGCTTCAGATCTTGGGGCAGACATTAAAAGCCAGTATGAGGGAACTTGGGCTGCTCATCTTTTTCCTTTTTATAGGAGTCATCCTTTTTTCAAGTGCCATCTACTTTGCAGAAGTGGATGAACCCCAGACACAGTTTGTTAGCATCCCTGATGGTTTCTGGTGGGCTGTGGTGACAATGACCACCGTGGGATACGGAGACATGTGCCCCATCACAATGGGGGGCAAAATGGTGGGCACTCTCTGTGCCATTGCTGGTGTCCTGACCATTGCCTTGCCCGTCCCTGTCATCGTCTCCAACTTTAACTATTTTTACCACCGTGAAACTGAGCAGGAGGAGAAACACATAATGGATGCAGCGGCAGAGGCTGCTCAGAAAATGTCAGCTGCAAACAAGTATGGAAGCACACCTTCACTAAACAAAAGTAACGGCACCTGGCAGAATGAGAAAAATGGCATGCACTGATAGGGAAACTAAAGTATTTATTTATTTTGAGGGCATGAAACACACATGGACAAAACCAGACATAGATACATTTATCTTTCTCACTATTTTGTACTCCAAACATGGCAGCATTTGTGCATATTGTTACAGTATTAACAGGCACTGCGTGATGAGACAGCTATTGTCTGTCTGCTTGTGGATGTGTCAAAGTGCAATTAACACAACTCAGAAACTGCTATGTCAGTTAACCTTGATGAGGAGAACTGAAAGGTATAATTGTTATCTCTCATCCAGTGCAATTTAAAGTGAAACACGTCATGGCTTATTTGTACTATAGGCATTTCACCTTGTAGATTGTAGTGGCAGCACAAGTGAAGGGCTGTTGTAAATATGACCCAAAAAAAAAAAAAAGGTCTTTGAGGTCTGTATAACAGAAAGATTATCCCACAAAAGAAATCTAAACCTGATTTGATAATCGTAGCAATTAAACTGGAAGTCTAGTCTAAGCTCTTATTACATCCCAGTTCAATATTAGCCTACACTTCATCATAATCTTAGATAGAACTTGGCATGATTTTCAAGGTCAGGCTGAACGTGTCCAGTGTAAGGCAAGAGGACATCAGCGCACACATTGTCTTATCAGCAAATCTATAGCTGTGAATTCTCAGTCAGCAGCACTTCTCCATATGACGCAGCGTAACAATATATGTGTGATGAATAGCTGGCAGGTTTAGCACGTCTGCGATTTAGTCTTGTAGATAGGCCGTATTATATAAATCAAACCATGAAACTGCTCAGCATTCACTCGGTCGTAGCGCTCGCATGCAGCAGTTCCAGCATTTTTTTATCGACGTGCTTTCCATTTTTTTGCTATTTGCATTTTTTGCACCAGATCATGCAGATTTAGCCGTATATACAGTCTCCTTCTATCAGGTTCTAATAATGATGCGAATTTAGCCTTTAAAACATATCAATTCATTGCACTGAATGATTTTTTTCCCCTCACATATCTCTTAAGAGCTTTTCACCATCAGCTGTTGGCAGGGAAAACATATTACGAGATATATATATATATTTGTGTTCAGACAGAGACAAACGAGTTGAGGGCAAAGACGAAAAGACAACTCTTGCACTCTCGTATTTGAACACTTCTCCATTTTACCATTGTTCTCTCATTTGTATTGCATGGCATAGTGTGCCGAAACGCACGTATTATCAGTAAGTGAACGTTTGACATATTTATCATTGTATAGCTAAAATATATTGTAGTATTATAATCATGTAGTGATGATCAGTGTATTTCATGTGTTAGGGAAAGCCAATAAACTTCAGCTGGATATGTGTCTCATCAGGAAAACAAGAAACGTGAATTGGTACTGTACTGTATATGTATATGCATGCCACATTCCGGTCTTGAAAATGTACTGTATGTGAGTTTATTATATATAAAAATACAGCTTGTGTAGAAACTGCAATGGATATAACTGTAACACAATCAATGCCTTTCTAATAATCCTACAATATGCAATAATGACGACGTGTGGGTGGAAACATGTTGTATTTTCCACCCATGGAAAGAGCAATACATGTAATTAATTAAAATGAAATGCAATAAGGTGACATCATTAGTCACACTGGTACTCAGCACTTTACTATGTTATGAAGCACTTAATATCTGAGGACTGTTACTGTATGTGTCAACATTGTACAGTATGCAGTGTTATAATTTGCTATGTTTTATTATCCTGTAAAAGAGTGCCTTTCATTAAACATGTAACCTAAACTGTGCAAAGTTTCCCTCTGGTGCTTGTGACGTCAAGAAAAGTTTGTTAAACTTTTGTTGAACAAAAATAGTGATGAATGGAGGTGTAAGTGTCAGCGTATGGCTTCGGGACTGTATAGTCATTACCACCTCATGTTAGCTGTTATTAACACCTGCTCACTGCTGGCCCCCTGCACTGATGTCATGATGGCATCCCTCTCTGTCTCGCTATCGCTCGCCATGCAAAAAAAATCTCCCAAGTGTGTCCTGTCACAGAATGCGTCACATCACAAGAGTGGGGAAAAGGAGCTGACGTAGTTTTTATATATATATATACACATAGACATTTCTCGCTGTGTGTTCTAGACGACAAGTCCGTTATCTAATTGAGAAATGAGTAGGATACAGCCCAGCTAAATATAGAAATGAAACATGTTTTTTTATTTTTGTTGTTGTTGTTCAGGATATCAATCAAAAGAGAAAAGAAAAGTCGAATTGACAGATAATTAGTGTTTTCTTTCCTTAGGCACAATTCTTCACCAGACAGAGAAATCCAAGTGCTGTGAGCTTGACAATGGCTTTGACTGGTATAGCGTCAAAAGCACCAAATTAAATATGCAGACCAAATGAATCATTTATAAGATTATCTATCTTGGCCTCCAAGGCTAGGAGCTGGCTGTTTTCCCTCGATGCTTTACAGTCATGTTATCAGACAATGTGTTAGAGCAATATATAATTAGGACCTGGGCGAATATTGTACACGCTATGCTTGTGATTTTTGATTTTCCGAGCCTCCTTGGTAAGATGAATCTGCTGTCATTGACTTTTATTTTAGTCTGTTCAGAGGCCTGTTAGTTAATGGTCAGGTCAGCTTGCTGCCCTTCTGCCCTGCTGATCACTGATTGTTCAGTGATATATCAAAGACGAATCCTGATAGCGTTTTGGCAGTCAATAGACAGGTGGCTCTGGCAAGGTCAAAGCCAATGTGAGGCTGTCATTCATAATTCATTGGGTGTTCCGAAAAGCGATCACGTCCATCCTGGATTTTGATATAATTCATTCAAAGAAAAACAGATGGTCCAATCACGGTGACACAGCAGACTGTCCTGCAACCCTTGAGGGATCCAAAAATATTGCATAGTTACTTGACTTTACCCTTTCAAGTCACCAACATGCTGTGTTCCACTCCTTTGAGGGAAACAATGCACGGGTCTCACACGAAAGCTCAGGCAGTGAGTCTCATATTAATAGATTGGGTTACTGATTTGTCAGCGGACACGTTATAAGCCAATTTCAGACCTGCACAGACAGCAGCCTGTGTACTGTAGTTCACGCCCTCCAGAGGGCAAAGTCACTTGGACCTGGGCAGCTTGTGTTTGTATTAGATCCTTCTAAAGTCTCCTGTTTCTTCCAGTGACGGTAACTCTCCTGGATGCAGGACAAAGCTCATGGTGGCATCAGGCTGGATCACCACTGCAATGACCTTGCCATTACGCTTTTGATCAAAGTGCGAACACGGTGCTTGCTTTGGAGCATAGCAGGTGTATTATTGAGTGGCAAAGCAATCCTCATGGGTTTAATATTGATCAACATTCAGCTGTGCTCACCTACAGTATTACTTGAGCCATTGATTCTGTGCCCTGACTTTGCTGACCAAGATCATTCAGACATGGGTTTTGCATTACTTTCATTGCTTCTTTACGGACTGCGGGGCTAATGTTATTAACTAGAGGAGCAAAATAAGAAACTTCACCAAAAGAAGGACGGTGCATTATGATAAATTAGCCGCCTATTTTTGGCAGGACATAAAACCAAAGCTTGCGAGGTGCTCCATCTGCTCTCTCAGCACTGGAGAGGATGAAGGACAGACACCTGTTTCACCCTGCTTCTCACCGGGGGATGATGGAGGATCACGCATTCTGTCACAGCGTGATAAAACAAACAGGAGGGGCATGTTTGGGAAGTCGTTCTGTTTATCATTTTTAGTTTCATTTGCTACGCCCATGCTGGAAATCTCTGCTGTAATCAAGGTGTCACACACATCCTGGTATTTACTGTTGATCCATGATAACGCATGAATCAACTTGAATATACCTTTCAAAATAACCCAGACATTGCAATAGCAAATTTGTTTCTGTTAGTGGATAATGTTGGATAACTTCTAAAGTGTCCTGTTGTATCTTGTTATGAAACTGAAGATTGAAAAATTCCAAGAAAAGACAAAAAAACAACAATTAATTGATCCAACTATCAACTATCTCATAGAAATTACATGTATATACCACTATGTGCACTATATGTGCAACAGCAAATACATTTTCAACAAAATTTTAGGGTACTTGGGGATATTTAGTTACTCATAGCACTTGGTTAAGGATAGGAAAAGATGGTCATCTGGTTCGATCCACAAAAGGTCAGTGGTGACTTGAGACACAAGGTATTTATTACCTTTTAACCAAAACCTTGATCTTTCCGAAACCTTAACCAAAGTACTTTTGTTGCCTAAACCCGAAGAGACGGGTGTCACAGTTCTGCACTTGTTGTCAAAAAAAGACTAAAGTAAGTCTTTGAGTTCACCACACATACGCTATTCTGCTGTAAATACTCTTTATTCCACAACTGAAAATAGTCCCCAACAAATTGTTTGATAAAAAAAAAACAGTGTCCAGCTGTTTCTAGAAAATTATCTTGCCTTTTTAAAAATGTATCTACATACTGTAGCTGTGACATGATTTAAAGAGGGTTACGTGGGAATCAATGGGCTTGAGGCCAGCAAAGTATTGAGAAACGGACCAATGTGATTGTTGGTTTTGGTCTTTTCATGAGATCTATTGACAATAACCAAAATATAAGTGTCAGAAGAGACGCATGCTCTGTGTTTGCATATGACCCAACATTTCGGGTTTCGGTGTTAAGGTCTGCGTTTATGGTTGTTTCAGATGTTATACATTAGTAGATCCTCTCTTTTAGTCATATAAAAAGAAACTCCTGTGATCCTGATTGAGAGTTTGTGGCAGAAGGACTTTGTACCTGAAAACGTTTCAATTATTCAAATGACATTTTGGTCTACTTTAATAATTCAGAATGGATAAAAGGAGTGTATGTGATGACCGGCTCGCAATATACCAAATACGGCATTATAATTAATCTCATAGTAAAAAAAACAATAAAGCATTTAAGGTATACTGTATGCCTAGGTAATTTCCATTTTTGTATGCCATTGTATTCCCCAGTATCCGTGTGAATATGCTTTGTTAGCTCAGTGCTGCACTGCCAGGATTTCCCCATCTATCATTGTAAGATTGCAGAGTTGAGTCCCATGACAGAGAGGGCAAGTAATGATTCAAAGAGATAAAGATTTATGACAGGTAACTGCACGGTGACTGCTTCGCTGCAGTGCGTCAGCCCTGGAGGTCAATGGCCAGACTTGTGTGGGACGAAACGTGAGTCTCACATTTGTCCTGCTTAATGCCCATGAAAAATGAAGAAGGTGACCTAAAGTATCACCCAGGGATCAGACAGTAGACGAGGTATTGCCTTCTAATGACCACGGGCTGTTTTCCACATCTGGGGCAGCCAGAAATGTTTAGAGACTGATTAAAGAGGCAATACAATCATCCAGCTGTACCGCATTACAACGATGAACCTGGATAATTATTATAATGTAGAATAACTCATAGATTTATTCATTTAGACTTGATTATTAGCAATGAACTGAGTTGTTATTGCACTTAATAGACTACACACTCGACAAACTAACAAATGTATGTAATTTAGGCAGAGATTCCTGTTTGAAACACTTCAAAATCGATGGAGAGTTGGAGAGGATGAAGTCACTTAAAGTACAGGCAGTGATGGAGAAAAGATAATTTACTTCAGTAAAAATAGTAATACTCAAGTATAAAAATATCTAAGTCCTGCATTAGATAAAACTACATAAATGTGATGAGAAAAATGCACTTCAAGTATCACAAGTAGTTCCCTTAGTAGTAGCCCTTGTACTTGTTATACTATGTTATTATTATTGATGTGTAAGTATCAGTTTATGTTTTGTGGAGTTAAATGTAACTATTACAGACTATTGGCTAGTTTGAATTTCATCATATTATATACATTTGTCATATGTCTTGATGTGTAAAACCTGTAAAATAAATAACCAAATCTGTCAAATAAATGTGTTTGAGTAAAAAAAAAAAAGTACACTGTAGTGTAGCATGAAATGGAAATACTCAAGTAAAGTTCAAGTACCTTGTATTTGTACTTGGTTACAATCCACTGCTGCATAGCAACACAAGGGAAAGGTTTGATAACTGTTTGTTTTGAGACAGCAGGCACGTAGAGGTTCACAGATTTTAGTGCGACACCTTGTGGGTTCACTGTAGTACTGCACCAAAACAAACATGGAACATTTTCGCTCAATTTGTTTGCTTTTGTTTAAATCTGCCTTTGAAATTGGATTAAAGAGCAGTGAATAAATGCCATTTATATTCATGACGAATGAATTCACAGTACAACATAAGCAGGAACAAGTAAAGTCAGTCTGATTTTCTCTGATATAACAAAGAATCATTGACAAATTTAAAAATATGTAGGTTGGTTGGTGTCACAAGGTCACTGATGATCAAATTACAGTGTGCTTTAGTCTTTTCAGACAATGCCAGACAGACAAAAAGGAACTGCTCTGTAAAATCTAAAACCAGTTGCACCACAAACTAGGCAGCTACCCACAAATGATTCTTTCGGTTACATGTACTATAACTGATCATATTTCCAGTAAACAGGCCAGTTAAGAGGATTACTCACGGAGGTAATAAAAGGGAAATAAGTAAACAGGTAGCCATGTTTTCCTTGTATGAAAATGGTTTCACTCTTATTGTGGTCTCTTCCTGGAAAATTTTGAGCGTGCCACATACTTCTGCTGCTGCATCAGGCCAATGCCGGCTCATGCACGTCTGCAAACTGGAGTACAGTAATGGTTGCAAAACTGTCTGTGACTGGTGAAGTCATAATAACTCAGTCAGCTCACTGGCACCTCGCTCGTGGTAAATGATTAACAAGATTACGAGGGTGAAAATGGTGATTAACTCTTATTGGTCATAGGTGAAAACTGTAATACAACCATAAAAATAAACATTGAAAGACTTTCTTTAAAAAAAAAAAAAATAAACTGCTGATTGAAGGACATCTGTGGAATAAGCTACAATCCTGACTTTCTTTGTTTCATATCTTAGTTAACTGAATATCTTTGTGTTTTGGACTGTTGGTTGAACAAAATAACACGTGAGGATGCCTCACTGGGCTTTGGAAACTTTTGGTGCTCATTTGCTGTCAGTTTCTAGACTAAACAGTCAATTGATTAATTGTAAAAATGACTGACGGATCAATCAATAGTAAAAGTAATCCCTAGTTGTGACCTCATGTCCCTGTTATGTTATTACATATGTGTACAGTATATAACATACTTTTTTTACCTGTATATATTTGTATAAAATTGACCGCACATAAAGCTAAAGATGTGTTGTTTTATGTTGTATGGTACCGCGATGTGTCTAATCTTTCATCTTCCCTCAATGATATAAATGGAGTGGACAAAATATTAGAAACACCGTGAAACTGAATGAGGCAAAAGCAATCAATGCCTTGTGCATTCAATACATATCCAGGTACTAATGTTACAGTGTTCATATCATAACTCAATATGAATGCACATAACTCCATGTATAAATAATTAATAATGTTATATGTTGATAATGTTGATGGTACAATAATCACACCATATTTCACTATGCTTGAGGCAGCATGAACCCACACTGGCTCTGGTGTTATACGCACTGCAAACTATATTTCCCCTCAGGGAAAATAAAATGAATCAATGACTGTTGAGAATGGACCGCTGTTATCTGTGCATTATTAGATAAGTATTCAGGTTCGTTGGTGATATTTTACATGCTTGCACATCTTGTATTGTTCTACCCTATTTGCAGCAACGGAATATACATTTGCTTACGTACTGTACTTGAAGTACTTTACTTCTATGCATCTAATGCCACCTCATACTTCGACTCCACCACATTTTAGAAGCAAGCATGATACCTTTTACTACTTTTACAAAATACAGTACATATGTCATACTCTATAGTATACAAAATATAAATGATGACGTATGAGTATTATTGATTAAGCTATGAAGATGTTAAAATCACATTTATCAGCTGCAACATTAGTGATGTTTACATACTAATGCATCAGTAGCTACTGTTTTGATACTAATACTTTTGTATACTTTTACTCAGATGAATATTTTTTTCTGGAAGAAAGGCTGATGAATAAGCAAGTTTACCATAAAAATCACAGGTTGCAGTTCAGCACCTCATCAGAAGTCGTTTGACTTTAACAGCCTCTGATAGGAAATGACCGCTGCAGCTTTAACTTCCTGTAAAACGTGGCCATACCGACGGGGAGGACTGAAAGAGGCGAGAGCGACGGCGAAACCGTAAACAAGTTACAGTCTGACGTCTCTGAGCTGACATGTTGATCAGGAAGGTAGATTTTTTTTTCTCCGCTCTCCGCCCACTCTGTACAGGTGATGAAGAGGGGGGCAGAAACATGACCAAACATGGGTGGAGTGTGCAGGTATACACACACTTCGGAGAGTCCCTTCATATGTGAGATAACTCCGTAAAGAAACGCCGCTGCGGTGTGTCGCCTTCATTATTAAGGATCTGCACTGCAGTGAGTTAAACCAGTCCACCAGTCCAACCAACCAGTGGTGAAGGAGACGAGGTGAGTGCGTGCTGTAGCTTCAGCCTGTAGCTTTAAATAACTAAAGCACTTAACAAACATGTTTCTTCTTGTTGTTTTACACTTCTTCATTTTGAACGGTGTGTGAAAACGCTGCGGCTTGCGCACAGCAGCACTTCTAAAGTATAGAACACTTCCATGGTAAACTATATTTGTAGTTTAAAACCTCAAATCATTAACAATCAGTTCAGCCAATTAATTGGCAACTGTTTTAATAATTGATTAAAAACAATTTAAGTAAGGAAAGAAAGTTAAAGAAAACTTTCAGTGGTTCCTCCAGTGGCTTCCTGGTTTCCAACAAGTCTGCTGTGATAATAAACTGTGTTTTGCACTGTAGTCTAAGAAGCTATTTGAATAAGTCTACATGTGCTATAGAGAGTTGGGGGTGGGTGTTTTTCACTCTCTGTGACCAAATGATTCATCGATTAGTCAAGCAAATGATCACTATTTGCAACCTCAGTAAAATTTAAGGATGCGGCTAATGATTACTTTCATTATGGATTAATCTGCTGACTATTTTCTTGATCAAATTATTAATCTTTTAGTCTCAATAGCAAAAAAACAAAACTATTATGTTTCTAAGACCTAAACTGCCTTTATGTTACTTGCTTTATCTGCCTTTTCAAATACTTTCACTTTCTAATCATTCATCAGAATTATTTGGCTTTTTTGGCTCGACAAATGACTCTAAGAACTTTTTTTTTAGATAATTATCATCTATTTCTATCTCTAAAGCTCACTGTCTGCTTAGAGTACAGATGATTTCTGATTAGTTTCCAGATACTGATGCCAGATATTGCATGTGTGATCTTGTTTTCTTTCTCTCGTAGTCCCGCCATGGAAACACAGACAGAAAATCAAAGGCCAAACAATGGCCAGTTGATTTATGTGCCTCACAAGGATACAATCCGTCTGCTGGAGGTGTACGTGAAGCGCAGCCTCAGCCTAAATGATGGGACACTGAGAGACACGAAGCTTCGGAGGAAAGAAAAATGGGTGACAATGCCAACAAAGCAAAGACGCCATTCCAGTGATCCTTCCCTTCATTTTCCAGAGGGATTTAACTACGAGGACACGGGTACATTTTCTGGGGTCGAGTCTCCTGCAAATCAGCCCGAGAAGCTGAATGATCTTAGCGAAAAATCAGAGAAACCCACCAAGAAATCAAAGAAGAGCAAGAAGCCCTCATTCTGGAAAAACTTATTTGGTATTTTCTATCGGAAGAGTAACGAGGACAAAGACGAAGATGAGGACTGTCCATCAGAGATCCCTGAGGTCTCCCAAGGAGAAGAGTTGTCTGACTCTGCGACCACCTGCCTGCCAACAACTCCGGTCCCTTTACAAAAAAGAAAGTCCATGAGAAGAAAATCCATAAAAAGGAGGATTTCCAAGAGGCGGCTATCTTTAAAACGAAATAAATCAATTAAAGAACTTAACCCTGCTGACATAACCCGAGTTGAAGGTAAATTTGAGTCTTAAACATACCTGATTCAATATTCAAATATGGAAATGTTGGTCGTATTGCTTTTTTTACATGTACAAATTGTCAATTTTACTTGCTTTGCAGCTGCTGTCAGCGTGGAAGCGACTTACTCATACTATGAGAAAGTGTCACAGGAACTGGAAAGAATAGTTCACGAGGTTCAAGAGAACCAAGAGGAAGTTAAACCCCTCTCTGATGGTGAGAAACTGTTTCTCTTTCCTTTTCTCAGTGAGTCATTGTGAAAGAGTGAAGTGCGGTATTTAAATGTTTGGGTGAAAAGTTTGACAAGTAAACAAATCCGATTAGTGCACAGCAAACAGTAAGCAGCATTTTCTCTGCATTGTGTAGTGACAGTTATGTTGACTTTGTGAAGTTAGAAAATCATCACCATCCTGCCATTTCCCCTAGCCGTGCATCTCAGTTCTGCATTACTAAACTATTTTATTGTCCACTCATATTTAAATCCAACTGGTTCCTCAGTGCTGTCACGACTTGTTCTGCGCATTGATCACTCTTTGTTTCATCTCAGAGGAAATCATCAACCGGATCATTGCTTTGACAAAGGAGCAGGGTGATGCCATAGATGACAAGGTCAGTAAGATAGAAGAATAAAATTCCAGTTATTCACATGATTATGTGTTTAGTTAATTACAAAGGCATTATTGATTGCCATACCAAGGTATGAAGTATTTCTCACAAACAGGTGCTTCAGCAGAAAGCAAAAGACACAGCAGTAAATCATAAAAGGTTATAAAAGTTATAAAGTCAGGATAATAAAAAGTACAAACTCCATCACTCAGTATCATGTCAAAAGGAGAAGACACCCTTTTTCCACAGTTGTATATTATCCGCCTGTTATTTAGCTACATAAGCTACGTAATGTGTCCTGCCACAGAGACAGGGTGTGAACTAGTGCCCACAATAGTGAAAGTGTGTTAACAGAAAGAGAGTCATGAGGCCTGCTATGCAAAACACAGCCTGACCTGTGACTGCGCTGTCTTTTGGCCTATTAAAAGTGCTGTTACTATTTCAATAATCTGCTTTAATAAGTCATTGTTCAAGCATGGATGCTAAGCATTTCATGGTCACAGCTTCTTAAGGATTTGCTGCTTTACTTTGTCACCCGTTATCGTTGACTCAGTAACTTTGTAATTTGAACCGGTGGCCGAGCAAAACACGTAATTCAGTGACATCACCTTGTGTTTTACGGTAAATTGTAACGGGCATTTTTCACCATTTCCAGGTATATTAACGACCAGTCAGTTAATTAAGAAAACAATTTGTAGCTTAATCGATAATGGAAATTGTTAATGGGAATTAGATTGCTAGAAAATGACACCAAAAAAACATCATTGTTTTTGAGATTAAATGATCTTAACAAGATCTCTTGCAGCGTCGTCTGCCGTATGTTCGGCCAGTTACCTGCTGGAATAATCAAAACCAGCCGTGTTATTTAAGCTATTTTATGGTGTCATTATCATTTTATTATGATGTATTATTATGTGTAGCAGCAGTAAAACCCCACTTAGGTCAAAGTATGGTGCATTTACTGAAAGCCTTTCTCTCCTTATCTCCTCCAGCTGAAAGATAACCCCACCCTGAGCAACTTCTTCCAGCGGATGCCGTACTCCTCTTTCAAGAAACTGGCTGATGCGTATCTGGAGAATGAATCAACTCCCACCCACAATCCTCCCACTGTCCTACCAACAGCACCTGAGCTGGTCAAACTGGCGCTTACATATGACTTTACAGCCAAGATAGCCAGACTCTCCAAACAGAACATAGGTCACATCACTGGCCTGGGAAATCGTTATCTCCAGGACAGATTTGAGTACAAACAGGTAAGAATAAGTCCTGTTGAACGTAGACGTAACTATTGTGTAATTAAATGCGGAATAACATTTAAATATGTGCAGTGTATCTGTGAGAAATGGTGCGGCATATGAACACTGGTTTGAAACTCTTGTTGTCTTTAACAGGCGTGTACAGATCATCCCGGGTCTGACAGTGACAGCTGAGAGGCAGCCACGCAGAAACAGAGCCGTTGCAGAAAGTGAAAAGTTTACTCTTCGACTTCTCTCAGCGCCGCAGAGGTGGCGTTCAGGACATGTTGCAAGCATGAATTCCCCTATTGCTTAACAATCAATTACCCAAAAACGAATTTCAAGCTTGTAAACAACAAATCATCTGATTTCTACTGCAACAGGATGTTTGCTGAAAACACGTCGAACAGCTTTGGTAGTCTGTGTCCTGTTTGAAGCGTAGACTGATTTCCATCATGTAGCAGAGCATGATGCCTCACAAGATGTAGCAACATTTCAGAGTCACAAACAGGTGATTCTACAAATGACACTAAAACTGGGTTTACAAATCTACTGTTGAATTCAATACAAAGCAATGTTATAACCTTTAATGTCTATTAGCTAGAAAAGTGCAATATAATGTATAATATATTTTTTACATTTGTGAGATTTCAAAATGAGCAAAGTCTTATTTAATAGTTATAGTATAAATTTATTGTATTTGTTAACATGAATGCTGGCATTCACATTACATACTCAAAATAAAAGATAATTTAATGCTGAAATGTGTTTTGTCATTATGCAACTGAACTCCCTCTTGAGCTCTAGAGCAGTGTTTCCCAAACAGGGGTCACATGATATATTTGATCAGTTGAACAACAACAAATGTGTTTGTGAGTATGAAATATGTTGCAGAGACTATTTACAGCTTGTATACGCAGATTCCCAGCTGCTCTATGATTATAGGCTGGAATGTGACGACCTGTCGGCTCCATGATAGAAGCGTGCAGTGATGGCTCTCACCTGTGGAACAGGTTTCCCTGCAGGCAAGGAGGAGATCTTTTCTAACAGCCTAATGGGTTCACAAGGGATTCTTGTACATGTAGCCGCACAGCGCTACGCAACACAAATGCACCAGAGAAAAGAGGAAGGCAGGAACAAATGGATTATGTAAGATGAAGATAATAGTCCCAGTGTCCTGGCCACTTCTAATTCACTGCCATGTGACACAAACCGCAGAAATCTGTAAAACAGTAATATTTCATGGCAAAAGCTTGATTTATACAGCACTTTAAGGGAATTTATATAGAATGAAGTAGTATTTTATATTAGACTATTAATTGTACACTAACACATCTTCATATTTAATGGCAAAACCTTTTACTTTAAATGGCAGTCAGTTTTATAGCAAAACATTGTTCTGCTGGATGAAAATAACTTGTATTTATATGGTAAAATATGGAATAAAAGGCTGTCCTTACTTACTGTAATATTAGGAAAAGTCACACTACATTTATTATGGTAAAATTCTGGCTACCAGAGCTGCCAGTTTTTTGTTTTTTTTACTGTAAAACAGTGTAACTGGTTAGCTAAATGTGTATCAATATGTAAATAAATATATGCTAAATATATGGACTGTGAAATTAAAGCTAACCCATAACAGAACATATCTTTCTTACTTCTTTAGGTTCTCATGAATTTGTTTGCTTTCCTAACATTAAAGGTGACATCTCGCGTTAAACTTGATAACACAACTCTCTTAACACAAATTCAGGTGATTATCAGGTAAGACAAACAAGTCAGCAGGTAATGGAAAAATTATGGTCACGTTTCAACCCGGGGTTACAAAACAGTGTTGTCAAGTTCAGTGACTAAACGAGCCCTCACGCTGTCAAAGCCGAAAAACAAAATAAAACAACAAAAGATGAATTGTGATCTGATTGATGACTCAGGCATTTATACATCACGTAGCTACAGCCTTGGCTTAAACAGGCCAGCACAAATATGTTATCATCGGCCTGTTGCACAACACGTCTCGTCACAGCAGGTGAGGCACAAGTGTAATTAATAAGATTAATGACAGCTCTGCTGCATTCAAATACGGGGCCTCTGCTTCTGGACCGCAGTCATTCCTAATTGTACTGTTAAAACTTAGTGACAAGCTAATGTTTTACTCTGGGAGACATCTATTGTGGACACTTAGGAGCTTAGATAAATCCCTACTTATTCCAACACTAACATCTACTTGACCACTTTTTTTGAAGTTGTACCTGTTTCACATCAAGAACCTCACAAAGAAAACATGTTTACTTCTGGCAAGTCTTCAACAAACAGGATATCTTTCGTCCTGCTGGCCATAAGACATTACATCAGCTCTTTGTCGAGGCAGGAAGGACACAAAGGACAATAAACTGCTGACAGTGTAATCTGATTCTCTGCTGCAGTGATAACTGGACATTCTGATGTCCTCACTTTTGACTTTAATTTGCACTGCTCTGCTCAATACTGTGGCTTTCATTCAGTGTCTAACAGCCTAAGTTAACTGTGTGTATATAGTTTTTTTAATCTATTTGTAGTTCTATTCCTTATTTATATAATATGTTTATATATATATTCACTGTAGTATAGGTTAATTTTAATGTAGGTTTACTGTGTCTCCTGATAAGAAGGGTCATATCACCCTCCATGATAAGAAAACATTAACATGGGTTATTAAATACATTAGATGAAAACCTAAAACTGTCAAGTCAATTGTTAAGTGGCAGCTGATCGTAATCCTGTTTTGACCTGTGGTGACGGGGTCACCTTTGTGTTTTTGGTTGAATCATGGTTTGCCACTTTAATTCTGTGACATTTTGTGGTTTCAACAGCAGGACAGATGACCACATGCAGTGTCTGGATTGCCTAACGATGATGTGTTGCCCAGTCTGGACTATTTTTAGCAGGAACCAAATAGCTTTCAACATGAAACCTTGAAAGGCAGTTTATTTCTGGCTGTCTGGATGTCTTTAGGAGCACTTAACGGTAATGTCTTTGGGAATAATTATCTTTGCACATCTTTGTCATGACACCTATTAAAAAAGGCAAAAAAGACAACTTGATATGTGTAAACCTTTTACATTTTTATTGCTTTTTAAACACAGAGAAGACAGATTAATCAAAGAGGCCGAAGCCCATGTCTTCGTCTGACTCTTCTGATTCCTCTTTTTTCTCTTCTTTTTTCTCTTCCGCTGGAAATGAGACATTAAGATGGAGGTCAACACTTTTAGGACTGCTACACAGCTACAAACTGATTACACATCGCATTGCTAATCGGAACTTCAATCCTACAGAAACTGAAAGCATATGTCTATTAATTTCAGCCATGAATAAAGGTTGTATACGTACCAGCAGCAGGCGCAGCCCCAGCTCCAGCGGCCCCACCTGCAGCAGCGGCAGGAGCCGCTACAGCACCACCTGCTGGTACGGAGGCTAACTTAGAGAGGCCTGTAGAAAAAAAAAAAAGAAAAATATCATTTTTAGCCATCTTCCATGTACGATATCTTGAAATCTTCAATGCACGTTTAGTGAGGAGCCTCCACCTGAGTTCATGACTTCATTGATGTCCTTGCCACTCAGCTCACTTATGACCTGCAGAGAAATAGATTGAACTTCAGTCACACTACTGCATCTGGACTGGGAGAAAAACTTTCTTAATACACTGTTAAATGACATACCTTGTTTAAGCGTTCGTCATCGGCCTCGATTCCCACGCTGCCCAAGATGGCCTTGATGTCCTTTGCAGAGGGGCTGGTGTTTCCACCGAGCACAGCCAGGAGGTAAGCGGCCACGTAACGCATTCTTTAGTGAGAGAAGAGACACATAGTGACAGGTGAACAATCCGCACGCTCAACAAGCTATACGCAACGCAGAAACGAAGCAATGCAGAAAAGTCCGTAATGGAATGACAACCTCGGCCTTTCACGTTTGGGACAAAGGCATCTTTGACGCCTACTTCCAAAATTTACAACTGAACTGACAGCAATAAAACAAAAAGGGGCAACAAGTTTGATAATTAACAAAAACAAGCAGCATGTATACATCAACACGGGGTCAGATAAATTGTGATTTTTCACCGTTTTCTGACAGTTCATTAGACAAATTGGCCGAATTGTGAATGAGACCATGAAATTAATCATTTCATGACTGAATAATCTGCTGATTAAGTTCTTAGTAGATGGTTTGGAATATAAAATGCTCTGAGCTCATGCTGATGTATTCATCACGCATGCTTATTTTGTCTGACCAATCCAAAGACTTCCAGCATAAGACTGAAAAAACTAAGAAAAGCAGGAGTAACAGCACCCATGACCATGTTATACAAAATACCGCTTAAACGTCTATTTCTTCTCCTTTCTAAGGACACAAATGTAGCATTATCCCTGTGCATTCCTGGGTCTCACTTCAGTGCTTGCAGTCACCAGTAGGAGGCTCGCTTCCCCACACATGACAGGTCTATTTTTACTGCGCATATCATGCCACAACAACGTGGTGTGCACATGAACGTTAAACACTGCCAAGTATGCATGAAAACAACATTGGTTAAACAACATTACTGACTTCAGGATACGCTGTTTGGACTGAACACAGTTATCTGTGTAACTCTGGTTGGGAGGAGCCCAGTTTATATGTTAGCTTAGCTGATGTTAGCTTTATCTTTAGCCATGCTCGGACTGAAGACAAAAATCAGAAGGGCGGTATTTAGAGCTTGTATTTCACTTTTTTGTTGTTGTTGTGAGATGGACTAAACACATCTCCAGCAGTGATGTTGCTGCGCTATGTGACTGAAAGCTAACAGAGACAGCATGGCGCCCAGTGTTTCCCTCCACCCGTCCTCCATTTGTGACAGCGGCTCCTTTACCGCCAAACGCCACATTTAATCAGCATTTTAAAAACAACCGTCGAGCACACGAGACATTTAAAACACACTCGGGCACACACTCATCGGCACACGCAGTTTAAAACGTTCAAATTTGGACTTACTTTTAAGTCTAAACAGACACGAAACGTCGGTCACGCTAAGAAATCCGGAAGAGAGAGGGAGGCGGTACCGGAATTTGTAGATGAGTGGAATCCGGCGATTTCATTGGTCCGTTTGGGATGACGGACGTGTACGTCAGCATTTCTACAAACTGATGAATGAAATCTGTCTGATCCCATCAGTTACTACCACTATATGTTTTTATTACATGTATCTTCCTATCTTTTATTTGAATGAGCTCTTTCACATTAGATTATTATTTTATTAGAAGTAATGTAATATGACATATGACACATACAGTGGAGACAACTATAAACACTATACATATATTATATATACTCTTAGTATATATGTAATTCATTTTTCCTTTTTTTCTGGTTCTCTCCTCCCTTCACCTTTCCTGTTGATTCTTGCTTTAATCTGTACTCTGTATTTGTTTTTAAGATATATTTTACAATCATACTGTGTATCGCATATATACATAAAACAGCCTGCTACATAAACCATATTAATTTCAGCATCCTTTACACGGTCAGCATCCTTTTATTCCATACACACCATTGCACAATTGTCTTATTCTTATTCTGCCTACAAATGTTATGGCTGTATAAATCTACATGTTTCTACATGTATGTATCTGCACATAGTAGTATTTGAGCGTGTTGTCCTTGTTTTTTAGCTGCATTAATGTCTATATCTGTGTATGTACATTGAGAGCAATGTGTCAAATTCCTGGCCAGCGATTCTGATTCTGAAATTGTGAAGATTATGTTCAACAATGCAATGTGGAGGCAAAATATTAAAATCTACATTACAATTCCGATATGTTTATAGTCCAATTAATTCTTGACAAGGGAACTGATATCTTTTATTTGTAGTAGTACTCATACAATTGTTTATTGATAATTTTAGTGGAAATCTTAAAGTAACATACTCTCTTTTAGAATGATATATTATTGGATTATTCATTATTGATGCATTTCAGTAACATTTTATGTTGTTGCTGGTCAAATTGGATATATATATAGCAATTCTGTAGTTTAAACAGTGTGCAATTTATAGGCCTTCATTTTATTTATCCAGGGTCCAGGATTATATCATGGTAACTAATAGATTTCAAATAAATGCAATGGATTACAATATATACAACACGTTTCTATAAAGTGGAGGAGTTTAAAGTATGGAAATATTCATTTCAGTACAGTTATCAAAACTATACCCAAATAAGCTAGGAGACTGATCATGTCAGAGCTCAATTTAACTACCTGATATTTCTACTTAAATTGTCTCAAGTTTGTGTTCTATGCCACACATTGTGCAATTTTACATTCAAATGCAGGAAAGATTTAAACAAGGCATGTTCATCAGCCTGAACAGAACACGTTAACCAGTCTTTTCTAAAAAATAGTGTAGTTAATGGAAATTTAATGAAAAACAATGATCAGAATGTGGAGATGGTAAACCTCTTGTGTGTACTGTAGGACAAAACAATGATTCCGTTCATTTCATACAGTATTTATTTCTATTAATTCCTCCTCAGAAATTAATGTTCAAGAATCATTAATACATCCTCTAGTTAAGATTCATCTATAAATTGAATCTTTACATGTGCCTTCAACATTGTAGAAAACACTCAGAGAGTGACAATACTAAACAAGTGGCCTATTGAGAACTTACAATTCAAGCAACTCCTCCTGTCTCTCCTGGGTGAAGAGCCAGTCAAACAGAGAGACTGCTGAATCGGACATAAACACTGTAACTTTCCTCATGTTTATCACAAAGGACATTTTATAACCAAATTCTGCCACTAACATGAAAAAAAATATGACCAAGACCCCAAGGAAGATACGGTCCATACAAAAGTTTGCTTTTTCTTTAAAGCTCCACTGCTCCCAAGGTCGTGCATGCTGAGCTTCGCTGTATTTCCCCAAGTGTATGAGGGCTTCATTTGCATCCATATCTTCCCCTGGAGCTTCCAAGTCTTGGTCACCCTCTGTTCGGTCTGTGTCAGCCATTTTACAACAATTTGATGCTGCAAATGAAAGTTTTCTTCAGTTATCTGATAATATTAAAATTACAGAAGTATTAGAATGACAAGAAGTACAGATAGCGCCTCTCTCTTCGCAAATCTTTGTTGCACCTGTTTTAGGACGAAAGTGAAGGGTCTTACCTCAACGATGACTGATCTAAGATGAAATAAGATGCACATGCAAAGTGTTCAATAGGCCACCAGCCACAGTGCGTGATACAAAGGCAGTAAATGCGAGGTTGGTAATGCAACACCTACCTCACTAAGACAAGGGCCGGGGATTAGACTATACTCAGCAGTTTCAAATCCCTAATCAAGGATGAAGGTGACAGATGGTAAAATACGTATTGATATTGTTTGTGACGGAGGGCCAGACAGAGACGGTTGTTCATGTGATATGTTCACGTGAAGCTATTCAAGTCTCAGGCGGTCACAGCATACCAGACAGGTGGACATAATCTGAGAAAAGTAAATATCTCTGCGGTCCTTACTGCAACATACACACAAAATCATCATGCTAATTGATTAAAACATTTAAACATACATACAAACATACACCAGATTAGATATTTTTTTCTTACGTATAAAGCTTAGCAGGTGGAAGTAATGGATCAGGTAGAAAGCACATGGAACAAGGAAGTCAAAGTGATGATGAAGCAGAACTGACTCAGCTTTAGCAGAAGCTTTAGCTTCAGGGTTGGAATAAATCACTTCAGCGTAATGATCTGTGGGCAATTTACTCAAATGCTTCAGAGCGTTTTCAACACTGCCACAGCTACTGAAATATGGCTCAAATAAGCTGAATTAGCTGAAGAGGTGCCCGTTTCCTGTGATAAAGACTAATGGCTTGATGGCTTTGATGCTGCCAGAGTTTTGTTTAATTTGCTTTAGTGACTTTACTGTTTGCATTTGCATTCTGGGAAAGGTCTTTTCACTGTATATTGAATGGTTTTCTGTAGAACATCAAATTTCAGGACACACTGTACTCTCTATTGATTTTACTCAATAAATCTTCCTCTTCTGCTTTTTTTTTCTCTAGACACCTACCTAATGTAAGCATTTGCAAAATAGTTCTTTGTGCTCAATCTAATCGTATTTTTTATTTATTTATTTTAGCTGCATACATTATATATGCATATATATATTATCAGTCTGTCTGTTGGTCTGTTGGTCCCTCACTTTGGATGGATCAGATTAAAATATCTCGACATGTGTTATGGTTAGTCCTCCGAATCTTCTTCAAGCTCTACCAGCAGCATAAGTTTACACTTTAAAGCCGTATTCACACAGGGGACGTAAGCGCCACAGGCCGTTACACAGCACTTGCATCGCCGGTGTGAATCCCCAGTAACAGTCTCAATCTCCAGGATGGGTTGCCATGAAATTTTATACAGACTACTTCCTTTTTTATCTAGCACTACCAAGAGATAAAAATGTCAATTTGCCCATCACTTGACCAAATATGTGCAGATTTAGTGCTAATCATCGACTGTTAGCATGATAATGCACTAAATTAAGACGGCAAGCATTTTAACTGCTTAATATCAGTATTGTCCATGTAAACATGGTGCTATTTGGCTTAAAGCACCTAAATACAGCCTCACACAGCTGATGGCATGCATACATACTCTTGTTTTAAAAGTATTTAAATAGTTACAAATTTTAAATAAGAACAGTAACATTAGTATTTGAAATGAAGATGGTATGAATGTTTTTTGGGGTGATTTAACCAACAAGCTTTCTGAACATGACATGTTTGTTGTATCACTTCTTACCCAAGATGTTGACGTATATATTATAATTCAATATGAATCAATTAAGGAAGGAAGTATAAAGTGAGAACAAAATAATGCAGGCAGATGGGTGATCAAATTTTTTATCTGATTACACGCTCATGTAGAAATGAATGTGTAACTCAGTGAAGTGCTTTGCTGTGTCTAATGTGTTTAATGGGTTGATCTTCCATATATCACACAGTCTCATGATTGTCATTGCTGCACTATCTCACTGTAAAGCATGTGTACAGGAGAATTGCAGCCCTTGTTACAGGTTTACAGTCGCTTTATCCGTCATGACTCGTGTGCTGGTGGGGCACTGAGTGGGCTCTGTGGCTTTACATAACATGCAACGGCGAGTGATCCGGATCAGCGTGACACGGAACTGCTTTATCCTGAAGGCATAAACCATTGGGTTGAGCGCTGAGTTGACATGAGACATGAAAATGCCTACATATACGGCTGGCTTGGGTACGTCACACGCTGGGCAGAAGAAGTTTATGCAGTTCATGATGTGTATTGGGAGCCAGCACACAATAAAGAGAAAGACCACCAAGGCCAGTGATTTGGCCAGCCTCAGTTCCTTCTGAAAGTACCTGTCTCCATCACATGTGGCTTCAGCGCGCCGGTTAAGCTGTTGTCGGATCACCCAAAAGATCTCTGCGTACAGAGCGATCATTATGGACAGTGGTACCACGACCCAGCCAAAGAAATTAAAGTACACCATGTAGTCCCACCTCATGACAGTGGTGAAACGACAGACAATGTCGCTGGAAATGCTGAGGTTGCTCTGAGTATCAATGTTATCAATGTTATTCCATCCAGTCATTGGAACCAACCCGGTGAGGAAGGAGAGGATCCAACAGAGACAAACTGCCACATATGCCCTGTTCTGGGTCACTATGCTGCTGTACCTGGGTAGAGAAAATTGAAAAAGATATGAAGACAGATTTTTGAATCACCTAAATGCAAGCATGCACACAGCTAGCTTAGATATGAACACACACACACACTAGTACACTGGTTACTGCACAAAAGCAGTAGTAGTATGGGCAGCTGCCAAAAGTACCCAGCAAACAGTGCGTATGTCAGTTATTCAGGCATTTTAATTTGCTTAAAAGCTTTTGATGTCCAGCCGATTGATTTGCATCAAACCAGGCAAGGATATATGGAGCCATGTCAACAAAGAGAACCACCTCCTCTCGATATAAGCATGCATTTAACTCTCTGATGCTAAACAGAATAAAATGATTGGTCCTCCTCCAATCATTTGTGCTTCTGAAAGGCAAGTTTAGAAATTAGCATTATATGTGACTCCAACAAACATGAAAGCAATCTAACTAACTTTGTAATGGTCATAAACTGACATTTGTCAGAGTAGGAACACTTTGGATCATTTTTAGTATGAAAGCCGAAATTAATTGGAACAGGAAATCTTCTGATTGCTCTCAGTCATGAATATTTCAGTGTTCTGTCTGTGAACAGACTAATATTGATCCTGTAATACTTGTTTTAGTTAGTGTCATCACAATATTCATTATCCAACCCAATCTCAACTAAACTAATCTCACTTTTCTTTTAATCTCTGAGAAAACCACGACACCTTTCACAGGAACGCAAACAAGTGGTTTTACAACAGTTCCTCACCTGGTGGGAATCTTGACTCGCAGATATCTGTCGATAGCGATGGCCAGCAGAGAAAGGATAGAGCTCTGGGTGATGATCAACAGCAAGCAGGAGAGGAAGAGGCACGTGTAGAACTGAGTGTTTAATCCCAGACTAATGATGATAGCCAGAGGGATGACCAAAACCCCCACAGCGATATCAGCCACGGCCAGAGACACGATGAAGCAGAAGGTGGTGTTACGGAGAGACCGGTTTGCACACACAACCAGCACCACCAGCACATTTCCAATCACAGAGGCTAGAGCAATAGCTGTCTCAATGGAGATGTACATCAGGTCTGCATGCTCCCGAGGCTTGATACGTGGAGAGGAAGTCATTTTTTTTGACTATTTACAGGTCTTGCTTACCTTTACTCAGATTCTAAAAAGATGAAAATTGGTAGTTGAAACTCTTAGCCTCCACTTTGGAGTTTTCTTCAGCAAAAACATCCTCCACTATGTATGTTCTCTAGCTAAAAGTACTATACTTTTTCTCTTTTTCTCATGAATAAACGGATGGTTAGTCCTCAGCGTGTTGTTCAAGCTCTACACGAGACTGGGTTCCAGTGCATCACTACTCTGCTGCATCCTTACCCCTTCACTCCTGCTCCCTCTCCCACTATTCTGGAAAAAAGGAGTCATGAAATCGAGGGGAGGGACTTTCCTTCCTGCGGCACCATGCAGCAATCATTTTGTGTGCAAATGATTTTGTGTGTCTGTGGTTTTTGAGAGGAATCATTTTGGTAAGAGGGCAAAATAGAATGCACTTCCAACGGAAGATGGCTGTGCATTAGAGCTGATTTTATCTTATTGCAAATGTCAACAAGTAAGCCATGAATATGCAATGCAAAGATACATATCTATCCATCAGTCCATCAGAGAGCGCTGGCAAGTTTAATTTTCATCTGATCGGTACTTACCTTAGAGATCAAAGCATTAGTCTGTCAGTTTTCTTGAAAATGAATAGCAGCCAAGATATTTTTATGTTTTTTTTGTTGTTTTTTTTAAGCGACAGTATGTATCAGATATATCAGATGTATAAATATACAGTAGTATAATCATAACTGGGTGTCCACAGATGGCTGCAAGTGGAAAACCCACCATCAGCAAACTTTCAGCGTCAGTCAGCCTAATCATGATGACATGGTCCCCTTGACGCAACTTGTCATTTTTTACACTTTGGTTCTTGTATGTATAAAACAAGAAATAATTATTTAATAACTGAGCTGAGCTTTAGAGGCGCTTTAGCTTTAGAGGTCGGTGCTGATTGTTTCCTTTTTTACCGAATGTTACCATTGTTACCTTTGGATACAGCTTGTTGTTTCCAGTCTTTATGCTAAGCTAAGCTAACCAGTTGCTGGCTGTAGCAAAAGAGTATTTCCCGAAATGTACTAATCTTTAAAAGGAAGTAATCTCTGTGTGTTTCATAAGAAAAACTAAGTATTTATAGACATATTCTCTCGCTTTGATGACGGTCACTTATTGTTAGATTTTAGATAATTAAACTATGGCCGCTCATTTTTCACTTTGTCACTATGTGAGATACATGGGGCTGACTGGAGCAATGCATGCAATGACGTGATTGTGGGCCATCACAATTATATCTACTATCATTAGCAAAATCCTATGTTGGTGCAGCATTTTAGCTTTATGCCAAGAATTCCATTCATCTGCTGCAAAAACCTTTATTTTTTGCCATCTGACAGTTATGATATCACAGTATGGGACATTTTCATGTCTTAGTCATTGTGTTGTTGTCTACATCGTTTCCAAGTTAAAGAAAGGCTGAACTCTGCAGCACAATCTGCAGGTAGAAACTAGGTCCAAAAGTTCAATCACTTACAAAAACTTAATTTAATTGTGCGTCTGAGCATGAGAAGACTTTGGCAGCAAGTATCACTGAGCAAGCAATCACTGAGATGGTCTTTGGTTGCTTAAGGAAGCACATTCAATGTCTGCTTGCTAATATATTCAGTCTGATCACTTTTTTAAGGATGCGATGACTCAGAATGTTGTCCTGGGACATTGCCTATCATCTCTGGCTGTTGTCTAAGTATTAAGAGTGTTTTAGTATTTTATTGGGCCTCTGTTGTCCCAGGTGCCTTTTCATAGCACAACTCGGAGTCAACATATATTAACATTTCTGGAAACAACTATAAATGTCAAAATACTGCAGTATCAAACAAAGAAGAACACCATCATAATGCATTTTATGGAAAGGTAAATAACAGGTGAGTTGACTAAGACAGCTGGTGCTAGGTCCTTCCTTTTGATCCCTCTGGTTCACTGCCACACACACAGCGGACAGACGGTTATGTCGGCCTGTGAGAATATGGGTTGCAACTTTTGTTTATCAAACAGTGGACTTGGAGTTATGTGCTCCTAAGACGTTGAACTGACGTTAGACACACCCAAGACATACGGGATCATTTTTCACCATATACATCCTAATTTCTTTTACTGATATTCCTCTACATAAGAGTCCCCTTTGTTGCCTCACGCAATATATAATTACCCTACAAACAGAAGTAATGAATTTGATTATGGTCTTGCAGGGATCCGCTTGTACATGTGCCACAAGCATTACATGACAGTTACGATTCTATTACCGGTTCCAGTTGAGAAAATTATTCTCAACATCCTCACGAAGATCACGCATAATTTATTTTATTCTGACATAATGAGTCTGCTGTTATGCTATGTGTCTATATTAATCAGTCAACTTTAGCAGTTTTCCAAATGGATATGACTGTTCGAATTAATAAGCTGAATGAAGTGCAGTAAACACTGAGTGGCATTGACTGTGTTGTATAGAAACTCTAACCATTTTTTGACTACTATGTTACACAAAGACTCAAAGAAATGGCACTTACACTATCAGGTTTATCACTAAAATGGTGGCATACTTAAACATTTGCTTTTTTAAACTTATGGTTTGGTTTTCTCAAAGCTGTAGGTAGAAAATTGTGGATCTTTTAGCCTGCTTGACATTTGGGCTTCGCACAATGGAAGATGACGTGTCCTGATAAGCAAATTATAGACAAAACAGTGTTGAAGATTACATAATGCAAAACAGCACCCTTGCACATATTTCTATTTTTGCAGTTCTGTTTCCACTGCCATGATATCAAGACACAAAGGGTATATTGTATCTTCTCAAACATGCCCTATGTTTCCCTTCGGCAGATGGAAGCTAAAGCTGGACTGGCTAAAATTTGTGAGCTAGCTAGCTTACTTGTAGTGAACTGCTCCACTTGCGTCAACTTTCTTATCATGTTCCTTGTGTGTTTTTCACAGGGAACATATATTTAACTAAACATAAATGGCAATGATTTTAATTAAAAAATGGCTTGGTTAAGACAAGAGCAGGTTTATAATGGCAGATATACTGTATGTTAGCTTACATAAGGAGCCAGCATGAAGGCTCGGGAGAACGATCAGTGTGATGATGGTAGTGTTTTTTGTAGTTCCTTCTTTGTTAATTGTTATGGGAAAGGTTTATTCATAACATCATTTTCAGCAATACCTCGTTCCTCTTGGCACTGCATCTGTCATCACTTTCACATGGACCTTTTTAGCTTATCTGGTGTCCGTGCTGGTAAAGCAAGTGAAATTACCACACTTTCAGTCAGGCCAAAATATAAGGGGCCAGTGTTATCCTCTGCTTTTAGCAATTACTTAGCAAAAAGTAATCACAACATCCCCCTCTCATAAAGGTGGCAGCTGTAAACAACCCTTTGTCATCACCCAATCTGTCTGATAGAACCAACTGTTATACACTGCTGTGAAAATACAGCCAAATTTTAACCGTAAGGCTGCAGTCACACACACACAATATGTGTGTCAGTCGTGAACGTATCATTCAATATGAACTAATCCTTTATATGACTCGTGAGTAATGAGTAGTCTCAGTGAGTGATTTGTTCGTTTTGATGCGGCATGTTTTCTCGTCACAAGGCAGCTGCATGGCCACTCAGGCTGTGTGAGGAGGCGTACACACAGCAGTACGTTTACACGAACGTACTTACCTTTTGTTCATTTGTCACATTTACAATGGCCACAAGAAGACTACAGCGCTGCACGAGTGAATGAACGAAATTACTCAAAAATAATTAGTTCAATTTACCATCCGAGAGTAGTGATCCAAATCAGTTAAAAGACTTAAACTTAAACACTAACAATATCTTTTTTTCACTTCCATTTCTCTCTTCCACTTCTATGTGAGATCTTTGTTTATGGTGGAGAACCAGAGTCACATATCATCTACCTCAACTTTGGTGAACTATGACTATGACTGGCAAAGCTGCAGGCTCAACCAATAGCAAATATGTGTTTGTAGTTTATTCCTAAAATAGACTATAAACCCGCTAAACTGATTTCCCTGTGCAGTACATCCTGCACTGCTGATATTTGCCTCAGCAGGCAAATCGAAGGTCACTGAAATTATTTCAGCATCCGTTCACAGAACAACCCTTTATTTTGGGCTCATACTGCTATAGTAGTAAACTAGATTAAGGCCAGAGTAATGTCAGGAAACCTGAATGATCCTGCAAGTAAACTCAAGTTGTAAAAATTCACTTTGTGTGAACTGAAACCACATTCATTCTCCCTCCTGTAGTCAAACAAAAAGGTCAGATAGCCTAATGTCATAATGAGAAAATAAAATTACATTTGTGCATCTGGATACCTAACTAGCAATCTCAAAACTCATTGGCTATGCCTGATAATGGTTTAGTCTTAAGTCTCAATGTTTCATGGCCAGCACGTATCCAGATCATGGATATCTGAGCCAAGACTTCCTCTTTAGGTTAATTTGGGTTCATTTATTAATTAAAAAAGCTAAATGTTGTGAGATGATAGGTGATATGTCCTGGGATTTCAGCTAGTGCATTCATGATTAATGACCCAGGTTTTTCTTAATTAAACATTTTACATCTATTGCATCTATCTAAACAAAAATGATACATCTATTTTGTTTTCAGTATAATTTTAACTAAGTTGACTAAGTTAAACTAACTATAAATTTAACTTATCGAACTGTCTGATTTTGGTTAGATAGTGATAGAGTGGGTGGGATCGATACAGCAAACATGAGGGCAGCTGCAGAAAAGAGCGCAACAAGCTGCAAACTCACTTGAACATGAAGCTGAGCAATATTGAGGAGAACAGACCGGGGCTTTCAAGGGGGCTGAATTTGTTTACTCAAACGTCTTGGTGAGTGAATTCTAAGCTAACGTAGCTAACTACCATAGTTACAGGAGTATATTTGCCAACAAATGGTACTGCAGGGAGAATGACTGTTATACTTAAGTTACACTTAAATTTAAACTTTCACTATCCTGCAAAAGATACTTTTTTTTCTGAAATGCAGCTAGCCTGGGTCTGACAACCATCCACCATGTTAACTTTAAGGTGTATTTCTCTCCTGTAAACAGTGACAGACATACTCTTCGTGATGTTGTGGAGACGACGCAACGGGGCTTTCATCCCAGTGGAGGATGTGGTGAGTGCAGTCTGTGACCAGCAGATACAGGTAAGGCGTGTTGATGAGATTTAGTCATTATGTATTGAAATTTTAAATTGAATAATAAACTAGTATCGAAGCAGTGCAGTCATTGCTGTATCGATGTTCGGTATCCGGTCTTAACACAGAATGATGTTTAAAACAAATGTATTAAAGTATTAGACATGTTTCGTTTCTGCATGAGAAATGTGAAAAATACATATATTACAGTATTCTAAAAATGAGACGTGTTAAATAAATAATAATAATTAAAAAAATAATAATAATAAATGCAGAGTACACCATGTCATGCCAACACTATTTACAAACTAAATTAGAGTAGAAGTAAGCACCAACTCAGCGAGCATGATTACTGATCTCTAGAACGCATCTGAAACTTTGACTTGAACCTAAAACTGAGGAAATCTTAAAGTATGAACTTTGGCATACATAAGCACTTCCACTTCCAACACTTCCACTTCCTAAGCAGGAATTCAAAACACTTCAAAATACAGGTTTCTCTCTATGTTCTAAATACTGCAATATTGTTTATTAATGTGGTTTATGTTTATAAGCTGGCTCCGCTATGGACTTAATTTAGCGCCTTTTCTTGTTTACCATAGACCAAACAAGTCTGTATGCAAATTAATGTAAAAGCCAACATGCAAAACAAGACGGCTAACCACTGATGTTCCCACTCAGGATATTTTTAAACATAAAGTATGTCGTACTTTACTTACTTACAAGATACTGAGCGTTAAGCTGTCACTTGTCTCAACCTCTTTTGGTGTTTTTGTAGTTTGAATGTCAAACTGAGTTATTAGATTCTAGGCGTGTCAACGTGTGGCTGCTATTATTTTACTGTAATGCATACAGTTAAAACTGATCACAGTAGCAAAACTGTAGAGATATAGCCTGGGAAATCCCATGCTGCCTTGCAGGATTGTTCCGATTCGAAAGACAGCATAAACCGTGGCCAAAATGCTCGCCTGAGGTACGGAGCCAATCAGAGAGGGGTGGAAAGACGATGACGCGTACTACTCGACAAACATTGTTTAATCATATTTTTGTTTTGCCTTCTGTTTTTGTGGAGATTGGGAAAACTTACAGCTTTTCCTTCCCCTCAAATTTCTGTCACTAAAAAAGAATAATTAAAAAATCAGAAATGTTTTAATTCTTAAACAACAGTTATTTCTGACAGTACAACATAATACAGTATAGAGTACAACATAACAAGTAAAACAGCACTGGGGCTTTTAACAACCTTTACATTAACAGTCATCCATCTTAGATTCTAACTAACTTCACACAACAAAGATGAAGATATTTCTACAAGCAGTTTACAAACACCATTTACCCCGTACTGGTGGTGGAAACTGAATAATATTATAATAATAGTATAATAAATAATAATAAACGTGAGTAATCAATACACCAACCATTAATCAAACCAATAACTAACAGAAGTAAGTCAACCTTCATACTTAACAATCATATTGTGTTTCTATAGCGCTGACAACATGTTAAACATTTAAAAAAATAATAAAAATAATTAAATGAAAGCTGTCTGTGCCGTCCGAGGAAAATATTACACCAAACACACCTAACGCAGAAATGTGATTTGTCTGTTATTCCTTAGGTGTCTGTCGACATATGACAACCTTTCTCTTCTGTTTCTAATAGTATTTGTTTTTAGAGTCTTCGTGTCAATTTGGCATCAATATAATCCATAATGCTAAACTGGTTTCCTGCTTCCAGGTAACATCAAGATGAGGAAAAGATGTTTACACAAAAACAACTGTTGACTGGCGCTTTTTTACTGGTTGCATATGTGATACAAAGTGGCTGGCATGTGGTAACGTGTACACCTACACAAAGTAGCTCACAAGCTAGTGTTCAGGAAATGTTTATGTCACTTGGCAACAGTGTGCAGTCCCGCTGCAGGTGCTGCAGAACAGTTATTACTGTTGACCAATGAACGGTGCTTGTAGAAGCGTTGTATAAAAGCAGTACCACATCTGAGGTTGCGATGTTGCGCGGAATATCAGGACATTGTGATCAACTTGCATACTGTATGTCTGAATCACAGCTGTGCTGACATGCAGTACGTGTCATGTGATATTGTTTGATATTCGCTAAATTCTAAGCGTTCCTCCCCAACCACTCATTCTATGTAGTAAGATGGTGCACATATCTTTGATGCGGTAGATGAGTGTTAGTACTCCACAGTTGTAGATAAGATGTGTTATGCATTGGGAGTCAGGCCACTTCAGTGACATTCAGATGGCCTTGGAGAACACACACTCAACACTCTGATTGAATAGTGTTTTCTGTTTTGGTCATAGTAAGCGTTGTTAGCTAAGAGAAAGTAGGTGTAAACTGTGATGGGTTTTTCATTTTACTGCATACTCTTTATGCCTGACGATGAATGGCAGCGAATATCTTAATGCAAATCGATCTATGCAAATTACAGACAGCTAAACACTGTTTTAAATTTTTTTAAAGTTTAAAATACTTGAAATGTACAGAAAAATTTTCTTCAACAAGTCAACATATTTTACAGCAGTGTTGATCGTATTGAAAGTGCAGTGGTAAGACATGATTTTGATTGCTGAAACAAGAGTTCAGTTATTCTGAATTCTTATATAAAGAACATTCATTTACCAGCTTTGTTATTAGATGCACATTAGATGCACTTAGCACCACTGCTACAAAAACCACAAGTGATAAGAAAATCGCTGAGAGGTTAGATTATAATCAGGGAGAGAGAAGTGCGTGTTGTATGTGTTTTTTGTTTTATGTCAAATACTGTACATACGTAGTCATTTAATAAATGTATCACTGCTCTGCATGCTCAAGTTGTTTGAAGCCCAAAACACACTGGAATTAATTAATTAATGTGAGCTATGCGAAGTTGTATAAAATGTATAAATGTAACTTGCTAAACTGTTAGTCTCGTTTCCTCCCACCAGAAATGAGGCGCTTATCGTAGCCCTTAGTGCCTAGTGACTTCCTCAAAGATTTCAGAAGTCAGAGAAGAGTGTGGAGAAAACACAGCACATTCAGGCTCACTCTCTCATTTGGATACTCACCATTAACTCAACATTAAATATTAGCTAGATGGAAGCTGCAATCTACACAGTGTTGGAGGTGCTGATTGCTGTGAGCTGTTGTCTTGGTAATATTCTGGTTTTTCTGGCTCTGTGGATCAGTAAAAGCCTTAAACAGCCTACCTTCTGCCTTATTGTCTCTCTGGCTGTGGCTGACTTCATGGTTGGCATCGTGGCCATTCCACTGGCTGTGCTGGTGGACGGACGAGTGAGGACTTCTTTCTACGGCTGTCTCTTCAGCAGCTGTGTGGTCATCCTGTTGACCCTGGTCTCAATTTTGTCTCTGGTGGCTATTTCAGTGGATCGATTCCTCCGAGTGTACATCCCTCTCAGGTAAGATTTCTTCTGTGTGCTTGTTTTACGTTTTTATCTATTTTATCTTCTGATGAATAGATCTGATACATTTGCTGGCTTGTACTACAAAAAAGAAATTAATTTTTCTGTTCATCACTTCAGTATCTTCATGTTGTTATATAATGTCTAGTTCTATCCACGTTTTGAATACACAATATACAATTATTATTTTATTTTTTTTAGGTACAAAAGGACTGTAAAACAGAGACATTCTTGGAGTGCGGTAGCAGCATGTTGGCTTGTTGCAATACCACTGAGCTTTGCTCCCATGTTTGGATGGCACAGACAAGACACCTTGTCTAACTCTGTCAACTCCACTATTGTCTGCAAGTTCATAGCAGTGATCCCCATGTCGTACCTGGTTTACTTCAACTTTTTTCTCTGCAGCGTCATCCCTCTGTTGGCGATGACTATTTTATATGGATACATTTTTTACACTATTCAAGGAAACCTTCGTGAGAGACCAGGCAACTGTGTCCAAAATCAGTCTCAGAACTACCTAAGGAAAGAGAAGAAGCTGGCAGGATCTTTGTTTCTGGTCTTGGCTCTGTTCGCCCTCTCCTGGCTCCCTCTCCACATAATGAACACCATCTCTTACTTTGGTGGACCGAATGTTGTACCAGAAATAGCTTTCTACGTTGGCATCCTGCTCTCTCATGCTAACTCAGCCGTAAACCCGATTGTGTACGCATTCAAAATACAGAAGATCAGGGCAGCTTACCTGAAGATCTGGAGTTGGTGTATTGCATGTGGAGAAGAAAATCAAGAATCTCAGACAAGCCAGACGACAGACAATAATCTCAGCAGTAACATTAATAATGTAGTCAAAAAAGAGTGAAGGAAAAAAATAATTTTGTGTTTGACTTTTGAGTGAATGAATGAATGACTGAATATGTAATTAAAGTATTATCAAGTTTATGTATAAGTATTGAGTGAAAGCTAAGAAAGTATGTCAAATATCTGAAATCCAAAAGTTAACTTTTAATGAGGTCAACAAGCCTAGTCATGTACTCTGTAAGTGGAGTGAGCATATGTGTGGCTGTGTATTGCGAAACTACAGAGGAAAAGCTCAACTTCCACTTGTCATGGCAGCATTAGTTTTACATTTTCAGATCACTGCTGCTTTTCTGTTTCTGTCCATGTTCCAGTTCTCCATTGTTCATTTTAACAGAAGCGCACTCTGTTTTGGAAATTGCCTTCAATATCTATTTAAGCCAAATTCACATGCTTTGTATTGTACATGTGTGTACACCTGACCAAAAAAAAAGCTGTTGGCAATGTGCTATCATTTTTATTTTTGCTGATCCTTCTTGAAGAAGTGTCACACCAAGACAGAGGAAAAGAGACAGCAAATCATCAACTTTTCAAAATAAAATCTGTTTTTATGTTTTTGTTCCTTTTATTTCAGAAATTCAGTTGAAATTTCTCATTATTTCTGTCAGTACAGGTTTATTTTTAGTTGCATAAAAGCTAAACTCTTTGTTTCATTTCCTCAATTTCAAGAACGTGAATGCATCTACACGGTACACGGTCTGTGACACTGAAGTCTTCAGCTTGTAAGAAACAACTAATGCATGACGTGACATTTATTTCCTATTTCTGGGGTTTTGAGGTTTTGACTGTGCCACTTTTATCTCAAATCAGAAATTAAACCACTATCAATTAATTCAATCAGTTTCAATTGTGTCTCTGACTCTGGGTGTAAAGCAGCTATTCAAGTCTATTCTCAGAAAGAAACTAATGATAACAAACTGACTTTTGCAACTCTATGCAAAACCCTTTCTCAGTGATGGCTTGTGGTCTGCATCGTATTCAGCCTTGTTAAAGCAGTAAGGGAATCACATTGTATAGATTTTCTATATTTATCTGACAGACCAATGTATTTGACATCCCAGTTACAAATAATTCTTAATGTACACCCCATTTCTACAAAAAAAAGAAGTACTTGGTATGATGGTTGGTTAAATGTGCAAAACATTGAAGCCCCATTTTTAATTGGAAATAGCACAGTTTCAGCAAGTTTGGGTATGACCGTAAAAAGAGCATCGCAGAGAGGCTGAATCTTTCTGACGTAAAGCTTCATTACTCTTTGAAAGACTGAGCTGACTAATAGTGCAACAATTTAACACAGTTCATTGTTACATCCATAAATGCAAGTTGGACCTGGTTCCATGCAAAGAGGTCTTGTCAGTTCTCAGATGCTTACAGATTGTTGTTAAAAGATGTTCTCCTAATTCAGCTTTTGTTTTGTTTTTTTGCCAATTTCCAGAGTGATGATAGTCTTCAGCCACAAGATGGCATTATAGTGGCTCCCTTACCAGTTGTGACTTCTGAGGTTTTTCACCAATGCATCATAATCAATGACAATCACACTTGACAGTCACAATTCTAAACTGCGTTATCAAAACAGAAGGGAATCAAATTTTGTTTAGTTTTTTATTTATTTATCTGACAGGCAAATATATATGACAAACATCCCAGTAACAAAGAAACATTGAAGTTCAATATTAAATTGCACAAATATCACAAAGTTTCAACAGCTGATAAGTATGCCAATTTGATGCCAGTAACACTGGCAAAAAAAGTCACCTGGTGAAATGTCTCACAGCTAATTAGGTCATCTGGGAACAAGTTAGTAATTTGATTGGGTATTAATAGGAGCATCCCAGAGAGGGCGAATCTTTCTGAAGTAAAGCTGGGAAGGGGTTCATCACTCAGTGAAAGACTGAACTGAAAAGTATGCATTTCATAATGTCATTAAAAGATTCTGAGAATCAGAAGAAGTAGCCATAGTATAAGAGTCTGAAAACTATCAGAAATGTAAAATACAACAAAGGAGACCTTGAACTGTTGAGCAGCTGAAATCCTACATCAAGTAAGACCATCAAGATTATAGCAAATGGTCTCCTCAGTTCTCAGACATTTATAGAGTGTTGTTCAAAGGTATTTCTCCTAATTGATGATACCCCCAGATGCACAAAGTAGAAGTCCCAAAACTTAGATCATTTCCAGTGTGATGATAGTTTTTGGCCACAAGATGGTGTCAGAGTGGCTCCTTTACCTCTTGACTCTTCAGTGTCAGTGATCTCCATTCCAAGCACTCATTGTACCTCTCAAGGAAGGTAATAGACTGTATAGTTATCACCTGAGTAGGATTTACTCCATCCCACAAACTATACAACCTACTACCTCACCTTGCTAGGCTCAACTTCAGGCACCAATGAATTACCCTTAAAAACAAGACCTTGCTCAATATGTACCAAATGTACTACTCCATGTTAGAATAAATGTATTTCTTCTAAATACATAACGTCTTTGTCATGCCTGAAATCTCCTCCTCAGGGATGAATGATGGTCTTAAATGGACTTCACTCAGTGCATGAGTTCCTTTATCCATGGAGCTTCCCGTGCGCTTACAGGCTTCAGCATCGCAGCAGATTAACCTGTCTCCTTAGGAAAGACAGTAGACTGTATAGTTATCTCAGAGGGAGGACCCAAACCCCACAACTATTCAATCTACTACCTCAGCCTTAAGGACAGTTACTTTTGTAGGTGGCAGGGGAAACTTGCCAGTTGAACTGTGAGAAAAAAAGAAATAAAGGAAGTTTAAGTGAGGTTCACCTGGGTCAAATGGTTAAAAAAAAAAACATTGTTAGTCCGTGTAGAGGCCAATATGTTAAGCTTTTATTATATCCAAAAGTAATTTCCTTTGACTATTTTGAGCATGTATTGTCATTTTTTTTGTCACAAACTACCTCAAAATATGCACATGCACACATAATGTTAAACCACATTATTCGAAGGACACCCCCTGCCATGGAAAGAGTCTGGTAGCAGTTTTATCAGGGACTACCTTTGAAGAGTAATTTCCTCTCTAGACTCACCACATAGCCTGAGTCGTAAAAACCAAGGCCTAGTTCTTCAGGCTTACAGCTATCCTGACAGTGCTGCTGTGTTTATGTAAGTGATATACAGTATCTGACCGCTTGCCTTGGTCAGCGCAAATGTATTTGGCCAGTGCGTAAGAATGACAGGTGACAGACACACTGAGCATTAGGATACTAAACATGCACAAGAAATACTTTAATGAACTGCACATTAAAGACAAAATACACTTCTGCCACTACAAAAAGCGTGGTAATTTGTGCAGCCCTGCAAAGTAGAAATCACTTCCAGGGAAATTGGCATGTAATGAACGGCAGCTGTGCCAAGAATTAGTGTCTATTTTACTCTAAAACTTGGCATGGGTCTTTCCAGCTCCACGTTCTAACAGACAGAAAGAAAATAGCTCAGTTTAAGCATGTCTTCCCCCAGTTTGGTTACTTCCGTCTCTACAACCAGAAGGCAATGCAAAGCAGAGGAAGAAAGATGGAAAATGGCAGTACCTCAGCCATTTTATGGAGTTGTTTGGCACCCGAACCGAACATCTGTGGTGCAACCTGTTAACTTCTGCCTCCTCCTTTCAATCCCTATCCATAAGATTATTTATTTTTCCATAAATAATGACGTGGTGTTGGGGATTTTGACACTGGAAGGGGGAAGTGGTTGTTCAAATGTTATTTCAGAAAGTTGGTTGTTGCTGATTCAAAAATGCAAGCCAAGAAGTACTGCTAGTGATTTTTGGTGTTGCTTGAGATGTTTTAATATAGGAGATGAAGGTTTGACTTCAGAAAATTGCTCCTTTTGCTCAGTGTGAAAGCCACTTCAAGCCCATTGAAAAAGGAGTCTGTTTACTGTGCCAGCTAGAGTCTGGGACACAAGCTGGGCAGGGCTGTCTGGGCCCCGACAGAGCCATACTTTGGCTGAGCTGACTAAGCCCAGACACTGTTATGGTAGACGGCGATGGTCAACCGATGCAAAGTCTAGGACGCTTTGCATAAATTAGCATGTGAACCATGGTCGCTGAAAAGCGGCTGGGCAGTTCATTAACATTCTGAATTCCTCTTTGGCCTAATTAATGCCGACAGTGATTGAAATGTTTTGGCAGGCCGTGCGGCTGTGGTGCCAGGGCATGCTCATCGGGCCATAATGAAAAGGCACAGGGGCATCGGAGAGAGTGGGAGGCCTTAATTGAGATGTTGAATTAAACAGACTGTAAATGGTATCAAACTCCTCTAACTGGCTGGCCGAAGCAGATAAGGATAGAATGAAAACAGGAGTGGATTCAACTTTTTATACAAGAAAAGTGGAGAGACTACAAAGAAAAGTTGTGGTTGTGATGGGTCATTATTGTGGGGTTCTCTGGTGAAACATTGATAACTTTGGGGATCATTTGTTGGTAGGACTGACACTTGCTTATTCCTACTGGTTACCACAGTATGGACAGACACAATGTCATTCAAAAGTTGCATTTTCATTATCTTACTGTGAAAGTTATATAATATCGAAAGGTATCACATTTTCCTCTCTTCTGGTCTCATCAGTCAACACTCCGCCAGCGCATTAAATCATCTAACAGACTCACATCTCTTCTCAGAACAATCCCTTCTTAAAATGAAGTGTTGACAGTCTTTCATTAAATTATTATTAGTCTTATTCAAACATCCATTCTTCAAACTCGGACGACTTGGAGATAGCTAACTGCTATTGTAAGCAGAAGCTGTGATTAACAAGTGGAATGGATCTCTAAACCACAGGCTCCCGAGGCATGCAAACAGGTATGTTGTTTTGTTTGAGTCAGTCTTACCTTGATTGTTTCCCAATATCCTGTTTGTCATTGTACATCAACTTTTGTTTTTGACAAAGCCTACATTAGAATTAAATACTAATTAACAATTACAAGTCCATATGGTTAATGGGAACCAAGAGCTAAAGCAAATGTTTCTCTCTCTTTCTCATACTCCCGGAAGTGATGGTCTATTCCCAAGCTGCCGATGTTAGGAAAATGGCTGCTCTGTAGCAGAGTATAACGAAGGAATGGTGTTATAAATCCATGACCTTCATCTAAGACTCACTCAACACAAGAACAATGAACATATCGCTGACACGGTCATTTAATCTTTCTTCGGATAGAGATGCCTAGAGCAGCTCATCTTACAGTGGTAAACGTTCAACTTATTTAAGATATCCGTACGACCAAACAAACTGAGAATTTAGTAGATCAAGGCGCAAAAAAAATACCCATGACAAGTTGGCGTTGGTCCATGATGATCGGCGGAATACGGGGGACGACTGTGAGGGAAAAGACTGAGGTTGGTTTTCTTATGCAGCTCTCTCCAATATTTGGTGCCAAGAAATGGGCATTGTCTGCGTGCCAAGCTGAATCTCAATGAGACAAAAAGGGGGTGATGTCGTGGATGCAGCATGGCAGAACCCACCGCTGAGGGGGGAGGAGAGTATTGGCAGCCAAGCAATGAGAGGGTGCCATGTCAGAAAGGGGGTATGATACCACACAATAAGGTATGGTGGCATAGCTTGCTGCCAATGTCCGTGCTGTTTGAGCAAGGTGTTCACACATCTAGAGAAAGGACCATTGTTCCATCAGCAGACTTTGTCCATATGTTGGACAAGTGGTTATGTATGTATGTACCTGAGGTTTTAGTTGAATGTCATCATCTGTGAGAAGTCTGACTTTGTCTATTTGACAGGCTGGCACAGGCTGAATCTGCTGCACGTCTAACTGTCTTGACGTCTTTCTTTTAGAACATCATTTTCCAAAATTAATTTTGATTTTAATGGAGCATCAAATAACTGAGCTATCTTCTATATTTCCTTACAAAAGCACTTGCAAAGAACTTGGGAACTTAATTACATGACAAAGTCATTTGTTCTGTTCATATCCCTATTTACTGTCTATTCTTTAGCATAAGTATAAGATGACCAATTGAGAGTGTGTTTGGGGGAAAATTAAAAGACAAAAAATAAAAACAAATGGTGTCATATCTCTAATGTTAATTACCGTTGTCTAGTCTGCACTGACACTTGAGTCACAAGATGGACTGATTTTGATTTTAAGGCCTCAGGTCAGGACAAATCTTATGCAAAGAGAATAGAATGAAAAGTCCTTATGGTTAGTGTGGTACCATTTTTTAGGTAACATACATACTCATGCTGCTTTTACGTAATGCTTGATAAGTGAATGGGGCAGCATTATACAAAATACCTTTTACGTACTAGACTGATTCACAAATTCACCGTTTAATTTTTTTTAATTGATCTGTGTCTGATCACTTTCACTTTTTAATACATTCAGCATCACGATATCTAATTTACTACTAATACAAATTCATTTCATCGTATTCTGATCACACCAAAATTTATCATTAGGCTAATGTATTGTTATTATATGTGGCAGATTAGGCATTAATGGCAGAAAAATGACATTTTACACCACTGTTAAGGCTAGGGCTGATAACTTTTACTTTTTCAAATATTTTCATGTTATATGAGGTGTTTTCAAGTGCTTTGTTGTGGGTTTATTTATTGCATGTTGTTTTATTAGAACGATGAAGTCAGAAGACTGATGGTTGTGGTATAAATTTTGCAGCCGGTGGAAGTTTCCTGTCTCTAAGCTTGCGTGTCAAAACCATATTGCGCTGCATAAACCACTCAGTGAAATATGACAGATAAAATCTTTACTATACATACAATGACATTTTTAAGAGAGTTGTGAAAGTCTTGTCTTTGCAAATACTTTTTATGGTTCGTTTTAGTCAAAGTTAGCAGCTTGATGTCAATACACTGAGTGCCTGAAAGTTTAGACGATCACGCGAGAGTGTTTGAAAGTTTGTTCAGAGAACTATTGTCATACGTGGCTCTATCCTGTCACGGGAAACCTGCCAATCTAATATTCCACACAGGTTAAAACAAATACTAGGACACCGGAGGAACATCTGGACCTTCCAGATGTTCCTCTCAAGATGAATCTCTCTCTTGGCTTTTGCTCAAAACTAGAACAGATTTAAGTGTTAGTTTATTAGTCAAAAGAGTCACATCAAATGCTGTTTATAACCCATGAATCAGTTTGCTAACAAACAGGAAGAGCTGCATGTGTGTATGCAGTATGACCTGATAAAAACAAAAAGGAAAAAAGAGAGAGAGAGAGAGAGAGACTTTGATCCTGGTAACCACAGAGTCACTCAAACCATGGGGAGGAGAGAAACGCAAATAGCGGAGGATATGGCTTTCCAAACAACATGTCATCAAGCAGCATAGCAAGTTCATCTGAGGATAAGTGTGGGGGAGGAGGAAATAAGTTCATTTTCTCTCTCTCCCTCTCTCTCTCCCTCTCTCTCTCTCTCTCTCTCTCTCTCTCTCTCTCTCTCTCTCTTTCTCTCTCTCTGCCTATTCTCTCTGCGCCCTCCCCCCTTTTTTTTCTTTATTCACCCTATCTGTACAGTACAATATGCCATAATAAGTCCTTATCACACCCTCAAACACGAGCCTGAAAGCTGACTCGACTGAACGCAAGCTAAACCACGCACAACTGCAAACCATGTAGCATGTGCCAAAATGTTTACAGCTCGCAGGACGTCTGGTGTAATACTGTCAACTAGTTTACAGAAAGCTATTTTTGTAAATTGTAGCTAATTTTAATGTCTTTTGTTTTGATAGCTCCCGTGTTTCCTGTGGTAACAAAACAAACCGAGACCCTAACCCTAACCCTGCAATCTTACAATACAAGCCTCTTCATGTATAGAACAATGCTTCCAACAGAGGGATCTGGTTCATACTGGTTTGTGAACAGGTCTATCAAACAGCAGCATTCAAGAGCATTTAAGAAGTATACGACTTGTCATGTATGCTGTACAAACCGAAATGCTTATTCCACCCATGTGGGATCCTTTTTCATTTTGTGGTAAAATAGACGCCGAACAGTAGCCACAGTACAGCTGAAGGATATTTTATGTTGCCTCTGGTTTCTTGAACCTACGTAGCATTCCTGCAACACAGAAACCAAAATGTTTAATGAAAAAAAAGCCTAAATGCTTTTTTATCTCTAGAATTTCCTGTTTGAAACGTTGAGGTAATGATCACTGAGTGAAACTTGTGTTTGTTGTAGCCACTGGAGTTGTAGTGTCTTTAGGCTCCAACTTGTAGTAAATTATACTTAAATGATGCTTTTTACTACAGTACTTTAAGAGGCAGTAACACAGCCACTAAAATGTCTTTTTACTCAGTGCATGTGTTTTATCGAACCATGCTTTGTAAACAGACTGGTCATTACACTAACTATGCACAAATGCTTTGTTCATTATTCCTAAATGCTTTTAATCCAAAAATTAAAAAAAACCAACTTCATTATTTAAAAGAAAATCCCGATGTGTGTCAATCGAACGGAAGTGGTGGAGATTTAGGCATTGTGTTCGGTGCAAGCGAAGCAGACACGTGTACAGTGTGGAAGGTGTCAGTACGAGAAGTGTAAAAATGCAACAGAAGTGAATAAAGGGAGACTTCAGTACAAAGACGAATACCGAGGCCAAAACAAAGGCAGAATCAAAAATGACAAATACCTGGAGGTGAGTTTTTTGTACAGGTCAGGCTAGTGTTCACCCGCAGAGAATTAGGCCGTGGTGGCGGCGAAAAAAAAAAAAAAAAAAAAAGGTGGGTTCGAAATGAGACAAGAATGCATTTCCACATCCCTCTCTCTCGATTGCAAGACGAGGGAAAGGCAGAGTAGTGTACCAGCAAGCAACCCCACTTGAACAGGGGCTGGGGCTTGAGAGCAGTTTCTGGGCCATGCCCTCCTCTCTCCCTGCCCACTTTTGCCCTGCTGCCAAGAGGGAGAGACAGCAAGCAGAAAGGGAGGCAGGAAAAGAAATCATGAAGTCACAAAATTGTGCTGATACGCTCTTACTAAAGATATAAAATCCACCTGAAATACGCATAAAAGTAGACTGAGCTATGCTTTGAGGCAAAGTCAAAGAGTTGACTCGCCGTCTATACTGTATACTGTAGATTATATGTCATCAAATAGACATCTCACTTGATTGTATGATTTTGGGTACTGGGGAGTGGGTAAAGGAATAAGACGTTACTACTTACATGCTGTCTTGTAACAAAGCCAAATGTTTGACAGATTTATCTACAGTTGGCCAAACAATTCAGTGCCAGATATTCCTGAAGCATTTCAGAGCAAATGAGTTAAAGGCTTCTCTCAGAACCGTGCAGTGAAGCCTTTTGTCAGCAGTTGGCAGCATTCCCAGGTAGTACATGCCTCACAGTTCCCATTTTCAGTAGTCACTCCGCACGTCTTTAGTTGTTCTGCACCTGCCTGTGTTTTTATTCGTATTTGTTGCAGAGTCGATAGAAAATCAAGGCAAGCACTGTTGTTCTGATTTAATTTGACTGTACTGGTGAACAGAGACCAGTGTTTACTGTCAACATAACAAAGCAAACGCGCGGTCTGGGATGTTTACCACAATGCATCCTCAAGTGACAAAATGTGTCACCGAGCTCTGAAGTGAAAACAAGGGCAAGAGAAGGGTGAGTCTCTGGGAAGAAGCAAATCCAAAGGTAACGAGAAAAAAAAAAGACTAAAATAATCCAACATGCAAGTCCTGAACAGAACGTTTTTTTTTTTAAATTTTCAAATATGTCCATGCCACAGAGACTCATCAGTATCTTTCCTCAGGCAATATCCAAGACAGCTTCCTGTGTGACGTCACAGACTCTTCTTTTTTTTTTAAAGCAGCTATTTCCATACATTTACTTTAAATCCTTTTTTCTCCTCATGCAGTCTCCAGGTCATTTCTGTGTGTATTCCTGAAGAATTTGTAGTTTAAATGAACAAGGGTAAAAAAAAATTTAAAAAAGGCAAGCATGAATCATTGTGCTGACATCTCAGGCAGGTCGGAGGAGAGGCGAGAATCACCCTTTACAAATCTTAACTCTGTCTTTCTCTTCCTGCTAGCGAACACTGAGCTTGTAAAAGTTTCAGCTGCGAAGGCTTGGGCCAGCCTCCTCTGGCACCGTTTCAAAAGAGCACTGCCTGTTTCAGAAAAACGAAGGGGACAAGTCTCCAAGGGGAGTGCTGGCTCTTTGCACTCTCTCTCCCGCCACCCTCTCTCACTCTTTCCCTCTCTCTCTCGATGACTCAGGGCAGTGACCGCTCTCAGGACTTTTTACTCTCTGCTCCCTGGGTAATGCCAGCTCGCTCCTTAAGGCATCTGTTCATCTGTTAGACATCCACGGTAGTCTGAATCGCTCCAGAGAGGCTGGTCTGTATCACAGACACCCAGAGAATAGGAAATGCAAGCTACAGCACTATTTCCTGGATACTTTGTCCTCCATTTCAGATTTGTGTCAAGCTCTCACGAGGCTCAGCACTGCTTGTGTTACAGTTCACACAAGGTTTTGGCTGCTTTGCCTTTATTTCTGCTCTGAGCGGCTCAGGGATTCTCATCTAACCCTTCCACACTGCTTCCTTCACGTAGCCGTCCAAATATGCTATTTCTTATTTGCAGCATTTAAACTGAACAGTTCATATGAATAATGCACTCCGTGGCAGAAAGTGCACAAAAGGAGGCGGTGGTAAAGTGTGCTTGTTTTTTTGCAAAGCCTCTCTGTGCATGTGCTGGAAAAAAACTCAGTTCTCTGAGACATTTTGCCGCACACAGTACATAATAATACAAAAAAGTTATGTTATATGACATTCTGAAATGAGAGCGAGGCTGTCAACTGTTTCCTGCCAGACTAAAAGCTGTGCAAAGTCCATAACTACAGTTATTGTGCTCCAGAAATACACTGAACCTTCGCACAGTTATCTACACAGTGGGGAGGGTGTAAAGATCACATAACCTACTGTAAGCTGTAAAAATTAGGAGAAACAACTGCTTTTTTCTCAGAGACTGTAAAAACTGTTGGAATTTGCGGTGCCGTTGTTTGCTACAGTAGAACCATGACGGTCCAACATGGAACCTGTAGCACCAACAGATAACCACAGAGCCAACAGAGCCCCGTTAATCTTACACACTGGACCTTTAATGTCACACGTGTATGACACTGTAGATGCATGTACAGTGCATTCCCCCTCACATCTGCATGCATCTGCATATATGTTGGTGTACCTTTGAAGATTGTATTGGCCTTAATAGCATCCGTGGCGCCAGCCTCTGAGGCCTGTCCACTGGGACCATCCATTTGAGAGTTTGCTTACAATACAGAAGTGATGTCATCGCCACTGACTCTGCAATTTGCACGTCTTTGTGTATTTCAACGGCCTCCCCTCCGATCTTTCTCTCCTATGGGTCAATAAGGGCACATAATGCACTGCCTTGCGTGGCTATAATGTGATTCCCCGGTATCTTGCTGGGAAGATTTTATTAACGTGGAAGAGGGTGAGTGAAGAAGTGTTCTCACTTTGCTCTTTATTGGATTTGGCACGTTGCTGCTCGAGCTTTCGTGGGAAACTTTTGTTCCAGCACTGTCTCAGCCAACCCTGGTGATCAAGTGAAGACCATATCTGTACAAATAGAGACAATTTTGTGTTGAGAGAAGTATAAACTGGATAGCTTAGCTCCTGAAACAGCAACAGAATATTCAGAGGTTTACAAAGTGGGAAATCAAGGGGCACTTCAGAGAGGATATACACACTCATAAGTGGAGTATCACATTCTTTTCTAGATTACACATTTCACTTGATCCGATACCTCTCTGAAAAAGCACAATTATTACCTTTTGGTTTTTTTAATCGTTTTCTTTTGAAGGCCTCAAATGGAGTTCTGAGGACTTAAATGCATAAATGTTTAGGAAACCCTCATCTTGCTATTTTTTTTTTCTTCTACACCAGTGATGGAAATGTTGGACTATAAGCCTGTTATCCAGCACTTTGTTCTGGTGTGAAATATCTTATTCAAATATTAGATAGACACAGCAACCGATCAGTGGTTCAGACATTCTTGATCCCCAGAAAGTGGTGAGGCATGACTTTCCATCTCATGTCATCAAATAGTTAAAAAAGTCCACTTTTCTAATGACTTATTTTTTCTAAATTTAAAAATGCATATAAACTCACATACTATGCATACTCTAGGAGCCATATAGGTAAAACAACAACAACAATATGACTAGAATTGCAATGAAATTAAATATCCAAACATTTATATCATGTGCTCATGAAGTCTACTGATGACTAAATAATAATAATAACTTTATTTATATAGCACCTTTTAAAAACAGCATTTACAAAGTGCTTTGACAGACAAGCATGAACAAAATAGTCAGGCAAAATAAGAAGAACCAAGAGTGCTAACATGCTAACATTCCACCATGTTAAAGGAGCATTGCAGAGAGATTAGTATTTCCGTAATTTAGTGCCCCCATTTTCAGAGTGGAAATCCACTGTGGTAAAAATGGACACTATACAGGTGTATTTGTTAGAATTATATTACTTTTGATCCAAAAGCTAGTATTACTTAATACTTCAACGGCAAGAAGCCCAGCTCGGTGTCTGTCTTTCAGCCTTTTATCTCATGAATTTCAAAAAAAATCTTGCTTGTTCACTCTCTCTTTTTCTCTTCTTCAGCACCCCCTTCAGTTTTTCCACGTCAGTCATTATGTTCATAGAGGTTACTCAGCCAGGTTACAATGTCCACTTTCCCAGTTCTGGTTTAAGCACGAGGCTGACTTTGCTCCCCGTCAGCAATCCCCTGGACCTGGCTATAGATACTTTTCTGTCCATCATGAAACTCTGTAAATCTCTAAGAGTGGATCAGCAGCAGCCAGAGGGCACCAGAGATAAAGCAGAAAACATTTTCCCACTAAAATATGATCCAATTTCAGCAAAGCAGTTAAATAGTTTGTGGTATGCAACTTAGAGCCATTAAGTGTCACACTTAATGGCTCAGAGCACAAAGTTACATAGTGCAGAAACCTTTAAAACCTGCTTTTTAATGGACGAGAAGTTGCAATGTCGCTTTAATGTTAGCAAGTATATGTATATTTAATCTGATAGCCTGACTTTCCTCTGGCGCCACCCTTAGGTCAGATTAATACTTTTTTTCCACACCAGTAATAAGAATCTAAGAAAGTAAACTTGTCTGTCCATTTTTCAGGATGTGACCTTGTTGAATCAACAGTTTGATGTTGTGAGTTTCATTTTTATCTACAGTCCAAGGGCCTATTTTTGCTCCTGAATGTCATCTTTCCATTTATAATGAATGGAGGAGACCTCCTGCCATTGTCTACCCCTCCACCTTCCTTGAACAATTCTTCCTTTGGGGATAGATTCATTTACCCCAGATTTTCCTGTTTCGTCTTCATTGTTTGTCCTTCCTGAGATATGGGCCTTCTCTGAGTTGATGATTCACCCGGCTTTACAGTGCCACTGGGTTCACGTCCTCAACGACGTGCTGTTTCAGCACTGAACCCGCGGGTGAACTAAAATATCATGATCATACCCCCTCCTCAAACACAGGTCACTGCCTCTGGAAGCTCTACCTTTATGTATCTAACATAATTCTTCCTGGCTTAATGTTTGCACAACTGCATTGAATGGTCCCTGTTTCACCGTAAATATGATTCATGTGTTTTCATTTCATTCAGCCTTGTTGTTACAGTTGCTGGTATAGTAAGAGCTGGTTTTACAGCCTCTCTGGTATACTCCTGCTGCTTCTCATTGCTCCAACAATGTTTACCATCTTGCTCGCAGTAATAAAACACAAATGACATGAAAATGGATTGGAAACATATACGTAGCGTATGGTGAGAAACTCCTTGTAGATCCTGTCTCTTTAAGATCTTGATGGCTTCTCCGCTGCTCCCTTGAGGTCGCTGGCCTTCCTTAGGCCGCCTGCCAACTGCCATGTTACTGTCAAACGTTTGCAGAAATGCCAGCAAAGCCATTAGTCTAGACCCTTTTCAAGAGTCAGCAGACTGGACAGCGTGAGCAGCACTGTGATGCACAGAGACAAAGAGTCTGCCCTTATAAAACTACAGCACACATAACTTTTCCTTCTTTATTTCCTATCACATGTGTTATTGTTCACTTCAGCTGTTATTACTCTCCTCCCATCTCCGCTTGTGAGCCTGAGACTTCAACCAGACAGGACTGAGATGAGCGTTTGAGGTTATAGGAAACCACCTTTGCGATGGACAATTAACTTTTTGAAATATTACCCTTTGGGTTTAGTCAGTCATTTTTAAAATATGTAAGCGTGAAGTCAATTACAGTACCTCCGTGTGCCCCCTGGTGCCTCACAGCTGCTTCTTGTATTGTTTTTGTCTCTTGGGGTGCAGCAGCATCTGGTGGTTGACTGAGGATATGACAGTTTGTTTGTAAAATACTGCACTGACTGACTTTTTTGATTCAGGGAGGTTCACAAGCCAGATCTTTTCTTACCATTATATAATGCTGTCTTACCGAATTATTATGTTGTTTTAGCTATAAAAGTTAAGAGAACCTTCCCTTTTCTCTCTCTCCGTCTTTATATATGGAATTTCTTAAATAAACATACAATTCATCTTCTGTCAGTAAACCACCATGTAGATGATGTTTCTGGTTTAGTTATGCACCACACACTGAATTAAAAAAAAAAAAAATCATTTACTTTTGCCCAGTTCACTGAGTTTACATTTCTTTTACTGGGAATCCTCCTGAGCTTTCCTATGAAAATCCTAGAAATGCTCACAGATGGTGAGCAGCTGATTAAAGTAATCCTAGTTGAAGGGTCGGTCATCCTGGTTGTGTGGTAGTCGATGGGGGGACCTGTTGCTTTGTTAAAAATCCTCTTAGAAGTCGGGTCATGTGACCCCTCTTTGGGCTACAGGATGTGTATGGAGCCGTGTGGACGCTGACAAGCTGCATGGGTCACACTGCTGTCTAGAAAAATCAACTGCTCGGTGAGAGGCGTGTTTTTGTATTCATATACCTTCACGTACATGTTGAATATTTGAACTGGGTATCCTTGTCAGTACACTGTCCTTCTCATCTTTGCTTATTAGGACCAAAATCTGTAACCTGTTTATGCATCAGCCATGCCTCTCCACAATCACATCGTGAAAGAGGCCTGGACACAGGAGAGGTATGTCAGCATACAGCAATACAGAACTTTGCGAATGTGTCTACAATCTCAGGTTTATCCACAAGAGGCCAACTCGGTGTTAGATATCCATTTCTTCTTCCATTAGTCCGACCTGAGGCCTTATGATTTTCTGAATGTTTTTGTTGAGCTGAGTATCAAGGGAAAGCTTTGATTGTTGCTGTCAGGCAGACCAATGTAGGTCCCATTCATACCTCCCCCGTGTGACCTGCTGAAGGAGAATGACAATGACACAAGTGTAAGATGAGAAGCTTTTTACACCTTCTTCGCTACTGGCTGCCAAAATATGGGTAGTATGTTAAACTATTTGCACAGATCCTAGAATTACCTCACAATGAGCCTGAACTGAACACTGGATCCAGATGAGGATTTTTATGTTTTCATGCTATGGAGGAGATGGTGAGGCGAGGGGTCTGCAATCAGCAACAACACAGCTAGTTGCTCCTTTAGACTAAATATCTTTGTGTTTTGGAATATGCAATATGAATATGCCAACTTGGGTTTTGGACCTTTTTAAAATAATCCAGATTATAAACCGCATAGCAAAATAAAAGCTGACACTGAAATGACACAGTTGTAATGACTGATCAAACTACTATGATACCGAACAACGAAGATAGCAATATGATTGTATTAAATTAATAACACGTTTATTATGTTGTCATGTATGTGTGTTGTTTTTGCCCCAGGATTCAAGACGACGAGGACTCTGATTCAGTTCAGCAGCTCCAAGTTCAGGTAAGTCTTTAATTTACATGTTGAAGTAGACGTCAGCCACAAATACTAGTGACCTACAGTACAATAGCTGTACTGAAGCTTTTCTAAGTGCGTTGGATGTAAACATTAGTTCTATGCCTCTGGATAGTGGACACACGTGATAGACGAATCTTCTCCCTCCTCCCGAGCTTTTGTTGGTTTGTCCCGTTGACGTGTTCCTACAGAGCAGATGGCTTTACACATAAATCCTATTAACAACTTTCTGCTGATGGAGACGCAGTGAGTACAGGGCTTTCCCACTCTTTCATTATCTCCGCCGAGAAGGCTGCTTTTTTATTTCCTAACCTCTAAAGAGAAGCAGTGGTAGCCTAGAGACTGAAGTTGGAGGCCACGCCATGTCTGCAGAGAAGGTAAAAGGGTGGGGTTGTGGCTTTGTGGATTTTTCTTTTATTGGCTTTCAAATTAGATTACTTCTCAGTGTTCATTCAGCTGCCTGTTGATGACGTAATGATATTTAGGGAGTGAGACCTAAATCATAACAAAGGCCACTCTAATAAGAGTCAAATAACAAATATGCTGTTGTCATACAGCAATAATGACTATCCGAGTTTAGGGTAACTACTGCTCTCTGTGCAAAGCCCCTGATAGGAAGTGTTTCATCAGGGTAATCAACAAAGACAATATTCAGACATGACTTAAAATCTGGAAAGCATCACTCCAGGCAGCTGCATCAGGGGCCATCTTCGTATCTGTCATTAACTTGAATCTCGATTGATGTTTTGTCTCATCTCCCAAGCAATGTGCCTGCAAAAGCACGCATGAGGGATTGAAGGAAGGCAGTAATCCAAACTACTTACAGTGCTGTGGTGACGTCCAAACCGAATGCAACTGCAACGGCACCTCCTTCCTCATGTCACTTCCTTCTTTACTATATTTACTTTGAAAGGTTTCCTTTATATCAATCGGTTCATTTTTAGCTAATTGTCAAACAGATCTTGCATCATCAAATGCAGATATTAGGTCACTGGGTCCTTTTGTACAATAGGTTAAGGTGATTATTGGATCATAACTTCATAAACCTGCTCATTAAAATTGAGTCTTGTGAACTGCAGTGATTGGGCAACATGTATGTCATCCAGAATTTACAAAGCAGTATCTGAAACAGCTCTTGGGCAGTGGCAAGACAAAATAGTTTAACAAAGTGATTTTTTATTAAATTTTGAGGACAAAAATTACAGAACTGTAATGGAAAAAAGTGTGTTAAAACTAGCCACAGTTAAATATAATAAATAAATATGCTCATTTAGGTTGGAAGTAAAATTTAATTTGATAAACTTTAACACATTTTCATATGACAAATGGCAAATCTGCTGTCATTACTCTGAGTTGTGGACACAAATAGACTTCCATCATGCAGGATCTGCATCTAATAGGATTACCTTTACTGTCTCTGCTGGCTGCAATCACACTGACCTCCTTCTGTGTGACTTGGAGAGTGACACACTGTTCCTGTCACTTTGTACAAAGGTTTAGTCATCAGACTCCCGTCATATAATAATGTCATAATGTGAGTAAGAAGACATACGTGGATATTGTGTGGTAAAACAAATGGTCAGGCGTTCAAGTCCCCCTTAGGACTTAATCGTAAGCTTGTGTCTGAATATAATAACAGAATAGAATAGATAAACAGGCAAAGAGTCAGTCAGAGAAGTGTGTTTGTTCGTTTCCTTAGCACTCATCGATACCTGAACAAGTTACACAAGTTAGTACCAGCACAGTATCATTGTTATTACCTCATGCCAAGACATTTCATTCACTTCCTGTACCTAAACCATAAATGCGTTTCTTTACTTTTGCACTGATGTGAGGATATCCTTTACATAATTTAATATGAACCACTGACCAAACAATTACAAGTTCTATTTTATACTAGAACAACAGGAGCAGTAGTATAACTCTTCTAAATATGTTTGTCCTTTCTACCCCATGCTTCACATCCGACTTTCTAATGGTGAGTTGTTGTTCTTTTTTAATGAAAGGCTCCCAGTTTTCATTTTCCTCCAGCGTTTGTCACCTTCTCTCTACTCTCTTGTCCTTCTCTCATCGGTCTCACCTCGAATCTCTTTTGTGTCTTTGAAGAAAATCCATAGAAGCCGAAAAAGAAGAAGGAGGAGGCAAATGGCACAACGGAGGCCAAGCTGAATGGAAAGGAGGCCAAGCCCAAAAAAACAAAGACCAAGAAAAATGAAGATGATTCAGAAGAGGACACTCCTGCCACCCAAAGTGAGGACTTTAGTGAGAGAAGCATCTGTGATATTTGGCATGCCTGTGCTTTGATCTAACCCCACCGCTTACACCACTTTTACCTCATCGACATTACAGACGGAAAGAAGGTGAAGAAAAAGAAACCAGAGAAAGATAAAGAACCAGAAAAGGAAAAGGAAAAAGAGAAAGAGCCGAAAAAGAAAGCCAAAAGTGCTCCAAAGAAGAAGAAAGGTATGCTGTTATTGGTGTGGGCAGTATGAAAAGAATATTAAGTAATAAAATGACCTCTTAATTTGAATATATATATTTGTAAATAAATATGCAGGTTCAGGTTCAGATGATGACGACGATGACGACGATGACGAGGACACCCCCAAAAAGAAGACTAAGAAAAAGACAACAAAGGACACGTCTCCATCTGCAAGTTCGGCCAAAGAGAAGAAATCTAAATCTAAAGGTACGTCAAGAAGGAGCAGGACAGTTTACTACAGGCATTAACAGTGTGATCTAAACAGCAGTTATACAGTAAGACCAGACTAATGTTGGTAAGAGGATTAGATGATTTTATTGTGTAATGGTGAGTGAGTGGAAACACTGACTTAGTGGCAATCAGGCGTCAGGCGTACCTGACCTTAAGTAATCAGCTGTGGAAAATGTCATTAAAATGGCCGTAACAGTCAAATCCCGACAATTTTCTTTAATTTTTTTTTGCATAAAAGTTGCAATTAGGTTACATACAAATTAGCCTTTGTATGTAGCTCTAGAGAAAATGATGTCAGGCACTTTTGTTTTTCCAAACAGTCAAACACACTCTGCTTAAGCCCAACTAGAAAACACTGATTAGCCAACTAGCTTGCTAAGTTATAACCTTGATGAGAATAACTGAAAATTTTGGCTCCCAACCTTTCCCCAACCATTTTCTATCACTAAGTGAACTGACGACCCCTGAATAGGTGGCACCACCATGAGGTTGGTCTTTGTGGTTTTAAATGACAGGTAGATGGATTGGAAGGTACAGACATCCATGTTGCCTTCAGGGTAAAGAACTTCAGTGATCCCCTGACTTTTCAGCTTGTATTTCGTCTTGTATTGTATTCTTATTTAGACTTATTGTACTGCAGGCCAACGTGCTATTCTCAAAGCACCCAGTGTGCAAGTGTAGTCCTGAAATATTCATCCAGTACATCCAAACATAATTTAACTTATCTCACTATTTCTTTTTTTATTTTTTATTTTTTGGAACAAATGATGGCAAACCTGTGTTTTACAGTGTGGGAAGGGCAACTTCTGATGAGTGTAACTCACTAATTAATTACTTTGACTAGGCTAAAATTAAGTGAGAGTCAGCGCGGTGATTTAATTGAGCTATTTATCATTTCAAAAAATGAATTACTGTACAGTATATAGCCCAGAGTGCTGCTTCCCTTTTCTATGACTTTGGTTGGATCATGTCCAGAGCTTTTGCCTCCGAGCTGAACTTAACCTTTCTCCACCTCAGATCAGCCGACAGTCATTTCAGGAATACCTGCTCTAACTTGTATCTGTGGCTCCCTGCTCCTCCTGGAAAGTAAAGTGAAGTAAAAGCCAGGAGCTCTGTTTATGGTAACCATGGAAACAGATTTAATTATATCAGTAACGATTGCAATGTGTTTTCATGTTTGTGAATTTAGTTTTGTTTCCTTCTGTTTTATGTGTAGAATAATAAATGATACGGCATGTTGTCATGTTGTTACTTTGGAAGTTTTCATGATACAACATATCACCTCTATTGCTATCTAATTAATATGATGAACTATAAAGCTTTTTTTTAAGGGTCTGTAATAAAAGGATCGCTCATCATAGTGATAACTGGGTATTTTCACCGGCTTTCGCAGTTTTCCTCGTCTCTACGGAGCTTCTTTTTTTTAGCCCCTTCAGCTTGTTGTTTTGGTTTTCTGGCTCACAACACACTTTCTAGCAACTAGCAACTAAACTGGTGGCCACAGTGGATTACCTACTGTAACAGCCAAAAAGACAAACAATTCACGTTAGACCAAAAACAGCTGCTGTGAATTGTATTTAAATTATACAGATATTTGTCCCTTGCAGTCTTCTTCATATACGTATTTATAACAGGCTGTCACTGTCATAAACAACAAAGTGTGTTGAATCTTTAGTCTGACTATTTAACAGTTAGCCTAATCAGTCAAACCCTTTTTTACCAGTGACTAGACATATTTTGATAAATTAATTCAATGCTAAGGAGCTTACCGAGGCAGATTTCTAACCACATTCTTTCACTTCCAGAAATGCATTAATGTCAAACCTGCACAGGGAACATAAACAGCTTTCAGCAGTCAGAAGGGGATATGAGAGCATGTTGGGACTGATTCGTTGTTGTGGAACAAGTTCTAAGAATGAGCTTTGACAGTATCGTGACTGTAATCGAGGTTTTGAGGACACCCGACTGGTGCCATTGGATTTGAACGAGGAATTTGGCGCCCTTTGCCGAGCTATTTTCCAAGTTATGCGCTCTCAGCTTTGGCAGTTTGTATCTCCTGCATGTCAGCTCTGACGGAGAGAGAGCAGCAGAGCAAATATCTGCAATGTCAGTCTACTCCCAGTGTGCTTCATCTGCTTTCCCCTTGGTCTAAATCGCTTTAGCTGTCGAGTATATGACCATAAACCTAGCAGCCAGATATGGGTGAAACCTGACACCGTCTAATGTTCCGAAGTGCTCAGAATTTGACGGAACAGCTGGAAGAAAAAGGGAGAGCAAATTTCAAACTGAACACACACAAAATCAGGATTGCATGCAAAAAATTTGTTCTGCTCTTACAAATCTGTCCCGCTTTCAAATCTGTGCTTCCTGACTGATTGCAGTTTGGATTTGTTTTGCACTTACTCCGTACTTCTTTCCAAGTCCACTTTCTGACACATAAAGGAATTTATTTGCCACAGAAAAAGAGGAAAGATCACAGAAAGGATTAAATTCCTCAGTGAATGCTCATATATTCTCCAGTTGGGTATCACATTCAAGGATATCTAACATTTTTTGAATTTCACTTTTTGTCTCTCATTCCTCAGACGACAAAGATTCTGATGGGAAAGAAAAAAAGTCCAAGTCAAAGGAGAAGGAGAAGGACAAGAAGAAAGAACCAGCTTCAATGTTCCAGATAAATGGAGAAAAAGACTCAAAAAGCAAGAAGAAAGGTGATCGATAAAACCGTCACATAAATCTGTGGTTTGCACAATGACCAGTGTTGTTGTTCTTACAAATGAATGGAATTCACAAAAAAAAATCTTTACATCTGTTTCCCAAAACAAGCTGCCAAATCAGACAGTGATGACAGTGAGGAGGAGACAAAGACGACCAAATCAAAGAAGAAATCCACAGCTGGCTCCGCATCCATGTTCCAGACAACAGGAGACAAGGACAAAGATAAAGACAAAGACAAAGACAAAGGCAAAGACAAAGACAAGAAGACAAAGAAGAAAGGCAGGTTTACTGTTAACTTTGTCCTCCTTCGCAGTCGCTCACAAGTATCTAACGATTTTTTGTCTTACGTTTCAGGAAAGGCAGATGATAGCGACGATTCTGAGTCAGAGAAAGAGGAAAAATCAAAAAAGAAAAAAGGCAAAGGGAAGAAGAAAAAGGTATTTCAAATCTCACCTGTGTTCACCTTTTTGAACAACATTTCAATTTCAGTGTGAGAGATAAAAGTGCATTTACGCTTCTTTACCAGGAGAGATCTCCATCACCCGAGATTGAGTTTGACGACTTGGAGAAGTTTGTGTTACAGCCAGCTCAGCAGGGCATGACTGTCAAATGCAGAGTGACTCGAGACCAGAGAGGGATGGACAAGAGCCTCTACCCTCTGTATTACCTTCACCTCGACAATGAGAAAAAGGTCAGGGCTTTATCATCATCATCACAGTTTGATTTAGCTTGTAGTTTGTTTTTATTTCTTCTCACGTTTTGAATTCAGAGAAACAGTGACGCGTAAATGAGTAGCTGTCACGTGTCAACAAGCAGAAATATAGACTCGAGTCAATTTGAGTCGCTGTTTGACGACTTAGAACAGAAAATAAACGACTCGTGACGCGTGGCCTGACTTGAAGGACTTGTCTGTGTTCATTTATATTTTCAGTTTTAACATAAAACATTAAAGATGTCCAATTCAAAATGTTAACAGCGACATTACAAGTGTCCCTGTAACTTTTTAAGGACTTCACTTCTCCAAAAAAAAAAAAAGACTTAACTTGTTTGAGATTTGGCAGATGAAATCTTCAAATCTAACAACTTTTTTTTTTTTTTAACCTTTGTAGACATTCTTGTTGGCCGGGAGGAAACGAAAGAAAAGTACAACTTCAAATTACCTCATCTCCATTGACGCCACAGATTTATCAAGAGGTGGAGAGAACTTTGTTGGAAAGTTGAGGTACACTGCACTTCAAAAATCATTCCTGCAGAAATTGTACTTATGTATTCTTGTGGTGTATTGTTTTTATTGAGTTTTTAATTTGTTATTTAGGTCTAATTTAATGGGGACTAAGTTCACCGTATTTGACAATGCTCTGCATCCAGACAGAGCTCTTCCAGACCTGTCTAATGCACGCCAGGAATTAGCAGCCATTATCTATGTAAGTCATTAAACAGCTTGCCATAAATTACGCACATTTCATGAATACTGTTTTAGGGTGCGTTTGATTTTAATGGTTAAACTTGAAAATGGTGATCTCACTTATTTCTGGCACCAGGAAACAAATGTCTTAGGAATGAAAGGGCCCAGAAGGATGACGGTCCTCATTCCAGGAATGAGCAAAGACAACGAGCGAGTACCTTTCCGACCAAGAAATGTAAGATCAACGTTTTATTGTACTTTATTTTCATTGCTCTGAGTAGATCATAAATAAACACAGAATAAATAGAATAAAGTCCTGAACAGACCAGGACACTGGGGGTAATATATCAATTCATAATGAGGGTTTTGTTTGACACACACAGACACACACACACACAAAAAGAACACTGTATCGTTGCCAAAGAGAAAACTAACATAAGATAATAATAAAATGGGGTGGGGTGTTACATTACAGGCACTTTAAAATATTTTACAGTCTATTACAGGCTCACAGAATTGTTGTGTTTGTGTATGTCTTATTATTATATTATATTATATTTATTATTAAATGGTCAGTTCATCCAAATCACACACACAGACACACACACACACAACTCATGGTAAATAAAGCTGGGCAAGAAAAGAGAGAAAATGTAATTTAATAATTGAGATTATCAAGTTGGCACCTCCAGCTGTGGATATCTTGACTTGTCTCTATTCATGTGTGTGAACCCATCAGGTGACTCATTGGCTAAATCAGGCATCCCAGACTTCCCTGCTGTGCACATTGTCAACAGATTATGGCCACAGCTTGATTTGTAGAATGTTGTCTATTTATTATGACAACTTGTTAAATCATATTGTTTTTTCTTCTTTTCCTGACCTTTGCCAATTCTTCTCAGGACTGTGACGGCTTGTTGATAAGAAACCAGAATAGACGGATGGAAAATATAATCGAGCTTCACAACAAGACACCCGTGTGGAATGAAGAAACTTCGTCTCACGTGCTCAATTTCAACGGCAGGGTCACCCAGGCCTCCATCAAGAACTTCCAGATAGTCCATAGCAAAGACTGTGAGTACGGCCCATTTATAGACGCGGACACAAATTCAACCTTGTAAAAATAACAAGGATTGATAAGTTTCTCTTTAGTTTTGTAGGTCAAACTAATAGGTCAAAGATTTAAAGACGGTGTCTGAAGGCATTTGTTAATAAAAACCATATCCTAATTTAAGCTTGTTGCTGTAATACTTAGCTACAGTTTAGAATCAAAGTAATATTTCTTCTTTGAGATAAGACAATAGATGCAAAAACTATTTGATTGTTTTGTAATTTAATGACTGAATTCCAAAATGCGAAAATCAGGACCCATCCTGTAAACATGCTAATTCATTATATTAGTTTGTACACAATATTAGTTTGTTAGCATGTTCGTGAAGTTTGCATTTTGCTCAAAGCTCAGTGTTTCATTTCTAATAAATTGTTATTTATATATTTGCCTACATTCCTTGTCTTTTCCAGTGGACTACATAGTGATGCAGTTTGGGCGAATAGCTGATGACATTTTCACGCTGGACTACAGCTACCCGATGTGTGCCGTGCAGGCCTTCGCCATCGCACTCTCCAGCTTTGACGGTAAAATCGCGTGCGAATAGCAGAAAGATTTCCCCTCGTCTACTAATACTGAAACCTGCCACGCGCTCCCACTCGCATCAGAACATCTCTTTGACTTTGGATCCGCCCACAACACTTCCTGTTGATGGATACTGATAACAAACGATGGTTCCTTGAATGCAGCAATACTCGCTTGCTGCACTATGGCCTTGATGTGATTCACCAAAGGAGTAAGAAACTAAATTGGTCTCGTATTATCATCTGATCTCGCACGACACGAAACAGGAGGGTCCCGTTTTTTTTTTGTCTCAGTACTGTAATTCAGTGGAAACGTCTAAATTACTGCAAATTACTTGAAAGGACTCCATTGGCTGGAGAGTTACGGGTGTTTTGGTGGTATGCCTTGATGATGAAGGTGTTTTAAGACCACTGACATCATTAAAAGACGTTGAACTCTGCTATGTTTCGGCTGTGTCCAGCTGTCTTGCGTTGTACTGCTGTGTGTTGGGCATGTCACTTACATCTTCTGTCAGATCTGTCCGGTTACACTCACAACATAACTGATACTAATTTACTTTTAGGCCAAGGACAACAGGTATTAAGTCTCACAGCTGGGTAACACAACAGACCTTTAGTAACTTTAGTGAAGCATAGCCTTCAGGTATCAAGCTATGCTAGAGAAACAGACATAGAAGTGTAACATTTTGGGTGTAGACGTGTCTTCAGTTGTTGGTATCTAGTGCTAACATGTCATGTTTGTTTATATTTCAGTTTTGTTTCCCTTCCCATCTCAGATTTTTGGATCTGAGCTCCTGTAGGTTTTTCTAAAATGTGCTTTTTGTGAATTTTTTTTCCTTCTCAACACTGCCTTTGTTGCATTTCTAGGCTTATTGTAATAATGTTATTTAATAAAGCATGTGAATTTATTTCCTTGACGTCGACATTTATTGTATAAATTGCATCTGTTTTAGTTACTGTTTAGTATCTGTGGCCTAAAATGCTTCAATATTCCAACAATATGATGAAAATAAATGGATTTTCAGTGTCTGGTATCGCTATATAACCATAGTTTGTTCCGCTCTCTCTCCTCTGCATATGTGCATCTTTACTATCACCATCAAATGAAGACAAAAACAGAGAAATGGATTTTACACGCAGATCTCAAAATGACAAACTCTTAGACCGAGAGTAAGTCTCGCAAGGCCTACACTGTAGGTTTTATGACAGTATCATCTTCTACGAGCTGGCAGATAATCAGAAAGATTCCTCTGAGTTGCAGGTTTTGAGAGACACCCACGCTGTTCTCCAGTGGTTGCCTCACATGTTGAGAGGAGCTTCACTCAGGATGAAAAACCTGTTTGAGCCAAGGGCCTAGAGAGTAAGTGAGAGGTGTGTATTCTGCCTGAACCTGCTCAGGCAGTTGTCCAAACTCGCAGATTAAATGAAGCCTGAAGCTGGCGGCTTTTCTGGACAGATGCTGTAAGGTGAGTTCTTCCTCTCCTATTGTCTTTTTTTTTTTTTTTTTCTTCTGTTACGTGAGTTCCAGCTAAACGACCAACCAAAATTACTGTGGTTATTCTTGAAGCCCAACACAATGTGTGCATCTAAAAAGTGAGTCATTTTCACAGCAGCTGCACATACAGCAGCTCTGCCTTTGTGGGGTGGATAAATACATATAATTAAAATGTTGCAACCATGTTGTTGACCAACAGAAGGAGCTGTTGCTGGATAAAAATGTGCTCGAGGTCTATTTAAAATGATTGTCTACTTACAAAATATATTTAAATGCGGTTCTTAACTTAAAGCCAGTCAGATTTTTTTTTAAAAATGTATTGAATGTATTTATTTTCAGCTCAAGAGCTTACTGCTATGCAGCAACTGATTCACGATTTCAAAAAACAGACTTACCATGAAAGTGTAAAAGGTAAAATGTATGGAAAATATGTCCATTAGGTGTCCGTTTAAGTGCTCCAATGGTGAAATGCTTGCTAGAAGTGAGGGTCTGGCACTGAAATCAAGTACTTATTATTAGAATCAGAAAAGTGAGTCATCTTTGTGACTGGAGGTCCCTTTCAGATTGCTAAATTATTAAAGCGTGTGTCTGGGTGTGACTACTCCATCAGCATTGGTTTTTGACCCACAGCAAAGCATCAAATGTAGTCAAAAGTATTCTCTGTGTTGCAAGTTACTCTTCATCTACAAACTAATTAGTATCTACATCCCCAAATAAGCCCTCAGCATTTTAATTTGGACTATTATTATTTCCACGTAGCTTTGAGTTTTGGTTTTTTTGGGGGGTTTTTTTATTCCCCAGTGCATGACAGTATCACATTTATATTCTTTATCAGCGTGTTCCAGCACTTTATTGATCACACGATGATGTGACTGTTTGGGTCTTGGGTTTGACTCTTTTTGTCATTGCACTCTCCCATCAGATTCAGATGCCTTGAGGGCCGAGAATGAGATTTAAATTATTATTTTTCAATTTTAGGTTTGGAATCAGTACAACAGATCTGAGACGTGGATGTCGATTTGTAGGCCTAAGACCAGGCTTGATGTCTTGCGCATCATTTAATCGGTTGACTAGATAAGCACAGCATTTACTGTACTTAAATACACTTTTAAGGTAACTGTACTGAACTGAACTGCCACTTTACTTTATGTTTCCACATCTTCAGAGACACTTGGTGTTGATTTCACACCACTACATTTATTTTTCAGCTAGAGCTACTTTACTGACAGATTATAAAATGCGATTGTAAAGTAGGTCAAATTTGCCTCACTGTGACCAGATACTTGATTAAAATGCGCTACAGAAAATAACAATCGATAAAATAAATATTCCAGTGTCATATATATTTTCAGATTTATTTTTGTTTTATGTTGTTATGTAGATATTTCAGACGTGTGCTGCTAAACCCTCTGCAGGATGAAGTGTGTTGATCACGCTGCTGTCACTTCAGTGCAAATTTGAATGCTGGACTTTTAGGTACTTCTCCCATCGTTCACACTCCCTCGGTGCGTGTTTGCTGACACGTTTGGACGCTGTGTGATCTCCATTATAATCTCAAGCATCCTCGCGGAGCAATAAAAGCATAAAATTCGTGGAAGGTGTGTGCTCGTTGTCAGAGACCGGTTTTTTAGGGCAGGAAGCTGCAGCAGCTCTGCTCAGGGTTTTGGTGGGCGGATCCAGGAGTGAAGTCACTGCCCCCCAAGCTTGTTGATTGACGCGCACCGATGGCTCCTCCTTGAAAGTCTTTTTTTCTCTCTCTCTCCCTCCCCCTTCGTTTTCCAGTGTAGTGCGTTGATTTCATACCAAAGTCATACTTAACATTCCACTTATACTGTCAAACCTCTGAGAAATATTACGGAAAATAACAAGGCGCCAAATTATAACAAACTAACTAAACTGACCAGCTGGCTCTCATTGAGAAGAAGAAGGTGACTGCCAGAATAAAAAAAGGTAAGTTCTCCTCTAATGTTCCCTCTTTCTGTTTTGAGCTCTTTTTCTGGGGAGTTTTTTTTTCATGCCGCTTGTCTCGGTGAAGTTTTCAGATCATTGTCATTTTTTACATTTTTTCCGTGGAGCTCCTCGCGTTGGGAGGGAAGAAAACATTTGCAGATTGATAGTCTATTGTGTTTGACTTTGCCAGTGTGCAGGGATATCTTTGACAGGCTCTGTACAATCATATTTCTACCGGTAGCCCGCTCATTGACACACACTCTTTTATGTGTATATAGACATATATGAAAACAAAACAAAACAAAACAAAGCTTCTCTCCTGACAGCAAAGAAGTGGGCCAATATGTTTGCTTTCTGTCTCGCACAGTTCATACCTGGATCCAACACTTCCAGCCTTGTTCCTCAAGAGGAATCCAACAGTTATACCTACAGGCAACAGAGAGAGAGAGAGAGAGAGAGACAACAAAAACAACAACAACAAGAAAAAAAAACATTTGGAGGAATACACACGTTAAGTCTGGTTTGGACCTCGGCATCCTAAAAGGTAAGAGAAGTTCTTGATTTGTCAGCACAGTCACATAAAGCCTAACAGTGAGTTTATGAGAAAGGACAAAGCAGATAAAAAAAAAAAAAGAAGACACAGAAAACCATAACTATAACTATAACTTTAGCTGCATCAAAGATTTAGCCACATGTGCTTTGTTTAGTTTTTGTGTGGCATACTCTGATTGTAAATGTAATAACTGGAACATAAGTTTACATTTTCCCCACATTTTGATCTCTTTTAAACACGCATTAATTCAAGAATGTCCTGGTGTTACTGTTGTAACAAACAAACGCAGAAAATAAATACATATATATATATATATATATATTTTTTTTTTTTTGTTTAATTTAAAAAAGACAACAACAATAGTATTAGTATAAGTGTAAGGTCGTTATATAATATAAACAAATGTCATCTGAGCTACCCGTCTGCGTACCAACATTTTCTGTTCACCCCTGCTATTATGTCAGCAAATCATGTTTTGATTTAAAAATACCAAACTTCTGATGACAAAATTACACGAAAAAAAAACTTTTGAAGCCGAAAGAAATTCATTTTAGGCTGCCAGATGAACGCTGAGGTAAAAAAGTTTGTGAGTGCTCATAATAATAATAATACCATTTGTAAGCAGTAAGTTGCTTTTTATGTTTGAAACTATCTGTCTGTTTAAGCTTTAAACAGACAGATCTTTTAATTTAGTCTACTTCTATCTATCTATCTATCTATCTATCTATCTATATCTATCTATCTATCTATCTATCTATCTATCTATATCTATCTATCTATCTATCTATCTGTCTGTCAATAAACAGGACACATGCTGATACTTTGCAAAGTCCCACTAAGTACATAATTCACATGTGAGGATTTGAGATGCATGGATATATATGCAGGCTAATTATATAATAATTATTAATAATTATATGGAGGCCACCTCAGGCTACACCTGCTCTCCTGTCTGCGTCGTTCAGTTCAGGCTCGGGTAAATTCTTTTTTTTGTTTTGTTTTGCCTTTGACGGAGCCAAATCTTTGAGCTGATTATAAAATGTAACAAACAACATGTTAGCACCTCCTTCATGCTAAATTTGTACAGTCATGTGAGCTTCAGGGTTAAATCACTGCCAGTCAACAGGTTTGACTAAACAAGAGAATGCAGTTAGTCAGGTTGGTCAAAGTAAGCGGACTAACCTGTTAACGTTTCTTCTGTCTGTCTCTTACTATCTGTTTTCCCTGCAGCGATCTTCCTCAGAGTTATAAAACGTAAATTTGAAATATATTTTTTTTAACACGTTCCGTAAAGCTTCACATCAGTCTTCACTGCTCTGTCTCTAATCTTTAATCCATGCGGCTGTAAAAACGTCATTTTTTATTTCTTTGAAATCAGACAGTGTCTGTGTGAGCTGCGATCGTTTGATGCAACACTGATACAGAGGGTGATCAGATAACATATGGCAAAGTTTCTTTTCCTGTTGGTCCTGTTGGGTCACGGTTGAGCAGCGTAATCGACAGTTTGAGCCCTTCTGCTCACTATTAACATGTGGAAATGATGTTCTGAAATGAAACGACCAACCAGTACAACCAAACAATGTGTCCTTGGTAAATGAGACACGCCAAGATGCCTAATAATAGATTTTGATGCTGATGGGTAAATCTGGAAAGGATTAAGCATTCTGCTGCTCTGACAGATTCCCCTTCATTGTTTTATGCAGCATGAATGCATCAGGCCTCCCAATGTACAATGTGGTCTTTTTTTTCTTCTTCTTCTTCCTTGAACGTACTTTATGTTTCTCAGCCGTTGTGCATTTAGCATGTACGCTTTGTGCTTGTGTGAGAGTTAAATGCTGGGGGAAAGTTTTACAACTTAACCCACGTCATGGAGGTCAATTAGATAGCTTGGGGTAATATCTACTTAAAGTGGCTGTTTTCTCTGTTTTTTACTCCACAGCTGCGTTCCTTCAGGACGTTTTATCGGAGGGAAGAGTTAATGAGCATGTGTTCTCTTCGTGAGGGTTAAAAAAAGACTGTAATCCTCTGATGTTTTTTGATTTTTTTTTTTTTCTTTCTTAAATGTTAAATGATTTGTGGCGTTCTGCTGATTTCGCTGCTGAAGTGCATCCTTTCTCTGCCCTGCTGCAGTGTTTACCCGGTCGCAGGTCTGTCGACCGTTTGTCAGCAGCAGCAGCTTCGCCCGTTTGTGTTAAACCCACAGAAGAACGGCTAATGAGCTTTTGCCCATTTGTGCAGACGTTGGTTGCTTTTTAGCACCATCCCCAGAAGTGCTCGTCCAAATGGTGGACACTTGCCCCTCTGTCAACCCAGATCTGAACAAATACCACTTATGTCTGCGTGGTGAGCACACAGAGGGCCTCAGAGAAAAGCCTGCAGCTCTCAGCAGAAAGGACATTAATGACAATCTGGAATACAATGTGCAGTCTAACTAGCAGCGGGCCGGCTAAAGAGTGAAGTAAAGAGCATATTGTGCTTTGAGCTATTCGTTAGGGTGATACAGCAATAGAAATAAATGCTAAACGTCATGCGTCGCATGCTCTGGCACCAACCAACAACTAATCAAATCTATCTTTAAAAGTATACCAGTCTCAATATGCCCAGTAACACAATTTATCAACCTTTTATTCACATTAATGCACTGCACATGTTTACATGTCCTCCAAACCATGAGGTTTTAAGAGATAAGCTTCCTGGCCTCCTATTCGGACCACTCAGGGGAGGAGCCGGGGAGTGGCTTAGAACAGTATAGTCTTTGTGTCAGTTGTCCCCAAGTTGCTAAACGTTTTAGTTGTTCTTTCTCTGGCGACCAACTGTTGGGAGTGATGTTCCACATAAATGTACTCTAAAGAGGAAGAGCTCCTTAAAAAAAAGAAAGAAAGAAAGAAAGAAAAGAAAATGTCTGTGGGGGTATGTGTGCCAGCGTTTGTGGCTTCTCCAGCCTCCACTGTAGATAACGGGAGGCTCAATCTCACACTGGGCCCCGTCTGGTGTTTCAGAGACGTGTGTGTGTGTGTGAGGCCTGTGTGTCGCACTGGAGCTCCAGTGACCCAAGGGCACTCATGTGAAACCCCTTTAATCCCTGTGCTCAGAGTGTTTTGGGTTGGGGGATGATCTCCTTCTACAGCACAGAGTTACTCACTTTGGTTGCTCCTATTATAAAACGACACAGGTGTCCGAGTGATTTTGAGGGCGATCACTCCCTTAGGACTGTCCGTACACACAATAAGTTTTGTTTTCATGTCTAATCACAGTTTTTCCTTGTGATAATCCGCTCTATATAGCCCTGATCAAAGCCGTGACTGCTTTTAATGTCGTGTTCCACAATTTATATGGTTAGATGAGTTACTGGCTGGTGCATTCTGCTGCAAAGTTATGCATGTCTTAAAGGTTTCACAGATTATGGCTTCAAACCGCTCCCCTCACCACAAAATGACCAATTCAGGCTAGAATGGCTTCTCCACTACGTTCCCTGGAAAATTTCCGATTAAAATGCTGATTCAGGCTGTTAAGAAGAAGAAGAAAAAAACTCTTTGGCGCACTCGCCTCGTTTTGTGTCAGTCTTTCCCTCTTCGACTGGATTTAGGCTTAATTCTCTGAAAGTGTTACAATTCAAGGTAGACCACATAGACAGCAGCGTCCAGTGTTAAAATAGAACAAATGAATGAATGAATGAAGCCTTATGCTCATGCTCTGGCTTGACGTGTGATACTCATTTATCTGCCTCGGTCTCTCAGTGACTCATTTATGAAACCAGTATCCTCTTTTTACCTCAGAGTGAGTTCCCCCTTTTCCTCGCTGTGATTTGTTTACAAGAAGGGAACAAATACGAATCAGTTGTGGTGAGTTTTATGGTGTAAATGTTTGAGAAATCTAAGTCGGACTCTTCCAACTCGGATCATTTTCACACATGTTCAATCTCATGTGCAGCACTCTGAACATTATTGTTTTTCTTGGGCATGCAGCTGGTATCAAACTGCAAATGTTTGACTTGACAAGGGGTGCATATGGTGTATGTGTGGGTGCGTGTGTGTGTGTGTGTGTGTGTTTGTCTCAACTTTTCCCTCTGCCTCTCTTTCTGCCTCTTGCCGTGTGAGCTGTTGGCTGTCCAGCCCTCCTCTCTCACTCTCAGCTCTGATTGTTTCCTGAGCGCCGTGCCAGATAGGAAGTAGGAGGAAGTTATTGGAGGAGCTGGAGAGAATTTATTAGGGCCAAACACAGACACAGGAGGGAGAGAGGAGGGTGGTGACTCTTTATTTTTTGGAGATGGGGCTCGTGCAAACTCTGAGCAGACAGGCAGACACTCAGGCCAGCTCATCACGTTCAATTTATTTCGCAGTAACATGGTTAAACATGTGCATTTGTCGTAAATACATCTGTGTGCGTTTCGGTTTGTCAGGGGGAATAAGCCAGCGTTTCCAGTTCTTGTCAGAGAGCAGATTTCCTGGCCTGGAACCTAAAATGTTTTCTTTATCTGTAATCTGACCTCAGAGAGCAGCTGCTCCTTCTGCCACCAAGTCCTGTTGTTTCCCCTGTCAAGTGTGTGTTTGTGTGTGTGGCTGTTGGTGTGTGTGTGTGTGTGTGTGTGCGGAGGGGGGGTCTCACCGTGACATCTGTGAGCTCCCCTCAACCTTAACAAGACGTGTGGTTTTTCATGTGGAATGGTTTTAGGCTGTGGATTTGTTACTGTGTATAAATGTTAAGTTCGGTGGAGGTGTGTTTAACTCTCAGCTAAGCAGGGGGGCTTTCAGCTGCCAGCAGGGGTCTGTTCTTTGCCAACAAGTGTCCCAACTCTTGCAGCAACTTCACAAAGGCTGTATTTTTAAAAGGCACGGACAAATCCCGTAGTAGTGCACTGGTTAACAAACAGACGGAGGTATATAGAGTACATTATGCCAGTGGGCGACGATGGAGAGACATGCAAACACAACAGGCTTGATGGCTCGACAGTGGAAGAGACAGATTTGAAGGAAATCTGTTAACAATCTGCTTTAGCACATGAGTCAGTAGAATTGAGTCATGGTAATGAGAGTGTACAGACATACTGACAGGAGAGGGAGGCTGTTTGTCACGTAGTGTTTGTGTGTGATTTGATCAAAAATCACTGTTGACCCCAGTAACACGATGGAAAATGAAAGGCCAGCATTTTATACTTTAAAGGTCCAGTGCGCAAGATTTTATAGAATATGGCAGAAATGGGATATCATTTGCGTATGTTTTCATATCATATCAAAATAAGAATTGTTTCTTCAACATTTGTCAGACAAAGGTCCCTGCCCAACTACATATATTGTATACAATTGTACTACATGTTAAACTGGGCTTACAATAACGTGTAGAGTGACCTATAGTGCTAGCTCACATGATTCCATGAGGATTGATGGTAATCTTTCATCAATGTTGTTATTATTCTTACAAATAGGAACAATGGTGTAATAATATGTCGTATTAATGATAACGTGTCATTTTATGGAGGGACAAAAAACACTTTTAAAATCCATGTTGGAGACCCAGGCCTTACGATCCTTGTATATCTACAGAGGGTCCTCTTACACGGAGTCTGCCATGTTGAGCCACCATGTTTCTGCAGTAGCCCAGAAAGGATAAGAGAAACTATGATAGTTGCATGTTTCGTGAGCATTGTTTTGGTCTTGGAAGGAGAGGACCTTGTAACAGGACTGCTAGATACCATTAATCCTACACACAGGTCCATATGACTATGTGTAATGTGAATCATCACCTGCATTTTACCATCTTTCATCCGCAAATTTATTGTTTTGGTTCAGTCTGAATGCACTTATTGAAAAAACCCTGATAATCCCACTGTTTACCACCTGTTCAGCACCAAACAGCAGACAGACAAAGTTAGCAACTAGAACATGAACACAGTAGAGCAGCTAGAAATCCAAATATTTCCCTCAGGAGTTGGTGGAGACCAAAACAGTGCTGAAATGAAAGGCTGTATTGACCAGACAAAAACACCATTTCAAATGAATGCTAATGTGGCACCGTATCAGCTGGATGTGTAAATAAGCAATTGTTTGGTTGGTATATTGGCTTTATAAGGCGATAATAATCAATCATTAATCACCTTTAGTGTGTTTATAGGGTTATGTACTTATTTGTTGTTGATGCTTAATGATGTGGACTGTTGACATGAACAGGTCTGGCAGTTCTCAGACCTGACTCCAAGTGACTCTATGCATATTCAGTCCAATGGACCTCGTGCATAAAGATGGTGACCCCTTTAGTTGTTGTTATTTCCCACAATACAAAAAAGAACCAGGCATTTTTCTGCAAAGACTTTTCTGCCTGAACTGGCCTGAGAACAGACACGTGGTATTTACAATATTAGGAGTAACATCAAAAAAATATATACATATATCATGCTTTTATGCATCTAGTTCGGGCTGTCTTGACATCATTAAAATGAAATTTTCTCTGACTGTTGTTGTGCGTACAAGGAGGAGTCAGTTTCTGTTGAAATTCAATTGCTTTCAGAAACCACAGCTGAAGTTAGGAAACACTTAGGCTTCAGAGCGAGATGAATAATGAGACTGTGAAATTAACAGCAGAAACATAAAACTTATAAGTCACTTACTGTACACAAAGTCTGCCTCACTGTGGTTTTTCGTACTGATACTACTCTCTTAGCTCAATGGGCTCGCATGGCTCTGATGGTGGGATGTTTAGTCTCTGAATACATTTCTATGTTCCATCCTGTTTGGTCTTAAATGTGGGTAGATTCGCTGAATGTTCCTCTCTCACCAGTGGACTGGAGAAGAGATGTTGCCATCAGGCCATAAAAAATCGGAGACATGACAGAGAAATTTTGACTCAAGGTCTTGTCTTTGAATTCCACTGCGTAAGTAGAAACCCATCTGGTTGGTCCATCTGAGCGTACCAAGATGATCTCATGTTCAGTGGAAGATAAAATTGAGGAATAAAAACTGGCAACGTGAAAAAAAAAAGCGTTAGCTCTGCTTTCTCTAAGTGAATAAGTGTTATTGTGTCAAAACCTGAATGTCATGCCGTCCACACTGCGTGAAACACACAGGCTCTGTTTGTTTTCCTGCCTGTAGGTGTTTGTAAGGGATTTCCTACACACTGTGGCACACCTAAACAAATGCCTGTGATGGAATCCCTTTCCTGATGTCGGCTATACAGACAGCTTTCCTCCATGTGACCCAGCAGCCTGAGAGTGACTCAGTAGAATTACTGGAATTCATTGGGACATTTCACCGCACACAATCCTGTCTAGAAAGAAAAAAAGGAAACTCGGTGCAGAGCCAGTAAACTCTAGCTTGGTTCATAGATGGAGTCGGAGCAGAGATAAGCCGATTGCTCGAAACAGGCTGCAATGTGATCGCTCCGTCCAGTGCTGGGAAAATGGGAAGAGGGATTCTGATGCATGAATGGCGCCGCTTGAATGAACGTGAGAGGCACATAGCTTTGCAGCGCTATCCTGGCTTGCACGGTGGAATTCTGTAGCGTGTTGGTCTGAAAGTCCCATGGCCTGAGAGGGGAGGCGTGTCCCTGATTTTTGTGTTAAATATGAGATCATTCAATCAAAGTCTTTCAATAAACTCTCATCCGCCAACTGCCTGAAGGAGTCGCATACACAAGAATGTGTTTGAGGCGAGGGCCGCGGCTAACAATAAATTTGTTCATCCATTAATCTGGAGATCTTGGTTGCTAGTTCGGGTCCATAAAACATCATAATATAGTGAAACGTTCCTATCAGAATATCCTAAAGGCTAAGTTGTGTTTGATCAGAACAGAGAAGAGCAGCAAATCCTCAGCCAACAGATGCTGAAACTCATAATCACTTTGACGATTAAAGGATTATTAAAATTTCAATAGATGTACCTCCTGTCAATCAATGAATTGACTGCAATTGTACTGTATTGCGTGTGCTCATGTGTGCATCCCGATGTGTCTGCACTTTATTTGGTTGAGTGAGTCACTCAAACTTGGCCCAAAGGGGCAATCACAGTGTGTTTGTAACAGTTGTTCTAATATAATCAATATGTTAATTACAACAGCTTCTCAAATGATGCGCTGGCAGTAAATCACGTCGGAGAACCGAATCCCAAAGGTCTTCATCTTGAACTTTTACTGGAACTAGCTATGATTGTCAAAACTAGCTGTCGCATTTGAGGCCATAAAGCTGTCCTTGTAACTTTATTTACCGCCCCGCTTTTATCATGAAGTCATGACTATTGTCCTGATTTTCAATCCTGTGACTCCAATAGAGAGGATGTATTGAAAAATGGCTTCACCGACAATGCCCTGCCTCTAGTCTGAGCTCTGAGCGTCACAAAGCGGGAGCGTGTTCACTGCTGATGTTGCATTCCAGCTGGAACAATCCCACTGTTTTCCAGACCCCAAAGTGGACGCCTAAATTGGACAACACCGCCCCCCTCCCCCCTCCTCGCTCCCCCCTGCCTCCCCCTCTAGTGCCCCCCACCTCCCCTCACGCACACACCCCTCCCCCTCCTCCCCCCTTTTGCTCTCCAACCAACCAGCCAACCAACCAACCCACCCACCACCCACTCCTCCCATACACGCATCCCCTGGTCTCCTGTCCTTATTTGGGTAGAGACGTTCTGAGAGCTGGGTGGAAGGGGGGGAGGCAGAGGAGGGGAGGGAGGGCGTTGGGTTGACACAAGGGAGGCAGGAGGAGAAACAGTGAGCACTCGCAGCCCTTTCTTAATAAGGACATGTCTGGAATTCAGGCCCCTCTCTTGGTGAAGAGCCTCTCTTTTCGCAGCACCTCGTTTGAGCGCACTCTCGTGAGCGCTCGGGGCTCCATCGAAGCCCTCAGACGTGCGCGTTACGCAGGACACTGCTCGCCGCTCTTCGCAGCTCACAGTGCAGAGGAGGTTTTGCGGTGTTTTGTCGGCTATAATTGGAGATAAACAATAGAGCGACCACCCTTCCCTCTCTCCCTCCCTCCCTCCCTCCCTCCCCCAAAGTGCCACTAGCCTTCGATTATTGCCCCAGCTGGACTGACAGCCCACAGCACCTGTGCATTCATTAATGAAATACTTTTGGCTGCATTTTCACACCAGACCATACAAGAAGCATCTGCTGTACATGAGACTGCAATGTGCCCTTAAAGGTTGCACTTGTTTACAGGTTAGTGTAGCAAGGTTAACCGTATGTTACTGCCTCTTTATGCCTATATATATTATTGGTTTTAATTTGTACCAACACACAAGCTGCCGACAGCAACACAGTGAAATAAGTCTGTTTGACACAGCTAATGCCATAAATTTTGGATACTATACCTGATCACACAATGCTTTTTTTTTTTTGTTTTTGTTTTGTTTTGTTTTGCATTCACTAAAAATGATTAATCCCATTTAGGGTTCTAACTAATAATTGTATGAATTAATCCGGAATTATTATATAATAAAAGTGTAAGGTAACTTGAGTTTGTCAATTGACCGAAATTCATCTCAGCAATTAGACAAGATTTTAGAATCAGGAGCGTTCTGCTTTCTGTTTGTAGTCTCAGTAGGTAGCTCAGTGTTCTGAGCTCTGATTTGTTCCTCTGTCTGTATTCTGTATGAGCCGTGATTTATTCCTGACTGTCCATGAGTCCGTGTGACGAACCAAAGAAGCGAAATGCATAGGCGAAAACCTTGGTACCCACTGGGCCATCTACAGTTGACAATTTAGCTTTTTTATTCGCTTTTTTAAAGGATGCACCTTTCTCAAGGAAGCTTTGTCCATCATCTGTTATCTACACAGGAAGCCCCATGATTGGTTGCAGCCGTGATTTAAACTACTTTCGTGTCCAACTAACAGTCCAAAACACAAAGATATTCAGTTCAGTATAATACAAGACAAAGAAAACAGACAAATCCTCATTTCTTAGAGACCAGAACCACAGATTTTTCTCCCGTTTTTTTCTTGGAGAATGACAGTAAACCAAATTGCCAATTCATATTTTCTTGAAAGACTGACAAATCAACTTGTCGTTGCAGCTCTAATTATTTACTTACATATCCACATTTCTGTGTGTTTGTTTATCGGTGTCTTTTGTATCAGTGTTGTGCATTCACCAACTGGCCGGACAGAATACGTTTAAACTATTCCTAACTCTAGACGTATGGAGTTAGTTGCCATTGGGAGCGGTCCAGCCGTGTGATCTGTGAGGTCTGAGATGGATCACTTGAGCTGCTGATGAGATCTCCGTTTCAGTGTTGAGTTTTAACACCGTGACCCTGTTGCAAAGGGTCTGCCATAACCAATACCCGCTCGGCTAAAATTAGCAGCTTGACTTGTAGATATTTGTCAAACTCTCGTTTGAGTTCAGAGACGTCCATGAATTTCACGTTACGAGTTGCGTGTGGCAGAATATCGCAGCATATTGCCTTTGATCTTTCGTAATTCCCGTTTAATGATGATGGGAAGGGAAGGGAAGCGTCTCTAATCCTCCACCTCTGCTTTTTCACCAGTTTGTGGTTCTTGGATGATTGAGTGCAACTGCAGCGATTATAAAGTGTGAATCTTTCCAAGTACTGAGAGATAAAAAGAGAAGGGGATCTTAGAGCTATCGTGAATTGCTGTCCATTCATTTAATGTCTTAAATGTCAGACCTGTGGTTTGATTTTTATGTAGCAGAAATGCAGTTAATACTTTCTTACTCTCTAATTGTGCAAAACCGCATAAAAACAACTTAAAACAGATAATGTATCCCGGTCTTTAAAATTCTGTCATATACTCTCTACAAGTTAATTTATAATCACTGTCGTTTTCAGAACACTCATTTTGACACGCTGTATTTAGCCATTATACTTTATTTTTGTCCGCATCTGCAGAAATGCTAAAGCAGAAACACAAGCATCCTTGGAGGATCATGGTTACCTCATAGACTTCCATTTCAGAAACAATACAATGCTGAAAAGGCAGCTTGAAAAATACTTAAGATCTTTGCCTGCAGTCAGCCATAAGCCAACCACATTGGGACACAGTTCCCAGACCACAAGAATTCTTTGAGGCTAGTGCTGATTAGTGAGGTCTTTAAACTTCGTTTTATGGAATATCTTGAATTCATTTGGCCATTTCAGAGAAATAAAATATAGGAAATTATAGTAATAATTACAGTTAACATTGTTTATTCATACAAATTTAATGACTGCAATAAAGAAAATGTCAAGGAAAGCCAACGTAGTGACCTATAGATGAATGACAAGCCTTTTTCTGAATGATCTCTCGTTATGCTTTACATGAACTCCTCTTTGCAGCTACCCAAGTCATTTTGTTGAAGTATGTTTCTAAAGGGAAAACAGTGGACAGACAATTAAATAGGCTTTAGACATGGATTTAATGAATTTTAGCACATCTCTGCTCCAGTTTCTCTTTTATTCATCTGGCATCTGGTTTGTTTGCGTGAATATCAATGTTGCATCATACAACATTTTTGAAAAAAAAAGGAAACAAAGCGAGAGGAAGCCGCTCACTGTGCTGACCTGTTTGCTTAGTGATTATCTCAGTTCAGTGTGTTAAGCAGCAAACCACCAAAAAGGTTTCCGCATACCTGGTTGATTTCCTCAACACACGAGTGTCACAAAAATAATACGGTTGTAAGACAAACGCTGGCTTGTGTTAAATAATGTAATGAACGTTTTGAATGTTGGAAAAGAGGAAACCTTCGTCTTAGCTTTTCTTCGCGCGTTCCCGTGAGCGGGATTACGGAAACACAACAAGCCTGATTTTCAAGAAACTTGGTGGAACGTTTTTATTTTTCGTTAATTGTCATTCAGACACATTTAGTGTATGTGCTTGCAGTGTTTGGCCTATAATAGAAGACTGGACCATTGGCCTTGGCGATCTGTGATCTCTGAGTGCCATTCTAGTTTGTAATGGATTTTTTGGAGCGTGCAGTTCCGACGTTGGTCGCTAGACCACATTTGACACATTTGATACAAGCAGTTTCCGCTGCTGTTTTCTCCTGCTAAAAATAATCTCATGTTGACTGACTTTTCTAGTATTGCACAGCTGTATATGCTGTGGCTAACATGTTGTCAACTGAGCTGTCATTTTTTTAAGCAAATCTCTACCAAACAGGAGTAAATTTATTGATTTGTTGTTTATTTTTTTGCTAAAGAAGGCTTACCTGTTTTTCAAAGCATTAAAAGTTTAGATCTCCTGCGTTGCGTAATTAGAATGATTATGATTAACGTGAGCTAAGGTTGTGAAATCCAAATGAGTTCAGTAAAAATAGCTAAGCAACTTGTTTGTTCATTCCTCAGATCTCCTACAGATCCTTTGATATTGGGGCTCGGGGTCGGGCCCAGGGGGAGCCGCCACCATTGCGTCCAACGAGTGGAGCGCCAACGGTAGCCCAGAAGATGGGCTGGATGGGGATAACGAGGACAAGACCCTGGACGGGGACGCCGAGGGCGTGTGGAGCCCGGACATCGAGCAGAGCTTCCAGGAGGCCCTCGCCATTTACCCTCCCTGTGGCAGGAGGAAAATCATCCTGTCAGATGAGGGAAAGATGTATGGTGAGTACACTGGATAACAGCCAGAGACAACAAAAGAACAACAATTACATGGAAATCAGTTCCATAATGAGTGTACAAAAATGAGAAAACCATGATTCATTCCACAGAGATTTGTGGCTGAAAGAAAACAAACATCCATAAGACCCTGAAAAGAAACGAGAAAAATACTTTTCTTCCTCTTGTGCTCATCTCACGGCTTTGACACGGAGGTGAATGCCTTCTTTCCACACACAGCTCTCGTTAACAAGTCTGTACCTGTTGTGCTGTGACCCAGGGGCAGGTTCTTCCAGTCACACCAGCACTCTCAGAGCTGGTTATTGCTGTCTTGAGAGCATCTCAGCTCCTCTTCCTTTGATTTACACCTGTCTGTTTCTTCAGAGTCTTTACAGCCTGTTTTTATGCCCACTGTTTTATGACCTCCTCTCTTCCTCGCTGCACCTTTCAGGCGCAAAACCTGCCCTTTGTTTTTTGTTTTTTTATCGCCGAACGTCATGCGCTCGTTTCTCCTCACACCGGTATTGCTGGGAGAGGTTTTGCCAGTAGGTGACTGGTTAAAGCTGGTTTTCTGGAGAAGTGTTGCGTTTGATGCTGGATGGCTCGGTTAAATTAGCAATAATTAGCACAGCGTGAATCAAGACTCGGGAACAAAAACATCGCATTGGCATGTCGAAGATTTTAAACATCCATATGGTTTCAGATAAGTTATGCTGTTTCCTGCAGCGTGTTCATTAAATTGCAGGTGTTGAGCCCTTAATGTCCTGAAAAACTCCAGATGGATATGTTGGCAAGTTCTTTGGTAGAATCACTGACATCCAGGTGTAGGAAATTGAACGCATTTGTCTTTCATTATTTTGATCCCACTTTCCCATTCCTCTTGTTAAGAGAGTGCGCGGTGTCCTAATTAGATTTAGCATTTTGAAGCTGGAAATTTTGCTGAATAGCAATAAATGTTGATTGACAGGAGCTGCACAGAATTTTTTTCCCCTCTCCTGTCCTCAACAAACCTCTTTCTGGTTTTGCGAAATTATGTTATTTTCACCATGGTAATTCAACTCCCTCAAGCCATGCTTTGTAAGACTTCACTGCCCTTTAATTATTGTCCATCATGTCTCGAAAACTTGAAATTGATTCCTGCTTCAGAGCAACCATAAAAACCATCAATCATTGCCACCAAAGTTTCAGACATACTGTGTATTTTAGAAGCATTAGTGTTTGTTTTTTAAAGGTCTGTTTTTTTTTTTTTTGGTTTTCTTTTGCGCTTGACGTCAGATGGGATTCTTTTGGCGTGATTCACCCGAGATGGAATCTCATCCTCGCAGTCGGCGGGCAGATTTCGATATTGAAGGAGATGCACATACCTGAGATAACTCACCACTGTTGCAGCTTCTGTTGTGACTCTTATCCAGTCTTAAGGAGCATAATAGGGAGGAGGCAAGCAGCGGCTCAGCGATTTTTCAACAGGAGATTAATCAACAACCTTTTCCCCCCTCATCCTTTGAATGAATTAAGTTATTTATTAAGTAAGAACATTTGCTGATTCTGCCTGCTTAAAGTTTTATTTTAATTGTAATTACCATGCCCTCTTTGCACTTTCTCTGGCATCTTATAGGCTAAACAAGCAATTAATTTTAAAATTGTAAGATGCAGCCAGAACAGAAAACTAAACTAACATTTTACAAATGATACCATGTTTGCAACATTTAATCTAACTCTGCTGAAGGACGTATGCTTGAAAATATGCACGTATAAGCAAACTTATTGTGCGATTTTGCAGAATGACACAAAACTTAGTTTACACACTTCTTTTAATTTGTGTACAGGCCTTAAGTGCACTGCAGGCATCTCTAAATTTACCTAAATAACTCTCCCGTCCTGTTTAGCAGGGCAGTGTTGTGTGCCAGCCTCCATACATTTGTCATGAGAACGTCAACAAAGAGGCAGGCTGTGCACAAACCTGCCCCCTTAGCAACAAACTGTCAGGACCCCTTTTAGAGGCCTGTTTTTTTCTAGAGCACTAAACACCCTCTCCATTTACAATAAGTCATCTGAGGCTCTGCTGGCAGAGCCAAGGCATGCCCCAGAAGAAGCCTTCTCACAAGGTGATTACCTCAGACATCTAAAAGCTGCCCTGACGTGAGGTTAGGGGAATGTTAACGATTGCACTGTATGTAATACTGTCTACCTTGCAGTCTCAGACTCCCAGTGGCCTCCAAAAGCAAGGCAAGTCATCCCTCCCATTGGGAATTCCACTTTTTTTCTGCCAGGATTTTTTTTTTTTTTCTCATTTGGTGGGAAACCTTTGCAAATTTCCATTGCCTTACCAGGAAGACTGTTTTATACATGTGTGTTCTTTGCTCTACAAATCTGTCTAGACTTCCCAGCAGCATTGCCAGTCATTTACGTAGCTCAAGGGTGACAAAGAGTTCAAAGGAGCATAACACTCAATTTTAATGTGTTACACGTGTTAATAATAACTCCAGTTGTTTCAGAGCATGAACAACGCTTAAAGAAGAATCTCTTTGTGATGTAATCACAGTTAAACACTATAATAAAACTGTCATAAAATGTACATTATATCATAGTTCTGTTTATCAAATTTAGCACAACATTCAGGAATTCACCCTTGATACTAGCACTTGTTGCACCTTTTTTTGATACCACTTTCATGTCTGTATCTTAGCTAGTTAGCTTAGCATAGGAACATCTGGCCTAGTTGTCCGAAGGTTACAAAAGCTATGAACAGGCACGTCTTAAACTCAAAAATTAAGATATCATATCTTATTTGTTTAATCTGTGCAACGACTGAAGTGTAAAACCAAGGGGGGTTAATTACTTGAGAGTCACTTACCCGGCACATAACCTCACCAAAACCATGAAAACTGTGCTCATGCACAGACTAAACCAACAAGAAATAATGTGTTCGCATGGAGCTGTTGTTAGACATTTGGACAGAGGCAGGCTTGTTTCTCATGTTTGCAGCCTTCATGCTAAGCTAAGCGTTGTGTGACAATGATATCAATCTTCTCATCTAACTCTCAGCAGGCAGACAAACATGCCTATTTGCCAAAATGCGACCTTTGGTTCCCTTGATTTTGTCGATTGTGATTTTTCCAGTCATTCGCAGATGGAACATTTAACACCCTCTGTCCCAGCTAAAATTTACTAGTAGGTAGTTATTTGTGGCGTGTTTTGCTTGTTTAACAAACTAAAAGCAAAACACTCAAAGAATAGTTGCGGCCCAGAGACATTCATTCTTGGTTCAATTAAATAGTTGGCGCATTTTACACACTCTAAGTTCAGAGGAAGTGTCTTCAGAAGATGCGTGTGTGTCAAAAAATATGTTGCCTGTCTTGTTTTGCTGTGGGGCTGTACTGACTTGTTGTTCTTCTGCGTTTTCTGGCCTAGACAGGTATGTCAAACCCCAACCGCACACCTCTCTCTCTCTCTCTCTCAGCCTGCAGCTGTCACTACTGCAAAGCACCCTGGGTAAAAAAAAAAAAAATAAGAAAGATTTCAGTGCTGGTGGGAGGCTTATGTCTATTTTGACCTTTGAAGGCTGCGTGTTCAATGCATGTGCAAAGTTGAGAGAAAAGACGCGTGGAAAGGTGTAACAGAGGGGGCCGAGCACCGTGCAGTGATGACTGAGCAGGCCTTCCCTGTCAGCCCCCTCGCTGAGATGTTAGGAATGTTTTCAGTCATGGCTGAGCAGTATGTTAGCAATTTAGGATTACCTCAATGTTATGAGAAGGGAGGGGGGAGGGGGGAGAATATGGGTGGAGAAAGGGTTCAGAAGCGAGACAGAGCAGGAGAGATGGAGGGAGAAAGAGAGAGAGGGGTTAGGGGGGCGTAGGTACGGGGGGGTGTGGAGAGATTACCTTTTTACTCACTATCTTAGCGTGGAAGTGGAAAATTCCAGCGGTCATGTAGTAAAAGAAAAAGATAGGCGTGTCCTGTCAGGGAAGAGGTTAAGAATGGCAGCCTGCAGCGATGTGAGTGGGTGTTGAGCAATCAACAAGGGAATCATAAGCAGCTCGAAAAGACGGTAGAGAGATGGAACGACAGCGAGCGTGGGGGAAATTAGAGGCAGAGGATAAGTGAGGCGCTGCGTGCGATTGTGTGTGTGTGTGTGTTTTTTGTGCACCTGTCATGTTCCCCTGCTGGGTGGACCAGCTTTTTCACCGTCTCTCTGACCCCCACCATGTCAAGTCTGAGCAGATCGCGGCTGCCACGGCTGCAGCTACCATTAGACAACGTGGAGATCACACTCCCTGTATTCTCTCTGAGAGAACAGTGTCTAAAATAGAAATATCATCTAATACATACAGTCCAGCAGAAGTGCTCCTTTTATTCACATAAATATTCAGCTTTTGTTTTTATTTTCAAAAATACCCGGCTACATTATTTGCTTTTGTAGATATCAACTTAAAGTGATCAAGAGCCTGTTGAATAAGTTCTGTTCAGAAGTTTTTTGTGCCTGAGGACTGGGGTTGGAAACATGTCTCCTGAGTGATTTGGGTCTGATTACCTCAGTGTTTCTAAAATCCCTTACTGTCACTCTGTGAATAACTGTCTTTTTTTTGTCATGAATCCTGCTATCTATCATTTAGGGCTGTAACAGTGGATATAAATCAAGACCGACTTCAATATGTTGCAGTAGTATTATGATCCAGTTTGTCTTTTTTCCGCAAAGCAGAAAAAAAAAGTAGTGCCCAAGAATACGTCTTACAGTTTCACTTCCAAGCCATTATTTTTTTTTAAATTTAACATTCAGCTTTATGAAGAAATTACATGAAACTGGAGTTATTTGCCTGACCCACTTCAAAGTGGTGTCTCTGCGGCAAACTGTATATCACATAGAACAAAAGCAGCGATTTAAAATATCACAAAACCGACCAGATGTGGAGAAAAAAAACAAAAAAAACTGGCGATATCATCTCGGCTCACAACCGCAGAACTGCACTGTTCAGCAGATGATCAAAACGCGTTTTTGACTTACCAAGCAATGCGCAATAATTAGAGTGCTCGACCCTGTTACAAAGCGAGTTGCAAAAAAATGCATACAGTCTGCTATTTTTAAATCATTTGTACACATTTGAACACTGTGAGTACGAGGTTTAGCTTTGTTTTGCAGAACCTGAAAGTCTGCTGTTAATTTGCAGCCAACGCTTGACTTCTTATCTTTCTCAGACAGATCTATAGCATCTAGATCATACTGTATCTCACTTTGCAATGAGATATCTGTGTAATCTATAGCAGAACTTTTGCTTTTGCCCCCACCCAATCCCCCCCCTGCTCCTCAGCCGAACAGATTGAGAGTGACAGTTGTGTGGGGGTCGAACTGGCATTGTTCTTTCTCTGCCATCCTCTGCTGGGATGGTCGGCAGCAGGTGCTGCTGTCCGTTGAGTGCAGGGTCACACAGTGGTGTTGTTTTGGGAAAAGGGGTTGCATTGCTGCCAGGTGGCAGTTGTTGGTAGAGACAGTTATGGCTTTGTGTTTCCTCCGAGAGTTACAGCATCAGCTGCCCCTTTTGCCCCTCTAACCGACGACCCCCACCCCTACCCCAACCTAATGGCCCTCACCCCGGCTCTAACCCCTACTTCTCCCAGAGCTGGAAGTGCATATGAGCATGTGTGTGTTCGCCCGGGCTCTGGCTGTGTTCGCAGGCCCAGGCCAATCAGACTGGCTAGCACAGATGTGACAGGCTTAGAGGAATGCTAGGAATGCGGAGGCGCTGGAGCGGGCGTGTCCATCCTTGGCCCGGGGCAGAGGGGGACGGGCTAGCTCAGTATCGGCAGACAGTCCTGCTCTGCTCTGCTGGCCGACCGCCGGGCTGACTGGTTGGAGAGTATGGTGAGTGCTGCAAGCCTGCTGAAGATGGCCTGCAGTACTTTTATGGTAATTGCTCTAACCAGGGCCTTCTGGAGGCCAAGTGCTAAAGAGTGTGTGAAAAAACAGGACTTGTTTCTCCTGTCATTATGTGTCTGGATACTCTAAAGGCTGTTAAAGTGTAGACTTCTTAGACACACAGTCTATTGTTGGTGTCTGTGTGTGTTTAGGAAGGCACATCTTGACCAGTTTTTGTTGGTGTAAATTTCTGTCAGCAACTTTAGTAGTGTTTGGGTCATTATTCATAATGATACAGCGGTTCAACCTCTCCCTTTGGCCCAATTTTCAGCCACAGAAACCCAGTAAACGTGACTTGGCAAAGAAAAGAAGTGAAAAAGACTGATGGACTGATTTTCCCTTGAGACAACATAATGCTTTTTGCACTTCTCATACACCACTGATGATCTTTTCTTTTTAACTTTACCCCAGCTGCGCTTAGCTAAAAAGGCAGCTCTTGTTAAATTTGACGCACGGCCCAAAATGTAAAGAGGACCACGACAGCCGAGAATAGAAGCCCGTTCACTGCACAACCTGTTTGTGCAGAATGTCGAGAGGAGATGCTATGTCACGAAAAAACATGGTTCTGTTTTTTGTTTAATTAGGCCGCAGGGCCACGTGCGCAGACAGTAAGTAGGTGCGAAACAAGTTAATGAAAACAAGAAAATGCAGCTTTTAAATAAGGACTTACATTTTATATAGGGAACAGAAGTGTTATTGTGTCCTGTGACCTGTGATAAACGTGTGTTTACCCTGGGTCTGAGGAGCTCTGGGAAAGGTCACATTGTTATTCGTTTGACATAAGACGTGTAATCAAGGTACGACAACAGCGCCACCTTCTGTCCGGTTTGGAGTATTATATCTATCATGTCATGTATAAATGTTAAATTTCCTGTTGTGTGTCCTTGCTTCTGTTTGTGACTTTGCTGCCTTTTTTTTCTTGTTACAGGCCGCAATGAATTGATAGCAAGGTACATCAAGCTGAGGACGGGCAAAACCCGCACAAGAAAACAGGTAAACAAGTTTCAATTATTTATTCGATTCAGAATAATCATGCACGAGTTTGGCTTTAGTTACTAACAGTTACTGGACATAACAAATTACATATCACCAGAAGAAAACTGTGAACTGGAAGGAAGTGATTTATGATGTAGTGGATGTCATGTTTAATCCCAAAAATGTACTACGTTAAGTAATTTAAAGGGCAAGTCGGGTTTTATTTTTTATATTGTATATATTTTATTGTCAGCAAATCCCATAAAAAGACCAAAACCAACAATGTGACAGTCTGTCTTTCACTTGCTTGACTTATCCTGTAGCTGTCAGCCCCAAAAGCTCCTTAAACGTAAATCTTTTAACTGTGATTCACTGATATATATATAGATTGATTTTTTAATCGGCAAAGTAGTGAAAACAGCTGTGCAGTGTAAGATCATTTTTAACAGGAGTTGATGCATAGTGCATTTTTTGGGTGACTAATTTTAGCTGCAGATTCACACACATACATGTTATGCTCTAGCGCAGATCTGGGCAAAGATACACACTGCAGGCCTCTGAAAGGATACATGTAACCTACAAGGTTGACAGAGGGTGACCAACAGTAGATGTGCATTACTGTGTTAGCCAGGTGTGGCGTATACAGTACACTTGTGACTATTCCATTCTTGGAAATTTAGAAAATGTTGTGGGCTGCGTGTATCGTTCACCATCACAATCCAACACTGACATCTTGTGGTTGAAAAGTGTAATGCTAACTAACGTCACAGCCAGTCCATTAGTTTGTCAGTATGAGAGATGTTTCACAAGTAGCAGTATTGCACAGGAGCTGAGTGGAAAAAAAACTAAGCTTCTTCTGCAAGGAGTTTGGTTTAAGGAGAACAATTTTAGCTGTACGGTTTCATTCAGGTAACTAATTTAAGCAGATTTGTATCTGGCCCACAGCAGCCTGATTCATTTCTCATTTAGCCTCTTTCCCACCACTGCTGTAGTGAGTCAGCAGGCTGATGTTTCTGAGACTGACTCTAAATAAAATACAATGCAGCAGTGTGGCTCACTGATGTACTTTCAATGGATAACCATTGAGGCCTACGGGGAGTCATATATGACTACATGCTGGCACTGCAGCATCAGCTCATTGATGGTTTTGGTCTTTGGATTTCTTGATATTGAGAGTAATACTGATCATCACCAGCCTTGTCCTTTAAATCGCACTGATTGTTTGCATGAACTCTCACTGTGTACCTCTGTAAGTATGTCTGTGCACAGGTCTGCACTTGTGTGCATGTGTGCGCATGCATCTGAGTGCATGTTGTTTTTTTAAGCTCAAAAACTGTTTCACACCCTTTTTAGGTGTCTAGTCACATACAGGTGTTAGCACGGAAGAAAGTTCGTGAATACCAGGCGGGTATAAAGGTAGGTGCCGCAAACCTGCCTCTCGGCAACACTGACTGGGCGTCTCTTTCCTCTTTGGTTACGGCTTCTCTCTTTCTTCCCTTGTCTTTTCTCTCCCTGTCTCCTTTTCCTCTTCCCTCCTCTTGGCTATTCTTCTGTGCAGGTTTCTAGCCACTTGCAGGTTCTCGCCCGGAGAAAATCTCGCGAGATCCAGTCAAAGCTAAAGGTATGCGCTTCACCGCGGGCTCGGCGGGGCTGGTAAAGGCTTGGCTTTGCACTAACCCGCTAAAGTTGTGCACATTTATGATCAGTCCTTGCTTTGATGCGAGGCCAGTTCCTGCTAGACAAATGGATGCAAGCTTGGCAAGTAAAATACACAGTTTAACGATTAATCAGATAATGGAGGTATAAGGTGCAATCACAATCCTGCTTCTGTACCATGCATGCGGCGCACACTCAGCTTTTTAACCGCTGTATGTCAGACCTGCATGAACTCTGAGGCATCACTCAGGAGCGAAAGTATAGGAGCAGAATCTAAAGCTTATACTATACAAGTACAGTTAACATTTCATTCAGCTGCATGTTACTCCAGCTCTGTATCTGTCCTCTGTGCCAGCCATGCCTCTGCAGCACTGTACTTCTCTGAAACTTCTTCTGTCCCTAAAACTCTCTCTACTTTAGTTCCTTTAATGTGTCTGTTTGTTGTGTGTTTTGTAAAACAGTCCAAAAAAAATCATCCTTTCCTGTCCTTTTGACTCGTCTCTCTTAATGCTTTTTTATTGTTTTTGCATATACACAACGCAGACACGCGTAAATACCGAAGACATCGTGGCATTTCGTAGCGCTAACGTCAAATTAAATTAACCCCTTCGTGCAGACTAATCCTGCAGCCCTGTTTGAAATGTAACTGTGCCAGACACATTAGTCATTATTCTAGCGATGTAACTTGTAGTTTGGTTCGCCCAGCAGTGGCTTGTGTGATAACCTAAAAGGAAATTTGCAAACCTCTACCATAGGTGATTGCGTGACATACAGCAGGAAGAATCAAGTTTTTCATCCAGTCATACAAGTTTGTGAGCTTTCCGTCTGTTCTATTCATAGTGAGCCATATCGTCCCTTTCCCTTCTCTGCTGTTCGTCTGGAAATCAAAACACATTTTATTTATGTTCCTGTTGTTTTCTTGGCAACCATATACATTTGACATACTCCATATTTTCTACAAAATATGCTTTGAAAATGGACTAACAGGTAGCAGTATAATGGCACAAACTCAGGCTTGTAATATACTGTGCGGTGATGTTTATCCTCTCCTGTCCTTATCTCTGCTTGAAAGGGACTCATGTTTTATTCTGTTTTCTCTGTGATACATTTTGGCACATACAGCCATCAGTGTCTTGCATCCTTCACACAGCATAACGTATTTGAGTTTACAGAGTGTAATTTTAACTGTTAAATTACATTACTGCTGTAATGTTGAGTTCCCTCAACATGTCATTAGTCCAGTCAGTTGTGTTTTTACACTTAGTAAGTTCATTTTTGTTAGATACATTTGTGGCACTTGAGAGAATTTTCAGTGCCGCTCTTTCTTTTTTTCCCCCCTTTGTAGCTTTTAAATATTAAATAACAACTGATGAACAGCACATGCAGTTGTAGCCGCGCTAACATCTTGTCCAAATGTTTAATCAACCAAGCTTATGAAGTTAAGCCAAAGTAGTTTATTTATCAAAGAAAAAACACTCTTCACAGACTAGTTTCCAATGAACTGTTTTAGGATCAGATGGCTGACAAAGAGCAACTCCTTCCTCTTGGGAATAAAGTGAAACCGTAGCATCAGCTGAACAAACATGACGTAAAAGTGTGGGTGCTAAAATGGCTACACACTGTAGTACCAGCTGTATATTTGACGCAATACACTGAAGACTTGTGCTGCAATAAACCTCTGAGGATTTAACTCTTTGTCTACTATTTGCGTCATGTTTCGCTCCTGTTGGTCTTCAAAGTGGGAAATTGTTTAGTGTTATGAAGTGATGTTATTGTACAGTACACCCTTTTATTGGGAACTTCCTGGGAACACACGGTTTATAGTCTTCATACATGAGTTTTATTAAATTATCGGGTGTTATTTCAACTTTTTACTGCTTTTTAATGAAATAAAACAAGAATTTATGTTACAAAGTAATGTTATAGATTTGGCAAAATTGCTGTACCCAATACTTTTCAACATTTTCTGATGGTTTGGTACTGAAGCTTTCTTCTAACACTGCTCTCTACTGAACCTTATCACCTCTTAACCAGAACAAGCCGTCAGTTGTGGTGTGTTTAGATAAACATGGGATTTGGAGGTATATATTTGGAGGCACACCATGAATACAGTATAAAAACAGAAGAAGCAAACCTAGACTGAAATGCACGGTCAAGCGCTGTCAACCAAACCTCTTAATTAACACATCATTTAGAACTGCACAGTACTAATGGTTTCTCTCTTTTTTGATTCAGGCGATGAATTTGGTAAGTGAATCTGACTTGTGCAATATGCTTCGCTATACACCCCTTTGTTTGGCAGCACCAGTGCACTGTCCCCTTGCTATGGCCCTCTGCTGGCATGGCATCCCATTGCTATCCTGTAATGAAGCAATGCTTAGCAAACAGCCACACTTTGAATACAGTAGTGCTGTGCACCCCGCCTGATGAAGCATAATCTCCCACCCCACCCCCCCCCACCCCAGCCTCTGCCAAATGCCGAAATCTTGCTTGCTTTGCATAAGGTGTCACTCTTTGATTTGGGGGTCTCGCTTCTGAGGCATCTTTCCTTTAAGTGCAAAGTCATAGCTTGATTAGGGTTTTTCTGCAAACATGAAAAACGAGGAAGAGGATGCATTTAAAATGTTGTTTCGTATATGTTAAAATAAAAGTTTGGATGTGTTTGTAAGTCATTAAATATATATCATGCACCATGGACATGATTTGGTTGACTTTGTGTATCTTTACCCACTTTTTCACTTGCATAGCACAACTTTCATCTGCATAGTAAAACCTGAATTTGTTGATGTATGCTGTATTTCAAACCAATGCACTCTCTTTATTCTCTTTTTCCTGTCGTGACCCTGATAACTCACTGACACTGAATTTGTCTTGTGACCCAAGCTGGAGCAACACTGCTTCATCTTCTCTGTCTTTGCTTCAGCCTGTCAAGCTGCTCTTTCAAAAAAATATTCTCTTTATTGCATTTTGAGACAGTTACCATGTGATAAGTGTATTTATTGACTCGTGTTAGGCTTACTATAACTCATAGAAGCTCTCCTCAGAATTCATGTTGATGTTTTTGTTATGTATTAAATAGCTACAAATAATTTGATTATAGTGTGGAAGTCCATATACTCTAGCACAGCGGCAGATAATGTTGATGTTATGGTGCCACCTTGTGGCTGACTCCCGTCACTCCTTCGTTTCAATCTGCAGGACCAGGCGTCTAAAGACAAAGCCTTGCAGAACATGGCAGCGCTGTCGTCTGCACAGATCGTCTCCCCGAGTATGATAAAGAATCATCTTCCACCACTGCCTCCTGCCCCCTACCAACCAGCCAGAGTGAGCACACCACTCATTTTCTTTGCAATTAAGACACACTTCCATGTTTCGCTGCAGTTTTTAGCAATGACAATTACAAGCTTTATTAATACTACAAAAACAATTAACATTGTTTTCCTGCTCTCCAGTTCTGGCCTGGTATCCCAGGACAGCCTGGACCCTCTCAGGAGTAAGTAAACCCCTCTACTGAACCCACAGGGTGTGCGTCGGGTAACATCAGGGTGCATTTAGTTTCTGAAGAGAGAGATTGGTAGTAGAGATGAGTAAATACATGAATGAGTGACTGTTGGGGTGGCGGGAGTAGGTCTAATGTCAGATGGGTATTGCAGGGCATGTTTAACAGATCACGTTTTTGCACACCAGGCTGGTTCTAGATCTCAACCCGGGAAGGACTCCTGGGTTTGGCCGCACCAGCCATGCGTAAGTTCCCCCTAGCCAAGGTCCAACTGTGAACACAAAGCAGCACTAACTTTTCTTCTACACTGTATTGTACTGTATGTTTCCTGCACTGATGTAAAACCACCACCAGGCAAATTAACTGCTTCAAATTTGATTGAGAAGAAAGGACTAGAGACAAATCCTCATTGACTTGTGTTCACTGGGAAAGTACTAAAATCTAAGAATATTTTCATCAATTTTCTCAGATTTGTCCATAAAATGATAATTAATTGATGCCATTTTGCATCAGAAAGAAGCAATGAAGCAGGTGGACTTACGCCTAGCTGGTGCAACAACACATACTTACACTTTGACTAACAGAATTTCACAATAAAAAACATCAGAAATACAAATATAGCCCGACCCATGTGCCATGCACGTCTAATATTAACCTTGGCCAATGGAGGTCATTGTCTCACTGAACTATTCATTGTCTTTCAGTATCAAACCTTTTGCACAGCCCCCATACCCAAGCCTATCAGGTCCTGTACCGCAATCCATACCAAGTAAGTATGAGGTGAAAGTCTGTGAGGTGAATAGGTGAGCTGAAATTAAATAAATTATTGTTTTATAAACATTCGTGTGCCATCTAGGTTATGAGCCCTTGGCACCTCCTCCTGCACCATCTGCTACTGCAGTGCCAGTGTGGCAGGACCGGACCATCGCCTCCTCTAAACTGCGGATGCTTGAGTACTCAGCCTTCATGGAGGTCCAGAGAGATCCAGACAACGTGAGTGAAAATTTATAATAAGGCTTCCAACCGACAGACAAGGATGCATTACTGAACGGACATAGAGGGGACAGGAAGGGTCAGGGGACTGCTGGACTCGAGCCACTGTTTGAAGTGTTTTCCTGAAGACTTCCTGTTTGAAAGTCAAAGAGCTCAGATGAAAGCGTTTGTCTAGTAGCTGCTTTAGGAAAACAGAACCAGCATCTCTGGCATTCTTTGAGTGTATCTCATAATGTATTGTAAAGTGTGAATGGGAATGGGAAGTTCAGACACGAATCACACAGCTTCTCTTTATCTGAAGTGTGAATTACATGTTGAAGTTCAAGTGCGGCTTTTGGTTAACCACATCCTCCCTTGTGTCCTCTGTCTCTGTCCACTGCAGTACAGCAAACACCTGTTTGTCCACATTGGACAGACGAACCCCTCCTACAGCGACCCGCTCCTCGAGGCTGTGGACATCCGGCAGATCTACGACAAGTTTCCTGAGAAGAAGGGCGGGCTCAAAGAGCTTTATGAGAAAGGCCCTCAGAATGCGTTCTTCCTAGTTAAATTCTGGGTGAGTTGTTTGGGCTTTTGGACAGCTCAGTACCAATGCGTACAAACAAAGTCTTCAATACATTTGTGATACATTTCCTGGTAGTTACCTCATACCAAACCATATTTTGACCGTTTTAACGTACAACCTACCTACCTACTTTACAGTGACACAACTGTTGGTACAGCTTATGCAAATTGCTTCCTTTTCTTACGACACAGCAATGGTTTGGCTGCCAATGTCTCAAGATGTGTGTTGTTGCACAGAAACAAAGCACTTGAAATACCATACATTTTTCTTCCAACCTCACAATTCATGCGCTGTGAGGAAATTAAGTTACGTCCGCATATGTGATGATCATCACTAATCAGATTAAATGTATGCCCTCTGCAGGCTGATCTGAACAGCAGCGGCATGCAGGATGGCCCCGGTTCTTTCTACGGTGTCAGCAGCCAGTACAGCAGCCTTGAGAACATGACGATCACTGTTTCAACCAAAGTCTGCTCGTTTGGCAAGCAGGTTGTTGAGAAAGTAGAGGTAAGCATGTGCATCGATTCTGTATTTTCTTCTCAAACGACTGATATGTCATACGTTTCACATTTTCCTACTTGTTTTTTATTTATTTTTTAAATTTTTGGCATGCTTTTCAGACAGAGTACGCCCGCCTGGAGGGAGGAAAGTGCGTTTACAGGATCCACCGCTCTCCGATGTGCGAGTACATGATCAACTTTATCCACAAACTCAAACACTTGCCTGAAAAATACATGATGAACAGTGTTCTTGAAAACTTCACTATCCTACAGGTAACATACACTCAGCTGTACTGAATTTTTAAAGGAATAGTTTGACATTTAGGGAGACATATATACATGTATATTTGTAGGGTTGAATAAACAAGCTATTATTTGTGCTGATTAGTGAGCTTCGAATTTCCTATCTTTATGCTAAGCTACGCTAACTGGTAGGTAGTTTTGTATTTAGTGTACAGACGTGAGAGTAGTCACGTCTACTCTCAATCAATTTTCTCATGTGTCAACAAGAAAGCAAACTCACTGAAGTATTTACCAAAATGTCAAACTCTACTTTTACAAAATTAAGAAATTATCAACTGATTCTTACTGCAATATTTCTAAAGAGACTGTGCTGCCACAAATTTCTCACTTGACATTTTCCCTTTGCCCCTCAGGTGGTGACGAACCGTGACACCCAGGAGACCTTGCTCTGTATAGCGTTTGTTTTTGAGGTTTCCACAAGTGAACATGGAGCTCAGTATCATGTCTACAGACTTGTTAAAGACTAACGGCTCTTCAGGGAGGTTTTGGAAAAGCCAGATAAAAGCGTGACACAATCTCTCTTCGACCAGCTCAACAATCCAGGAAAAACTAAAAGCAAAACAACATTCAAACAATCTTAGCCCGAACTAACACGGACACATTTTCTGCTTTAAAAAAGTCTTGTTCGCAAGGAAAAAAAAACAAGAGTGAATATCAACGTGCCGACACGCAAAGAAATTTTGAAGAATTACGGATTTTTCGAACAACTAGTTATCTTCCATGTGTTTAAACATGCTTTAGATGAAGTGGGTCACTTTTCCCAAGTTAACTGATGGAGCTTGAAATGTTTTATAGAGGGAACGAGAATGTGTTTAGGGTTGAAAAGACTCTTATAGTATCCAAGGGAACACACTCTGAGCAATAAGAGAAGTGTATATAAGAGTAAGGAGAGAACAGGACCACGGAAGGGGGAAAACCAGAGCCAAGTGGTGTTGTTGCAGTAGGTTTGTTAGTAAAGCAAGTGCCTTTTTTCCAAAGATTATATCATTGCCTGCCACTTTGGATTGCCTTTTTTTTACTACCTCTTGTTTTTAGACAAACAGAAAATAGTCAGACAGGTGTATTTTGTCAAACTAATTAAAAAAAAAAAAAAGATTGGAATGAAATCTCTCAGATCAACATCTTGTGAGGCAGTTTTTTTGTATTCCGGCACACAGAGGAATGGTATGGGATAACTAATTTTCATGTAGCCTGTTGTTTTACAAACACAAATCGTCCCAAGTTTTACAGTCCAAGTGTACAGGGAGAAGCTTTATTGTGTTACCGTACTATTTAGGTTCTGCTTTTTTTTTTTAATGTTTTATTACACAGTTTAAAAATCAGGTCTTACAAGCATCTATCTATAACTGACTTGTGACACTAGGGATGCTTTGTACCATTGCTAGCCTGAAATAAAGCCAGGGCTTTGCCATCCTTACGAGATCCCCTGTTATTTCTCTCTGTTTGAAGACGTGTGCTTGGTTGCACTTAAAAGATCAAGAAGAGGAGGGGTGAAGCAACAGCAGTGCTTATTTTCTGCCTTGAGTTATGTAGCCTAAAGGAAAAAATGAATTGTTTTCTGTACTGTGAGTCAGCGGATGCTAAAGGAATATGTGTTACATAGGAGTATTTTGGGGGGTACTTTATGTTCATATTTGTGATCGAGTAACTCAGCACAGAGACCATGGTTTAAGTGGAGAGAAGTTAATCACTGTTTCTTTTGTTTAAAAAAGAGATTGTATGCTGTGAAGTCGGTTCACTTGCTTCACCCTTCTCCCTGGAATGTGTGGAGAAGCTGCATCCATTGATAAAAGTTGACTTTTGATATTTAAGACAATTTTTTACTGACAGTACACATGACATAATTTTTAAATCACACTAAATAATTGTCTTGAATGAGAGCTATTGTCTCTGTGCTGTGGAGTATGACCATTGATTGTTATTTATAGGGTTGGAAAATAAATAACGGGAGGGCAGGGTGGGGTACTACAGATGTATTGATCATTTTCCATTGTGATGGAGATGTTAAAAGTATTGCAGGACTCATATTAGAGACAGTCATCTGAGAACTGTCTTCCCATTGATCCTGCTAGACAAGTGTCTACTCTGTGTGGTTCACTGGACAATTGTGCTATAAAAGTTCAAATTTAAGATATTGTACGGTGGAATAATTGCACCTGGCTTTGAATGTCATATTTCACAAGCTAGATACAATAACACTCCTCTAGCAGGTTTCTCAATTTATCTTTTATACAGACTTTTTTTTTTTTTGCCATTATCAAGATTAATGTTTTGTTTTGATTCTGTTGTCTTTTGACTTTCAGTGTTTGCCATATGCTTCACTGAAAATAATGTGTGATTGTGCCGATATTGATAATTAATAATGAGATATCTAATGTATCATATTCTGAATGGTGTGGGCAGTTTTTTTTTTTGTTGTTGTTGTTGTTTTGTTTTTTTTGGTTTAAGGTGGTTTACTGTTGTCTTTGTTACCATTGTGCATTGCAATTTTATACTTCAAAGTAGAGGTTGGACTATGTAATCAAACAAATGTATCTAACAATAAAAGACGCATGGTGCCTTTGGGGCCATTTTCCCCAGAAAACTTATTAAACATGTTTGTAAATTTGTTTTGTCCATGATTTTTCTTTTCATGTTGATATTAGAGGCCTATGAAAACAAATATTGTGTAAGCATTGGCTTCAACAAGTTGGCTATGAGAGCTTTTTTTTTAAATACAAATTTGCAATTTAGTATTTATTTCATGGCACCAACTGAGTCTAAGGTGTAATAACAAATTATGTGACCTAACCTTGTAATACAATGTATAAGTGATTCTGGGTGCTGCTTCAGGCATATATGGTCCCCAGTGATGACTGTGTAAAAGCACAACTTTATAACTTTATTCACTTTTGATTAAACTGGGTCATAATTTATACACAGCATATTTACTGTTTTTTCCCTCTGATGTCCTCAGGCTGTTCATCTTCAGAAAACTACTGCTAACTGAATACACCATTAGCAGGCGACAGAACCGAGCTCAGCACAGGCTTTGATACCCACAGGGAATAACATAACACTACTGTGGTGATTTATAGAGTTCCCTGGCTTTGTGTATTTTTAATTAACGTTACAATTACAAAACACAACAAAACACCAGATTCGTCTGTTTTATGTTTTATGTATCAAATCCCACCTGCTCAACCGCGGACCGGTTCAGAAGCGTCCCAGGTGCGGGCCTCTGCAGTCTGCGTCACTTTGCACAGAGCACCTCGAGCGGGCGGAAGAAAATGCAAAGAGAATCCGGTGGACTTTCAAAATAAACTACCCCGTGTAAACTGTCGGTTGCAAAAACAGACAAAAGCCAAGCTAATTAACTACGTAGCATATTTACACATGCATATGCGTATTTAGTAAACAAAGTCTGGCGGGCTAAACGCTCCTCTACTGAAACGCTCCTGCTGGTGGGGTTTGAAGTCGCGTGCAGGTTAGGACGAACCAAAATAGCGTCACGTGATATCTGGTAGACGCTGACATGCGCAACCGCCAATGCGCAGCGGAGGGGGGAAAAACTCACTCGCTATTGGCAACTGTAAACGCCAAACAATATCTACCATAAGCTCCGCACTGTCTTATGTTTTTATTTATTTTATTTTATTGTATTTATTTATTTATTTTTACAGGGAACAAGGAAGTAAAGCGGAAGTGAAAAGCACTCTTGCTGCTCGTGTTTTATTTTTAGGGAAACTCCAACCGGAAGTCGTAACAAATATTTTTGTCCCGGTTGACTTTCCGCCGGCAGGAAAAAACACGCAGCAATGGAGAGGTTTAACACCGTCAAGTTAGTGTATGCTGTCTGAGATGCGGCCAGCCGACTATGTATAATAATTAACCAGTTTTACAATAGCTAACACCTGAAGTGTCCAAAGGTAAAGCCGACAGTGCGACATAACGGCTTATCAAACGGTCCCGTTAACGGCAACTGACGTCAACAGGTTCGTGGGGTGAGTTAAATTAACTGAGTTAATGGACAAACCATTCGGACAACATGTCAAGAAAGAAACCGGAGCCTGTTTCATAGTTACAGAGACTAGCCGAATAGCTAGCCAGAGTTATTTAGCAGCTGTTGACGTTATCTAAAACTGGGCACCTGCAGTGAGCAACGTTTGAAGACTGTAGCTGCGTAATATTAAAGTCATAATATCAAAATATCCGTTAAGTAAGTGTTCAGAAGGGTTAGGGTTTGTGTTGACTGTCAACGTTGGCCAAAACTTTACCTACGTGCTACCTTAAGTTACTTCACCTCGGCGTTTCCTGTCCCAACGCTATCCTGTCGGATCGCATGTAACTTAATAATGGATTAATTTGGATGTGCAACTTAGAGGACACCGATAGTATATTGACGCGCTACTTTTGACGGCCTTTTTATTAATGTGAATGACTTAATTTTGAGTTACAGTCCTGTTCCCTTTGGCTCACTGTTAACCAGCTATGACATCCACTGTCTGTGTGTGAATGATGCAGCATCCCTCAGCCGCAGGTTGAGGGACTTTAGCCTCATGCTAGTCTTAGATGTACGAGGAAATAGATTGTGTTATTTGCTTTCTCCGCATTGACACAATGGATAGCCAGCTCTGTTTGTTCAAAGGAACCATTAACCCAATGCCCATTGATTCTTTTCACTGCATTGCTGTTTCCCCTTTTCTCCTCTCCAGACAGAGCAAAGCTATGTCAGCACTCTGTGTGTGGGCCTGGGCTATTGTTTCACTCCCAGGAGAAAAGGAGTGAATGCAATCGCCTCTTTACTTTGTCTCATTTTTGAAAAATACATTTTCTCACCGCGTGGGGCCTGCATGAGGCCAGCCGGGGGTCAGCCCGGCTCTAACATGTTACTGTAAAATAGCTGCTTATATCTTCAGATCTGACTGTACCCATCACCTGCTAACTCTCCACAGGAACAATTGATTTATTTACATTTTTTCAGTATCAAATGGTGAAAATTTGCTGACATTTTAAAACCCAGAGATGGAACTATAGTCAGGCTGCTAGTCATCTGCTTGTTTCTCACTTTTGGTGCTTACCATGCAGTTCTTAAGTTTTTTTTCTGCTTCTTCTTCTGTCTGTGACTCGTGATTGTGTGCTTTTTTTAGGATAACACTTTTTTTTTCTTACTTCATGAATTGAATCCATATGAGTGTGTTTTCCCCTTGATCGACAAAGTTGTAAAACACACAATTCTTTTTATCAGTGTACACGAGAATATGCGGTTAGGTTTCGTGCACCCAGATAGTCCACCTATAAGGTGTCCATTTGGGATTTGGATATCGAAACTCAACATCTAACAATCGTTTTCATGCGTCCCACTAGGAGCTATCCCAGTTCTCGCGTCTGATCTGACACTCCACCGTTGAATCGACTCATCTGCCAGCATGGCTAATGCAGAGTCTGTCCGTCTCCGGGTCTTCTCTCTGAACTGCTGGTCAGTGCATGCATTTTTCATGTCTTCATACATGTATGGAAACACAAGCAAGAACATGTTGTCCTTACGATGTTTCTTTTCTCAGGGGGATCCGATACCTTAGCAAACACTGTTCCCAGCGCTATGCTATGCTTGGAGATATGTTGTTCAAGAAGGAGCATGATATTGTCTTACTGCAAGAGGTTTGTGGAAGTCATCTTACAATGTTATAAAGTTGCAGAGTCACTGAGCCTGATTGGCTCTTGCGTAAATGTGGTAAGCTCGTGTGAAAATCTTAATTATACTGTGTGGTATTCTACTTTCCGAGTGACATATAGATTTTTCTTTTGCAGGTTTGGAGTGAGAAAGATTATCTCGCCTTGAAACAGAAACTTGCCTGTTGTCATCCTCACTCTCATTACTTTAAAAGGTAATAGTTTTACTCTCAACCCAAGGTTGCCGTGCAAACGCTTTTGAACCTGTTATCTGCCCAATCTTGCGATTAAAATTCATGAGTAAGCCGTCACATCTTCCAAAGGCTCCTGACGTGGCTTAGTGTAAAAAAAAAAAAAAGTACTCATGGCATTGATCCATCTGCAAAATGTAACTGAAGCTTAGGCCTTAACTATAAGGATTAACTTCTGAAGCTTAATTCTTTCTTGAGTGCCAAACCAAGGCATAACACTGGGATTAATTAAAGGGTCTAATCCCCTCTGCAGCTCACAAGAATGCCCATTCTCACGTCTGCTGCAGATAACACTTTCACATTCATGTGATTTCATTAAACAATAATCAGGTACTGCTGAAGCTGTTGTTTAGCGTGGAACATAAACTTCTGTTCTTGTCTTGCTTTTTCTCCTCATTCTGCAGTGGAGTCATAGGCAGTGGATTGGCCATTTTCTCCAAACACAGAATCCATGACACATTTCTTTTCCGCTACTCGCTGAATGGTTATCCTTACATGGTAAGTGTGGAGAGCCTGAGTCGTGTCTTGTACGCTACTCTGTATACACGTTTATCTAAGAGAGGTAGACAACAGAGACTAAAATTCAACAAAGTGAACAGAAAGAACAGAATATAAACCATTTAAGAAAACACAACTCTAAAATCATAGTTAATAATCAAATAAAGAGTTAGCTCGCCCGGCTTTCTCCAGCCGCTCATTTCAGAGCTGAGAAGCACTGACTGCAAAGGCCAGATCTCCTCTGCTTTTTATTCTTGACCTGGGAATTATTAATAGAGGCCTATTAGTGCCTCTCAGGCTGCACTTAAACTGGAGCGAGGAAGTCAGCAGCATAGTCAGCAGTCAGTCGTATAAACTGGCTCACAGTGGAGGTGTGCTTATTATTACTCTTTGCAGAAACTCCTTTTCTCTCTTTCCTAATATTTAGGCTCACCATGGAGACTGGTTTGGAGGGAAAGCTGTCGGGTTGGCCGTCTTAAGCATTGGCAGCCTGATTGCAAACATCTACGTTACTCATGTAAGGCCCCATAACATCAGCTCTCAGTCTTATGTACATGTTATGTATAGTTATTGAACAGCTGGTGTCCCTGCGTCTTAATTTTAGCTGCATGCAGAGTACTGCAGAGACAAGGATCCTTATCTACCTCACAGAGTGGTTCAGGCATGGGAGCTGCAGCAGTTCATTCGGTATTGTGTTCTTCCTTGTTTAGACTGCACATAAAACATAGCTGCTAATGCTAGATTTGTTTACTCTGGTATACATTTGCATGTTTTTCTCAGGTGAACCTCATCTGTTGTCAGTTGGTGTCCGGCAGTGTTCTTCACTTTCTCTCCATCCTTACGTTAAGTTGTGTCGCAGGTAATAAAATGTTTCTGTATGCCTATTAGGCACACCTCTGCTGGAGCAGATTTGGTGATTTTAGGGGGTGATCTCAACATGCACCCCCAAGACCTGGGTAATAGACTACTGCGGACTTCCACTGGACTCCGAGACTGCTATTTAGAGACTGCTAAATTTGACGTAAGTAGTCACAAGAGTGCTGCGCGCGATACAGCAATGTGGATGTAAAAGCAGGATGACCCTTCTCAAGAAGTCTGTTATTCTCATCCACAACACTTTACACAGCTTGTTCTGGAGTTTAAATTTTTTAAAGAAATTAAAAATCATTTTCTGTTGCAGGGATGTGAAGATGGCATGACTCTAATCGCTGACAACCCTTTTATCTCTAAAAACGAGCTGCTTCCATTCGAAAAGGGAATTCGAATTGACTACATCCTGTACAAGGTGAGTGAGCGCTTTGTGCAGTCTCACCTGCGCTACCTTTGTTCCTTCGTGTCCACGGTAAGATGAAGTTTGAAGTTTTCATATGAATTTGTAATGTTTTGTTTGTTTTGTTTTTGTTTTATTCGCAGGGATCTCCCAAAGCGAACATTTATTGTGACTACATGTGCACCACCAATGGCTCCATCCCTGACCATCCATTCCCATACTCCGACCATGAAGCTTTGACGGCTGAACTTAGGCTGGAGCCACACACTCCATCTGAGACCCAAAGTGACAAGAAATTATGGAAACATGACTCCGCTGCAGGTATCTCTACAAGCCATGCTAGCAGGCTGGTTTTAAGCGGCATCTAGACTGAAATGGCATAGAATTGTTGATGGATTGCCATTTTTGATTGATTTTGTGCACATAGACATACAGTGCCATCTTCAGGTCAAACTCTTTATTTGTCCAATACTTTGGTTTATGACATTATACGCGCACAATTAATTTAAATCATGTCCAGATTTCTCCTTTTAAAATACATCTTTTAGTTATTTTGAAAGGTGGAAACACGTTAACAACAACGTATCGCTGCGTTTAGGAGCAGTAGGACAATAGAAAATAAACAGTTGGCTGTTGTAATGTCAGTACTGGTAGGTGTTGGTTTTCTCCTTTAGGTCTGAATGTCCATGTCTTCTTTCACACCACATTCTGTAATTTCATCATCGTTAAAATTACTAGTGTGGCTGTGGACTTAGTAGTCTTAGTCATAGCACTTCACTGTTCAACTGACCTGTATTAAACACACCAATGCTGCTGCTTGTGTTGATCTGTTGCAAGAGTTTTGACATTCTCTTTGTCTCTGTCACGTCTTCAGGGAAGGTAGCTGAGCTGGTCGACATTATGACAGAGGCACGTACTGAAGTCAAAGTGGGTTTGCACTGTGCCGAAAGGATGCGATACACAGCAACACGCACCGGAGTGATGGGGTTGGCTCTGCTGTTCCTGGAGCTGGCCATCGCTGCTGTGCCGTACTTGGCCCTGGGAGCAGAACAACCTTTCCCTCTTACTTCCTTCTACATGCTGGCTGGATTGTGCTTTGCCATCCTTCTGACTACCTTTCTGCTGTATATCTTCAAGACCATGGAGCTGAAATCTCTTCAGGGGGCTGAAGACCAGATGAGGCTGGCTATAGGTAGTCTACAAGAAAAGCTCAGGGGCTTTCCTTTGGCTCAGCCCCACAGCACCCAGCGAAGGCCCCCAGAGGGTTTGGAGCCCAGTGCCTTTGGCCCAGAGGAATAAAGCTGGAGCCAACTGGGTCAAAGCGAAGCCTTTGAAGTGAGCTTTAAGATGGACCTTTTGAAAGAGTCATTTATCCTCTGAATGTGTTCTATACTCTTGAGATTTAGATCCGTACTGCAGAATGAAGGAGTTCTGAAAGACCTTTCTGAAAGTATTGCAGGACACATGCTTTTTTAATACTTTTTATATAATCACCTTTAGCCTTTTTTACCCCTAGATTTCCCTCTATGCACTTCACTTCAGCAAACATGCTTCCTATGACATGGCATGATACTTCTGTGCTACTGCTGTTCTTAAAGGTCAGAAACGTGCCCCCTTTGAGCTTTTTAAGCGTCAGGTCCGACTTGCATTCCACCCACCCTTAGTGCCAGCGGGACCAGTTGTTTCTGTTTTTTTAATTCCACTCTTCCCTTTTGGAGAGTCCACCACACAATGATAGCGGGTCCAGACTGTTTGCTTATTTAGTTACAGAAAGTAGCCCTGTAGTCTCCACTACACGGAGGACACACACACACACACTCCGAAGGTTTACATTTTGGTCAGTAACGTTTGTTTCACTTGAGGACAGATTGCTGCGGGCTTCGGGTAGCACCTCCAGATCCTCATGAGACTTTTCAGTGTAGTAGTGTAATGTCACTAGTCTATCTCTCGGTTATCATGTTCACTGTCTTACACTTCCTGAAAGTATCTTCATGTTGTACAATCTACACTCCTCTTTCCCAAAGTATAGCAGTGGGAATGTGCTGAAGATATTCTCAGTCATATACACTTAACTTTCTTAACTTAAGTTTGTTTTTTTGTCGTTTTACAAAAATATCGTGCTGTAAAAATCACAAATGCTTAATATATCTCTATATATTAATATATCTCTAGTGTGCTGTGCACTTACTTGACTAACCTGTTAAACCACTCCCTTTTATGTATGCTGGGAAATGGCTTAATGTTCCACATCTCTTTGAAGCAGTATTATGACTCCACAAGACAGCAGCCGATCATTTTTATTCTTAACACTCACTGCGATGTTGGAAATGCACTTAGTAGTTCTCTGTAGTTTTCTTTTTTAGAGTCATAGAATTTCAGACACCTGATGTTCATTCCAACTGAAAATTGTGATGGGCACGATTATGAAAGCAATAATAAAGATCTTATTCTCACCCTGCTTTACTGCTGTGGCTTTGGATAAATGTCAGCGACTAAGTGATACACAACAGGACTTCACATTCACCACTAGAGAGCAGTCTGAGTACACGGGGACAGGTGAAGCTTTCAAAAGAAAACAGCTCTTGCTCTGCGTGTAAATGAAACGCCAAACTGGCAGCCAGACAAATGTGACAAGCATGTGAGAGGAAAATGACAGGCCTGATTTGCCAGATGTTTCGTGCCAGCTGGCACATATACATCCTCAGGGCAAGAGCACCCATGGGTGTGGTGCACTTGAAATTTTCATTTATTCCCCAGTGCAAATTAGATCAGTGCCTATTTAATTCACACCAGGTATAAAATTAAGCCGGAACATTTAGTGCCATGACCCACCCAAAAAGCTGCTTTGGCCTTGCCAGAGCTACACACATTTAAGACTACATTCGGTGTGTAAAATATATATACACCTTGGAGTTGTTCTTTCATTGCACATATCAAAATCATTGAGTTTTTACATTTAAATGAGAGCAGTTGGTGGCAGAGCCAGTAGAAATGCACATTTTTTTTTGTTACTGCTTTATTTTTTCTTGTGCGGTTTCAGCAAATATCATTTCCTTTATTTATCTCCTATTTAAGTCAAGTCACATCAGATCTAAGGCATTTGGTGGTTATTACTCATCATATTTACCCAGGTTCTTTCTTTCCTGTCCCGTCCTGTTCAATTATTTCATCCTGTTGTACCACACAAATCAGTCATTTTCTCCTGCAGTGCAGGTCGTATGATGGCAATGGCATCATTTTCGGTAAGGTGGGATAACATGCGCTGCGAGCAGGTTTGTCACTTCATTTATCTTTTATTATACACGCACACCTGAGGGGGTTTTTGCGTTCGTCTCACCTCATCTGTCATGAACACGTCTGTCGTGTGCCTTTCAAATGTGTGAAGACTAATGACTTCGCGAATGACGTGCTGCCTCTATGACATGGTGTCGTCGCTGTTAAAAGCAGCTTCCTCTCAACAAACTACATAAACTACTTGGCACTCATGCATCAGTATTAAAAAATCTAATAATGTCTCATATTATTACAAATCTGCCGCAGAGGCCATTTTGCTGCCAAACAAATAGTTGCTGTTGAGTCATTTGATTATTGCTTCAAAGCAGGAGCTAATATACTGGTAGGTAGTTTAAGCATTGTATTTTTTGGACGCTCGTCATAGCTTATCAGCTCATCATACCAGTCAAACAACTGTAGCGGAGTACAAAGTACATATACAGTAGCATAACATCGTAGAATCGTAAGTATTAAATGGAAATACTGAAGTAAGGTATAAGTACTTTAGCAGTGGAGGAAGTTTTCAGGTCCTTTACTTAAATAAAAGCACAAAGCACATTATAAAAATACTTCTGCATTTAAAATGTTAAGTCACTCCAAACATTTAAAGTATTAAAAACAAATTACAAACAAATAAATGAATACAGCTGTTTAATGAGGCTGGAACCATGAAACAATTCATGTAATCGTTTAATCTCTCATTAATCGACTAATAGTTTCCGCTGTTTTACAAATGAACACCTTTCAAGTAGGCTAGTTTAATTTAGGAACAAAAGCATCATGTTTTATAAACATATTCGATATGCATCATCTTCATCTGTAAAGCAATCTGACACCGAGGCTGTGGTGAGGTAAAAAGAAAAAAAGTACCAGCAGGTAAAGTTAAGCAGGTAAATGTACTTAGTTACATTCCACCATGAATCGAGTATTTGCCATGACAAGTAAGCGAAAGTGCAGAGAGTGGGAGATTAATGCCTGGCTGCCGCATTGTGTCCGGATGGGTGCGGTCTTATCGTGCAGGGCTGGGCAGGGCAAGGTGCGCTTATCCTGCGCACTTCAGACAACACTCCGCAGCTGACTGGTTTCCCGTACACGAGCAGCCGTCTTTTGGATATTGTTGTCGGGGTCACCTGGATAGTTGCAGAGGGAGGCAAAAAAAAATGACGAACCCTCATCCGCTGAAATCCGTCATTTCCATCACGGATGTGGACGACACGTCGTTGGCTTTGCCCTCAGTTAACCAGTATCGATCTGGACAACAGCGCGTCCTCGAACAAGTGCAAACCATCAGGAGGACCAAATCCAGGCAGTCCAGCAACAGGAGTTTATCCACTTCTTTGTCTCCAACAAGTAAGAGCAGCTAGTGCGCCTGTAGACACACATTTGGGCTCTGGGGTCCAATCAGGGGAGTTTGAACAGATTTTTAAAAAAGTTTGGCAGTTTAAAATTGCATTTCTTTTGAGGCTGATTCTAGTATTTTTCCATTCAGCATTTCTCCTTCAAATCCTGGCAGCGTGGAGAGGGCTTTGAAACACCACTCCGACTTTTGGGCTTTATATAGATGTAGATAATGTTGTAAACTATGATTAATTATAGAGATAACTGAGACAAAATTCAGTTAAACAGCTATAAAGGTTGAAGTTTAGAATCTGTTGTTTTTCATTTGAGGAACTTGTGAGTTGAATATTTAAAATGCGAACAATAAGAAATTTTATAAGCTTTAGTTTTTTGTTTGGTCAAACTTCGCTGGAGACTCGTGACCTCAGTACTTCTAAAATCCCTGCAGCCTCCTGGCCTAGACCTCTCTAAATCTTTTGCACTCCATAGGATGTTGATCTGGAGTGACTGACTTACAGAAAAAATATAATAATACTATATACTATATTAATCACATCAGATTAGTGAATTACACAATGTCCAGAAGTCTGACTTTTTAAATATAAGATAGAGATTATTATGAATTAATCCAGAACATGCTGATCATTTGCACTGTGACCTTTACAGCTCTGTTTATTCATGTTCTCACTGCTGTCTGTCAGTGTAACGCGCTGACTTTTAGCTTAAGTTCCTCTGTAAATGCTTCATAGACACGAAATCTTTGTAGGTAACAGTTTTCCTCTTTACTCAAACAAAGACAGTAAATCAGTGACATTGATCTCATGTATGTACTCCATACGATAACAGCTGATAAACTCCCACATTTCCCCCTCAGGCCCTGTATATGACTCAGTGTTCACTGACGCCTCAAAGTCACAGTCGAGCACATCTAATGGATCTGTCTTCTTCGGGAATGGCTTTTCCAAAGCGGTGAGTAACGGAGCTTATCTTTTTTTAAAAAGTTTGACTCTTTAGTTTCTATTATTGTCACCGTGTCTTCAGAGGAAATTAGTCTGAACCAGCTACCGTTGTGGAGGGTGTATCTGAGAGTTTTGAACAACCTGAGGAGGAGTTTTAGGCTGACTTCGCTCATGAGAACCTGAAATCTGCTAATAAGATATTGATATCTGAGTGGATAAGCATCCTTAAAGTGTGTTTAAAATGCTGTTGAGATTAATGCTGCAACTCATGACTGTTTTCATGGTTAATTAATCTGCCAAATACTCAGTTGTTTGAAAAATTGTTGAAAATGCAGATTGCGGTGTGCTAGTCACCAATCCGATGTCTTCAAATTGCTCCTTTTGTCCAACAAGCTGTCTGAGCCTCAAACATATTTCCAGGTTGAACAGGCAATGCTTTGTTTGGATGTGGTTGTTTTTCTTTGTCTGCAGAGTCTTAAGGATATGTGACACACCTTAACCGAGATGTTTTTGTGCCTAAATCTAACCAAACCTTCACCGCAGTGGTTTTACATCTCTGCTAATAAGCTATTGGAACATTATGCATCCTCTGTAAGCTGTCTATCCAAATAAGAACTTCTCATCGATGATTGAAAAATCTGTTGTTCTCAGTTGAGTTCTCCCATTTCTTCATTTCCAGCTCGTCCAAGAGTCTTTCTGTCTTAAAGTATGTGTTTGCCAGCCTCCCATAGAGGCTGACAATCATTAAAATGTTCTTTCACAATTTCATCTGCCAAGGCCAGCTCTGTCAGTCATTCTGTCGAGTTGCTGTTGAAATCAACCGTCTTAAGATTATATTTCATTACAAGCACATGTATTCTTTGGCTCTGCAGCTCAGCCTAGAGAAAAACATCACCCGTCAACCAGTCAACAACATAAAGCGATCCACTGTGAAGAGGAACACGATTTCTGCCTTTCAGCATGAGAGGAATTACACCGCCGGTGGCGCCATGGGGTTTGGTCAAGCCAACACCAGCCGCAGCGAGCCTGATTCGGCCTGGCAGCGCACCATGCCAAAACGCTCTGTTGCTGGGCAGAGGTTCCTTTCCAACAGGACCACCTTCAAGGCAGAAAGACCAGCCAGTCTGTTTATAGTGAGCCCCACGTCCCAGGCCCAGGTTAATGGCATTGGCCAGACCAAAATAAATACCCAGTTTGGGTTGAGCAAAGTTGATTCTTCCAAACAATTCGCAAAGCCTCCTGTTACAGAGAGTGGTCTGAAGGGGAAAGAAGATTCTGGGTGAGACGGAGAATATGTTTTGTTCATTTCAAATAATATAAAGAATATAAGATTTTTCACTGAATGTGCATGCTTTCATTGTGTTTAAATATAATTTGTATTGTACTGTAATGTTCTTACAGGTCAAATGAGAACGCCGGAGTTGCTGATATCACTATGAAGGAGGCCGTGGAGTACCTTACCAACAAGGACGAAAGCTATCAGCACTGCGGTGCTTCCTACATACAGCACAACGCTTTTATTGACGATAATGCCAAAGAGCAGGTGTTTTTTCTTGTTATCTTATCGTGTTGTCAGTTTGCTTTTCATTGCCAGGTTAGGAAAACACAAGATCCAGTGCAAAGGTTGAGAAATGGCAGTTGACACTGGAGGAAAAATACAATGAAAAATGTAAATTCTGTCTATTCGCTCCATGCCAGTTTGGACTTAAGTGTACTGAATTTGAATTTTAAATCAGCTCTTGCTGACCATGGCCAGGTTCACCTATTCAGGGGCCCAGGGGGGAAAATTTGTTGTTGAGCTGCTACTGACCCTCTTCACCTCACATAATTTGTCTTTTTAGCCTCTGTTAAGCCTTCTGAACTGCAGTTAAATTAAAATCAATCAATCATTTAGCAGCACAATATATACTAATATTCTGATATAACACCAATTAGAGTAGTTCTTAAAATCAGATTTGCTCATATGTGTCTGCTTGGATTTTTAACTTTGGTTCAGCCGAGTTATCTGGCACTTCCTTAACCGTGACGGACAAGACTGAGAGGTTATTATAATAATAATTGCCACCCCATGTTAAAGCAGATGAATGTGGATTAGGAAATGTTCAGTTTGCATCAACAGCATTTTTTAGTACAGCTCTGATATGGTGTTAGGAGTACAATAAACAGTGAGCCTGTCAGTCAGATAACATTTGAGACTTCTTCTAAGCCCGTCTTGTTTGGTTTGGTAACTTGAATCCTGCATGGAAATGACAGACTCCACCATTAACAATGGAAACTACATGTTTCTTCCATATGGGTCTCAGGCCTCTGGGCTTGCTTTTCCCAGTTTGTATCGCAGCCTTGTCACTGACTCAAAGTGTTAGAAAAACAGTGGCCTCATATGAACGAAGAAATATATTGTCTTGCGTTTAAGATTGTCCTCCTCTTCTCTGCTCTTGTCCCACAGCTGTTGAAACTCAATGGGATCCCTCCCTTGGTGGCTCTGCTGCACAGCCCCAGTCAGCAGATCCAACAGACAGCCTCGGCCGCCCTTCGTAACCTGTCCTTCAAAAGCAACAACAGCAAGGAGCAGATCAGTCGCTGCGGTGGCATCACGGAGGCTGTGTCTCTGCTCAAAGACACAGACTCTGCCGAGATACAGAAACAGCTGACAGGTACAAGCTGGCTCTGAAGCATGCAATTATGTCAATGATACATACGTATACATACACACCTGTCCAAGTCAGACGGTAAACCACATGTGTGTAGTTATAGATATAATCCTGTCTAGATCCTGCTGTCAATCATTGAGCAATTTTTTGCATGTTATCACTCTAAGTTATGCCAAAGTGTTAAATGTTTAACCCTTTGGAGTCCCATCAACGCCCATATCGGTTGCTTTTGCAATCATAAGTGATTGCTCAGATCCCAGAGCGTGAAACCGTGATGGCATCTGAACATTAATAGTTTTAGTTCTTTTTATCAGGCAAACACTTTTTCCTGTAATTAAAACATTTGACAGGACAGTTAAATGTACCCAAAACATATTTTTTATATTTCTGCCACAGGCAGTGAATATTAATCATTCTAAAAATAGTTTAATCATTTTGCCATCGGTTTGATTGACACGGTGCAGAAAGAGTTGACGTTTTAATTTTCTTTCTAGGTCTCCTGTGGAATGTGTCCTCTGTCGACAGCCTGAAGCCAGACCTGCTGAAGAGCGCTTTGCCTGTCTTAATGGAGCGTGTGATCCTGCCTCATACGACAGGTCCTAAATGGACTAACATGGATCCTGATGCCTTCTTCCACACCACCGGGTGTCTAAGGTAAGCAAAAAATGAATTAAGGATCGTATTACCTCTGTGTAGTTGAAACAGTTGGAAATAACAGGGAGTTGTGTGTAACTTGATATGCCTTGTTTATTTTGTTTGAGTGTGGTGATGTGTAGAGAAAAGATTTGTGAGACTGGCTGATGTTGAACACTACAAACAGCTGATTTCTGGGAGTGTGATGGGAGTGGGTTGAACGTGATGTTCAGGGCTGTGGAGTATGCAGCAACGTTACATATATATTTTTTTTTTATCTGCAGGGCAGCATTACAAAAAATGTTGGGCCCAGGATAAACGAATAGCCCAATTTAGCCCAAATGACAGTACATATAGGTTAATTAATTTATTTTTATTTGATGTGTGTAATATTTTATTTAACTAAGATTAAATGGCATCACCACACGACATACACTCAGTTGCCAACGTAATGTAGTTTAATACAACAGCCCTGCAATAAATCCATATTTTAAAAGCTGGTTGAGCCTTAAGTTCATTTGAGAGGTTGTTCTTTGTGCTGCTGTCGAACTGCTGAGTTTGTATGTGTTGCATTATACTACTTTATGCTATATTAAATATGGTTGTTTCTAATATTTATTCTGCTTTTATTGATAAAATTAAATTATGTTGCACATTTCTTGAGCCATCGGTAGCTTTCCAAATCATTACAAGCTCATCTGCAAATGGTAGATACATAGGTTTTCCTGTCAGAGATGCTGTTTTTAATAGTACTAACTTTCATAGAGCAACTTTGAAAATGTGTGAAGGGTTTACAAAGTGCTTTGATGGACAAACGGTCAAAATAAACAGAGAGTTATTCACTGCGGCCAAACAAAGAAGATTTTAGATCATAATAGGTGGAAGTGAAAGTTAAGCATGGCCAGAGGTGTAGCCTTTAGGAAACATGACAATACAGGAGAATAAAGATGCACACATTGCATAAATGCAATAAGATAAAAGTAACTAAAGCTAAAAAAAAAATTTTTTAAAAAGAATAAAAAGAAATGAATGGATATAACACAAAAGCAAGTCTATAAAAGTGACTCTGCAAGGTCAGTCCAAGCAATCAGAGGGACAGTAGCTGAGGATTTCAGACCTGCCACCAGGCACATAAAGGGTCAACAGGTCTGCTATGTAGCTTGGAGCCAGACCTCGACATACTTTAGAGGTTATCAGTAAAATCTTAAAATCGACTCTCAAAGAAACACAAAGAGAAGCCAGGATTGACGTGAAACCTTTTTTAAAAAAAAGACTTTAAGGAGCGTCAGACAGTCTGAAGGATTTTTAACTACTGTAATTTTGAATGTAAATGTAAAACATTGTCATCAGTCTAACCACAGTTACAGGTGATATTAGCATGATAATAGTTATGTACTACATCAGCAGACTTCCTCTATCATTTTGGGAAAGCTGTAATCGCTTTAGTTGCTTTCTTTTCATTCATTTTACTGATTGTACACATGTACTATTACTTACAAGGCAAGGTAAAATTAAGTTGATTATTATGAATTAAGCAAATTATCAGACAATATATTATTAGGATTACTATTAAACCTTCACTGCAAGGCCTTTCCGTAAATGTTTGGACATGAACAATAAATAAATTCAACATAATATATTGTATATTTCACTGAATAAAACCACTGGATAGATCTTATATTAATGCGAGTGTTTGCTTTTTAATGTCTCAAAACATTTTTTGACATTTTCACATCCCGTTTCAACGCTTTCTTTTCAACAGAAACCTGAGCAGCGCAAAGCAAAACAACAGACAGGCCATGAGGAAATGTCGAGGTTTGATCGACTCTCTGGTCAAATACATTCAAGACTCCGTGGAAGCAGGAAAACCTGATGATAAGGTAATCCGTGAGAAAAGAGGGTGCGTATTGATATTAGCTGTCAGTTGTTACGCTGTGTCCCTCACATGTCCGTCAGGTGCGTGCATGTATCACGCCTACATGTGGAACGTTGGAACAAAAAAAACAAACTATACTCTAGCGTGGAAGAGCAGTTGAAAGTGAACCGGCCTTTGCCATTATGTTAGCTGACTGTTGTAATTTACAGAGTCGTTCTGCTGCAACAAAAGGCATAACTGAGTCATACACGGGAAACTATGTACAGTACGGTATGTGGCCTTTTTACCGTCATGATACGGACCATTGGTAAGGGACAACATGCATATGCAGGGTGGTAATGCTCATTATTGTACAGTGCTGAAGCATAACTGCTTTGTTTGACAAGTTGTCGTCATTTGCGTAATTAGAAATTTTTTTGAACTGAATGCACCATTAGTAAAATATGTTTTTCACTGCCTGCCTCAAATCAATTTAATATAACCAACGTAATCTAACTTCATATATTTATATGGTTAATATAACTTATTTCTTTATTAAAACTTAATTATTAGATATGTATTTCAACACAGAATTTAACAAAGTGACAGTAAAATGTGTACAATATAATTCAGTTAAATATATAGTATAATATTGAATTTGGAACAGCATTATTGAGCATTAGCGCTGGCGTTTCAGTGTCCACCCCTGTGTACATCTGAAGAACGTATTATTTTATTTTTATTTTATTTTATTTTATTATTTTATTTGTGTGGCTGCATCTAGTCGAGATACAACTCACATGCGCACACACACACACACACACATATACGCATGTTACTCTGCAATGTGCCCTTATGCTGGGTGTTGTTCGACCTGTTGAAACAGCCTGTAGAAAACTGCGCCTGCATCCTGCACAACCTGACGTTCCAGCTGGAGGACGAGGCTCCGGCTCTTTTTGGCAGGATCACAGCTTTGGCCAAGCATGTCAACAGGAACAACAGCCAGGGTGACGCCGGGCCCATCGGCTGCTTCAGCCCACAGAGTAAACAGCTAGAACAGGAGGTGAGAAATGGTCGGTGCACAACAGTGACAAATGTACACGCTGATGCCTAAGACATACTTTCATTTCTGATTGCATGCCAGTCACTACCCGCAAGTACCACAAGTGTCATCTTGTCTAGAGACAGCGCCTGTCAGTGTGCACTGTGTCATTAGTCCTATTCCTCAGTGTGACTTGATTCATTACTAATGAAAATCTGTCACCTTTTACTTTGGGTTAAATATTTGCACAAGATTAAACACGTCAGGCTTCATTGTGTTCCCTGTTTGCATCCAGCACAGTGACCGTGTCTTTTACACATCACTTCAAATTCATGTGTCATATCCTAGGATCATATGTTTCTAAAGATCCTATGTATGAAGATGATCTGTCCCCTTTCTTGTCCAGTGCCACTTTGACTTCCCGGTTGTTGAGGATCCACAGCCAAGTGGTGCAGGCTGGCTGATTCACTCCAAAACTATGGAGAGTTACCTGTCTTTGCTTGGCTCTAGCCAGCAAGAAGACACACAGGAAGCCTGCTGCGGAGCGTTACAGAACCTCACCACAAATGAAGGCATTGTAAGAAAGAAAAAAGTTTTGCGCTGCTGCACAATGACGAGGAGAAAAAAAAAAAGATTTACATCTGTGCTGTTTTAGCTCATGGAAACCAGTTTGGATTTCCTTTGAATTATTACTGTAAATGTTTTCGCAGTAACTTGTCGGTTGTTTTAGATTCATATGTTTTTCTGTGCTCACAGGTCTCCAATGTAATGAGCCAGATAATTGTGCAGAAACTGAATGGCCTGAAAACCATCAGTCCCCTTTTAAAGTCAAAACAAAGTCAATCTGCAGAGGAACGTAGTGGCTTTGGTTGGAAACCTGACCAAGAACCCAAACCTGCACAATAATATAGGTAAGAAGGAGGCGCAAGATGAAACGTCAAGTTGCTTTCTCAAACACGTCCCCTACTTGTTTTAACAGAGAATGTTTAAATGTAAATATGATAAGATATATGAAATAAGAAAAAAAAAAAGTTTTTTCAGTTTTGCTTCATAGTAGATTTCAAACGTGGGTCACTTCCATGGAAGCCATTATCTTAAACAATCATTTACACGTTTTACAAGTGCTTGCATGTGTTAAACACCTAGCGTTGTTTATCTTGTTACTGAAGCTCGTAAAGCTCTCCCAGGGCTGCTGGGCATCCTGAAGGAAGGCACCAAGAAGGGGAATGAGTCTGATGACACACTGGCCATGGCCTGCCAAACCGCCAACTGCCTGTTTATGAAGGACCCCGAGATGGGAAAGCCCCTGTTGAACTATAACTTGATAAACTCACTAAATGAGCTCAGCAAAAACGGGTGAGGTTGTTGTGAGCAGCGAGAGAACATTCCTGCAGACGAAGAATAGATAATAATTATTCATGAGGGGATCACATCAAATTCAATCTGATCTCTAACATTTGTTTCCCCTCCTTTAAGATATCTGCCCAAAATCCAAGAAAGCCGCAGCTGTGCTTCTTTACAACCTCTGGTCAGAAAAAGACTTGCAAAGCTTCCTGAAAAAGGTGAGTTGAAGGCTAATCCTGAGTGCCAAGATCTGTCAGTGTTTGGGTGTGTCCTCTCTGTTTCCTACCCTATTTATGTTTCCACACCCCTCTCAGGTATTTGTGAGAAACAGAGGGATACAGATTGATGGATTAGACAATGTTGTCTGGGAAATGCCCAGTGAGTGGTAACGAGACACTGAAGTGACACAGTTGAGGAATCTCGTAGCTCAGGTTTGAGGAGACATTTGCAGGACTGCCTTGGCGCGCGTACTATAGCACATTAGCGGGCTGCGTTGCAACTCGGACGGTGCTCGTTCGTTTTAATTGCAGCTGGTGATATCAAGAAGCTTCCATGAGTGCAGTGTGCATCACTCTTTGCAAAAGTTCAGCATGATTACTTGGTTGGAGCACCGATTTATATTGATCTATTTGTCTTGCAGCAAGGGATGACTAAGTCCTTGTTTGTGAATGATGTCACCATGGCGGCACACAAGTCGGTCCAAGTTGTCGATTAACACGACATTTCTGAACGGAGCTCTGAAAATCATTGAAGAAGTAAGTCAGCTGGACGTCCCTTTGCACATCCACGGGATCTATGTGCTCTGAGGCTGAGCAGCATCCTTTGTCATTTCACAAAGAATTACCGATTACGATTATTGATTACGTGTCCTCATAATCATTCCATCAATAAATGGTTACATGCAGTAACCAGTAGCCCTGTAAGTATGCTGTAAGGTTATCTTCTTTTTTTTTTGAATAAAGGTGAAGGTTAAGATGTTAGACTTTTAGTTGCTTTTCTTGCTTTAACTGCCGCCTTTGAATGTAAATTCCTCGCCCGTACCTGCAATATGCACTCTGGTACCATGAGCTTGATATATTAGATAATAACATAAGGGTTAAGATCTTATTTTGCACTGAAATTGCTGTTTTTGATATCAGAACACAACACTGTAAAAACATCATAAAATGAACATAGTTGACAATGGAGGACATTTTCTGTTGTGTTAAAGTTTGCCATAAAACAAAAAAAAAACTGTAGCATTGTCTTAAGCAGCAATGTGTGTTTACATTTTGTAAAGACAACTTTTACGTGGTGTATCAGTCTTATTTTTCACATGTCTGTGTGTGATCTTGACATTATCTATTTGTATTATCATTAAAAGTGTCAATAAAAGATGACAGAGATCTACTCTTTGTGGCGTAGAATTTATGAGGCGTTCAGTTTGAGTCCTTTATTAGCCATTTGACATGGTTACAAGCGATAGCATAAAATGCTTTGTCAGTCTTTCATATCTCCTCACACCCCTCCAACTTTTGGCTGCAAAGTTTGAAATGCTCCTAGGCAGATGAGCATCACATCAAATTCTGTTTGCTCCACCCTTATAATTTATGTTATGACGCTAGAGAATGGGTGCGCACAGTCAGACTCTGCCGCTGCTTTGGCACTCGGGAGCATTATGTAATTGTTGACCTGAATTAAACTTTGGCCCTCCACAGTTCAAACCACGTAATACACCCAGCAGCCATGAGGGAATTCAGAGATCATGGATGATACTTAGATTTACGAGGCTTCTGGCACAGCCGATCTTTTTTCATAATCATTTCATTTTTACGCTGAAAGATTTATGTGCTCTTATGTATTTATAGAAAACTGATAGCATAGTTGGCACACATCGAGGCTGCCGTGGTATTTAACATACTGTAAAAAGCCATACAAAGAGTCCAAACCACCTGAAGTCAATCAGTGCCAGTCATAAAAACTGGTTCTGTAGAGTAAACCAAACTTTTATTTTGACAAACACAATTTTCTTATTAAAGGTGTGGCTTTTTATAATTACCATGCAGTGAGTAATCATCTCAAAGTTCCCACACGTGAAGACTTCGACTTAAAAGGAAGAGGACACTATTTCCAATTTGATTTTCTTTATTTTTTTATTTGTTGCACAAGATTGTTTACACAACAACCAATTAATTAGTCTGAACTTCACTGTTATTACTCTAAAAATGACAGGCCTAATTGTAGGACATATCATTTCGGATCACATGAGTCATCATGTGTTTACACACCTCAGATCAATCAAATGTCAAAAACAAAAGCGGTAACATATTGCCTGATCAGTCTGCAATCTGACTGTCTACATTCCTGCAGCTGAGCTCAGCATGCACTTTGTTTCACAGATGAGAACCGTATGATGTTTTCGGAATCTGCATAATGCGGTTTATGTTTCTCTTTACTTGAATGGGACTCCAGATGGTGTAAGTATTGATCAGGTCGATGTAAGATGTTACTTCCTCAGGCCGCGCTTGGTTCTGCCCTTAGAGCTGAGAATGAAGTGAAAGACAACAGTGATCTGTCATGTAAGCCAGCACACAATTTAACTAACCCGTAGAGCATCAGATATACAGGTATGTGCATCAAATACTATATATATCATTGCTCTGTATCTTCAAACTTCAGGAATTTGATTTATTCTACTGATGCAAATAAGTCGCATTTGAAATTTAAATTGTTTTAGGGAAATTCTCCTCACAGACAAGGAATGTAAGTCACAGCTCATCATTGTATGAAACAACAAACAACCCTTCAGGTCTTAACAGCTGGAATTAACGTCTTTTATTTAAAGCACTGTATGCTCATGGTTCAGAATGTGGCCATCAGATGCTTTTTTGCACTTGCATGAAACACCTGCAGACCGCACTATATTTAAATAGACATCCTGTAACTTTCTTTTACAGTCTTAGCAGGTCAGTGTAAAGTCTGGTCCTAATGTAGTTCATCTCTCTACAGCAGTGAACCAAAATCTTGTTTGATTCCAGTTTGGGAACCAAAGCTCTACAGAAAAGCTGCTGCTGGCTTCAGATACTAAAGCTTTTCATAGCTGTCTGCCGTTGGAAGGGGATTTGCTACCAAATAGTTTACTGCTATCTTTATCTACTGTTGCTACTGAAGTACCTGACCTCTGTGGCTGAATAGATAGATTCTATATTTTGGGAGAGTCTCTGACAAGATATTTGACTATCGCTGCCGGCTCTTCCAATTTCTGAAAATGAATAGTAGCTATTTTACTAGAAAATAAGAAGAATGTATATATAAATCGAGGCTCTATTTGTTTGAAATGACCAGTGACCAATCGCAGTATTGCTGGTTTGCAAAGCCAATGTGATATTTTGCAGTAAAAAAAAAACAAAACGCTATCAGCTTGTTAAAGTTTTGTTTAGTGCCTGAGCCATCAATGCAGCACAGCCTAAATAAGATCAGGAGCAGAGCTCCACATGATTTGGATGGCACCAGGGGATGGTCACCGTGTTATTGAGAGCTACATTCACACAGATGATATCACATAGCAGTTATGAGATCTCTCAGCTGCTGTATCTCCATGACAATCTATTTCTCCTTCGAGACTGAGTGCATGTATGTTGTTCAAATACCTCGGCCTGCCCTTTGTTAAAACACCTCTCGTGTGCTAGCCCTTTTTTTTTTTGTTTTCATACCCCCGTTTGGCTAGGAAACTTTAGTCTACTGTCAGACAGCTGGCACAAACAGCTGTTATTGACCCCGCTTTGAACAAATGGAGATCAGAGCAGTGTGAGAAGCTGAGGGGAAGTTGAAATAGGAGGAGGTGGAAACACGAGGAGGTCAGGGCGGATTTGAGTCTGGGTCTGTCTTACTTTCTAAAATTTTTGTAGTTGCCCACTGTATGATTTTATCTCTCTACCTGTCTCGATGAAAGGTTTGCTCTATTGTCCAAAAACACAACACTGTTATCCATTAGCTATCAGGTTATTATGAAAAGAGTAGCTGTATAAAGAAGTGATATGACGTCACACTTGGCGCCACACTAAATAAAATTCTAATTTATACATCCATAAAAATACACTTACATTTTCTGATGATCACTGACCCGGTTTCTCAGCACAGTGACCTGTGGAAAACAACGTGTTTAACATCCACCACTATTTCACTCCATTCAATGTAATGCACAAACAATATATTTCATTATTTAATTAAAAAACAAGTAATTCACAATCAAGCACAAGTCTGATTCATTCTTTGTACATTTCCTAGAAATGAAAAAAATTTGTACAACCCTTTATTATAGTTTGATCACAGTTACTGCAAGTAATCCATGCACACTGATGCCTGAATGTAAATTTCCTTCTGTGATCCTCGTCCTCTGAACTGAAAATATACAACGTTTGTTAATTTTGCAGTAAACATTTGGTCAGAGCTGAATCAGTCTGATGTAATTGTGCCACTGTGAAAGACTCCTGAGGATGTAATGGACTGGTTGCACAGGAGACATTTTGACATGTCATAGCAAGAGATTCCACTATTGTGCGTGTTGGTTCCATTGATAGTATGGCCGGTTCATTGTCACCGTTACGGGGACACTTAATGGGACTGAGCCGTCGTTAAATGTTTTTCCAGCAACCAGTCCAGTGAGAACTGCTGGCACCTATTCGTTCTGAAAGAGCAACAGTCAGCGGGTAACCTTCAGCACTCAGCCACCCAATGGTGTAACTTTATCACTCACCCAGTAAGCCAGAAACAGGCTTACACATCTGCACCATGATTTGATTTAACTGTTAAATTAAGGTGGGGTTAAATGTCGATTGTGATTGGATGCTAGCTTTGTGCATTGAGCTCCTCTTTGGATCAAAACAAAATTAGCGCCCCCTTTCTATCTCAGCCGACTGTTGTTCTTGCTAGGACAGGAACTTTTGACATCCAGAGGAGGGGAAAGTTTTCAGGCTCAAGGGCAAGGTGGACCCAGTGAGGAATGCTGGTGGGTAGAGTCACTGGAACGGGTACCAGAACCAGAGCCAGAGCTATGAGTGTGAGCACCAGTGGGCTCGGCTAGCTAGCTGCACGGCTAAGTTAGCTAACGGCAGCTACGGTTAGCAGCAGTGAGCTGCTACTTTAGGGAAAACATTTTCTCCATAAATTATGATCCAGTTTTTTAAATCTGTGAATAAAGTTGTTGCATAAATTAATCAGTGAGGCCCAACCCCAACCTAATTCTTGTGTCATTTGTGTCCTGATAAACAGTAACTTCATCAAATTTAGAGCCCCATATCGCTATTTTCACCAAAATCAGTGAATAAAGTTGTAGACCTGTGCTTTTGTGAAGTGATGCTAGCTGCACAGATAACTGAGATAACAGAGATGCCACCAAAACCAAAAAAAAAAAAAGAGAAGAAAAAGAAATCACTGTGTAACACTGCCCAAATTCCACAGTTAATTCATGGTGGATGGGATTAAATTCAACAGTTAAAATACACAAACCACAGCGTTTGAACCACACCCTGTTCTGCAGGCAGCAGCCAGGTAATACTGTATGTGAGGGAGCTATTGGCTTTTACTTTGCTAGGGCATTCATATTAAATCTTACACACCTCAATTGTTTTTAACTTCTTCTGCCTTGTCGTCTTTTCTGACACGAAAAGATCTTTGGCTGAGTTCTATTGCCTCAGAAATCTTTCCGTCATGGTCTGCTTGTATTTTGGCCTGTATCCTAGAATCTGTTTGTTCAAAGGACACGTTTGATTGATGGTATTGATAACACTACAAAGATCTGTACCATGTCTTACCTCATACTTCTGCTTGGTGTGTTTATATTGAAGTTCAAATTTCTCTGCCTCCAGCTGGCGCACCCAGTCCCACAGTTCTGTAGCTTTTTCTCTGTCACAGTACAAACAAGCAAATTAAAGGATTTAATCATGCTCATTTGATTCATAATGTTGACTGGTTAATTGTTTCCTCCAAAACTGATGATGGAAAGTATTTCGAATGTATTGACTGTGTTTTTATTTGTACCTGAGTTTGTCCTCTCTCATTTGATCGACGTTTAACTCTTTGCGTCGTTCATTTAGGATCTTCTTCTTCTTTTCTCTTTCCGTTTGTCTTTTTGGACCACTCTGTGTCTGTTGGTCAGAACGAGGACACTTGTGGTGATGTGCTTGTAGAGGATGTCGTGAGCCTTTTGTTTTTTATCAGTCTATGACATTTAGAAAAAAAAAAAAAAAAGCAAAGAATCATGACCTTGTATCCAGTGAAACTCAAGTTGGACAGAATCATCTTCTTCCTGGCGTCATCATCTGCTTTCTTCTTTGCCTCTTCATCTTCTTTTCTTGCTTTCTCCTCCTGGTGGCAAAAAACCAAACAAAACAATGGTACCTTCCATCATTCATCTACAATATTTTATTATGTATTGTCTGCATTTTGGTTTCATTTTTTGCAAATAGAAATCACGAGGTAAAGACAAGCAAACAACTATTTTCTAAAAAAAAAAAGTGTTGTGGCTGATAGTTTCCAAGAAACCTTGCAGGGTTTAGGAAGCTGGTCTGTCTCACAGTTATGATCTGTAAATGTACGTACAGCTGCTTTGGCCAGTCGTTCCCTTTCTCTCTCTGCCCTGATCTTCATCTGCTCTGCTCTCTCTGACCTGCGTTTCTCCTGAAGTTGGAAAGACAAGAACAGAAATGTCAAAAGACAACACTTAAAGAATTTGGCATATATTGCAGTAGAAGAGTGACATATGAGCCTACAATGCGATCTGTGAGGCTGATAAGCTCCTCTTCCTCCTTCTTACGCTTCTCAAAGTGAGCTTCAATCAGAGCATGGAGCTCCGTCAGGTCCTTTTCCATTCGCTTTCGGTGAATGTCCTGGAATTATAGAAAGAAGTGAAACTGTGAGCTAAAATGTTAATGCACGGTCTGCCAGTTTTCAGGTGTAACTTTAATCAGATTAACTCACATCAAAGTCCACTTTTTCTCCCTCTGGGATTTTGGGAGGTGCCAAGCTGGGTAGAAAACCAGGCCTGAAGAGGACAGAAATAAAAACCTCTTTATCTTACTATGTCTCTCACACAAGACTGTGTCTCATATTAGATATTTCAAAACTCTGCTCTTACTTCAACTTGCGCTTTGAGTCTTCTGTGTATCAGTAAAAACAAAAAAGGACAGTAAAAAGTAAGTCTTAGTATATGAAGTGACATACAGAACAAACAATGTTTGTCACAAACAGAGCCTCTGCAGTTCTTTAAAAAAACTTCCCATACCTTCATTTTCCTCTGCAGCATTCGCTGAAAGATGAGAGAGTTAGTCAACACTGAGTCATGTAAAAAAGATTAATGATGACAGTAATGGACAGACTTACAGGTGACTCTTTGTTTTGGTTATATAAACGTATTTAAGCTTGATTTATCTCATTATTACTGGCCAATATCGTGGCGTTGACAGATAGCAAGTTTTACTGCCGCTGTAAATATAATACTTTGAATCTCTCTTACATGTATGAGTCCTTGGATAGCCTGTGTGTGTATGTTTTGGATGAAATATGTGTTTTGCTTTTACGCTAATATAAACATGTGATGATGTTAAATTAACGTAAAGACTTTTTTTTTGGTTGTAATACAAATAAATGACACTGTTTGATTGACTGTGACACACATTGCCCTCTGGTTGTTCTGTAATTTAAAGGCGGTGAATAGCTGTCAACAACGTTGGAGTCTGAATGACCTCAGACACTAAACAGGCGACACAGGCTACATGACTGACCAGCTCCTGTCCGTGCCGATGGACTGGAGCCAGGGAAGTATGCGTGTGTGTGTGTGTGTGTGTGTGGTGTCAGAGTAATAAATAACGTGAGACACAGAGAAAAGCAACTATCTACACTGTTTGTCCTGCTACTACTGAGTGCTTAGAGTCTGCAATATTTGACTCATTGTTACCTTTACATATCATCTATATACATGATTCCTATTTTATTTTACATTTACATTTTTACATTTTTACCACATAACATTTCAACAGTAATATTCTGCAGGTATACAGGTTAATTATGATATTAGAGATACAGTATCACAACTTTGTCGTTGTCCAGTCAGAACAGGCATTTTTCAGAAGAACTGACTCATTAGGTGTAAATATTAAATAAATATTAAGCAAAAAATAAATCATAAACACACTGCATTTTCTGAAAAATGCATCGTCGTGAAGCCGATATTTCAGTTCAGACGTTTTTTGGAGCAAGATTTTACTTGGACAGCGACATACAAAATATCCTAAACTGCATGATCGCCAACAGGGTGTTAAGTCATGTTTACTTATTGCATGCATGCAAACATATATTAGCATAAGCGGTACTACCTTCCTCATCCTCCTCTACTACCTCCTTCACCTCCTCCTCTGCTACCTTTTCCTCCTCCTCCTCCTCCTCCTCCTCCTCCTCCTTCTCCTCCTCTTCTGCTACCTCTTCCACCTCCTCCTCCTCCTCCTCTTCTGTGCAAAGCAAGCATGTAGAGTTAGCAAGCAAACAACGTGACAATGTCACACAGCATTTAGATCAACATGTTTCTGCCGTCTACATGTATTTTTGACAGTGCCTTCAAAACCAAGACAAAAAAAAAACATTTTTGCATTTTCTTACTTTCTTACATTTGTTTTGTGTAGTCTACAACCTGTCATTTCATTTTAATCTTTAATATGGGACTGTTTGATCCACTGATTCCCTAAATATATATTAAAAATGAAAGTGTACCAATTCCACTAGTTACATTTAGCTCCACTATTTACAAAGTGCTTAAAGTGCCGTGGTTTTTGTTCCCAACGTTGCTTTTCACATTTGGCCTCTGTGGGAAAAGTGACATCAAGCCTTTGGTCCCTTTGGCCAAAGAGTGTAACTCAACCTCTTTCCCCTGCAAAGAAGGTAAGCCAACCTGCTTTTAGAAGCCCTCTAACAGGCATAAAAATGAAAGTGGGCATTGTGCTTGTGCTGCTACCTTCCCTAAGGTACTCTTTTGGGAACATAAGCTGACCTACATTGCTCCCTAACAGAGACTCTAGTCCAAGTAGAGGGAGACAGGTGCCTCTCTGTACAGTGGCCCACATGGACAGCCTCACAAAGGGGACAGAAATAGAGGTACGACCCTTTATCTCTCTGACGGCGACCCATTGCACTATTTCAATTGAAAGGATAGATCCCCTGGGATGTTCATACTAGGTGAACTATCTCCAGCCTCAGACAGACAGGGCTGCCTGAGAGGACAAATCCTGCAGAGGAGCTCAAGGACAGCAGATGCCTCTACGGTGGCACCATCATGCCAAAAATACAGTGTGATGTGTGGTGAAGCCAGCAGCTTAGCAGATGCAGTGTGTTAAGTGACTAACAAAGCTCAAATGCAAGGCTCAAGTGTGTAAAGCAGCCTAACAAAGTGGCGGCGAAAACATAAGTGGCCTCTTATGGGGGATGCATTTAGAGGCAATACATTGTTTTCATAGATATTGTTTGTATTAAAGTACATACCAACAATATCCTCGTCTTCTTCGCAGAGAGCACACAGAGAGAGGTAAAGAGCAGAGGTCAGCTATACAAGAGTCTGGACACGAATGCATTTCAGATGTGTGCATGCATGCAGCATATTCACAATATTCATGCATGGTCTTGTAAAGCAGCTGCCGAGCATCCAGCCAGTCAGACAAAAGCAGCCAGTACATCAATTACAAACTGTGAAGACACATGTCTCCCATATGTGTGTGAGCTGACAAACAGACTTACGCTGTCCCCTGAAGGAAGAAGAAAACACACACACACACACACACACACACACACACACACACACGCACACACGCACGCACGCACGCACACACACACACACACACACACACACACCCCAAAGATATTTTGTTAAAATGGTTTCATCTTTGCCGGCATCATATTGTTATATCATCACCCTCCTACCTACAGATTTACTCACTCATATGTGGCTTCTTCTGTGTCTGACATGTTTAGGATGCAGCACCTGCACAAGTAAGTCCAGTTAAGAGGAAGGTAGTGAGTGATAATGCATCAACAACTGCCCGACTGATCTAATAACGCCAAACTTTGCCCACATGTCTGACAAATGTATCCACTGAGAGATTATAGAATCAGAAAAACAGACAAAAACTCCATTTAATGTTTGGAAACGTAGAAAAAGAGCACACGGACTTACCAAAAGAGTGCGATGTGCAGTTCAGACTGGGCTCAATGGAGAATTGTATACTGCGCCCTTCTCTTTTGGCCATAAGCTTTTAAACCCAGAGATGGATCACATGGCGGCAAGCTGCCCAAATCTACAATGGGTGGGCACATACCTGCAAACAGATGGCAGATGGCATTAACTAGAAGGGGAAAACATGCATTCTCCATGGACATTGTCTATTTTTACACGGCAAAACCTAGACTTATACAGCACGGGATTATCACTCTCAGTATCTCAGGCCCGGTAGACATGTCGAAGGTTAGAAATAATCCCTGTAAAGCTACACCTGCGTGCACACAAATACACAAAGAGACGGTTCAAGCTCACATTATTTACTGTCATTGCGATTCTGCTGCTGATCGACGCCATATTTCAGTATTATATAACAGCAAGAAGTTATTACTAAACTGGAAGTGCAATCAAATCATTGAGCATTGTTCCCATAGTGGGTTGCCAAGTGAATGAGTAAACTAAAACCTCCCTTCACTGTCACTATCCCCTCCACCTTCAGTCCTCACATGCAATAACGTGTTATCAACAGCACCCTTTATGACCATGCCAAGTCTTTTGATACTCCCAACGTTTTCTTTTATTCTTGCATCTGACCCCACCGTTGGGATTATGACTCATCAGACGTTGAAGATGAAGTTGAAGCCAAAATGTAACTCTGATTGCGGGGCTGTTTGAGTGGAGTTAACCCCTCCACCTCAAACCTGGATGTGTTTACACGTGCTCCTTTCTTTTGTGTGCACGTCTCAAGTCTGTCGAGACAAGTCGGAGTCAAGTCACGTGTCATGTCAAATCAAATCGAATCAGTTGTCGAAGAAGCCTCAGGTTCTTCAGGCCTGATTTATTATTATTAAATTAATAGAAAGTTTTCCTTTTGTTTCCTTTTTTCTGTTCTTATTTATACACACCAGGTTAATTGTGGTTTAATTTATTCACTGTGATATGTTTGGAATCTTTGATCTTAATACGCAGACGTTATAGTGATAATAACGTAGTGTGTATGAGTATAGTCTGTGTATAGTTGTCAGTCTAGCATGCATGCTCTTTGTCAGACCCTGTACATTGTAGTCTATGTGATGTGTGCTTTTTTTTTGTATTGTTTAATACAGATGTAAGTACCTGAATATAGCTGTAAACTATCTCCTTAGTTTATGTGTCTATGAGAAATTCTCGTTTCTATGATCCAAGTTCAAGTCTGAAGTCTACACTCTAAATATATTGTGTGATCTTTTGTTTTAGCATACACATGATGTAATGCTCTACTTTTTCTTGCATGGCACCATGTGTGAGCACCCAAATAGAGAAATGAAACCTTTTCCGTGTCACCTCTCTGTGTGGATTTAATAATTGAGCTGTGTTTCGTGGTTATTTGCTCAATAGAGCCTGAGGTGTTTGAAGAGAAGCAGTCAACCGACTAATTTTCTCTTTCTTTTAACAAACACGGAAGCTGGAAGAGCTCATAACTCAGATAAAATTCACTTTTTAAAAAAAAGTACTAGTCAACATTTTGGCGTCTTTTTCTTTTACAGGGTAAAAAGTGAGTAATCATCTGGTTGACATATGTTTATGATTTAAGTCAGTGAGCTCAGAGAGCAATGGCATGCACGCAGAGGTCCACAGAAGTCAATTATAGGCAGGATAGGCATAATATTGTGTTTGAATGTTTAGATTTCATTGATATCCATCTAAAGAGGTGTGATGAAATCTCGGAGGCATCGATAGGAAGTCAGAAAATCACAGCAGTGAGCTGTAAATACTTGAGTTTGATTGAATAAACTTTCTCTGTCTGCTTGTATTGCTGCAAACCCCACCCATCTGGCACCTGAGTCAACTGAAAAAACAATACAAAGCATGCAGGTCTCCTACTGTTACTCCACAACATGGTACCAGCTCTCTGATGGATTGATGACTAATGTGTCATTTTCAGTGAACAGTGTATTCAGTCGGTGACTTTGATTCACGTTTTTATCTTCCAGACTGAAACTTGAAAAAGTGGAACATTTTCTGTAATTTTCCTCAGCGAACTGTGAGCTGATGCTGCCACCTCGTGGCAGAAAGTAAAGCTGCGGGGAGCTGCACCCAAAGCATCTGTTTGTACTGTTGGCCATCTCTATTTTATTATATCTTCATCCAAGATCAGATTATGAAGTTTTAAAATAATCATAGAACTGGTAATGTAGTAGTCTAATAACTCAAACATTTAACAACAATTAGTACAGTCAACAGAAATTATTATTATTATTGTTAACAATATTTTGATAATAGCAAAAAAAAGATTGAAGAAGAAGAAGAAGAAGAAGAAGAGAGAAGAAGAAGAAGAAGAAGAAGAAGAAGAAGAAGAAGAAGAAGAAGAAGAAAGAAGAAGAAGAAGAAGAAGAAGAAGAGGAATTCGACTGTACAAAACAAGTACTTTGACTTCACCCGTAGGGCTCTGGGAACTTGTGATATGTTTTTCATATTTCCCAGAGTATTATTAGTATTAATTATTATTATTATAGGATTACTATTCTGGCAGGAAAACTATTAATCATGTTAATGACGCATGACATACTCTTGCACACTTGTTGTAGGATATATCAAACCCTTGTGGGGTGAAGCGGACTCTTTAAACTCTTGTTGCCCTGCCCTCTGATCATTTAGCGTTTAATTCATGATGAACTTACCAGCAGTCCACTCGTGTTGTTTCAGGCCAGATTTGGATTTGTGGAGCTGATCATCTCCCTTATTTGTATTGGTAGTAATAGTGAACTAATCTTTCAGTTTTTCCATGCATTCATGTTGAGCTGTAAGTAACTGTGACGTGTAGCCTCAGTTGTTGCTGATCTTGTCCTGTACTACATACAGTAGTGAATACTAGTTCTTGCATGTTATCCCACCGATTGCAACCTTTGAGTCATCCGACTTGGATGGCGGCGTCTTTGAAAACAGCTGTGTTTCTGCGTCTTCACTTAAAAACGTGTGCGTGACGAGCAGTCCACAAAGCGCATGCACAAAGACAATACCCTAAATCTGCTGACATTACATGAGAACAGCTGATTGATTTGTGGGTGTGTGAGTGCAAAGCTTCCCTCCTTCCAGCCAAAGTAGACACAGAAAGAGTCTCTCTCAGCATGCTGTGTTTATTCGAGTAATAATGAAACAAAACACACGGAAAATGTGGGTGTCATAGGGAACATGTGCTGAATATGAAATACAAAGGTGAAGCACTGGAGAGTTTATGTATGCCTTGCGCTGTGAAGTGATTGTATTTGACATAAAATGAAAGCCAGCTGTTTTTCTTGAGTAACATCTGTTTACTGGTTGGGGCCCTTTGCTGCGTCAAACATCTTCTTGCGGCCCTCCATTCCCGACATGGCTTCCACATTCTTCCTCCAGTCACTCACCTCCACCGTTTTCTCCTGCACAGAAAGAACCGAAGAGATGCGCTTATTCAAAGTCTCTCCACGTCTAAAATGTACAGGTGTGACCCTAAAATGATCCCGTCTCTTCAGACAGAGCCGCTGTATTGCACAGAAACAGGGCTATATCTTGCTAAACATAGTCTTATCTATTGTGCCATCATCATGCTGGTGGTTTTTCAGTTTTTGTTTTGGCTGACTCAGAAAGCTGATTAATCAGTTTGACATTTTGGCAGTCACACTTGATACCGATGTCAACCAAACAACTCTGCCACAGCTGTCTGGGAATATGTTGTGTCATTGTCTTCTGGCCAAAAACACCCTCTTAACTTCAGGCCTCACCTTTTCTGTGTCCTCTTTCTTGACTGATTTAAGATTAGCCCGCAGATCCAAAGAGACCTTGTGTTTGGAGCCCAGTAGTGAGCGCAGGATGGCATCAGCAGAGACTCTGACCCTCCTCAGGTTGGGTCTCTTAAACTTTCCTCGCAGGTCCAGTACCTTGATGTTGAGGTCTTTGATCTGTGGAGAAAGTACACTGTACTTGTTGGACTCAACAGATCATGTCAGTGCTGATCATCGTTCCACTCCTTAACTAGGGTTCAGTTACCTCTCTGGTGTTGTGCAAGACTTTGGCTTCAATGTCGTACCGCTCCTCGTCCACCATGTCTATTTTGTTGTGCAGCTCTTCACACAGTGCCTACAAAGAAAATAAAAGGAACTGGATATTAATGTTCTCATCTTGTGAGTGAAATATGAGATATTTAGCAACATTATTTCAGTAAAAGAGATAAGTGATACCTTTAGCTCTGCTAAAGACATGCCACTGGTCTGTATAGGAGGAGATTTTTCTTCCAGATACCTTTCCTTCTGTTCCTCCTTTTCTTCCATCTCCTGTTCCAGCTCCTCTTTGGCCTTGGCGACCATCAAGCTCTGAAATAAACACAAAATAAATGTAACTATCTGATTCTGACTGAAGATACAATCCGTGTAGATATTTCTGTGAGGACTCACCTTTAGCATGAGCTTGCGCGATGCTGAGATTTTAGATTTCCTCTGCAAAAAGAATTGTTTTTTTTACTCTGATACTTTTTGTACCCTAATGATAATCTTAATATGTGCACCTGTTAAACTATTAGATGTCTTGGTGGTTTGTGTAATCTTACCTCCGGCCTGTGGATAGAAAATACAGAAAGGGCTTAGAAATGTAGCGTTAGCATGCGGTTGCAGATAACAAAAACTTGTACCTGACATTTGCCATGTTCTATTTCATTTTGTGTTTCTATAGATAAATCACATGTGTTGTATGAAAACTGATCCTCTAATTTGGAAATGGAAACAATAACAGAAACACAATACACTTACGCTTTCTCAGGCATCTTGGCTATTTCAGCTCCCCCTGGAAGACAAAAATAAAACCTTTTGCCTCTGAAGTGCTCAACCGTGGGGACCACTTGGGTCTTAACTATAGTTTCCCTTGCTCGACAGTATAGTGTTACAAGAATGGAAAGATACAGCGCGTATATATAGAGATATTCAGCTTTTACAGACATGTAGTGTTGATTGCGGCTACACTCAATTCTTTAGCATTGATTTTGAATTCTTATTAAAGTACTAAAGGATGTGACATTTCACACAGACAACGTTTTTTTTTTTTATGTTTTGTTTATCAGGCATTGTTTTGTCATACTTGTGGAAAGGACCGCTGGACAAAATCACCCAGTCACCTCTCAGCACTGATAGCACACTCATATGCTAGAAAGCAAAGTGATGGCAGACAAGGAGAAGCATTCAAGGTCCCCAACAAGGCAGCTATTCCAGATAGATAACATTTCCTGGTTTCAGCCCCACTTCTCCGCCGGATAAAGCCACAAATATAGACAAGGACCCCAGTTCTCAGAACACGACCAACTGAAGCTTTTATGAATACCCAGTGGATGTTTCCAGGAAACTGTCCCCTTGATAAATGATGAAAATAATGTGCATGTTTTTTTGGGATGATTTCTACATTTACAGTATATATAGTGAGACTACATGTATTGGTCGGCCTGCAACTAACATTTGTTTCCACTATTGATTGTTCTGCAGATTATTTTCTTGATTAATTGATTTGGTCTGTAAGATATCCAATTTCTTGTTTTGCAGCATTTCATAACAAATATTTTCACTTTACCACGTAAGACAACGAAAACCAACATGTGATCCCAATTTAAATAGCTGCAGTCAGGAAATGTCTGGAAGTTACTTACAATGTGGGCAGTAGTTATCACTATTCACAATATTTAGCAATACTGCAGTATAAAACTACACACACTTCAATAAAAAAACAAAACATGTTGCCAGTTCATTGGCCAAAGTTACTCAGGATCATGCAATATAATTTTCATTTGAACTTTTTAATTTGCAGTTGGAGCTGAAATGTTGATTCATCAGTTAGTTAATGGACAGAGATTCCATTGATCGCTATTATGTTAACTGATAAATAATAAGTACATTTTTAAGCAAAGAACCCTTTAAAAAGGTTTAATAAGGCATCACAATGGGCTCTGGGAACTTGCGAAGGCCATTTTTTGCTATGTAATGATACTCCGTAGACCCGTATGATCAAAATGATTATTTAGTTAGTTGCATCCCTAAACGTTGTTTTTGTAAGACTTGGATTGAAAAGTAAAGTTCTGTTCCCAAATCCAACCAGCACTATCTTAAAGAAATTACTAGCAGTTTGACTGAGTCAGTGTAACGCAGATTCACGCTCTTACCTCTCTGTGTTGATGCTGTGGATGCAGACAGACACAAAGTGATGGAGAGGAGAACGTAGCAGAGAATTTATCTCCTGCTCCCCTATTGTCCCTCCTCTCGGTCACAAGGTGACTTAAATAGAAACACACACACACACACACACACACTCCATGAGTGGGGTTCATACTCCATGAGTACTTCATAATAATGTGTGTGAACTTTTCAATGTGCCAGGACCAGATAAAGAGCATCCTCGCTGACTTTCACTTCATCCAGTTGTTTTACACGGGTAAACTAGCTCTCTGCTCTTGTACAACACCGGCTTTGTTCATCCTCCCAGACCGGCACTTTGTGTACAAAAAGCTCAAGTTAAACCTATTTTTTCCCATCCCGAAACAAACATCAAGCAGCCATATCCAAACTGTTTATTTTCTTGTTACTGGGGATGATTTTGAGAGATTTTCTTTGGCTACTGAGTCTGATGTTGGAGACGTGCCCTTTTCCCTCTGAGACTGCAGGGCCCCTTTGGTCTGATTAGGATAATAGTTGCAGACAATGCTAAGCTGTGGTTTTAAAGTAGGAATGCAGTTTCCAGTATACATTTAGCTAAGGCCTACCCACTAAACATAGACAAATTACAGCAACATGTGATGCTGCCACTCTTTGATACTGGGACACGGCCTACATATGTGTTGGGGTTTGTGTGACCTGTGTGTGTGTGTGTGTGTGTGCACAATGTAAACACAGATGAATGCGTCTGTCTGCGTGAACATACAGGTCGCTCGTGGAGGACAATAAGACCTTAAGTCACTTGTGTCTGGTTTGTGTTTGTGTTAGAGATTTAATTGTCTTCAGCTTGTACGCTGATGGCACAAAGTTAGAAGTCCGGTTTGAAAGTCGGTCACATATTTAGCAACACTTCTTAGTGACACAGCAGCTTTGATCTCAAAGAGCTGCGCTGTGCTCCCAAAAACAGTGAACCGACTGACCGACCGTTAGACAAGCACCATCCATAGAGCCATGCTGCTAGCATGACTTTATATATGACTTAATCTGAGTTGTAGGAATGAAAACAAACAAAAGCCTGGATTTCCTGGACCACACTAGCTGCCTGTTTGTACCAAGAGACCAGAACAGGTAAAAGGATTGCAATATTAACAAGTGTCCTCGCAAAAAGTTGTGCAGTCTCAGTGTTAGGCCATTAAAGTGACCGATCGAATGATTAGACGATCCACAGAGAGCTAATCCACTGGTTTGGTAATTGATTTCAGTCCTATCCTGTGATGAATCATATTAATATTGATATACTCATCTTTTATGGCCAATTTCTGTCATGTAACCACAATCATTAAAACCATTAGCGATGCATATTTTGACACTTTCACCAGTGCTTTCAGTAAAAACTTGCTAAATGCTAAATGGACAGTATATAGCATCTTTCTAGTCTTCCATCCACTCAAAGTGCTTTTACACTACATACCTCATTCACCCATTCACACACACTGATGGCATTGGCTGCCATGCTAGGTGCGCCAACCTAACCATTCATATGCAGTATATGGAATTTTCCATCCTTAGGTTACACAAGGTCAGGTGTGGGCCTTGAGGTCCTCTGCAGTATTAATTGTTTGGCTTTGACTGGGAACAGTAGGTGCCAGTCTATCTCAACACTGTGGTGGCCAGGGTCGAAGAACTCTAGTGCTGCCTTCCAAGACATTATAGATAGCTTGCTGCTGACGTTCCAATCTGCGTAAACAGACATCTGTGTCTCCAGACTAAAATATGTTGACAATGACACCATTCTTGGTCTCATTTGGGGCGTATAGTATTTGGGCAGAATGTGAGACCAACTCAGGCACTTCTGATGCATTTTGAGTGTCTCTAATTCTCCTTGGCCAAGAATCAATAAATATTACAGCATGAGACATCAGAGGCTCCTGAACACTTTCTTCCTTCCTGACCTCACCACTGACCATTGGCAATTTCTCCACAACAATATGCATTCACACATCAGTGGCGCAACATTCGGGAGCAATTTTGGGTTCAATATCCTGCCCAAGGACACGATCATCTGATCAGTTGACCACCCACTCTACCTCCTGAGCCACAGCCACCCAAACTTTTCCATCTTGAACACTTGAGGCTCACAGCTAGTGGCGGCAGAACAGCTTCAATGCTCCTTTTCGTAATGTTCTTCGGGTCTCTGAACTCTGCTGGATTTGGTGTTTTGATGATGGGGGCAAAGAGTCCGATCAAACATGTCGGTCTAAAATCTCAGTTGACGCTAAACTGAGTTGACATCTTGTGACTGTGAAGGCCCATATGATTCACATCATTTTCATATTCTGTGACCTCTTCAATGGAAGCATCTGCACCGTTGTGTTCTTCCACTCATTAATTCATGTTTTCCCTTTAATTTGTAGCCCGTCTGCGTACATTTAGTAAATGTCAGTATTATTAAAAACAGCATTTTAATACCACTGCATTTTAAACTGGCCACATGCTTTGCATTTGAGGGAACATGTGTGGCTGCTGCATTGTCTCCCTCTCACAGTGGAGCAGCAGCCAGCTCAATGGGATAACTGGCAAGCTGTCAGCCTCTTGAGACCACAGTGAGTGTGAACTGCTGGGCCACCAACCCTGCTATTTATTACAGTTTCATATTTATAGTCAGTGTGCATTATTCAAACTCACATCAAGGGTGGGACCCTACATCGCTAGCACTGAATCAGCTTTTATAGTGAAATAGATCTGTGGATGTATAGCCTAGAGATAATTGCATTTGCACTGTGCACTGTTATTTATTTTATTATTTTATTTTTGTCAGGTTAGATTTGTTAAAATCGCAGAACTGTTCTTTCGCTCTCGCTGAGTCAGAACTTTAAAGTCCCCGATGCTGATTTGATTTATGACAGTAGAGATCCAGGCTGTTGGCTTATGGCAGCTGATTATAATTCCACAGTATATATGGCAGCAGGATTAACAAAGTGCTGTGTGTTTGCTGGACTGTCTCTAGGAAACTCAACACTGACTCATATACAAATGCCAGTGGATTCTATAGCAGTTTTCTGTACAGTAGTTGCTGTAAAATATATTGTCTAAGTCGCTGCCCAACAGGATAATGATTAAAAACATTCACAGCTGCTGTAACATGCATGCACTTCTCATTTATTTAAAATGTTTATGTAAAGTCTGATATTAAAGGGAACTGACTATTACCTCACTGCTGCTACAAGTGTCAAGCTTCCAGTTCTCACACATGCAGTTAACAATAATAACAGGCTGTTTTGCCATTAAAACTTGAACATATTTAAAACGCATTTCCAGCCAGTCACCATCAATTTGTGCATGCTATAATGACTGCTATCACTAGCAGATGCTATTAGCTATAGCTACAATGCTAAAGCTAACTAAGCTATAGCTGAATTAAACCGAAAGTGTGAACTTCCCCAAATTCAACACGGCAGAGCCTCTAATGTTAAGTTGATATTTATAGTAGGCTGTAAGCTAGTTAGCCAGGCATGCTAATATTAGCAGCTCACGGTGGAGCACTTTTCAGTCCATTTCTTCCACTTCCATTCCTTTCATTTACATGTATGCACATGCATACCACGTCCACATGTGGCGATATCCAAAGCTTGATCGATTTGTCATGTCTGGCAACAGTTGCCAAGCTATGATTGGGTTGTTTGGGGTTTATAGATAATTGATTTTCTATAATACGACACAAACACACGCAATTAGTAGAGTATATACAATTATAGTAGATTATTCACAGTAAATAAAAGACTTCCTTTGGAAATGAATGAATCATTTCACCTGATGGAGTCACTCAGACAGATCAGGCCTCTATACTGCCTCCTGGTGGGTGAGAAGCTGAAGAGAAAACTATATATGTGCACGGTGTACAGCAGAGCATTTAGAGGAAACGTCATGAAACATAAAAAAGAAAATAAAGTCTATAAAGCTCTGAGATGAAGCACATTTCTGTTCCGCTTGATTAAGAATCTAAACACATGAAAGCTCTGACGCAGTTCCCAGTGTAACACTTCAATCTCTGTGTGAATTTCAGACTTCTTTTTGCTGTTGATGTGACTCACATGTTGAAGTCTGTGCCAAAACAAACAGCAGCCCCCACCACCACTACTACAGCTGCCTGGTACTCTGGTCATTGTGCCTTCTCGGCGCAGGCAGAGACAGGGCGAGCACTGAAACTCTGTTGTTCACAACAGCTGACTGTTTGATGATGATTACAAGGAATAACAAGCGCTCTCAAAACCTTCATGTGATTTCACCAGACCAGAGGCACAAAAGGAATGAGACAATACTGGAAGAAATGCCAGATTTAGCATGTTTTTTTTTTTTGCCTGATATTTATTTTTTGTCTCTGCAATAATGCATATCTTAAGACAGTATGTACATCACTTGACATGTAAGGCGGAAAAGAAGACTATCTTGAAGGTAACTGAAGCATGATGTGAGGCAGTATTTTCGAAGCTGTCAGTCTTCGGATCTTATTTTGTTCTCACCCGGACACCAACTCATTGTGATATTAATCAAATTTGACATTTGTGTCTCTTAGTATTCTAACAGCAGAGTTTAATTTGTTTCTTTTTTTTTTTTTTTCTTCTGTGAATGAAGCCAACTTGGCTCCAGTTGGTTTAAAAACACACACGTGCACATCCAAGTTAGAGTTAGAAGTCAGTGTGTTTTAGAAATGTTTAGCATATCTTGTTTTCTTTAAGCGTCAAACCACAACATCATAAATCAAATTCAAATGCAGCACATAGAGCAAAATCTACTCGGTGAAATCGTATAAAAAGCTGTGTTGTGTGCTTCAATCATTCCTATTTGCCTTTAGCTGGAGTGGAGTAGGCTAGATATTGACTGAAGGATCCTGGAAGCGATGTTATCAGAGCGCAGAGGTCAGTCCCAGACTGGGCCGATGCTTCTGGCTTTACTGGGAATGAGCCAGAGCTCCTGCACCCTGACCAAAGCCAAATCCCTTGGGACCAAAGTTCTTTGCATAGCAGCCTGTGAATGACAATACAGAGACTGAGAAACACTGCATAACACACTGGCATGACTGGAGTTTGACTAATGGTTTGTTTAACCTTACTTTGAAGAGCCACAGTCTCAGAACTATTGAGGATTTTAGTTATCGGCTAGCTTATTTAAACTAGTTAACAGACAAATTAAGTCTTGATCGAATATGGTTAAGAATAAATGGCAAAAGATCAGATCAGGCTACTGACCTACTGGGTCTCTGTCTGAAGTCATTTAAAAGAGCTGCTTATGATCTGCAGGTTGAGATTCAGGTGTTACTAGTTGAGGTTAACTCACCCACTGACATCTAAAGTACTCTTTGTCGTATATTTGTATCCTTTAATGTATTGATTCATTCATGTGAGAATTTCCCCCCATTTGCATTCGTTTAATAAAGAGAACTCAAACTCATTAGTGAAAACTATTTTGATGTAAGAACAGTAACACGTCTATTGATTTGTAGATTTCCCTCAGTTATTCAATAAAATAGACCAACAAATACAATTTTCTGAAGCCCAAATTGACGTCTTCGACTTGCTTTCGTTTGTCTGACTAACAGTCCAAAACCCCTGAGACAAAGAAAATACTCCAATCATTACATTTTAGAAGAGCTAAGAGTCTTGTCGATTTAGGATTGAGACTAACTGTTATTGTCATTATCAGTTATTTTATGGTTGATTGGTCCATTATCAAGTTTGATTCAAAATGTTGACCACTGTTCTCTGAAACCCAAGGGGACACCCTCAAATATTTTGTTTTGTCGACAACCCAAATGTATTCAGTCTACTGTCAAAGAGACTAACAGTATTTTTAATTTTTTCAAGCCAATTAATCATAAATCAATAAATCAGCTAATAGTTATAGCTCTGAAGTTATTGATTTTGTCAATAACTTTGTCCATCAGCTAATCGATTTATCCATCAAGCATCATTTAAGCCCTCGCTGACACACACCTTTACAGAAGACCTCTCCGTCTCTATCAGCGACGGTCGTGGACTCGAGTCCTTTGCCACACTTAGCACAACGAAAGCAGCCTTTATGCCAGGACTGATGAGAGAGCAGAGAGATGGATCAGGAACAAACATATACAGACAACCGACAGGTTTATTATTAATCCAAAGCAAAACTCATAAACTTACATTGCCTGCTCCGATAACCTTCTCCGCTGCGTACACTGTTTTCTCACATCGAGGACACACATCTGAGCCCCCTGCTTTCTGGGCAAACTTTGAGGCGTTTGGGTTATTTGTAGGGCGATGAGGGCCTTGTCTGTCAAGAAAAAAAAGGAAGCTTTATAGAAGACAACAGACAATGTCTCTGAGACTGAATAGCACATGTAGAGGTTGTTTTGTTCTGGTCCAAAACATATGAAATCTACCTATGGTATACAGTATAGCTTGATAGTGTTCATAAAAGTGTTCTTCTTGCTCACACTTCAGGCTTGATTCCAAGTCCTTCTCCTGTGTCCATACTCAGAGTACCAGCTCCACCTCCAAACCCATAGCCTTTTGGTCCATATTTCTTGCCATAGCATGATTTGCAGTAGATCTCATCCACATGAACGGCCACTGTTGTGCTGTCCAAGTTCTTCTTACAGACCACTTACAACAAAGAAAAAGGGGTAATTAGAAATAAAAATACATCAACATCTTTACAGTTCTTAACACTTCTGCGTGAAGTTTCAAAAAAGGAAAAACTATGTGCTTGAATGATTCAGATAAATAGTTTTCTGTGCTGGAGGAGGAGTAAGTGTACCTTCCTCTGCCATATAAGGAAGACCAAGCCTTTGTCACATGTTTCCCCTGAGTCCAAATAAGGACTGAGATGTCTGAGCAAAAACCTGCATATACTCACTTTCCTACTCTGATGCCAAATACTCTGCATTCCAGCCTGGCATGCATGATTTCACAGTTCCGCAGTTTACGCACTTGGGGAGTCTGAAGACCGATGAAGCAGATTACCTGAGAACTTTAATACTTACTGCACAGAAAACACGATTTATGCCAGCTCTTCCCTTCACACTGCACTTCCTCAGCGAAGTAGACAGTTTTCTGGCAGCAGCCGCATTTGTTTCCTCCTCCGAAAGGCATTCTGTAAGCACGCGGGAGAGCCCGTTGTGTACATTTTTCATTCACTGTATATATAACATCTCTCTTCTGGAGTACTGAGCGGTGTTAGTCAGCAGACAGAGGCCATCTGCAACACTTAAGACTAGATGCAATAATACCTATAAAAGGAGAGGTGCCAGGCATCGCTCTTTCTTCCCCTCTCCTTGTTTCCGTGTGTAGGTATGAGTGGATATTTGAACAACTGTTCGTTCCTCATTTGTAAAATGCAAATTGTCTGCTGGCGGTGACCTCATACAGATAAAATGGACACCACATCATGGACACCACACTAATGTCATCTCTGAGCAATAATAAATGAAATGTCTTTTTATGGTGACGACTTTATGCAATGTTGTCATCCAGAGAGAATGTCAGCCGCCCTGGATAAACAGGAAATTCCCCTCATTTAATTTTGTTATTGCGCGTTAGTAGTCATGACCTCAGAGAACCCAACAAGCTACGATGACCTGATTAAGGTTACTCCATTGATCTTTTAGAAAATAATAAGTTAAAACAATATTTGGGGTTAGTTTCCGTGTAGTATCCAAGCTTGTTTCTGTTGTTTTTACAGTGGCAGTGTTTCTTATCTAACTTTCTGAGCTGATGCTCAGGAAACACATTGGAAGCATAAATAGATTCTATCAGACAATAACAGGAAACTTAAAGTTAGCCCTCTTAAATACATGCAGAATTGTGACAAAAAATGCTGCTTCCATTGTATTTTATTCTTAATTTGACCTCAGTGAAAGTGTTTTATGCTTTCTTGTACATTTACTTTTAAATTAATTCCAATAAATCAATTCCAATACACAGTATACAGTTAAGTCTTGAGCTAAAGAACTCCTTACAACTTAAAAAAAACAAAAACAAAAAAAAACCTACCTGAGCTGATGTGACAAGCTGATCCTCCCTGTGGTATTAGGAGACGACTGAGTTGAGAAGGAGACACTGTTCTGATGGAGGGAAGCAGAGGGAGGTGTGAGTTTACACCAGGCTGAGCTGAGGGAGGAGTCGGGACACAGACACAAACAAGGGAGAGAGAAGTAGGAAGGAAAAGGAGGAGAAAGTGAGAGAAGTTTATGATGGATGGGAAAGGAGGGAGACTGCAAGAGATAGATATCCACCATCTCTCATGCGTTATTAACTGTCCGGCTTGGTGAAATCAGAGGATTTCTTGCCAGAGAACAGTCGGGTTAAATGTTAACATCAATAGATGGATGGTAATTTCTTCTATCGATTATGGAGCCCGCTCTGTTGAGGTTTCAGGTACATTGTATTTCTGCATATTTGCGATCCCAAATGGAAAAAGGAGGTAACTGTTCCCATACCGATGAATATTTGAACTCTCAGCATAGTCTCAGCAGCTACCTGAGCGAAATAGTAAGTAAGTAGTAATCACTGCAGTTCAAAAGCTTCAGCTACACTGATTCCTGATTTTTGTCATTTACAAATTACAATTAACAATAAATTATATATATATATATAAATACATTATAACCATGAAATCTTTCTTCCTTAGATTTAGACCAGACATGCCATCAATATCTGTAATTCTTGCTTCTGCAACTGGAAGACAGACAATGTTGGTGGAAAGGTGCCAGATATTTGCCTCAGGAGTTGGTGGAGACCTAAACAGAGCTAAAAGGAGGATGAATTATCTGTATAAATGTTGCTCCGGTCTGCTTGATCAACATAAAAAGCCAATATCAATGTTTCAAGCTTGGCCAGAAAAAAAAAACAATTATGGTTTTAATTTGTGAATTCTTTGCAGTTTACTGACCACAAATATTAGCAGGCACCCTGATGATGCTCTGCCAGGGCCTGTAATGCAGCCATCATTCCTTCTCGCTTGTTTCAAGGAATTTTCTTCTTTTTCCCATCCGTCCAATCCTTAATAAGTGAACCACGTGATTGGTTGAATTGGGGTCACATGGCTGATTTGGCACGTTGGGAGCATTCCACTGTTTGGCACTGAAAACTTGGTCTGCTTTGTACATCAGTTTGAAATCATTGTCCTGCTGCTTTGTCTTAAAGCGAGTGGGAAAGAAAAGAGGAAAGAAAAAGGCTACAGGTCCTGCACCGTTCATCAAATATGGATGTGAACAACCTCAAAGACTCTTAAAGTATAGTCACGAAAACAGAGACACTGTCCTGACACTAACATGTGAGATTGAAACGGAGTACAGAAACATAATGTGCTATGCTTTGTTGAGCGAACATGCAGTAACTCCTTTATTTCATAATAACAACTGAGATTCTTGCTCTTAACCACATCTGACATTTTCTGACAGCTCCTGCAGTGGATTTGTCTGTCGGGTGCTGTATGTGTTGGATGTGTGTACTCCCTGCTGATGCAAGTGTGTACTCCCTGCCCTGCTGATACTTTTTTTTTTTTTTTGGCCTTTTTGAGCTTTATTTGACAGAGACCGCTGAAGAGTGACAGGAATGTGGGGAGAGAGAGACAGGGAATGACATGCGGGAAAGAGACACAGGTTGGATTTGAACCCTGCGCCACCGCGGCAGGGACCGAGCCTTTGTTTAACTGAGCTAAACGACAGCCCTCCTGATGCCTTTTTGTGTGTGTCTGAAAACCATTAATAAAGAAGCTAGCATGATAAGAAGCAGTGACCCCCTAAATTTGGCCGATCTAAGAAGCTGAAACGTTGCGGATGCTGCCTTACAAGGTGTTTCTGCAGAAAGCGTGGGATGTTCCTTCTCGCAGATTACTCACTGCCTCAGAGATCTTTTGGATGGGCCAGTCACACATTCATCTAGAAATGTTAACTCAATCGTCGTTTTTTCACATAAAAATTATATATGTTTTCTTGACTGTACTACTAATATAAAACTAAACAGTATTTGAATGAACAGGTTGTCAAATCTTTTGTATTTTAGCTTTATAGAACAATATCTGTAAAGCTAAGTGCTGCAGATATAAAGGTTGGTTGATGTTTCATCATGCGCAGCGGTGCAGTGCAGGCTATACAGAGTAAACCTACTTTTTTTTTGTCTATTTCTTTAGGGATTAGGTGTATCCACTTCTATATCGCCTCTGATGTGTATCATTGCATTCCTAAGATTGTGAATCCATGGCATACTTCACTCAAATTGCATAATTATGTAGCTGTCTCAATCTGTTGGCTAGTATTTGTTGCAAAATCTGAACCTCTTCTACGGACAATCATTTCATAATGATCCTTACTCCCTGAAGTGAAGCAGCAGAAGTTAAGTGGTCCAATGAGCTAAATATGCAAGAGTTGTGTCACATGTCACTGTTCATAACACAGGGCATACATTAAGAGTATGGCCACTTCTTCAGACAGCATTACACCACAAAACATATGTTAGATTAGATTTAGTCATTTAGCTGACGCTTTTATCCAAAGCGACTTAGACAATAAAGGCACTGTGTGTTGAGAAGCTGACCAGAGCGGCATAAGTAGGAGGCAGATTCAAGGCAGTGTATTCAAAAATCACCACAAGGTGTTTATTCTCAAGTGCTTCCAGCGTCATGAAAAATAGAAAAAAGTATGTACAACAAAAAAAAAAAGGAGTAACTGAACAGTTAACTGAGTTGAACTAAATATAACTCAACGCAAAAGTCAACATAAATCAAGTGTAAACCGCTACACTGGATCAGCACTAAATTTCCCCTCTGTCCCACTCGACCGACAAAAAGCCACTGACTAAATAGTCTCTCTTCCTGGCCCTACCTCCATGGTCATACCAATAATGGAGGTGACTTCCCTAATTCCTAATTAGCTAGTTTTTATGTTAAAATCACATTCCTTTACAGTAAAACACCCTTACCTGTTTTACCTAAAACCCACACTTTACTCATACCTATATGAAATAACAAATAAATCTAAATAATACCTTGAACTAATGAATCTTACCTACCTTCATTTGGACTAGTCCAACGACCTCCCCCAATCATGTCACTCAGAGTATAAAAGCAGGAAATAGTGCAGCACATCCTCCTTTTGCTTCTGTCCACATGGTGAGTATGGTAAGTAACACAAATTAATGTTAATTTAACTTATTTTGATGAGAACTAAATCAATAAACTATAACTGAATTTCACAACACTTGTAAGAGTTTATTTTCCCCAAAGATGTTAAACTATGAAATATAACCAAACATAATACAAAACACAAACAAACCCGGGATAGTCTGTCTCTGTAAAATGATTAGTAATAGTAAAATGGCAGAAAACGAACAAATATAATTTAACACAAGCTGTAAATACAAATGAGACAAATGGTGTCATCACTTTGTCACACTGTGCAACTAGTACTTATGTTCTTCTTACATGTATGAAGAGGAATTCAACCAAGAGGCTAAGATCTCTCTCTCTATAGAAACAAGTAGGATTAAGTGGAGTGATTTTATGTTTTTATTGCACTTAATGCAATGACTTGTCCCTAAAATGTCCCTCATCTCCACCGAATGACTTGTTCCGGTATGTTATTAAAAATGTGAGTTTTACTAGGTCTCATTTTATAATATAGACACTTTTTGATAAAAGGTAATGTTATATGTGAGAAGTCATATCCTTTGATGAGTTGCTGCTGTTCTGTCAAAATCTCAAGCGTCATCTTATCATGAGCGAAGACAATCCTCCGTTTTCAACTTTGTAACAATACATTTTCCAGATGATTCGATTGGTTTGTGAATACTTTGTCCAGAATAAGAGGTGGGATTAGTTTCTTCCTTCAATAAAGGAACACTTAATCCTTTAATAGAACCAGACAACAGAACCGACAGCGGAGAAAATTCATTTTACCACTATTACCACCAATAATTTGGTGTTTTATATGGACTGACATAATATGCTACCCCCGCTACTATTATTACTATTACATTGAAAGCATTGTTGGCATTTCATTGGCGATCTTGACATTCAACAACTGTGCAGGTCGGGAGTTCGCAGTCTGTTTTAGAACTCATCGTCGTCACACATGACCTTTATATTATGATAGACCTATAGTCATTGGTGGTTCATGGTCAGTGTAGCTATAAACTCATCCTGTTGTTCTCAAAGTACAATCTAATGTATTCTGGAGCATTTATTCTATTTTTTTCCCGTCATTCAAGTTAGAAAAATGTGTGTTAGCACTTCCAGCATGACTCAGATAGCCACATAAGAGGAGAATCAGGAAAGGTGATACTAATAGAGAGACTGAAGTCAATACAAGGAGGAGAGTAAAAGCCAGCAGAGAGTGATGCTGCTTGGTCTGCGATCCTCCCTCTCGACAAGCCCTCTAGGCTCTTCACCATCATAGGAAGAGACAATTATGAATCCAAGAAGCCTATTTATAGCCAGCGATTGGCCAACACTAGCCCTCTGTCTCTGCTCTGTGGACATCCGCCTCGGCCAGTTGTGTAGTAGTACATGTGATTATGCTCATGACAGAGAGGGAAAAGAGCGGAAGAGAGGAGTAGAGTGACAGAGGCTCAATGGATTAATCCAGAGGAAGAGGAGAGGATAAGAGGCAAAGCAAGATAAGAGGCAGGGACGGGGCTGGGCTGCGGTCCATCCATCCATCAGTGTATTATTGGAGTCTCATGAAGGAATTCGGCACAGTCTTTTTTTTTTTTTTTTTTTTTTTTTGGGGGCATTTGACCTGACTTCAAGTCAGGGCTCCTCCCCTGGTAATGGTCTCCTTTTTTGCAGCATTTTTCAAATAAGCTTTGCCAAGTTGTCAGGTGAGAAGGAAGAGCTGGAGGAGGTGAGCTGAGAATGTGTTTGCATCTAGTCGTTAGTGTGTTATTGTATTTGGCTCTGTGCTTCACAATATTTTCCAAGTGCATTTCTTTGCACGAGTATTTTAATTTAAATGTGGAGTCGAAACAATCAACGGACTGAGTACCAATGATTATTTACAATAAATAAAAGCAATTATTTTGTTCTCTTAAGTGTTAAGATAGATTGTTAATTGACATTTTAAAGCAACAAATGGGAATATTTGCTGGTTTATTGCTCTTCTGTGACATTTAACCACATCTTTGTGTTATAGACTCATGATCAGACAAAATAACATTCTTTTATAGACCGATTGATTATTTAAGAAAATAATCAACAGATTAATCAACGATTTGAATTTAAAAAAAGACTTGTTAGGTGCAGCCCATCTTTGCTGACTTATCACATTAACATGGCATTTTGTGGTCAACAGTGACCTAAATCCATCTCATGAACTAAATGCCTCTGTGTTCAGGCATGTCAGTAATGAAGTTACTAATCTGTCTAAATTTAACTTTTTAGCAATAATACTCTGGTCTCCAAGTCTGTGTGAAAACAAAAGCAAGCCGTTCTCACACAAGCAGCCAACAATTTGTGGACTAATTCTCATATGATGATTTAAATGCATGACAATATGAAAATATAAACCTCTATTCAAAGAATAAACCTCATTAGATGCATTTCGGGGAGGAAATTGGATAATCGCATTTAGGGCAGAGGGAGTTTGGCAGGATGTCTGAGCTGGACGACCCCCTTTGTCCGGTTCATCAAGCTGCATGTTGATGTGCTCTCTGCTGACTCCAGCTCTGTGGCGCGCACTGTGGCCATAATGAGAGGTGAAGAGATGCAGTTTCATAAATTAGTCAGTAGAGGTCACATACGGGTACAGATTGTGTTTGAGTGATGCTGAGACACACCCTGATTCCCCCTTCTCTCTCTCTCTGGCTGTCTCTTGCTGTCTTTCGGTGTACTACTTGCTGTAAGCCGCGCCAATGCCAAAGGTGACAAGGTTTATCAACTGAAGCAGAACGTGCACGCATTGGAGTGTGAAGTGCGCAGTTAATAAGCTGAGAGAGTAGAGTGAGGGATGAAGGACTTTGCTATCGCCTCGGTTCATCGTTTGTACCTGCCTGTGAACCAACTGATTCTTTATCTTGGCACCTTTTAATTAAGCCGCATGTTCGGCTCCGTGTGAGGGATCTAATAATGTAGATAGCAATTTGTATCTCTCAAGGTTAGACAGCATATGTGTACTGCGAGTGTGTGTGTGGATTAATTACACGTTTCTGAATATTTCTATGTCCAGCCAGTTGTACATGTTTGACTGTAATCCTCACTTATCTCCTGTGTGCGACTCCACAGAAGATGTAGGGCTCTAATTTCCAAACGGTCTCAGTTTATAATCTCTCCTCATGAATTTAAGTCATCCAGCAGAGAGATTTAACTTAAAGGAGAGCTCAAATTTGCAAAAGAGTTGAAAATATAAGATTACCCTCTGTTACACCACCCGCTGCTTTGTATCCTCACACCGGTTTTATTGCCCTTGGCACTCACTAAATTTGGTCATGATCCACCGCATGTCCTTGGCCTACACATGAGTTGATTGGGTGAGTCACTTTGCAATATTTGGCCTCACAACACACAGGGGGGTTGTCTTAGTCACAGTTTGTAATCCCCACCTCAAAGATTATATGAGAAAATGTGTGTGTGAGCCCATGCTGTCACCATGTCATCACCCTTGTCATTCTTTTTCCCTGAGCTGACACCTCTGAGTCGGTTTCCTTTGGCCCAGATTCCCACCGAGGGAGCCCGTGCCTTGTAGGCAGCCAACTACAAACATGCAGTGACAATTCAAATCAGTTCAGTTCACTGGCTCTGGCTGTGACTCAGGACATTAAGCGGCAGGCGGAAACGGTGCATATGCAACAAAGCAAGCTGAACTGATACAAAGTGAGAGAGAGAGACAGTGTGTAGTATAAGGCGGTTTTATGATCGTTTCACCAGGTATATAGCCCAGTTTAAGCTCAGCACTTTTTGTTCAGAGAGACCGGGGCTGGAACAGCGCCAGGTCCATTTGCAAGTCTGAGAGAGAGCGCCTGTCGGCTAAGTAGTGTGATCCACAGGCACCAACTGCAGCAGAGCATCTGTCTAGAGCGTTGTTATGCAAGCAGGAAGGGAGCAGTCCCACTTTGATCCAGACATCGGACGGATGCTGGAATGCTTCGGTCCTAGGTGCTGTTTGAGCTGCAGGCTGTTCGCTGCCCCATCTGGGAGTTTGTGTGTCGGGCAGTGTACGGTACGAGCACAGGGCTCAGAGCGGCTACTCTGCACAGTTAGAGCATGAGAGGGATGGACTGATGGACACCTGAACATAATGCTCATCACTCAGCTTGACACTGTCATCGCCAAGTGCTCCCAGCTTCCCTCGCACTTGTTATCGCTTCACTAAGTTTTTTTTTGCAACCTCATTTTAGGTAAGTTTAAGTTCCTTGTTGAATACTGAGGATGAATACTGTCTGTCAGAGTATGTTTTACAGCAGTTTGACTAAAGAGTGGCATGCCAGCTGCATAGTTTCCTTTAATTAAGTTTGATTTTGAAATCATTTTATTGATCTGAACTTTCCATGCTGCCCCAATGACCTTGTTGTAGACAAACAAGTGCACCACTACAAAGTGCATTTGACTATAATGTTTGTTGACTGTTTGTGTGCAGTCCTTTAACAACATAGTATCCCGTGGTTGGTTGAGATATTTCTATCACGTGTATGACTGCAGGCCTAAAGGCAACAGGACACAGTTAAGCCGTTGAACTGATTCCTACAAAGACTTTGCAACTGGACTTTTATTGTCCTCCCTGGCACAGGGAATCATGTGCTCAGTAATTGACTGGGACGTGCTGCTGACTCATACCAATGTGTGCTATAAGATACCACTGCATCAGCTCCCACTTTTCTCACTACTCATCTCCTTAGTTTACACGGGGACACAGTAGACTGTAGTCATTCATGCGTTGCTGTTTGATGTCCTCGTCAGAGGGTGAATCAACATGGGCTGTTCTTTCAGGGCCAGAAGACATTTCTAATGACTGTCTGACATTTGAGGTAAAACACAGTGGTAAGCATAAAGACACATTTTGTATAAACGTACGCATGCAGTAAGGGTGAGTATTAGATTTTTTGATGCCATATCAATGTAATATGAGTTTCTGTACAGATACAAGGTTTTTTCATCATACAGCCTTTTTTTTTTTTTAAGTAACTCTGTCTGTTCAGCACCAAATGGTCAAAGTTAGTGATTAGTTATTGAACATAGCTGAGCATTTAGCAGATAGAGGTAGAAGATATTTCTTCAGAGGTCGGTGGAAACTAAAGTAGAGTTCAGCTGATTGTAAATATTGGTTTTAATTTCGGTGGGTGGCCAGAAACACAACTCCAAATAAATTCTAATGTTGCTAAATATGTAAATCAGCAGTTTCCTAACATGTTACACATTACAGCTTCATGAGGAGATGCTACGTTTAAAGGACCGGTGTGGAGGATTTAGTGACATCTAGTGGTGTAGCAGCGGATTGCAACCACCTTGCCTCATCCTTTTTACAGTCATATGGCAGTGGTACACCATGCATAGTAGATATAATGTAGCAAACATAATGTTTATTATCTTCATGTTGTGCCAATCCGTCTTGCAGATATTCCACTGGACATTTCACATGGCTAATAAAAGAAGGAATCTGACTAAGCATTGCATTTCAGCTTTAGATGCACGTTTCTGATGACACGTTTTGGCTGGTACCAAAAAGTATAAAATTTCCATCAGCCCTAGCCTGCACTGATGCACACAATACAGACCATAAAGTAATTCAATTCTACATGGGGAGTTCATGCATGGCTCTGGGAATACCACTAATGGTGGGTGATGTCATTGCCAATAAAACAGATCTATCTGGTGCGCAACTTGCTGCACTTTTGAACTTAACTAACTTCGATATCACTCCAGATTATGGTACTACAACAGAAATAGTGTCCTGTGGTAAGACAACATCCATTATGGTGGTGAAAAATGCTGCTGAGGGCAGTTCTTCTCAACAGCCTGCATCATGTCCAAGACACTGTCGGAGGCTCTGCATACGTAAAGCAGATGCTTTGTAGCTTCCTTCTCATCATTCCTTCAAAGAAGCACCACCGTAAGCACTGCGGTCACACAAAGCTACTGCACAGTAAACCCATAGCTGATTTCAAATTACACATGTCATCAAAATAATTATGATGTTTATAATATTATAGCACATGCATGCACGCTGATGTTATGATGGGATGTTTTCAAATACTGGGGAGCATCATGTTCAAAGGGGTTTTTTGTTCCCTCGTAAATGCCACGTCTCAGCGTGTCCTGAATCCAACTGTCTGTGTGTATGTGTATGTGTGTGGTTTCTCTGGTTTGGAAAGTTTCGTCCACAGACACGCTCCAGTGGCAGACATGTTCCACCTTGGCTAACCCAAAATGACATGTGTGCTGGCCTTGGAAAACCTGATACATATTTTGTGCGTTCCAAATAAAGCTGTTTGCTCAAAGAGTTTTGTCAGAGATCAGATGCGACACAAGGTGAGGGCAAAGCAGGTCTGGCTTCGTCTTTGTTTTGGTGCAGAGTCTGTGATGACTTCCGGAGGCAAGGATGGCGAACATGACTAGTGGTGGATGATAAAGTCAGGGATGGTCTTTACACTGCAGATTCAATTTAATTTCAGAAGTGCTACATATTAGATCTTTAAACACAAATGAATGTGTTTTGGCTGTAAAATAGGAAAATGATTTCAACTGATTTGGAAGCTTCTTCTAAAGAAATATGTGTTGGTTAGTACTTGCTTCTTGCTTGAAGTCAGTTGAACTTCAGAATAAAGTGTAGTTCTTCAGTCTCAAGTCTTCAGGTTACAATTTATGTCACTGAGAACATCTTGTCAGCTGTTGAGTGACACGTTGCAGCCACTGCACCTCCCCGGAGGACTGACATTTCAGTGCAGCCTGCCCCCCAGTGAGCAGAAGCTGAGTTGAAACCAGACACTGATGGAAGAACACAAGAGGCTCTTGGTGATAACACTGTTTAGCTGAACTAACAGACAGTGGTTATGGTTAAGTCCTTCCAGAAAATGGATGCTATGGCAATATGTTACGTCAGAGATTTACGGACAGATTTGGCTTCACTGATTGTGTGAACTTTCGTTTAACATCTGGCAGCCATAGCGGAGGTCCTCCGCTGTCGGTATGTGGCTGAACGGCTGACTGTGTTTTTAGTTAAACAGTCTCACCAATTTCCAGCAAATGAGAAAAAAACTGCAAATCCCAGATGTGGACAGAACAGTGAACAATCCCACTGAGACGATACAATGGATGAAAGCTCCACTGTGACATGCATTTCAAGTGAAACATTAGCAGCCAGTAAACAAGTACAATTTGTTAACAAGAGCGGTCTGCTTTCTTTTAGTTTAGGCCATGATTTAGGCCCTAGTTTTACCATGTTCTTGTAAAAAGTCAGCATATTGGTGATTTATGTATGTGAAGATTAAGTACACAATAAATTATGTAATTATTACTTATTACAAAGTTGCGTCTTGGCCTGGTTGATTACAAACTTGATGTTTTATTCCTATTTATACGTTATGACACATTATAACCTGCTATTACATGTTATTATGCAGTCATAACGTGTAGCCTACATGTATTCTTTATTTGTTCCATTCCAATGTTAGTAACTTGGGTAATTTGGGGTGAACTGGGTGAAAGGACATAAAGCAGCAGCATCTCTACAGAACATTTCACCCATACTGCAGGAATTCGAATGGCTTCACAAAATGCACAAACTGAGACAGGATAAGAACAAAAGTAGTGAACTGGTAGGTCTTCAAGTTTATTCCCTGATTCAGTTCCCCTTTTAAAATGTGCTGAGACACTTTTTGTGCGTATGTGTGCATTTGACTTTGAATAAACGCTGACATAAAATGACTCAACTCCCTAGAAGTCTGCATTTAGTCTGATGTACTGACAGATGGAGAGGGTGAACATTCGAGTTGGTCATTTTAGGTCGTGCAGTTTTAAAAACTGGATTCAGTGGTGCCACTGTGAGCCATACTGTATGCACGCAAGATTTCACTCCAGCACTCCTTTTAAGCTGTTTTCAATTAGTTCCTGCCCTTCTGGCTAGAGGTGTGTACGGTGAACTCATCGATATAGATGGAAATCTCCACACTTGTCTGTTTAATGTATTGTTGAGCTATAGCAGCCTGGCGTACAATCTTCCATTTTTGTACCCTAAGTGCTACTGCAGAAAAAAAGAAAAGCTCTTTGCTGTTTACTCTGTTGGATCTTGAAGCAGGCTGACAGTGGTGACAAGCTCTCAGGAAGGAGAAGAGCAGATGTTCAATCGGTCATATAAACTGTGACTTTGACTGTGGCAGCTGACAGAAGGACTCGTGTCACTCCGGCTCTGATAAAAATGTCGGTGAATGTGTTTGTTCATACAGATGTTGTATGTGGGGACATCTGGGTTATTACTGACATGTGGTGTCTTTGTTATTTGGATTAAAGCCTGCAAAACATTAATGTTGTTAATGTTTCACGAATAATGGTTTTAAAAAAGCTGCAAAACATGGTGTTCATACTGAGCTTCCTGAAAAAGATGACCTTCATCTTTAATGGTCCAGTTTGTAAGTACTTAGGATAATAATAACATTCATAACCATGTTTCCGTTAGTGTACAATATCCTGAAAAGAATTATTTTCTTTTTGTTGCCTTAGAATGAGAATTTTATATCAAAGCCCACCATGTTTAACCACCATGTTTCTACTGTAGCCCAGAACAGACGCTACACGCTAGAAAACAGAGGGTGAAATGTGGGGGTTGCAATCAGCAACTACACCACTAGATGCCTCTAAATCCTACATACTGCTTCAGCCAAAAGTATAGTCAATAATTATAAATATATTATTGGCAGATTAAAATAAAGGAAAATGAATGTTTATGCAGATGTGCTTGGAGCTTAGGCAACAACATATTTGCCTGAATTGAACTCCTTATTAACTCAATGCAATTCACCAATAGGTCACTATTTATATATTTTCGATATGGTTATGGATATAAGAGAAACAGAGAGCTCCACACATTTTTACTGACTGCAGTCTTCTCTTTCCTTGTGTGCCTCAAGGATGAAAGCAAAAAAGCATGTTTTGTTTGCTTATGCGTGAACTGAATCACTTGTGCTATTTTAGATGTCGCTGCTGCATAGTTTGGAGAGTTTCCAACCATATTTCTGATGCATTTCTCTTCTCCTACATGCTCTAATGACCCAGTTCGCAAGACTGATAGTCCAACACAGACAACTGCCCACAGTTTGACTCATCGCAGCACTGCAGAATGCTGTGTCGACCGCCTTCCTATTCCGACATGAGCTACAGTTCACTTAAGAAAACTGTGTCAGTTGCATAACAGCGGCATATAACTGCAGAGGCAGGTTGTTTCAGTGTGCATAAGGGATTTTACAAAACAACATCTTGTACTGCTTATGATCCCTTTTCTGGTCCTTCTGGGGCAATGTCTGCTTTTGTTTCAGGTTAAAAGAAATTATTTATGTCAGCTCAACAATGTAACCTGGAATATCATATATATGAAAATGCCTCATTGACCCTGTTTACAAACAGACCCTGGCAGCAGATGCTGCTAATTTTTTTTTCATATAATCAATCCAGCATTTTGTAGGCTTGTGTGTTTTTAAAAAGAAAATTAGGTCAGTACATGATTGAAACACTGTCTGTGCTGGCTCGAAGCCTTGTGACAGAATTCCTCAAAACAACCACCCTGGATGATTACAAATAGTCACGTTACTTGGTTATTCATTTTATATTTGATCTGAATAATGATGGCATGAAAAAACGTAGAGAGTTTGTTGCAAGCGCCTGAAGCCTGCAGTTCACTGGGTGTATGTTTGTATAGGCAGCAGCTGTCTAACCTGGTCTCCGGGGCACAGGTGGTCCAATGTGCTGTCTGGTGATCAGGTGTAAAACTCTAGAAAGAATATTGGAATAAAAAAACAGCATGTGTCTGAGTCAAGAGGACTGAAAACTGTTTTCTAAGTGGTAAATTCATACCAGGCAGGGACAAGAAATTCCTACAGCTTTTATTGGTGAATGAAAGCCTTAGTTTCACTAAGGCGACTGTTTATCAGAGGTGCCACCCAGATCCTTGCACATCTTGAGCTTTCAGTCAGTTAAGATAGGAAATGATGGTAATTAGCAAGACTATGCTATGCTATGTTTTGATAGAGGTTTGTTTGATCTAATCTGCTTTTTCCACAGCAGATGTTTGACTTGTGATATTAGGAAACAACACAGTTCTTATTAACTTATTAATGATGTCTCTGTTATAAACATATGTTCCAGTGGAAACTAAGGCACCTATTTTCCTACTGTGACATGTCAAAAGGTCCTCCATGGAAAAAGACCTATTGTTAACTCTTTGACAAGACAGCTGCTGTTCTTTAAATACAGGTAAGCGTGATGCAGCCGGTTTATTTTCAGTGGTTTCCTGCAATGCTTTATGGGGCCACCCTAAAAAGAACATCTTCATTGTCATCTTAAAAATGAATGCACTTCAACGCAGCGTTGTACATTGATTGCGAATATCTAAACATTTACATATTTAGAAAAGGGTTCACACAGTGTAAAGTGTAAATACAAACAAAATGTGACAATGTGAAGACGTTGAAACCTAGCATTTCATTGAAAATAACACAAAGACAACTTATCGAAAGCTAAGAGTGAGACTTGTTTTTTTTCATTCATTCACATTTTGAATTTGATGCCAGCAACAGAGAAAAGTTACGAGAAGCCATGACTGAATATGGATTTTGCCCTTTTAAGACCATTTCAGTTTAATTGAAGGATTTCTAAATATTAATGTGTTCACACAGTGATAACAGGACACAGCTGCCTGAAGCTGAAGCATTAAACGGTGTTGATGATGTCATGGCTTTACTGTCCATGGTTAATCACTTAAAATGACTTATGACGGATAAATCCCTATAATGGACCAACAGATTAGCTCACCCGCCTAAATGCCCACTCTAATCTCGTATGCCACAAAAAGTACAGTTGGCTTTAATGGAAAAGACAATATGCCAGTATTTAATAGTTTTATGGTAATCTCTGACTAAGCATGTTAATCAAATATGACAAGAAATACATGAAGTGACATATTTGTAGGTGATGACAAGACAGAAAAACATGGTTTACCTAATGCAGATGCCCTTATAAGTAAACACACACACACACACACATACTGCAGGGGAGTGCTGCTGCATTGCTGTAATTTTTATTACAATCTGCGATGGACGAGGAGGGAGAGTTTGAAGATTATCGATGTAAGGGAGACAGGAAACATCTCAAATGTTGTCTGGGGTGGTGTTACTATATCTCTTTTTCTAAAAATAAATAAATAAAAAAATAGGGAGGACACAAGGATGCAGCTCTGATTGTGTGATACATTGATCCACTTCAGTCTGGCCGTAATATCATCTGTCGTCTTTTTGCTGCCACGCCGACAGAGGAATATGATAGTAATCTGATAACAAAAAAAAAGTCATGTGTGCACATTTCAGATTAGTGTTACCTGCAAAGAAATGCATTTTTTTTTTAAAAAACTACAAAATTTACATGGCATAGACTGCATGTTTACCTACATCCTCTGTTTCTGGGGTTTGGGTGGTTGAAACAAATAACTAACAGTGACAGTGTCTTATGGGCAATGTCAGCGATTACAGTTTTGATCACATACAAAAAGAAAGATGGTTGGCATATTTCGTTTACTCAAACGACTCAAATTGATTGTGACACTCACAGTAAGACAGAAACAATCAACTCGACTGAGAGTCTACAGCCACGCTAGCGGCTCTGCAATGCTTTGCCACAGTGGTGCCTCGAGCTAACCTCAGCATGCTAACATGCTCATGATAACAATGCCAATATGCTTGTTGTTTATTGTGTTCACCATTGTAATTTAGCCTTTTAGCAGTAAACACAAAATACAGCTGAGGATGATGGGAGTGCCATTAGTGACGCAACGTTGGTCAAACAAAGTAAAATTTTGACCCGCCAATGGTGCTAGAACATGAAAATGAATGTGTTGACCAAATTTAAGAGCACTCCAACAGTAGCTGGTGGCATAAAATGAAGATTCACAAGAGCTCAAGCACAAGTGCTCCTCTGGGGACCATGAATCTCTCAATTACCAATTTATCTAACAGTTGTTGGGATATTTCAGTCTGAACAAACTGACGTTGCCATGCCTTGAGCCACACTGTTAAAATGTCAACACTCACATGTTAAATTATGAATGAATTGAATGTTATTCTGGCTTCAGGTTGATGATTTTTAATGAAATATGTTATAATAATTTACTACCATTCTACTTCTGAATATAATAAATAAACTAAGGGAACAACCAAATAATGTAAAATAAATAACACAAGGCATTTCTTTTTACTAAATTATGTGCATGTTTAAATAGAAAACAGTTTTAATGGTAACAAAAGAAATTTCATTTTCTTTTCTACACATCGTCATCATAATTAACTGGATTGACTCAAAAATGCATTTCATACAGTCTAGATAAAATGAAGAGAAAACAGTGAGTCAGCTATACCAAAAAAACACTACAGTTCTGGATCTCTAGCTGGTTTGCTGTCCAAGTCTTCCAAATAGCTAAAAAACAAAGATGCTGGAGGGGAAACGTAAACACAAAGTGTAGCTTTTTAGCTGTCACAATCAATGGAAACACAAAGTCTAGACTGGTGTCACCTAACAGTGTGCCTTCAGCCAAATGTAAGAAGAGCTTCTGTCAGACTGTATGCTCTTCAGTGCATGTGAATGTGTTTTTCTTGTGTGCACGTGTGTGTGTGTGTGTGTGTGTCTGTGTGTGTGTGCGTGTATTGTTTTAATACAGTGTGAGTTGACCTCGGCCCATGTTTTCCCAGAATTCCTTTTGGACAGAGCTAGGACACAGCAAGAAGTGGTGAAAATTAGTAATCTGGGACTTGGTTCTATATATAAAAATTAGATCAGGCCTCTTGTAAAACCAGATAGCGCGACAGTCTTGAGAAAATTGAATCATGTAGATAATGATGCACTCCTTCAACTCTATTATCTATCAGCTGGAATTGAGAGAAACTGGAGCACAAAGACAGTGAAACAGCAAGGCCATGCTCAGCTCTGTAAAATATCGACAAGTGAAAGGAAACATTCACTATTTTATATGGTGACACCTCACAAGATGATGTTTGGCACAAAGCAATAATGACATTAAAAGCCCTGAAGCCGTTTAATGAACGATGATGATGATTTCTAGATCTGTTAAGCGACATTTTAAGATGATCATCTTCTTTCTTTCTTCCAAAATTGATTAATAGCATTTAGAAAAAAGATTCTTCTGATGTCTTGTGAGTGCAGCATCAGATCCTTTGGCACTGCACATGGGAGACTCCACCAGAGTAAAGTGATCCCATGCCGACATTTTGTTGGTCTGTATGAGTATCTTTAGTCTGGCCCTCGGGCTGATTATAGGTTTGGAAGACTGGGGCAGTTTTAGCTCCTTGCACTGCTGGATGGATGCTTTGATGATGGCATGTTGAAAGACTGGCATGTTAGAAAAGGAGCTCAAAGTCTCATTCAAACTGTCACAGAAACATGAGCCCTGGGGGGAAAACAAAGTATGATGTCACCAGAGAAAGGTCAAAGTATCAGACACTAATATCTCTGTTCAGATTGGGTGCGATGTGTGTGTATGTGAAAGTGACACTATGGTGAGTTTGTGTGTGTGTGCGTGTCGTACTGTTGGAGACATCAGGACATCAGGTAGTTTCCCTACATTTTTCTCTCGGGCTTGTTGTCGTCCAGCATCGATTTTCCCCCACTCATGCAGCACGTGGGTCTAAATTGTATTACTGTAAGCTGCATCATACTGTTAAGTGTAGCCCGTCTGTGTTGAGTTAGCTTGCTCCGCACCACACTGTTGTCGTCTTATTGTCTCTAAGCTGAAGATTGACTAATGTTGGACACTGATTTACTCAGGTAAGACAAACGCATCCTATCACATTTAGCAGATAATATTTATCTATTTGAGGTTGTCATCAGTGTAATTCAACGTTACCGTTCATCAACAGTCAGTGCAATAGAATTATAACATGAATAAACACTGTCATTATTTTAATATTAAAAAAAGATATATTTGTATTAATGCTGTGACTTTAATTTCCACCATATTGCCTTGAATGTAAAATACAATTTCCTGTTAAATGCACACACTTTTGTTGTTTGTATGTGTGTCTATGTATGTGTGTTTTGTGTGTGTGTGTGTGTGTGAAGCTGTATTTGTCATGCACAACAGGTTGTTTCCAGCCTTCACTTCACTTTATAAATAAAGCATGAGGTGGAGACATATTTAAGGGATGAGGGCACACCAATGTGATCACTGTAGATATTAGTTTAGCTATCAGCCCATGTCCTTTAAGATGATTAAAAGATAGACAGTCATGTTAAGGTTATTTATTTATGTAGCCCAAAATCACAATTTTGTCATCAATGGGTTGATCTGTACAGCATACAGCAAAGCAAACTCTCTCTACTCATCTCTATTTGTTTTGGGACTTGAGGAAAAGCAACGCCAGGTCTAACAGACGTGCAAAAGAAGTCACATGAACAGAATTGACTATTGTAACGATTGTATTAAGAGCTTTTGTTGTACAACAAAAAATCCACAACATCACTATCTTAAGTACTGTTATATGACTGATGGCATTCATGGCTGTTTTATTAAACCATTTCTTTCAGTGCTTAACAGACGATAATTCTTTGATGACTTTATTATTCTATGCTTCCGAACGAGATGGAATTAATCTCTCTCTGCATATCTAACCTTATTCTCATGCGCTTGTTACTTTAATCTAATTGTTGGACTGCAATTTACTGTTAATCTGCTGTTATTTCCTTGATTAATCGTTACGTCCACGAGGTGTCCATTGTTGCCACAAGTACATGCTTTAGGAAGAAGTAAATCTTTCGCACCTCTGCCTGAAAAATGATTCAAAAGATTAATCAGTTATCCACATGGTTGCAGATTAAAGTTTAGGGCGACTAATTGATTTATTGATTGGGCAACCATTAACCTTAAAATAGCAGAATTGGAATATTAAACTGAGGACTTCATACAGTTAAGTCGAAGAAATGACAGAGAAACTGTTTTTTTTTTTTGTTAAATTTGTTAACCAGCAACTAGTAAGTTCAGTTTCATGCGTTAGTGTGATTTCGCTTGGTAGTAACCAGTTGTTGTTTTTTTTCTCACGGTCATCTTGCACTGTTATCAGCATTATATGAGGGGATTGAGGTGATGGACTTGGAGGACTGACAAAGCCCCCACCATTATATCTTTGGCGGGAGAGGTGCTGTCTGCATGGCCGGGGTGGGGACAGCCGGTGTTGGCATGGCCTGAAAGGAGCCGTTATCCTGCTGGACGTGCCAAGTGGTGTCAGTCTGTCACTGGTTTTCACAGCACGTCTCACACAGGAGGTTACGGCTGGCGGACCAGGAATACATTAAGCAAAGCTGTTGAAACATATGGTGCCTTTTTAGATGCAACTGATGCTTTGATTGATTTTTTCTTTATTTAATGTGATTTTAAAGACAATGTGATTGAGATTAGTCACAAAGGTTTTGGTTTCTTTGAATCCTTATTTAACCTTTTGATTTATTTGGCCTTGGATCAGCAGAGTGCAACCAAATGTCACCTAAACAGAATTCAATGTTGAGTTTCTCTCACTTCAGCGTTTCTCCCCATTGAGGAATTTGTATTGGTGACTAATATGGATCTCAGACCTTCAGACTACTTTGATGGTGTAATTGATACATAATGGTATAATGCTCCTTCCCCTCAAACCATCTTCTCTTCTTTCTTCTTTCCCACTCACTTACATTCACATTTAGTCAGTACCTCCGAGGTTAGAAACCTCCTCTCTGTGAGCCAGACGGCCTGGAATTCACAGCTGTTTTCTGCAGTATAAATCTTAAATGAAAGCTTGTTATCCATCATGTAGTATAGAGCAAAGACAGATCCACAGCTGATGGTACTTCAGTGCTTTATATACTTAATATGGAACCATTTTACCTGTTTTTTTAGTCAGCCTCTTAACGATTTATGTCAGTAGGGTAAATCTGATATTTGGAATTGGAAGTAGCCACTTATATTCAAGCGGAGTTGTGTTGTTATTGTGCTCCTTGTTGGACTTTCAGTCCAAGTTAGACATTTTGGGGAAAAAAAACAAACACTGATTTTCCTTTTTGACAAAAGTTGGATGAGAAGATGGACACTACTCATGTTAACAATGAAGCTTTCACTAGTAGATGGCCTAGCTTGTCTTTGCGAAAGAGTGTGACAATTCGTGACTACAGGAGGTCAGTGCCCATACTTATATTTGTACGGATTAAACAAGACATGACATGTTAATTACTGAGCTTTAACGGTGCCGGTAGGTGGGTTTCATTTCTAATAAAATCCAGGAGTCATATTAAGTCTGTGGATACCTCCCGCTTCTTTTGTTTTCTTTGACCTTGAAACACAGGTCACATCTGTTATTGTTGGGTCTAATTTTATATATCATCAGGGTGTTCTCAAATTTGCACCTCGAATACTATGAAGGTTTTATGTTCTTACTCATTTATACTTTTAAACTGCAACGTGTACTCTAAGATCTTGTTTTTAATTTGATTTTCTTGCTTTCTTTTCCAGATCCAGTGACTCTCACCAACCATGAGCGGTGGAGTGAATGTCAAAGTCATATCTCAGAGTCAGAGTGATGCAGGTGTCAGCTCGAGTCTGCCTTTACCTCGGAGCATGATGCCTCTCTCGAAGATGGATCCCAAACAATACAGTGGCCTCCCCAACCCCACAGCGCAGTATCAGCATGGCACCAAAAGACGGCCTTCCTATTCTTCAGCCTCTGTGTCCGCGGATCCAGCAGAGATGCTCAGAGGTGCAGCTTTAAAGAACCACCTGCTGCAGCAAAAAACTGGCACATATTCTCATCGAAGCCCCGCAGCTACAGAGCGAACCAATGGAACGTGCTCGGCATACAGCAGCCCTCAAATATCAAAGAGAGAAGTCCCACGGTCTAAAGACACGCTGGACCTCCGCACCAGCACGCTGACCCACAAGGCTTTACGAGATCTCCAGTTAAGAAGAACCACCAACAAAAATTGGACCTTTGGAAAATATCGGCTGCAGAATGTGGACAATTCAGCTGAGGATAATGGCTTGTGCAGGCTCCCTGCTAATGTCCAGGTGGGCCAAGGAAGAGGGCGTCTGCTGTATACTAAAGGTGCAAACAGGAACGAGATATCAGGGCTGTCTTCAGCTGGAACAGGCAACATCCAAAAAGAGATGAGGAACATCTCCAACCAGGACCTGCAAGCTTCTGAAGGAGAGGTGTCCAGTAACAAATCAAAGACCTCGCATCAAACGTTCAACATGCCACGCAGAGGCAGTGAGCCTGGAAAGGTCAACATGGCCACTGTTGCTCCCTTTAGGTTCCGGTGAGGGCAGTGTTTCATCTTTTAAGATGGGAATATAAGCAGCATTAAGCTAAGCAACTCTTATAAATCCTCAATTCCTGATTTAAAAAGCAGATTTTCCATGTTTTGTGGCACTTAATCAAAATGTAGTCTCTTTTTTTATTAGTCTCTTCATCCGTTGAAACGTGTTCATCATATTTCCTGCAGGTTTCAGCTCCATGAGGACCTAGATGCCTCCCTTGATGATCTTAGTGACTGTTCCTCTGACTCCATGGAGGTCGATCTTGGTAAGTCTCTTTGAATCTACTGATGCTCTAGTTGTTCATGAACTTGGAAGTCTTGGCTAATCCAAGCAGCTATGAGGTGATTGACTCGACAGCAGAGGGGGAAAAAACAATGTTCCTAGACCTTTAGATGTTTTTTCTTGTAAAATACTGACATTTTATTCCCAGCCATCTAGATATTATTCAAATAAATCAATATGGGAAGCATAAAGCTCTCTTGGGTTGAAGTACTCTTGGCTTTTGGGGTTAAGGCGGAGACCACAAACCACAACATCTCAAGTTTATGTCCAGCTGGGGATGTTTGTTGCATCCGATTCCCCATCCCTCTTCCCTGTTTCCTGTCATCTCTTCTGTTGACTATCCAGTTAAAATCCCCCAAAAATCACACATAAAAAGACATGCCCGCAGCCCAGACATATGCAGCCTGTGATAGGGTTTCAAGTCACATCTGATCACAAACCAAAAAAGTTGTGAGACACTGCTGTAAACCGACCAATAAGCACTAACTCTTATGCCGAATAATAAAACAGGGTGATATGTGAAGGTTATCATTCAGGATGTTAAATTTAAAGACCCGGCAGTCCATAAACTTTGATCATTTTGTCGATTTATAACTGAATTCACCTTTTGTCCTTTTTAGAAGTACTTGTCCTCCCCCTTTAGTATCATTATGCCAGAACAAGTTACTTTAATCTTGGAAAGAACACACTTTTTCACTTAGTTCATAGAGTTCAACCAGTTAGTTATACAAAACCCTGTTTTTTCCAATTGTATTATATTGCATCCTGTAACACCCAAGCTTTAATATGGCTGAATGTTGACACTGGACTCTATTCAGCGTGGCAGTTGTTCTCACCAGAACTGCTGCCAAATCACAACGAAAGCTTCACACTGTATGTACCACCTGTTATGTGCATCAGGATTTCCTGAAGTGCTTCACTTCTTTCTTTATGTGGGAAAGCACAGATTCCTGGCAGACAGCTCTTCTCTCAAATCACGGACTAGTGCTGTTAACGCAGCACTAGTTTCTGACATGTTTCGTGTGTCTCTGGTGTGCCATCATCATTTTTACATCATTCCTGTCAGCATTGAGCTAAACATTAAAAGTTGAATATTGTGTTTGTTCTGATGCCACAACTCTGAACCTCACACATCTTTGTTGCTTGGAGACTGACATACAAACATGGCCTGTGTGCACACACATGCGCAAGTGAACTGAATCTGCTTGGTCAATATTTCATTATTTTAAGGAACTCAGAATATGTTGCTTAGGGAAGGCAATGCACCATTAGCAGATACGACCACAACAATTCAATCGATTCATTCTAATTAGAGAGAGATTTAGATAATTAAAGACCTACTGTAAATAAGTGATATTGATTTAAGTAAGTAAGCAAAGCACTATCACCACAGGGGGTGATAGCTGTGACCACAAAACAGAATTAATACTTAAACATGTTGGTTGTGCAAGTTCACATCAAGAGATTGGTAGAGTAGATATTCTTCTGTGTGCCACATCAGTTTGACAATTTAATGTTAAAACCTGATGTTCCTTAGTTCTTTCCAGACCTCAAACAAAGTTACTGGGCCCATCAAACATGAAATACGCTCATGTTCTTCTTTTCTGCTAATCAAATCAAATATTTAACAATAAACAAGACTACAGCCATGCTAGCAGCTCTGTGACGCTGTACAACTTTGAGTTACATGCTAACATTTGGGAACTAATGACAATGCTAACATGCTAATAGGTATGTTTACAACGTTCACCATCTTAGTTTTTTCACATGTTATCATGCTAACATTTTATAATTAGCACTAATTAGTAATTAGCTGCACTGCACTCAAAGCCCAGCTCTTAACTCAGCAGTACTCCATTAACTGTAAATGGCAGACACAATTGGTGTAGCTGAGCCTTTACTGTTCCATAACCGAGATGTTTTAAACAGCAGTCAGTCGTGAAATCAGTTCATCGTTGCATCCCTTGTGTAAACCAGATATTATGACCAATCTGTCATTAGTTGAAATACATTTCAACCAAAACCTCAAATGTCAAACACATCAAAATGGTGGGCTGACCATTTGACCGCCAACATGTGTAAAAGGAGTAAAGGTTTGCAGAGATTAACTGATTATAAATTATTAATATATATATATGTATTTTTTACAAAAAATCTGTCACTACAGAAACACTACATGCAAGTAATTAGCATTGGTCTGTTTAAAGTAATGATTCATCTATAGCTGTGCTAAAACTGATAAAATGGCTGCAGTGTCTGAAATGCTAGTATTATGTTTAAAAACCTGAATGACTGGAAAGTTGTTTTGGCTAACATGTCTGATATATTTGTTGCTCCTGATCATCTAACATGCAGATATGATTTCACTGGGCTATTATGAAACCCTCCAACTGTCTTCTTAATTATCTTAATGACTGTGAGGCTTAAGAGCCTCCAGCCAGCCTCCTCAGGGAGAGACGAGTCCAGAGACGGAGTGGTCCTCAGCTGAGGGTGGACAGATGCAGGACTGAGAGATTGAGTGGTTTGATGGGAGGATCGACTTTCACCTCCTGTCTGGGAGTTCCTCTTGGCTCTACTGGACTGACCTGAGGGACGCTTAAATTCTGTTTTTGACCATAGAGCAGAGAGATGTGTCTTTGTAAGCTGTCATCCGGCTTCAACTACAAGTTAGCTGAGAGATGAAGAATTGTTTTAATGACCGTACCATTCAGTAGAAACATCTGCAGAAACTAAAGCTCAGATAGGATCTCCGGTGAGAAATCCTAGTTTCGGAAAAAGGAAACTTGCTGCTCCAGGATTAATACAAAACTACATATTAATCACTCTGGCAAATGTTTAAACTTCAAGAAGGTGATTTTAGATTTGCTATCGTTTCCAGCTGCTTGACTTCGTCATGAATAGACCATTTTACATGAAAGGAGTTTTGGTGAGAAACCGCTCATAACTGTTCAGGTCAGTCTTGATCCCTTAGGCTGCTCACATTCCAGCAAACACAATGATTCTATTAAGATCTCCATTTATGGGCTTTTGTATGGCAATAATTACCACGACTTCAATGCCACAAACACAATCTATGGATGTTCCCTTAACACCACGCTTTGACTTACATGTGACTATGCACACATTTACATTGATGCTATCTGTGGTTTTCCCCCTTGGAGCACATGTGGTGTGACGTTCTTGAACCCACTGTATTATAGCAGCTGAACAGCCCCAAATGATTACATGTGCTGTCCAGGGAAATATATCACAGACAGCTGTGTAACTGTCCCGTCATGTCATGCACACACATAAATACGCACACAGAATTACTCAGATGGCCAGTTGGAGAGTGAGAATCAGACCCAGATGTGAAAGAAACCAAATGAAAGATGCAGCTCCACCCTCATCTCTCCTGAGAAGCGGTGGCAATTGAAAGTTTCTGCATTTATATTTGCAGAATGAGCATTTCTTTTATTTCCATCTGTCCAACAGTCCTGTGGACATTTCATTCAAAACCACAAATCTCAACCTGCTGGCAGTGCTACAAAAAAGAAAGTCATGGGAACTTTTGTTGTAAGCATGCTCTGGAAACAATGAATATGTGTACTAATCCATCAAATAGTTGTTGTCATTATAAATCAGTAAGATTCATCCAGCAGAGACTTTGAATATATCTTTACAAATTGTCCTATCCAATTTTTGTTATTGATGAGAGATTTCGGCTGGACTGACCAACTGACAGAGACTCAAATATCACTAAAACTAAACTCTCTGTGCACAGATGTCCTATATAAAAACATCCAAGGCTTGCAATACATTTGACATGTTGGAATGTGTAATCCATAAAGAAATTCCCACTCCCCAAAACAAATAAGCCATTCACTGCATCACGCGAGTAAAGTTCTGTGTCAGTGGTCTGCAGTCAGCAGGGGAACCCTGGAACTCGTGATGAGGAGGAACAAGACATGACATTGTTTCTAGAAACTAATTGCCAGATCAAACAACTTCACTGGTCCATTAGCAGCCACAGGTGCCCTGAAACCCAAATAGAAAAGTCAGTGGAGTGTTCTGTGAACCCATTGAGAGAGTTAAAGTAGTAGCCTGCGGGCATTGTAGCTAACAGGTCAGTCATATCCAGCGGCTTTGCATCATCTACCATGATTGTTTTCAGCCACGCTGTGTTGTGGAAACGAGTAACCATCTACTCAGTCTTCCACTTAATAAAAAAAAGGGGGAAAAAAATCTATTCACAAGCATTGCGTTTGCATTATTTAAGCGTGGAAAGACGAAGACATGAAAACATGGGGGTTGTATAATAGTAGTTTATGGAAAAGGTAAATGTTCCTTTGGCAGCTGTGTTTGTGCGCAGCAGAGAGGTCTGGTCCAGATGACATGCAGGCGATGAGAGAGGGTGGTTTCCATGGAGCAGCGCTGCATGCGAGTGCTGCAGAGCCTCCTCAATCCTCCTGAGAGACGGTGGTGTGGAATAACTTAAAAAGATGATTATACTCACATGTTAGCAAAAGAAATTCATATATATATATCCCGCCTCAAAACAATATGACTGGATTTTCAATTTAACATGTGTATGTCTGTCTGTGTGTATATGTGTCTCACCCTGAGTTTAAGATATTTCCAAAGTGTGGTTTTGGGTGTGTTAGTTGCTTACACTGGCACATCTTGTCGCTCGCTCAGTCTGCTGAAGTGAAGTCACCCATTTGGCCGATACACTTTTTAGATTTAAAGCCAAGTTTTCTTTTTTCTTTTCAAGCAGTGGGCAAAAAAAACCACCCAATCATTATTTTTGTTTTCCTTTTTTTTCAAGCACATTAGCCTTTTAACATTTCTGTTACCATTGTTGATTTTATATGGCAAGAATACAGTTTATAGCAGCATTACTAGCAGGACAACACATTGCTGATTTTACAATTTTAGCATTTGATTTATCCGGCTCTAAATCTGGAATTGATATCGTGAGGAAGCTCAGACAGGATCAAGAGATAATCTAGACGCTCCATTTGTTGCATTGTGCGGGATTTTCTGAAGAGTGATGATAATTTATGCTATGTCTGTAATTACAAATCAAAATGTGTCTTCATTCGCATTAATAACACTAACATCACAACTCATGCATCATGTTGAACGTATTGAACGGGGAGCACTGGAGGTGAGGGAGGGGGAGGGGAAGAACAAAGGAATCAGAGGAGCTGGTGGGAAAACATGGTGCATTGGAGGAGAATGGTGCCCGTTTTTTCAAATACCACATATGATCATTCCTCGTCGCTTTCTTGCATTTCCAGTGTTCTGCTGAGACACAGCGGAGCATCTTTAAATGAAGGCAAAAACGAGGGAAGGAGGAGGGAGGATGGGGAGGGAAGACGGAGGCGAGGGAGCAGCAGAAAGCAGGGGGAGGAGGGAGCATTGTTGCGTCTGCCGCCGCTGTCATTCCGCTGCTGCGCGGTTCAGCGGCAGGAGGGTGTGCTTGAAGGGAGGAGTGTGGAAAAAACGGAGGAAAGGAGGACGGGAGGGAAGGAGAGAAAGGGAGTGCCTGGGCAGCACTGCAACAGCTGCAGCTGCAGCAGCCTGTCAGGACGAAAAAGAGGGAGAGAAGGAGACACAGGGAAGAAAAGAAGGCTGCAGGATTGCCTTAGAGGAAGCTTTTTTATCTATGTTTTTGCACGAGGAAAAGGGTTTGATAAGGAAGCCTGATTTCTCCCTCGCTGATGCTTTTCTATATGGTCTCATGCAGGAGGCATGCTTGGAAATAGTGTGAAAGGCAGAGGCGATTTGAAGATGGAAAGGACGGATAGTACAAAGGCATACGGCCAAGCAGATGGCAAAGGAGTTGGTATGGCAGCTAAGAGGGCCAAGTCTGGAGTGCCCCAGAGCACACAGCGGGGGGAACTGAAGGTTTACCGGGCAGGTAGCTCTGATGGCAGGTTACCAGTGCCCTCCAATCTCCGCAAGCAGAGGTCTATGACAAACCTGGCTGTACTCACTGATGCAGAGAAGAAGTTGCACCTTTATGAGCCCAAGTGGTGTGATGACATGGCCAAGCCTGGAGCAGGGCAGACCAAGACGGGCAAGCCAAAGACGGCAGGGGGTGGCAGCAGTGCCGGAGGGGGTGCCCCCCTCTCTCGAAACCTATCCAAATCTGAACACTCACTGTTCCAGGGCAAACCAAAGCCCTTCAGCCCTCTGGCTGCTCCCTCTGCTTTGAGCAAGCAGAGTCGCATTCCTCGTGGTCCTTACGCTGAGGTGAAGCCCCTTAGCAAGGCACCTGAGGATGGGAAGTCAGATGACGAGATCCTCTCCAGCAAGGCAAAGGCCAACGCTAAGAAACAGGGAGCCGGAGCCGGAGGGGAGTCCGGTTCCAAAGGCCAGGGAGAGGAAGGAGGAGACAAGCCCTTCCTGAAGGTGGACCCAGAACTGGTTGTGACAGTGCTGGGTGACCTGGAGCAACTGCTCTTCAGTCAGATCTTAGGTGAGTACAGCAGAGTAGTCTTGATACCTCTAGCACCCCAAGGCCATGTGGTACAAACCAAACGCCCCGTTTGTACAATTTCTCAGTGCTGCTCAGAGTCAGCAGCACGCCCCCTTGATACGGCCGCTACACGGCACCTGCTTGCTGCTGCAGACCCACAATCCCGCTGAATGGATTTTATGTAGCTGACAGGCTGCGAAAAAAATCAAGACATCCTCATTGTGCTTGCAAAGCATGCTCCTCCTCTTATTATTTCATTGAATGCTGCATCAGTTTGGTATTTTCACATCGACCTGGATGGTTAGTGGCATACCAGTGATGCCCCATTGTTCTTATTCCTCCAGCATGTCACTCAGGTGTCGCTTGGTACCATTAATTGTGTGAAATATGCTTGCTTCCTATCATGACATTGCCGGCTGATTGCATGAAAAAAGCCTGAGGGGTAGGAGATTATTACCAGCAGACTGCTCTCCTTTCTTAAGCTCTCATTTGCTACAACATGTGCCGATGCACTCGAGAGTCCATCCACTGCTCCACGTACGCTTCCAAAAAGAAAGATGGAAAGGAAGCCATGCCATATTGAATTCATCTCAGGCACACAGACACATATTTAGCCTCCTCCCAGCTCCATTCATCTGTAGAGCATTGACAGATGGTTTACACCCTGTGTACAACAATGGTGCAAATGGCAGAGAAAATGGTTTTCTCTCTGGAGGTATAGGTCAGGTTTATCAATAGGAAGGGCTCGGTGCATAATAAGGACATTGATCATGTGATGGTGATTATAATTCAGATGACTTCATCATTTTTTGTTTTACCTTTTGTATATCAAAGCATGCTTCCTTGTTGGTGTAGCGTTTTCAGTTATTTGACATATTAGATTTGAGCTATTTTGCTGTTTAGACCTTAAATCTATTGGCCGAATAGTGTTTTGCAGCAAAGGTCTTGCTTTCTGATGACACTTTTTGTAACTAAGTGGAAATTTGAAATGCATGTTTCAAACACGTACACCTCCCCATCGCTCCCATGGCTTTAGAATACATCAATGATCGCTCCATACAAGTCTGATCTAACCCCCCTCACGTTGTTGCACAAAACAAAACAGCAATGTCATATTCCCATCTTCTTCTCTGCATTGTTTTTCATCGGTTGAGGTTCGACTGGTGCTCTTTAAATCACGTCATTTTGTTGCGCCCACTTCCTCTGTTTTTTTTTAAACGGGAGAACTGATGCCACCTACTCTTTACCCGGTGAATCAACAATATTGAACCAATTGAACCAATATTGTCATAATGGTACTGGATGGAAACAAGGATTAATTAATTTGGGACACACACTACATTCGTTTTCCTAAAATCTCCCTCAAATCTGGTTCAAGCATGTCATGGACAAGCATTTCATGTATTATTCAGTCGTTCCATCAGGAGGGCATGTTCTCTGTGGCGTCCTAATAAACATATCTGCGGTGATTAAATCGGTTATCCACACCTCATTAGCTCATATGGACAACTGTCACTCATGTTAGTCACACTTAAAGTCAACCAAGAACTTAAACAAAAACACGGATATCATGGATTGCAGCAGACAGAGCATCCTGGGGTTTTGGTATGTGTTTGAGTGTGAAACTACAACCAAAATCTCAGCTCTGTATAATCCAGCACCACGCCCATGTCTGCTTTATTAATCTAATTGCATAAAATCTGCAGCATAATGCCTCAGGCTGATACGTCTTTTATCCTCAATGTAACGCATTGACCTCCATGTCATTTCCAAATCAATTAAAAGTCATTATTCCCCGAAAATGGAGTTTACTATCTTATGAATTATTCATCATCATTTAAGATGATGATCCCAGGCGGGAATTTGACACGAGCCAAGTGCTTTGTGCCCAGGGAAAGAAAAACAGCCACCGATGAGGAACAAAACATGGTGATGGAAAGGCAGAGAACTATCACAACACTGATTATTGACTTAAATTAATCAGCAAATGAATGTAGTATTAATGTTTTGCATTCACAGCAGCATTATCTGAACACTTCTGTATTATACTGAAACCTTTTTTCCATGTCCTACTGTACAGTACATGTACAGTCGACATCCTTGTCACTGTAAATAGAACTTTTTATTCATAGCCTGTGGTTCATTCAAGGCTGGATTAATGCTTGATGTTGTGCTCTGCTTCTGCACCAGATCTTATTATAAGCTCGCTGAAAGGATGCTTTTATTTCTGACCACAGAGGGTCTCTTTGTTGACTAATATGACATCAAGAACGGTGAACTTAGTTAATGGGCTCATTTATTAAACTCGCCATGTAAGTTTGTGCACCGTGGCTGTCCTCCAGTACGGCAACATCGCACACCACTCCCTCATCACAAGACAAGCCTGCTTCCATCCAGATATGTAGATCAAATTGAATTCTCATGCTTCATTTTGTGGTTTATCAATCTCATGAAGCAAAATACTTTCAACTTCTGTGTAACTTCCTCCTCAGCTCTCCGGCACTGTGCTGTTCAATAGATAAAAATAGGCTAACCTCACATCAGCTGCATGGAATTATTTTTAAAATGATGAATGGTCTATGACAAATAGATCCTAGGTCATTAGTATGATAGCTATATATTCATGAAGGAGATTAGAGCAGTGGAGACAGCAGTACTCCTGGAAAAAAAAAAAAAATCTCTTGTAGACAGAAAGGGGATGAGCAAACCTCATTTCATTGTAATTATATGTGATCTGTCATGCAAGATCTCGAATGTAGCAATGGCCTGCAGCTATGTAGGAGCTGTGGGTGAATGAGCGAAGCAATGATCACAGGTTATTACAAGCTATGGAGAAGGCCTGGGTCACAAACTCTTGACCCAGGTACAGGTAAAGGTGTTTGTTTGTGCTATGAAAAAGGCCTCACGGTCTCATGATTGTGTACTCTTTGAATAAGTATTAATGGCGTTTGATTCTTCCATTTTAACAAAAGTATTAGCTGCAACGCGAGCTTACAGCGAACACATAAGCAATGGATTTGCAGGCCAAGTATCGCATGAAAGATTCCTTTTGAAAACAGATGATTCTAACCACAGCTGTTCACTATGAGCAATCTATGTGGCTCCCCCCAAAAAAAGTGATTGCCCACTGTCTAACTCTTTCTGACATCATCGCGAGTGTGTTTCTTTTTACTGGAGTTATTTTCCATCGGCACTGCCATTGTGAGAAACTCTGGAAAGCTCCAGGCTCATTTGAGGTAGAAGAAAAGCGACCTCCAGTGACACAGGCTGTAAAATGAACTGTAGACTCTGATGAAGGCTGTCAGTCCTCTCGCCTGTTTGTTTATGGAAATTTGAAAGCAAGTGATACAAACGTCTCAGTGAAATAGTGCAACACAAATCACCTTGAATGTTGATTTAGCGGTGTTTGTAAGGTTAATCACCAGGGACCTTTAACAATACTCAAATTAATTTGGCCGTGCTTTAGCCTGCCAGTATGGAGCACTTCCTGTGTTGCATCATTCATAGGTCTTTCCCGATTCATATCTGCTTCAGTATTCTGTCCTGGTTTTCCTTCTCTGTATTGTAGACTTCACTGCAATGCAGGGTGCCAAAGGACTGTCATTCACTGCACAGTGCATACAGTATATACTCGAAACAGATGTGATTTATACATGTGCTCTCCAGGATTCCTATTTGAGTATATTCCCAGGAATTCATCACAAAGTAAATTAGCAGTATCCCAAGAATTACAATGCGGTTAGCAGGGTTTGTAGAAGTGATGTGACTAAAAGATTTATTCCTACACTTCCTCATATTTTATTCTTTATATCAAGGACCGCAATGGAAATAAGTGTTGGACTGCATTTTGTTAGCCATGACAGTAGATGTTATTCTATTCCGTCTTTTTCATAATGCCAAACAAACTAAACTAAACTTATTACTTTGGGACCACAGGAAGTTTGTGCCTATCCAAGTATGCACTTGGTGAAAGGGTTATAGGCTCCCTGAGGCAATGCTGTCCCGCAGAATTTAGGTTTATAATGTATACAATTGATTTAAATTAGCAAATGTATTTTGAAGGAAACGCAGAGCCACTCAGATTGTATTAAATGATCTCAGAGACATAATAAAGAAATGTTGTTTTTTGAAATATCTGACAGTTTGCAAAATGTTAAATACTACCAAACACATTACATTGCATTTTTTAAACTTTTTCATGGTTATGTTTATGGACTCATAGGACACAATTATGGATAGGGAAACATCATAGATTTTGTTGAATACAGAAGAAGAGTTAAAGCTTCAGACAGAACGTGTCTTCTTTACACGTTAAACCTTTTTACTTGCCTGTTAACTCAGCGCGTGCTGTGATTATATATGCCACAGTAAGGTAACTGAAAAACAATTCAGTACTGTTTAACAATGGATTATAGACTAATGACCTCCCCAGGCAAGCATGTCTAGAAATTGTACAGATGAGAAATTCAAAAAAGAAAAAATACTTAGAAGAGCTGCAAAAAAAAAAAAAAAATAGAACCAGGTTTTCCAGATTTGATGAATATTTATTACATGTTTATTGTTTATGACTCATTTGTGTTGTTATCGTCAATCCACACTTTGAGAAGTTAGAGAGATGAGTTAACTGGATGTTTTCATTGCATGGTGCTCCTTCCGAGACAGAAAGTTGCTGACAAAACGGCCAAAATCACCCACGTTACCGGAAAATGACTTGGCTTTTCACTGAGCCTATAAATTGAGTGGATTTGGTGTCTATGCCACTGAAACCAGCTAATCTATCAAAAAGGTGTGCGTAAATGTCATATTGAAACTCACAATCAACCCTTGTCACACCGTGCTGAACACCTTCTTATGAAAGCAGCAGACGTATCTGACATCCTCGCCCTTCCTCCAGCTACTTCAGTTAATGCATTGAATGTTAATTTCTTTCTCCCTCTGGGTTTTTTGCCTCCACACTGCAGTAGAAATCCCCATCTCCTTCTGTTTTTAAGTGTCTCCCATTTGTTACAGCTAACACAACAATGCCACTAACTGTACTGTAATATTGATTTGACACGGTCACGGCCTACACACTGGACACTTTACATTGTCCAAATAAGCTGAGCTACACTGAAAATCCTTCTGGCTGCACTTCAGGTTACTGTGAGCCTTACAACTTCAAGTGAATGACAAACATATATAAACAGCAACAACAAAAACCCTGTTTCTTAGAGAGATACTGGTGTAGTCCAAATGTCAGAATACATCCCCCTGGTGGGCAAGCTAAGTTACAGGCAACCTTTCAAGATTTCATTCTCAGGATGCACCATGTCAGTGCAGAAGAGGGGGGTAGAGCGGAGGTTTCCATGGTTAGAAAGCCCATGGAGTGAAATTTGTCTGCCTAATGATGTGAACATACGTTGGCTGTGTGTTTACAAGGAGGACACCTGTCACATCAGTCCGAATGCAAACAATCTAAGACAGAACACATCCATGGGGAGGCAAAAATGTTTACGTGTGTGCGTGCATGAATTGTCTTGCATGAAGCTTGAATCTGAGTCTTTCTTTTGACACTAAACGTTTTGTAACCTTTTGTTCTGCACGACTGACCCACAGACCCTGAATCCCAGAGGAAGCGGACCGTGCAAAATGTCCTTGACCTCCGCCAGAATCTGGAGGACACAATGTCGAGTCTGAGGGGCTCACAGCTTAGCCATAGGTGAGTGCAGTATATTCACATTACAGAATGTTATATTGTTTCATGATCCTGTCTCCTGCGGCACTGGAAAAGACTGGAAAGAAGCACTCTCATGTGAACGAGCAACGGGTAACTCGTTGGATCGATACATAACGCAATCATGTGTAAACAGTTCATTGCTGTGGCCGCTTGGAGAGTTGCCACCTGGTTCACATCTGGCTTCCATCCTTCTTAAATATCCCCTCTCTGTTTCATGATCATGACTTCATTCTAGGAATCTCTGTTTGGCTCTCACAGGCATTAATTTGTTGCAACAACAAGACTCTGCTAGAGGACAGGTCTTTGTTTCATTTGGAACTTTGAGCTGGGTTGTGATATTCTGTGTAACATGATTGCAACAGTCTGCACCTATATCTCTTTAAACCTGCATTGAGTGTTTTTATATCAGCAGAGAATCAGTTTCCTGTGTAATCTGAAAGGGTCACTCACTCACTGATATCATAGGAAAATATAACCCAATTCTTTTAGAGCTCTTTTATCTCACTATTTTCATTTTACACCCACACATTAGCACTGAAGGTAAGTCTGCTCTCATTAATCCATTTACTGCACAAAAGCACAGATAAACCACACCATGGCCCAGGCTGACACTAACTTATTATCATAACTATGAAGCTAGTAAAACGTTAAACTTAGGCTAAAGCTACTATAATTAAAATATATACTTCTGCTGTCTCTCTGCTCTGTCTGCTCAATGAGTAATTGCACAGTTGGTTGCTAACACATTAGCCATAACAACTGTGTAAGCAGGTGAAACAGTGGCAGTTATGTATCTGCAGACCTAAAACATGTTGACACCGGTCTTGTTAATGGCTGCTTGAGAATTGCTTGTAATTCTCAACAGTATAGTAGTCATCTTGATGGATATTACTCATCACTAAAAAACTCACTGACAAAACATCTTAGTCAGTTTCAGTGCTGGAGTGGCACCAGTTAGCCTCCATATTGATGAATTATCCATCAAGAGTGGATAAAAATAGTCCCGTGGCTGTAGCCATTGCAATATTTATTTGGGTGAGTTGGTGCATTTGGTTATGTAATCGTCAGACACAGAAGCCATTTCGAGGACATTTCTAACCCTGACCCACATATGAGTGAAGAGGAAAACTCTGTATTTTCAACAGCGTTTTTTGGGGTGTGGTCATGCAAAGAAAAGTCCTTGGTGTGTATGAGCGTATTGTTGTGAGAGACAGACAGAGAGATACTGAATGCTATATTAATACAGAGATATCAGGTCATCCTTTCCTTTGTCTTTGGCTTCTGAGAGGCCACATTTTTAGTTTTAGTCTCTGAAGACAATGCGGCACAAATGCCGTATCTGGGTCAACAGCCACTCAGTGCCACTCTGGGTTTCTTTTGAAGGACATTTGGCAGAGAAAGGACATTGTTTTGTTGGGTGCTCTGGTCTCCTTATCCTTATAACTGTTGCTGATATGCTGAGTCTTCTGGACAAGACTGGCAGCTAAATGCTTCAGGTATATAAATGTGATCTTCCCTCCATCTCCATCATCTAGCTGCCTGGACAGCAGTAATGTGGGCTATGACAGCGATGACACCAACGCTCGCAGCATATCCAGCATGTCCAACCGCTCATCGCCTCTCTCCTGGCGCCATGGCCAGTCAAGCCCACGTCTTCAAGCGGGCGATGCCCCGTCCTCCACAGGTGGAGGATACCAGGGAAGTAAGGCTGGCTCCCAGTACGCAGCACATACAATGCCAGCTCGCTGCTCCAGCCGCCTCAGCAGCACGTCTCGCATTGAGCTCATCGAAGGGTTGGACGTGGATGACACCGACCTCAAGTCTGGTTACCTGAGTGACAGTGACCTTCTAGGAAAGAGCTTGCCGGATGATGACGACGACAACCTGGCAAACGGGTAAGATAAGCATGAGTTTGAACCTCTTGTTACCATGACAACGTGGACCAATCAGTGCCTGCAGATGGCTACATGCTGGTTTGTCCTTTGACTTTGAAAAGGTCAGTTAGGAGTTTTTGTCAAATTATATTTTACTCACAAGCCTCATGTGGTAACTGCTGGGCATTTCTCTGTTTAATTAGGACATTATGGTAGATTTGAGCGCAACTGTGGCGCAAAAAAGACGAAGGAAACATCATGAATTTCTGTTTCTGTGGTGGTGTCAGATGTTTTGCACTTGGCAGGTCTATTAAAAAGCTTTCATCACCAAACTCTGCAGATACACTCAGAGTGCCCGTGATAATGTCAGAGGCTACTGACAGCCTTATTTTAGATGTTTTTCACTGAGGAGAGAATTTGAAAGCCCCTCAAGTGTCCTCTCAGTCACACAATAAATGCTCCCTCGCCTCTGACTAGTGCACACCGTGTAGCTTTTGATGATCATGTCACCAGACACAGAAGCAACAGTTTAGATAAAAGATGTGACAGTACTTTACTTTCTTCCATCATTCTCTTCTTCTTGCTCTTCTTCACCCCCTTCATTTTCTGCTTCATCATCCCTTTAGCTAATTCCCTCTTCTCCTTATTTTTATTCACCAGTGTCGTCTTTTTGTTATTCACCTTCTTCTTATTCACCATTCATCATATTCACTCTTCATATTCTTCCTATAAAGAATATGAAGAGGAAGATGGAGGTGGTGAAGAATAAGAAGGTGTTCTTATTCTTCACCACCTCCATCTTCCTTTTCTTCTTCTTCTTCTCCTTGCTCTCTACCCTCTCACGTCCCTCATGTGTCCTTTCCTAATTTCCTCTCTTTTTCTTATTTGCCACCTTCTTCACCTCCGTCTTCTTCACCACCTCTCTCTTCTTTTTCTTCCACCTCTGCTTCACCTTCCCCTCCGCCCTCTCACATTCTTTGCGTGTCTTTATCTAACTTCCACTCCTTGACAGCTGACAGTGAGAGTCAGGGAAAGAGGGGGAGAGAAAGAATCCAGGACAGTTCTCTGGTGTGGTTTAGCAGCTTTATCGCTGTTGCACATGCATTGGGATTTAAGCTCAGCCTCTGGAGCGCTCATGAGGCCTTGCTAGCCAGGTCACATTCTTACTACACAGTGCAGGAAGGAGATGGAAATGAGATGAGACACATTTTAGATGAGTGAAAATTAGAGCAAAGTTGAAAAAAGTGTGACATGGAAATGGGTCAATTCAAGTTTTGTAAAATTTGAAACTCGGGTTAATCAGAACGGTGGCATGGTTTGACAAAAAGTAGCTTGGTATTCAACAAAAATAGACACTTGGCTCCATGTGTAAAGGTTTGGCATTTTGTTAGGAGGTAGGTGAAAAAGGTCAGACAGCAGAACCCTATTAAGGTTAGGATTAAACAGGGATTATGTCATATTCCTCGCAGTACCATCCATGCACTCGGAATCTATTTAAATCTGCCCTGCATTTTTGTCCTGTCCCTCGCCGTGGTTCAAACTCTTGTGAGAGGTGAATGTGGGGGTTCACCTCTGCTTTGCAACACCACAGGGGCTAAAGATGCTAATCATTTTATATAACCATTTAAAAAATGCTGCATCATGCTCAGGGTTGGGCCACCAACGTCAACAATCCCAGAGCACCCTTTCAAGGTGACTGTAAGACATCCCAATGGGTAGAACTGCTCCCTAAAGTAGATTATTACAAGTTATACCAAGAGGATTATGAGGGTGGGTGTGAATACTGACATGCTATGTCTTCTCCTGTGTGTTATCACAGAGAGTAATAACAGTTTAATGTGACTGCCAAAACACCTCAATATATGGAAATGCTGGGTGCTATTTTCTCTCTGACCCTGAGTGGGTTGCTTGGAAGATGAAGCTCTGTGGAAACCCCTCTGATTTGTATGCTTTGCTGGTGTGTGATTGCGTTGATTCTCGCAGGAATGCCGATGTTCTCTATATCAAGAATTAATCCGGCCTCATAAATTCCGACAACCTTTGGTGTTGCTAATCCAGTGTGCTTCAAGCACACGCTCCAATTTTCTCCATACAGTATCCTCTCGCAAATTCAGTGATGCATTTGCATTTTTACTGTACACCCCCTTGCCACACTTTCACAGTTTATCTCATGGAGAGCCATTAGCTACCAGCTCTTGAAAAAGGATCAGGCTCCTCCTGCGTAACCATGGAAACCGACTGGTAATCGACTGTGTGAAGAGGTGCAATTTCTGTTCCCTTTCACTAAAGGCACAGTTTTACATTCACGTTCACATACATTCTGTTGATCTGGCACCAGCCCCAGTATAATTAACTGACTGGTAGAATGAGGCTTCTTGTCAGTCAATCGTACTATTGCAGTTTTAAATATATACTGAAGACCAATGTATAATGTTTAGATCAATCTGGGAAAAAGACATATCTACTGTTGAAATAATAAGACAACAATGCATGGTGTTTATCAGCAGATGGATTTATAGCACTTTGCTTGATGTCTAATGGATATTGATTAACCCACACCAGACAGCACTGGCTATCTGAGACTGAATGTGTACACGCTGACAGTAATCACTGCTACTGTGTGTCTGCCTCATCAATAATCTGATACCACATACCACCCCAAATCTCCTCATGAGCTCCATCTTTCCATCAGGGAGGGATAGTCGCTTATCTACAGCGACACCCAGCTTACCGTAATGATAATCTGGTTTGTCCCAGTTTAAGGACAACAGGATTCAAGAAGCTTGTTTTATGAAGCATTAATATCCTGCCTGTCTCTGGAAAACCATCATCATTCATCTGTTACGGGTTGCCATCACTGCATTTTTCTATATATGTGTGTATTGAACGCAAAGTGTTCAAGCTGTCATGGGTTTACAAGAAACCAGTAGTTTCATCAAACATTTCATTTCACTCAGATCATTTTACAGGTGGGTATTCTGACAAATAAAAATAACGACATAAAAGACTTCAATGAGCTAAAATGGGCTCAAAAACAAACAACAACAAAAAATACTGATTAATTCAGCTTCAAAATAGTTGTTTTTGTGTTAATGCTGGTAGATTTTGAGGATTTTCTTTAAAGTCATATTCAATTTGAACAATAAAATACAATCCCATACAACAACACTACAAAGTATAGTCTCAAAACTCAAATCAACTACTGCCTCTGACACAATAACTCAAAGGAAGTATGTATTATTATAGGGCTGTTCTATGTGTTTTATGCACAGTGGTTGCTATTTTTATGATCATACAGTACATTTCAAACTGCTCTCAACTCAGATGTGGAAATACTTTTAGTTACAACTAAAATTACCATAATTATGTACAGTGTAATATTAGACTTATTCATAATTTCCCATTTTGCCCTCAGTAGACACTGCGTCTGCTTGAAATGTTGGCTCATGTGTCATGTAACACGAGTTTTTGCTCATTTCACTAAAATTTAGGAGACTGAGTACCACTTCCTCACTGAGCGAGTGACTGTGTTTCATGTCTCAGGAGTGTTGAGATGGCTTCTGATTTTGCCTTGACCACGTCTGACCACGGCAAGAATCATAACTGTTTCCTGCGGTCACGTTCTTCACACCATATTGGCAAAGTTTAACCATAACTCATATGATATCATCCTATTGCAAGCCATATTTAAAACGATGGTTTACGAGTAGAGCAGTAATCACATTATATTGCTGGTGTATGGTTGGTTTTTCCGTATCTGGTATATAAATAATGCCGACTATTCAGCATTCAGTGTCATTTTAGTGGCTCAGTCAATTATAGTTGATGTTTTGCAGGCACTCAGCTGTAGTGTATGTAAGCACAGGTTAGCGTTTTATGTCTAATACAGATGTTCACCGGGAAAGTTACTTACTTTTTCCATAACGTCATTTATTTGATGGGATATATGCAATCTTAATGTTTGTAACAGAACATGTGAATTTCACAGGAGGCCCATCTACTTGAACATGGTTATTGTATCTGACAGATTTACGCATTATCTTGGCAGATTAACCGTTTAAAAACCTTAAATTAGAAGATTTCAATAAAAAAAAAAAAAAAAAGCAGGCAAATATCTTTCAGCATTTGGTTTGGCTCCAAACTCTGGCTGACTGAGGAGAGAAGCAGCGAAAGGCACTTAGCTGCAATAAAGAGCTAGTGATGACTGCAGTGCCTCATAGGAAGCTAATGGCCCGCCTTGGGCTAGCGTTTGTTCCACAGCATGCTTTTGTTTCTTTCATCACCCTCTCTTAAAGCTGAGGAACTAGAATGAGACTTGTGATACCTAAAGTATCCTTCACATACCATACCATCATAAACCCTAATTGGCTAACGAAGTAACGAACCTCAGACCTACTGCTGCTTCCATCTTTATGACCATTTTGGGGGCAGCACAACTTGTTGTAAAGCAATCAATATACTGTTGATATTTCAACTTATTGGCAAGCAGTTTTTACACAGTTTGTACAACAACATTAGCATGTACTTGGAGTCGTGTTCCTTGTTGCGCAATAAACGTTTTAGTCTTCACTAACTTGGCTTGGTTATCTCAATGCTCCACTATGTACCCAAACAGGTAGTGTCCAGTGGGTTCATTCGAGCTTTTTTGATTAAAACAGCTTCTGAACTTCAACAGTAATGATAATATCGATAATGTGGGCTGTAATACCAAAACAGTTAACTGAAGGATGCTAAAACGCTCTGTAGAGCTGAGGGGAAATGCTGTCAGGTGGAAATTTTCAGTGAGTTCCTCATTCTGAGCAACCCTTTTCACATTGCACATTGTCGTTTGATCTATTGTTAATGAAAAAAAAAATTGATTAAAGCTTTAATGTCACGAACTCTCGAGCTAGTAATATCAGCCTAGTAATGCATCATGTCTGTTGTGCAAAAGAAATGTAGATATCATAAAATTGAGTAATAAGAAAGAATTGACAGGGGAGAAAATATCTCTTTTTGCAGCACAGATGGATTATTGGATGTATTTTCATCTGGTACATTTATCAGATTTGATGACAGCACCATATGCTGTTCATTACCTCACACATAGCGCAGGACAAGTCACAGTTTCATCATAGCTGAAGCATATAGAATACATATTGTGAAAAAAAGTCATAATACAGATGGATAAAATGTGCTTCTCCGTTACTCTACAAGGTGACAGAGGCTTTGGGGCGAGTGTGTGGACATCCAGGATATCTGGACTGTACCATTTTGTCATTCTATATAGCAGCATAGCGGCAGCAATGCAGAGCTGAGAAAGGGGGCTGGTTCAGCAGCATCACACCTCTGATCATGCGGCAACATGGCTCGGGATGTGCTGCCATGGCAACCGTCTTCCACTGACCCACTGATGGGTTGCCTTGTGTGTCAGTGTGATAGCTGCTGAATGGATGTATGCGTGGAGGGTGTGCATGTGTGCGTCGACTGTTGGCTCGTATGTGAGAAAGAGAAACGCAGACAGAAAACGAGAAACAGAGCGACGAAGACACAAAGCAGACCGAACGGTGTGAGGACGGCGGGCTAACCACCTAATTAGATTGTTTTGTAATTGCCACTGAGGGGGAGAGCTGTCTAGCTATTACAGAGCTATTGTTTGTATTTCCATTTGGGTCCATGTCTTTCCAGGATTTCCAGTAGCACCGATTGTGGAAAATGATTTCATTCAAGCTATTTTTTTTTCCAGAAATCTGATATGGAATACTGTATGACTGACACGAAGAGAACAACAATATTTAATTCCATGAAAAGAAAGCAGACGGTTGCATGTTACAAACCAGAATGATACATTTATATGCATGTCATTGCTCTCTTTGCCTACCTTACTGTATACTGTAGAGAAGCCCTTGACTTAGTTTGCTCCCCTGGCAATGTCATTTCCATGGTAACCCGCAGAAAAGCTTTACCCATGCTTTTGAGTGGATCTGTTCGAATCTTTGCATATACAGTATGAAAGTGGGTGTTTATAGTTTTCTAAACACTGGAATACTTTACAGCCTCACTCATGGAAACTATCTGTATCGACAAACACATTCTGTAATGCACAAAGGGTTTGATGCAGTCATCTTATCTTGGATCTGTGCCCCCAGCAGCCTGCACTGAATTTCCCTTTCCTGCCCGTGTTGGAATTCTCTATAGTCACTGAGTACTTCCTCAACTATGGAAGCCTCACACGTTTTCTCTGACCCACTTAAACCCATCTACAAAAAAAAAAATTTGGCTTTGGCCGCTCAGCTCTGGTTCTCTCTGCAGGCGCTGTTGGGATTACAGTTTAGTGAGGTCACCGCTTGGGGTCAGTCCGTTATGGGTTGTGGCTCTGTGAGGAGGGATGTTGTTTTCTTGCCTCTGAATATAACACACACACAAAGCCGTATGCTGATCACTTTGAAATCCTTTTCTTCCAGCTGAGTTGATTTGTCACTTGCATATGTTTTGAAATAGCTCAAGGAAAATCAACAATAAAGAGCAGAGAGAATCAGATCCCGCTATGTGTTACTGTTACCCAGACATACAGTACACACACACACACACACACACACACACACACACACACACAGGTTCCCACAGTCAGCAGCTCAGACACATCTGGGGTCAATATGGAGCTCTCATTCCTCAACAACGGTCAGTTAAATACTGCATCTAGGAGGCCCACCCAACACCAAACATGCCTCCACCTTCACCAGCACGTGTCATAATGGACCATTACAGCAGCACCCCAGGGAGTATGATTCATCCCTATATGATGTCTACGTGTGGTCGTCTGGGTGTACAGTTTGAATACTCCCCCCCCAGGTGGAAAACATGATACCACTTTGAATTAAATGTTACATGTGAGAGGATAAACGTGAATCACATGGTACCTGTTAATCCATCACTCTCCATTCACCACTTTGTTTGAAGTTGGAGCAAGAACGTCCGATTATCTGCTTTAAGTGTGGCTAATGAACTCCGGTTTGTTCAGATTACGTCATAATTTACAGCTTTATGTCAGATTTGGCTTTGCTTCAAATCTTTGTTGATAATGAATCTGCTTTACTGAGACGGCAAACAGAGTCAGTCCGAGTTCAGATTTAAGTGCCATATCAATCAAGTTGATATGAATTTATCTCGGTGACGCTGAGATAAAAGCAGACCACATCATGAAACAATACAACTTTGTAATACCCGAACAGCAGAGTGTGTTCCAGACAGGCTGTAAATGTGGCACCGCATGAGACTGTGGTCTCAGGATGAAGTGTGCATCAGCTGTATTGTGGCTACATCTGTGGGGGGAAGTTTCCTGTCTGAGGTTGATGGAGACTGTACATTCATTTTCCAGTCCAATAATCAGACGACGAGTCCATTTTCTGGGGCTGTGCGGAGATGGGGCGGCCGGCTACAGGCCCAGACGCAGTCACTGATGCATCTCAGACCCATTTACTACACTGATATGCCGCTGCTGTGCGATGAAGGCAGTCCAATCCTATTTGCCTAGCTATGGTCAAGCTCAATACAGATCAAAATTAGGCACCAGGATGATCAGAGCTCTGCCGAAATAAAGCTCACATGTTTTTTTCATCTGCAGTCCCTTTGAACAAATGATATTTAAACAGACATAAATCACAGAACGCAGTGTTTTCCTGTGATTTCCCACATCGTTCCACCAGACTGAACGCACAGAGTGCAGAGAAGTCTGCTCCTTCTTTGCATCAAAGGATTTAAAATCCAGTGAAGTTCTATTTTCTTTTCTTTTTCTAAATGAAAAAAAGTGATTCTCCTTTGATACAGTTACAGAGCATGGTACATTAAACCGCTGCCATAAGAGGCACAGCTAGACTCATTGTGCCTCCTGCTGGAAAGCAAATGTCATGGCACCAGCTGTGGAGGTGAATAACAGCAGTTCAAATGCATCCGTGTTATTTTATAATCTCCTCTAAGATTAACTGAATATAGTTTTCCTGCCCAGGATGTATGTTTTCTGATTGATTGTAAAGTATGTTTGTCTTTCCACATTTATATCTATAGGATTGTTCTTTATGCTTTTGGTTAAGCCAATAGTTCAAGTTAAGATAAATCTTAATGATGCATTTTAGACACATGTTTAGTCACAGTGGCCCTGTGCACAAAGCAAGATCCATAAAGAAAGTGTTTCATTGATTTTGATGTGGAAGACTTTACTGGCCTGCACAGATTTCTTGACCTCAATCCTCATCCAACACCTTTTGGGATAAACTGGAACAACAAGCTCTGAAAGCGCCAGGCCTTATCATCTAACGTCAGTGCCCAGTCTTGCTAATGCTCTTGTGGATGAATGGGAGCAAATCCCTGCAGCAGATTCCAAACTCTTGTGGAAAGTCTTCCCAGAAGAGTGTACATTGTAGCTTCATATGAATATCCACAGCTTTGAATCAGCACTTAAACATGTTTTTGCTCACATGTCCAGATACTTTTGGCCATGCAACATATATTTGTCAAGAAATGCTTGTTATGTAATTTGATTTCCTATAGCTGCCAATTTGTATTTAATATTTAAAATCAGGACAGCCCTATTAGAGAGCTTGATGTTGCATGTCTCTGTCTGTCATTCCCTCCAATATATCTTTACACTCCATTGCTAGACTCACATATTGCAGCACAGTTTGATGTGCCAGAGGCAGACAGCACTGACAGATCAAAAGCCGTAGCAGCAAAGGTCAGATCATGGAAATGGTATAACGCCAGTGAAAAGGTCCTCATGGTGATAACTCTCACAGATGGGTTCGGTTCCCTATTTTTACAGTCTGTAAATAACCCAAACCCATTGTTGGCAATAACGCCCAACGACCTTCCACCTAAGCAAACACGTTTCTGACATGAGCCGTTTGGTTATCAGTGCAGGACAGCTGTTACTGTACCGTGCAAACAGGACTTCAAGGCTTTTTAGATGACCGCTTGTTTAGCAGCTGTGTGGCCCGGCTGAGATAAACAGGAGACGCAAAAAAATGCAGTTCTGTTTTTTTGTGCCGTAAACAATTTACATCGCTCATCATGCTAGGCAAAGAGAGAGGCATCCGAGGGTTTGTTTTGCTATTAGAAAACGTAGTAACCGACAGGTATTCAAGCACTAACAGAAAGGCCACCGCGCTCATGGAGCGTAGCTCTTTTTCAGATGGCGATCAGATTGACAGTATCAAAAGGTAGATGCAGACGCAACAATCTTTTATCGCACCGACATCTCATATATAGTTTGAGGAATGCCTGTATGTCTGGTACACACACACACACACACACACACACACACACACACACACACACACACACACTGACAGCAAAACAGTTGTTTAATTTCAACAAAAAGTAAAACCACAATCATTTTAAATTCCATTTAAACTGACTCTGTATTTATATTACAAAATGTGGCCTGATGTGGAAAAACAGAGAGAGAGAGAGAGCCTCAAAACTGTAATACATCATGAGGGTCAATAAGTTCTGAGTTTGAAATATTAAAGCGCTTCGGTCATTTCCTCCAGTTTTCTTTATCGGCTTTGGAATGGATCTCCTGCGAAATGAAATGAGCACAGATACGTGTCGTCTGGTCACGTACGAGCTTTTGTCGCTACGTGTTGAACTAAATATAAGACTTTCAGTAGATGGCTAGGTCTTAAGATGTGGACAGGGTGTGGGACCTCCGTTGGCCCACAGAGCCTTTACCTCCTGGAGTAGTTTACAGAGCTGAGATCTGGTGCTCTGGTGAGATCATCCCCGTGAGACCGTTCCACTGCTAATGAGAGAGGGGGAGGGAGGTTTTCCAAGGCTACTCATGCCTCACTGGAGGTCCCCGTGTCATCTGCGGGTTTTGTGGTTGCACTCGCAGTGATTCAGGCCTTACCTTGGACTGAGTTTTTCCAGTTTAGGCCCCTAGAGGGTAATGAACGAAGATGGATCACGGTTTATTTTTAAGAATGTTCCTCGTGGTAATTATCACTTTAATGTCAAAGAAGGTCTGACTCTAGAAAGGTTTATTTGTCCTTCAGGAGTCAGTTTAAAGCCCTGACAGTGACTCAAACTCACTTTCAAGACTCACTTGAGAAATCACTAAGACGATTTGTTGAGTTTGTTTATACTGAAATCTGTGTATAAAACACAGAGTCATTGATATTCAAGCAATAGGCACCATTCAGCACTCACAGAAAGACAGACCTAATATAATATATACTAATATCTGCTCGATTATTATGGCTTAGCTGGAAAAGCAGACCCTGAAGAACATGGGCTTACCATTGGAATGCTGCCTTGTAAATTAGGCTAATTTACGCGTGTCACTAACACCGCTTGTAGTAGGCCCAATGACAGGTACTCTATAAACTAAGCTAATCAGGTACATTAATACTACACCATACAGTAGTAAAATGTGATACACTAGCTTGAAAAATACAGAGTCTTCTCTTTGTGTGGGGACTCACAGGATATGAGAATGCTCAAAATCGAAGCAGCAGAGGAGGAGATATCCTGATGTTTACTCCTTAATACGGGTCAAGTTCCAACCATGATGGATAGATTTCTCTTTATGTAGCTCAGTAGTATCCTTCGTTCAACTCTCTATGTGTGCTAAATGTCTGCTTCATTACCCCACGCCTTCAGTTTGTAATGTACTGTAGGCTTTTTGTTACATTTTAGCTATCCTTAATGATGTTATCTGGGTTGATTTACAAACTAGAAAGCTACCCCCTGGACTCATTGGCCTTATTGATATTTGGCAGTTATAAGATTTACATTTTTTAAAAAATATTTTAATAATAAACCCATAGGCCAACTATGCTTACTCCAGTTTTGGCCAGAAAACTTTGGCCAGAGTTTTGGGTTTTTCTTCATAACTTGGCTTATTGGGTGTGCTTTAAGGTCCAGTGTGTAAGATTTGAGTATCTGTTGGCAGGAATGGAATACAATATCCACTAGCATATTTTCATTGGTCTCATTTTTACCTGGAAATATTGTTGTGTTTTTGTTGTATCAAAATGAGCCTAGCCTAGATCTGCAGTTAGAGCGTGCCCTCTTCTATGGAGTCCGCCATGTTGAACCACCATTTTTCTACAGTAGCCCAGAACAGACAAACCAAACACCGATCTAGATATGGCCTTTTGTTTTTTATGTAAATTTCGCAGCTAGAGTTCTTCATGCTTGGAAGGAGAGGATGAAGCATGGGACAGTATTCATTTGGTTACAACCCGTAACTTCACTGCTAGGTGGCAATCAATCACACACACTGGACCTTTAACTTAAAGAAAAGTTTAGTTACAAATAGAAGCTTATAATATTTCACGATTTGTTATAAATTAGACTTATTTAGACTTATTGTTCATTTTTAATTCAGAAAACATTTCATGGTTTGAGTCATTTGCTGCTTGTACTTTATAATTATGTTAATGAATTAACTTTATTTTCATAATTTTAGAGTGCAGTGTGCTCTGGATAAATGTCACAAATCAATCAATGAATAATGGAGAAAATAATCCATAATGAAAATAATCATCCCTACACTGAAATGACATGGTGTTTTCCCTTTATTTGTTTGGTTTGTGGTGCTAGTTATTGTACGCTTTTTGAAATAAAAAGATGGAGGGGGGGCATCGTAAATTGTAAACTGTTAATTTAACACATCTGAATCAATACACAGAGGGGAGAAAAACCACAGAAGAAGAAGAAGATCAGATGAAAGATGTGAAAAGCAACAACAACACAAGAATGAAAATAATTAGTTGCAGTTCAAAATTAGCTCCAACTCAACCAACTACAAGAGTAAATCCCTGCTTTTATATTGGTGCGTGAGGAATAGTAATGTAATGACTTTGTATTGAGAACTTTTAAGAACAAGGTGCTGACTGTACCTGCATATGTTTATAGTGCAGGAGTTTACAGTGTGGTATTAGTACCTAAGTAAATGGGGTGGACTCAGTAACGTCAGTAACGTGTAACACAGCAGAGTAACGGGGGTTACCATGGTTACCCCAGCTCAAGGGAGTCGTCGGTCAACATCTCTCAGAGGAACATCGGGGTCTCTCTCCGGTCTCTCTGGTCTCGTCATCTCTGCTTCTTTTCCCTTTTTTTTCATGGTTGAGAGGTGGGGGTGTTGCCTGCCCAGCGGCAGCAGACTGTTTCTTTCTGCTCGCTGAATGGGAGAAAAAGGGGGTCTTTTCTTTTCTTTTCTTTTTTATGCTTCACGGAGGATATGAATTTTGAATCTCACAGACAACTGAAGGAAGTTGCACTCGGCGATAAACGGTCGCAAATGAGCGGTCGCGTTTTAATCGGAAAAGTGCCTCCTCTGCAGTCGGCGCCAAGAGCTAAGAGGAGTTTACTTTTTACAGCAAGGTAATGATGATATTTCACGAGACTACAATGGCTCTCTTTATTTCCCCTCTAACTACAATATGCATGGCTACAATTAAATGGCTGTTTGTCCTCTGGAGGCTTTAAATCACGTTAAACCTTACCTTGTGTGTGTCTTACTGTGCAGTACAGTAACAATACTTCAACAGGGCTGGTTTCCCATTTGAATAATGAAATTAGACATGAATACTCTCACGGTACAGTGGATTTCAGTTAGTTGCCATTTTCTTCTGCCGTTGTTGAAAAGTACAGTGCGCATTGTGTTTAAAACAAAGTACTGTTTTGGCACGGGAAATTACAACATCTGTGGAAACACATCTTTTCCTCGGAGGACACTGCGGTGCTGCTACCACAGCTATCTGCATAATAGAGGATGTCTTCACCACTCGCTCAGCCAAAGGCATGCACCCCAGGAGCCTCGTCTTTTGCTGTCCTTTTATGCAGAAAATTAAGTGCCAGAAGTGCAAGATGCATTCCTCTCATATGTGCTACCTCATCTGTTTTTTTTATATAGCTAAGATAGGGTAGAGGGAGTATAAATCCCACCTTATTTCTCAGTAAAATGTCATGTTCATATATCTTTGCAGTGAGGTCCGTGTGTGTTTTAGTGATGCTGACAGATCCAGGTCCAAGTCTGGACAGTGATTGTCTCGTCCGCCGGACCAATCATGTTTCAGTCTTCTTAAATCAAAACATTTTCACAGCAACCCAACTCAAATAATAGCACGGACACACAAATCACAAGGGATTTTTGGAGTTGTGCCACCGAAAACAAAAAAAACGTTAATTGCCACTCTTATGAATGAAGTATGCACTTTGCTGGTGTACTCCCACCCCTCTCCCTGTCTGGCTTTCACCTCTGGGAGCAGACAGTTTGGCTTGTAATATCAACAAGCCCACAAGCCCTCCTGCCTCTTCTTATGCTGACATCCCTGAGGCGTTATTCATGGCTCCTCTGTCGCCCCTGACAGAGGTGGTATTGTTCAAACATACCACGAACATCTGGGATTAATGTAAATCAAAATTATTCACCTTATTGATGGTATGTGAGAACATTTCAAATCAAACATTAATCTAAGATATTTCCCCCCCCCCACCCGCTCGTGTCCGACTTGGCCCCTGAGATCATTTATCTGTCGCCGCAAAATGTTGCTTTTATGCAGCAAGTAAGCTTCTCCTCTGTTTTACAACTGCAACTACAACTCAGCTGCAGCCATGTGATTAAATCCAATTCTGAACGTGTACGGGCCATTTTTGTCTCCCTGTATTTTTCTATGCAATTCCATGTTCCATGCCTCTGCTAATTGCAGGCTGCAGAGCCACAAAGAGCATTTTCAGCTCAGTGGGGAAAGCAAAAGAAAGGGAAAAGAACTGATTCAGCTCGAGCAGTGAGTCAGCTTTTAAAGAGTCTTATTAATTTACCTTTTCCACTGTGCCACATTTTTGTGCGCCAACATAAATTTGATTACCACCTGTGGTTGCCAGTAGTAATGATGGGGAACGTAATTATACAAATCTGAGTTGGACTCACATTTAGCTCTCTGGAGATATCATTTTTAAATTCAACAAGGCATTATTGCTCTTCTGAAGCGCATAAAAATGGTTTGCTCTTCAATTTGAAACTCTCCTCAGACTCTGGATTGTTTTATCCTCCCGTGATGTTTTGGTTGACTGAGAGGCTGTACCTCTTGTTGAACTCTACACAGTGATCTGCATTTTAAATGTATTCAAATGTGAATCCATCCGCAGACCTGATGCCCAGTGAGCAGTTTTTCTGGGCTGCCCCTGCTGTCCGCACACGAGGGGCCAATCTGGCAGCATCTGTTTCAGGGCAAGGCAGGACTTCATTGTAGGGTGGAGGGAAAGGTCAGGGAGGGTTTAGAAGCCTGTCACTGTGATTTCCCCTCATCCTGCTTCTTTAGAGCATACCAGACTGCTTTCTAAACCCTGACCTGTCAGTCTCTATACTTTATATTCAGCATGATTTATCTGCACATCCTGTAAAGCGTTCCTTGAAGCTACAGTTGAAGATTGGAGTGTGTTTGGCCCCTGTTTAAAAACTGCTAGCTTTGCTGCCATGGTGATTTATTCAATTATGGTTAAGCCTATATATATATATATTTATCTATTATTATTTTTTTTATTTTATTTTTTTTGATCTCGAAACTCCAAACTGACCATTTTTATATTATGACTGCTCGTTATAAGTTTTCCAAATAAGTTGTGGTGGTTTGCTAAAAGCTTCTTTCACATTTGTGAAGTTTGTTAACTTTGAAGAAAGATCCAATTATATTTTGATGATAATGATAATACAGCACATTAATGGTTCAAACAGGAAATTTAGACAAATCAGAGTTTGGATTCATCAAAATGAATTAGTTACAGCCACCATTATGTATGTTGGATCTTGCCAGTAAGCCAAATAGCTCTCATTTGCTTAGGTGCTTAAAATCAAAGTTATTTGACAGACCACAAAATAAAACTTAAAAAACTTTGGAACATGTACATAATGATTATGATTATGATAGGCTGTTAAAAAATCATACTTTATTTGATTTAAAGTTAAAGATCCACTCTGAAGCTTGGGTCAACATATGGTCTGGAGCGCTGATGTACTGGTTGAATCAAAGCAGCTGCAGCCATGTTGGAATTACCTGCTTGTTTGAGCATGTGGCCACCTCTAGAGACAGCGTACTGCACACAGATGGACATATCACTGTCCCTGCCAGCATTGTGTCCCTTTTAACACAGATTTCCGCAGCTTTTTGCAGCTTTTTTTGCTGATGGGTCATCCTGTCTTGTTTCAGTTGGGACGAGAGCAGTTCCATCAGCAGTGGGCTCAGCGACGGCGACGGCGATGGCTCGGAAAACCTCAGTTCAGAGGAGTTCAACGCCAGCTCCTCCCTTAACTCCCTCCCGAGCACACCCCTGGGATCCAGACGCAACTCTTCTGTTATGGTGAGCTGAAATGCTATACTCAACGGTCTGTGACAGTGTTTTGCTCTCGTTTATCTTGTATTTTTCTTTCATAAAAGCGGTGCAAGCCTTCACTTGAAGCATTCTCAGCGCTTCACTCTGTGATTTATTTTGTATTGTCCCCTTTGTTTTGACAAGGCCACAAAAAGACACCACAGACCTCACCTCTGTCATTAAAATGAAACTAAAGAGAAATACAATCTGCCACAGTGTAATAAATCTTTGTGGTGGCAGATCTCTGTTTGTACTCGAGTAGAAAGTTGCATGTAAACTTCCGGTAGTTTCACTGAGCCTTAAATCCCCTCTTTGCTCAAAAAGATGTGTTGCTTACTGTTACTGTACGTGAATGTTTGAGCGTCACCGTGCAGAATGAGGCCTCAACATTTAAGGGCTGCCTTCAGGTTCTCTTGCTGAAGGTAGGACTTTGAAGTATGACTTTGTGACATCACCACTAAGCCAGCTGTGGTTCAATAGTGTGTGCAAGAGTGTACGAAGGTGAAATGGTAAATGGACTGTGCTTATATAGATAGCGCCTTTCTATGCCTATGTAAGAGCAGTATATTTACCTTTTTTAACCTACCATTTACCATACAAGTAGATTGGGAAAATACTCTATATAAATAGGCTCAACTGGTAGAGTGGGCTCCCCATGCACAATTGTCCTTACCTTTCAGTGACCCGGTTCTGACTCCAGCCTCCTTTGCTGTGTGTCCTTTGCTGTATTCAAGTACATGTATTAAAACATGCCTAGAACGGTATGTGATCAAGCTTGTTTCATGTTCACTTTTTACCTTGTCCGCAGGTAAACATTTCGTCTTTTTGCTTACTTATATAATGCCCAGTGGGAAGGAATAAACATTAGTGCCACTCAATGAGCCATCTGTCGCTCTACAGCACATTAAGAGGGTGCCAAGAAACAGCATGCCCAATTTTGTCCTCAGTGCCACCCCCTCAAAGCACCGCATGATGAGTTTTTCTATTACAGTGTAGCTGGGGTTTTTTTTTTGGTCCACTGCAGAGTACATCACAAAAATAAAGGCTTAGGTTCTCATCTTACATATTCTCTATTATTCTTTAATGTTTGTTTTTATCTCTCAGAGTGTTAAAATCCACAAACATTTTTTTTCTTGTTGTTTGTTTTTTGTTTTCCTTCCTTTGTCTTCCTCTGTGGTTTTCTTTAATCCGCTCGGGGCATATCAGTTTTGTCTCTCCCTCCTACCCACTGGAATGCAGCCGAGATGAAACAAAGATTGCAGCGGACAGTCAATTCCATAGATAACACAGACCATGACTGATGGTTCCCCACACTGTGCCTCTTCCCTTCCTCTCTCTCTCCAGCTCCGCACTGATGCGGAGAAGCGCTCCCTGGTGGAAAGTGGACTTTCTTGGTACAGCGAGGATGGTAAAGCCAGCCACAAGCTCAATAGTTGCAGTTATGACACGGGGAGTCTCAAGACGGAGGCCCCAAGCAAGTGGAGAAAGAAGCCTCCGAGTCTCAGTGAAGATTCAGGGGGGAAAGGAGAGCTGAAGAAGCCTCAAAGTTTGGGTCAACCAGGCAGTTTCAGGAAAGGTCGTAATCCTCCTGTAGGCGTTACTTCCCCCATCACCCATACCTCTCAGAGCACGTTGAAAGTTGCAGGTGAGAACTAATTTTTCAACTCCATGTCTCCATATCTCAGCAGCTCCTGTTCGTCTTCAATAGGAATGTGATGCATCGCTGCTGTTAAGTTGTTTTAACCGAAATTTATGACGTCTCCTTTTTTTGTATGCTGAATCCAAATATAAAACAGAGGCTGTTTGTAGCGCAGCCAAGGCAAATATCTGGTTGGTGTCAAAAGTTGTACCCCTTGGCGTAAGCCAGGTTTTGATTTTGTAGCGCAGCACAGTATACTAAAGGGGAAAAAAATGCACCATGAAATCCAGTTCATTGAAAACAAAAAAAAGCTTAAAGATTAGAGCCATGTTTCTGTTATTATCTGTCTGCAGAGACGGAGTGTCTGCCTCTGCAACAATGACTCTAAAACAAGCCATAATTAAATAATATGTTAAAATGGATTTCTAATACTAACATTTCTTGGCCTTTTGTTTTAATTTCCTCAACTCGGTTTGCAAGAGGGAAAGGTATCTCTTGGTGGATGCATTTAAGGCTTAGAGAATCCCTAATGTTACCCTTTGACCCTTATCTTTTAATGGATCCTTCAATCTCCACCTATTTACTAGTTCTTCTTGTGCTATGCTTTACTCTAATGATTCATGTAGATCCGATTGTGACTGATTGTACGGCTTGGATATGTTATGTGGAATTTTGCATTAGGCCCTTTTAAGTCAGTCAGTTGGTGAGTCACATTCAACATTATGGGCACATAAAAGCTCTCAAAGTAAATACAGATGTTTCTTGCTTATGTTTTATCTCAGCTGTAAGGGCTGCAATGACATGTACATTTACTTTCATGAGAAGGTGTCTCGTTAGTGACAAATGAGGATGATAGTACTAATTACTCAGCTTCTGTCCATTAAATGTGGCTGATGTCATTTTTGTTTGCCCAAGTTTACTGGTTTTACTGGCCTGTCAACCCATCCAGTCTCTCTGAAGAAGCTTATTCAAGTCAGGGTCTACAGGGCGAACAGAGCAGCCCAAACACTCTTGCTGTCCCTTATAATTGTTATTAAAATTGCCACCATGTTGTTATTCACCTGTACAATCTCTTTGTTTATATATAGCACCTAAAAGTGAGAGGCCACTGGATAAATCCAAGATTTCCATCAAAACTGCTGGTCTACAGCGATCTCGTTCAGATGCTGGCAGGGATCATCATCATGGAGAGCACCGCAAGCCCCCGTCAGGTTTAGTTAAACCCACTGCTGGAGCCTCCTTTGGCTACAAGAAACCACCAGCAGCCACCGGCACCGCCACTGTTATGACAGCAGGGGGAGCCACCATCTCCAGTGGCTCTGCTACTGTGGGGAAAACCCCCAAGTCATCCGGTATCCCTGTGAAGCCTGTGGGAGGAGGAACGCCCTCGGGTCGAAAGAACAGTTTTGATGCCAGCAGTGAGCAGAGCTTCCTGGGGCCAAATGCCCGAAACAGCATACAGTACCGCAGCCTGCCTCGACCGGCCAAATCGAGCACGCTCAGTGTGATTGGTCGACCCGCACCTCGGCTTGTCAGCGGTACCATTGACCCCAGTCTGTTGAGTTTGAAACCTGTGCCCATGGCATCCACAGGCCCCAGAGTTAAAGAGCCTAGTAGCTGCAGCAGTAAAATCGCGAATCGAACAAGCACGGGCCCAGTGAACCAGACGGACCGAGAGAAGGAGAAGGAGCGAGCCAAAGCCAAGGCCGTGGGTGCTGACATAGACTGTGGTTCTCTGAAGGGAGAGGAGACCCAGTCCACGGGAGAGTCAGCTGTGAAGCTTCACGGCCTGAGACGGACCAGCAGCAGCAAATACCCTGAACTGTCCTCACCCACCACCCCAAGGTGTCTCATTTAAATGTTACTTTTAATGGTTGGTCCACCCAAATCATAAAGAATACACATCTGACCAGACTGACTAGTGGAGTGGGGTAGGGCTTTTCCCTATGTTTTTATTTTCTGGTGGTTTATAGCCATGTAGGAACAGTAACTGGTTTATTACACTCAGGAATTTACTGCTCCCCAAGACACCACCACCACCTTCACCACCACCACCACCACCACAGCACAATGAAAGTACATGACTGAAAAATGACATCTTAAAAAATTCAACAGCAATATCTCTTTCCACAGTTCCTCTAAATAATCCACAGAGCTCACCATGAACAGTCTTTAATGGAGCTACTTTCTACCAAAGAAAGGCGGTCGAGATTCATGGGAACATTTCTAAAGTTCCTTTAGATTAATGTTGCTGTTGAACTTTAGAGCTATACATCTCAAAACCACGATTATCTGCCTGGATATACATTGCTAGCGATAAGTTAGAAAATGAACTCAACAGAATACAAATCATGCACATGCATTGGTCCAGGGAAGACTTGTCATACAATTATAATTGCAGATTCATAATTCTATATAATGAGTTGTTTTGAATATCATGTCTCAGGGATTCCTCCTATTTTTATAACTTCTAATATCTTCTTTTGTTCCTGATCTCTAGGATGCTGAACACTAAGTCTCTGGGTCGCCCTCCCAACTTGGCGCACTTGGACAAAGTCAACTCCAACAGTCTTGATTCCTGTGTGACCATCCAGGACCTCCCGCCTAAGGTCCCACCATATTCCAAGCTACAAGACTTGGCTGGTTCCCACACCTCCGCCCGGCTCACCCCCAGCCCGGCGCCTGTGCTCCATATCGATTCCCCCGGCTCCTATACCAGCGACAGTCTGAGTGGATCACCGCTGCTCTACCCCAAGCTGTCTGGCATGCACCGCAGCATGGAATCCCTGCCCCTCCAGATGAGCGTGCCCTCCAGTTCAAGGTTTGTCAAAACTGAGATGCATGACAAGGAAGAGAGGGGTGCAGGAACCTGGGGAGCCGGAAGTAGGACATCCCTCAACCTAACAGATAGGTATGTCTCATCTAAAGTGCTATCAGATGTCCATTGTGCCTGTCCACTGTTTCCTTTGTTAGTTTGACTCTGAAAAAGGCGTGGAAATGTAACTTTACTGCTTGGGATGGGAAAACAATCCACAAAATGTAGTTGTTTGAAGCTCAGTAGTCAATATTGTAATAATTTCTGTTTGGAACCAACAGCCTCTGTCAACAACACAAGAAATAAACATCACCCAAGACTCTTAATTCCCCTTCCCCTGTATGGGATGTAAAAGAAAAGTGCACATATGTTATTCGCACTTATTTGAATAAAACTAAACTGGCCACTTTTCCATCTTCCCATGAACCAGTATTGGTGAAAGCAGCATTTATCTTAGCAGGTGATAGTGTGTGAAACATAATTCACAATAACTGTTTAAGTCTGAAGACGTCCAACATTTGGCAAGGAGTTTCTTGGCAGCAGACACACCAGTAACCATATTTTATGTGTCTTTTCCTCGAGCGGAAACTCTGATGTGTCATTTAGAAGATGGAGGGTTGGATCCAGCAGAAGATTTCTGTTTGTCAAGGTGGAGACGGACTGTATTATTTCCTGCCAAAGGACTGTATTTTTAGGCAATACCATGCTGTGTGTATGAAAGTGTGCCATATGGGCTACATGTACAAAAAGGATTAAAAGATAAACCCATGAGATATCTCGGGTCTTAGGCAGGTCTTAGGATTTATCCAAAATGACTCTTACTGTATAATAATGTTTTAATTCTCTTCTTTGCAGCTTGCAAACAGACAGAAACACTTTGCCAAAGAAAGGCTTAGAGTACGTATAAACAACTACTGTCCAAGCATCCATTGTAAATCTCACAATGTGATGTGTCTTCGCTGTTTGAAGTTTAAAACCGCCTCTCTTTTTTTCTCAGACGCTATGGCTCAAGCCTGTCAGAGAGCGAAGGAAGCAAACCAGGCAGGCGCCACTCCCACACCATAGTCAGCATGACAGAGAGCGATAGCCCCCCTCAGCTGCCTTCACCCACCCGCCCTCTTTACCCCTCCTCCAGCAAGACTCCTCTCACCAACGTGGGTGAGTCTGCCTGCTCCGTTCGGCTGCCAAGTTCTAAAAACGCTCACAGTTTGAGCTTTAAAAGTAATGAGGCTTAAGATCTTTGATAATCCATGCATCTCATCGTTGTTTATTATTGTGGACAGCGGCATTAAGTTCACACTGAGAAGAAAGCCCCGCTTAGCTTTTACAATTAAGAAATGTTGTCACGAGTTGTCAGTTATAGATGCAGTCACGCCTGAATTATGAAGTAATTAGTGTGGTATCATATTTGACTGTTTTATGTCTTACTATGTCATATCTATACTCGTTTAGACTTTAAGTTTAAGTCGTCTAAGCCTGAAATATGCAGGAGATGGAGGCAATAGGGGGTCAACTCAGGCTATATTTATATCTTTGACTGTTGTGGAACCGTAGTGTTGCCTTTCACTGAGTCATCAGAATAGGGGTGCTATACCAAGGTGTACCGTGTGTGTGTGTGTGTGTGTGTGTTTCTCTGCAACACTGCATCCTACAGTTTTATCTGTGCCACTCACTGTCTTTCCTAACCTCTCCACTTCATGATAGTTGCCCCAATTTCTAGTGGCACGCCGAGGATATCGCGCTCAAACAGCATTGGCCCCCCCAGCGAATCAGCCTGCGACCTCTATGGATCCTCCCCCCTGGGCAGCAGTATGTCCCTGGCCGATCGGCCAAAAAGTATGATGCGGTGCGGGTCTTTCCGTGAACCAGGAGAAGATGGTGAGCCTGCTCAGCCGGCCTCCCTGCAGGGGAGTTGCTCAGCACACCCTCGAGTTAAAACAAAACTGCCCGCTCGTACAGCACGCAATCTGTTGGGCAAAATGTCAGGACATTTGTTTTCATGCAACATTAAGAGTGGGCCTCCATTTTAGATTAATCGTTAGTTATATAAGGACATAAAGGTATTATCTGTGATCCAAATGTAAACAGACCCTCCACCAGTAATTGGAACTCAGATTCACTCTCAGATTAGTGGCCTTTTAATACACATATAAGCACTAGACTAATTCTTAATGGATTTGCTTGTTACAAACAAATTAAAAATAAAAATGAAGCCGCTATTTTAATTATATCTTTTTAGGAAGTTAGTCATAGTGAAAGTGAGTTGTTATATTGTCTTAAGGGATGTCAGTAATTGTAGATAGTTTTAAGTACCTGATTAGCCTGGAAATATCTTGAAATTGCCTTAATTAAAACTTAATATTAAGTCAGTCATCTCTACCTTTCCTGTTTCAGTGCACGGCTCTGTACTGTCTTTGGCGTCCAACGCTTCATCCAACTATTCCTCGGTGAGTGCACGCAGTCATAATATGTACTTTAGCTGACGTTCAACGATTTGTGACTTCATAGACACATTGTCCTAACTTTCAGAAAAAGGAGAGTGATCACTCAGAAAGCACAAACTCATTTTCTCTATTAGAGCCAAAACAGACAAATTGCCTTAATCGTAATGATTCATGGACGTTTTTGACATGCAGGAGAACCTGACATGCATTATAATAAAACATCTTAGTGAGATTAAACTCTGTCATTTGACAACTATTCGCTTCCTATTTCATGTTTGTATTTCGCCCTTTTTGGCTCGATAAAACTTGAGTCATGTCCCTGTTACTGTAGATGAGTCACTTTCGTAACTGCCCCATAAAGTTAATGCTCTCCCTTATCGCTGTTTATCATTTGTTTTCACCATGCCTTCTTTAGAATGAGGAGAGGATACAAGGAGAGGTAAGGCCAACGTGCCATGACTCTTCAGCTCACATTGTGTCTGTGCTCTGCGTCATCTGTCAGTCATATCCTGTTGAAACCAGTCCATTCATCAGATTGTGTTATCAGTGCTCAGTGAAGTCTGTGACCACCGGCGGATCTCTTCCCCCAGAGCTCATAACCCAGTTCATTTTGTGTTATCTCTAATATTCTTCTTTCTTTAGCACCATCTGCTAACATTTAATAAAGACATTGTCAGACCTCATATAATTCCATGAGTGCATGAAAAAAAAGTGGCAAAATCCACTGTCATCCCTTGATTAAACAGTTTCTGTTGGTTCGGGGTGTATTCATTTTACATTTGGGTTTCTGTTGTGGGGCAATAACTTTCATATTTTTTTATCTATCTATATTTATATCGTACAATTTGTATGAATATATAGTCTATCTTTGGCCTGGCGTACTGTATAATGCATTGTATTATACTCCAGGGGCTTATTTTTCAATTTGTCCACAGCAAATCCGCAAGTTGAGGCGAGAGCTGGAGTCCTCCCAGGAAAAGGTTGCCGACTTGACCATGCAGCTTTCTGCCAATGTATGTATGATTACATCTCCTCCAAGTCCTTGAGTTTGGATCCCACAACCAACCAAGATATAGAAACCCTCATGATCAGGTGTATCTAATATCTGTCCTGCATTTCTGTGAGGGTGAGATGTAGGGAAAATATGGTGTCAATCCATTCTCACTTAAGAAAATGAGGATCAGTGTAGATGACTCTGGATGCCGAGGCATAACTCTGGCCTGTCTGCTTTGCAGGGGGTAAGGAGAGCTAGTCATATCATATCAAGGATTTACCAGCGTACCCAACACTTAGGCATTTTTTAAATGATATTTTTGAGCATTTGATGCTTTTATTTGATAGCCAGCAGTGGGGAGATGAAAGGAAACAAAGCAAGAACAACGTGCATAAAGATCCCCAGCTGTGGTTCAGCACCATAACCACTAACCCACTATGTTTCCAGTTCTCTCACTGCCACTCACATCTTTCCACTGTCGCTACAGCTTCAGCTCTGCAACCCTGACACCGGTTTAACCTTAACTCAAAACTTGCTCGAACCAGCTGAGGAATGTTCCAGCCTTGCTTCTTCTCCTGCAGCTTGTCGATGCTGCCTCTTTGAATCATGCTCAACTTTTACTTTAACACCACATCCACCAAACCGCTCATCCTGATCTAATAATAGACAACCAGTATGGACTACAGTCTCCTATTGCACTTACTGCCTCTTCTAAGTTATCAACTAACCTGAATGTTTTGAACATACTACATGACTGTTGAAGCCTTTCTATGTGTATGTGTTTGTGTGTCTTTCTATCTATGTTTTTACTGTATAAGAAGTCAATCCCACGCCTAATGCTACTGTCCCTTTCTTTTACGTTCTTGGCTGTATTGGTGGCTGGACTGCTGCCCCCTGTCTGCCTCCCGCTGACCCGCACCTCTGGATGCTGGGTGTAGCAGCTAGGCCAGGTTTGTTGGACCGTTGCTTCGAGTGCGCTCTCTGTCGCTTCTGCATGATTCTGAGTGGACATCAAGCTGACGAGTTACTGTCATCTGACATCTCTGTTGGGCTTGCGGTGTGGCACGGTGGATCTCATCACCCAAAGTCACTTGAAGCATGTAGACGATGACTGAAACTAATTATTTAGTTATTTATTTATATATCTATTCATTTGTCCACTATTTTTCAACTTTTAAACTGTCAGAACAAAGTGAACATGGTCAGCATAATTTCCTAGTGCCCAAGTTGGTGCCTTCATATTTCTTATTTTGTCTAACCAGCAGTCCAGAGATACTCATGCTACTATTAATTTTCTGTCAGTCTCAGCAGCAGATTTGAAGGCTAATAAGATATCACACATATACAGTACTAATATTATACAGCTTATAGACTTAGAGAGAAATAAAAGGACTTTCATGTGATAACACTCTTTTAGTGACCTTATTGGAGGTTTGCTGCTCATGTAAGGTGAATGGCATTTTATTGAATCGCTGAACTGTTACGACTCCGTCAGGCTTGTTCATAGGAGTTGAATAACATCATTCAGAGCAGAATTCATTCAGAGTTTTCTATTATTTAATAAATGTGACCCCAAAGAACTTTCTGAGCAAGGCACCAAGGCAACAAAAAGAAATTAAGGAAGGAATGACAAGCTGGACAAATGTAACAAAAGGGAAGAACAGACCTTCAGAACAGCAGCTCAATGGGCTGTCAGACCTGTGTGATTTCCATAAACTACCAAACCAAAAGAAATAACCAAACCCAACAGAAATGAAGCCATAAAACAGGACTTTCTGATGCACCATTGCCATAATTTCTAAAATCCTAATGGCGATGGCGTCAGCAATAGCTCTGAGATGATTTTTAATATCTAAACACACCCAGACATCAGACACGTTACATGAGGTTGTTGAGGTTTGTCCTCCAGTGCCACACCACTGCCCTCTCTCACCACCGTTACCTAACGTCCTCTTTCATCTCTGACATCATCTACAGCTGTCCACTACTCCATCCCCTCCCTCCTCTCCCAGCAGACGGAGAAACCCATTTGCTTGATGTGATGTGAGCGTGTGAGGCTGCAGATTGATTTAATGCAGCCAGTGACTCATACCTGTCTGCTGTTTCAATCCCCCACCCCGACTCTTCTATATCTCTGTCTGTCTCTGTGTGCTCCTCTAAAGGCTAATCTCGTAGCAGCATTTGAGCAGAGTCTGGCGTTGATGACGGCACGCCTCCAGACCCTGTCGACCTCCTCGGAGCAAAAGGTACCCTGATGATATCATGATGCCGATTAATGTCACTTGTATAAGGAAAGGTGAATAGAAAAGTCCATGACACTTAAAGAAACAAGGCATTACAAGGCAAAGGTGAATATCATGTTAAAGAAATGTTGAACATATTGAACAAATACTTGGCTATGATAAACTATTAGTTAATTGTGGTCCATTTTCTGTCAGTGTCTAGCTTCTGTAAAGTTAACAAGTGACATAGATGTTCTGGAAATGAGATGTGGGTCAGAGGTTTGAATGACAGGATTTCCACGTTGTCACCAGCCACTCAACAGAACGTGCCATCCTTGTTGAAAGCGGATAGACATTCCACAATCCTCAGTTCAGAAGAATCTTGGTTCAGTTACCGGCCTGTACACTAACATGAGTGCATATTGGTATTTTCCCTCTTTAGGACTCTGAGCTCACTGACCTGAAGGATACCATTGAGATTCTGAAGGTCAAAAATACAGAGGCCCAAGAAATAATTCAAGGAGCTCTCAGTAATCCCGACATCACACCTAAAGGTAGAAAATATGCTGGAATTATATGTTATGATTATGAGCCAGGGCACATGTAAAGATTAAGATTTCAAAAAAATTGCCTTCCCATATTTAAGGTGATCTCTTTTCTCCTGATATTTAGAACTGCTGATCAATCGTCAGAACTCTTCAGAAAGCATCTCCAGCCTCGCCAGCACCACCAGCCACTCTAGTATGGGCAGTCTTAAAGAGCAGGAGGCCAAAAAGAAGAAGAAGAAGAGCTGGGTGAGTGCACACTGATTAGAAATTTCTGTTGAGCATATCAGTTTGTCAGTCAATGACGAATTAGCTTTAAGTTAATTAGAGAAACGGATGTTTGGGGTTTACAACATACTGTCCTATGAGAGAGTACATAATCAGGTGTTTTCTTCAAATTACTCAAGAAAGATATTAGAAACTACCAAATCTTAGGCACTGAATTGTACACTTTAGCTAGTCTGGGCTTGTAATTCATCAAACTTTGGTGGCTGTCTTGATTAGCCCTGAAATATCACATTTAAAGACCATGCAGTATGTGCAGTGGAATGCAGGGCTCATACTCTTGAGTCTGTGCTTAAAGGGTTTGTGTGAGAGAAAGAAAAACATATAATAGTATTTAAAGGGATAGAAATTCAAAGCTGAAAAATGATGTGTCTAATGAAATGATACATTTGCTTCGGCCCAGTGTGGAGGTGAGCTGTGGACTAATATCAGTATGTATTTGATCAGAAAAAAGAGAGTCAGTCAGCGGCTGTCCTAGTTTGTTCTCCTGCATGCGTGTGTGTGATTCTCCTCCTATCTTGTTCCAAATCTGTTATTAAGTATGACTCTGGTCTCTCCCATACGCTGCCCCGCTTTTTATTTTAGGTCTTTGAGGTGAGTGATGTTGCTACAGTAAATAAAACACATGCCCACCCACTCCTTTTCCACTCCTGCATGCACTTTATGAGTCACACTTGTTTGGAAATTTTCTGTCGTACACATCTTTCTAAACTTACATCAAAGAATCATCTTGTACCGTGTTTTGATCGTATTAAATTATGAAATTACATTACAGAATCATGGTTTCATGAACGGAGGTAATGTGCATGTCATTAAATAATTCTGTAGACATGAATATTACTGCGGTCGACACCAAGTTAAGGTTTGGACATTTTATAGCTGCCAACTGTAAGAACAAAGTGTAGATGACAACTCTCCGTGGAAAACAAGGCTAATCTGATACAAGCTGCTTTATACTCAGCAGCAGTTTTTAGATGCATCATTTATACCAGTGTCACATTTCTTCTCTGTGCAGTTACGCAGTTCTTTCAACAAGGCCTTTAGTAAAAAGGGCTCCAAGCCGTCAGGGCCATATGCTGACATTGAGGAAATTGCTACCCCAGAATCCTCTGCACCTTCCTCTCCCAAAGTCCACCATGACGTAGGCAACCCTCCGTCGTCAATGAAATCCTCAACCTCTGCATCATCATCGGGGTAAACCGCTATATATATAATGAGTTTGAATATCGATGTTGATGTGAAAATACTAGTTTTGATTTACTGGTGTCTCTAAAACTATTCTGGTGTCTCTAACTACGCGCATCTCTCATGTAATTTATTATGAATATCTGCAGACTCTGTGAAGGAGGCGAGGTGGCAGATGACAAAGTTGTATCAGAACTGCGTACAGAGCTGTGGGAGAAGGAGCGTAAACTGACAGACATCCGCCTGGAGGCTCTGAGCTCTGCCCATCACCTGGAGCAGCTGCAGGAGGCTATGACCAACATGCAGGTACATGTGCTTTTCATTATTTTCTACTTAGCTCTCAGTTCCTGGAGTTCACCCGCGGGAAGGTACAGGTAAGTTAGATAGCGCATGATCTTTCACAATGTCTCCAACTATTTGGAGGAGAACAATGTTAGTTTACAGTTTGCATAACTTTTTAAAAAATCTTTAATTAAATGCATAGTTTATTGGTGTCTGGCTTGAATACATACTGGGGTTTTTTTTAATCTACAATCTGATTTATTTCCTATTTTTGATGTCCAATGTATCTATGCTGTTGTGGATTGTAATCTGCCAAGCCTAATCTGCCATTTTACCTTCATTATTAAAAAATCTCCACTGATTTATGAAAATTGTAATATTTTGTGCAATATTTATCTGTAGAGGACAGTGGAGAACCTGAAGGCTGAGAACGACCACCTGAAGACAGGAACTCTGTCCCCCTGTCCATCTCCTGGACCCTCCAGCTCTGTGTCCCAATCCTCAGGTCTCACTGCTCTGGGGAGTTCGTCGCCTCGCCAGTCAGTAGCCATGCCCAAAAGCTACAGCAGGGGGCTGAGTGACGGCAGCTCAGGTACAGTGTTGTTGTCCTCTGCTTTTATTTTGCAGGTCTAATGCCCATATAAAACATCAAATCATAGCTCTCTAACGTGTGTCACATGCTACATGATCTTCTTTTTTTTTTTGTTTCTGTCTTCTGCTTTTCATGTACCCCTCGGCAGACGTCCACTCTACAGATTCTCTCAGTCTTTCCGCACAGCGGGATGATCACCGTGTTAGGGTGGTGGTGTGTGTTGCAGATTTGCATGTGTTCAAAGACGTAAGTATGTTGTTTCTCCTCTGCCCTAATTCAGACCAATAAACACCGTTTATCCCTGTATCACCTGTTTGGTGCTCGTTGCGTCAACAGGAGGTTAAGCAGCAGGATTTCTTTGTCGGCACTGTGAGGGTGAATGGCAGAATGGACTGGCCCATGCTGGATTCAGCTGTCAGCCAAGCTTTCAAGGTGAGTTGCCTTCGTCAGACAACTTCATTCAATGTGACCTGCCTGAGAACTGAATGTTCAGTTTGCATAAAGTCATTCCTGATGCAGCTGCCACATTAAATTTAGGATATAATTACTGTAAAGAGTTCAGCCACAGAAATAGCCTCGGGAGTCACGTTGAACTTCTGGTTTTATGGACAAAAGTAGTAAAAGAGTTATTTGACTTTAATGCCACAGGCTGGCAGGTCATCTAACCAGATCATCCAGGCCTTGCTGGTCTAATCTGTAGTAAGTTGGTGTCCAATAAAACCAAAGCACTCATGAGCAGGAGCTTGTAATTCCCATGTACAGAACGTGTACTATGACCTTTTTACAGGTATTGGACGTTAGCTCTGAAATGCCACAGGGGGCACTGTCTGTCTGCAACTACTAAAACCTAATAGACATACACTTACATCTCTTTTAATGTTTTTCTTGTTCCAGGTGTACATAGCCAAAGTGGACCCTACTTCCAGTCTGGGCCTGTCTACAGACTCCATCTATAGTTACAGTATGGGCCACATTAAGAGAGTGCTAGGAGGAGAAGCTCCAGAGACACAGCCCTCTCGCTGCATGTCCCGAGGACCCAATGGCATCACAGTGGCTCTGAAAGGTCGGTGAAGAAACGTGACCTAATAACTGTGACATACAAAATCATATCAGGTTTAAGCTTTACAGATTCAGGAGCAAAGAAAGGCATCATAAAGCACTGATTTAATACAGTCCTGGCTCAAAGACATTATTTTATAAAATATATACAAAGGAAGTCAATCATAATTTTTGGCTAATGAGGTAAACTTCCTGATGGAAGTGCTGAAAAGTTGTCTTTCTGTTAATACAGCCTTTTGGAGTCAGTCCACCTTCATTTTCAGTGTCATCTTCCCGATTCAGAAACCGCAAATCTTTTGATTGAAAGCTGTGTCCACGCACATATTGATGGATCTGAGGCGTCAGCTGTGTTGTGAAGTGTTTATCTGCGGCTTAACAGTCCGATCCAAGTTGCGACTGAGTGCAAATCCTCGTGTCTGTCCGCTTTTCAGAGCGACATATTTGGGTCTGTCTGTGTTTATCGCCGTTTGATCTAGTGTTGCTTTTTTAGCTTTACAGCTCTTCTTTACGTCCAACGTGCATTCAAGGACACTGAACTTGGAGCTGTCCTCATCACTGACCAAAACATCACCTCAGATGACCCCGAGGCAGCTGATGAATTCATCAGTTCAGCACCATTATGTTTTGCCTCAGTTCTAGTTAGTCACATTATACATACAACAACTTTCATTATCACAACTGGAGCAGATTTATGTGACTTATCTACATTGTATTTCTGTAACAGCGGTGTTGTTTGCGTGTAGCACATATGGGGAGCCCATCAGCGATTCTAAACCAGAGCTGTGATTAGTGAGGAGAGGCCACGCTCTGGCCTGACAGTCGACCCCTCTGCACCTTTTGCATGCAGGAATGTAAGGAGCGAAGTGCTGGGAGAGCTGGGAAAGCAGCGGCGGCCCAGACGGGGCTCTGGGTAACATGATCCCAGTGCAGTCAGGCCCAGCTGGTCAACCAGCCTCAGACACATGGGGCCCCATAGAAGCGAAGGAGGAACATTAGACTCCTGCAGGCTGGTGGGGGGTGTTCGGTCTCCTACATTTGATGCAAAGTTATTTTAAGAGCAAAATGCTTGAACTCCATGCTGCTTATGAAGGACATGTGAGGTGATATAAATCCGTTTTCACAACATCTTCTTACCCGGGCTTCTGTTTTGTAATGTATATTCATTTTGGTGTATATATTAACAGACTTCTTAACAAGCACTTAAATACTGTATCAAGTATCACGGTTTATCACCAATTCAGATTTATGCTGGGTGATTAGCAGGTAGTCGTCAGCCTCATTGTTTATTACAGCACAGTCCGTTCTCACTTTTCCTCACTATGTTCAGGTTTGAAGGAGAAGTGTGTGGACAGCCTGGTATTCGAAACCCTCATTCCCAAACCCATGATGCAACACTACATAAGTCTGCTACTCAAACACCGCCGTCTCATCCTGTCTGGGCCGAGTGGGACAGGTAAGAGTTACCTTGCTTCCCGCCTGGCTGAGTACCTGGTGGACCGGAGCGCCCGCGAGGTCAGCGACGGCATTGTGGTCACCTTCAACATGCACCGCCAGTCATGCAAGGTGACAGAAACTAACGTCCCGCATGATTCTGCAGAAAAGTGGATTATTTGGTGTGTCATGTTGTCAGCTTCATTTAGACTCGTTCGCCTTCCTTTCCCCAGGATCTGCAGCTTTATCTTTCCAACCTGGCCAATCAAATCGATCGGGAAACCAGCACGTCAGAAATCCCGCTGGTCGTTATTCTGGATGATATTCATGACCCTGCATCCATCAGTGAGCTCGTCAATGGTGCTCTCACCTGCAAATATCACAAATGGTAAACTCCACGCACACAGAAACTATGTGCAAGAATATTTATGTGATCATTTCAAGTAACCTAAACTCTAATATTGTCCCTGCCCTCAGTCCTTACATTATCGGAACAAGCAATCAGCCAGTGAAGATGATAGCGAACCACGGCCTCCATCTCAGCTTCAGGTTGGTTAATGGAGCGGTTTTCTTCCCCTGCAGTATCCTTCTATGTGTTACAACTGGATTTGTTCCTGATTACACTGAGGTTAGATCTGAAGCTCACTGTGGAGTAAACAAGTCAATACAATGAAAATGCCTTCGAGCAGATCAATAGTAAAGTGTGAGTTAATGTGTTTATATGTAACCCAATCCAGTATGATTTAATAGTGTTTGATTTTACTCAATGCCATGAATACCAATAATGGTTTTATGTAGGTTTTAATGAATGTGAACTTTGTTATGGTTGTTATAACTGTAAAACAACATATCTGCAATCTCTCTGTAGTTTCATCTCTGTAAGTGACAGTCATTGGCATAGCTAATCATACATTCAGCTAGCAAACAAGCAAACTAGCCCGCTAATGCACAAACATATTGGTCTGAATTTTAATATGACTCTTTGCATGTGCCTTTTGTCATCCTAGGATGGTGACCTTCTCCAACAATGTGGAGCCAGCCAACGGCTTCCTGGTGCGCTACTTGCACAGGAAGCTGATGGAGTCAGAGGACGAGAGAAGCTTGACCAACGAGGACCTGATCAGGGTGTTAGACTGGGTGCCAAAACTGTGGTATCATCTGCACACATTCCTGGAGAAGCACAGCACATCAGACTTCCTCATTGGTAAATAAACACACTCTTTTGGGCCTTTATTTTGTAGGGAATATTGACAACTTTATTTTTTTTCTCACTACGTTTGTCCTCCTACTGTTTTTCTTCCTCCTCTTGTGTCTCCACAGGTCCTTGCTTTTTCCTGTCCTGTCCAGTCACGGTGGAAGAGTTTCGATCGTGGTTCATCGACCTTTGGAACCACTCTATTATCCCTTACCTCCAAGAGGGGGCCAAGGACGGCATCAAGGTGAGAAACAGAGTCAACAAATCCAGAAAAAAGGTCTCCAGCTAACATGTCTTCCTCACTAATTGCTGGTGGCTTCCCTTTCACAGGAAATGTTGCGCTCTAATTTTACTGTAACTGGTATGTTGTGACGCTTCAGGTCCACGGGCAGAAGGCGGTATGGGAGGACCCAGTGGAGTGGGTGAGGGGTACACTGCCTTGGCCGTCTGCCCAGCAGGACCAGGCAAAGCTGTTCCACCTGCCTCCCCCAAGTATTGGCTCCAGCAGCCCTGGTCAGTCCTTAGAAGAGAGGCCTCACAAGGAAACTCCACCCAGCTCCATGGAATCTGATCCACTGGTAAGAGAGAGCACTCCACAAACCTTTCTTGTGATTTACGTGTAATACTTGGACATGAATCCTTTAGTATTGCTGATTTATTGACTCTCTCTTTTTTGTTATAGATGGCAATGCTTTTGAAACTTCAAGAGGCTGCCAATTACATCGAATCCCCAGACAAAGAAGACCCTACCCTGCCTAAACTTTGAACGCAAAGCTTACACTTAGCACTTCAATTTTTCGTTTTCTTTTCTTTCTTTTTTTTGACTGTAATGACGCAGTGCGCATTCAGGAACAGATGAACCCTCAGAAATGGTAGTAGGGCGATTTAAATGGTCATTCCCGCAGTAGGTTAAAAGTGTAACTGGGAAATTATAAAACATCTTAGCACATACAGTATTTTGATAAGACTGTTGACCAGTATTGAATGAAAAGCTATATTCTATCACTTTGCTATGTGTTTGACTGGACGACACTCACTTCTCAGTTCACACCTCTTTATCACCACGTTAGCCCTCAGTACTCTTAGATCGGTGCTAATAGATCACTACGCAACTCAGCACTTAGATTTCAGGTGATTTCTGCAGCAGCACACGCAGTTCATCCTGTTTTTTGCTCAAGTGCATCATGGGATATGGAGTGCTTGTCCACAGGAGCTATTATCAGTTATGGAGTTATGGTGGTCATTTTTTTGGAAAAGAGTATGACAGCATGACAGATGCTACTGTTTATCGCAAAGTTCTTCGGTACATATCTACTGTATAAGTCTCTGAAGGCCAAATCTTATACATATGCAATCCTGAACTTTACAAACCCGAGCAGGTGAAACAAATGAAATGCCTTAAATACGAAGACATCGGTGTCACCTCAACTTCAGCAACGTATACTGGTGCTTTCATTGATATCATCCCAGCCAAGACAGTCAGAAATCAGTTCAACTCTCTATATTTATTTCAATGAATCATCTCTTATTAAATAATAACATATTACAGGATTAATAAATTATTATTCATTCTGCATCTTCTTTATTGTTGCTTATGAGTTCGGAAATTAACTTGCTGTCATACTCTTTTGCATACAGCCAAACTTATTTATGAGCGATGTGAGTTCATCACTATGTCGCTGCTCAGTACCATCTTTTCCAGGCACTTAATATAGTTTTATGAACTGGTAATGTGAAACAAGCAGTGTCACCAGTGTCGCCATATATATCAGGTATTAAATACACAGGGATAATATAACATAACAAACGCCCTCTGATTAAATAGATTGAGCAAATTCTATTGAATCCAATTCAGATTTTTTTTTTCTATAACATTTATCCAGGAAAGAACTACATTTGTTTCAAATCTTTCCCCCCATATTCAGAGTAGTTATTGTATATATTATGTACATACAATCAGGCTACATCGCAGTTATTTTATCTATATTAGTTGGTGCAAATATCTAATATACTGAACCAAATACTGTACTCTAATCACGCATATTGACTGTCATGTTAGTGGTTTAAGTTCAACTATGAATGTATAATAAACAGTTATCATCTAGTAAGGTGCTTTTGAAAGAAGCCTTATCACGAAGCTCCACTGCAAAACACTTTGAACAACGGCTGAGTAGAGTGACTTTAAAGCTACCTATACCCATTTCATTTGCAACAGGTCTCATTTTTTACGTCACTCATGCTTCTTATCATCATTTAGGTGTGTATGGTGCTCTTTAACAGTGTCCCCAAACTGTTTTGGTGTTGAATAAAGATCATGTAGACTTTCAGGGTAGGTTAGCAAAGAGTTTTGTGCTGTCAAATGCTAAAGAAATGTCAAATATATCTGGAAGATAATTTCTGATATTTTTCACGTGTTGTTGAAGACATTGCGTAGAGACAGTGAAGTCATGAGATGTTTTATGGTGTGCGCCCATGTTGATGTCGTACGGTAGCCATTATTTGAGGACATTTTGGGTACACGGCACAGAAAATAGTAAATTGTAATAGTAAATAGAGTAAAAAGCAAAAGATTTGAACCCTTTTTATGGTGCGTTGTGTCGACTTTTGTAAAGAAGCCCTAATGCCGTAAATGACAGACAAAGCAAAAGGTTGTGCAAGTGGTATGGAAAGAATTCACCTGTTCATCCCAAGCTGTGTTATTGTTCAGGTGCTCAGACTTAAACTTCAAATGTACATAAATCCTGTAAATGAATGTCAGACCACTTTTATGACAGCTTGATAAGAAAGTTTAACATTTTAAATAGTGTCTGAGCTGCTTATTGCTTTGATATTGCACTGTTTGCATAAGGCTGATAACAAAACTTCAAAAGCTAATCTGCAGCTCTAATTGGTCACTTATGTACTGTAAACAAACAAAAAAAGAAAAAATGAATGAATTAAAGACATCAGAGACCAAAAAGATGCCAGATGGCCAGTGACTGGTCACATGCCGATTGAGAGTAATTTCAGTTATTGTAAATATTCCAGGTATTAGACAGTATTACCAATCCCACCCTGGTCTGTTTCTGCAGGTTAACAAAAGCCATCAGCTCGAGCTTCTCATCTCATTCACTGGTTGTTGTACCTGTCGCTCTGTAGTAGTTGTGATTTGTGTTGGCTTACTAGTGTATCAGGACTATGCAGCAACTTCTACTGGTATTGGCAATCAGCAAATGTATGAACTTTCACGAGCAAACTGTGTGTTTTCATCTGGTCTGTCTTTGAGTTATTAATTTGGACCAAAGTGCATGATGGGATAAAAGTGGGAACTTTGTTTTTTTTTAGCAGGTGAGCCTTAAAGAAAGGAAGATTTGTTTGGGTTGAGAACAGGGTTTATAGATGTAGTTAAAGAAATGTTTTGTCCTTATGAGTGGCAAGAAAATAACTGGATTTGTCGAATGACGATAAACAAAAAGATTAAAAATCGATTGGTTGGTACAAATCAGCACTTCATTGTTTGCATAATTGATTTGAAGTAACTAGATAAAGAGATAAATCTGATATCTTAGGCCAATACAGGTTGCTGAATAGTCATATTTTTGCAAAGCTTGTTGTGGAAAAAACTAAGATTTAAAAAAAAAAAAAATGTTATGCGGTATCTAATGTCACTGACGTGCAAATGTTAAGGGTTTCTAAGTGTTGTAAATGCATGTAAACTTGCTGTGTGATGAGAAAACAAAATGTTAATGTATTGTCTAGGAAAATCATTCTCTATAATGTTTTCCTTTTTAATACTCAGATATTTGATATTTCTTTTTTTTTCTTCTTCTTCTTTTTTTTCTAAAGAATCCTTTGTAAAACTTAATTTCTCTATTTTGTACAGGACGTCATTGTAAAGATTGTAAATAAGTCAGCATTCTGGATGCGGCAACAATCATTAGGGAGAGAGATAGAAAAAAAAAACATCCTTGAGAGAAAGGTATATTTCTTTAGTTGGGTCCAATACTTGGATTGAGGCATGTTTCAGAAGGCTTTCATCCACCTATCACTGGTTGTTGGAATCAATAAAATACATGTTATATTTATTCTGTTGCTTCTTGTGTGTGAATTTGAGCTGCGAAATGAATGCATTTTCTTTACATGGCTGCCCTATGGGAACACTACAAGAGTAGACTAGTTCATACAACAGATAAGAGTCAAATACTCATGGTTGTATTAGCTGTGTATTTTTCTATATTTGAACTTAATTGGGTCATAATGTATGGAGTGGAATGATGCACAGTGAATGTTGATGAGCGAGACAAACAAACATGGTGGTCTGAGTCATACATGGTGCCCAGTATCTATTACATGGAGTTCATTAGGGGGCGGTGCCTGAACCTGCCGAGCCCTATATAAGTCTGCCAACCCCACAGAAATAACGGCATTGGATCCAGTTTTTAAGGACTTTACCGAGTTGGGAATAAGCTGCAACCTTCAACATGCCGTCCAAGCCTGCCCCAATCAAGAAGGCGGCTAAGAAAGAACCAGCCAAGAAGGAGGAGAAGGCTCCAGAACCGGCGCCTGAGCCCGTCCCAGAGGCCCCACCGGCTGAAGCCGCCCCTGCTGAGCCCGAACCTGCACCTGCCGAGGCGGAGGCCCCTGCTGCCCCGCCAGCTGAGGAGCCCAAACCTCCCACCCCACCACCACCACCACCCGCAGATGGTAATGCACCGAGCGTAGCGGCGCGCGAGCCATGACTTAACGTCCGTTATAGAGCATACGGTCCACCTTCATTTAATTTCTCAGCGGATGTGCCTTGGATGAGTTGTTTAACCTCTTAATTTAAGCCAAAGTACTCGGTTCATCTCATGGTAAGAACGCGGTAACTTTTACGCACATGCGCCTGTGCGCACTTAGTGAGAAGGTGCCTTGGGTAAGGTGAAACAGACGGAAACGTGCATGGGTACTGCATAAATCGCCTGCTTGGACTGTTTTTTTTTTCTTTTTAACTCTTGACTACCTCATTTCTGAAAGTTACTGAAGGTCGTAGTCGCGCTTTTTGCGCAACAAGGTCGCTTTACCTCCCTTCAGTCACTGTACACTGTCACTGTGCAACGTTAACTTTTAAAGTCGGTGCTAATATGCGTTTTTATACATCAGTGAAAGTTCCATCTTGATGCCAAACAAACATGAACTAAATATCTAAACGAGTTACCCAGAAAACCTTTCCTGACTGGTGTATAACGCATATTAATAACGCCTGTTTATATATTACATTTAACATCTCCAGTGTACTTTCCAGACTTCTTTCTAACATCTAATATCTACATCAGCTGCTCCCACTGATGAAGCTTCTGCTCCTGTTGCTGCAGATCAGCCAGCCGCCGATGGTATGATATCCAGGGAGGACTATTTACCCCCTAACTCACCCATTTCTCTCCCTCTCTACCTCTCTCATAACATTTTGAAAATGTCATGTAATATTTTCAAAATCTTATGGATCTACTGATCTCTAACCTCTAAAAAATATCAGCTGCTGCTCCTGCTACAGAAGAAACGCCCGCTGCTGCAGCTGAGGCCCCTGCTGATGGTAAAACAATTGGATTCAGTGGATCAAGAGAGATCTTATAAAACTTAAAACCCCCTACAGTTTAAAAAAAAAACTAGCCACACTAACATCTAAACTCTAACATCAGCTGCCGTGCCTGCTACAGAGGAAACACCAGCTGCTGCCGCCGCCCCCGCTGATGGTAAAAAAATATATATATCATGGAATAGGAGACATCTTATAACTATTAAATCTTGAACCATCCTCCACTTACAGTAAAGCTAACTGGACTAATATCAAATGCTGATATCTTCTAACATCTAATATCCTCTAACCTCTAATATCAGCCACTGCTCCTGCTGCAGAGGAAACGCCAGCTGCTGCCGTTGAGGCCCCTGCTGATGGTAAAAAACAAAACAGAAAAGAAGAATCATGGAAAACAGACATCTTATTAACATTATTAAATCTCGAAGTTCAGAGTATAGTATAACTGCACTAATATATAATGATGATCTAACATCTGCTATCTAATGCTGACGTCCTCTAACCTCTAATATCAGCTGCTGCTCCTGCTACAGAAGAAACGCCTGCTGCTGAGGCCCCTGCTGATGGTAAAAAAAAAAAGTCACATGAGCCATGAAAGATATATCATTTATATTACATTTGAATCTTCAGCCTCTTGCGGTAAAGCTAACAGTCACTAACTGACTTCTTCATAACGCTTTGAACACAGTCTCAACCCATACTTCATCATCATGTTGTCCCATCTGCTTCATGCGCTAATTATTAATATCTAACATTTAATAATAGCTGCCGCCGCTCCACCTGCAGAGGAAGCTGCTCCCGCTGCTGACTCCGAAGCGCCCGCTGATGGTAAACCAACCTGCAGAAACAGAACATGTTCACTCCTCTCTCTTTAACATCTAAGATCATTTTTGTTATGTGAGACAAATTGGATAAAGAGCCTGTCAGTGTTAGCTCTGTAAATCCTCCCGGTATGGGAGACAGAGAGCTGTGAGGAACACAACTGGATTTTTTTTTTCATTTGATGCTGTAGCATCGCTCTGCTCATCACATGCTGCCAATAATAATAACATTGCAAATGCCTATTTAACATCAGCTGAAGCTGCTGAAGCTGCACCAGAGGAGCCTAAGGCACCCACGCCTCCACCGCCTCCACCCAAAGGTAACCCGGAGTTCAGAAAGAAATCTCAAGTGACATGAATTCACGTCATCACTTGTTTTTTTCTCTTTATTCCAGTGTTAAGATAAAGGATCGCCGTCATCTCTTATGAGCCTCGACCTATTTTCTAATTGATAACATTTTTAACAAATGTCAGCTGTATAACTGAATGTTTTTATGCTGTCTGCAGAGCCCACAAGTGTTCCACTGGATCTGTTTATTGAGGACAAGAATGACACTTCAGTTTCTATCATTTGGAGCCAGCCAGAGACCGTTGGACCAACCGGTCTGGATGGATACACCATTGAAGTCTGCAAGGATGGAAGTAAGTCCTTGCAGTAAAGTTCTGCTTTTGACTGAATACTGGCATGCACATGAAAGGGGCCAGATTATTAATACACCCTAAGCAAAAAAGAAAAAAAGAGCTTTGACTTCTTCAAATTATTTTTGAATCATATCATGATATCTCTAATATCAGGAATGTGTAAATGCTTTTTAAATACATGCAGGAACCTGTTAAATTGCTCCTTTAATGTGGGTCAGCCATATCGGTTGCAGCTGTTCCCAAAGTGTCACTTGCAGAGTTATATCATGGGCTACCTAACTTCTCCCTACAAGGAAAGAGGCATTTCAGGAGCTGCTGTGCTCTTGCTGGAGGTCCTGCTTTTAGACATACACCCCTAAGCTAATATCAGCTGCAGTTCAATGTAGGCTTGATTTAGCAGACAGGACAGGGCTGATCACCCACAGAGCAGCAATTTTATCTCATGCACGAAACATCTGCCAAACATAATCATTTTATTTCCCCTACAATGCTGCACAACAAGCCCCATTTACTGTCCTAATGCATTAATCCTGTCTGAATTAGATCTGTCCCGCTGCAGTTGTCACAGTTCGCATACTTGACACAATCACAGTCATAATCCTATAATATCAAGATAAACAACGGCTCTGAAAATTGCACCAGTCTATCCTCATCGTGTATAATTTCTCCACTCAGCTGAGGACTGGAAAGCAGTCAATGAGGAGCTGCAGAAGTCCTGCCGCTACGTTATCAAGAACCTGACCACCGGTGACCGTCTGAAGATCCGTGTGGTGGCCGTGAATGCTGGCGGCCGCAGCCCCCCAGTCACCCTCCCCGAGGCTGTCCTGGTGAAGGAGGTTGCTGGTAAGACGCGTTCACAAGGACAGAGGGCGAGATCCAGAGTTGGGTCTGAGAAATGACGCGTTTATTCGGTTGTTTTACCACTTTTTAGCGCAATAATCACAAAGAAATATCAGATGAGATGAACTTTGTTGATCCCGTACCTGGAAACCTAAAGTGTCGCAGCAGGAAAAAGAGACCAGATGCATCAGATAGACAAGTAACCCAATGAACGCTAAACAATATGAGCTGTTACATGCAGGAATCTATTGGACGCAGTGGTAAAAGGCTTCCCAAATGGGTCAGGTCAGTCCCAAAACACAGAGGAAAAAATGAATGAAGGCATTAAATACAGAAAAGGCTTTTTTTTCTATTTGTCCTATACAAAACCAATCAAAAATAATCTGTGCTAAATGCTACATACATGATATTTACAGAAATATTATCCTCTCCTCATCACCAAAGTCAAATAAACAGGTGTAATTTTAATGACAAATATAATGGGGTTATTATATCAGGGCTTTTTTAATTTTTTTTTGCCATTTGACACGTCTGGCCTAAAGTTTAGAGAGCCATTTATCACAGGAGAGGGGAGTTGTAAAGTACAGGAGTCAGACAGAAACAGCTCAGCAGTGTTTTCCTCTCAGCTGTCCATGTCCTGTTGCCGCACATGTACCTGCAGTGTTAACGGCATAAAACCGTGGTCTTACCACTTGTTTCCACTTTGAGTTGATCCGCCTGATCCTCCCAGTCTACAGTCTGATAATTACACACTTGATAAGTGGACGGTTTTACTGATGCTGTACACCTTACAGTGTTAATCATAGACGGTACATATGATGATTGGACCCCGAGGGCTTTAAAAGGATGAGCAGCGTTACTTTGGCTCACTCACAAATCATCGTTATGCGTAATTGAGAACTGTACAGGAGGGGAATGCAACTTGATCCCAGCAGGACTGGCAATATTTCAATAGCCACGTCCATGTTCACTGTTCATGTTCGTCATAGCGGGAGGTCCGCATTTAGAAACAACTTATGAATGGTTTCCGACAAAACGGCCACAAAGCTTTGGAAAAATTGTTGGGATGTCGCCGCTATTAACGGAGATTTTTCTGGGGCGGCTTTGGCATGGCATTGTGATCCCTGCCTGGATTCATGCTGGGGGAATGTTAGGCTCCGTCTCTGCGAGATGGATGGGGACAAGTGATCCGGTTGCAAGCAGGTGGGGGGCTGCGGGGGAGGAGAGGAGAAGGGGCGGGATGGTAAATTCCAGTGTGTCCCGTCCCTGCGTGCTGAGGAGGGGGGCGTTGGTGGGTGGTGGTGGTGGATATGGAAATAACTTCTCGGGTGACACTCAAATCTCATGACACTTCCAGAGATTCACTGTTTATTTTGAAACATGCCATAGACTTTACAGGGAGAATGTTAATTAAGCCTAATCCTCTCCGTATGAAGTGATAAGACACTAAACATGTGGGGTATTTGCTGTAATATACACTGAATCGTTTACGTTTACAAATCAAATGCTTTTAGGAGCTGTCTAATAGTTTACGTGTGCTTCTTGATTTAAATATAATTTTAATACATTCTGGTGGGAGTGGAAGTAACTGAAGCTCCCAATCATGTGCCATGAGGGGAGGTGATATACTTCGCTACACCTGCTTTATTTAGAGTCCTGACAAATGTTGCGCTGCTGGACTCAGCAGGTGGTGTCTCTCACCAAATCGTTTTTACAAATGAGCCTCGGCGAGGCGCTTGTGCGGCTTAAGTATCATTTCAAACGTCACAGTGGCTAACTGCCCATATATTCCTCTTTTTGCGATGATTTATGGGCTATTTCGAGCTTTTCATAAGCTAATACACAGCAGCGGGAGAGAAGAGGTGAGACGGGATCCCACGCTTACATTATACACGTATATGTTAAAGGAACCACCAGATATTCTCACACCTCTTTATTTTGTATTTATGATGAAAATAATCATAGATTCCCTACCTGCAGATTTGCACCTCTTACATTTACAGTTCCGTGTGTCCTAATTTGTCCCAATAAATCGGTCGTGTGTGTCAGCTCGCACATAGGACAACAAACTAATAGACATGACCAAAACATGGATAAAACACATTTAAAAGTTGTATGATGACTTTGAGCAGTTATTAAATAAATACAACAATTATTAAGGCATGAAACTACTATTTTATGATTTATGTTTAAATTATATTTGCAATACAAACAAAAATAAATACAATTTATAGCAAAAAAGCTACAAACTTACATATCCATAAACAGAAATAGACAAAAATATTAGCTATCAACTGCTTTCCGTGTCCGTGTCTATGTGCATCTTCTCATTTTATTCACCTTCATTATAATCTTTCCTACTTGTCCCTTGTTGGGTGCTTTGACACATGATGCCACACATAACCATTAAAATGAAAGGCATGCACCTTGGAGTAGAAAGCTGCATAGCAAAAAGGATGAAGGTCTTAGAAGAATATACCGGTAGTTACTTTTACGGCCCGTTAGAGCACAGACTTAGCCTGATGGCACCAGTGAAAATTCCCCCGGCTAAAATGGGCTTAGATCAGCTCAGCGGCTTTATCGATTTCCTCGAGATTTGTTGGTCACGAAAGAAAATTAAATCTTCTTGTTTCACTCCAAAAAAATCTCTTAAGAGATCCAGACAATCCGTTTCCTCCCTTTATAATCCCTTGTGAAGGCAGCAGATAAAAAGACCTTCAAAAAGGCTCTCAGTGTAAATGATGTCATGTTGATTTGCTATTATAATAATCATTGTTTCTTTACTTCGCTGTTTTTCCCTTAAGATCGTCCCAAGGTCCGTTTGCCTCGTTACCTCAGGCAGAGATACGTCGCTCAGGTTGGAGACAAGATCAACCTGACCATCCCCTTCACAGTAAGCTGAAGATGACTGCATCTTCACACACGATCAATTAAAAACTATATAAAACCAACTGTCTAATTTCCCCTTTTTTTCTAACTCAGGGAAAACCCAAACCTGTGGTGAGCTGGACAAAGAACGGTCAGCCCCTGGACACAAAGAGGGTGAACATCCGCAGCACCGATAGAGACAGCATCCTGTTTATCCGTACTTCCGAGAGAGAGGACTCTGGAGTGTATGAGATGTGTGTGAAGGTGGATGACTTCGAGGACAAGGCTTCACTCATCCTTCAAATTGTTGGTGAGAAGATTGTTTTGAGATTCTTGTCAAAAAGAGGACATAGGATTGTCTGAGATTCGGTGAATTGGAATTGAATTGGAATTCGTTGATTCCTAATCAGTGCCCGGTTGTTCACAGAGCTGCCAGGCCCTCCTGCCAGTGTAAAAGTTGCGGATACCTGGGGCTTCAATGTTGCTCTGGAGTGGACTGAACCCTCTGACAAAGGAAACACAGTAATCACAGGTTACACAGTCCAGAAGGCCGACAAAAAGACTGGAGTAAGTTTCAGTATCAACGGCTGTAATGAATTGTATCTGATGCTTATTAATATAAGAATTACATGCAGCAAATCCTCAAAACCTAATTCATCATTTCTTCACTGTGTTTGTGTGTCTCGGCAGGACTGGTTCACTGTGTTGGAGCATTACCATAGACTGAATGCCACCATCTCTGACCTCATCATGGGCAACACCTACAAGTTCAGAGTGTTTTCTGAGAACAAGGTTGGAGTTAGCGAGAGCGCCACTGTTGCAAAGGAGGAGGCCAAGATCCTGAAGACAGGTGCCCTTCACTGAAAATCCATTTTTTCTCTAATTGCATACAGTTTAAGTTGAAGTTAGAACTTCACGTCTAAGTCTGTTTCTCTTCCATCGTGCAGATATTGAATACAAGCCTCCTGAATACAAGGAGCACGACTTCTCAGAGGCACCCAAGTTCACCACCGCCCTGTCTGACAGAAGCACCACCACCGGCTACAGCACCAAGCTGCTGTGCTCTGTCAGGGGAAGCCCCAAAGTACAGTAACATTTTTTTTTCATTGTCTTTGACGTAAAACAGTTTTTGTCTGTTTCACCAGTTTAGTTTCTGATTGCCATGACTGTGAATAAGTCCTGTATCCCCCCACTCATGTGCCCACACGTTTGCTCAAATTAACCCAAAATTCAAGATTCATCTAACATTTGATATTCAATGAAAAAAACTGATATTATTCTTTAAACAACATTTGCATATAGTTTGTCTAGTTTTCCCGTTAGCACGTTACCCTAGCAGTTTTTGCTAGATCGTGTTGTAACAGCAGCGTCGTCACTGCTCAGGCTACCTGTCAGCAGGCTGCCTCTGAGCTGAGAATGTGTAAGCTCTTCACCTGGCCCTGTTAGACCGCTGTCTGAGCCTCCCACCTCCTGTTCGGAATCAAAATCCCACCGGGCCGCCGACGGGACGGTATAGCGTAGATGGTCTTGACAAAAAGGCTATAATTGGTATTGTTTGCTTTTGAAGTGGAAACGGAGTGGAAGAGGTCAGCAGGGTCACATGTGTAACATACCCCCACGGGGCCCTTGGAGGTCCTCGCCGTGTCAGTCCCATTAAAACTTCCAAACCGGGCGTGTGCTGTGTGTCCACTTCAATCAAAAGGAGCTTTTTTTTCTTGCCAAGTAGCACAAACAAAAATAGACACGCCGATGCTGCTTGTTTATTTGTGAGCTGGTGGCTATTAGGAGATGGGAGGGTTTAATACACTGAACAGACTTCTGCTGGAAAACATGCAAAAATCTGTTTTTTTTTCTGCAGCCCAAGATTCAATGGATGAAGAACCAGATGATTATCGGAGACGACCCCAAGTACAGGCAGATCTGCGTGCAGGGTATCTGCTCTCTGGAGATCCGCAGGCCCGGTAACTTTGACGGCGGTGTGTACACCTGCAAAGCTAAGAACGATCATGGAGAAGCACTTGTCAGCTGCAAGCTGGACGTCAAACGTAAGTTTAAAAAACACATGCATAGTGTGAACACGGATTTAAATTGCACAGTATTTGCTTTGCAAAGCTAATTACTTGCCTTTCTGTTCTACAGAGCCAGTAGTTGGAGATGCAGAAAAGAAATAGGTCAACATTCACATTCTCACAGGTCAGAAATGATTTATATTATCGTCTAGCTATTATTTTTGGATGAGGTTGCTACATGTAGTTACTTTTTTTTTTTTCAAATGAATGCAATGAAAACTTGACAATTAAACAGGATGTGTTGGATAGGCTGATCTATGAGTCCTGAGGTGACATCTGCTGTCGCCATGAGTTACTTTCCATACATGGAGGGCACTAAACTTGGAAAAGGTGGCCTGTGAAAGAGTCCAAGAGGTAGCACCCATAAATTAAATCTGCAATGGCTCCTCGTGTACTCAGTTAGGAGACTTAATCACATTTCCTTGACTCAGCAGCAGCAGCAGCAGCAAGCAGCCTCCTTTAGAAGACTGAGATACAGCATTTTATCAACAGATTACTCCCTTTATGAGCATGATTTCAACATTTTAGAGCTTTAATCCATGCACAGCCGTGCTTTTGTGCAATATGGAGTTGCTGAATAAAACAGGATGTTTGAAAAATACAGAAAACATGTTTATTCAAACTTTGTTTTCTTTTTTTTATTGTTTTTATTATTGTTGTTGTTGTTATTATGTGATTCTGTTCCTCTGCGACTGCAGTACTGACAGACTTTTTAACACCTGTTGTTGTTTTCATCTGTTGCAATCCCAAATTAGGAGCAGAAGGAATGGGGCCTTTGCAGCATAAGGTGCGTGACACTTTTAGCGTTTCTAAAACCGTCGTCCACTATCACGAATGTATATTTGAAAGTTTAAATGACTTCGTTGTCTTTACAGGAATGTGCTGGATTCCTGGAAGAACATGTATATATGGCTGGTGACCACACTACCGAAGGGTTGTTGCCTGTGGCCTCTTGTCGAGTGTTAGCCTGTGTTATGATGAGCAATTGTTGTAGCTTTATGCCTTTATCATTCACTACATTATATGAAGTCCGTATCCATGTCCACAATCAGCTTTTTTCCCCAACTATAATGTCTGCGGTAACTAAATTATCGCATTCTTCAAACACGGTTCCTCCCTAGTTGATCATCTTGTCAGTCTAACTAGGTGTACACCAAGAATTTTACAACTTGACTTTACTGTTCCTCATAAGAAAACTACATATAACATCTATGTGTTTATATCAATAAATAATTTAATTTCTGGTTTTGTTTTTTTCAATTCAGTGTGTCTCTTTACGTTGAAACCTCTAACAGCTGCTGTTGTGTGCAGAAGGTCAAAAAACGACTTACTGTGATTAGCAAATGAAAAAGTTTTTCTTTTTTATATATCTGTATCTGTGCATAGTTTTAATGAGAAGTAGTGCAGTAAAACAGGAACAAACATGCATGTAGTGGACTCACTTATATATTTTTTTATTTCATAATTTGGAGTTATAATAATTTTACATATTTAAATGAGCTACTGAGTCTGAAAGGTTCAAAATTTGTATTTTAAATATTTTAGTCTCTAAGTCTATAATAATCCAATGAATATTTCATAATAGTTTTATCATTTTAGGAAAAGTTTCAGACATACCGTATACAGTACAGCATACAAATTGAATGAAGCTTCTGATAACAAGTGAATGAGAATTTTTCTTTGAGGCTCGGGCTTGAACTGAATCTTTTTTAAAGGAGGTCTTCCAAATTTAAAAGACAATTTGAGAATTAAATCAGGTTACTGAATCGACTGTTACAGTTATTGAATAAAATGTTCCCTAGAGTTTAAAATAAAAAGAACACAACACTGTTTTTTTTTTTTTGCAGGATTAACTCAGGACTAATGCAGAAAGCATTGATTTAATTACTTCCTGCAACAGTTTCACTCAGCTGCTGATTGTATGAATCTGTGTTGGCAGCTGACCAATGAGACGGCAGCACTATTCATTTGGCTCATACAGACCCAAGAGTACATTATAGTATGCCAGGACTTCCATAATAATAATACCAATGTATAATACTGATCGTGTAAGTATCTGGACTATTCAGAGTTACTGGCATAGTGATACGGCACGGGATGCCAGAGATATCCAGGTTACAGAGACACATGGGTTCACACAGAGGCTGACAAATATAGCATCAGTGCTCCATCTCGCTCAGGTTATTTTGGGAACAGGAGGCTTGACCGGCAAAATGTGCTTTTCTATTTGCTTAGAAAACTCACAGAGTGACAAAAAATAAAAACATAGAAAGTAGAATGTCATCATGATCTAAATTTAAAAGAATCAAGAGCACCAACTTCTTCCTCCCTCACATGACCATGATTTTCCCCAGCAGGCCTTTTTTTTGTGTGTTGTTGCTGTCTAGAGATAGTAAGGAAGTGTGTTAAAAGTGTGCCGCATAACAAGTGACCCATCTCTACATCTGAGAGCCGACTCTTTTAGTGTGGTGTCCTCTAGTGTTACAGTTGAGCAATGGCACCTGCAGGCCTTCTGAAAATGGGAGGAGAGGCCATTTAGTTTCTACATCCACATCAGCAGAACAGGAAAGAGGTAGAATTCAGTGATTGAGACAGAGCACACTGATTTACACCGATTTGCCACTTTTAGACGCGGACTTGCACAATTTGCGTCGTGCGGCTTTAACCTGCGGGCTTGGAGCCATAGTGCGTCTTAGGCCTATATCTGGTGGGTCCCTGGATGCTGACATGCCGCAATAGGGTCATGGAGCAAGAGACTTCCTGTCTAATTTAGATCCTGTACCGAGAAAGTTTCCAGCCTCCAACGGATACGGTTATTAAATCACTGATGTGTAATATAGTAGGTAAGTGCATACATTAAACATATTAAAATACATAGCTCGTGTGTTTGAAATATAATTCAGGTTCAGTTTGAATTCGGTGGATGAGAAATCATGCACATTCAGTTGGAAGAAAGAGTTGTTAGCTTTCTGGCATTTTCAGTTCGCTGCTGGCGAAAGCTGTGTGTTGCCCTCTTACTGTATGTTCATTGGCGAGTTTCATTTGGGAAAATGTGCCAATTCTGCAAGATCTCATTTCAGAATAATTGTCCTTTCAGCTGCGAGAGCAGCACGTCTCTATGGATGGGCTGGATCAGGCTGTCAGTGGGTTGGCACATCACTGTAGTCCAGACTGAAATATGTAAACGACTACTGTGTATGATGAATTCCCATGGCATTTCGCACAGACTTTTATGGCCCTCAGACCCGGTAGTACCTTCTGATTTTGCCCCCCAGTCCTCTTGGGCTTTCCTCTTACTCCACATTGAAGTACACGTTTGTGGTTTTGAGTGAAATATCTCACTTACACTTGCACAGTATTCATGACCCCCGCAGGAGGAGCATCAGTTTGATGATCCTCTCACTTTTCATCCAGTGTCCAGCAAACGTGTCCAGTATCGAGGTTATTATTTCAGGCTTATGAGCAAATCAGCCTCAGCTGTACTGAACTGCAAATGTTAGCATGTTGGCACACCAAACGTAAGATGCTGAGCATGGTTATGAACATTATGCCTGCAGTATAATTGTTGTTATGAAGGCTGTCGGCACGCAGCACATCACATTTAGCTCCCTCACAGAGCAGCTAGCAGGGCTGTAGCTGTGTTTCACAATTCCATTTTCATTTTACGTTTGAGGCTCATTAGACTCCCTGGTTCACCTTTATGAAACCAGACCTACATGGCTGCTTCAGGCACATTTTCCACCTCTAATATCCGTGCTGAATTATCTCTGTGTCTCTGTTTCATCTATCATGATTTATCGACATGAAGTCCAGCATGAGGCAATCATAAAATATCGCGTGGCTGAATAATTGGATCCCATCAAAACTTTTCTCCCCTATCATTCCCCCCTCGAGGAATAGAAGCAAATAAGCCCAAAGATGGAAACTTCATGAAATGGCAGAATGCTTTAGTAATGCAGCATCTCTGACTCATCTGGTGATGTTGCTCTGATCGTTGGAAATGCACTGAGCACTGCGTGGTTGCCGCTATGTCAAGGGTAACGCCAAAGGCAATGGAATGGTGTGTGCTCCTTGGAGAGAGAGAGCTGGGCTGCTATTTGCTGCAGAGGTTTTGGCAAAGTTCCCAGAAGGTTTAATAAGTGTAATGGTGAAACTGGCACTCACACCACTGTCCTGTCGTTGCTTTTCATTAACAAATGTTACCCTGCTAAATCAGCCGGATAGACTGTCTGAGGACACTTTTTAGTATAGCCCAAAGAAAGGTGGTATGCCAATGTGATACAGTTTTCTTCTTTCTCATGTTTAAAGCCACATAATGTCCCCGAGATCTTCTCTCCACGGTGAAATAGTTTGACATGATTAGATTTTCTATATTTCATGCTGCCATGCTGAGCTGAAGTAAACAAAGCAGCCACGCAGCGGATTTCCCTGGAGAAACCTGCAGTGTGATGCAGCTCTCCCAGCTGTCCGGTGTAGGGAGTCAGGTAGTCTATTGATTTCAGACAGCAGAAAGCGACTTCATTAGGTCAGTGTAATTGGGCTGTGAATTGTTGAGCTGGAAGGAAATTAAAAACAATTGCTTCAGTCTTCTTTCTTTTTTTTATTGCTAGATATTAGTGGACGTGAGCAATCCCGAAAGACGTGCTCATAAAACATGTGAAATGTCAAGTTGTTGAACTGAATGTTTTCTGTCTGCGGGCAACATCACGCCAGATTTAATGATCTTCTACGCACAGTTTGACTCCTGCTCGACTGGTGCAGTTTTTTTTTTTTTTCTTGTTTAATTAGATGACTCTATAATCTCTGCCCCCTTAACGAAGCAGCAGCAGCGACCTCCACTCCTGCAGCTCATCCCACCTTCTGCTCATTTAAATTATTCACGAGTTACATGTCAGACGCCTGTAAACAAGGGAGGGAGGAACTAGTTGCCTCTTTATGTTGCTGCTGCTGCTGCTGCTGCTGCTGCTGAGTCTGCTGGAGCTTCACATCATCTGCTGCTAGAAAAAAAAAAGGAAAAAAAGGAATGAGAACAACTTCCCATCTGTGTTCTGCCTGCCTCTATACTGCAGCAAAACCAGCCCGAACAGACCGGTAGCACCCCCTCACCCATCTCCTCCACTACTCCACCCCCCCTTTCTTTCTTTCTCCTTCTATCCACTGGTCTTCACACCTCACTGCATTCAGGTTCCTGCAGAGTTCCTGCAGCGAGGGAGGCACAGGACCTAAAAATCAAGACTCCGTGATAGCCACTGCAGAACCCCCCCCCCCCCCCCCCCCCGGTAACCATCTTCACATCTCCTTTCACCACTCATCGATTACCCCTCGCTTTTGCACTTCTCCCTCTCCCTCTCCTCGCTCTCTTCCTCCCTTCCCTCCTGCGTCTAATTCTCAAAGCTCAGCACTCCCCGCATGCCTCTATACTGAGAGGGGGAAAAAGTGATGGAGCAAGAAAGGGAAGAGGAGGAGCGCAGTTGTTAGTGCGCCACAGAAAATCTCACCCACTCCCCCACCACCACCACCCCCCCCCACTCTCTCTCTCTCGCTCTCTCCCCTCCTCCCCTACCCAATTGATGACAAGGAGGGTTTTTATTGAGTAGCTCCTCAGCCAATGAGCGCACAGTGCCGGGAAATACAGCAGTGGAACTGCACCGGCTCTGATGCTTGTGCTGATTTCAGTGTGGTTAGGACAATGTTAATCTATGCGAGTGTTTTCTCTACCCACTGCCTGATCTGAGTACACCTCAGCAACACCTTTCAGCCGAGGAAACTCTTGTTTGAAGGGTGTCCACTTCTTGGACAGAAACACCCTCAGGTGAAACTGGGACCTAGCAGCACTGGGGGTTTTAAGATGTCTTTTGAGAGTGGGATGAACCAAAGTGCAGATTGTTAAGATTTTCCTTTTCTTCCTGTCACGAGCATATCTGACCCTGTTCTCTGCTTCCACTCCTTGTTTAGGAGGCGGCACATCTCTCTTCAAGGTAAGCAGCATTTCTTCCTCATCCTCCTGTCTAAGACAGCATCATCAGTTACTGGGGCTCTGCTGCATGCCAGGTTGTCACAGAGGCACCTAGCCTCATTACACACATCCTGTCTGAATGTGGAGGGGAGAAAAAAAAAACCTCTGCAGTGAGAGAGAAAGATAGACTAAATGGCTCAGGGGTAATTAGAGCAGACAGTGTTAGCGTCTCAATTTAATGCAGTCTTAAATCTGCCAGAGTGGAACTTTTACATCATGCCGGTAAGTCCTCAAGCCTGGTGCGTAGCCGTCATGTAGTGCTGCAGTGTAATGTTACATACCAAAAACAAACGTGCGTGTGTGTGTGTGTGTGTGTGTGTGTGTGCGTGTGTGTGTGAGGGAATTTCTTCACTTTGCAGAAACACTTCTAATCTACGCGTAGAAACTGATTCAAAGTGTGACACGCGTGGATTTTGAACATTTTCCCATACACGCTGCTTGGCTTTACAGCGTGGAAGTCTTTAGGTGGATGATGAGAGTCAGCTCACTGTTATACAGTAAAAGCTCTGAGGGAGTGTGTGCAAAGTCAAATCTGCTGAGCCAGCAAGAGTGAAGGGACCCTTCTGCAGAGCTCACTGTGTTCGTATGAGTCTGTGTCGCCCCATTAGCTGTTAAAACCGACAAATTTATTCCGAGTCCATTTCTCTAAATTTTAGTAAAGTATTCTGACTTTGCTGACTGTATTGGAATGCGGTTGAACGTAAAGCTCCCGTCAACGTGCCGTAGAATTTTGCGCATTACAGCCTCTGATGGACACTGATTACACTGTAGCTTGAAATTTGCATCCTTTTCTTGTCATTTAGGCTGCACGTTCTCATCACCAGGCCTCACGGACACCTCCCATGTGAATATTCCTGGTTTGTTTTGTTTTTGTTTTTCTTCCCTCTCAGATAATAAACGTTTTGTTTTCAGCCATAGATTTGGATGAATAATCTTTCTTGGTACTGTATGTTCTTTGGGGCTGGTTGTGATGCAGCAGTGTGAACAGATCAGGTGATGCAATAGGTTCTTCATTCCCCAGGGGTGTTATGAGTACATGACTGGGACACTCCTAAGTGTGCGAGCCAAACGAGGACTTCCTTTTGGCATCAGCAGAGGTGGATCGAGGGGTGTGTAGCTGCAGTATGTCTGTGGTTACACACTCACACTGGCATGCGTAGCTTTTCTGTCCCACAATGACTTGCCTTGGTGCATTTTGTGCTGCAATAAAACGGTTTCAGAGTAGCAGGGTAGCGCGTTTTCATATAGCAGATGCTCATACCTGCACATATAAAGCTTATGCTCATATATATATCAATACGCACTTTATATGTTAATATGTTTCCCTTCTATTGTCTCTTTTATTAACTGCTTGAAGCGATATATTAACAGCTTGAAGCGATATAAACGATGACAAACATTCTGTGGAGAGATAATATCATTTTGCATCTAAAGTTTTGTTTTCTTGCTGATCTGGCTTTCAGCGGCACGCTGAGAGAGGATTAATCATACTGCACAGTTTTGCAGCCGAGCTTGGTGTGTGGTGATGAAGTCAGCATTACATTTCTCAGATGAGGTGATGTTATAAGGTGTCCCTTTACAAAACTGCAGTACTTAGTATCCTTTATTAACATATGCAAGCGAACAAACCTTCTTTTTTTTTTGCCATTCTTGTGGGGATATCGGTCTGTTGGTTGGCCTACCACTTTGGTCCAAACTCTCAACATCTATTGGATGGATTCTCAGACCATCATGATACAGATAGGTGCAGATAGGATGATAGGCCTAACTATCTCCACCCACGCTGGGTCAATGATATTAATGATTGATACCAGAAGGTTTAACATCCACCTTCCATGTGTATACTGTATGTGAGGCTTAAGTGGCTTGGTAACAGTGAAATCAGTGAAATCAGTTGACGGGTGTAGGAAATGTGAATGTCAGCAGTGTTCAGGTTTTAGACTAGTTCTCGCAGTAATCGGGAGCCCTCCATTTGAGCTCCTCTAACTTTCTCCATCGCAGCTCCTCCTGAGGAGAGGTGATCATGCCCGGAGCACTTCTGCTGCTTGATGGTTCATGAAATGGGATTCTGTGCTGCAGCCTATAATCCTGTCCTCACTAAATTGAGATCTTCTTTCACAGGCTGTCAGGTGCATAAATGTACATGAAGCACGCTGTTATTGTTGTTCATTCATGCTCCACACACAGTCCTCTCTGTGTACTGTAGGTAATACGCAGTGGTATCAGTTCACTAAACGGCATTTTTTTGTATTGAGGGACATTTTGACATCTAGCACAGACAGTGATGTCATGAGAGGTGTTTCCTAGACTTTGAGAACTTCCCTTTGAAAGTTGCTGAGCTGATGTCTGCTGCAGTGCGTTTTCTGTCAGTCAAACGCCGTCAGTACACTTCTCTGCCTGAGGATGTGTTACAATGGATTTGTTTTAAGGTTTGCCCTGACTACAAAAGGAAATGTGTGTCATCATATAGCTCGGGTATTGAACTTCTGGCCTTTTTTTTTTAACCCTAACTGCACTCAGACTATGAGAAAGACGATCAACAACCCAGGTTTGTGGGCAGTTTGTATATCCGAAAAGAAACAGATGTCAAGGCTAGACTTTCAGAGGCCCTGAGATGAGGGTAGCCAAGAAAACAGCATGTCAAATCTGTGACAGAGGGAGATGGAGGACGTACACACACACAAGAAGAGAGGCAGCTTGAAAGGGAAACAATCATTGCAGCTCCACTGAGAGCTCAAGCTGCAACAATTAGTCAATTAATCAATCAGCAAGTTAAAACTGCGACCATCATCTGGTCACAGCTTCTCTAATGTGATGGTTTGTTGCATTTTCACTGTTTTGCGTCACTATAAACTGACATTTCAGTAGGTTGCGTGAAACTGTAATGAGCTGAACTATCTAGAGAATAGTCAGCAAAAAAAAGGTCTAATATCTGTTTTCTGAAGAGGAATCCAGGATGAAATAATGAAGATAGAAAATGGAATTGATTTAAAGCTGCTCAAATCAATGCTTTTATTAATCGCCGCTCACATAATGACAAATGACACCTCAGATGTCACGCGTAGTGACAAACAGACAGAGGATTATCACTCTCTTGACTCAAACACTAAACGTGTTGGCTTTATGGTCTGCAACTTTACTGTTTTGGTTAACTCTCCCTGCTGCTGCTGCCATCGGCATCGTTTCCAGGCAGTGAAAAAGCTCTGATACCGAACGCCACCTGCTCATCAGCAAATGACAGACATGAAGTTAATCTGGTGAGCACGGTGGGGCATTTAACTTTTGATCACATCATCACGCGGTAGATAAATGTTTAAGTGTGTTTCCACGATGGTGAAAAAACACAACATCATATGACATTACCGTAGTCTGCTTCCTCCTTTATTTACAAAAGAAGCCTGTGACTATAACGACCATAGTTTCAGCCCGACCTCCGCCATCTTGAGCAGAGCAGGATCAATACCTTTCAGCAGATCAATTTTGAGTGCTTCATGGGTGAATTAATATATTTAAGTACCAGATTCAGCAGCAATAGTCGGTAGGTCTGTTTCTGTGCTGGCTATATGCTGTACTACTGTTAAATTAAAAGCTAAAGCTGATGTCAGAAGGGGTAAAGGAACGTTTTCACCTTTTCATGTAAGATAAACAGCAGCTCATTTGCTGCTCTTGAGTCATTTGTATCAGTGCTAGACAAGTAGTAAATATTTAGTTTTGTAATAACAATATATCAAATTGACAGTGTGAATGGGGTCATTTGCAGTGAAGAACCTACAGAGAATTGCTACTTGAATATGCAGCTCCTTTGGGCTTTACACACCTTTTAGTGAGTTTTAGCTCATTGTTTAACTGTCCAGCCTACAACTTACTGCTCCGATGTGTTTTTGTTACCTTATATTAGAATGAACCTCTTAAAGGGACAACATGAACAGGTTCTCTTCCAAGTTTCTACTGTAGCCCAGTGTGAACAAACCAAACACTTGCCATACAGATAGGTATAGGTCTCCTACATGCTTGCTATGGGAGTGTGACGTGACCGTATTTAGATGGCTTCGGACTGCAACCTCAATGCTAGATGTTGAAAAACAGCAGCTGTAACAGCACAGATTATTAATCAACAGAAAAAACTGATCAACTGAGCTAACAGAAAGCAATATGAGACGATGCATGTTCGATTCAGTGTGTAACCACTTAAATTATGATTGATTGTTACATTTTTACAACATGACTGTTTCAATCAAAGTTTTAATTCCACTGATTGTGATAAACGTGGATTAATGTAATGATTAATCATGTTAAACAGGGAAGTGAAAGCATATGGAAGACAGAGCGGACAGATGGCGGGGAGAATAAGGGAAATGCCTGAATTAAAATAGCATCGAAAGTTAAGTGTTTGTCCCAGTGTCCTGGTTTGACCGCGACATTTAAATAAAGTGCTGATCTCGCTAAAAGCTGATCATGCCATGGTCACACAGCCAACCAGATATGTTGAAATCATGGTCACGCAACCCTTAACCCAGAGACTAAGAGTTGTTGTTAGGTAACAATGAGCTATGAGCTAATGTGGGGGGAAGAAAAAGGTATATAAACAGGTGAACTGTGCGGGTAAAATCAGACAATCTCAAACCTCTATGAAGACTAACATCTCTATGAGGAAGAAGAAGAAGGAGGGTACCAATAGAACAAAGATTGAAGGCGCTGACATGCCCATAGGGGCCTATGGGCCTCCATTATGGGTTGGAACCAAATCCTGAAAATTCCCATCTAACCCCTGCAGCATCTACAGCAGTTGATACTCATGAGTTTTAAGATATTTGGACTCTTTCTGGTCGGGGAAGACAGTAAGCACCTAGACTAAACATCTTCATTTCAGCCCATAGCATGAAAAAAGATAAGAGTTTATGAGAGCTTGCAGTGATAATCAGACTAATCTTTGCCACTTTGAAGTGAGGGCTGAACAGGCCTCCTGTACCGGAGTGCCTGCGAAACAAGTAGTTTCACGCTAAAAGCATGCCAGTAACAGTGATACAGTAAGTCAGTATACTGACTTTATGTTGAGGTCTCTTTAAAGCATGCAGAGCCATTTTAGTGTGGCCTGTATATACACAGTGCCCTCGCATGGTCATTCTGTGTCCTGCACTCTTAGCTGACTGATGCAGAGGTTTAATAACCAAAACAACAGCACCATTAAAGAAATACTGTTTCTATTCCTGAACTGATATTTGGAATCGCACAAAATGGAAGTAATTCATTAGTACAGTGACAGAACAGGCTTTTTCTGCCTTTTTGTGGGTTGATGCAGAGTGCAGACTTATTTTTCAGGATTCGCTGATGAAGGGCTTTCTTAATGATACCAATTTGTCTTCTCCTCTCCAGCACCAAACCCCTGACAGATTTAGAAATTTGCTGGAGCAGAAAATGGAAGATGCCAAGATTGACACATCTGGCTCTCTGCATTCATTGATGGAGACTTTATTAATGCGGCCTTAAAAGTTTTTGCTTCCAAATGCATCCACATCACTTTATGTGTGTTTTAATGCGGCACAGAGGGTAGCATAAAAATTATTGCTCACTGTTTAATTAGCGAGCGTCTCGAATAAAATCTGATGTGGAATGGTTTCAGGGCCAGAGGAAAAGAAGGGGAAATGTAGTAAGTCTGTGCAGACGGATCAGATAATTACTTACTGAACTCGTGTCCCTTCTGGCTTCTCTTTACTCAGTGCTGCTCCGCCATGTTGCCCCAGATCTATGCAATTGGGGAACACATCCTTCATCGGTGGGGACATGTATTCCCTCCCTCTCTGTCTCTAAATGTCGCTCTCTCTCCCTCCCTTCTGCTCAATGAATGCACCAATATCACCAGCCGGCCAGGCTATTTTCAGCACCCAGAGAATGAAGAGTGTGTGTAGTGTGTGTGTGTAGATGCACATATTGGTGTGTTTGTTTGTTGGTTTCAATCCTAATGATGTGTACAATTGATCTGTATTTGTGTTTATGGTGCAGAGAGAGGACCAGAGGGAAGGAAGAAGACAAATGTCTTAGAGAGAAAAGTGTTAGATTGGTTCAGTCGGAGAAACCTTGAGAGGAAATGCTTTTCTCTGGTCACATTAGAGCGAGTCATCAGTCCATTCATAGTAACAGCAAACTTGAAGGACAGTCACTGTCACACCGTCAACTCCGGAGAGGCAGATTTGTCATATTTGTGATGTGAATGACGGAATCTTTGCAGTCAAATGACTGTAATGCGTTACAGCTGTTCGTACGGTTCAGCTACAAGGAAAATGAATGTTCCAATTTTTGTCATAGGCGAACATAAACGCAAAATGTCACACCTTGTCTTTTCCTTTGATGACTGGTGACTGTTTCACTTACATTTGTCATGAACGCACGGAAATGTAGTAGTTTGCAGTAGTTTGCATTTAAGCTAATGTATGTGAATGAACTCACAGGGGAAATTTAGTAGAAAGACGTTACGCAGTTAATCACTTCCGTTAGTTTTACCCTTGTGGTTGGAATTTTCCACTTGTTATATGATGGAAGTTTGATGATTTCATTGCTCGAAAGATGTATGTTCCCCAAGTAGTGTCTTCAAGATTCATTCCGTATTCTTATTTTCATAAATAATTTGAAATGCAGATTTTAAAGAGACCTCCCCCCTACAGTATGCGGACAGCCCTGATTAAGCTGGCACAAGAGGGGGTTGTCAGCTGTTGTATCTCCCCTGGTCACTCTTAGCTCACTTTGCATGCTCTTTTCTCAGTTTAACATGATTCAGCAGCAGTTTTCAGCAGTTTTTTTTTTTTTTTTTCCTGTAACCGTTTATCCTCATCGGGGTTGTGGGGCAGCTGGAGCCTATCCCAGCCAGCACTGGGAAAGAAGTGGGGTACACCCTGGACAAGTTGGCAGTTCATAACAGTCACATCCATTAATACCATTTGTTTACATTGCTCATATCGGTAATTTCCACACACCACTGTTAAAACGAGTTACTTTTCAGCATGCTTTGCCTAATTGGCAGATCACAGAGGCCGCTGAATGACACGCCAGGAGAAACATTTAAATGTCACAGCAGGAAAAAGTGAAAAGTGTAAATAATGAGAGTAATGATGGCTGAGGTTAATTTAGCTGCATCAGTTTTTCAGAGTCCTGGTGGCTCACTGTCACACTGTCACGGTTTACTGGGACAAACAAAGTCATTGTTATATAACACCAATTCTTTTTCTACTATGACAGGTTAAAAAAAATGTGTGCTGTGTATCCCTGTGCAAATTTGGGCACAATACACTTCATTGTGAGTGTAACCTGGTCCATGAGTAACTTTACCGTGTGCTTTGCTTTCTGCCACATTATTATTTATTTTCATTATACAGTATATATTATCTTTGTTTTTTTCCCAATGAGGGGCGTCACATTCTCACATCTTCCACATATGAGCTTAAATAGACATTTTACATATAGCAGAAGCTATTCTGACATACAGCAGGAAATGCAGAGGTGTAATTAATCATCATAATGACTGCGTGCTTTTTAATTTAGCCAATCACGATGGCTCCCAGTCATGCACGTGTTTTCACCCGTGTTGCCTGATTAGACACCTTCTGCGTCTGTGTCTGCAAACAGGGCTTGATTTTAGGTTTCTATCTCCTTACTGTCACTCTTGTTGCGACTGTTAGGGTGGGACAAATTAAACTTTCATCCTTTTTATTCGAAAATGGAGCTTGTTGACAGCACAGCACATCCCAACCACAACCTGAACAGATAATAATCAGTCAGAATAAGTCACATCACCTCAAAATGAACCATCGACCATCCTGTTAGTTCCATTTGTGCTTTTCCTGTTATGACAAATCAAAATGTTTGTTGTTTGTAAATAAAATTACCTAGTCTCGTTTCAGTGAAGCCATGTATAAAGGAACATAATTATGATAAATTATTGATTTAATATACAACTTTAAGGGGTGTAATGGTGGTTTAGAGGTTTAAGGCTCTACTATCTAACACCATTATGCCCAGTTTCAGTCAAGTTAGAGTGAAAAGCTGCCGTCAAAGCGCAGGAGTTCTTCGGCGACAGCCATCAACACACTTCTCGGCAAATCCGACCCGGTGTTTACAGGCACACATACACACATGGGCTAACACCGTCACCTTGTTGACCAACTGCTACTTCCATCCAAACACTGCAGCTGATGTACAGAGCCAACTCTGACCATATGGTGCTTTCTGTTTACTGTTGTTTACGCTGCAGTACTGATGGGCCGGAGTATGACCAGTGCTCTAAGTGTGTGTGTGTGTGTGTTTGCGTGTGTGTGTGTAATTGTGTAAGACATGCAGAGACAGAGATGGTAGGGAGACGGAAAGAATGACAGAAGTAAAAGATAAAAGCAATGAAAAGAGGTAGTGAGGCATGGCAGGAAATGGAGGAAGAGGCTGAGCAGCTGACTGTTGGACAAACTGCCTCCTAGCTTCGTATTTCTCTGTTACACCCCTGCATTGCAGCACTCCCTGCAGGAGCTGAGAGGGTGCAGTCTTTTCCACATCCTCTGTGCTGCCTCAGAGGAGACAAATCATTTTTGCCCAAAACGTCCCAACACAACACGGCACGGATGCACGTCAGCAGCAGCAGTTCTTTGCATATGTTTGTTATCTGGGGCTTTGATAGTTGTTGTGTTGCTCTTATTGACATCCCAACGCAGAATAGTCCTGAGGCCTGACTCATCCTTTCTAGAGAGGGCAGCGAGCAGAGCGAGAGAGAAAGGGAGAGCTTTACTCATGAGCTGAGGAAGTGAGAGAGCCAGGGAAGGACTGGAGCATCCCACAATGCACCGGGAGTCCAAGTGAACCAATCCTACTGTACTACCACTGCTTCGGTTAATAATGCAGCTGCATTGTGACCTTGCACTAAACTCTGCCGGGCACCGAAGCTGCTGAGTCAGTCGTGATTTATCAAATCTGGTCAAGAACATTAGCTGATTGCACCTGGTGCCCACATCCAAATATATTTTTTTCATTAATTTGTAAGATTACTTTTTTCTTAAAATACAATTTTAAGAATTCAAACTTATTGTTCATGCTGCATTTCTTGTTCAACTTCAAGGCGGCTATACAACCTATACATTCATGAGTTATATGAAGAAAACCTATTAAAACATACAATACTTTTTACATTTTGAAGGACAAAAATCGATTTACTGATTAAATATAGATGCTTTCTATTTTGTGATATATTGTATGTCTTTTTTTTTATTGTTTTGTCTTAAAAGCATAGACAGTAGAAAACATAAACGCCACCCACAGGTTTCTGAAGAGCTTGTTGTGAAGCCCAGAATGTGGTGGCTCTGGCCGCCACCATCTTGGCAGTCCTGCCTCTTCTGGCTCCCCACTAATCCAAAAATGGGCAGAGATGTGGAGTGTGCTTTGTGCTGAGGCAGGCTGAATGAAGCCCGGGTGCTCAAGCAAGCCACCTGCAATGGCACCCAACTGTCAATCAAAGCAGCCAGGCTGTTAATTATGCATAAGTTTCAGCCTTAATATAATCTGAATCGTGAGTTATATAAAAATTCAGCCTCAGTACAGCTGTCGGGGAAATTATCTAAAGAGACCAAAACTTTTTTTTTGTACCAGGCTGTAAACATGTTTATTTCTGCTGTTAAGTTGGGCAACTTAATATAGGGGCTTATGGAAATTGACTTGTTTTGTAGTCAGCCTCCTGTGGCTGTTCAAGGTACTGCTTAATTTCACATCCACAGAGGTTGCCGCTTCGTTGAAGTGACACAAAGCCTCCTGCAGGCCCAGTGCTGAAACTTACAAGCAGTTTTATGCTTTTCATCACCCTATGTGCATTAACATAAATGGACTGAAATCTATGTTAATTTTGCCAAAAAAATGTCACTCAGATTATTTTAAAATTTTTTTTTTGGCCTTTTCAAGCTTTATTTCACAGAGACAGCTGAAGAGTGACAGGATATGTGGGGAGAGAGAGATGGGGAATGACATGCGGGAAAGAGCTACAGGTCGGATTTGAACGCTGGGCCCCGCAGCAGGGACTGAGCCTTTGCACATGGGGCGGCTGCTCTACCGACTGAGCTAAACGCCGCCCTCTCCCAATGCAGCCTTGTATGATTTTCTTAAACGTCATAGTAATGTTGCTATTAGATACATCAGACATCTATTGACTCTCTCTCCCTCTCTCTCTCTTGAATACTGCTATCCGGTTTGGCTCTCTTCCATTAACATTTTCTCCATTCTTACTGTCCTGTTTGCAATTTATTTCACAATGCAGCCTGGGTTTGTCGTGTCCTAAATCAGCTTTTGAGTGAATTAAGTTATTGTTGTTGCCAAGTTTGCTCCTCTGACAATGCAGATTTACAGTGAGTGCTGCCACACTGAGCATTAAATGCCATTCTATAATTACTGACCGAAACTTTCCATTGAGACAGCACAATAGATCAGTGAGCTGGGAGCATGTCCTTTCCCTCCTTAGCTCCTCTGCTGACCATAGCCTCTGAAGGTGGTCTCTAAAGAAGCATTTAATGGCCTAAGAAGTCATTCCGCTTTTACCGCTTCCTGGTCTTTATGTCATTCCAGGCTAACAAAATAAAAACATCTAGAAAGATAATCTGGTAAAATGTCTAGCTGTGTCTGAAGGTAATAAAATCTCCCTTCCAGCATTCCATAATTTCACTTATTAACACAATTAACTCCAGTAAATCACTGAGAATATGACACTGCAGCTACAAGATAACATTAAGTGAAATCCACAGTTGGTGTGGGTCTTTATTAGTGTTAGACTTGCTTGTCGTTTCTTACCTTCAGAATGCTTTTGCATGCGTTTCCACATGTATGCAGTCCTCATGCTAAGCTAAGCTAAATGCCTCCAGGTGGAAGTGACCTCTCATTCATGAATTATTGTCCCTTTATATTCCTGTAAATAAAACCGCATGGCAAAACATTAAAATGATGACAATGACAGCTGATACTGAAAGCTGATGAGAAACTATAGAAATGGACTACCCTGTGGGCTGTTAGCTTGTTAGCTAGCGCCACCATTTGTGTTTACCACCATCTCCACGTTATTTCATACACTTTATGCGTTTTGTTGGTGAAACTCTCAGAAAGAACGACAATAGCATATTTTCCAAAATGTAAATGAAGTTTCAGATGTGGTTTATGTTGACTTGCTGTGACAGAAAGCTCCTTAAACTGAAAACCAGCGACGTTACCCTCTTATCTTCATGCTGCTGCTTTAGTTCTCGCCCTGTCTGCCTGTCATCCCTTTCACTCCCATGGCGTCTTCGCCTTACTCACCTCAGTCTGTCGAAATTCACCCAACTTCTAACTAGAGTTGTGTAGCTCGTCGACAGCAAGGTCGCTCGACACTGATGAAAATGCTTGGAGACTCTGATAAAAGAGAAAACCATTAAACATAGCCAAAAACGTATAATTAGAAGCGAGTGAGATATCCAGCCTTAATGAAGCAAAAGTCCTTGGTGATCCTTGGAGTTGCAGCTAGACAAGTTATATTTGAGAGGAGAAGTCTTTGTCACTTTTATGTTTGGAGAAAAAAAATTGGAAGTGTTCATAACTTTGCAGTATATTGTTTTAAAAAAAGGAGTCTGTGATGCAGCAGTTTTGTGTGAGATCCCTGCCCCCCACTGGCAGAAAAAACTCATTGCATTGTGAGTGAAGCGAGAGGAGCCACCTCACACCGGCTCCTGACAGCTGCTAGCTGAACATGAGCACACAGAAAGGTATTTCCCCAAGGAGAGTGAGGAAGGGAAGAGGGTTTGAGCAGCAAGCAAGGGGAGTGTGTGTGTGTGTGATTGAATGCTGGAATTGAAAGGGACTCAAATATGTGCAGAAGTATGAACACTTTCATGCATTTGTTGATTTGAAACCAGTTCATCTTTCAGGGTGATCAGAACCAGACTATGAGGGCGTTCTCACATCCAAACCCTGATGCTTTCGCTTCCACGCGTGCAAACATTTTCCGTTCGCACGGCAGATGTTATGTGATGGAACGGTTTGAGTTCCACACTGTGGGCTGCGTCTTTTGTTTGCGCGGTAATTGGAGAAGATGCTTTGCAATCTGCTCGCTTCCAATTATCATTGACGAGTCTCCTGAGGGATCAGTGAAAGGCAGACAAGTTGACCTAATCATTCTTGGTGTCAGTTGTTGGTTTCTGAATGGCTTTAACAAGGAAGGGTCTCTTCGGAGGTTTATGTCACACTTCTGAGATCAATTGTTGGGATCCAATTAATTGCATAAGCTCAGTGTGATGCCATTTGGAGCTGATGCGATGAAGTCAGCACACCCTTAAGAGTTCAGTCAGCCCTCCTACTACCTACCGTGCTTGTTCTCCGTGTCTCATCTGTGCAAACTGTGGCTTTGTGCAAACACTCACCCACCCTCCCTCTCACCCCAAAGCTTGTGCATATTGATCTTTTACAACTGCCCTCCTATGCTAGACCAAAGCATGGCATGCTGCAATCATCTGTGTGAGCAGCATCACAAATGAGGCTGGGGAAAGAGAGAGAGAGAGATCGAGAGAGAGAGACAGAGGGACAGAGAAAGAGAGAAAGAGAGAGAGAGAGAGAGAGAGAGAGAGAGGGACAGAGAGAGAGAGAAAGAGAGAGAGAGAGGTAAAGAGGCTGTGTGCATGAGTACACTGAGGGAGAGACAGAGATGGAGTAGGGAGGTGTGTGTGATGGGAGGGTGGAAAATGGGGGAGATGGTGTGCATTGGAAGCGGAGGAGGAGGAGGAGGAGGAGGAGGAGGAGGAGGAGGAGGAGGAGGAGGAGGAGGAGGGGGTGTAGTGCTGCAGTGGAGAGAAGTGAGAGGAGACTGCAGTCTCTGCTTATGGGAGAGATCGGACTATGTTACCACAGCTGTGAGGCACCGAAGCCCATACAGTTATTGATATTGGATGGGCCACCTCACAAAGGGGAACGCCAAATCTGACTGGTGAGTTTTCTTTTCATAGATTTTATTTATTTATTATTTATTTATTTATTTATTTTGAATGAAGCTGCAGTTATGTGACATGAATGAAATCAAAACGCTCAACTAGGAGACAGCTATTGAGGATGTCCCCTGCATTTTTTCAAACTAAGTGAGTCATGAAACTATTACACTGGAGGTGTTTTATCTGTACCTGTGTATCGCCGTGAATCAGGATGTGTCCGAGCCTCTTTTTTTTTTTTTTTTGTCTCCCTTTTGAGGCTGAGTGATGTTGGCCGGTGATGAGCTGCAGAAATCAAAGGCAGATAAGGACTGAGTGCTAATGGCACAGAGGTAAACACTAAGCTAAAACAAGCCGAACAGGGGCCAGCTATGGATATGTGTTGGTGTATTTTGCATTCGGACACGATCTTTGCTCATTTCAATGCCAACCGAAGACATATGTTAAGTTATGAAAGTTGGTAGTTCCCGAGTTGGATCAAAAATGCTCAAATTATCCAGAATTTTGTGTTTATCGCAGCTGCTGACATGTTTTTATTAGAGGTGATGATTTCCTGAGTGATGAAACATAAGTGACTGTTATGTTTTTGGGAGGGATCCCTGCTGCGGCTAAAACTTTAATTATAATCATCAGACATGGTAGCAGAGTAGAGCAGTCGACATTCATATCATGCCCATTCCCACCGCTCAGACAATGACTTGACACTGGCCTTGAGCCAATTGGTTATTTGATTGGCTGGTCACCTCGACTATAGGCAGGTTGTGGGCAATCCTGGATAGCTGATAGACACTATCAGGATTGCTTAGCAACAATATTCTGCTGGCCCACAGCACACAGGCCTTTACACCGTACTGTATGTGAACGACACACATTTGACCACAGATCCTACGTTACAGCGAGACAAAGGGTGCGAGGCCGTGAGAAAATACACATGTCGGGATGCAATACGTATCGATCTGTGGCATGTGAGTCAATGAAGATGAGGTTACATCATGATCGTGTTTGTCAGACGTTGACAGAGAGGTCTGATCTTTCCCTTTAATGTTATGATAGAGGAGAACTCACGCGCACGGTGAGATTTTTTTATTTTTTTTTGGGGACAAAAATGTCTCTACAGAAACTCACTGTATATCATTCTTACCTGACACATAAAGATGTTTGTGTTTGTGTGTGGTGGTGTTTGTGTTCGCATCTGTGAAACCCTACACTCGGCTGTTGTCCTTGCTCATTTAAACAGCGGATAGGAATTGTCTGTCTTTTAAACTGAGACAGATCATTTTCTTTTAGTGCTTTCAGAGGAAGATAAAAACAAAAATCCTCTGGGTAGCTCTGAACATTTGAGAGCTGTAATGATACACACACACGCACACACACACAGTGCCACAGTCACACACTCAGGCACAGACACACAATATGTGTTGAGTGTTTTGTCCTTTTTTTAAGATTTCATATCTCCCTCTCCTCTTTTCATGCTTCATGCCTATGCTACCTCCACACAGCGCTTGCTTAACAGTTGCGATATTAAGCTACTTGAGGAAGCAAAAAAAAAATTCACGACCTTTTCTGCAAAACACTTTTCTCTCTTCATTCTTGCCCCTGAAGCAAAAAAAACAAACATGGAGATGCTATAGCTGCAGAACAAGTAAATGGTTGCTAAGTTGCCAATTATTCTTTAACATTATGTTTGAGCTGGCAGGAGGCATAAAAGCATAAAAGCAGCATCCAAATCACAGCAGATCTTAAAATAATACCAGCTTATCAGACTAGTGACTTCCAGAAATTCATCATACTGCAGTAAAAATATCGAAACCATTCAGCTATTTTTTGCTCTCATTACCGCTGTTTCAAGTAATCTAATAAGTGACCGCAAAGTGGAGGATTTCATTCCCTCTCCACACCAAATTAAAACACACTGATTCTGATTAAATCCACAGCCAACTGATGCCACACTTGTCAAACGTGTCCAGTTATCGGCAACATATGTATTTCCGTTTGGTGAAAAATAAAACACAGCACGCCTCATTTAGACCAGAACATCAGCATGTTTGTGCAGCAAATGCTAATAGTATCCTGGTGCCACTCATAGTTAAGCCAGGAGAGAGAGAGAGAGAAAAAAAGGTGAATAAATCATCTAATTCTCATTTGAGGCTGGGAAGTAAATTGATCTTCTCAGCTGTTTGCAGTGGATTGAATTTCCAAAGGATAAAAACGGTGACCCACTGTGAAGGTGTCACTTCATTCATTTCATTATTCTCTGATGGTGGTGACACTTAGACGAGCTGCAGCAAAAGATGAATCAACCATAAAAATCTGTTTATCTACCGATATTGTTATTTCCTTTTTGGATACAATACAGTTGTCAGCTGTTAAATCACGCTTCAACTGCTTCTTCAACATTTCATTCACACACTCCATACCAGCTCCTATTCCTATTTACATGAATAAGTAACAACTGTCCAACTATCCCAGTGTGCACATTGTGGACGGCAGCAAGTCGGGACTGAAACTCAGACACATAACCCCCCCCCCCCCCCCCAAAAAAAAAATCAGCTCTCTTGCTTTCAAAGTTTGATAAGATGGATAACAGTCTCATGTGTGTAGGGAGGACGGACGGGAGACGACCAAGGACACTCGTGTTGTTGTGAGGTGAGACAGTTAAAGGGGTAGTTTGACATTTTGAATCCGAATGAGAACAGGGTAGGAAATATATATCCGCTTCATGGGGAAAGTTAAATGAGAAGATGGGCACCAGTCTCATGTCTGCAGGAGTCAGTAAGCTTGGCTTAACATAAAGCCTGGAAAGGTGTTTGAAAGATGAGCCAGGCTCTGTCCAGAAGTAACAATATCTGATCCACCGGCACCTCTACAGCTCACTAATTGATACATCGATACATGCATCTCATTAGTGTAAATTAATAATGAGATGCATGCAATAATAAAAACAACAACAACAAGCAGGCTGTTAAATTTGGTTTGCTTTGGACAGAGCTACCCTAGCTGTTTCCCCCCCGGTTTCCAGTCGTCACGCTTAGCTCAGCTGGCTGCCTCCTGACTCTAGTTTCAAATTTAACAGACAGAAATGACGCCGTAAAGGTATCCACCATCTCTGTTATTCCCCTAACAACTGAGCCACCATCTACCTCGGTTGCACCCGTTTGAGGGAGAACTCATTTGAAGCAACATTGTGTCACTTTTCTACCGTAAAACAACACAGTCTGACTGAACTGTAGTCAGGTGAACCTCATCTCTTGTTCTCACACTATGTAACTTGCTTCGGTTCCGATCATCTGCAAGAAGCACGTAACACTTGACGAAGTCACACACACCACCAGCTATTTTGCTCATTTTGGTGAAAGTGGATCGTACGTAATGGAGGACAACATTTTTTTCTGCTTTCACTCTGATACTCAACAGAGTTTATAAAGTAGACTGCTGCTCTCTTTGGGTCTCCTTCAGTTTTGGCAGATCACTGCGTTCAGATGGAGGAGGAGGTGCTGGTGCTGGTGGTGGGTGGGTGGGGGGGGGGGACCTCACTTCACTTTCTGCTCATCCTTCACACAGACAGTAAATTCTCACATCATCAGCATAATGGATGCGGATTTAGTCCCGACTTCCACGGCTTTTATATCCTGCGAGGTTTCTCAGTGGAGAATTTGTGCCCATTCACAGAGACGATTTCTGTTTAAACCTTCACTAACGATGAACATTGTTGATTGTGATGACTCCCAGGCTGTGTGTTTATACGCCCCTCCATCTTTCACACAGCCGAGGAGCTTCGTTGCGGCTCTTGATCTCATCATCTCTCAAACAAATGGGAGCATCTTCATCAATTAGCCAAGTACTTAAGGAGCAGCAATACATCGGGAATGAGCATACGCTTTTAAGTAGGACTCATTTTCTTTTTTTTCCCATCATCGGCTCATCTTTTTTGACCATTTTTTGCATTTTTGCCTGAAGGAATAGTTCAGTGGTGTTTGTGGAATATGCTTATTCGCTTCATTTCCAAGAGTTGGAACTGTCACCTCCTTTTAATTATGGAAATGAAGTCGGGAGATGATTAACTTAGCATGAAGATTATAAAGACAAACAGCTAACCTCACTTTAAAGATGTCTTCACACAGGACACTTCCTGTGTGAAGACATCTTCATTTTCTCTTTACACGGTCCCAGTTTGACCCCTGGACTGTTGCAGTCAATGTGCCACCTGCTCAGACATTAGGTAACACAAAACATTTCCTTGTGCTCAAGTTGAAACATTTTCAGCTCATGCAGACACATTTCCACCCCGGTTTGCTGACTGAACACACCCGAAGGCTCACTAACAACTTAACGCTGTGTCTTCATGCTGTCTTTGTGAGGTTGCCAGGTAACCAGTGCTACAGCCTATAGATGATACACAGATGGATAATCTGCACGTAACTTATGTCTTTCACATTTTAGGCCGTTTGATGACAAAACAAATGTATTTGTGAGCTTTAAAAACACTGGTAGACATATTGTTTCTCCCAGGAAAAATAAACAGCTAGCTGTTTCCCCGTCTTTTTTCTTCTGGTATGTAACACACTTCAGTACGGCCTTTTCCCAAAGGACCACTCAGCCAGACAAAACTGTACAACAGCACTGATGCAACATCTTGTTGCGTTTGAAGTTCAGTAAAATAAGGAGAAAGGAGAAAGCATATCCCAGAATTGTTGAAAGTAAAACAGTCCACGCGGCGTCTAATCCACCCCTTTCTGTTTTATGTGTGTGTGCCTCAGGGACGCTGCATCTAGTCTTTGACAATGAAGTTCAACCTGTTCAGGCCACAGGCCGTGGCAGCCGCCGAGCCCACCGGTGCCACCACAGTGACCATGGCTCCCACCCCGGGTGTCATCTCCACCTCCGCGCCGGAGACCTCTGGCTCTGGCAATAACACAGAGATCAACAAGAATGACATGTTTGAGGAGATCAAGAGCAAATTCTTGAATGAAATTGATAAAATCCCATGTGAGTAATGTCACAGTACAACCCCCACTTCCTGCTGAGATCTGAAATGTGATTCATTTGACAAAAATTGCCTCTTTTTTTTTGTGGGAAACACCAATGTAAATCTCAATTTCGTGTCTGTTTTTTGAAACTGGCAGTGCCTCCGTGGGCTCTGATTGCCATCGCTGTGGTGGCCGCCTTGCTCATGCTTACATGCTGCTTCTGCATAATCAAAAAATGCTGCTGCAAGAAGAAGAAGAACAAGAAGGGAAAGAAGGGAAAGGACGGCTTCAACATGAAGAACATGCAGGGTGGAGAGGTACGATGCTTTGTGCGACTTACATGCTTAAAAGTCAGCGTAACAGGATGTTATGGGTGATATTTTGCCTCTTCCTTTCAATGATAATTGATTATTCAAATTTGATTGCCCTTTATGACGTTTATTGCAGAGTTTTTTTATTCATTTAAAGATGTCTCTAGCTAACCAAATTTGATCTTTTACCAGCAGCTTTTATAGCCCAGGCTGTAGAGGACACAAGGAGAGCTCTCTTCCCCTCCATTTATTTGATGTTGTTGTGGTGATTGTTTAAATGTGTGACGTATTCCATTGTGGCCCATGGTGAAAAATGACACACTTTGCTACATGGTAGAGAGGAATAATGAGCATTATGAAGTGGATAGAACAAAAAGCTGTTCTTCATAACCGAAGATAACAAATGAAGTCCCGAGACCTGCAGACATATTGGGGGATTTTGGAAGCAAAGCACAGTAAATCAGAGGAGGAATGTTAGTACCAATCAGCTAACATCACCATAGATTCTCCGGAGCTCCAGTTAATTAAAGCAATCAATTACTTGTGTCCACATCAGCCCAACACAAGCGCGTCATTTCTCATCATAACTGTGGTGGTGGTGGCGTTGACTGCCTCTCTTTTTGTAGTGTGTTCGGTGTCTTGTGAGTTGAATCTCTTCCTCTCTCTGCTCTCCTCCTTTTTTTTTCACGCTTTGTGTCTGTCTTGTGTGTGCCTCGTGTTTCTTGACTGTGGTGGACTCCTGCTCTACGGTAGGTGGATAGCTCACGTTGATGCCTCTGGCGGAGGGGGGTTTCATGGAATGAGAGTCGTAGCTTCCTTTGCTTATTTTTATTTATTTTTTTAAATTTTCTTTAGCCCCCCCCCCCCCAACTTCTTTATTTTTTTTAAAAATTTTGTTATGACAGCTTGAGAATGTAACAATGGAAAGCTATGATGTGCTCCATAAACCCCCAGAGAGGAGAGTCTAACCATCTAACGCATTGTTCGTGGGACAATGTAACAGTAACTCACCCCAATATGGAAAGTATTGGACTAAGAGATGATATGCAAGACACTTTTTTTTAACACTATTAATCTATGCATGTGGTAAAGGGCATGGTTGGTTGTTTGGGAGACATGGAGACGGTGATGATAAAACTGCATGAAGAGCCAAACACTCGCAAATCTTTCCTTTTTGGTTGTGACACTCGAGGAGGAGGTAGGATGTGGAGACACGGGATGGCCTGAAAAAACATGTCAAAGTCAAGGTCACCTTGGCTTTAATTTAACTACAATAATAACACTGCAGCAATAAGACTACCTTATTCAAATAGCTGGCTGTGCCCTTTAATCCTGAACCATTTATTGTAATAATGGTGAGCTTTTTTTTAATTTCCGGTGCCACATAAATTTAGAAATGAGACGAGACATGCAGGTTACAAAAGTTTGGGATATTTTATCTCGAGTAGGTTACTTGAAAGCCATCTCCTTGCACTGAATCTCATGTCTTATCTGCCTGTTATCATTTTAATATTCACTGGCATTTGCTGTTGTGGGCTAGTTCCTTAGGGGTTTTTAACACCTTTTACAGAAGCCATTTGACAAACTGGAGTAGTTGCTAGTATCTGATTTCATTGGGAAACTGTTTGTTGCATTTGTTACCCCTCTTAGTGGAACTAGCATGCAAAGCCTCCACTGACTCTGGCTGTCACTGTACTGCACAAGCATGTCGAAGGAATTGCCCAAAGATCCAAAAACTCAGAGGACAAGATGTGCAGGAAGAATAAACATGTATTTATGTGTTAGCAATCAAGATTTCTCACTTTGTAAATGATAACTCTAAGGTTATTATCATCAGGTGCTGTGCAGGTAAGCAGTAACCAAAACATGTATCTCCCACGTAAAAAAAAAAACTCCTGGAGCTCCAGTGTCTGTGGCATGCTGGCTGTTGTGGGGAGCCCTGTATTTTGTTCCCCAGTGCCCTGACCTTTAACACCATGTCTTGTCTTGTTACGTTCACACCACAGAAACACCAGGACGATGATGACGACGAGGGAGAGACTGGACTGACGGAGGAAGAGAAAGAGGAAGAGGAGAAAGAGCAAGAGAAACTGGGGAAGCTGCAATATTCTATAGATTATGACTTTGAGAACACAAAGGTCTGTGGTCGCTTCTTATGAATACATTTCACATATTGTCACGCTTTAAAAGAAGTATCAGTATTTTTGAAGCGTCATGAACAATTTCAGACATGTAAAAACTATTTTTCTTGGAGAGTGTCGCACATGTTCCACTATTCTGATATATCATATCTCATCTACAGTACATTTTCCAATATTTGGAGAAAAAGACTGATACCACAATCATGTTTGTAGGCTGAATATGAAGGTATGGCTAACAGCCAGGTATCTTATCTTAGCATAACGAAACATTTGGCCTGGCTCTGTCCAAGGCTAGCAAAAATCCCCCTACCCGCACCTTTAAAGCTTAAAGCTTGAGATAATGTGTACGCTTTAGAAGGTAGTCAGATTTGTTTACCTTTGGACAGAGTCAGGCTAATTCTTTCCCTCTTTGCCTTTATGTTAAGCTAAGCTACCAGGCTGTAGCTGTATATTGAATGAACACATATGAGTTAGATAACAAAGTTATCTAACAAAAGGCCTTTAAGGAGACGGCTTTACTCCTTAAAGGCCTGGTCCTTGCAGATTTGTAGTGAGCTTCTTTATTTTTATTTTTATTTTTTGCAGAAAAAGACAAGAAAGAAATTTAATATGAAAGGTTTTTACTTTAACTTTTTTGTTATAACTATCATGCTCTCAGCAGCACACGGACGCAGTCACAAGAATAAGTTCTTGTTTAAATGTTGATTCAAACAGGAAAACCCCAAAGTAAGTCAGAATAAAGGTGCAAATACTTGAATATATACCCTAATATACTGCCACTGAAACATACACACACACACATACACACACACACACACACACACACACACACACATTTATATATATATATATATATCGTACAAATTTTAAAAAATATTACAGGGACAGAAAAATAAAAATCAGTTTTCAGAAGTTATCGCACTCTGCCACATGTGTGACATTGAAGAAAACCCTCTGATATTCAATTTGTCTTCCGTTGGGCGAGAAGTCTGTGGTGATTGATTGCTTGGCTTAAGTTGTCAGATGATGTATAATAAAAAAATGAAATAAACAATCTTATAAATGTTGGATTTTTTTTGCTTGATAAAATCGTGCCTTCACTTCTCCTATCCTTTGTATCATGCTCACATCTGCACACAGCTCACCGTGGGTATCCTTCAAGCCGCTGACCTCATGAGCATGGATTCAGGTGGTACCTCCGATCCGTATGTTAAAGTCCTGCTCCTACCTGAGAAGAAGAAGAAGTATGACACCAAAGTCCATAAGAAAACATTGAACCCTGTCTTCAATGAGACATTCGTATTCAAGGTATGTCTCGTCAGCATGTGCGTTGGTAAAATGTGTCTGCTGTCGGAGAGTTTAGTGCAGCAGAGGTGTGCATCCTGCTTTACTATGAATCAATGCAGCTGCAAACACAAAGAGAGGCAGAATTCAAACATAGTGAGAAAGTCTGCGTTTTTTACATAGAATGAGCTGCACAAATAATAATCTTCTGCTGACTTGTCTCGTATAACGTGTGAATGTAATAGGACGGACTGTGTCTTGTCAGGTTTCTCAGGATGTGTGTGTGTGTGTGTGTTCACTGGTTTGTGCAGTCTGCGGTACATGCTGCTCTTTCCTTTCTTGGCTAATAAAGCCCACAGAGACTGTACAAGCGGCTTAGGGTCACGCTGGAAGCTCTGCCTGTCTGCAAATTTGCAGCAGCAGAAAAACAAATCTAATTTAACAGAAGTGTTCTCTCCCACTTCATTGCATTACATTTATTTATGTATTTATTTATTTCTATTGATTTCATATATCTTGATGGAATGTCTACAAAAGGTTAATTGTCCTCATCATAATTTCAAAACATGTCAGTCAGCTGGAGCATGTTAATATCTTTCTTAGATATTCAAATCAGAGATGATCTGAGAAGAGAATTTGTATTTTCTTCCAACTTTGCTATTTCCTGTCAGCTGTGTGTAATTCCACCACTGAAATGACATGTGGTATCGAGGTATGAAACAACCAAGCATTGTTTCTGTCTGTCGATCAGGTGCCCTATGAGGAGCTCGGTGGAAAGACTCTGGTAATGTCGGTTTATGACTACGATCGATTTTCCAAACATGACGTCATTGGCGAGGTGAAGATTCCCATGAACACCATCGACCTCGGACGGCCGATCGAGGAGTGGCGGGATCTGGAGAGCGCTGATCAAGAGGAGGTGCTGTTAAGATACATAACTGATCGAGAATATATAGTTAAAAAATGTAAACGTGATCAAAGTCACAATGCATAACGTTACAGAAATCATCACTATCATTATTCCCACGAGCTTTAAGTTTCAGCCCATCATCATATCCTCAAACAAGCAATTCTGATGAAGTGAACCTGTGTGCTTGTCATTTTTGTCTCTTCCCTCTGTGCTGACCACTCAGCCGGAGAAACTCGGAGACATCTGCATCTCCCTCCGTTATGTCCCCACCGCTGGCAAACTTACCGTCTGCATTCTGGAGGCAAAGAACCTGAAGAAGATGGACGCCTGTGGATTATCTGGTAGAGAAATGCCAAAACCAGTTTTAGTTGCAAATACGTAGAAAATTGAACAGCATAACCTCACAAAACTTGGGGATAAATCAGTATAGAAAAGAAGCAGGAAATTGAAATGATGGACAGACATATCAGTATTTGATAAAAGCGAAGTGAATATTGGGGAAACATGATAAAACTTCCCATATTAATGCCCTTTTCAGATCCTTATGTAAAGATCCAGCTGCTGCAGGGGGGTAAGCGTCTGAAGAAAAAGAAGACTACAGTGAAGAAGAACACCCTGAACCCTTACTATAATGAATCCTTCAGTTTTGAAATCCCTCTGGAACAGATGCAGGTAAAGTGCAAGTCAAAGCAAACTATTCCTGTAAATTAATCTGTGATTAAAACAGTGTTGTTTCTCCACTTAGTAAGTAATTTATACTCATATTTTGATGTTGATCAAATAACAATTTGTTGATGATCAATAGCAGAAATGACACTCATTCTCTCCTGGTCCCTTCTTAGAAAATCTTGGTGGCGGTCACAGTGTTTGATTATGACAAGATTGGTAAGAATGACGCCATTGGAAAGATCTTCGTGGGCAGTAAGGCGACTGGCCTAGGTCTGAAGCACTGGTCCGACATGCTGGCTAATCCTCGCCGTCCCATTGCCCAGTGGCATCCATTGCAGCCAGAGGAGGATATCGATGGTCAGCTGGCGTCCTTGGCTGCAAAGAAGTAACGTGCTCCACCAACCAGCTAATGCACTAACTCAGAAATCCAACCCCTATCCCTACTTTGCATGAAACCCATGACTTAACACATGACTACTTGTCATGAAACCTGCTCAGCAAAAAAGAGACATCTTAGAATATCCGCTCATTCATGGTTAAGTCGAAAAAAACTCTTTTTAAGCATCACATCTCACACATTAGTGTATGCTGAGAAGAGTGTCATTGAGTTATCGGGTGACTGGTTCATGAATGATCGACTTTTGGTCTTTCTTTCATTTGAAGAAACTTAGAAACTGATTCTTAGGGTGCTGACACTGAACGAAAGTCTTGGTGAAGACAATTCTGGAAATAAAGCTTTAGTTTAGTTTGTAGCGCATGCTTTCCTTACCTCCCCATTGCTCTGCATACACCACGCCCAGTATTGTATCTTGCTAATAAGTGTGCTATAACTTGCAATAGAAAGTACTGTAGTATTGGGTTATTTCCTGCATAGAGTCTGTTTAAGTCCATCAATGCAAAAAGATTTAATTGAGAATGAATGAAGCCAAGGTCACTGTACGCAGCAATCCATGTTCAAGTATATTTTCAAGGGGAGTCTGCGTAAATGATTGTCTTTATTTTATGATCTCACATTTGAGAAGGAGATACAGTACAGTATTATACAGTGTGGCAGTGACACCGTTGTCTGATCTAAGTTGCTTGTTTTGTGTTGCCATGGAGGCACATCTATGCATTTAGGTTCAAAATACATTTCTGCGTCTACAGACAGATCTAATATAGGACAGGAATATAAGGGTGCCTTTCCTGATATGACACTTTGAGAAACGCATTAAGGTTCATTGTTTTATTTCAAAGGGGAACTTTGACAGAGTGAATATCATTCAAAAGTCATCAGGGACACTGAGAATGTGCCATTTGCAATCTGTCTTGAGCTGTGTTGACCACTTGGATGTAAAATCTTACTTATCTGTGGACAAAGTAAGGATACTAGAAGGCTTACCAATGATGTTCAAACCAATTATGACTATGCTCCTTTTAAACTGCTTCTTGAAAACAGTGCCATCTAAATAATTTTGTTTTGATATCCATTGAACAGATTATCTGTCTTTCTTTGACAAATGTTGAACCAAACACACTCTCGTACACCTCTTCCTTTAATAGCTTCTGGTGAAACAACATGAGGATTTCTGACAAAGACGAAATGTTTTTATAGAGAATCGGATTTGAAACATGAGATTGCAGCTGCACTTTTTAAGAGAACGCAAATTCAAGTACAACACGCAGGTTTGTAAATCTCCACAGTGCTTCATCAGACATATAATACAATAAACATATCTGGGACCATTTGCTTGAACCGAACACAGCTGCAGAATCTAGCATGTATCATGCCTCACAGTATTTCATGTTGTTTGGGTCGCCCACTCATCAGCCACACAAGCTTTGTAAACCTGGAGTGCTGCAACATGGTGGTGTTACAACTTCATAACAGACATCCTGCTTTACTGTGATGTGCACAGGTACGGAGGCAAAAATATGCCACGAGGATTCGAATCAAAACCTAATTGTGAAGTTTAATCACTGCTGAATACTTAATGCTGGAATTTTAATACCACTGAATTATACATGGAGAAATATTTAATCTCAATATTCATGTGGTGGATATGAAAATTCAGCGATAACCAATCAAGCCTGAACCAAATGATAAGACCTCTGTCCTATAACAGTGAGTTCTAACCAGAGGTGTTTGTAACGCTGGGGTTACTTCTGCTGTTGCCATGAGGAAAGTGGAGAAGTGTAGCTATTATAAAAAAAAGAGGGAGAGAGAGAGAAAAACTATGATATGATACAAAGAAAAAATAATAAATCCCCATCTATGAGTAAAAAAAACACACAAGTAACCAAATAATGAATAGTAAGAAAACTATTTTGTATAAGAAAATGACTGAAACGTGCAGCTTCTATTACTTCAAATGATAATGACACTAATAATTAAACCAAACCTCATGGAAAAAAAAGAATATATTGAAACAGTATCTACTTTAATAATAATTTAATAAAAATAACAGCAAGCTTAAATGATTGTTGGCAAGCTGGAGCTGTGGGAAAACATCAGATACAGAAACATTGCTTGAAGCTTGGAATGACCTACCCCGACCTTAACCCTAACCCTGAAGACTTAACAAGACTAAACATAAAATTCATAGTTTCAGTGGTATTTAAATGTCAACATTAAGTAGATTCAGTAGTGGTTGAATTTAATTTTCAGAGTTCGGCGTTCCGTTGTGTATAAAATGAATATTATCACAGCCTTTCTTTACTTCAATAGGAGGCCATAACGTCACCAGAATTAAAATAATTCCGCAGGGGGGTGAAGAGCAGCACACTGATTGGTCCATTCACAATACTACTTCTTCCTATTGTTAACATTATGCATCGCGCAAATTTGTTGACAGGCTACAGCATGTATTTACAAGATGATGTAAATAGTAGCATGTTTTAAAGAGGAACCATAATTATATTGTGTATGTGTGTTTGTGTTCTGTGTCATTTTTGATAATAAAACGGAGTAAAAAAGAGTATGCACTGACTGCAAAGTGTATGTATTTTTGCTGAATGGGACTGAATGTATGTCTGAATAATCCATGTTAAGGGTTCACGGGCTCCTTTAACGCCTGGAATTAAAGCAGGGTTGCTTTGTGTATCATATGTTAAAAAAAAATCCCACCTAGTTTGCCATAATGCTGCATGACTGTCTGGTTTTCTGTCATCGTTTGTATGTGTCCTCTGTGCTGATTTCAGTGTTACAGTAGCTTGGGCTACAAGTCATGTAATTATTGTTCATTCCTGCTTGCACTTGTTATACAGTGTGTGTTGGTCTCTTACCAGTAAACTGTATATATTTAAAAAAAAAAAAAGGAGAACATTTGCTGGCTCCTTGTTTTTCTATCTCAGTGTACCGTAAGTGTTTCCTTCATTTACTCCTGCCAGATGGGTGTCAAGTCTTAGTTTATTAAATGTAGATACAGTGGACGACTTAATCGACTTGTAGCCCCCTTTTTCCTTCCGTACTTCAGTGAATGGTACCTTCTCATCTTATTGCTATTCAAATAAACCTGCTCGTATGTTTGATTATGCTTTTTAAGAAAAAGAGTGTGAGAAGTCAGTCATTTGCATATTAAATAAATCAAACTCTGTTTTTAATGTCAGTATACAGTTATTTTTTAATATCATTTCTTTGCTGAATTAATTCTGGGAAGTAAGATTACTGCATATTATTGATGCAGTTCATATATCTAAGCAATCAGTAATCCTATCATTACAAATGTGACTTCATTAATGAACAATTTAACTAATGGATCGCAATGGGATGAGCGGGTGTTTGTGTCACTTGTGCATGCTCTGAGATATCGATATATTGTGTCCACCATGACATTTCTGATGTGGGGATTTGTTTATCCCGTCTGTTCTTTTTGAGTCGCTGTCACTTTTACTCTTAGATAACCGAGCATGAAGATGAACAATCCTAATCTTCATGACAATCCATCTTTTAGAGTAAAATGTAGATATCTCTCTATGTTCAAGGGGATGAGAGGACTACATATCAGACACATCATTCATCATTTTCAATATTGAGACTAATTTGACGACTCAGTACCACAATGTGGTGTCAAATTCATTCAGATTTTATTGTGGAGGAGCACCACGTTACATCCTTTTTCTACAATGTGTGTCAGGTCATCCTTTCCTGGGGTCACCCTCATCTACGTATATGAGCTGCCATCAGATTCTGTCTGCTATTATTATGTATTTTTGCAATAGGACCAACAGAGCCTGTATTTGTTTATTGGTGGTCTGTTAATGGACTATACGAGTCGGTCACGTTTCTGCAATGCAGGCAACAAAATCCCCGTCTTCCTGGGTCTCATAAGCTATCTTGAACACAGAGCAGAACCCAAACAGCGCAGAACAACATTCGCAATGCAATACTGCCAACCTGCTGCTTCAGTAATGGTTCCTCTTTAGTCCTCTTATGTGAACATAGCCATGATACAGAACATCCAAAGACTTCAGACGTCATCGTGCTCCATCATGTATTCACTTTTCCGAGCAACACAGACAAGGGAAATGCTTGAACGTCTTTCTTGACTCTTCTTGTTTTTGTCTTGCCGTAGAGGTGTGTCAATAGTTGTGCCTTTTTGTGAACTGCATGACTTATTTCCGTACGAAATCCATGTTTTTCAGCAAAAGAGGGGGGAAAAAAAGGGAACAAAAAGACCAACAAACTTGTACTCATATATCACATCATATGTAGAACTGAATTACTCAAGGGAACCAAAGTATGGGATGTGGTCAGGACATAACTGTGTGTTGTCAAAATGTAATCATAGGAAATAAAGGCATTTTAAGTAGCCTTGTCCTGTGTGGTGTGTAAATAGAATCAGAAGATGCTCTCCCACTTCCGGTCAGTGGGTGGCATCATACACAGTGTGTGAAAAGTGGGAAGCAGCGTTGAGCCGCCATTTGTCTGATGCAATATAAATGCGACAACAAAACATGGATGAGAAACCTGCAGAGTGATGGACTGGGACGAAGTCTGAGCTTAACTGGATAATACAGTGTCATTTCATTCGTCTCACTGACTTTTGGGGCCTCGAATTATTCATAAGCTGACAATCAATATTTAATACAAACAGAATTGAAAATGAAAGCTCAGTCTAGGAGGGATCCTGTGAATGGAAGATTATAAATGTGACTCATTAGATCTTGTTATGTGAAAGTATGAGATAAATCACAGCCAGCGTGATGCTTATTTGGTGGGTTTTTGTTTTCATTTGTGGTAATTATGAGTTTAAAGTGAAATTATTGGGCTATTTTTAACAATGGTTTAGATTTAAGTTAAAGTTTAATTTAAGTTGCATCTTTAAATTTAAAACAGCAGCTGACGGAACAATCTCATGTCAAGGTTGATTGAGTAGCTGTTTTGGAGCTTTACATCTTCGCTGGGACTTTTCATTCATGTTTACTTTAAAATTCTGGTTCATTTTTGACCTTGGAGCTGAAAAAACAATCCCGCTTTCTCAACATCAGTTGATAAAGATCCTGATCTTTATGTGATGTAAGCTCCAGAGCAGCTAAATTGACCTTGAGTTGGGGTTGTTTTGTCAGTTATTAATACTTATTAATACTAATTAAAGAGAGACTCTGAAGCCTCTCCGCTCATCATGAACTGACTGATTCAGAATTTCTTTAATGCTGACAGTTACGAGGTAAAATAGGGAGTATCTTCTTTACTCTTTGACCACTTTTTATGCATTTGATTGTTTTTATATCGCAGGTTAAGAGAGTCTGTCATTTGTGGCATCATAATTCAAGTCCAAAGCTCTTAAATCAGTGATGACACTCCCACGTTCCTGAGAAATGTAGCTCATCCATCATCCGCTGTCCCTAGTAACTCTGAGCCAGAGATTTTCAAGGTCTGCATATGGAGCGAACAAAATATTGCAGTTTCCATGGTAATACCTCAGTGGAAAATACCTGCAATAGTTTGTCCATTTATGTATTCAAGGATATTCTTGATGTGATTCCATAGTTTTATGAATCTTCCACTCCTGGGAAATCTATCCATGGAAACACAGTAAAGAAAAACTCCTGAAATGGTTCTGTTGGCATTTTCTTTTATTTTTTTTATGTAGAAATATCAAAATGAATATACAATATGAATTTTAATGTTGTGTCTGGGAATGTGCCATTACTGTAGGTCCAATACAGTAACAGAAAGCTTTCAGAACTGATGTGAAATGTGTCTTTATCCCTGCAAATGTTTTTTTAATCAATAGACAACGGCGGGAAAAAGTTGAGGCAAGTTTCCAAAATGACTGGAAAACTATGTACAGTAAATACATACATTCTTTCTGTAAAATCTCTGTTGATAAAATGACTGCAGGAAGAAAAACAGCTTCTGGAATCCGTCCCTCTTCTTCTCACCCTTCCTGTCTCACTTGGACAGTTTAGAGATGACCCGGATTAAAGCTCCATTCTCATCCTTCAGTCTCTGGTTCTCCATCTTAAGCTCTGCTTTAACCTGAAGAAAGAGCACGAGATAACTAAAGTGGGCACAGATATAAATTACATCCTGGAGGGCTCATTGTCCTGGGTGGAACATGTCTTATCTTTTACTTTAAACAGACACTCCAGGTCAACATACATGCTGTATGCATTTTTACCACATGATAAGGAGTTTTGAAGTTAATTTTATACTTGGTAGTATTTTCCTAAATGCTTTCTGTCTACAAATTGTTTTGATTCCTAGAAGTTCAACATACTTTCATCAAATAAAGTTAACAGAGTTCATAACAATCGTGTTACGCTACTACTACTACTACAAAACAAAGGCATGCTTTTGCGTACTTGAATTTGCATACTTGGTGTAATCCAGTGGTGGATGGAATGGAAGTATTTAAGCATCTTTCACTTAAGTAAAAAAAAACAAAAAAAAAACAATACCACACTGTGAAAATGCTGCATTACAAGTAAAAGTCTTGCATTCAAAACCTAAAGAAGTATCAAAAGTAATAGAATGATGGTCCCTGTAGTGTTTCACGATTATATTTGTTTAATATTATGTTCTAAAGATATATTACAACATTTCCTATGAATATTTTGTTTAATTATGTACTTCACATTATCTGAAATGTTTCCAATAAACCCTGAGAAATGTTATCAAAGGTAGGGTAGGCAATACATAAGAAAACAACTGCTCCCATGATCCCACACTACTGCACAACGTGCCATTGTTATTGTTTAGATTTTAGAGATCCCCTAACAGCAAGACTTACATCCTGTGTAAATCTGTGCGTCGCAGATGTTTAAGGTTGTGCTCTCTTAACTACTCTTTACTTAATACTGTTGGGTAGTTTGATCTATGACAATGCTTCATATTCTGTAAGAGCATCATACGTTTGGAGTGTTGCTATATCCTGCAAGAGCTCAGAAAAACAGCTCTGCTTCCAGCTTTGTGACAATGCATGCTATATGTAAAAAGAACAAGCTTTGCCCGCGCAATGTCTTGGAGTAAAGTATAAAGTTGCATTAATAGAAGAGAGAAGGGACAAAATTTGCAGTGATCTTTCCAAACTTAAATGCACGATAAAGTTCATTCGAAGCTTACATGGAGATTCATCAGTCCTAGACAGAAAAACTAAATGGGTATTTTTTAAGCACTATGGATCAAGGGAAATAAAAAGAAGTTAAATAGCAGTTGCTTCTGTTATAAGTCAGTAAAGTTACTCCAGCTTTACTGTTGTGGTCTTTAAAACATCTGTATGTGTATTTTTCTGTAGAAGAGGGTGAGGCGAGGGGGTTGCAATCCACTGAATCCTACACACTGCACTGGTGTTTTATGGATTTTGAGGCCTGCAATTCTCCACAGGTACGTTGTTTTACATTTTCCCCAATTGTTTACAATAAAACAAATACAACTGCATACACACAAACACACAGACTGTTGTACTCGTGTATACAGTGACACACATCCGCAACTGGAACAGAATTGTTCCTTTAAATACATGTAACAGTGCCACTCTGTCGTGAACGTCCATTTTCAGATCCCAGACTTGTTTAGACCTCTTATTCACAGATAACAGGGTTTTGTTTGTAACCTCTTGGACATAATACAGCAGACGTTTGTGAACATTATCCCGTCGACGAATACTGGTGGCTCAAAGTGTTCACACATACCACAGCCAACAGAGCATAATGGTGACAAATGATGTCAGCTAAAACCTCTGTAGACGGAGCAGCAAACACTGCGTCTCCAAGTCCCACAGACACTTTCCAGTGTTTGGATGTGATTGTTCATTGTTTTCCTCAAATCATATGAGCTTAACTCTCTCCTTGGAGATCCTGCTATGTTGTTAAGTATTGATCTTTTTTTTAAGGAGAAAATGGAAGTAAGTATAAGGTAAATAACAAAAAGGACTAATGTATCTGAATTACCTTCAACTGTTCTTCCATATCTGATATCCTCTTTTTTAGACTCCAACTTTCCTATAAGGAATAACATTTAATAAAAAAAATAAAAACTTAAGATTGAAAAAAAAAATCAAGATAAATAATAATATTTTGAGTGTAATTTGAGTTCATACCTTTTTCTCTGTCTCGAGCATGTTGGACGTACAATCTCCTGGCTTTCCTTTCTGCAACAAGCAACGGTTATTATGAAAAGTTTGAGTAGACAACCTTGAAACTGTATGAACGTATTTTGGGGGCATTTTCATAACAGTGAGCGCATGTGTCTGATGTAAAAATATCCAATATACACAGTTGAAATTCAAACCTGGAAACTAACATAAATTACATTGCAGATTCATTGTATAACTGCTATCATTCACCTCACATTTCTGTCACTTTACAGCATTACCTGATATCATCACATATTACATGGGAGACATTTCAATGTGTACTGACAAGAAAAATCTGAATGATATAAATTATGACTTGAAGAAACTTTTAGATACTTTCTTTCTCTTCAGCAACAATTTCCTTCACTTCTTTCACACCTGGCACATTAAGTGTTTACTCGTGTCAATACAGTACCTGCGCTCTCTGTAGCTGGTCCTGAATCATGGTGAGTTCTTGTTTACTTGTTTCCAGCCTGGACTTGAGTCTTTGATTGGTGGCCAGTGCCTTTTCATACATCTACAAAATGAGCATCTGTCAGGGAGTGTTTGAATGGATTGACAGAAATTGCAAGACAGTCACGATCCCTGGATGAATTATAATCACTTTGGTGATCCTGTGGCTTCTTCTGTAGCGCCATCATGAGGTCATCTAATTCTAAGAGTCTCATCAGCCTCAGCTAAACTAAAATGGTGAACAGGGTAGACATACCACAGGTGCTAAATGTCAGTATGTCATTATTATTGTTAGCATATTGATGTTACTATTCAGGCTCAAACATGAGCCTGAATAAAACCTAAGAGAGCTGCTGGTGGCTGTTATTCTGTTAGTTATATTCAAATTATTACAAGAAGATGCCTTCAAATAGATATTTCTGACAACCTGCAGATACTGAGTTTACAAGAATATAAAACATAAAAAAGTACTTTAAAATGGACAATTTATCAAGAATCTTTGCCTTATATATTTTATACTTTCATCTACTATTCATCAACCAACTACTTACTTTCCCACTCTATTGTTTAATAACATTTTGTTTTGTTATTGTATTCATTTGTAATTTTGTATTTTTTTCTTTTTAAATGTCTGTGTTGCCTCTTATTGACGCTGGCAATTGTGTTTAATTTTTATTGGATAATTAGCAAAGGTTCGGCCATCTTCTTATGTATAGTCTTCTTTTTCACTCTGTAGCACAAAACACTATGATGAAGTCCCTGTGCTGAAAACGATTGCTTAAACGATGTATAGTAAAGTCTTTAAGTAGGTTCATTAAGTGTGTTATTTGAGCACCAATCAACAGTTGCTCTGATTGTTACCAACATGCGCACTGCATCACCTGCCTTTTTATAGTCATTGTTTGCCGTCTCCTCTTCCACCTTTTTCCTTGCAGACAGTCTGTTCTCCCTCCGTAAGAAGTAGGACTCGGCGTGGTTTGTCGACGTGTCATTGGAGGCATCAGCGGATCCAGACGAGCTCAGTCTGGAAGCATCAGAGAGGTGTAAGTTCGTCTACTCTGGTTTAGCTCAGTTGCTGAGTTCATTCAGAGTTCATCATCAGAGTCAATGATTCATTGATTCCTGTTTGTCATTCTCTCAAGAGATAATTGAATTTCTTTTGTATGTATTAATGCGGTGAATGAAATTAGAAGGTGCTTACCTAGACAGCCTTTCATGCTGAAATAGAGGAGAAATGTTTTAAAACTGGGAAAGCCAATGTGAGGTTTTTATAAGGACATTCCTGATTGCCTTAAGTTCATTTGTACTTGTACACGGCTTAAAACAACTGATTCGACCCCTTCATGACCCGTCCGACTGTTTTACTAGATGCTCGTTACTGGACAAAAAATGACATCATGCAGCTTGGCTTCATCATGCAGCTTGACAGGCTATTTGGTCGTGATGAGAAATTTATGAAGTACAATATGGAATCAAATCCACAAAGGAGGTTATATTTTGTACCATGTTGACCATTTCCTCTGCATGCTATTGTACCCGTCCAGTTGATATGCACACGGGACATATTTTACTACATGTGCAATGTCAACACGTCCATTCATTATCACTACATGTACATGTAAGCAAAGCTCAGTGATCCTTTGAAATGACATAAGCAGAAATTCTTTATAAAAAAACTTTTTCTTTTCTTTTTCAGTTTTCCAAAGAAAAGATTTATGGCCGTCTGACATACCAAGCCAAGTTAAAGAAAGAGAGAGGAAATGATCCCTTAAATAAACTGACAAGCACTCATAAGTAAACACATCCAAAAATGGTAATAGCTCTGGCAGTGGCTTTCACAATTTGCTCATTATGGCCTGCTGACGTTGGAAGGTTTGCACGGTGTCCTTGATGAGAGATATTCGAGTGGCAGAGCAGAGTCAAAGGAAAGCTAAACAACAAAAACTCACTCTCCTTCAAAAAGAGGAGAGGAGAGAGAGGTTTAAATCTTACATCACCAGTAAGAGTAGGCCAATCATGAATCCCAAAGAAATACACAGATAGAGTTCATACCGTATGCAAGGCAACTTATTTATACAAACCTATCCATGTTTATTCATTATATATATTAGTTTCTATTACATTATATTCATTTGGTGCTTTTATCTTAAGGGACTCACAGTAGACTGTAATTATTAGGGACAGCGGACTGAAATATCTCAACAACAATTTGATGGATTGACATGACAATTTGTATAGACATCCATCGTCCCGAGAGGATGAATCCTAATGATTAATGTGATCCTCAGATTGGCACAGTGTCAAAGAGCCACCAGCATTACTTTCTTTTTAGCAACAAGGGAATTCAAAGTGCTTTACATAATATATTTAATAGTATGCACAGTTGACAGAAATCCCAGAGATACCATATATCCTCTCTGAACCTGCTGAACCCGTCCCCACCATTCTTAAAAGCTCTTTCATCATATTCATCATCGGAAAAGCTAATATGACACAGTTTGATTCAATTCACCAATGCTAGATTCAATATATACCAACTTAGAGAGGATTATCTTGCCTATAGCAGTTACTTCTGCATATGTCAGCTTTACCTTACCTGCTACTACCTGCTACTGACATGACTTCTACCACATGGAGTTTGATTTTACATTGGATTTTATTCTTGTAGCCGTAGAAGCAAAAAGGCGGACTGGTGACACACTGCTTAAAACAGTTACACATCTGACTAAACCCACGAAGGGGATTCCTGTAAAGTTTAAGTTACAGACACTATGTGTAAACACAGTGATATGCCTCTACTCAGACATTTACAAGATCTCTGGATCCTCACCAGACTCTGATGTCAGCTCCTTCAAGGCTCTCTCTGGACACTTGGATAACACTTGGTAAACAGTCATTAATGATATACAGTCTTATATGTCAGACTTGGAAGAAAGCACTGGTTTAGGTGAAGCGACAGCACATGTAAACAGATGTGAATGGAAACATTGGCTTTTGTGACATTTTATCCCATGTATGTGAGCAGCGTCTTTGTCACTAAGCTGTCCTCCAGCCTTTCTTGATCCCATGAGGAACGTCTCGCCTGCTGACCAGCTATTCCCAAGTGGAAAATGTGAGCTTTCCGTAGGACTAGCAGAGAGATAAACATCCATAAATACTGCGTCTGAGTTCCCACAGGCCAGTCCTAAGTACTCTATCCCTCTCTCTCTCTGTTCCCTGTCATCCTGTCTTTTGCCGCCTGTTTTCTTTCTCTCTCTCTCTCTCTCTCTCTCTCTCTCTCTTCGTACTCTCTTCCTGTATCCCTCTCTCTGTGTCTCTTCATTTATCCTTCCCAAGTGGATTCTTAGTTTACATAAACAGATATGACTAACTGGTCATTACAACTTTGCCTCAGTTTCACTTGCAAGTTTTGTCCCTTCGTGCTTACGCACGCCGTCACGCTGTTTTTGCTTCACAGTTTGCGAGTGCTTACAAGCCTTCATAAGCATGCCAAAGTGTCGTGAGAGATTTAAAAAAAAAATGTGATTAGCTGGGATGTCACAGTGGCCTCGGGGTTAAAGATGTATATAACATAATAGTACTTTAGTACACTTTTAGGAATAAAGAAACAAACAAGAACAAATTCATAATCCAATCGATTAACATGTTTGTACAAGTTTAAAGTTGCCATCTGCAATTCTTTGTATAATATTAATTGGCTGTTAAAGTATCAAAATAAATGCAGAACATTATATCATAGCTTAGCAGCAACAATTGAAGAGTCACTGATGGCAACTCTTTTTACATTCTCTCGATTCTTCTTGATATAAAGGAGGGAAAACTTGCATTCCAACAGCTGTAATGTGTAAACAGTGCTTCCCCAAAAAAGGGACTCATTCCAAATGAGGCAGTATGAGGTCATGTATGGCTACACACAATTTTCCAGTGATCACAGAGGTTATAGCATAAGTGCAGATGTAAGTATATATGGCACGAATTCAGTGACCAAGTCTACAAACACACAGGAATACCTCTGTGGCTTGTTACATTTGTTTGACTGTGACTGAGCTTTAATGTCAGTGTTTGAATCATGTCAGCCATGGCATTTCCTCTAAGTAAACAGACACAGGAAAGAAAATAATAAAATTAGACCTTACCCTCAGGCTCTTGGTGGTGGCACTGGGTGAAGTTAGAGAGGCATCAGAGAGCGACTTTCTAATGCGCAGCTGATCTTTGTTGTGGGAAAGTAGAGATGACATCGCTCCTGAGCTGATGTGGTCTGCATACAGCTGTAATGTGGTTTGAAGTGCTTCCAAAAAGTTTTTTTCATAAAGGTTCTTCTTAAACAGAAAAGAGGATGAAATATGAGTGCAGGAATGGTATAGATCATCCACTGGCTCTGATGTGGCTTTCCTTAGTTAAAGTGAAAAACCTCAAGTGTGATCTTCATGTGATGGTGAGACATTGAATATCTGATGAGAGTGAAGGAGCTGCACAAGTGTGAGAGCAGTGGAGGAAGTGGTGGGACTGTGGAGTAGGCGGGCTGTAGTGTGTGTGTGTGGACATAAGGTTATGACAGCAGTATTGTTCACAAGGGCTCTCAAAAAAAAAAAGCAGCAAAGTATCATTGGTCTCAATAATGGTGTTTTATACGGTATGTTCTAAAGATGTAAATAAAAAAAATGTTTCATTTTGGGTATCATTCTGTATGTAATGCAAAATGAAGTATACTATACTACATATACAGCAGTGAGGGTGAGATAAGAGTGTATAACAACAGATACAAAAAATACACAGAGGTGAGGGTGAGATCTGTTAGATATCTCCAGTGTAATCAAGCTGGAGGCTGCATGTTGACAGCTGAGACAAGCTTACATACCTTTCATTTATGATGTTAGCACAGGTCATTTGTTTGAATTTTGTTTGTCCTAAAAAGGGAATCTAACCGGGTGCGATATTTCTGTTACTTTGTGGAATGCGACGAATATGTTTCACTGCAAATATGCTGACGCCAAGAAGAACACAAAATATTTAGTAAAGGTTAAACACGCAACTGTGTATGTTGAAAAGAAAGTGTTGGTGGTCTCAGGTGGCAATCCATCCTCAGTTTCAGAGATGGCTGTCAGAGCAAACCTCGCCCGAGCCTGCCTATATTTGTGAATTTATTTAATGTCCTTGCTGTACAAACGTGATTCTTGTTTTTTAAACCCATATCTTTAGCTAAACATGTAGCTATTAAGTCAAATGTGAGCACTTCATCACATTAAAGCTGTAACAATGATGTATTTAACTTTAAACAGTTACACCTCCTATGAGATTTTGCCTCAGCAGCAACATTAAACATATACCTGTCAGCTTGTTTCCACCTGGCCCTCATGCACCTCTTTTGGTGTTTTGTCTTTAAATCCATGTAACTAAAAATTCATCAAATTAAATGAAAAAGAAAATCGACATTAACAGGACCACTGGTCTCTAGGCTTCAATCAGCAACGTGGTTAATGTTGCTTCAGTGTTAGTGAACTTCAATTTCTTCATAATTTCATAACCAAGACAAAAATCAAGAGACATTCATACGTTTCCTGTTTAGAAAGAAAGTTCTTTTGGTTCTTCTAACACATTTGTTGGTTACTCTTCATCATTGTGGTAATAATCAGGCACCACCTGCTGGCAGAAAATAGTACTTTAACCTTTTCACAAAAGGGCTTCATGACAAGAGGAACAGGATGTACCAGTAGCAACACATGTACTCACATGTGCACAGCAAGTTGGTGCCATAAATAACTTTACAGTGAGAGGCACTATATATGTACATGTGTTAAATTACAAGCTAGCACAGTCAGTGAATTTGTTAAAATGACTTGATATGAATTGTCATTTCCATCAAACTCTCAGTAACCTGTTCATCTCTTGCACAGTTACGGCCATTTTCAGGTCTGATAAAGGAAACTTTATTTCCCCAATCTTTCCCATTTTTCAACAGACTGTACAGCAATTATACCTTATGACAATATCTGTTGTGTTGTGTGAAATTAAGTAGCTTATGTGTCAAGACTTAAATTTATAAAAGTGATTTCTAATGAGGCATTATGTATGTTGAAGAGAAGAAAAACCCTAAAAATATGGAATTACATAGGTACTTAACAAAGTTTAAAATTCTCCATGCTTTTCAGTGACAGACAGCTCACTTAATAAAATCCGTGTTGGACAACCACACAAGTCTACTTCATATCAGCAGCTAGTTAATGGAAGTGTGCTGCATGTAAAAATGGTTCCCATTTATCGAAATAAGACTTAAAAATCACATTCTTAAGTTGAGGAAATAGGGGTAGACATCAGTGAGTTACAGACAATTAATCTAAACCTATTCAACCCATTATGTACAACTACTCGTCCTCTTCATTTTGATCAATGAAGACCTCACTATTTAATTGAATGGACTCCTCTTCTACAATCTCACCAACTTCTTCAGATATCTCCTCTTCCAAAGACTCCATAATGTCCATAATGTGACCATCTACAGTCTGCTCCTCACTCTGTCCTGTAATTTCCTCATCTTCTTGCTCTTCTGGTGTAATGTCCTCTTTCCCATCCACTTCCGCTTCACGTGGCTGTTCTTCCTGCATTGCCTCCACTTCCTTTGCCTCCTCATCTGCTTCCTCTTCAGCACCCTGCTGCTCAGCCTCTTCAAGCCTGAAAAACATGCACAACATATATTGCCTTGATGCCTGTCTTTGGAAAGTCAGCAAAGTCAACAAAATAAGACATTATTCAGATAAACTGTGTAAATTCAAACTGGGCTTACTTTACTGCAGCTGTCTTCTGGTCGTCTGTGTGAAGTGCAACATTATAAAGGTGCATTGACTCTTTGAGCTCATTCAGCTCTGAGATGTGTCCCTCTAACTGTGTATTAAGACCATCCACTGATGCAATCTGCCCGTCAACTCTGGAATATGCACTTGCCACAGCATTGGTTAGCCCAGCCACATTTTCAGCCAGCGCTGAGCTGGAGTTCAAACTGGCCACTACGCTTTCCTTCAAGGCTTCCAACTCCTCACTCCGGTTCTTTAATATATTCTGGAGAGTCGTGAAGGATAGGGAGACCTGCTTTATCGCCGCCAATCCGGTGCTCATCTCATTGCGGAGGTCTAAAAGCTGCGAGTAGATGTCAGAGTTCTTCAACTTCTCTGATGCGGCCAGAGCGACCGCAGCCCTCTCCTGAGCCTGCTTTTGAGCCTCCTCCAGGGCAAAGATCCTCTCCTCCACATCCCAGTCTGTATCAGTCTAAAGAGTGAGATAAATTATCAGGTGTTTATTATGTGGTTTGACTCGGGTGAAACATTTATGTCAGACTGAACTGTCACACTGCTGTAGCAAATAAAGTTGTGAGAAATGACAAATATATATACTGTAGCCTAGCATAAAATGATATGAATTCATCAAGTGTCAGCAAAATTTAAATATAGTTTATACTGCGGTAGCTGTCATTTGAATATCTCTAGGTGAATTAAGCTGTTGTGAGCAGTGTTACAAAACAACGAGAGAGAGGGATTCCTCTATAGCAATACTAGGTGTTTATGTATTTTTTGTCACATATTTAACATCCTAGATATAGTTTCAAACTACTATAGTTTGTGATACAAAATAACATACGTGTATCATTTCACTATAATTATTCTTTTGTGATTATATGTGACACATACATTGAATTGAATGACAGGCCATAGTAGTAATAACTGCTTTTAATTAAAGATATCTGGCATGATTTATGTTTCACAATGGGGGCCTGAGAATGTGAACATGAAGCCATTCACAGTCCCAAAAAAAAACAACAGGTGTTACCATGAGTGTCAAGCCAGCCACTTTAACATGTCTTACATCGTGAGCTTTTCAAAATAACCTCATGACTAACACTTTGATTCATGTTATCCTCATGGCCTGAACTAAAAATTAGGCAGTTAGTTAGTATTAGTTAGATATTAGTTTTCGTTAAAAACATAAAGTGTTCATTCGTTCATGTTTACTCACTCTTTCAGTAATGACAAATGGAATTATTTTATTTTGAAAGAAAAACGCCAATTTCCGGTGCGTGACGTTCTCTTTATTTAGAGCCTTGCAGGAACCTGGAGGGTTCCTGCAAGGCTTAAATTATGTACACGAATGTCAGATAACGACTCAATTTCACTTTATTATACGATAAGCCAACACAAAAAAATGCAATGTGTAAACGTATTTTTTAATGAGTTGACCAAACGAGCAGAAAGCACAGGTGAGAAAGTGAGCTAAAAACTTACCTGCGCGTCCGTCATCGCCATCACCTGCTGCAGCCTCGCGATTCTCATTTGCATTGTCGCGCAAGACTCTGACAGCTGGTCGAGGCTTTGCTGCTGTTGTACACAGAACCACCCCATTATAGAGGCCCCGACAGTGAAGATAATGATGGACAACAAAGTTGGAGAAGCATGGGAGTTCCTCTTTCTTCTGGACTTTGGTACCGACGAGTCCAACAAAATGGAGACGTCGTCTTGTGGCGGCTTCTTCGACTTACGCCTGGACATGACTTGAAGAGGTATGTGCCTTCAGTGAGATGAATACAGCAAAGTGTGGCTTCTGCTCTGGTTTTACTATCACGTTGTCTACAATGCTAGACCCTTTGACCTAGTCAGTCATTGGACCCCCACCCCATAATATTCAAAGCAACTGCTGGGGGTGTGACAGCATATTATGCAACTGCATTTATGGTGCTCAGACCCCCTACTACTACTACTACTCATGAAATATCAGTTAAGTATCACTTAATTGAATTTAAAAGTCCTGCATTCATACATCATCATACAACATGACAGCAACATGACATGTTTCATTTTGCAGTGTATGTGATCACGTCTTGAGTAAACACAAGCCACATGATTTCATATCTCCAAAGTTTAATGACGCAGCATATAACCTTTTTCCCAAAACACGCAATTCATGGGGCGGCTGTGGCTCAGGAGGTAGTCATCCACTCATCAGAAGATCGGTGGTCCGATCCCTGGCTCCCCCCAGTTCACATGTCATGTCCTCGGGGGAAGATTTATAAGCTGTCTAAAGTGTGTGAAGAGTTTAAATAGCTGTGCGTCACACTAGTGGGAAATTAAGTAGCTTAAAATGAACACAAGTTGTCACCAAATTTAAGTCAGAGTATAATTAATGGTTGGTTTATCTTCTGCTCAGCGGCTGCATCTCTTCTTCACTCTGTAAGGATACATATTGATGCTCTCAGGTTGTCATACTGCACACTTGAATACTTTGTTAATTTAGTTATTAGTTTCTTTACTTTAAAAATGTGTAATTCTTAAACCTCAACCAGGCATAAATACCTCTGATGTTCAGCATCATTGAAGACTCCGACATCCCCAGTTTGTTCTCAATCATGACTTTGTACTCCCCGATGTCTTTGGGTTCCACCTTTATGATGAGCATGGAGCAGACTCCACACACATTGGTGATGTAGTAGTTTGCGTCCACGTTCAGGCTGATGTTGTTGCGGTACCATGTCACACGTGGAGCTGGATTACCCTTAACCGCACAGGTCATGTAGCAGTCGTAACCCTCTGGGGGTGTACGCCTCTTCAGGCGGACGATAAATGATGGAGGTGACTCAAGGTCCAAGGGTTTTCTCTCGCGGGTGTTTAGTTTGAACTTTTCTGCAATGCAAAGAAATAAATGCATAAAGACAAAAAAGTACACAAAAGTGCCCTTGTTGGACCACTCTCCCTAAATTAATATAGAATCGCTAACAATACTTTTGAGAGTAGATGTCATGTTAACGGTTGTTTTTCAAAATGTAAGTCAGACTAAAAGTAAAAAGCAACTTTTGATACAATTCAACCGGATGCACAAACCTTTTTGCTTCTTGGTTTCAAATGGAGGGGACACAGAAGGTGGTGAAAGACCCATATCGTTTTTAGCAAATACTCTGAAGTTGTACTCTCGTCCAGGCAAGATGTTGACAATTGTGAACTTGTTGTTGAAGAGGTTGTCTCCCACTGTCCTCCAAGTGCGTTTGAAGGAGTCCCGCTTGGATACCATGTAGTGCAGTCGGTCATCCCTCTTCTCATCTGGAGAGGAAGCCCAGGACAGAGTCACTGTCCCTGGGATGTTCTCATCCAGCTCCACTGGACCTGGAGGCTTGGGATCATCTATAAGATTTAGAGTCACAGAGATGCAGAGTTAGTATGCTGATTTTCAATCTAAACCCTACCGTTGTTATGCAGAAAGGACATGAAAGTTCTAGTCAGAACAATGATGTCCTTATATTAACTCAAAACAGATAGCAACAGTGTTGTGGTAATCAACAACAATCAACATAACAATGGAAACATATTTACTCAATACGCTAGTTTATATTTAACTGAACTCTTTCAGTCTACACAATGACAGTAGACCGAGAGTTATCTGCATGAAAAATAACTTTTAACTGGGCATTTGCAGTGTTTAGAGAATACTGATTTTGTTAAGTTGTAAGTTTAAAACCGAGGCAGTCTAACTCAAAAGCATCTTTATTTAAATATGTCTTAAAGCTTTTAACCAGAACTCACAGGGATTACCACGTGTATATGGGGGGGGGGGGTCTGATGACATGGGGTCTGAGATTGGTACCCTCCTTTATTTTAGAAGCTTGTCTGTAGTTTATTTTTGTTGTTACCTTTCTTTTGTTTTTTTTAGTGGGTTTCAAGATTGTTGAAATACGTACATGTCCTCTATAAACCTCGTTAACCTCTCATGTCTAACCTCCTATTATGTCTCTATGTGAAACAATAAATACTTCTTATATCATACTTTTCATAAATTCATAACAACCATGTCTGTTCCTGAAAAAGGTATTATTGTTTACTGCACTAAAATAGTGAGGTCTTTGCTGAATAGCTAGGAAGGAAAAGCTAATGAGGTGTGTGTGTGTGTAATATCTTCTCTCTTTTTTTTTTACCAGGTCACGAACATTAGTAGTTCATGGTCACACAGTGAGGTTTACCTGTAACTCTGACTTCAACATTGAAGCTCTCCTGGCCGACAATGTTCTTGACAATAATGGTGTAAATGCCAGTGTCAGACCGTTCAGATGTGGGGATTAACATTTGAGAACCTTTATCAGAGTTGGTAATTGTCACATGTTTGGGCACAGGAACACCGTCTTTTAGCCAAATGATCTCTGGCAAGGGACAAGCCTGTTGACAAAAGAACAGGATTGGAAATCAATCAAAAATCTGGTAATGGTAACTTGAAGGCTTACACAATAAAAATATAATAATAATAATTAAAAAAAACATTACACAAACACAAACAAAAAAACATGAATTAGTAAGAACGTCCGGCACAGTACCTCAAAGTTGATGTTCAGACGGACAGTGTTTCCAGATCTTACCACCACAAAGGTCTTCATGTCGCGATCTTTGAACTTTGGCCTGACTATGAGGGTGAAATGAAGAAACAAATGTTAATGTTCTTATACAGTTTAACACTGTCTGGTAGTTTTACTTATTCCTATTCCTATTGTTCCTATTATTAAGATATTTTAAAAAATGATCACAACAGCATCTGTATAAATCCAGATCAATTTATGATCCTTTCTTTTATATTACCCATTGTCCTCTCTAGGTACAGCAGCTGTTCAAAATAACACAATGTGATCTGTTACTGGAACCTATTTCTATCCCACAGTGCTGCAAATGACTGAACTGCAGGGTGGCAGGACTAAATAAACAGAAGCCTGCGGTTTCAATACACACATATACACGCAGGCAGCCAGTATCAGTGATGTGCATGAAACTCCTTTGCTTAAAAGGAACAAAGACAAGGCGCTTTGCCTCTGTTGTAGTGGTGTTTTCATGTTTTACTTTTTAATGAACACCTTTCGCATCATAACTGTCTTGTCACAATCCCACCCTTTAACTCTGAAGAAATTAAAGGAAAGGTATTGTGCAGGCTATATTTTCTTGGTGCAGAGCTATGCAGTATTTCTCACAGCTGAAGGGCTATTTTAAGGCAAGGGGTGCAGTGTGCAGATGTATTATGGAAAGAAAACTCATTTCCTCTGACTTTATGTGACATTTCTAAAAATAACAGATTAGACTATTATTTCGTTACAGTTTACAAAGCTGTCATGTTCTTGATTTTGGATTTGAAATGCTCTCACCAGGAGGAGGCATGGCAATGATGTATTTGTCAAAGGCCTGAGGTTCTCCGTCACCTCCATAATTGGTGGCAATTACTCTCACCCAGTATGTGGCCATTGCCTTCAAGCCAAGCACGGTGTGGGAAGTTCGAGTAATTGGCGTGGCATTACAGCGGGTCCATTCAAGGTTTTCTATTGGTCTGATCTCCACATAGTACCCTTGAGCTTCACCCTCTTCCCCTTTCATGCCTTTTGGTTTAGTCCAAGCCAGTGAAAATGAGGTGTAATCGGAGGATGTTAACTTCAGGTCTGTGACTTTGCCTGGAGGTTCTGAAATGAAGTAACATGAAATTATTGGCTCAGCGTCGCTGTGCTTTGTTTTGTGCTTTTTTAATTTTATTTCACAGAGCTACATACAACATTACTTTGCAGGCTCATCATAAAGGATAATTATCAGTGAAGACAAGTGTAGTAAAATATAAGCGTGGACTGGCTTACTCATTGGATCTCTTGCGATGACTGTGTCACATGGCATACTAGGATCTCCAGCACCAGATAGGTTGATAGCAGACACTCTAAATTCATAGGCTGCTCCTTCAAAAACATCTTTCACTGCATACTTTGTACCTGTGGAGAAGGGGGAAAGAACAGTTCACTCACTAGAAATATGCAATGATATAGGCGGTATTCCTGCAGCTTGTCATATGAGTTGGATACCTGTAATAGGCCCTTCATGGTTTACAAGACTCCAGTAGTTAGTGCCTTTCTTTTTCTTTTCCACATTGTATCCCACTATTTTGGTTCCTCCAGTGTCACATGGAGAAGACCATGCCAGATTGATGCAATCTTTAAAGACACTGACCACTTTAGGTGCTGTTGGGCTTCCAGGGTAACCTGCGGCAAACACGACATTATGTCTATTCTATGTTATGTTACTCTGTTGTCCTTATTATTACCTCTAAATTTCACCAAATCAAACAGTTGGTCATTACATCAGACAGTATTAAACTTTGCCCTTAATACCTCAAAGCCTAAATTAAGCTCCAACTAAAGCCTTACGTAATACACCAGCTGATATGTCCTCTGTCTGCAGGTAATCACTGATGCCTTCTGCGTTCTTGGCTCTGATCCGGTAGCAGTATCTCCTTCCAGGGTCCACATCTGAATCTCTGTAACTGGGGTTGCTACCAGGGATCTCACCGAGTTTTGTCCATTTATTGCGCCCTACTTGTTGGCGTTCTATCACATAGTTTGTGACTGGGCATCCACCACTATCTTTTGGTGGTTTCCATTTGAACTCAACAGATGTTACACCACTTTCCGTAATATCCACAGGTCCTTGTGGTGGAGTGGGTTTGTCTGTTGATGAAATAAAGATAATTCATACTAACCGAACATGCGCTCGTCTCCTTACATACAGTGTAACGTGTAATACATGACCAACTTGAGACTCACCCAGTACAACAAGTTTGGAAATTGCCTCTGTTGTACCAAATTCATTTTTTATTTTTATTTTGACCTCTCCACTATCTTTCCGTTGGCACTTAGTAAGGCGTAGTTTGCTTTGAGTATCTGATGTTTCAATCTTCACATTGGCAGCAGGGAAAAGCTCGTCATCATCCTTGTGCCACTGTATATTCATCGGTGCCCCGCCTGAGAATGGCAGCTTCCATTCGGCATTTTCACCTGCCTTTACAGTGACTGGCTTTGTGAATTTTCCAAGTGCCTCGGCGTCGATTTTTGGTGGGTCTTCAATGTTAGAGAGAAAACCTGTTTATTTAAAATCTAAACTCTGGGATAATTTATCAGTTGATACCAAATCATGTCATTAATGTTATTCTGACCTTGTATATTAAGTGTCGCTTCTGATTTACGGCCTTCAGCTTCAAAGCGGTACACAGCTGCATCATCTTCTTTACAGCAATCAATTATCAAGCTGTGACAGGCTCCATCTTTGATAACTGTTACCCCATCCTTATTAGTTAGCTTGTCAGACACAAATATTCAGTATTTATAAGATAAATTAATGTATTCTCTTTGACTAAAATTGACTTTAACAGTTTCACAAACTGAAAAAACAACTATATGCATGGTAGTACTTAGATTGTAATCATAATTCTCCTTGAATAGTTGACTTACTTGCTTCCCATTTTTAAACCAACGTCCCTCAGATGTGTCACTGCTTAGCTTGCAAGACAGCTCTGCCCGTTGACCAACATTAGCAACCATATCTGACAGCCCACTAACAAACTGAACACCACGATCTGCAACAGTGATAACAAAGTAAAAATTAAAAGAATAATTGAAATGACTGTGTGTTCACTGTCTACAACCAGAGTCATTGTAGCATTTGAGCTAAGTTTAGTTTATTTCTGTGTTTTAAGTAGGGTAGAGCAAACAAATTTAAAGCATGTGAGCATGCAAGTTTCTATTTTTTTAAGCATAAGCAAATCAAGCACAATGGCAACAATATCCCTATTCCAATCCTCCCTTTACAGGGTTTGTTTTCTTGTTTACAATATGTCTTCCTCTAGTGGTCAACATGCAGAACCACATTGTTTGAGATTAAATATATCGTTAAACTCCATTATAATAGTGCAAATGAACAGTTTTTGCTCTATATATGGAAGGCTATTAAATTATACTGTGGGTGCATTTTATTATTATTTATTTTTTGGCACGTAATGTGACTATATACTGATTTCTGATGTTACAGTAGGACCTGCTTTAACACAAAAAGCAGATGTTTCTTGTAATGTAGGCCTAAATTATCCTCCAACTAAAATCTCTTTACTTTTACTTTTCTCTGGAATACAAAGCTTTCCACTGTAAGTACCTCTCATATTTTATTCTAGGTAGGGATCAACCTTATTTCTAGTCAAATCTGGATTAATTCTGGAGAAATATTATGAAAAGTGGAACTAAGACCATTATCACAATGACAATGTGCAATGCCACACTATTCACACTTCACACAGTGCAAGTGGTTTTACCTTTAGCAGTGTCCGGTACCAAAGGGCCAGTTCGTGATCGCTTCTTTTTCTTATCATCTGCATCGTCCTTTTTATTTTCATCATCTCCGTCTATAAGGAGGTTCTTCTTGCCATCTCCTCCATCTCCATCTGTCTTACCATCAGTCCCATCACCCTTCCCATCACCCTTCCCATCACCCTTACGGTCACCCTTCCCGTCACCCTTCCCATCATCCTTACGGTCACCCTTCCCGTCACCCTTCCCATCACCTTTCCCGTCACCCTGCCCATCACCTTTCCCGTCACCCTTTCCATCACCAAAACCATCTTTTCCACCTTTTCCATCTCCACCATCCCCTACAAGAGCTTTAGCTTCTGCATCGCCTTTTTCAGTCTGTCCTTCTCCGTCAGCCTCCAACTCATCTTTCTCCTTTTGAAGCTTGGCCTGCTTTTTAGCCAGATCATCTTCAGCTTTGGTGGCATTACGACGTTTACGAGCAATTGGATCAGCTGAATTACGGTGAACACATATAAGTTGGGTGAATAAATTATGCATTTTGTTGAGACACTTTTCATATCAGCAACAAGTAGTGTAAATAGTGTAAATATCCCACCTTTCACTGTGAGAGAGGCCTTGCTGGAAGTTATCCCAGCAATGGCATAGTATGCTCCATTATCTGCTACTTCACAGTCTTTAACTCTCAGTGTGTGAGTTAGTTTGTCCTCTGAGACAGTGATCTCATATTTGTCCTCATCATCAAGTGTTGAGTCCTCTTTTGACCAGGTAATTCTGTTGAGGGGTGATGACAAGACACACTGAAAGATGGCATCCTCACATTCACTGGTCTTGACATCCTTAATCTTGGACGTGAACTCCACAGCAGGCACTGAGAGATGAAGAAGGGTGCATGTGGATTAAGTGGTGGATTAGCTGACATTTCTGAGTCTACCTTGAATTGTCTTGCCAACTGACAGTACAGTCATGTTGCACCTTACCGCTGAAGTCAGTTGTCAGGACATTTGCATCTTCAACATCAACCTGGTAAAACCCAGCATCCTCTGGCCCAGGGTCTTTGATGCTGAAAACATACTTTGTCCCTAATTTCCTAAGGCTGTGCTTTGAATTTGCATCATTAGTATATGGAACCAATATTCCATCCTTTGGAGAAAAACAGACAGATTGGGTTAGATTAGTTTTTTTTTTTTTTTTTTGATTTCTTGTTTTTATTTGAGCAGCAGTTGATTATAAATTGTTTATCTTGAAATGCATGTTAACTCACCTTGTATAAGTTTATCGTACTGTTTGGATCCCACAGTGTCATGTCCATGCTAAATTCAGCTCTCCCGTGGGGCGTTACTGTTATTTGTTTCACATTGCTCAGTTTTTCCACGACCTACAAAAGAAACAGTCCTGTGTAGACTTTTTTTTTTCTGAACTTCACAGCTTAAGCCATGACATTTTGAACTTAAGTGGGCTTGATTACAGCATGGATCTTTACTTGTTAAGATGCACTAGGCTAGCTAAGCCTCAGGCACTGCTAGCCTCTATGTACAGGGAAAAAATGTCTTGTAAATTCATCTGCATGCAAAGAGGAATTTAACACCCCCAGTTTTTTTCAGATCTCCGGTGGTTTAACTTGCTGCAGTGTTACACAAGTGTACTCCGGCACCCTGTGACATTACTATAGAGTATGGTCCAGTGCAACATAGCACACAACATGCAGAGGTGAAACATGTGTGAGACCTTTAACCAGAGGACACTACAATACTATACAGACTAGTGTTGAGTCAGCCAAAGACAAGCTAAGCAGGTTGTTTTTGTTTAAAACTGGAAGTCATGTGTACTTGTTACCAACCTTTGCCTGCTCATCTTGCCTTTCCTTTTTCATCTGGTTGAGTCTCTTCAACATCCAGCGAAAGTCCGTAACACCAAAGTCAAAGCAGATTTTTTCGTAATCCTTCTTTGGTGCACTAATAAGCAGTTCCCAGAGCTTGGGATCAATTTCTCCTTCTTTCTTTGGGGGAAGTTGTTTTTTTCTGGTGACAACAACACTGAAAATAAAGGAGCAGAGTCATATATATTTTTTTGGGATTTGCAGCAATATATTTAAAAACTAAAAAAACAACAACAAAAAAACAAACAAACTTTGAGCCTGACTTGAGCTTACGTTTTCTTAAGCATTGCCCTGAAATCCTGTGGTGCTTGTCCATCTGATGAAAGAAAACAGGATGTAAATCGGAAGAAAAGTCATGCGATACTCTTCCTTAATGACAAATAACACTTTGATTTGATGGTAGAATGAGAGACTTCGTCTCCATCATAGTTCTGTGGTAAATTTCATACCTTCCTGGCTTTTCTTCTTCAAGCCACCTGGAAAAAGCATGAAGACAATGGCAAACAAGAAATCACAACTGAATAGTCTAAGCCACGTATGATAAATTACACAGTGAACATATTGATTGTTTAAAATCAGTCTTTTACCTCCAATAACTTTGAGAGTTGCAGTGCTGACAGCCTGTCCATATTCATTGGTGGCGAAGCATTTGTAGGTATCGCCTTCATCTTCTTTTACACCGACTATCTGGTGAAAGCAATATTGTCATAGTTAGATTGTATCAGGAGTGCTGAACATTAGGTTCTGTCCTCAGGAGACAGAACATTAGAGTGGATTGTGATATAGTAGTATGATAGACCGCATGTTTGTGCATTACAGATTGTGGAGGTTTTTATTTGAAGGTGGGGTCAGTCATAAAGGAGGTAGTTAATTGTTGAGTCTTATTCCTAGGTTACCAAATGCAGGCACTTTGAGTTGGTGGCTCATGAATGTTATCTACTGTGCTTGCTCCAGTACAGTATGACTGACCTGACCTTTAAATGCTTTTTAAATATTATTTTCTTACCTCAAGAATGTGCTCACGAGCTCTTTCATCAAATTTAATTTTGTACTTTTCTGGGTCTTCGACGTCGCCTTTACTACGTCCCCATTTTACAGTCGGTGCTGGCTCTCCATTAACCACAGCTTTGAAAAAAGCTTTTTTACCTAATCAAAATAGAGGCACACAGCAGTGATACAGTTGTTGGTGTGTTTGTCATCACAGTTTTACTTTGTAGGTTTTGTTATTTACCTTCTTGAACAGTCGTAGCCATTGGCTTTCGGGTGAAGTCAGGCGTTGACTTCCCAGGTGGGAGTTGCTCAACATACTGAGTGATTATAACACCAGGAACTCTGGACCTTTTCTTGATAGCCACTGTTAGGACAAGGATATGACAATAAAACTCAGTTGTGTGATTTTGTTAAAGCAATCGCAGACAAACAGAAAACACTACTGTTAGAAATGATTTTGTGTCAATAGACTTGGCACTCAGACATGCCAGAGCAAACTGTGGGTTTGGATATTTTGAAAATATTGTTGAGCTGCATACTTTTTCCTTCTAGATATCTCAAAAGTGATCACAGTATTTAAACATCCAGTTTGTGTCACAGCAATAATATTATTGTTGCCATCTGTCATATCAGAGATTTGTTAACTGCTCTTGTTTGCAGTTGCACCAGAATTTCACAAGAGGGCAGTGTTTCCTTTCTCTTCATTCGTCTAATTTGGATTCATTTTTCTAAGAAGGCAAATATACATAGTAAAACATGGTTATTTAGATGTTAATGTGATGTTTAATATGCATTCCAGTGAATTTGTGTCAAATGTTTAAATAACCAGATATTGATTTTGCATAATATAAATAATATTTTTAGCCGTGCCTTTGCAATTCATTGTTACTTTACCAAAGGTCAGACTAGGCAATGTAAAATGCACATGTAAAACAAACCCACATAAAAATGCTGCTCTCTGAGGAAAACTATAACAAAGTTGCAACAATATCAAAAGAACTATCACTCTTTTCTCTTTTTTAGCCCAGACCTTGAAGCCAGCTGGGTGACATATTTTCAGCCTTTTACCTCTCCTGCCCAGGACTTCAGCTGTAGGATGACTCAGTACACAGCTGTTCACCCAACAGCTGGTAAAATTACAAACTCCTTGCTTCTCCTGCACAAGCATCACACTTTGTAATGACTCAGAGCTGCTTCATTCACCCTGGAGCTTGAACCTTTCTGCTGCATAATATAGACAGGGCCAAATGACTAATCACTGTGTAACTGTGTGCAGAATCAAACGTCTCCAGCAATTACTGTAGTAAAATCAGGTCTTAAGCCATATGGAACTATTGTAGTTTTGAGGATTCATTAAACTGTACTATGTAGATAGCATACCAAAACTTAAATCACTTTCTGGTGTATTTAATAAGAAAACACTGGCTGCAGTTTGATTTTCAAATGGATGTTGCAGATGTTGGTGACTGATTGACTGCCACAAAAGCTACTTTTATAGAAGACATTTAAAGCAAATGCCAACAAAGGTACAACTTAAATAACTTTAGGTTTGCTCCTCAAGCTGGTCTGCCCCAGCAGTTGTGCACAATTGAAATGAGGGATGAGCTCAAATCAATAATTTATATGCAACCCATGAAATAAAGTCAATCGCAAAAAAGTTGAATGTCTCGCACAATCTAAGATTCATTTTCAACAAACAACACATTTCATTTTTGTTCAGTTTTAAACATGATACCGACATTGAAGTATGAAGTAAATCTGCCCTGTGTGTCTCACTGTATTCATCATGTTTCTGCAATAAGTAGTTTTAGGGCAATTCACACTGCACCTAGCCCAGGGCTAAAAGCATTCCTAGACCCTCCTTATATCCCAGGCTAAGAAAGGTTTCACACCGGCACAGTCTGGGCTAACTTAGCAAGGACAGTCCCACGTTTTTGGGGGTTTCCGGGTTGGACCCCCTTTTGCCTTCAGAACTGCCTTAATCCTTCGTGGCATAGATTCAACAAGGTACCGGAAACATTCCTCAGAGAGTTTGGTCCATATTGACATGATAGCATCATGCAGTAGCTGCAGATTTATCGGCTGCACATCCATGATGCAAATCTCCCGTTCCACCGCATCCCAAAGGTGCTCTATTGGATTGGAGGTCTGGTGACTGTGGAGGCCACTTGAGTACAGTGAACTCATTGTCATGTTCATGTGCAGTCTGAGATGATTCAAGCTTTATGACATGGCGTGTTATCCTGCTGGAAGTAGCCATCAGAAGATGGGTACACTGTGGTCATAAAGGGATGGACATGGTCAGCAGCAATACTCAGGTAGGCTGTGGCGCTGCAACGATGCTCAATTGGTACTAAGGGGCCCAAAGTGTGTCAAGAAAATATCCCCCACACCATTACACCACCACCACCAGCCTGAACCGTTGATACAAGGTAGGATGGATCCATGCTTTCATGTTGTCGACGCCAAATTCGGACCCTACCATCTGAATGTCGCAGGAGAAATCGAGACTCATCAGATCAGGCAACGTTTTTCCAATCTTCTATTGTCTAATTTTGGTGAGCCTGTGCGAATTGTAGCCTCAGTTTCCTGTTCTTAGCTGACAGGAGTGGCACCCGGTGTGGTCTTCTGCTGCTGTAGCCCATCTGCCTCAAGGTTCGACATGTTGTGCGTTCAGAGATGCTCTTCTGCATACCTCGGTTGTAATGAGAGTGTTGCCTTTCTATCAGCTGTCTATCAGTCTGGCCATTATCCTCTGACCTCTGGCATCACCAAGGCATTTTTGCCCACAGAACCGCCTCTCACTGGATATTTTCTTTTTTTCAGACCATTCTCTGTAAACCCTAGAGATGGTAGTGCGTGAAAATCCCAGTAAATCAGTAGTTTCTGAAATACTCTGACCAGCCCGTCTGGCACCAACAACCATGCTACATTCAAAGTCACTTAAATCACCTTTCTTCCCCATTCTGATGATTGGTTTGAACTGCAGCACATCGTCTTGACCATGTCTATATGCTTAAATGCATATGAGTTGCTGCCATGTGATTGACTGATTAGAAATTTGCGGTAATGAGCAGTTGGACAGGTGTGCCTAATAAAGTTGCCGGTGAGTGTATATGTTTGATTTCCCATAAACAGTTAAATCATGGTAAACCATACATTTTGAAAGTTGAAATGTATTCGGTTAGCAGGTCTAACGTAGTTGCACAAACTCACATGGGAACACATGTAAGCAGACAGGTGATAATGCTCGTAAAACATTTTTTTCCTATTTCCAATGGCATAACATGAAAGTTTAAAGTTACTTATAAACAATAGACAATAGAATATAGACAATAAAATAATGCAGCTATAAAAAGAACTCACAAAGTAGCTCCTCTGAAATAAATAATTTGCACTGACATAGACAGTACTAAACTCAAGTGTTGGCTTATTATTTTCACAACTTCCAATATGGGTTACTTTTAGATTACCAATTCTTCATCACCTTTCAGCAGCCCTGCTCCAGTTAGAGGGCATATATTGAATATTCATCAAACCACATGTGTCATCTCTCAGGGGGTTGGTTTACGCTCTTATATCATCTGAATGCAGGCAGGATTCTTGTAACCTTGTTCCTCAAGCATTGATTCACACATAATTCAAGTCTGGTAGGACACAGCAAGTCATTTGCCTCTGCATACCAATCACTCCTACAAGAACCGTCGAATTGGACAACCAGCAGACTCCAGGGATGCCTTCAGTAGGAATTTGTTGGCTGTACAAAGCTGATATCCCTTTCATGAATCACTCTGAGCCAACATTACACAAGAATGGGTAGGAATGGTGGAATGATTGTCAATTTATGCCAATATATATTTAAACATTTGTGAAGTACTTTGTTTATAAGATTTATGTTGAATATGTAACAATACAATATGGTATCTAAATTAATAACCACTCCATATTTCCACATACAATAAATCCAACAAAAAACACGCACAATAGGTGTCCCTCATATTTTCCAAACTTACCTTTTGGGTCTCTGTTGGCTACAGAACTCATTGTGCCACTGCCAATTGTTTGTTTTGATCACGTTGTGGCTGAAACATAAATAATGATAAATAAATATTTGTTTGCGGTTACTTTTGGGAGACACAACAGTTAAAGGTGAGCTATGCAGTTCTAGAAAACTTGACTGTAATTTTTGTTATTTTTTTTCTAATCAAGCCAATACCTCCTCCTCCAGTCTCTTTCCGCTCCGTGTATGTACGGACAGTTTGTAGGGTTTGTACAAAGTCCTGGCTGTCTGAATGGGGGGAAAAAAGGAAGTTGATCAGACTGAGCCACACAACACTCACTTGTTGTCCAGCCAGGATTTGTGTGCTGATGGACACGTAGCTAACTTTCTAGTTTGCCAAGATATGCTGTTGTCGTGATGTTAGTTATAGTAATAGATGAGTTGTGAGTATAGCTATGTGGAGCTGGTGTTCTGGGAAACCATCTCATCCTTTCTGCATGTTAGCTTCACAGCACCGCCTTTAGCAGCAGTTTGCAAACCAACATCATAACTTGCTTGCTTGTTACTTGCTTACCGCACCTTTTAATGAGAATCATGGAATCTTGGAAAGCAAAAGCAAACTTTGTTTTACTGCAGTGAATATTTTGAACAAATTTTACATTACCATATGGACCTCAGGGCATGTTTCTTAACCTTTTGAGCCATAACTCACAAGGGTCTACTAATATTAAATATTCTTCTTACTGTAAAACAATGAAGCAAACCAAGGAGAAACAGAAAGTGATACAAAAATAAGGTGGAGAAAAAAAAGAGCAAAAACAGTAATGAAGCATTTTAGCACATAATTATTGTACTATGAAAAAAATAACTTTAATAACTATATTGTATAGATTTTCAAACAATTATTTTCATTATGAATTAATCTGTGATTTTTTTTCCCACTTGACTGATTGCTTGTTCGCTTCACAAAATGTTAAAAAGTAACAAAAATTCCCACTGTTTCCCAATTCAATTACACTGTCACATATCATATTGAACTCAATTAATCAATTAATGAAGTTACTGTTTCAGCTAGAATATAGTAATTCTCTATATCATTTACTTGGAGCTCCTTCCACAGCCTGAAATATACCCATGGCTCAGCTTCAGGACTCGCAGTTCTGTAACTGCTGCGGTCATTAAAACTAGATGACCTACAAATGGGGTCGTAGACCAGAAAAGGCTGAGAAGCTCTCCCTTGGATGTTCTCCTCATGTGTCATCTGTGTTACCGTATGACATCAGTCTGTCAAAGGCGGGATGCCTTGCCTTCTGCGTGACTCGTGCAGACATTTGGAGACTTGCTGGGACACTGTAAAAGGGGAATGTGAAATCCCACCTACTGGCTGACTCTGCCTAACTGCCTGTGGAGTCAAATGGCTGTGCCAGCATTTTCACTGCTCAGGATCCAAACATAGACAGGGGCCGAATGTCTTGGAATCAAACTGTTGAAACCAATGCACATATCTGTAAATCTATTTTGAGTGATCATGTCGATTTGTTTTGTGTTGGAAAGCACCGACTGTGTGCTTAATTAATTAATTTGAAAAAGAAAACCTCTCCAGAGAGTTGATATGATATACAAAGACTTGTTTTACCCAAGTCGTCATCTTGTAGGCAGTAAACAGGAGATGACTTTGACCTACTTTGGCTGTTGCCCATGAGAACTTTCAGTAGATTTTAATGACCAAAAAACTGCTAATGTACAACATTTCAAATCTTTCAGTAATTCTTTTAGTGTCTTCAGAGCTGAGGGGATTTTAATAAGAACAAAATGGGCTGTATATCAAGATTATGGCCATAAGGCTTTTTACAAGGCCCTTTTTAATTTTAAGGACCATAAGATGAACACTGGAAAATGTGAAAAAGGGTATCTGACCTTGAACACAAAGGATTTTATGAAGGCTTTGGTTTGTCACACAGACAAACTGATCATAGTCTCATGCTCAGTCTGTTGATAGTCATGGGAAGTCTGTTTGGAAGGTCACATTCCTCACTAATATGGCACACAGTTGAGATCTTCAGTCGTCAGCATTACAAGCTGATCCCTAGAGGTCCATTCATAATTTTCACTTTTTTCTTTGACATGCAGGGTGAAGGTTCTTCAGACTCTCGCAGTATGAAAAAAAGAAAAAAGGTTTTAGGGTTAAGGTACTCTTGGATACAGAACTCCTGGGCATGTGGTGTTCGTTTTGGCCCAGGTTAGTGAGGCTATGCTAACAAACCAGCCAGTGACATTTTAAACATCTATATAAAATAGCAACACGTCTGCAGGTCATAAAATAAAAGTGGCTCTCCGATTGTAGGTTTTTCGTTTTTGTCGGGGTTAGTAGATTTCTGCAGGTTATCAAATTCTTTGACATCGTATAAACCCAGCCTAATGCACGTCTATGGTAAATCCTAGTTCTTAACTTGGATTTGAACTTTTGAATTGTGGACAAAAAACTGTCTTAAAATACACTAGGGTCATGAAGTAAACATTTACAGAGCTGAGGAATGTATTGCAGCTAACCTGTTTGACAGCCTTAAAATTGGCATCTTTCAACAAATTATGCTTTTCTGTTGTCTCATATTTAAAGAACTGTCACTCGGACTTGTGCCACTTCATGACTGAAACCATCTTACATGAGTCTCAGTCTCGTCGTATGAAATGTCGCTTTGGGTTAGTACATTCATTCGGTGACGATTAATGACATTTGCCATACAAAAAAAAAAAAGACTTACTTTCAGTTCTTCAGTTCTACGTTCAGCTATCCTTCTTCAGCTTGCACTCGTCTCTCTATCTAATATTTCAAAGGAGACACCCCTTTTTGTTCGGTGATAAAATTTTGGAGCGCACGGAAATCCATACATGGGTGAAATGTAGTTGCTAAAAACCCATATTACAGCAGTGGTAAAGAGTGGAGGTCCTCTTACCCATCCCTCTCAAAGCGATCACTTTGCAGCTGGCTCTAAAATACATTATGACTGTTCATTCAATCTGGTATTGGACATATCCAGCCAACACCAGTACTGTTGACAATATAAAAACACCAGGTGCATTATATACTAATATCAAATTCACATGCCTTTGGATTAACACTATGACGTATTTGAGCTTGTTTTTTTCGTTTTTATTAGGTAGAAATATTACTCTAGTTTATGTTCATGGTTCAGGTTTTATAATTCATTGATCCACCATGTACAGTATCTCGCCAAAAGCTTTCGATTGGCAGCTTCCCAAGGTCTCTGGTTATATGATCGCTGTACTGTGGTCTTTACTGGCCAATAAACACAAACATGAGACATTTTATTCGGTAAAACAATCTCTGGTTCAAATGAATTGGCCGTTCCAATTAGCCTCCAAAAGTATCAACGGAAATTCTCACAGCATGTCTGTGGTATGTGAGTCACACTGGAGCTGTGGTGGCATTATAAAAAGACGGTGGCTCATAGTGCGGTGATGTGTTGGACTCGTTTCACTGGGCAGTCTTTTGGGTTCACATTGTCAGAGGTTAAACAACCCTGACTTATCCAGACAGTTTGAATGGTCACCCCAGACTCATAAAACGGGCTGTGACATAACTGCGCGAAAATCCTGATCACACGTGTGCAGAATATACACAAATATCACCTCTGACCCGGTAGAAGAAGTGAAATAAACACTCTTACATAAGAAGAGCAATAATGCATTATCTCAGTCTTATTAGTGAGTATAATGCAGTCACAGAAAATGGGTATCTTGGTGCTATGCATTTAGTCAAAAGGATATATTCAGCAGTAATTTGAGTTTATAGATGTCACAGTATGAATTTGACAGTAAAATATAATATGCAATGTGAATGTATGTATGTATTTCATATTCATATTTCACATGGCTGTCTCACTGAAAGGTCTTCCTCTCATGGTTATTTGACTGTAGACACAGAAAGAACTAATTTAAGGTTTGCAGCTGAGGATCTTCTTATAGGAAATTTATTGTGGCGATCAGGTGTTTATGTATACTGTATATATGGAAGTGCAATGAAAGTGGGCACTCTGTTTATGGGGGCTTAATGTATGCACTGCGATGTGCATGGTGTCATGGCTTTCATATTGGAGCCATGTGCTACTGTACACATATGTTGCTTTTACGATGGCCACCGAGTTTGTCCCTGTCAGTGAGGTTAGTGAGGAATATTTGCTGATAGTTAGTGATGAAGGCAGAATTCAGTGACAAAACAAGAGCACAGTTGTCAATTTGTTAATTTATTGCAGTTGTTACAAGGGCTTAAAAAATTGACAGATGTCTTTGTGCCATAGTTTGTCACTTCTCTCGTGCTTCATAGTTATTATTTCTGATGACGGGGTAACAATTGTAAATCATTTGTATTACAAATAAATAAGTTAGTATTTAGACCATTTTAGATGGGTTTAATCAGCACTTTACATAACTGTCACATGCTGTCTATGCAGTGAAACAAAACATTTGTCTTCCTTATTTTCCAGAATATCTCAGTGAGAGGAAAAGCTGCCCGAAGCCTTGTGTTGTTTTATTCTGGGGAGAGAAAAGCAGGAAGAAAATGAATCATTATAAGAAACAACCAAAATGGGTTATTCTGAAGAAATCCAAGTCGTTCCTCAGTTAAACCTTACCTTTAACGATAAGTTTAGTCGAGCACTCTGCCTTGCCGAGACAGTTGACTGCAACGACTTTATATTCACCGCTGTCAATTGATCGGACTCTAAGAATGTACAAGGAGCACACACCAAATGAATTGGTGATGTAATAGTTGTTGTCCGAGTTGATGCAGACGCCGTTCAGGTACCAGGATACAGAAGGCGTAGGGCATCCCCGGACAGCACATGTCATGTAGAGTTGGTAACCTTTTGGTGGTGTGTGCACTTTAAGAGGTACCAAGATGGACGGAGGCCTCTCGAAACACACTCCCGTTGAATTAACACCATTTGTAGTTACTGGAACTTAATGGGAGAAACCAAAGAGGGAAAGGATTGAACCGATCATTTACAGTAGGTCACATGATAATCTTACCGACAAGGATCCAGAAAAGAATTCAATGAAGACAAAAACAAAACTGACACCTGGAACACACTGACTATCTCTTAAACCCCTTGCTTTTCATTTCAGCGGCCATGTTAAGAGGTTGGAGCAGCCGCAAAGCCATGAGTGAGCAGTGCGTCTTATGCATAGCTGGAGCTGCGCTTCATCTAGAGATTTGGCATTTCACCTATTTTTCACGTGTGATTCACATGGTACTCGGCAAAAATAGACAGAGAAAATGACCTGTTGATTGTCATATTATTATAATACCAGCTAAATTACACCTTTGACTACATTTTCAGTGTCTATATTTGTAGAATGTGTCACAGACATTCATCTTAGCACAGTAGTCATCACACACAGGTTGAGGTAGGCAGTGTGGCCCCAAGTGTAAGAGACTTTAGCTAGTTTAGTGATGTTTCTTTCTCAACATAGAAATATGCTCATTCTTAGCATGCTAACATTTACAACATAATTAACTCTAAATGCAAAGACAGCAAACAGCTGAGGATGATCGAAATGGTCTTATTTTCTACATTATTCGGTTAAAATAATAATAATGAATGAATGGATGTTTTTAATGGGCAAATCTGAAGTTTTGAACTGTTAATGGTGCTAGACTAAAAATCGCACGAGTATTCAGTATAGATCATCCAGGAATACATTTTTGCACCAGTCCTGATAGTAGATGTCGAGATATTTCTCATGTTTGGAAACCTTGACTTGCAGGTGGTGCAAGATGAAAAGTCGAGGGATCATTAAGATTTATCTTCTGCGGATCAGGAATATCTGTACAAGGCAACTCATCCAACATTTGTGATATTTCAGTCTGAAATAGGGGTGTACTCATTGAGTTCTAAACTGACCAACCATAGAACCACTATTTTTATTACATGGCCATCCTCTTTAGCATAAATTTATTCCAAATATAAACTGTAGCCAGCACTCTGATGTCTACCATCTTGTTTGACACTCAAGTTGATCGATTTGAACATTAAATCTATTGTCTTTATTTTGTATTTAATTGGTTATAAGTGGAAATGATTTGTAAATCATATTACATTTTCTGTTTATTTGTCTTTTACACAGCGTCACAACTGTTTTGGAACTGGGGTTGTATATTAAGCGCTGTGGTGATGGTAGAGTTGCAGCATTACCATAACCATTTCGGGATATCATGTTATTATTAGTATTATTATACCATCAATTACAACAACCCTTTAAAGGAAATAAACAGAAGGGGTTTGTTTTACAAATATTATGTCCTGTATATTTTTAACAACACTAATACGTTGGAATTTAATGCCTGCAGATAAGCCAGTGTACACAGAATGATAACTGTGAATTTTCATACCACGGCGTACTGTGATATCAGTATACCGCTGCAACCTGTGATGTTCAGCAGTAGAAACAGGGTGTCTATTTTAAGCATATCATGGAAATGTATATGTCTGTGCCATATTTGTATGTCACATTTGTCTAAATAGATTGATGTTAGCTGTTCTATAATGGAATCATACTTTAGTGCACAATCCATAGTCAGCCTACTTGGAACAGATTAACAATTATGAATTGTAAAAGTTTACTGTAATGACATAAACAAACAACAATCAAACTGAACTGTAATTGCTCACCTCTGTTGCTGTTGACGCCCCACGTTGGTGACTGAGATGGATCTGAGAGGCCCATGTCATTCTTGGCGTAGATCCGGAAATGGTACTCTATCCCAGGAAGGATGTTGTTGGCCGTGTATGTGTTAGTGAAGAGGCGGTCTGCTATGGTCTTCCACACTCTGGTGTTGGAGTCATGTTGAGACACCACATAGTACAACCGGTCGTCAAGCTCCTGGTCTGGAGAGGGAGCCCATGATATCACCACTTTTCCCTGGACTGTTTGCTCCAGCTCAACTGGCCCTGGAATCTTGGGTTCATCTAGCAACAAATATGATAAGATGCTCAGTATCTTAGTCGGAGAGGAATAAATCAATTACTTAACATTGCTCCTACTTCCCTCCTTTTTTATGAAGGGATTTTCACTAATGTCTTTGTAATGAGGCTGCTTTGAAACTTTATACAATATTACCTTACTCAAGAGGCTTTTCATTCCTCTGTGGGTGTTTGCCCAGAATACATTTGCATTTGACAGTTGTTATAAGTTAATCAAATCCTATCACTGTATGTTACACAGTAAGAACTCTGTTTCTGATTTCATTTAGAAGTTGTTCAGTGTTAATTAGCATTTGACATTGGGTTGCCAATATATGAGTGTGTCATTGGAGTTTAATTGGCTAAATATTACCCAATTAATGTTGTCCACTGTTAATATAAATGATTTTTTTCCTCTAGCCAGGTTGAAAACAACCAATCAAGTTAAATCTGACAAATTCATTCCTTAGGGCCTAAGACTTTAGGATTGTCTCACTAATATGCATTAATATCAACACAAAATTGCAACCAGTAGTTAGTAAAAAAACACTACTGTACTTTTCCTTGCTATTCTTCATATAAAAATTCTGTTATTTGTCCTTACCTGTAACTCTAACCTCAATGTCGAATGAAGCCTCACCCACTGAGTTTTTGGCTACGATAGTGTAAATGGCTGAATCAGAGCGCTTTGATGAGGGGATAACAAGCTGAGACATTCCCTCTGTATTGATGATCTGAATCCACTGGGATATTGGCTCATCATCCTTCAGCCAAGTGATCTGAGGTGGAGGTTCAGCCTGGAGATATCAATATCAGATAAATGAGATAAAGTGTGAGGTATGCGCAGTCAGGTCACGCTGTGGTAAACTCATCACTCAAGAATCTGACATTGAATTGAGGAATAAAATGCAAAAAAAACAGCATGGAACTGACTAGTGGAAGAAAGGCTCAGAGGCACATACCAGCTTTTATTCATACCTCATAGCAAATTTTGACACGTGCAGAATTTCCTGCTCTGATGACAATGAAGTCTTCTGGGTTTTTAAAACACGGTCTCACTGGATAAAAACAACACACAAAACATGAAACGGGCATCTGTGGAAATCATGTACATGCACAACGAAAGAAGTGAAACACTTACTGTTGGGATTCTTTGCACACACCATTGCAGAGGGGGGGCTTGGATCTCCAGGTCCTGACTCATTGATCGCCGAAACCCTGAACTCGTACTCTGTTCCCTCAGTCACATCCTTAACTGCATAGTTCACGTCTGAAAATACGATTTTTAGCATTGTATAATGAAAACAAAGCTTTAACCATACACAACAGTGTGTGCACATGCATTTCTGACAAACCTTCAATAGGTTCATTAACTGCATTCAGGGCAATCCACTGATTTGTGTCCTTCTTTCGTTTCTCCACTTGGTAACCGACGATCGGTACCCCTCTGTTGTCCTCGGGAGGTGTCCAGGTCAACTTGATGCAGGTCTTGGAGGCACTCACCACTTTTGGGGCACCAGGTGGACCGGAAAGTACTAAAAAATGACAAGTATAATTAATCATGTACCCTCATTATTAAAAATTAGGATGTAATTAAAGACATGGAATAAATTAAGTACATCTAGATGTTATTACTGCAGGATATTGCAGACTATTCCTCTTTGGAGATGGAGAACTATTGCAGCAAAGATAAAAAGTGGGCATTTTACAGTGACTAAATAGTGTCGGTGATAAATGATTTGAAGCAATCACAAAACCTATCCAGAGGCATTTTCATTTATTACAACCTGAGGGAGATTAACGTGGGATTTGCTGAGGAATGCTAAACGAGACTTCTTTTTTTCTACACTCACTCATTATGCCAGCCATAATGCTATCAGTTGTCTCCAGGGCGTCACTGAGGCCTTCAGGGTTTTCTGCATAGATGCGGTAGTTGTATTTCTTTCCATGAGTCACATTCCTGTCTCTGATGGAGGTCTTGTCAGCTGAGACGTCCCCAAGTTTTGTCCACAGACCCTGTCCCGCCTGCTCCCACTCTATGATATAGTTGGTGACTGCAGAGCCTCCATCGTCTTTTGGGGGTTTCCATTTAATCTCAATCATAGATGAGGTAGTTTCAACAGTCTCCACCGGACCCTCGGGTGGACCTGGCCGATCTGTTAAAAACAAAAACATGGTGTCAAATACTAGTTGTGTAATGCTTAGTAAGGTGAAAAGTTGTGTTTGGACGTGGTGGTGAAGGTAGAGGTAAATAAATACTAGAAATGCCATCACAGTATTTCTCAGTTCTCTCATTAGATTTCTCTGTGTTTTTGTACCGAGCACAATAAGTCGAGATGTGGCCTCCACAGCTCCAAATGGGTTTTTGAGTTGGATCTTTATTTCCCCTGCGTCTGTCCGCAGGCAGTCTCTGAGAAGCAGACGGCTGTGATTGGGCTCCCTCACTATCTTAACTCCTCCTCCATCTTTGATCTCAGTGCCATCCTTAAACCAACTGACAACCAAAGACTCCTGAGGAGGAAAGGGCATCTTGAAAGCAGCGTTCTGGCCCACTCTTATGATCACAGGTTTGGAGAACTTGTGAAGGTCGTCTGGGTCAAATTCAGGTACATCTGTGAAAAACAGTTCACTGTTAATTCACTTTCAAACGCAGAAACTGTTTAATTATTTCATTCTACAACAGAAGGGAGTGAATATACCTCCAATAGAGACCTTTCCTTGAGTACTTAGATCCCCTGATACAAAACGATAAACTCCAGTGTCATGATCTTGGCAGCTTTGAATTGTCAGCGAATGAGAGGTTCCGTCTTTGGTTATGGTGATTCCAGCACCTGATTTTAACTGGGCAAATCAAAAGTGAAAGGGAGACTTACATTACCCAATTAGCAAAGAGAACAAACTCCAATGAGACACAAGCACACCATTTATTACTCTAATTCTTTACAGTGGATTGTAGGAAGAAGCTTTTCTTTCTCTTGCTCTTACGATGTTATCTGATATCTGACATCCTGGTCAGATAAATTTCCCATTTGCAAAACATGCATATTGTAAGTACATAGAAAGCTTAATTCATGGGCTTTACTTCCTCTCCATCTTTGAACCAGGCACCATCGCGGTCTATGTTCATCTTCACTGTTAATTCTGCCGGCTTTCCACGAAGAGCATAAATATCAGAGAGTCCACAGGTAATTCCAGGCTCTGCGAAACATAAAACAAAGTTACTGTCCACTTTGCATTTTCATGTGCAGCACTTCTTCAACTTAGACTATATGTGTGTGTGTGTCTCTCTCTCTCTCTCTCTCTCTCTCTCTCTCTCTCTCTCTCTCTCTCTCTCTCTCTCTCTCTCTCTCTCTCTCTCTCTCTATATCTATATATATATATATATATATATATATATATATATATATATATATATATATATATATATATATATACAAAAGTGCACCATAATAAATAATTAGTGGAATACGGGGTTCTTATCTTACTCATTAATATATTTGTTGAGATAAAAGATTAAATTGTTCATGAATATTTATTATTTCTTGTGAATAATGACATGAACAATGTGGTAAAAGTTAATATTATGCTTAGGAAGGAAGAATTTTTATAATAAATACATCAAAATACAGTGAATGGTGCATATAAGAAAAATGTGTCCTGGTTAAAAGGTTATAATCAACATTAGTGACAAAGCAAGTTACAAACATTAAAAGGAAGCACGATGACGAGCAGCAAACATAAACAGAATCCCAGTGGGCTCACACGACATTGTAAGAAGACATAAGCAAGTTCGCACAGTGAAGGTCTTTGAATCAGTAGTACTGTTTCAAAGATTGAAGTAAATGTTTCCATACACAGGTTGTGTTATACTATGCTGTTGTGTTATTTCACAGCTTGTCATTTATTAGTTGTCATTTGTCTTAGGAGAAACTAATATGTTAAAGAGATTATGGTGAGTTGATTAGATACTGATTTATTAACTTGTTTTTTTATGCAACTTAAAAAGTTATTTTATTAGTCTTTCATTAGTCATTTAATGTTGTGTTACTGTTATACTTTAAGTATTCAGTATCTGGCATACCACCTCCTGAATCTGCAAGTGGTTGATCAAGCCTTTCACCGCTGCCGGCCTCCTTAGCAGAGTGGCCTAATAGTAATGACAACAATAAGTCATGTAAACTTGATTTAGTAAATGGTTCCCAGTTTCATATGCTCCACTGTTGTCTCTCTTACCACTTCCCAAGTCTCCAGCTGCTGCTGCTGTGGATGTTTTGTCTGAATGACCTATCAGCGATCAGGCGGTATGAAGACCTTTTCAATTTTTGTCTATTTGCATAATGTGAGGTTTCGAGGGCCGCTGAAGTGTAAGAAAGCCATCTGGCTGGCTCAGAAGAAGTTTTAGCTTAGCTTTAACTGCAAACGTTACAGCCATTACCGTTATTGTAATTTCTTCCAGAATCATGCTGCTTTGCAGTCCAATAATATTGTGGCTGTGTTGGCTAGTTTTCTTTTTCAAAACAGCCGTGATGGAGGGTGGGATACGGTTCGATTCACCTCCACATTATCATATTCATATATTCTCAAATGCTCAGTGAGGGAGAAGAGATGCTAATGCCTTTTCAGATGTTTGAACTTTTTTTTTTTTTTTCGTAGAAAAAGAAAACTGCACAGAATATTATTAATAATTAACTATTACTGTTTCTGGAGGGGAGTGTGGAAAAACAGCACTGTAGGTGATCCATGCGAAGCTGTCTGTCTACTGCACCAATTGGTATGCGCATACAAAGACACTGAAGCAACAACAATGTAACATTAACAACATTACCAGACATTATGCTGGGATGGACCACCTAGCATATGTTAAGGAGCCTCCTTTCAAATCTTGCAAGGTATGGCATGCTGTGCAAAATGGTGTACGTGATTTGTATAAAAATGGGCTAAAACATGCAGAGCACTGGTGTCTTCCTTGCATATTACCTGATGATGGATCTCAATAATGTGGCTTTGGAGAGTAAGGTATAGACAGGAGAAATAATCTGCATATATTCAACTAATTTTGAGCATATCGCAGGGCACGATATCAAGAAACAAAAGACATTTACAAACATTTAATCATAGTGGCAACCTGTCTAGCGATCCTAAGCATATTGATCTAAACTGGCTAAATGCTCCTAAACTAAATTTGACATTAAACAAGCAGACAATCACACAATAAAAACAAAACATTGGCGTGACCTCGACAGTGATTTAAACGTTTGTGTCAGCATAAAGAAGTTTATAACATGGGTGTTAGGTTTCTTACCAGTACTTGCAACCTCCACAACGGGTGGAGCTTCCGGTTCACCTATCATCCATTCAAATGAGTTAGTGTTTGCCATATCAACAAATTATCATAGCAAAGTATTATGTGCAAATTATGTTGCAATTAATGAAGAAAAAAAAACACACAAAAAAACCACAAATAAATATTAACGTCTAGAATATTACATTAGTATTAGTCTTCATTTAAATTCAGCAGTTTGGATTAAGTTCTGCCAATGTGCCTCGTTATTTGTGAATTTACTACCGTGTTTGATAAACCTGCAAATTATTTTGCGATTAATGAAGAAAAAAAACATTACTACAAATAAATATTAATGTCTACAATATTACATTAGTATTAGTCTTCATTTAAATTCAGCAGTTTGGATTAAGTTCTGCCAATGTGCCTCGTTATTTGTGAATTTACTACCGTGTTTGATAAACCTAGTAGCTGGCATTCTTACTTGGTTGGGGGCCTTTCAGTTCCTGGGGTTTAGCCGCAGATGGAGCTGGAGGGGATTCAGGTGGAGGTGCAGCTGCTGCAGCTTCTTTCGCAGCTTTAATCTGTTCTTTCCTTTCCTCTCTCTCCTTCTCTAATTTAGCTTGTTGCTCTTGGGCAACTTTCTGCAGATCCATCCCAGATCCTCCCGCCCTTGTCGTCTTCCTTGCTGCTTTCTTGCCCTTTTGGGCATCTTTATCAGCTGAATTAAACAGAAAAAGAAAGAAAAAAAAAAAAGGATTTGCAGTGAGTGCGCACTCAGAAATGCCATATCATTACAAGAAAAGCAATTATTGGTAAGATGAATCAGGCATTGTATTCATTCTCATTAGTATTACATTAGAAACCATTATCATGATCTATTATTGAATATTATGAGTCTCTTGGTGGAGTATAATATCTTACCTTCAACGACAAGCCATGCATTGCAAGATTTTATTCCTGCGCAGACAGAATATATTCCTTTGTCTACTACCATGCAGTCTTTGACCACCAGCCTGTGAATAAGCTTGTCTTCAGAAACCTGGATATCATATTTTTCCCCTTGTTCCAACGGCAAGTTCTTGCCAAACCACAAAACCTTGGAGAACGGATTTGACAGAACACATTCAAAAACAGCATCTTCTCTCTCGACTGCCTTCACTTCCTGAACTTTCACCAAGAAATCCACCATGGGGACTGAAACGTAAAAAGCAATTCATTTTAGATTAAAATAAACATTTGCATAAATGATAATTATTATTAAACACAGATGATGTCATTTGTCTTAAGTAGGGTTATTTTTCTTCCTTTGATTTAATTATAGCTACTAATTGTCATGTGTGCAAGTGTAAGCCTTACTTTTAAAATCAGTGGAAAACATAGTCACATCATCCACATCCAGCTGGTACAATCCAGCATCATCTGGTAACAGGTCCCTCATACTGAAAATATACTTTTTTCCCACTTGTTTAAGGGTGTGCTTCATCTTTTCTCCCAGCTCCTTTGTATATGGAACCATTTCACCATCCTGTGGGGGGAAATAAACAACGTGATTTCCTTTTGAGATGCTTCAAATTGCGCTCGCAAGAGAGAGATGCAATATAATAACTGGAGAAATGCTATTTAAGTTAAAATGGAAAACATCACAGAAGAGCTTCATCAAAACATATTCAAACTCAAAGCCATGAGCTCTGTACAATACACAGAGATGTGTAAATCTCTTAAAATGAGAAGGTATCTCAGAGGTATGACTTTACAATCTGATGTGCCCGGTGATATTTGTCCATCTGTCCAGAGCTTACTCTACCATATCTTGAGGGCCTGAGTACTAACTAATGAACTGTTATAGTTAAGGGATCCTAAAGGATCATTCCTATTGGGTAAATTCCTGATCTGTCATGAAAGTAGGGCTGTTGTTGTTTTCACACTAACCTTGTACAGGAAAATGGTGCTGCTCGCGTCAATAAGCTCCATGTCAATCTCAAAGGATGCAGTACCATCTCCATTAACCCGAATAGGCTTCAGGTTGGACAAACTTTTGACAAACTGGGACAAAAACGGAACAAGATCAGTGAATATTGGAAAGCAAATGAGCAGTATTTCAAATGAAGGGCTCATATACCAAGTATGTCCACATCAAATCACAATCAAATCTCCATGCATATATCACAAAGGACAAACCACAGCTTGTTCTTCCTCCCTTTCTTTCTTCATTTCATTGAGTTTCTTAAGCATCCAGCGAAAGTCAGTCACTCCAAACTCTGCACAGATACTCTCATAGTCTTTCTTGTCGGCGCTAAGTAAGAGTTCCCAAAATTTAGGATCAATCTCTCCCTCTTTTCTCTGAGGTTGTTCAGATTTCGGACGGATCATGCTGGAAATTAAATATAGGTTGCACTTAGTTGAAGAACCACAAGACTGTGTAGAACACAGAAGTCCATCGATGTAATACAAACCTTTTCCTTTTTAGTACAGTTTTAAAATTCCCATCGGTGGCTTCAGCTGCTTGTTGCGGGCCTTTCTTCTTTTTGAAACCAACTGAAAGCAGCAAAGGGTGCTCACATTATTATTATGATTATGTAATTAACATACAAGAGGGACTGCAGAGTGCTAAGTACTGAATGAGTGTAATAGACACAAGGGTATGGAGGGCAGTAAAGTGTCAAATTTGGATGCAAGTGTGCTCAATTTGAAGTAGATTTGCCACTTGGCACATAACACTTGAGACTTCATGCCAAGTATGATTTAAATTACTGCATGATATCACTTACATTAATTTGTCATTCATAGCAAACAGACAGACCTTACCTTCAATAACATTCAGGACAACTGTGACTGTGGCTTGTCCATATTCATTTATGGCAAAGCATTTATAGGTATCAGCTTGATCTGGCATAACATTTGGCATCTGGAAGATATGAGACATACTAAATATAATGATGTAGTTATTATATATCACTGTACCTCCTGGCAACTGTAGAAATACCCACTAGGGTAGTACCACTGGCTGGAAATCACTGCTGTATAATATCCAATGAATAGTAATAGAAATACAAACGTATTCCGGTAACATCTTGGATATGACAGACCAATTTGATTGAAATAGTCTATAATTACAACTCTGCCCACTGTTTGATTAATAGATGGCCTTCTGATGTGTATCTGTGAGCCTTTTTATTTTTCATTTTTAATCTCAAACAGCAGTGAGTTGACAGGATATGGGGTTAGTCCAGCCCATTTCATCAAACTGACTTTGTTAAGTGTGCTCCTCTCCGGATGAGTAAAATCCCTTCATTGTAGAAAAAGTAATTGGCTGAGCAAAGTGATGCGTCAGAAGACATTAATGTAATCAAATAGCAGCTTCTTTTTCTCTCTCTCTCTTCTTTTCTTTCTATTTATCTATTTTTCTCTGTGCTATTTTTACCGCTCCTTTACATCTGCATGTTGCTGTATAGTATCACTGCGATTTGATAGCCTGTATCACTTGCCTCAAATGTATGCTCATTGGAATTGGGATCATATTTAGTCTGGTATCTTGACGTATCAGACACATCTCCATTATTTCTGCTCCACGTTACGGTCGGCTGTGGGTCTCCAGTGACAATGGCTTTAAAAAAAGCAAATTTGCCTGTGAAAAAAGACAGACAAGGTCATCTCAGCACAGGAAGCAGATGCAAACATATTTATTTGAATATTTCTGATGCTTTGCATGATTCGATTTGTGTTATATACCCCAATTACATAGAATGAATGTACGTTGAATGTACAAACAGTGGAGAATTTGCCTTTTGCAGAATGATGACAGCATAGAAATATGATAATCTTTTCAATTTTCCTGGTTTTAAATTGAAGTCAGTGTGTTTAATTTTATCTGTCTGACACAGGAGTCTGGGTGTTGAATGGCAGGACTCTGCTCCCACTGGCCCATTGTACAAAAGTCATGCATCTAATCCATTATGCAGAATCATGCAGAAAGTCCACCTTGGAATATTTTGTGGTTATTAATGTTAAAAATGATTCTTATTCTATATCCTACCCTCTTGGATGGTCAAAGCAATCGGCTTGCGGGTGAAGTCTGGATGACTCTTTCCGTCTGGCAGCGTCTCGATAAACTGTGTAATCATCACCCCGGGGACCCGAGATTTTTTCTTGATCCCCACTGTCAGCATTGGAAAATGAAATGTCAGCGACAATACATTTGACACTTAGGAAAGACCGAGAAAAGAAAAACCTGTTGCTGTTTTGAAATCAAATCATCATCCACATAAACCATGCTGAACCACATTCTAATACATGACGTATTAGAATGTTTAATGTCACGCAGTGTATCAGTTTATTGCTTCAGAGGTGTACACACTCTGTACGTGGCTCTGGTGTAGGAGGCTCTCTTATCAGATGTTCAATACATTTACATTTCAATAACTTTATCTTATCCTGAAGAATTCATGCCTAAAATTCAATAAGGGAACAGATATGTGGCGATGCACCCACATATCTACGCACAACATATATGTGCGCTCATACAGTATATTAAAAAAAAAATTCATTGCATATCAGTTCTTCATGCCTTCATGAGCAGTCGGGAAAAAAAAGACAGCTGATGACGGCTTCTCTGTTGTCCCCTAAGCCTACCTTCTTTACCATTGCAATTCTCAGCATCAGGTCCTGATAAGGCACATGTTAAAGAGCATATACAGCACATGTCAGCATGGCATCAGAATTGGATTCTCGGTTAGGCAGGAAATAAAATACTAGAGCAGCAGTTGGTGGCTGAAAGGCTACATTGTAAGATTTTGTCAGAGGCTAAACACGCGGATGTATTACAAAACCCGAAGATGATGCCTATTCGAGAGATGTCATCCCTGCACTCATTCAACAACAAAAAAGTTTTCTAGCTTCTGGTTTACTTCCTAGCCCACTAAAAATCAGAATATAAATTTTGCAGTTTGTTTGCAGTTTGAGGTGTCTTGTCAACAGTTTCCGAGATGCCTTTTTTCATAATGGTGGTCTATGGAGAAAATGCTATTTGGACCACGTTGGAATTTTTTGCTGCAGCACTGCAAAAGGCATCAGGGCAAGCAAGACTGAGGGAAGACACCGTATCCAGGTCTTATTATCTGATTCTGGTGTTCATGTCAGGTGCATTCATACATTAAACCGATAAAGTCCAGGCGCTTCACAGCTACAGTGTTGTGATCAGTCATATCTACCTCTTTATGAGCTCCTCTTGGCCTTGAATAGACTGTCTACATGCTGTTGTACAGTCAGTATTGCTGGTGATGGACAAATTGCAGGCTTGAACGTTCTGAATAAATTGATTTGAACTATATTACCGTGAAAGACGGCTGAACTCTTTGTGGCTAATATGAAGCCCAGACAATAGCAAGTGATCAACCAATCATTTGAAGCAACAGACAGACACAGCTTCTCGCTCTGAGTACAGTATACATAGTTATGAAATATATTCAGAAATGTACCTTGTACTCAATTAATTCTGTTTCATGTGGTAACTCATCTCATTTATTTCTGTCTGTTTCAAACTAACTAAAATAGCTTTTTATTAAATATGGTTCAGACATTTCTTCATGGATATTGGATGTATTACATCTTCCTGTAGCTTCCTCAACCAATAAAGGATCCACATCCCGAGTTTGCTCGATGATGGAGTAAGGTACAAATAATGAACATTTTGTAGCTGTTTTCTAAAACAAAGAGAAAAATATATTCAAGATGATGTTCCTTTAGATTGAAGAGTTGATAATATACACTAATCCTATCAGAGGATTCTCTGTTTCCTCTTTAGGTTCAGATTACTGGTTTTATTTGATTACCTGTCGCCTCTGTGTTGCAATACATTTTCAGAATTTGGAATAAAAGAAGAAATATAAACCATTGAGATGCGAGACTAAGTTGATATTCTGCTAACAACTTCTGTAGAAAATGAGATCACACTTCACTGCTTACCTTGGCCAGTGGCCGTGCCATCAGTCACCACTGATCGTCTGAACATCTTGGGTCCTTTGATTCAGCAAGATTTCCCCAACTGCAATAGATGATGAAAGGTATTTAGGCACAATATTTATGTCCTACAAATGTACTCAAATACAAGGAGTATGAAATAATTCTTGGCAATTAATAATTCACTGGTAGCTTGCTACAAAATGAAACGGTAAAGTCTATTACAGTTGCAAAAATGTTCTCTGCCAAACAGCACCGCCGACCGTGATTTTCCTGCAGGCTCTCAGTATGCGATAAAAGGCTGAAAACATGGATTAAGTTCAATACCTGAATGAACAATGATTTGAGATTCGTCAGATTTATCAAATGTTCTAAAGAGCAATTGAAAAACTGATGCCACAGTGTCGTTGGTGAAGTAGATACACTGAACTTTTATTTCAGATATGATTGACTACCTGTGACCTCTCTGGTTTAAATCATTTGCACCACAGGCATGTGATATTCTACGGTGTCGACGGTCTGCTCCGGTTGGAAGATGATAGGTGTGACTGTGCACATCGTAATATGCTTATAAATCAGTGTTGAGCCTCAATTGGTGCCAAGAAAGGTACCCTTGCGTTGTTGACATAGCGCTATAGTTGGCTGAATTTGCATTTGAATGTTCTCTTCTTGTTTATGTTGAGATGCTTTGGAGATTGTAATGCTAAGATTAGTTGGATTTGTCTTAATTGTTGGGATTTGGAAGATCGCAAGATCACAGAGGGGCTGGCTGTTTGAATAGAATAATTCAAAAGAAAATTGCAGCTTCTCTACATGCACATATGTTACAAAATGAAACAGTGGAACTTATAATGGTTAGAAAAGCTCTGCCAAACAGCACCATTGACCATAATTGTGCTGCAGGCTCTCAGTGTGTGGTAAAATATCTATGGCTCCACGTCATGCAGCTGTTTGCTGTTTTCTGAGCATTATCACATTCTCCAAATGTAAAATCCTTGTGAAATTAGAACTGGAGCATAAAATTTCACATTAACCCGATGATGTAATTTCTTAGCAGGCTTTAACTATCATTATTTAAGGGTATTTGTTGTCACTTTGAGCTGTAGCATGCTGGCTTGGCATTCAAATGACTACATGCTCATCAAATATACTTTTTTATGAGTTTTTTTATATCTGTGAGTTTCATTCGCAGCAGGGATCTCTAGTAGGACATAGCAATCTTTCATTACCCACATGGTGTCTAAACTTGGAGTGACAAATGTCACTTCACAAAAATAGATTGGTGGGACCTAATTGTAGAGGATTCAGTGTTGCAGGGGTTTACGTGAATTTAGAGAAATGACATTATTTGCCTACAGAACAGTATTTGCCACTTTTCCTGCTATGTTAAAGTTATTTACTCTTAAGGGTACATTTATTTTCTTCACTTGTATCCCCTCAGTGAGCTCTTTCCATAATCTCCATCAGCTTTTTGGTGAATAGCAGCTATGCAGCTTTGTCTGCAAGAAAACGTGAAGAAAACACCTTTAGTTTGATCTTTGCCAGTATGGATATCAATAACAAATGCTAGATGTTTAGGTAATGTTAACACAAGTAGCTATTAGAGCAAGCTGCCTGCTAAGAGCTAACACCCTATCAATCATTAAAGCAATCATGTTAACATCAAAATCAATGTAGTATACCTCCCAAAACCAGGCAGAGTAAACGATACAGAGTATGAATTCAGCTGCAGTAAATAGCTGCAGTAATTTCCCAAGCCATACCTCATCTTTCTAGAATTTACATACTGTATTAATCACAGGGTAGGTTCAAACATTACCTTTGTTGTAAACGTGACTGTAACAACAAGCTGCCTGGAGCTTGTATATATGTTCTTGTACAATTTCCTGTTATTCCCTGTCCTGTTCTTTGTCCCGTGTATTTGGTACATCACTTTAGTGGAGACACGCTCATGTTCCCAAGTATCGATTGTAATCTGCACTCGCCACTAACATCAACTCCGCACTCAGACATACTGTATATGTGTAACTGTTTGATTGAAAATGGATTGAAACAGGCCGAGTATACTCCCCAGGTGCACGAGGTACTGCATTTTCCTACCAGCATGTGTTATTTCAGAACTGAATTCAAGAGTTCAACTTAACATCATTATAACATAGTTACATAGACACATTAACAAATTGATTCAGATCAGTTGCAATCAGATTATTGGAGAAATTTCATAGAGCTGTCGAGTTAAACCAAAATAGGATCTGTTTATTTAATAACCTGAATGAACAATGACTTTATTGGAGCATTATTGAAAAACTGACATCACACAGTGAACTTCCAAAATGATTGACTACCTGTAACCACTCTTATGTAAAGTATTTGCACCACCCAGACGAGGCGCGTGATACTCTAGGGTGTCGACGTTCCATGGCCGTTGGAACATGATTGTCATCTGATAGGTGTGTGACTGTGAACATCTTAATATGCTTATAAATCACTGTTGAGTGAGTCGTTCTACGGTGAAACGTGCTCAGTAAAGGTTAAACGCTGTGCCTTATCTTATTCTGATGTCCCGAGACACAAAAAAATATGTAATTCATCTTCATTACACCCCAACTCTTTTTTTTGTCTTTTTTGTTTTTGATTCGTACCCAACCTGGTTTGTCAATCCAGCACCTTAATGACTGTCTAAATAATTCCACTTTTTACGTGCTGCTGTATATGGTAGCAGAAAAAATGTCACGCTAAATATATTGTAACTGTAGACAGTATATCCTAAATATGATGAGCGCTTCACATGACCATGAATTGCACGCTACTGAACTTCCTTCACACAGTGTGCTCTTGAATATTAATTGCAAGAAGATGTTTTGCCCTAAACAAACATTTTGCGCTCAAAGCAAACTGTTTCCTTGCTGTGAAAGTTGGTTTTCAAGGTTTCATGTGTCCTGTATTGCATTCTGCTGTTAACACCACCAGCTGCTCATGTGACCAGTGATGAAATACAGCACGGCACGGTGTACCCAGAGAGCATCATAAAAATGATTAAAAGCAAGACGCTACTGAAGGCATGTTTAGGAAGCATGTGGCTATCTACGGAGATGACGTTGATGCCGCTCAAGTGAAACAGCTGAGAGTGGCTTAATTTGGGTTGTTACCAAGCTCTCTCTCTTTTTTTTTTTGCCTTAGTTACAGTGGAATTTTAGGGTTTTTCAGTGCTACTTTCAGTGGAAGTAACAATTGGAGGAACAAGTGAACAGGTGCAGCAAGAACTGTACAGTGTTGTGGTGAAACTAGAAATAAAAAAGAGCTTGAAAAAAAAGAAGGATGCTGCTAAAAAGCCCTAAGCCAGGAAGGCATTAATTAATGGTTTTTACATAGCCTCAGCTTCAGGCTTGCCTGGACATATAAATAGAATAATGAATATTTACCTGCTCGACAAAACGTGCGATTAAGATCTTGTGACCACACAAACTTTAGCTACTTATCTGAACTGTTGTAAGAAACCATCAGAAGTGTAAATGAGCAAATATTTGTGTTTCAGACACAGTTCTCTCAACTCAGAACTTCTGATTTAAATTTGCGCAAACCATAAACATAACACTAATGCGGAATTTTTCAAAGAAAAAACACATTTGAGTAGACAAAGTAGCAAAATGTGGCAGCCACCCTACAATGTTTTAAAGAATAAATGATTAATTGTTTATAGGCAGAGACTTTTATTTTCGGAGATGCTTCTGCTAGATTGAAAACTGAATTATCCACAGGCTTAGTTTAGTATTAAAGATTCCAGCTAACTTTTAATGCTGAACACCTCCATCTGAGAGTGGTGCTGAATGCAAGATGAATGATGAACTTACCTCTGCACTCCTGTGATCCTCTTGAGTGGTGCTGCTTCTCAGTCTGATATTTGAGTGTTGCCTCCCTGGTCTTAAAGCCATTAAATCCGTACAGGAATGCCAGTGACTCTGCGACAAGCACCCACGTTGTCAAACATGGTGCCTGCCAAGAAAGGGGATTGCTTTTTTGTTTTTGGCATAAATCACAACCTCTAGCAAGGGGGAGGAGGGAAAGCCAAGGTTGGCTTCAAGCCTCATAGTGGGATGACCAAGACTGCAGCTTCTTATTAACAAATGTATGCACTTCTTCAAGAGGGTCCTAAATGATGTGCACTTTCTGTCTGAAATTGTAATTAAGGCAATTCTTGTTATGATATCAGTATATAGATTCTCTAGTCTGCTGTACTGCTTGGTTCCTCCTCATGGTTGATTTCCTGATCCTTTCACATGACTGTTTACAACATTAGCAGATCGCCTAAGCACCTTGTGTCAGTCAGTATGAAAGTAAAAACATGTTTGCAGTAAGAAGGAAGCGTTGACAGCCGAACATGCCCGTGTTGACACTTTCAGGAAATTACGAGAACAACAAAACATATTAATGTTTAGTTGCACTGATGTCTCCTATTGACACCAACTAAAAATACAATGTGTTTATTGGGTGTCTAAACAGTCATAAATGGCATCTTTAAACATAATACATTGATAACAGTGTGAGCCCAGAATCCTTCATGAAGTGTAATCTTGTAAATCCTCTGACTTGTGTTTGGAGATAACGTTACAAAAATGTTGGTCATCTTTGCATTAATGTATTACTTAAGGGCTTTAATATATATAGGAGGACTTGTATTCTATGTGTCTGAATACTCAATTGAGATACTTCAGCCTTTTTTTAAGGCTTCACGTCAAGTCTGTCCTGAAATAATAAGCAAATAAGAAAACGGCTAATTGATTAAACTTTCGAACAATGTTTCATTGACATTTTTTATGCGTGACTCTGTGTATACGCTTTCTGTGGGATTATCTGACTACCTTGGGTCATATGTTGTCGACCCTTTATGAATAACAAAGTACGAGAAAATAATTTGTTCTCATATCAGGAGATGGGCAACAACAATCTGTTACGTAATTATTGCCATATGTTTGTGCAGTAAAGCAGCTATGACCCATTCGAGTACCATATGTATTTGTTTGTGCTCTGTAAGTGTTATTAGACACAAAGACTAGGATTTATCTGAAACAAATTTAAATGTAAATTTGGTTCTGCAGAGCGTTCCTTGTATATTTTATGAATTAAGGTATTCTATGAAGGACCAGCCTCGCCGTTGACATTATAATGCACGTGAAAAAACCCCCACAAATACATCCCACCGCGTGCTCTATATCTACAGGTGACATGTTGCAGGTCCTAGTGTTTAATTTGGGTTTAATTAACCACATGGCTGTGTAGTCTCAATTTGATTAACCTGTCAGTAACGACCAGATGTGAGTGAACATACTGCGATTTTCATTTTAATAGATGGCTGAAATAATACAGTGAAATGATGATGAATATGTCACGGGTCTTGTGGAAACATAATGTTGGCGAAATGTAATGGACGTGGTTTCGACAAAATGAGCTCTTACTATCTTATCAACCGAAATAAAATCCACATCAGCTTATGAGAATAAAATTTAGCCTTTAAATGAGGTTAAGTTTCTTGCTAGGAATTATTACATTTAGAAATCTCCAGAAGAAATGCCAGTCTGATGAGTGTTGTAAACCCTCGTCACCTTGAGGATATTTGCTTACATGTGAGAAGTCTTTCAGATTCCTCATGGAGTCTGGCCTCCTGGAAACTTAAACCCCCGACTCAGTTATTGTGGCCTTAGTAATAACAGAGCTATGCTCAGTTTGAGCACGATTTTGTGTGTGTGTGTGTGGATATTTCAAGCAGTAATAAAAGCAGATGCGTGGCACAGGAACTATGACTGTTCTCTGGCATGGGAAGCTGATATGAGATGCTTGATGTTCTTGAAGGCATTTATTGCAGGAGGTCACGAAAGTCAGGAGCTTTGAATTCTACCATGCAAAACAATGACAAAACATCCTGACATTACACAACCTAATGCAACATGGACAAAGGTAACCTCATGTGTGTGTGTGTGTGTATGTTAAATACACTGCATGGACCAATCGATTCTATAAATAGTTAATTCATTATATAGTATTATATTATAGTTATTATAGTGTGTCTTTTATTTTGTTAAATCAAAAGAAACCACTTTTGTACAGTACTTTTGTACAATAACATTGTATGTATCGTTTTTTTTTTCTTGGAATATGACTAAAGGGAATTGCTAAATGCTTTGGCATGTGGTTAAAGGCTTTTAAATGTCAAAGCCTGCTCCTATAAACTCCCAGTAAAGACTACAGTAACAGGTTGCCATGTGGCTACTGATAATATTTGTCCATCCCAGGACTTTACACAGGAAGATGCACAGTTGTTTGTAAGGTTGCACTTGGTCATGCACATGAAATGTTATCATTTATGACTTTCCATAATATCCCCTGAAAGCGTGCACAACACATGTTCGCAGTAAAAGAGTAATCCGAAGCCATGTGACAGTTGGCAAAGTGGAAGAAGTGCACGTGAAGTTACAAAATGGAAAGGCATAATAAATGCCTCACAGTATGCCAGGGTGGTAAACAAACCTCTTCATAGTTAAATACTGGCTAAGTATAGCCAAAAAAAAAAAAAAGACAAATCTGATAGGCATAATAAATCAATCCTTTTTTAATGTACAAAAAGGGGGAGAGTGGGTAGTTTTATATTTGGTGTTACAGAATGATGCATGGTTGGCTTGTACCTGATTGCCACAATATGTATGGGCAGATACAGTCTCAGTCTCGCTTGAGTCTGTACACTGGACACTGGACACTCAGAAACTGTAGCCAGACAGTGTTTGTTTTTCCTTTGCAACACTCAGAATTCACCACTGCAGCCTGAGATATCTAAACAAATATTAGATGGATTTCTGTTAGAAAACCATCATTCTTGAGGATGAGTCCCCCTGACTTTTCCTCTGGCCACCAAGATGTTGAAATTTCTGGTTGTAACTTAACAGAAATTTGATTTATTGGCATGGAATTTAGTGAAATCATCCTTAATAACTTTGTTGATCCCCTCACCTTTTCTTTAGCGCCATCATGAGATTTGCTTCTGTGGTATTGAGTGAAACATTTGGAATGACGCTATGACCGCAATGAAATTAGGACATTCATCCCTGATTGTCAGAACTTTTCATCTTGCAGAACAATGTTTTAGTTTGTTCAGGATGTTTTAGTCTGCCTAGTTCCTCATTCCCCTCAGCCTCACCTGTACCTTGTGGTAATACACAAAATGATGTAAACACTGAACATTTTTGAACATGAACATTTTCATTCTGACTGTTAGGACTTATCTCAAAGCACAGCAGTGCCCAAGTACAGCATCAGAGAGCCACTCGAGTGCCCGCAGACTCTCAGTAAGTGACAAGCTCATGATTAAATTTAGGTTAAAGATAGGCAAGCAAGACACTTTGCTTTTGGACAGGTGGGATTTATTTACAGTTTGGCATCATGATTAATAATTCAAACACTAAAACATGGTCTGTTATAGCCGTATTGTCATATCATCAATTTTCCATGAAACCAGCTAGAAGAAACTAACTATAATCACAGCTCAGGGAAAAATAGCTCAATAAATAAACATGCTTGGGTTTTAAGATTAGCATATAATTAATGTTGACTCTCAGATGTCCTTTGCATCCAGTGGATAAATTGAGTTGAATTTGTGCTCATATACAACAGAACACGGTCTGAATCTGTCACATTTGTTATTTGGGATTTTAAAACATTCATGGATAGTTATCAAGAGCTTGTCTTTACTTTATCTCTCTCATCCTGTATTTTTTTCTTCATAATTTATTTAAACACATTAATACATGAAATTTCAAACAGCAGATTTCAAATTGGCAAATCCTTTACATTTTATTCATCTTCAGGAGCCGAGGCCTACAGCATCGTCCTAATCTGAAAGAGAGAGAAAAGGCGGGAGATAAAGCACATAGCCAGAGGAGTAGAATTTAAGCTGTGACATCATTTGAAAGTGTGTTTTTACCTTTAACAACAAGTTTAGTCGAACACTCCACTCTACCCAGAGAGTTTTCAGCAATGACGGTGTAATCCCCGCTGTCCTTGGGCCCAACTTTGAGTATCACCATGGAGCAGACCCCACATGTATTAGTGATGTAGTAGTTAGTGTTGGTGTTAAGGCTGATGTTATTTCTGTACCAGGTAACATGGGGTCTGGGGTTTCCTGTCACTGCACAACTCATGTAGCACTCATAACTCTCTGGACTGTTGTGTGTTTTCAGTGGAACAGTAAATGAGGGAGGCGTCTCAAAGCTGCAGTCCTTAGAGGCAGCAAGGTTCAGAGAAAATGTTTCTGAAAGGGTGCAAGAAAAAAGAGAGATGATTCAAAAGGTTGTAAAGCATAATGATGAATACCTTTTTCAGAGCCATTCTCTTTAGTCATCTGTTAATTAATTTATCTCACCTTTCTCTCGTGTTTCACGTGCATAAGCAAACAAAACATTCTTAAGCACTGACCTTGTAGTTTGCCATGCAGTGTGCCTTTGCAACTCTCAATCCTATTACACTCCTATTAAGTGCATGCATCTATTCACTTGTCCTAATGGATTTGTACATCTGAAGGACTGCAACTAAAAATTTTCATAATCTGCCAATTTTTTCCTTGAACTTTGAAAAACCGGCCATCACAGGTGATATATTTATATTCTTTGATTTGTCACACCGTCATCCAAAGATATCTCATTTTTTTGAAGTTGATTAAACTGAAATGATTAAACTACATGAGGGCTGCACCGAAAACAATTATTGTTGACTAAGACACTGATTTTCTTTTATTCATTTTGTCTAGTCCATGAAAACTGAAAAGAGGGTTTCCAATCAGAAGGTTTAAGAACCCAAGGTGACATCTTCACATGTCTTTTGTTGTCTTTTGCCTCACTGAGAGTCACTGAAAGCAAACAGCTCTCACATTTAAAAAAAAAAAAAAGAAGGCTAAATCAGAAAATGTTTGACATTTTTGTTTCAAAATGGCTGCCAAAATGTAATTCTCAATTGTTCAACTAATTGAATTATGGACTAATCGTTTCAGCTCTATATAACATGATTTTGAATCTCTTTTGTTCAACCTGCCTTTTTTTCTCTTCACTTCCCAGGTTGGTGACTCAGAGGGTTTGGAGAGACCCATGTCATTTTTGGCATAGACCCGGAACTGATACTGCCTTCCAGGCATTATGTTGATGGCAGTGAACTTGTTATTGAAGAGGCGGTCTGCCACAGTTTGCCAATTACGCTTAACAGAATCACGCTTGGTGATCGTGTAGTGCAGCCTGTCGTCTTTCTTCTCATCTGGAGATGGAGTCCAGGACACCGTCACTGTTCCTGCCACGTTCTCATCCAACTCCACAGGGCCTGGAGGCTTGGGGTCATCTACAGAACAGGTAGGAAATGGTTATTAGTGTTAACGTGATGCTTAATGTTACGCAGACGATAATGATGCCTTCACACCAAATAACTACCTGTGATCCTTATTTCAACACTAGAGGTCTCCTGACCAACAATGTTCTTGACAATGATTGTGTAGATCCCAGTGTCATGGCGCTCTGATGAGGGGATCATTAGCTGCGATGACGTGTCTGTGTTGCTCACTGTCACATGCTTAGGTATGGCATGACCGTCTTTGAGCCATTTAATAGATGGTATTGGAGAGGCCTGTTAACAGGAAAAGATGTGTCTAAGAACACTTTAGACAGGGCTTTAAATAAAATGCTGCTTTTTGTGTGAATATTGTACTGAACCTGAAAGTTAAAGTTGATTCGTGCAGAGTTACCAGCTCTCATGACCATGAAGTTCTTTATTTTTTTGTCAGTGAATTGAGGTCTCACTGTGACAACGTGGGAAGAGTGTTAGACAAATCACTGAGAAAAAACGCATTATTACATTTCTGACTGCAGACACTTGACGTTTCCACTGACTCACCTGGAGGAGGCATTGCAATGATGTAGTTGTCCAAGTCTTGCGGTTCACCGTCTCCACCCTCATTGGTGGCTACAACTCTTACCCAGTACATGGCCATAGACTTCAGACCCATAATAGTGTAGGAATTCATGATGATAGCACTGGAGTTGCAGCGTCCCCATTCTGGGTTTTCTGCTGGCCTGAGCTCCACAAAGTATCCTTTAGCCTCATCTTGAACCCCCTCCTCCTCAATGGGTTTGGACCAGCCCAGTGATAAGGTGCTGTAAGTGGAGTCTGTCACCTTCAGGTCGATAACTTTACCAGGTGGCTCTGAAAATAAACAAAATAGGAAATGAGAAATAGGGATATAAACAATTAACCATTAAGCTTATAAGGACATAGTTTTTATTGGCCTGTTACTCACTCTTTGGATCTCTTGCAATCACAAACTCAGAAGGTGTACTTGGCTCTCCAGCTCCAGAAATGTTGATAGCTGATACACGGAACTCGTACTCGATGCCTTCAACAACATCTTTCACTGCATACTTCTTCTCTGTTGGCATTTTGAACAGTATAGTTAGGACGATAAAATAGTAAAAAAAAAGAAAAAAAAAGCACATTTCAGTTCAACCTGTTAACAATATGTTACATTTTAAACATGGTCTTACCTTTGATGGGCTGATCTGGAGGGTTGACAAAGCTCCACAGATTACTTCCGTTCTTGCGTTTCTCCACATTGTATCCCAAAATGTTGGTCCCTCCAGTATTGCTGGGTGCAGACCAAGCGAGATTGATGCAGTCTTTGAAAGCACTAACAATTTTTGGTGTCGAAGGAGGTCCAGGGTATGCTGAAATGAATGAAGAATTTAAAAAAATGTATATATACTGTTTCACTTTTACTGTTTTCACTGTTACGAATACATTTTGTTGTGCTTGTAAGAAGGCTTACCCTTTGTCCCTGCCTGAATGTCATCGGTCTCCATCATTTCACTGACGTCGTAATCAGTTTCCGCCCTGATGTGGTAGCAGTATTTTCTGCCATGATCCACATCAGTGTCTCTGTATTTAGGCTCTGGGCCAATCTTGCCGAGTTTCTTCCAGCTGTTTCGACCAATTTGCTGGCGCTCCAGGATGTAGTCTTTGACGGGGCAGCCTCCGTTGTCTTTAGGAGGCCTCCATTTGAACTCAATGCAAGATGAAGAACTTTCAATAATATCCACAGGGCCAAGGGGTGGTGTTGGTTTGTCTATAGTAAGACAAAAGAATAAAGAACAACCACATTTATATCTAAGTGTTATATTATGTCACTTTCATAAAGGCTATACATGTCTTAACATGTAGCATACAGACCTAATACAACAAGCTGTGTGATGGCCTCAGTTGTTCCACATTCATTTTTAATTTTAATCTTAATTTCCCCGGTGATTTTGCGTTTGCACTTGGTAAGCAACAGGCGGCTGTCTGTGGAGGACTTCTCAATCTTGATATTGCTGTCCTCCAACAGCTCTTCGCCCTCATTGTACCACTGGATCTTCATGGGTTCTCGACCAACAAAGGATACCTTGAAGGCTGCATCTTTCCCAGTTTTGATTGTAACAGGTTTTATAAACTCTGCGAGGTCGTCAGCATTAATTCTTGGAGGATCTTGGAGAAAAGCACATATTTTGTGTGAATTGTTTTTGAGCCGAAGAGATTATTGTCTTACACATGGCTGCCAATTTGTTTTGTACCTCACTTTGATGCTGAGTACAGTACCTGCAACATTTAGTACAGCTTCTGTTTTGCGGCCATCAGCTTCACATCGGTACTTTCCAGTGTCTTCTTCTTTGCAGTTTTTGATGATTAGTTTGCGATAAGTTCCATCTTTAACAATACAGATATCATCTGTAGCTGTTATCTGAAATGCACACGTACAGAACACTTAAAACTCACAAGGATAGCGGTGAAAGCTGTTACTCAATCAACTCATATGTTTCTCACCTCTTTCCCTTCTTTGTACCAGACTGCATCACATGTCTCACTGCTGAGCCTGCAGACCAGCTCTGCATCAGTACCAATAATGGCGGTTACATCTGATAGTCCACCGGTGAAGTATACTCCTGGGTCTAAAGTAAATACAACCTTACTGTTAACTGGGAACAGAAATTTAGGAACAACAGAGCAGCAGTTTAATTATTATGTATCTTACCAATGACTGTCTCAGGGACTAGTGGGCCTGCTCTCGCTCTCTTTTTCTTCCCTTCAACGGGCGCCTCTCCTTCAGTTTCATCGTCTTGTGCAGGAGCCTCTCCCTCCTTTGCTTTTACCTTTTGCTTGGATTTGGCTGATTTAGGTTCACCTGTTTCAGACACTACATCTTCCCCTTCTACGTCTTCCTGCTCTTCATCTTCCTCATCTACATCTTCCTCGTCTACGTCCTCTTCTTCCTCTTCCTCATTCTGATCCACAGCAGCGGTTCCATCTGCTTCTCCTCCTTCTGCCTTTTTCTTTGCCCCTCCCTTTACCTTTGCTTTAGCCTTCTCCTTTGGCTTCGCTTTAGCATTAGCATTAGCTTTAGCTTTGGCTTCGGCCTTGGCTTCAGCTTTGGCTTTGGCTTTGGCTTTGGCTCTGGCTTCTGCCTCAGCTCTTGCTTTAGCTTCAGCTTCAGCTTTTTCAGCTGCGGCGGCCGCTGCAGCTGCCGCAGCTGCTTCCGCCTCTGCCTTTGCCTTTGCAACCAACTCATCTCTCTCTTGCTGTACCTTAGCATGTTGCTCCTGAGCAATCTTCAGCAGTTCCGCTCCACCACCACCCGCTCTGGTTGTCTTGCGAGCTTTCTTCTTTCCATGTGAGTTTGGATCAGTATCAACTAATTAAAAACAAAAAACAGTACCAGGATATGTTTAAAGCTTTATGGGACATTTTTTTTTTTTTTTACATTTGATAAACTTGTGCTGATTTAAAAATATGTGAACAGTACCTTCCACTATAAGCCAGGCACTGCAGGACGTCATTCCAGCCACAGCTGCATAAATTCCTTTGTCCAATGGCATACAGTCCTTCACCACCAATGAGTGAATCAGCATGTCCTCTGACACAAGGATGTCATATTTGTCCCCTTGCTCCAGTACAGTATTCTTTCCCTTCCAGGTTATCTTTTTCAGGGGTTGTGAGACGACACACTCAAACACAGCATCCTCTCTTTCCTCTGCTTTCACGTCTTCAATCTTGACCAAGAACTCTACAGCGGGAACTAAAGGAAGCAGAAAATTATAGCATAACATGATATCTTGTATTTCCCTTCAAAGGACAAATCTTTTCAATCATTTTTTGGCATTGTGCACACGTTACAGTGAAACTGTTTAGATAATTTGTTTGGCGCATCGCCTTACGCTTTAAGTCAGTCGAGAAGATCTTAACGCCGTCAACCTCCACTTGGTATAATCCTGCATCCTCTGGGTCAACGCCATTGATGCTAAACACAAACTTCTTTCCCACTTGCTTCAGTCCATGTTTTACTTCCGTGTCAGCATCAAAAGGAATCATAATTCCATCCTGTTAAAATGTAAGCAGTCATAAACGTTTGAGCAACATGTAGCGTGCATGCGAATGTCTCTGTGTTGCAGATTATCTAGTATGACCTTCAGTACATTTGTTTAATTTATTCACCACTCAGAAAAAAAGAAAATATCCAAAAGGAAACATCTTACCTTGAATAAGAAAATTTTGCTGGATGGATCTTTCAGTGACATTTCCAGTTCAAACTCTGCGTCACCGTCATCCCTCAGTTCAATGGGCTTCAGGTTGCATAGTCGTTCAACAACCTGTAGCAATTGGAATTATAAAATAAGAAGTTTGACACTGAAAATGTTTCCATTTCTTGTATTACAGCATCCATTCATCCTATTGTAGATGGTAGGCTGCGTAGGTGTATATATTTGAATGAATGAAGCTGTAACATACCCTTTCTTGTTCTTGCTCCCTTTCTATTTTCCTCTCACTTAGTTTCTTGAGCATACCACGGAAATCAGTGACGCCATACTCAGCACAGATGGACTCGTAATCTTTCTTGTCTGCACTCATCAACCGTTCCCAGAAGTTTTCATCAATTTCTTTTTTCTTTTCTTCTTTTGGCTCAAGGTCTCCTATCCTACAAAAAGGAAGAAAAAACAAAAAACGACAACAAACACATTATTAAACATTTTAAGGTATTGATCATACATGCCAAGTAAAAAAACAACAGATACATACCTATTTTTTAAGGCCTTTTTGAAGTCCTCAGCAGTCTCTCGGATAGCTACAATAAAACCAGCAGTATGAATACAATTTTTATTCAATGAATACTTGTTATCATGTCATTATAGCTTAAACATAGATTGTGTACCTGTTCTTGATTCTTGCATGGCTTTGCCCTTTTTAAAACCAACTAAAATGGAAGAAATGAGAGTGAAGTGAGACAGATTCATAGTAATTAATCTTAATAATTAGACTGAATTTAACGTATATAAAAATAAGTAACTGACCCTCAATGACATTAAGCACAGCAGTTACAACCGCTTTTCCATATTCATTTCTGGCGTAACACTTGTAGGTGTCAGCTTGATCCGCTGTTACGTCAGGCATCTATCAATCAAGGCATGATTATCAGTATTTTTGCAAAACCATTATTCCAATTTCACTTCATTAATATAAAAACGTGTTTTAGTTTTCTTTAGATTTTGTTGTTTAGTTAGAAATTATAATTATGATATGTATTTCTTATGACACGTGGTCAGTGGTCTTACCTGTAGCTGGTATTCACCAGAACTTTTATCGTAGACTACTTTGTACCTGTCTTCATCAATTTCTCCATTATTTCTCACCCAGGTCACAGTAGGTTCTGGTTTTCCAGTAATTACTGCTCTGAAGATAACAGTTTTTCCTACAGAAATGGCAACAAGAACGTATCTTTTATGTTATTATCTAAAAAAAAAAAAAGGACTCAATCAAATCATGCAGTTAGAGGTAGTATTTTACCATACCTTCTTGAATAGTTACAGCGATGGGTTTTCGAGTGAAATCTGGCGTGGACATTCCTTCAGGTAGTTTTTCAACATACTGGGTTATCATAACTCCAGGGACCTTCGACCTCTTTTTAATTTTCACTGTTACCGAATGAGATAAATTTCATTATTTACACAAGTTGCCGAGATTTCACAGGTTTCATACAACGTTGAAGTTCATATTATACCTCAGAAAATACTCTACAGTATACATTTAGTTTTAATCTAGTATTCAAGCTCTGGTTACTTACCCTGCCCTGGAGCAGTTGGCTCCTCATCCTTTGCTTTCCGTATTTTAAACATCTTGAGAGAGACTACAGCTTCTCTGTTCATGTAAAAATATTATGACACACTTTTTAAAACACTTAATATTTAAGAAGACATCATTGTTTACTTATATACCATCATAAATAAATGTAAAGGTTGCTTGAATTATATAATGGGGTCATTTTTTCCCCCATGTTAGTGCCCAACATGTCCTAGATGTCTGCAGCTGTTAGCATGGCTTGACCACTGTTAGTAACCATGAGACTCCCCATCTGTCTGACACGCAGTTAATCTCTTCCAGATGGTCTGAATCTGCAATGGGAGTTACTTATCATCATTTTAACTAGTGGCTTAAGGCAGCATGCCTACTTTTACAACAAGATGTTGATGCGTTTTTGAGTAAAGCCTGCCCTTGGAGAAACAGTAAAGATACAAAGGGACAGAATTTATTCCTCCCTACAATTACGAAAAATGGGCTGACTAATGTTATGGCTTATGTTGCATTGTGGGATGTCTGTTTTTAACAAACTGTGAGATCTGTATAGCAAACGGTGTCAGGATACCTGAGTTGGTAACTCTATCTGTGCTATAAATGAAAGAATTCCTGTGACCACAAAATACTTAACATTCCCCTTGAAGATTCCTGCTGATCAGACAAATTTTGCCGACAGTGGGTCACATACCCCATAAAGCGATCTATCATAACTCAGGAAGTGGCATAAGCGTCTGACGGCAAATGTAACATTACTCATAACCATTTTTGTATACAGGTTGGGTTGCTTTCTTTTGCTACCTCTGAATTATCTGGAGATAGGTAATAGGTGGTGATTAATACAATAGAAAGAAAGTGCCACCACATGCAAATGCTGGGTGGTTAAAATAACCTTTTTTTTTCTATGGTTGTGTCATGAAATGAAACTTCTGAAAACTTATGCTAAAGTGTGTAATTAGTTTGGTTCTGGACTTCATAGCCTATATCAAAGAAAGTTCAGTTATGGCATGTCAAAATAGTGTATGTGACAAATCCAGTAACCTCAGAAGCATTCTTCTTTTTATATTCCTTTTCTAGTTTCTATGTTTTTAAAATCTTTCAAAGTGATTAAATATATTTAAATATCATCGCTTTGTATATGTCATTTAAATGTCGCGTTTATCTTATCTTGAATGCTCAACTAATGTTCTAATGATCTTTTATTCTCATGATCTAATTAGTCTAATGTACAGAGGCTTTTGTTTCAGAATTAAGTTTGACAGCCACTTTAACTATTAATATTAAATTTAAGCAAAAGAAATTATGCTGAGTTCTGTTAGTTGATTAAGTACCTGCATATTTAGCAGTTTTGCACACTTGCACTTGCTATATTTGTCTGAGGATGAAAATAGCTGCACCCAGGGTGTTAAGAGTGAAGTGATATATACGTATAACTTGTCAGATATATGTCCTCTCAGGTTATGCCTCAAAGCTGAAATTTAGTTTCAGAGCATATACTTTTACTTTGGCGTGTTATTGTGATGAACTATTAAACAAAACTTGGTTACTCACTGTAACTATAGAAGTGTGCAGGAGGAAAGTGTCAGACAGATCTAAAATGACTTGATACAATTTGACTATCATCACCAGGACTTCCTACATTAAACATTAGTGTGATATTAATCATTAGTATGTCCTTTTTGTATTATTTCAACTGTGACAGTTCTCTTTGTCTAAAAACATAAATCATAAACAACATTCCAGCTCATATTTGCTCTTCATCGTATGAAACTTCAGAGAAACTGCAGTCATAAACTGCTGTCAGCATTTCATTAAGAATTTTGGCTGCATAACTAGTAAGATCTCATTACCATTTGTACCTCTGGTTGATATACAGCAACTAGTGTCACATTAGCATAAAGCAAATATATATATATATATGTATGTATATATATATTTTTTTTCAAACAGTAGCAAACATAATTAATTAAGACTTTAAAACAATGTCCAACCATATTAGGGGATTTACCCAGTAAATATAAATGTACTTACTATTTTTTAAGTAAACTGCTGTTCTCTGTGTGTGTTGCCAGCCAGGTTCCAGTTGAATCTTGAGTGTGGACTTTTGAGAGGCAATAAAGCCTTTCAGTGACACGAAGAGCAACCTAAGCTTACTGCTTTTTCACTGTGCTGTTTGGGGATAGGTTTACTGGCATGCTCTTTGGCCCTAAAATGCTATAGGTTCTTGAAAAGGGGACACCAAAGGAAATGTACCAGTGAAGCTTCCTAATCCCTCCCTCAAAACTGGAATTTCGGCTTCACTGCTGCAGCAGTTTGCTTTTGTCCGCTGTTATTAAAAGGTCTCACAAGAAGTGACATACAAGGGCCATGGGTTTATCTGCCATTATCATAATTGTACATGTAGACTGCCTGAAGTTCATCCTGACATTTAACGAGAGGTAAGAGTCAATTAAACTCAGATTCTTTTTTTTTCTTTTTTTTTTGAGCTTCTTGCATTTGTTTGTTTTATAAAATGTGTTTAGAAATTAATGAACCATAATGTAATTCTGAAAGCTTATCCTAAAAATGAGACAATTTGCATGAATGTTCTTATTTACCTGACACTGCTCTGGGTGTATGACACAGAAAGCAAACAAAACAAACCTCATTCTAATACTAATGAGCCTCAATTATTTGTTACTGCCTCATCAGACTGAAAGAGAACAGAAATAAGCTCCATAGTCACATTTATTTAACATTGTAATATGCACTTATCTTTGAAACTGAGAGGTGTCATCCTGCACTGGTCAGTCATGTTTTAGCTCTGGGTGTAACTGTTCACCGCTGACTCTAAACTTGGACAAAAATCTGACCCCACAGAAATGCCCAGAGGTAATTCAAGAAGACTGGACATAAATTATTCACATAAACCTTCATGGAGGTGAACAAGTGAATGAATTTTGATACTTGTTTGCTATGGCACGGCTTGACCCAGGGTGACAATATATACCCAACATACATATATACATTTTTTGGTATGTTTTGTGCATCTTTATACACATGAATACATTTCGTGTTTGTTGTTTTGATACATACAGGCTGGATTAAAAATCCCACATCACAACTGCAGTATGAAATATTTATTTACATGAAACCCACACATGTTTTCATATGTAGAACAGACTGTATGTCAGTATCGTATACATTTTTCATCTGTCAGTATTTTTTCTCATTTTAGTTTCTTTTGAGGAGACATCTGTAATTCACAATTTCTGAAAAAAACAATCACGATACACTTGAAGAAAAACCTGCATCTAAAAGTTAATTGAAAGGCACAAGCAAATAATTCCATAAGCTTAAAATAGCACTTTAACAATCAATAAATCACTGCTACAGTGCCATGTGCTGTAAATATTTCAGATGTTTAACAGGGATATTATTACAGTTAAAATATGCAAGATTACACACATGCATTAGTATTTGAAGCTTCATTTTTATTGAGATTGCACATTTGAAATCCAAAGAAACAAAAACAAGTTTTTTTTTTTTTTATTTCAGCAGCATTTGCATGCCTAACACCTCATAGGGCTTTAACTTTGAATACATGTTTAGCTAATCATTATGATCAGAGGCAACATTAACTAGTATTTCTAGATCTGACAGGAGTTGCTTAACTCTAAAGATGCAGTATGTAAATTACCAAGAACCTCCGCTATGGTTTTCTTAGCAACTGTTATATCTTCTGTGTTTATTCTGAAAAGAAAAAAAAAAAGACAAAAGCGGTTATTAGTTTCAGATTTAAAAAAGAACATAATGTGCATAATATAAATACAGGTACACTCTAGCTTATCATTTACCTCTGATTGTCACTTTCGTGGTGCACTCTGCCCTCCCCATTGAGTTTTCTGCAACAATCTTGAACTCCCCGATGTCTTTAGGCCCAACCGTCAATATGAGCAGAGAGCAGACTCCACAGGTGTTGGATATTAAGTAATTAGTGTTGGTATTCAGACTAATGTTGTTGCAGAACCACGTCACATGAGGTGTTGGGTCACCTTTTATAGCACAGCTCATGTAACATTCATACCCTTGAGGAGCAGCGTGCATTTTCAATGGGACAATGAACTTGGGAGGACACTGGAAATTGCAGTCCTTTTTTTCTGGCATGTTCAAAGTGAACTTTTCTGGAAGAAAGCAGATATTGCTTTGAGTTAGTAATCATCCTAATCATCCAACAGTAGACACTGGCCTGATGGTGGTGCTATGGGTACAGTATGTATGTATAGCACGCATACAGTATCAAAAATGTGTGTCTAAATATTGACAGACTATTGTAGTTACCTCTTCTACAAGAAAAAAAAATGCTGTTAAAAATATGTGGTGATGCAAGAAAGGGTTAAGAGTTACAGGCCAAAACAAGGGCTGAGTTTTAGACTGATGGTGAGGGTTAAAGGCTTGTATTGTATTGGTCCCAAAATGCGAACCTGCAATTTTTACACTAGAAGATTCACCAATTTGTGGACTTCTACGTGGATGTTTCATTGGAGAAAAATAGTTATAAAAGCATACAGAAGTCCCAGTGCCATCAGTCTTTTCAAATTGAAAAGGGCTGGCACAATAATTAACATAAAGAGACAAAAATACAATTTTTTTCTATACACATACCTTTTTTGTTAGTAATCAACCATTTTGGTGATTCAGAGTGGTTGGAGCTACCCATGTCATTCTTTGCGTAGACTCTGAACTGGTATTCTCTTCCTGGCATTATGTTGCAGGCTGTGAATTTGTTGTTGAAGATGTGATCTGCAACGGTGTGCCATTTTCTTTTATTTGAATCACGCTTAGCCACCATGTAGTGCAGCCTGTCATCACGTTTCTCATCTGGAGATGGGGCCCATGAAATGGTCACTGTGCCAGGTACGTTTTCGTCAATATCCACAGGACCGGGTGGCTTAGGTTCATCTGGAGGTCAAATACAAATTCTATTATTTTAATTTTTTTTCTTCACTTTGATCTACAGTGCATGGAATGGAAAATTTAAAGTAGGTACAATATTTCTCACCTGTGACTCTGATTTCAACGCTGAAGACCTCTTGGCCAACAATGTTCTTCACAGTAATTGTATAGATTCCAGTATCTACACGCTCAGCGGAAGGAATCAGAAGCTGGGACGTGCCCTCTGTGTTGCTGATGGTCACCTTTTTAGACACAGGTGATCCGTCTTTCTGCCAGATGATATCTGGCCAAGGCGAAGCCTACAAAAAATGAAAAATAAAAACATATATATATATCAATTTGTCAAGACTGACTTGCTAAGCATTGTTGTGCATACAGATACCCATAATTGTTTCCTAAATTACCTCAAAGTTAATGTTGAATCGTGCAGAGTTTCCTGCTCTCACCACCATGAAACTCTTGATTTTGGCATCAGTGAATCGTGGTCTCACTAGTTGAAAAGAGACAATTCCATTGCAAAACTGCTAAATAAATGAATTATGTCATAGTATAATATAGTACTTTGCATTTGTTATCCATTTCACCTGAAATAGGATTTATTTCTGATACATCCAATTAAAATTGAGTGTTTGAAAACTATACAAAACATGGTTATCTTTTTGCAAATGTAAATATATTTTGATTTCATAAACCATGTTTGCAGTTAAATTCTCAACTTGAGTTACTACAACATTTAGTGTTGTTGTAAATGCTGTCAAGTCAAAGTCTTGCTTGTCAATAACCATAATTGTGTAACCATAGTTGTGTGTATTTTTTTTTAAATTCAGTAAGTTAAACTCACAATCATAATATTAAATTTAACTGTCTGACATAAGTAACTTTGACATGTATTTTCTTACCCGGAGGGGGCATAGCAAGGATGTAATTATCCAGCTCCTGTGACTGTCCCTCTCCTCCATCATTAGTAGCAATCACTCTCACCCAGTACATGGCCAGTGACTTCAAACCTTTCACTGTATAGGTAGTCATGGTTATCGCATTTGCATTGCAGGATCCCATTCTGTGTTTTCTGCAGGCCTGATCTCCACATAGTATCCTTTGGCTTCATCCTCAACCCCATTAATGTCCTTGGGTTTGGCCCATGACAGGGACAGAGTGGTGTAAGTGGAATCTGTCACTTTAAAGTCTAAGACTTTACCAGGAGGCTCTGAAACACATGATTCATAGTCAGTGCTGAGAAAGACGTCAGACATATTAATAAAATAATGACTGTGGTAACATGTCTACCTACTTTTAGGGTCTCTGGCAAACACAAACTCAGATGGTGTACTGAATTCACCCGCTCCAGAATCATTGATTGCTGACACACGGAATTCATACTCCATGCCTTCAACCACGTCTTTAACTGGAAATCCTTTAGCGACACCTATATATAGGGAAGGATATATCAGGATTACAACATTCACTTGACTCGGCTGTCATAATCCAATCAAACATAAATAATATGTGAATAATAGTAGAGTAACCTCTGATCATTTGTTCAGGTGGGTTCACTGGACCCCACAAGTTGCTGCCTTTCTTGCGTTTCTCAAGGTTGAATCCCAGAATACTGGTTCCTCCAGTATTGGCCGGTGGAGACCAAGTGAGGGTGATGCAGTCCTTGAAGGCACTGACAACCTTTGGTGCGGATGGAGGTCCAGGGTATGCTGTGTACATAAAAAAGTAGGATCTGTAAAATATTTCTTAGTTTAAAAAGTAGATTGCAATGCGGAAAAAAATATATATCAAGATGTTAGAAACACAAAGGTTTGAGTCAAGACCCTGTCTCATCAAAAAGTGGTACCTATGCAATTTCATGATATAAATGATTGTAGACTCTTGGAAATTGTGTTTTGCAAACGGCTCTTCGCTGGTGAGCTAACAACTAAAATGCTTGCAAGCTGGAAACACATCAGCTCACTGAGCTTCTTTCTTTTTTCTCTGTGGCATTTGCTTCAACCAGGGAAGGAGGGTTAATTAAAACTAGATGGTGCAACGACGCTGAAAGTCCACAATAGCATACTGCAATTTGGAATGTCTGTTCCCTTCAAAGGTCAACACTGTCGAGACGATTGGCTGTCAGTCAGTGGTGCAAATTAGCTGTCAAATTGTGATCAGGATTTTCTTGATTTTCCGGACTGAATCTACCAATTAGTCATTCAGTTTAAAAAAAAAAAAACTCATGAAATTTGTCCATTTTAAGTCTGAGTTTACCTTTTGTACCAGCTTGAATGTCCTCTGTTTCCATCAGCTCACTGGTGCCCATTTCAGTCTCCACTCTGATGCGATAGCAGTACCTCTTACCGTGGTCTACATCAGAATCCTTGTAAATGGCCTCTGCACCGATTGGCCCCACTTTCTTCCAGGTATTGCGGCCAACTTGTTGTCTTTCAAGGATGTAGTTGCCAATTTTGCAGCCACCGTTGTCTTTTGGGGGCCTCCACTTAAATTCAATTACCGAGGAGGAGGCTTCAACAATCTCCAGAGGTCCCATTGGAGGAGTGGGTTTATCTGTTAAAAGTATGTAGAATATTAATCCGCTGAACGGACTATTTACTGTACAAATACTTATTATAAAATGTAAAATACTGCATAAGAAATATTTGTATATATACCCAGTACAACAAGCTGGCTGAAGGCCTCAGTGATCCCAAACTCATTTTTGAGTTTCATCTTGATTTCGCCACTGTCCTTGCGCTGCAGCTTGTTTAGAAACAGACTGCTGCAACCGTCTGAGTGGTCTAACTTGATATTCGATCCATCTGAGAGCTCTTCGCCGTCAAGGTACCACTGAACCTTTATAGGTTCTCTTCCAATAAAAGGTAATTTGAAGGTAGCTCTGTGTCCCTTTTTCACGGTCACAGGGGTTTTAAAAGCCTCCAGTTCTTTAGCATCAAATCTGGGTGGATCTAAAATGATTGATTAAACGATAGAGACAGACATTTTAAGCAGTACTATTATATCTAATTACATCTGTTTATGTTCTTTAGGTAGGTCATATAAGGTAGATGCATTTATGTATACTATATTGCAGTACTTAAAAATCAATTTTCATCAAAATCATGACTTTCAGACACTCTCTAATGAATGATACAATCTCTCTGTGCAAGTAAGTAATTTCTGAAAATAATATATAAATATAAAATATTTTTTTTACCTTCAACAGCAATCACAGCCTCTGTCTTCCGTCCATCTGCTTCAAATTTGTATGTTCCGGAAAACTCCTCTGTGACTTTGTGAATTTTCAGCTTGTGGAAACTGCCTTCTTTTGAAATGGTTATACCCTCCGATGATTTAATCTGAGAAAAACAAACGTATTACCACAACAGAACAAATATCTTCTGAAGCCCTAACATATACAAATACATGATAACTTGATTATCATTATGCATCATAATGATCACATTTAGAGCCTGGGCTTACCTCCTCTCCATCTTTGTACCAGATACCCTCACACTCTTCACTGCTCAGTTTGCACTCCAGCACTGCTGCTTCTCCAATGATGGCTTTGCAGTCAGAAAGCCCAGCATGAAAGTGAACTCCTGGGTCTGAAGATTTATCAACCAGTAAATTAGTGAATGCACGTGGGCAACAGCTGACTTCTGCATACAATGTGTCGTTTAGTCGATTCAGTTTTATTTGTAATTGTAGATCTACAATTACAATCAAACATCCATGTATGGATGTGTACACACTTACCTCACTTTTTAAACAAACATCACAACCTCTTTCTGCATTTGTGTTGATATCATGTATTTTGTAATGGCATTTGATTATAAAATACATGTCGAAATGCAGATTTAATGTCAGAAGATTTGAAGAGTCTAAAGGGGTTGTAAGAAGAGTACAGTTTGCATTGATTTGAAACTTGATGAAGATTTCTTCTTGTTTAATATAGAGCTTGATTCTCTTGTTTGGAAGTTGCCTTCTTCACCTTGAAAGTATGCAGCGTTGACTTGTCACAGCTCATAAGAATGTCATCACCGAAGCTCTGTTCACAGTTATTCTTGAAAGAAAATATAAATTATCCCACCCAAGACCTCTAGGGCCATGGTCAGTGGAAGAAATAAGATTTCTGTCTCTTTGATCTGAATTCAGTCTTCAGCGTGCAGAAATTGGTTTAGAGCACGGCCGTCCTCCAAAGTCTGCTTGGGTTGTCTTGGAAGAGTGTGTCTACACACAGTTGTGTAGATGCAGTGGTTGTATCAACAACGTGTTCAGTTCTGCGGTTTCTCATTGAAATGATTAACCTCAATGCACCGACTCATCCTGAATTATCATTTTAAAAAGCAAGCAAGCAAGATTGTTAACATAAAGCACAGATGCAATTAAACCTTGCTCACACACGCTCACACAGTCTGCAAACATAATACATAAGAGACACACAAATATTCAACAATAGATTGTGTGTTGATACCCAACCTGTAGGTCATAGAAGGGAAATGAACAGAACAAATGCTGTTCTGTTGTCTACAAAACACGACTACAGTATGTTTTTTATTAATCTCTCTGTAATGGGAACTGAAGAAATTATTATTACCATTAATGCATCAAATCTGATTAGCATTTCTTAGAGGCAGTCTGAAGCTTGAATCCATTGTGTCTGAACTGTCTGATCATTCCAAAAGGCCATTTAACCAATTAGAGATCAAATGTATCATTCTTAGTGCTCACACATTTTATGTTAACCCTCAAATGACTTGTTTAGTGATAGTGCTTCCCATGCAGCAAATAATGCAGCGCCAGTAGTCTTACCACTAACTGTCTCCACGATCAATGGGCCTTGCCGTGCACGGCCTGAACGCTTGCCAGCTGCGGCTGGCTCACCCCCGTCTGCACCCTCACCATTTTCAGCAGATTCATCACTGCCTGCTGTTGGCCCCGTGCCATTATCACCACTGGCACCACTCGCTTCTCTGTTTTTTGCTTTTCAGTTTTAGGAGGAGGAGGAGGGGTGGGGGTGGGGATACCATCGTAATTACCATCAATCCAATGTTTCTCATTTGCTGTTGGATATGCCTTACAAATAACATTGATGAAAACAGCAACAACAACAATTACAATGTCAACATGAAAACAAGATCAGCAGCAACAATAGAAAGAACAAGCATCAGCAGAAAAAGAGGGCTGGGGAAAAGGTAGTTCATTGGTTTCATAAGGCTGTCATTGAGAAGTGAGTAAATCAACCTCAAGGTCATTGTGGGTCAGTATCATGTTACATTTTTTTTAAATAGTAGTGAAAAAAAGTGTTGCTACTCTTATTCTTCTCTAATCTCAAGTTCTGTTATGACACCTGTTATGTCCTCAACTTAAATTTATCTTTTCCCTTTTTTACTCTCCAACAAAAGCAAACTTGCACATCAATTGAACAAGGCGCTGACTGAAAGACAAACACTTATTACGCACAGAACACAAATATAGAACATAATCTATATTTCTTCAAATACACAGTTAGATAGAGGACAATGTAGAATACAGCATAGCATATAGCATCCAAGCTATATTGCTTACTGTTTCTCAGAAGAGGCACAAAAACAAACATGAAGACAAACAAATATAAGATTAGGTTTTCTGTCTAATTTAGCAAACCGTTAATATGTAAAGTTTTTGGACTGAAAACCATGTAAGCAATTCAATTTCTAAACTGTAAAACGAAACTGTGATTTTTAATGTAGGCTGGCAGTCTAAACCTGTAGACTGGTTCTCAAAGTTAGTACTCAAAGGTCAGAACATCTCTTGTGATTGGCCTTGGACATAACCAAGGCAGACAAGGCTCAGACAGCAAGTCCGTACTCATTTATTCTCCAGCAGCTATTTTCCAACATATTTAATGTACTTTGAATTGCCTGTACACGGACTTCAATGTTGTGTCTAAGACATTATCTAGCCAGCCCACCCCACGCTACTGCTCATGCCGTGTACGGCCTGAACGTTGTAAGATCAAACAGCCATGAGGGTGATCTGTCTTTGTATAACAACGTGAACATGATCTCCCATTTCAGTAGTACGTCAGTACAGTGTTTATATTGATAATATTAAATGTTGATAATATATCAAAATGCACCGCATCGGGGCATGTAACTTAACAGAGTCTTTAAGTTTTCTCTAGCAGTTATCATTGCCATGATGACAGTGTCAGTGAATTAAAACCACATTCATCTTGGGACTTTGGATCGTTTGACTAGAACTTTGGGAAATGACGAATGTTCCCCCAGGCCGCGTGGAGCTTTTAGCTTATTGTACAACTGGCAAAGCGAAGCACTAGAGAGTTTTATAATGTATCAGTGGCTTAATTTGCGCAGTGTTATTTACATTTAAGAGTTAATGTTCTTAGCTGCCTTCAGCTGCCTCTACGTTAGGAGACATTTAGAATTTACCAGACTTGCGTAAGAAATGACAAAGTTTTGTCATTCCCAAATGACTTCACTAGTCAGCGAGTTGTCTACAACACTATAGCATGCATCCTTTGACATCTCTTACCAACAACCGCTTCTTCAACCTCCACATTTTTCCTTCTGGAACGTTTTCCTTTTTTCCCAGATTTTGCACCTTGTTGATTTCTGGTTTCCTCATCATTATTATCTCCTATTTGTGATAATAAATAGCAACTTTATTCAGAATGCCATCATATCTAAATATAATAATATAATAATCCACTATTATTGTATTATTATTGTATTACTGTCAACCTACTGATGATTTAGTGATGATGATAAGTTTGATACAAGTATAATATAAATACTGAATACTCTGCCCATACTATGCCAAAAGAAAAAACATAGTTGCTTGTGGAATTCTTTCTGCATACTTTGAGCAAATCCTTATAATATACAATTTATGTATTTCTAAAAGTATTGTTTTTTATTGATTAAATATATTTTAGAGATACTAACAAATGCATATACCAAAAAAGTAAGACATTTAAAATTAATGTGGAAATTGACAAAAAAAAAAGACAAACATACACATGGGTAAAGAAAATAATTGTAAAATGTGGACAGAGGAAATAAAGAGGAGGAAACATGAAAACAGAAAAACAACAACTACAAGAAAATACAAACACCTTCTACTGTTACTATTATCATATATATAGACTTTATATTCTTTCTAAATCTGGTCATGCTGCTTTGGAAGAGATAAAAAGAAGGAACACAGACATAATTTCTCTCAATGTTGCAGTATGAAATAATTTCTTACCTACTACTGTGTCTTCAACAAGTGGACCATCTCTCACACGCTTCCTCCTTTTCCCTCCTTCTCCTCCCTCTCCTTCTTCTCCTCCTTCTCCTCCCTCTCCACCAACCTCTCCTTCTCCCTCAATGTCTTCATCAGAATCTTCAAATGAATCATAGTCCTCTTCTCCCTCAAAATCTTCTCCCAAACCTTCACCTCCAGCTCCACTTCCAGCACCCCCCACACCTGCACCACCGCCAACTCCAGCACCTGCACCTTGGCCACCAAGAGTTCCATCACCCCCTGCTCCGCCGGCACCTCCAGCACCCCCTGCTCCGCCAGCACCGCCAGCACCTCCGGCAGCACCTCCGGCAGCACCAGCACCACCTCCGGCACCACCAGCAGCTCCAGCACCACCTCCAGCACCTCCGGCACCACCTGCGGCACCGCCAGCACCTCCGGCACCACCAGCAGCACCTCCGACACCACCAGCAGCACCTCCGGCACCACCAGCAGCACCTCCAGCACCAGCAGCACCACCGGCACCAGCAGCACCTCCGGCACCACCAGCAGCAGAGTCTGCACCAGCTTGTTTTTTCTTTGTTCTCCTTACAACGCCATCCTTGGCAGCTGCTGCCCTCTTTGCCTTCGCAGCAGCCTTAGCTGCAGCCTTGGCCTCAGCTTTGGCCTCATCTGCTGCCTTCCTAGCTGCCTCGGCCTCTGCTCGGGCAGCTGCTTCTGCAGCTTCTCTTTCTGCTTGTGCCTTCTTGGCAATTTCCATTTTTTCTTCCATCTCTTTCTGGTATCTTTCCTGCTGTTCCTTAGCTATTCTGATGAGCTCTTCGTCATTACCACCTCCAGCCATAGTAGTTTTGCGAGTTCCCTTCTTGCCCATTGGATCTTTGCCAGCTATGAAAAGTAATGTTAAATTCAGAGTTTAACATTCATTTCGGGTCAGGGGAAGAATGAGAATCCATATTTATATGTGCAATCGGTGTTCATACTGCATCATGACAATCAGGAATCTGTAATTTTCTCACCTTCAACTATAAGCCAGGCATTGCAGGATTTGATTCCTGCCACAGCAGCATAGATACCACCGTCCAAGGGCATACAGTCGCGCACAATCAGCTTGTGGATGAGCTTGTCTTCAGATACAGTGATTTCATGTTTCTCACTATTTGTCAGTGGAGCACTTTTGCCATACCACTTGACCTCGTTCATGGGTGCAGTCAGGACACATTGGAAGAGGGCGTCCTCTCGTTCTTCTGCTTTAACCTCTTGTATTTTGACAGCAAAGTCAACCTCGGGTACTGTAGATTTACAAAAGAGCACAAGAAAGGAAAGAAGCAGAGACTATTTAATAAATCGATATATCTCCTTTATTTTTTAAACTACCTATTGTTGTGGAGTAATTGCTGAAGCCAAAGGTCAGTGGTGAGGTCAGGAAGGAAGAAAGTGTTCAGGAGCCTTTGATGTCTTATGCTGTATTATTTGACACTTGGCCAAGGATAATTAAGAGACATTCTCATAAAGCATCAGAAGTGCCTGAGTCAGTCTCACATTCTGCCCAACTCATGCTGGTGGATAGACTTTAAACCCCAAGATAACACCACAAACACGATATGCCCAGAATTAGGTAAAACAGAATGCTTTTACCAAGGATGGTGTCTTCGCCAACATAATTTATAGTCTGGAGACACAGATGTCTGTTTACACAGATTTGAATGTCAATGGCAAGCTATCTATTATGTTGATAGATAGGATGGCACCTACTGTTGCCAGTCAAAGACAAACAACTAATAATGCTGAGGACCTCAAGGCCCACACATGACTTCATATAACCTTGAGTAATGTGTCTGTATGTTTGTGCTTTTATTATATTCCATTTAAAAGTATATACGTGTCACTCAGAACACTACAAGAATAGAAAATTCCATAACAACTATTCTGTACCAGGTCACTGGTGGCTGACCTGTATAATTGTGTGTATTTAATTAAAGTACACTAACTCCAATCCCAAAGGAAAATCTTTATTGTGAGCAACAATACATCAGTGATCCTTGGAAAGTACTTGAACCACGTGTAGACATACCTTTAAAATCTGTGGAGAAAACGTTGACGCCCTCAACGTCCACTGAGTAGAGTCCAGCGTCTTCTGAACCCAGTTTTTTAATTGTAAAGATGTATTTCTTGCCAACCTGTTTCAAACTGTGCTTCAGTTCTTCACTGCCTTCTTTGGTGAATGGAACCATGACACCATCCTGCAAAATTCAAGAACACTTAACCGTTTTAATGGCCGAGAATAAAATGCAGCAAGATAATACAGAGGTTAGTAATGAACCACTGCCTCACCTTGTATAGAAACACTTTGCTGGTGGGATCCTTGAGGTCCATGTCCAATTCAATTGTTGCACAGTCGTCATCGTTGACCTCAATATGTTTCAGTTTAGTGATGTGTGTAACAAACTACAGTAGAAATAAAGGCATAAAAGGTCTGCTGTAAGATGGACAAAGCAAACAGGCTGCTAGAACAAGTGGCATAAAGAGACGTTAAAATAGTTTGGTTGGACATGCTTATGATAGAATTAAACCAAGCAAAAGGTAATATACCTCTGCAATCTCCTCCTCTCTCTCTCTTTTCATTTCACTGAGTTTCTTCAGCATGCCGCGGAAGTCTGTGATACCGTATTCTGCACAGATACGCTCGTAGTCTTTCTTGTCTGCACTAAGGAGAATTTCCCAGACCCTCTCCTCCGGCTCCATCGGCTTTTCCTCACGCGTTCCATCAGAGTTACTGTAGAGTGAGAAATGTTCAACAACTCTCATACTGGTATGGAGATATTACTGTAGGAGTCACTTTATTTATACAGACTTTATTTGAACAAACTGCTAAATATACTGTACAATGTTTCACTCACCGTTTTTTGAGTTTCTTTCTTAACTCGGTTGGATCTGGAAAACCATAACCAAAAAAAAGTCAGTCCATTTAACAAATCTTTTACAAAGGTTTTCAAAAAGCTCAGTTTCTGTTGAACTTGATACTGTACTTTTAATTTGATAACAATGGCACAATGGCCCACATAATAGCTAATAGAGAAGTGTCCATTCCTACCACCAACCAAACTGTCCAGGTTAGTAAGTCTGCGCACTTTTGCTGATGTTTGCATTTTTGCTAGGAGAGAGACATTAATGCGTCAATGTGAGCGCACAGTGGGACTGTTGCTGATGTGACAGATGCACCGTGACAGGCAGATTTTTGCCAATATTTCCAATTAAGGAATAAAATGTCACGTTGCTATGAGAATATATGGGCTAGGCTGGAGCACAGAGAGAGTGAGCTGCTGCATCAGTCCAAGTATTGATGGCTTAGATGAAAAACCATCAACCTCTATTCATCTTTGTACACAGATGGGTGCCCAAATCCCTAAGCGTTTTGTGAAAACAAAAAAATATATAGAACTGTGTTCGTAATTGCAGTGCCAGTTTGTCGGCTATTTGTGTCTGACAGGGGCAAAGACACTGTATATTAGCTATGTTCAAGTAATAACGTTAATGCTTAAAATGGTGAGCTGAGGTCCAATTAACACAAACTGTCTTGCTGAAAAAAAAAAACCCAACAACCTAAAATTAGCGTCTAAATATATTTGAAACCTTACCATCTACAAGCGTCTTCTGAAGTTCCTTGGTCTTGGAGAATCCAACTGTAAATAAACAATGAACTTAATTTCCATTACCTGACACATTTTAATACAAATATGCAAACTTATAAAGAGGATATATAATGCAACCATTATCTAACACACTCATAGGAATAATAGGAATCCTACCCTCGATAACATTCAAGACAACAGTGCAAACAGCTCTTCCATGTTCATTTGTTGCAAAACACTTATAGGTGTCAGCGTCCTCTGGAGCGACCTTTGGAAACTAATGGAATGCAAACAGAGTTAATGCCACTTTCATTAGCACTGAAACCATTTTGACTCTTAAGGCATGATCACATTACATTTCCAGGATATGAATATTCACTCTGTCTCAGTGAACACGTACACACACATCACCTTTTTCTACAGACCACTCAAAGCCATTTTACAGCACTGTCACCCATTCACACATGCATTCATACACTGATGGCAGAAGCTGCCATGCAAGGTGCCAACTGCTCATCAGGAGTCCTTCCTAACTAAAGCACTCACACTGATACTAAGCTCAACCACACACACACGCATTCACATACTGACGTCACAGCCATCAAGAGTTGCTCTACTTGCTCAAGGACACTTCGACTGGGCTGGTGGAGCCAGGTGTTGATCCCCCAGTTACTAAAAGCACCTGAGCCACAGCCATCCTCGTTTCCTGTTTCGCTGCAACCTTCATTAAGGTCACGTTGAAGGTCACCTTCATTAAACTTTAACCAAACAGATCTGCTCAATGCTCTGCACACAGCGAAACCGATACATTGTGTTTGGAGTTATTATTAATCCAATGTGTCCTTTCTCTACATTTATAGACTCAGATTAGCAGATTATCAGAGCACACACTGCAGTTATCGTTCTCATACGATTACACACTATGGTTGCTCTGATCTGTTTATGTATTATCTGCCTTAGCAGTGTGATGTGACGTCATTCTTCAGGGGCTGAGTGCGGGTAAAATTCATTAAACAGAAATATAATGTGACCATAGCCTTTTGGGTTTATTGCTACACGTAAAGCTTACCTCGATGGTATGTTCCTGAGTTGTCTCGTCATACTTTTGCTGGCACACTTCTGGGTGAAAATGTATTTCTCCATTTGCTCTGCTCCATGATACACTAGGTGTCGGGGTGCCCACTACTTTGGCTTTAAAGACTGCAAATTTACCTGGAATTGGATAAAACGAAGATTTCCTTCTTAGCGACAAATGATTGCAATTGAACTAACATTTCTATTTTTTTTCTTAACATAATTGCACGTGTTTCACCTCTAGTCAAGGAGTGTCATCTCATCATGAAAAAAAAAAACTGGCGGTGCTTCTTATTTTTGCCCTGATAATAAACTACATCAGTGTGCACAATATTTCAAAGGTTGGGAGGTTGAATGAGCCTCTAAGGCTTAACCCCACACCACCTTCCTCTTTGGTTCATAATATGAATAATGTATTCTCAGCATACCGCACAGCAATATGCAACCTGTAGACTTCTGGGCGGCTGCCTATCCCTCCTGAAATCTACCAGTTGGTTATTGCTATTTGTGATTTAGGTCAAGGTTTTTTACTTTCCAGTAATTGTTTGTTCAAGAGTGTAAGAAAATCATCTTTTTTTTATTATAATTTTTTTTTAGTTTAGGATATAGTTGAGTCATATCTATATATCAATTTCTCAGAGACATGAAGACTTACCCTCTTGAATTGTCAGAGCGATGGGTTTTCGGGTGAAATCTGGAGTTGACATTCCCTCTGGAAGTTCCTCTTTAAACTGTGTTATCATGACACCAGGCACTTTCGACTTCTTCCTAATGCCTGATCAAATGAAAAAAACAAAAAACAAACAAAAAACAATAAGACAAGCGTAACACAGAAAAGCATGGAAATGTTAATAACTTATTTTGATGAGCCACCTCTGTAAATCTGTGAACTGAATAAGTGTACAGTAGCATGTTGCTGAGGCTGTATTCAGATTGAGTTCAAAAGCACCCAATAAGCATTTGTCAGTGTAAACTTTACTCATAGTCACAAACATTTATCGAATGTTGAAGAGAGCGACACGTTTTTGTTCAAACCTCTGAAGTATTCTGCTGCTAAGACAAAATAACTACCTTAAGGTCAACTCAAGCTGATGTGATAATGCATGTAAGTTCTATACCAAATTATCATAATATAATTTCTCCTTAAATCTGACTCTGCCAAAGGTTTGCCATGCTTGTCATAGCTTTCTAAAACTATTTCTCTTTTTGCAAGAACAGAGTGCAAGTGAGCTCATTTCCATCCCCACCTACTCTGCATCTCCTGTGTGTTGGCTTTACTTCACCCTCACAACATTAGAGCACTCGCACTATATTAAGAATGCTCATGTGCCGCACTGTAAGGCCAGTAGCAAGGTCAACAATCAGAAACCCTTCCATAAGGAATGTGAATGTCTAATTTATGCATGAAGACAATATTCAAATGTGTGAAACATGATTTTCTAAGCAGAGTAGCAAAGTTTTCTGTAAGTACTTTTGGACTCTCCCACATCACGGGCCTCCTGATATTAGTAGTGAGTGTTGAATCCTGATATGAACATGCACCCCAAAGTGACTTTATTCATGTGAGTAGCAGGCGTAATAGTCGGTGTTGTAATAAATTCGGTATTCTTGACATAAACATTAATGTTTATGTCGTGTTGAAAACGTGAGTGGTTAAATTTTAATTAGAATATTGGATCATTTATATTTAATTCCAAACTCATTGAGGTTTACTTGAAGATACTATATCCAGTGTTTTCCTCATACATAAATATATTTTTATTTTATATATATATATATTTATTTATTTATTTATTTTTTTGGCTCATTTATATACACTACACATTAGGATATAGTTGCAATGATTTTTCTTTTTACAGTAGCTTTGAGAAATATATTCATGTGCTGTCATGACAGTTGACACCTGTAATAAATGAAACTCTCTATGCTCATACTGTAGCTTTACAGTACTTATTATTATTTCAAGCACAGTTCAGTCTAAATTGTGATCATTCAAAGACCCAAAACAGGGAGAATTGGCCAGACTTTTCTATGTGTGTGGGGGGTGGTGGGACTGCCCTCTGGAGTCACTGTTAGTCCAGTGAGACCTACTTAGCTCAGTGGTTGAGCTATTTAAAACTCTTTTTTATTTTATAATTAGACATCAATCTAGCTTTAAGTGCTTTGCAGGAGTTCTCAGAAACCCTGAGAGTACCAATATGGACTAACCCACGGCAGTCACGACGGGGGCATCACTGAATGCCGATCACAGTTCAGCTGGTCCAAGGACGCCTGGTCTTTAATTATTTTCTTTTGGCATTCAAGACCTGCAATAGGCAGAATATAAACTATAGTATATATGGAGAAATAAAGCAGGATACCCCAAACATTTAGCAGTCTGAAGTGCATGTGGCAGAACGCTGATAACGTTGCATGAGTTTTGCTGCTGTTAACAAGCAGAACGTTCACGCTGTGGAATCATGAGGATGACACGGACATCATTAAAAGCAATATCTTTGCATGGAAATATTGATCAGCCTATTAATGTAGAACAGCAATTAAAGCTGCATGTTCAAGCCAGGCATTGATTTTATGGGTCAGTCAGCAAAATGTTTTTGATGGAGTATAATTGCCATAAATTTGGTGGAGAGCGGAGATCATTCCTGAGCAGATTTAATGTGACTTATGTTCTTGGTAAATGTATATATTTTTTATATGCACGAGTCATATTAGATCTGCTTTTGCAAACATCACCAGACTCTTGATATCTTATTTTCTAAGAGATCTCGACAGCTGTCAGATGGATAAGGATTCACATGGGCTGCAATCACAAAAAAATATCTAAAAAAGGTTTTTCATTCAGTCCTCATCTCAAATGCTGATGCTCTGAAAATAACTTTTTTTGTTTTATCTTGTTTCTAACACAGCTGGATGGCTGCTTGTTCTCTTTAACAGTTCTCTACCTACTATTTTTAATGTCCCTTCTTTGAAATAATTTTTACTAGCTAATCCTTCACGACTCCTTCATTCATTTATTTATTAAATCTACTAGTCTACAGCACAAAATTTAGCTGTGGACTCGCTATGTGGGACTTGGTGAATGAATATTATGTATATTGTATCCTTGCGTTGTGCAATGTTGATCACGGGGCTTCACGGAAATTGAGCAAAGTAACAGGTTCAAGTTTTCTAACTCTGCCTTCCTTCAAAACTGAATTTTAAGTTTTTACACAGTGCACTTGAGCACTGCACTTTCCTCTATTCACTGCTCCGTGCTTTCATCTTTTTAATTTGTTCTTGCTTTTTACATTTTCCTTATTTCATGTCCTTTATGGCTTATAAAGCACTCTGAGATGTCTTTGTGTATGAACGGTGCTTTGTAAGTACACCTGGCTTTCCTTGCCAAATAAATAAATGAACAAATGAATGAATGTGTGATAAAGAGTGCATTCAGAAAGCTTTTCAAAACTTGCTGACTCATCAACATGTTCCCACTGCTGTTGTGTGATGCTGCGTTTATTCTCATCAGTGCAGTTTCAGTCATTTGCCATTGTTGACCTCGCAGTAACTTTGCTGTTCTTTGCCTCACTCACTTGTCCAATTTGTAGCTGGAAAGCACATACGGCAACTGATGCAGAACTTTTTTTCATTTGTTTATGTCCTAATGCAATTACATTCTGCTACTGGTCTGACTAAATTAGTCATAGATTATCACTTGAGATGTGAAGTGATGGCTAGCTGACATTGTTATTTCCCTATTTTAATTCACGGTCACGATAACAGAGAAAGCTAAGTGCTATCTGCGTATTGATTCTGACTTGGAAGTGCGCATTGTGTTCTTGTGTTGCTCCAAATATGTTCAGAGCGTGTCACAAGAAATACAAGAAATCAAAAGATATCAAGAGTTGGGTGAGGCTTAAGAGCTTCCAGAGGTCACGGGTGTCATTCCAGCTGATTACCTCGCGACCTCAATGTTCTGTGTTAACTTGACAGCACATGGTTTCTCTTAGACCTGCTTTGAACTTGTGGGATCATAGAAAATGCAATTTCGAATCTGTGACAGTCGTGGTCGTCACAGTGAAGCCAAGGATAACATGTGGGTCAGGCATGAAAAGGCCGACAATCTCAGGGGAATACAGAAAGGGTAACTTAAAAGAGGGTGACTCATTTTGTGTTGGTGTATAATATTTACTGGTATGCTACGAGTCAATCAAAGAAGATTGGTATTCTGTTAATACCAAATTCAAGCTGTTTGCAGTTAATTGATGCTAAAAGGTAAAGCTAGGGTAGGCAGTGGATTCCAGGAGCATTTGTTGAAATTCTCTTTACATCCTCGACAATAAATCAAATGGTCTGAAACAAAACGCTGGTATCTATGGCTGTCGCATGCCTGTAATAACCACATCCAGTCATTAAAAGATGGCCTGTCTGCCTTTCCACATTCCTACCTGCACACACTGCCTGTGCACTCATCGTGCATGAAAACATGTCTTGCGGAAGTGATTTTAGAGGAATGTCTGAAAGGAGGTGGTCGGGTACTAATACTTTCCGAATCTCCAGCGTTACCTGCCCTAGCTTTGATTAAGTCTTAAGATTTGTGCGATTTTCAAGGAGGCACCGGGGTGGCCGGTCAGATTAGCTAGACTTTAGGAGGATCATGCCGCTCTTTGGGGATGTTCCTGTAAAGAAAGTTCACTTATTGAGACTGAACTGTGCCAACATAGTACACAGGACTAACCAACACGTGGACATACTTTTTTAAAAAGTGGCATTTTCCCCTAAATAACAAGCTAAAGTAGACACATGAAAATCAACCATGGTGCCCTCTAGCAACAGCCTTGAGCTAGTATTCATATGAATGATGTTGAGAGCGTCACAATGAAATGCATCTCTTGTGACACTGAAAGTTTGGTCATCCGTTTCGGATGACACCTTTCAGGAGTGATGAAGACCACATCATACATGCAATTCACCCAACATGTAGTCATGCACTTAACAGAAGGTGAATTGTTTGTGTTGCTTGATTTCTTGTTTGCTCGCATACCTTTGTCATCTGGGTGAACTCCCTCAGAGCCGTCGACTTAACACGCAACGTGACAGCAGGAGAGGGAACAGGACAGGTAAATATTAATCCTGACAAAAGCACCACGGCAGGTTGGAACTTCGACAGGATTATGGAAACAATAAACATGAAACACCACAATATACAGTATATCCCGGGAACGGGAAGCACAATCACAGACACGACTTTGGCAGAACAAAATATCCAGAGACAACGAACAACAAAAAATGGTTAGTCATAGACAAAATATGAAACAGTATGTTAGCGGTATGTTGTCACAGCAGCATGTGAATGGATATGCCGTACAACTGCTGAGTAGACTTATCTGTGAGCTCGCGCAGGCATTTTCTCATTGCTGACATCTCAGGATGATTCCTGCGCAGTGCTTGAGAAAAAATTATGTGCAAATATTTTGTAGAAAAGCAATTTCTTGGAAATTAATTTAAAGTAAGCCTTCATTTTGTCTTCTATCAAACAATGACACCATTTCACTTTCAATTTTTCTCTTCAGTTGTAGCAGCGGCTAGCGACTGTTTCATTGATCCTCTATGATGATTCTCTTGCTCATCAGCTGTACAGTACGTTCTTCATGTACTGTATACTCAGAGCGATTTCTCGACAATTTCTGGTCATGAAGAGATTTTCTTTTCACGGCATGCTCACGTTCAGTGATTACAGCTTATTTTCACGTGTTTCATTTCATTCTCTTCATAATCACATCTTCGGGAAGCAGAAGCTGATGAATGATATGACCAGCGAGACACTCTGCATGTTTGTTTGTTGTTGTTTTTTTCAGCAAAGAAGGCCTGTTGAAAAGTAGCATCTGCTTCCTTGTTGACAAGAAATGGTTGGTCTTGACATAATGGATGGCATACTGGACTGTTTCCACTTGACAAAAGAAAACGCTGTGGCGCTTATCTTCATTTTCTCTTGGTGGACATGGTCAGCCTTTAGAATAACAGCGTTATTCTGAGTAGTTCCACTTCTTCTTCAAAAAAGATTCATTTTGCAGACACCGATAGATTTAATCTGTGATATGGCGAGTTTTTCAATGCCAGGCGATTTCTTCTCTTGAAGGTTTTCCTTTTCTTGAATGCGATGGCACGTTAAAATTGATTCTGTATGAAGATTCATTTTCTAAGTCGAATAGATCCAGTTCAACATCATTCGTCGGATAAGAGGAAATACAGGTGTACAGCTGTAACACCAACCCCTCGACTGACCTAACTAGAGAGGGTGTCCATCACCCTGCACTTACCCGCCTGCCCAGTGGCAGTTGGTTCGGTCTCCTTTGACCTCTTCCACATGTTGGTATCCTGTTGAGCTCTGCTGATTCAGAAGGCTCTGCAGCAAAAAAAAAAAAAATAGATTTAGCATTGCATACATACATATTTTGCTCAAAAGCAAATCAATGATATTGACTGAGAGTCTCGAAAGAGTTTGAGGTGTCAAGATTGGTGCTTTTAGCTGCTCATTCTCTTTTTGAAAATTCAAGCACATGTCACTCAAAGTTTTTTCAATGATTTATTTATTTAGAACTTTTGGAGGAAAATCAGCTGCTTTAAATAGCTCACATTTTATTTTTTTCGAAAGCGTACTGCAGTTGCTCGTACCTGTCAGTGAGAGGCAGCAACCAATGATATTTGCAGTAACTGTTGGCCTCAACACAGGGTGAATATCTATTTCAGGAATCCTTCAGAGGAATGTGTTAATTAAGCTAGGAACTTGCTGAAGCCTTGAATAAACCAGGCGAAGTCTTAGCTTGATAATAGACTTAGCTGTGCACATGACCAATGCTGCGGCCTGCCAGTCCTGATCAGTCGTAACATTTGTTAATTTATGGTACAGTTTGGAATTAGGCTGCTTACACGTGCAGTTTTTTTTCAAAAGAAACATTAATCATTTATTGGTTAGGTTAGACACTGAAGGAGTTGAAAACATCGAGTGTAGTGAGTTCAAAACATCAAGTGTAGTTTGACACTTGACACAGGATCACAACAACTGACTCACAGAGACTTGTTTAACTGTTACATGAGTCATAGCTTCGCTCTGTTGTGAAAGGTCACATGCATCACTTTCTATCATCATTACTATTTTCTGTTCTTGTAAAACTAAGACCTAATGACTCAAAGTCAGAGGTCTTAACCTTCTCATTGGACAGGGACTTAGAGTAGGCGTGATTATGTACAGGTGATTAATAATATTATTGTCATTAATATTTGCAGCTGAACAGTGTCGGAAAAGTGAACACGAAGAGGTGAGTCCTGTTTGAATTCTGCTTTTAGCGCTGTTTGCGAATGGCATCGCGTTTTTGTGTTGGCACGGACGATGTGATAATATTTCTGATCACTGCCAACAGTGCCGTACAATGATGATTCATGATTAGGAATGTTTTACTGGCTGCAGTATCAGGTGCTATCAGCCAGTCTAAACAAGAAGTGCTTGCTATTGCTCCGCATGAAAAAGCCTAGTGTTTGCATGATTCTGATTTGTCTTCTATAGTCGATTAGAAGACAAATCTAGCCGACTTTGTGATGTACGCAACCAGGTTTACCAAAGGTTTTGCATTTTTCAAGCATTCTAGCAGCATGTGCACTCAACCTGCTTCTCCCCTAAACATTTTCTTTCTGTCTATAACATAAATTTCTGACTAAATAAGCAAAAAAGAAGCAATTGGTCCCTTCTGACAGACAGTTGTCAATCTGTGATCACCTGTTGCTCATAATAAGAACTGTCTGAGGGGGCCTCAAACAAATAGAAAACTGTCTAACATGTCCGGCTTCGTTGAAGTGACGCCTTCTCTTTTGCACTTGCACCATATTTGACTTTATTTTTACCTAAAATATTTCATCTCACATTTGAATATTTACAGTCTGACCTGATGTGCCAGTGAAAATTAAACCTGCTGCATTGGAAAATAAGTGTTTTATTTTTAGTTGTACACATGCTTCAGCATATGTTCAGAAGGGTTCTGGGCTCCAGCAGCGCTCTTGGCTCTTGGTGCATCTTGAAAATGAACTACACATCACTTCACATATGGTAAAAGCAAAACAGACTGCAACAGGAGACATCTTGGCAGGAATCCCTTTACATTAATGGACACCCACTTCTCTTCCCTCCCACTGAATACTTTTACCATTTTAGCTCATTACATTTATAGTTTAATGTTGGCTCGCGTCGACATTCGCTGGGGAGGGAATAGTCGTAAACAATATGACTGTCGATAGATCCCGAGCATCCTCACTAAGTCACTACCCCTGAGATTTTGAAGATTGTTGTTGTAGGCTGCATTACAAATAAACAGTTCTCTGGCTTAAAAAAAAAAAAAAGAGGCATGCTTCATAACATCATTACATATAACCAGCATGTAGGCAGGCTGACTGTCACTGCAAGCAACATAACAAGTCACCAAGCTTAAAATTGGAGTTGGGCTATCTGAAATGTTGGACCACTGTAGCAGAAAAATAAACATCCATCTTTTCAGCCTCAGTCTGCACTCACCTTCACGTCTTACTTTTACTTTTTACTCTTAATCACATATATCTCCCTATGCACTGATATGAATATGACAGATGAGTCTATTTTTTTCCTAATATGATGTAAGCATCTTCATTATAACGATCCTTGCTTTTGTCCCAGCCGCTTGATTTAACAGTGGCATTAACAGAATGCTCAGTGATTTTGTGTGTGATTCCTTCACTATCCATGCATGGTCAAACCCTGCGATGTTTGACTGTAATTTCATCTCTGCATATGTGTACAACACCACATCCCTTGTCATTACTTGACGCTGACCTCTCCTCACATTAACAACTGTCTCTGAAGATGCCAGTCGAGGCATTTGAAGTTTGTTGTACAGATACACTGTACAGCAGACAGACAAATTAAGCCTAATGTGTAGTACGTGACATCTCCCAGTGATTCTCAGCCACCCACTGCAGATGACTGCGCCGCTGACCACATACTCTAGAAATGGCATGTGGTAGCTTCTCAAATGTCCCTCGCCGAGTCTTCACACGTCACTGGCAGCAGACAGAAAGTGGCTGCAGCTGTGTGGCTCGCACAAAACTAGGCCCGATGACAAGGCCTTTAGGTGTCAAATGAGCCCTAATGGTGCTGTTTCTTTCAAATCTGCATCCCAGCGGAGTGCTTGTTAGTTAGATTGCTGTAACAGGGCTGACAAGTTGATGCATACATGATGTACAAACCATATACGAAGCTGTATCATGTTATGTGTGGCAGCATGTGTTTATTCTCCTCCGCGTTTTAGCCTTATCTCTTGAATTGATCGTGTCCTCCGAGATCCATCTGCCTTGAAGATAACAGCATCAACCACAGTCTTGTGGATTTCTTTAACGTGAGAAAGAAATCCTATTTTCTGCCAAAATACAACCCACACCCACCATGCAGCTGAGGCTACATATTGATTTGAAACCTCCATCTAAAGTTAGTCATCACCCAACAACCTCACAGCTCTGACCTCACGGCTATGATCCAGCTTCCCAGATTTAAAACCATGAAATTCAAACTGAGAAGCCTGCACGCCTTACTAAAGTGATTTCATGCGCCAACTCCAATTTTAATGTCCTCTATGTAACTAAACACTGTATATATAACATACATATCTGCATTATTAATATGGCTGCATACTCTGTAATTTGAGCAACAGAAATTAGATCGCACATCAAATTCTGTTTACTGTTAGTCACGTTATTGCACTTTGTGCGCAGCAGGTTCAGCTCTTTGTGGAGGAAATTAGAAGCATGTCCTCATTACATTCAAAGCATGCACAATTTAGTTTTTTTTTTTTTTACTGGACATATTTGTGCACCTACTCTCAAAATGCTGACTTTAAATAGGCTGACTGTAATCCATTTCTCCTCTCTGCTCTGAGCATTTTTCTCATCCGGCTTTCGTTTTGAGGACCACCTACCTGCTGCACAGTCCTCAGTGCTCTCAGCTCTGTTCCCTTTCAGGCAGCAGTCTGGTCACACTGTGCCTTCTCCTAATTTTTTCAATGTAATAGATCCTTCCAGCAGCTTGCAACTGTGTGCTTGAAGGTCCTCTACTGAGTAAGACCCAGTGACTGCCAAAAGCTGTTTAGGCTTTTTTGTATTTGTGTTGACTCCAAAGACATTGGAGGTTGAGTGGGCGGTGAAGTAAGCAGGGGCCCAGTGGAGGGTGGGTCACAGACCAGGTTAAATACCTCTTAAAGAATCATTTGTTCCCGTGAAGCAGATGTAGTGACACAAATGAAGATGAAGTTTGCTCATTTAGGGGACTGAAATCTAGACGTACCAGAGTTCACAAAGGATTTAGGATTGGATTAGGTTGACTATGTGCAGTAAGTGTGAATGCTAATGTGATTAAGTTTAATGTCCTGATTTATAAATGTGTTCTCTTATTACTCTTCATCAAATAAAGGAGGTGAAACTCTGAGGGCAACCGAACCCTTGTTGTTTTTGTTTTCCCAAGACACATAATAAAGGATGTTCATCACTTATAAGACACCGGAGAGATCAGATATGATTAACCATGCACTTGATTATTTCACTCCATTTAACACAATTTGCTTACAAACCCCACACATACACACCTCAAGTCTAAAACAGGGTGTTAACCTGATGCCCATCATGGATATTTTCATTAATATCGTCAATATCAGGATGCTGTCTAAAGCTGTTTAGTGTCAGTGTCTAGTGGAGATAAGACACTCTTCAAAAAAAATACCTAGGACATTTTAATTACCATCCTGTCAACTTACATGGACAAAGTAATGGATTTCTAAACAGCCAATATTGATTTGACAAACCTATAATTATGTTGATTATTGCATAAAGTTTGATATCCAGGGCAAGGTGTCCTCTTTAAGAATTGTTATTCATCACATATTATTCAACAATAGGTTAGATTAGGAGATGCTATTCTGGATTTGGCTCTGAATGAAGCCTACATATGGATATAGCTGCATCCAAATCATGGTTCAAGGCTGCAGCCATTGAATGCTCCTGCCTCTTGTCTTTTATTACAGACTCCGGTATTCCAGTTGCATGCCCCGTCGCGAGTTTGTCGTATTATTTTAAGACACGCTGGAAATGTTGCCAGCCTCTGTTCTTAGAGGCTTGAGTAAATGCGATGTGTAGATGCATCACATTGTCCACTCACTCATCGCGTGTGGTGCCAAAAAGGGGCAGCTGTTACGAGTGTGTGTTCCTATGAACATCTGAAACATGATCAAGAGTATCAACAAGTGCTAATGGCTGCCAACAAAAACATCCTTACCAAAAATACACATACTGTACAGTAAATTGTGTTTGCAAAATAAAAGCAGATGATGGCACGACGACAAACTTAGTTACTAATATAAATTTGTACAAGTTATAATTGAGTTTCCAATAATACAAGCTTAGATCACTGGGAGTGAATTGTACTTTAAAAGACATCTGCATTTTAACTCTGAATGTTGTTCTTGTGGCAACTCAATACTAACTAAATTTGTATCTTAAAGAGACAGTTATGTCAGACCCCCTTGGAATGTATTTTCTGCTACATGCCAGTCCTCCTGACCTTTTTTGCCCCTGACAGTAAAACCTGTGATCTTTGCCTTCTGCAATAACAACAACCGTAAACATGTCACACTTAAAGAAATATGCCTGACCTATCATTTTCTAACAGATGTCCGGGGTTTCAAACTATTTAAGTCATACAGTAAGCATAATAATTGGTTAATAAATGTATAGATCACTGCTGATCTGTTCTTTTCACGTTTCATTTTTTAATCTAATTTTGAGAGAGATTTTTTTTTTTTTTTGCTTGTTTTTTTGTTTTTGCTGGGAAACTTTTATGTTTTCGTCTTTAAAGTCTACTATTTAGTTACTCCACGTACAGAATTAACCACAGTAAGGCAGAAGTAGCTCACATGTTCCTAGTTGTCACTAAGACTTCAGTAGCTTACATGGTCCTAGATGTCAGTATGACATGAGTAGCTTACATGGTCCTAGATGTCAGTATGACATGAGGAGCTTACATGGTCCTAGTTGTCAGTAAGACATCAGTGGCGTACATGGTTCTAGATGTCAGTCATCAGTAGTGAACATGTTTTTAGATGTCATACAATCATAAGTGCTTAATGCTTAAGCATACATACAGTTTCACCAGCTACTTAACTGGCTTATTGCTGCGCTTACATGGGAAGACGACACCGAAGGCATGTTCTGGTTTATTGGACGGAGGTTTAGCCATGTCAACTGGTCAGGTCGAGGTCTGGGAAGGGTTGATGGCGAGCATAAAAAGCTGTCCCGTGCTATAATTGGGTTACTGTAATGTTGTAAACCATGATTAATGCATCATGGTGTCAATGTGAGTTGTTATGCTTTTAAACCAGTTGTATTACGTATCACTTTATTATTTTGTGTAATTAAATCTGACATGAGACTTGCTTGTGTTCATTTTTCATTAGATTTCTAACATTTTTTTTGTTCTGCAAGCTTCATTGATTTCAAACATCATTAATTACTTAAACAGCAGGCACATGTGCACGTAGCTAAAGTAAAGACACATGCACTGAGTTCCCAGTTTATAATGCAGTAATAAACTAATTCAATCTACTACTTCGTGAAGGCTAAATGTTATTATAGAGGTGTTGATTCAACTGTATGGTTATTTTGGAGGCTGCAGTTTGTGGTGTTGTTGAATTTGATTGCATTATACTGACAGGTGTTTCTATTACTTTGTCCACCTTATTTATATGAATGACTGTAGGCTAATTAATAGAAGCAAATTTTGGATTTATCTCATTTTGCCATGTTTTTATGTCAAAGTGAGCAACTGAAGACAAGAAGATTGTGAGCCAGTGTTAGGTGAAAGCGCTGCAGTCAGTCTACGACGAAATAAAATGTGTTTTGTACCTTTCATTTGTTTTGGTCTGTGAAATCAGTGAAGTGAAATTTTCTGTGGCCACTGGATCACACCATAGGGTCACAGCACCAACAGGAACACCACCGCTGTCCTGAACTTCACAGCATTGCTGGCTGCAGTGCTCTCACTCAGGACTGGACCAGTTTCAAAACGTGTTGTACCTTTAACACAATGGTGTTGTAAAAATACTGGTTATTCGTATTCGTTAGTATATTGAAACTCGTTGAAATGCAATGTGTAAATCCTAAATGAAAGCAGAATCCAATGATGTGCAAATCTTTTTTTCACCAAATAGCAGAAGGACGAGATATTTATTGCTGAAACTGATAAACTTCATTGTTTTCTTGCAAATATACACCTGTTCTGAATTTGATGCAACACATACCCAAAAATTGGGATAGACTAAACAACAGAATGAGAAAGTTGTGAAATGCTCAAAAGTCGTCTGTTTGTATGAATGCTAACAGGTCACTTTGTACATGAAAGAAGTATCCTCAAGAGGCTCAGTTATTCACAAGCAAAGATGGGGCCTGCAAACTACATGGGCAAATAGTACAGAACATTTCTTAACATACAATTGTAGGAAATTTGGGGATTTCACCATTTACAATCCACAGTATCTTTTAAAGTTTCAGAGAATTCAGAGAACTCTCAGCACATATGGAGCAACATTGAATGTCTGTGACCTTTGACACCTCAGGCAGCATGCATTAAATATCGACATGACTGTACAAAGGATAGTACTACATTAAAAAGTTGTTGTCAGTAACAACTAGAAACACCACTGCCTTCTCTGGGCCCTGTCTCATCTGAGATGTACTTGCACAGTCCTGTGTCTAAAAAAGTATTCCAAAGTCTGTGACAGAGTTAGAAACATTTTGTGGTTTTCTTCAAAAGTTTTTAATGCCAAAATCCCTGTTTTGTGTTTCCTCGCTGAAATATGGTGGATGAATAGTAACGCAAAAAGAGAATTTGCTCTAAAAAGGCTGCTCATCTTAGATAACAATGCGTGTCCAAATTCTCCCCTCATGGGCCATTATTCTGCTGTTAACTGTGTTCCCGACTAAAGCTTTCAGGTGTATGTGTGCGGTGATGTCTTAGTATTCTCCGAATTCCTTGACCTACTTGCCAACTCCAGTTCCTTACAACTGTCTGCATCTGTTTCTAATGGTCTCTCTCATCATTCACACTCCACCTCCTCTGGCTCCCCATCGCCTCCCTTCCACTTCATTTACCACCCATATCTACCTATTCTTTGATATTCCAGACCTTCCTTTGAGTATGCTCCCTCAAGCAATGTATTATCGCACGCTCTCATTTTGATCCTTCTTGGTCAATGTTGAGTTTTTCCGCCACATTATTGCCAGACATTGGCAACTTTATTTTATATTTGTCTGTGAAGCATTGCTTTGCATCATTCTGACATGAAATGCTCTAAACGTTCCCAAATTGCAATTGCTTTCTTTTTTCTTTTTCTTTTTTCAAATCAGTATCAGAAAATCAGTGTGATGAGGTCAAATTTTCCCAGGCAACAGTGCAGGCCACCAAGTCGTCTCCTCAGATGTCTGTGGCTGCACTATTTTCATCTGGGTAATTTGAATAGTGTCAGAATCAGGAAGACTTTTTTTAATCAACCGTGGATAATGTTGTGGAGCTTCAGGGAGAGCACCACGTGATCAGGAGCGGTAATGCCCTCAATCCTCGTAAGAGGCGAGTGGCTGATGAGGTCACACCATGTGTCTGATTTACTGCTCTGCAAACTTTGCTATGCTGATACACCCCGGTCAAACTTCAGCCCACAGCAACATACTGTATATCAGGAGAGATATTTGATACCTTTGGATGTAGAAGAAGTCGTAAAGATGAAAGGCAAGGTTTCAGTTGTGCTCCTTTTTCATGAGTTCATACTGAATACTAAGTTCATGGATTTGCACTGGCCTGTCAGGGAGTTTTTCTAAGCTCACTAAACTTTACTTTCCTCTCTTTTTCGCACACACACCCACACACACACTCAAGAAGGTGATGTGTTCATATGTTATTTTCAAGTTTCTAGGAGCGTGTTCTTGAGATTTGGCTTCTAGCTGACCTCTGAACCACGATGTTCAAGTAAATAAAAACTTTTTTTTCAAAACACTTGTCACTTCCTTAGAGCTCACACACATTCAACCAATGAGGTAGAAGTGGCAGCTAAACTCCTTACTTTTCCTCCGGAGTAATTGAATCCTGACTTTTCACACTTCTCTGACTCGAAAGTGGCGTTCGTCATGTCCTCGTCATGGACTCAACAGTGTGGAAAACTCAATTTTGGCTGATTTATACTTTCAAAGGAATACCTAACTGAAAAAAAATATACTAAGAGACATTGAGTGGTGTCATTCTCATGGTAAAATACCTAGCACACCCAGAAAACCTGTGGTCCGATGTTAATCAGAAAGAAGAAGCAAGTGTACTATACATGTGGTATTACTTTCACCTGACTATATACTTTATACAGACATATTTCAGCTGCCATCATAACACTTAAGGGTAGTCAGCCTTAAATTATGTTATCACAATGGAGCGTTGAGGATCATGCTGTTCAGTCCAAGATAGATGTGAAGGTACTGAGCGGACCCAGGCAGGTGAAATCTAAATATGTTAAATATTACAGAATAATCCACAGCAGGGTGTCTCATTCTTCCTCTAATACAATAAAACAGTTATAAAAGAAGTACTTAGATTCTTTCTTTCGTAAGTAAAAGTAAGAACACCTCCATGTAAAAATTATCCATTACAAGTAAAGTCCTGGCATTTATATGTTGTAAATTATTTTGGAAAGTGACTAACCAGAGCTGTGTAGCACATTTCATCTAAAGGTGCGACCAAAAATGCTTAACAAGATCATAATGATACTAGTACTACTGATGATGATGATGACCCAAAATTAAAGGCCAAGTTTAAGAGTCTTCTACGGGAGTTCAGGGCCATAAATACAGAAAGCAGCCCCACCAGATTTATTGTGGGACACTTTAGAAACTTTTAAAAGAATGGCAGGATCTGAGAGTTCTTGTTGGGGCATAAAATGAGAGGCAGTCACTGATATAGAGGAGGTCATTGTTAAGGCTTTGTAGATAAGTAAAAGAACTTTAAATCAGTCGTAAAAAGATGCTGGGAGATACAGGTTTTTGTATTGGTCAGAACCCGGGCTGCAGCGTTCAGAAGAAGCTTTTTTTATGCATTTGGTGTAGTCTGAAGTTATATCAAACAACATTAGGCTGCCTTGGCTCAAAGTGTCTATGGGATCAAATAACACAATTCTGATCCCAGACATCCAGACACTGAGCAAAACTAAGCAAGTAACCCAAAGGTAAGATACCCAAATTGCAGTATATTCTTGTTTATGCTAAATATGGCACAACATATAATAAATATATCATAGATAACAAATAAATACATCGCACAATTAAAATAAATAACTTTTCCCAGGTGTAAACGATTGTATTAATCGCTCAGCTGCATGAATATTTTATTCTAATGAGGAGAGTGTGCCGGAGTATCTGAATCCTCTGGATGTATGGCCCTTACACCGCTCTGGCATGGCGCAGTTAACAGATGGTTGAACAGACGTGTGCAGTGCTTCGATATGAGGGATGATAATGTCTTCATGCATGTTAATTGACAATTTAGCAGGGATGTGAAACAGTCACATCTTGGTGTGTTGCTGTCAAAAGAGTGGGATATGGTGTCAACCTTTCAACACAGCACATTGAGCTAAATTGGTTTTCACGGAGCTCTTGGCTCAGAGATAAGGTAAGCTAAGGTTTAGCATAGTCAAAATTAGGTATTAATTAGGTGGGTGTAAGCAAGGTTGTGGTAATTATATATTCCTTAAAAGAGCAGTCATTATATTGAGCTTGAAGCAGTACACATGCCATTCAGAACAAAAGAAAAGTAGTTTATCATCATTAAGCCACCAGGAAAGTGTTTTGACTTGAGTTACTGACTCAACAGTAGAAATGGATCTGGGTCACCTGTCACTACATGCAGGGCCAGGGGTGATTGAGTTTGACCTCTTCCGACATGTCTAGAGTTTGTCCTACATATTTAAGTCTCTACGGCCTCATCCATCACAAACATAAACTCTTTCAAAAGTCATACTAAGTGATTCTATATATATATCATCCATGATCCACCATTTTCATTCAGAACTTGTTCTTTGAATTGTGGTTGAATGGAGGAGAACTATTAACTCACTACTCGATAACTATTAGCTCATTTTGTTGCAGGTCACAAGATTTAGAAATCGTGATTGGTTGAGATTCTTTGGGGTCGCCCTGGCGTGAGTCACGATCAGAGGCCCCTTTAGCTCACAGAGAGTCATGAGGTCGAGGTGAGCGTGGCCTCCCTGGAATTCTCTGTTCATCATGTGATTCGGCTGCTGAGGGAGCGTTTGAGATAACTGAGATGTCTCTATTTCCAGCTGAGGAGCAATCTGCCTCATTTCTTCACACCATGATCAAAAAAAGGGAGAAAGTTGTACCTAAAGCTGTCACTCAGCCTCTGGGGATTCTTTTTTTCTGAGATGCATTTTCCTTTCCTTATGTCTCGCACCTTGCTTTGTCACACTTACCGTCTCGTCACATCTTGACATTCAACTTCTGTTCTCTCTCCCCTTGACTGTGGTGATAAACCAATAGCTGTCGCTGTCATGCAACACTCAGTGCACTCATAAAGGCGCCACCTGTTGCTGGTGCATGCCGGGAGGCTTAACTTGGAATACTGCAAACTTGGCACTACTCAGTCATTTACTCCCCACCCCCACCCCCTCACCCCAGTATCCCTTTACCGGTGACGTGCCCAATTAATGCTGCTCGATTCCACTGCATATAGTAGGTAAATATAATTCAAAAAACCAAATGGGATGATTCAGTGCTACGAAGTTTAGGATAGTAGGCAGTCTTAATACTAATGCCATCTTGGATTCTATTTAAGTTTATATAACAATTATACACATATAGAGAGCTTTGAACTTGGTTACTCTACTGACTACTTAAATGCGTACTTTAACTTACAATATAGACATTGGGGATATCTACAATTCTTCTTATTTAACTACTTCTACCGAACTGTACCTGATAATCTTACTTTAATATTGCGTATGTGATAGGGACTTTTCATTATTTCTCTCGTACTCAAGACCTTTTCCTTGTCTCCGACCTTTTGTTTCCAGGATATTGAAATGTGTTAACATAGCAAGAATTTTATTAAATCGATTTGTGCATTTACTTTCTTTTTTTTAAATTGATTTTAATGGACCTCGTGTCATCTAAAAGTTGGTGGTTTAATACTATATTTCTGGCAAACCTTCAGTTTATTGAATTTCTAATTGTACTTTAATAGTCAGAGATCATCATACCTTTTAATTCCTCCAGTGAATCCAAAGATAAATAACAGTATATTAAGCAAGAAATTAAAAAGTTAGAGAAACTTTATCTGGAGACCCCATTTGCCAGCTTGAAAATAAAATTCAATACCAACACAAAAGAATGAATGAAAAGATCATTCCATTTTGCAGATAGAAGGTGCTAATGGTTGTTATAATCAATGCATTGTTGAATTTTATAGGCAGTTTTCATGTCCTTTTTTATTTAATTTCAACCTGCTTTGAGAAAATGCAACTTCCTCAGCCCCTCTATATAGCAGTTATTGACTTACTTTAAAAAAAAAAGACATGATTTTCTACTGGCTATATCTATTGAAGCTAAAAAGCATTTGATAGAGTAGAATGGGAATATTTAATACCATAAGAAGATTTAATTTTGGCCCTGTAATAATTTCCTGGATCCGTATCATAAACGGCTCCCTGATGGCAATCATTAAGACAAATACTCAATGTTCATCATCTTTCAAACTGTCACAAGGGGCAAAACAAGGCTGTTCATTGTTCGTTCTCTCCGTTATTACTTGTTCTTGCTATTGAGCAAGGTATTAAAACTGATGCGTTTATCACATTATTTCAATGTACGCAGATGATATTTAACTTTACCCTACATTGAATTTCAATACTTTTTAGGTTAATGGACCGGTTTGGTGAACTATCTGCTTATAAATTCAACTGAAACTGGTCTAAAACCAAGATCATGCAATTTCTAATTTCATTTTGGATTCATCTTTTTCAAAAGGCAACTTAAAATGGTCTTCAGACTACATGAAATGCTTGACCACATACAGTTCCAGCATCATAGAAGCAGTTAATCAACTTAATTATCACCCATTTATTGACAAAGCCACAAATGACCTGAAAAGAATGAACCTATTATCAATTTCTCTACCCAAATATCTTAATTTGTACCTTCTAGTTGCTTGTTCAGGTTTTTCCAAATTCATCATATGGGGAGTCTTGAGGAAACTAGAACTTCCAAAACAGATTGTCCCGTGAACAGGTAATTTCTATCAGATGTTTTCATCCTGTAACTTAATTAATATTATAGCACTATCTTTAGATATTTATACACAAAACCTCCTCACTCGTGTTTTCCTGGCACAGGGAATAGGGATCCATAGAATGAATTTCATAAAAAAATATATATATTGACCATGCTCTGAATGCTGCAAAGGAAGTGCATTACAATCCATTGGAAATCTGATTACCCTCCTACAGTATCACATTGGTTAGATTAAATCACTGGCTACATTAGAACATAAGAGGTAAGAGTCAGGAATTTTTTTAATATATGGCAACGCACATGTGTTATGGCAAGATGGACAGCTTCGGACTGTTGGTTGATGTTTTATTTACTCACTCTGGTCCATCACAGAGATTCTGCTACTTGTTGTATGTACTTGAATGAAATATTAAAATCATCCTTGGTTTTCAGCCCCAATCAGTTTCTTTTTTGTCATTGGTTAAGTTACTGATTTTTGTTTATTTACTGATCAATAAATACATCAGTGCAAACCGCAGTGCAATGCAAATCTGTTTCTGACTGGTTGAATGACACACTACAGCCACTTTTTTTAAAACTGAGGTCACTAACAAGAAATGCTAGCTAGAAATTCACCATGTTGGCAACACTGGTCTCTCTCTGGTCTCTCTTGACGTTGTGTATAAGCACACACGTGCTGTTTGAACATCTCTCAAATAAAATGATATGAATACATACAGTCTAATAAGTTCATTTGTAGTAATATTTTTTAATAGTTTCTTTGCTGTCGCAGAATGTCCCATATTCTTGTGTTCCAGGTGTTTTCTTTTTTCGAACACTTTAATTTCGAACACTGCTTGGGACTGTCAGGAGCAGAGGTGTTTTTAGTTATGCCAAATCTGCTAAATCAGATTTAGCAGGATCGGCCTTGTGCCTCAAACATACTGTAACACTATGTGAAGATTTGCATTGCTTCGTCCTTCCATAACCTTAAACGAATACTTATTTTATCTGCTTGTCTGCATGGGGTTTTTTTTCCAGGTGCTGTGGTATGTCCAAAGACATGCAAACTAATAGGTTAATTGGTGAATTTAAATCGCCCCGTAGGTGTGAATGTGAGTGTCAATGTCCAACCCGCCTCATGCCCAATGGAGCTGCCAATGGCTCCAGCCCCTGTGACCCAGATAAGGAAAAGCAGTTACCGAAAATGAATGTATGAATGAACTATTGCTTACCGTATATCGTTCCCTGATGCTTCTGACATCCATATTTAGTCAGCTCGGTGTTCATAATATATACAAACAGCCCGTCTCACAGTGCACTGATGTTGCTGTAATTTAGTGGTTTAATGTTTTAATGCTCAGCTGGCTCAGTGAATTTAACATTTATACTTGAGATTACATTCTGCTAAATTAGTTTGCAAAAGCTTTTTTGCAATGGAGGGAGCATGTTTTTGGAAATGAATTAGGAGTTGAATTTGTATTTCACAGCTGTTGTGAAGCAATTATGATTACCTGAGGTGATTTCCTGAGTAGAAATGTATGTTTACCAACGAAAAGAGATCTGAAATGGCTCTCATAATTCACCCCTTTGTTGTGTTTCTGTCACACGCGGTCGGTTTATGAAGTGCAATTGATTGACCTGTGTAACTGCATGTGAAATCTTAAACTTAAGATCTTCAACTTAAATTGCGAGCTGTGTTGTCCAGCGTCAGTGATAATTGGAGTATTGGATCCCCTGACACAAAAGCTAGTCATTCAGTCACTCTCTACAGGTACCGTTAAAAATGTAATGCGTTAGTCGCAATTAAGGTTTGTTTGTGTTTGTTATAAAAAACAAACACACAATCGATAACAGTGCTTGCAAAAGTTAACATTCACTGCTCTTTCCACATAAAATAAAACAGCTCAGAACCAGTATTATTAAAAAGATCAACATCTTTGTAAATACAGTCATATGTAAAGACGGTCCTTCTCCAAAAATCTATTTTTACAACAATTTTTGAAGAACAAAAAAATTCTATGCAGAATTTGCTGACTTTCTTTGTTTATTGCTGTTTCTTCCACACTAACCTGCATTTTTAAATTATTATTTTTTCATTATTAATCTTTTGGCATCTTGATTTTTTTTTTTTTTTTTTTTTTTATCAACATGATGTTTTATCATCATCACAGGTGTAACCGGTTTCCTATCCTACCCTCCGCAGCAGATGATGGATGATATGCTGGTCTAAATCGTCTGACCCGTTTCAACCCGACTCGTCTGCAACAGTAAACAGACGTGCCTTCAGACATCTGAGCCGCCAGGACATTCTCATATGAACAGACTCCATTTTTCTATAGCTTCAGTATTTCTTTAAGATGCTGCTACAGAGTCCTCAGGATGCAAACCCTCACATTAACACGATAACCCTCAACCCCTTTTCCTCAAAATAAACGTACATTCTTCTAGTTTCAAATGTCGGGTGCTTCGATCTATGTCAAGTTCATGAAAAACTTTTACATTTACTGCTCAGTAACCTCTGCTGTTAGGGTTCGTGGAAGATGCTCTTACACACAGGAAGTTTATGTGTAGATTTATGTTGGAAACAACCAGATTTGTGGTCATTATTAGCAAGACATTAGCAGCCAGTGTGGTTGATCAGACAATGAAAAAGGTGCCACCTACAGCAGGCTAATTCATCCACGTAAAAGCAATGAAAAGTCAGTACTGAACACAAAAACTGGACGAAAACGATGATTTAAATCCTTTTTATTTATGTGTCAACACTAAATTGCTGAGAACATTAAAGAAAATGCCGACTTACTTTTTTTAAATTTTCTCCTAATCTAATTTTACAGTATTTAGGAATGATTAGACAGTAAGAGAAAATTACATACACAGTCCGTGGTCCAAATGTGAACAAAAGGGCAGTGATTTTAGTCTCCGCTACAAAACATCAAAATCACAGAACTGGAGCATAACTCCCACAACAGGCACAATCACTGATCTTTCGCAACTAAAGCTGTAATTAGTATTTTCTGCCGCTGTTTAATGTTTGTTTACACACAATCTATTACACGGTTTATACTAATATATTTGTATTTTCATTATCAAAAATATGATTTGGGAGTGCCTTTGTGGCCAGATGGTTACAGGCATGCCACATGGTCACAATCATCACCAGTTCAATTCCAGCTGACAACCTTCGCCGCATGCCCCTCTTTCTGTCTCCCTTGTTTCCTGTCTGCTGTCTACATCCTTGTCTTTAATTTCCCTCAGTCTCCATGGCTACTGGACATGTCACACTCTTTGTTCCCCTTTCTTTCTCGCACAGACGTAATTATGCAGAAATCCAGACAAATGAATGTATAGATAAGTGGACAGAGTGGTAGTCCAGATAAATGGAAACGAATGCTGTGTTTTCCAAAAAAAAAAACAGTCCTCTTCTTAATTCTGTAGGCTACTACGATTTACTGGGATTGTATTTCCAGACTTTAAATAAGGCAGCGGTCATGTCATTGGATGTTAATGTAATTTACATGGCAACACTGAATACCTAGGGAAGTGTTTTTGAACTTTAGACTCTTACAAACAGTGTGAATGATGTGTCTGTCGACCCGGTGGTTGACTGAAGACCCCCTGTGGCTTGTCAGGATTAACTCCTACATTTAGCAGACATTCGTATCCGTGTGGCCTCATCCATCATATACACAGCTATTTGGTGTTGTATCCGTTTGCGGTATTTTATTGACTGCATTTATCGATAGATAATAAATTTAAAAGCAACAGACATTAGATCTGATGTTGAGATCATGTGTTACTGCTCTAATCACGAACAGTCGCTTGAACCTGCAGAGTTGCAGTCTATCAGCACCAGACGAGAACCAGAGGCATGTTCTGGTATCGGTAGCCTGTGTGTGGCCAACAAGGGTTTAAAATAGTTCCTGTGAAACTGATCGTCAGTGCTGAGTAGCAATGAAGGCTGCACATATCATATGTCTCCTCCATGTTAGAGTGAGAACAACAAGACATAAGGGACCGCATTAGCATTGAGAAACAACGTTTTGGACTACCGGTTGACTCATTTAAAGAGGATCCACTTGTATTAGTTCCAATCAAGATCTCACCATACAGAGTAACAAACAAGACCTGATTCCTTGAGGTGCACTGTTCAGTTCTATTATATTCTGTCCGGTGTTTCCACTAGATGGCATTGTTACACTTTATTGTGTGGCACCGCCCTCTGAGGACAGGCCTCCCTCAGCAGGAGATGTTCTTAATAAATTAAAAATCTAAAGTTGTGAAGTCATCTGGAGCACCCTAGTCAGAATTTATAGACCCTGAATAGCAATGCGGTTTTGAGGTTGGGCTCCCATTGTGTTGATGCAGTAGTTGTGACCATGAAGTATTGATTGCATTATGAAATTCACTTAGATGATAAGTGGTGTCTTGGAATATGTATATTCATAAACAGTAAGACCTCCATTTCTTAATGGCCATCCATTTCTTCGCAGTGTGTTGAAGCCAGAGGTAAAATTGGATTGCATTGCCAAGGGGAAAACATTTTTTTTTTTCCTACTGATCTAAGCCAAGGGGAAACCAACACAATTACTTTTTTCTTTTTTCCTATATCACATTAAGCATTTCTTATGTGGCTGACATACTGGAGGTGACACTGAATGACAATTTAACAGAAAGAAACAATGAAAATATGAACATAACCAGCAGTTTTTAAAAAAAAAATAACCACAAAAATAGACAGAATAGAACCTGTTTCATTGTCAAGTTTAATTGAATGATGCGAATGAATGAAAGTGTTTCAATATTTGTAAACTGATCTAATGATCATTATTGTGCATTAAGAAGACATTCCCAACTATAGTAAGGGTTTAGACAACTGTTGGGTAAAAAGGAATTCATTTTATTTATTTATTTATTTATTTAGTTTTTGGAGATTCTTGAGGCAATATTTTGATCCATGAAGCTTCAAAGCTGGGGGGCATCTTGGGACATGAAGGGAAAATACTTTTTGAAAGTACTCAGGCATTCACTCTAATGTATGATCAAACAATAGGATGATTCATGGCTACAAAATGATTTACCCTAAACCACACCACACAAGGAGATTAGCATTAGAAATGATTTTTGGCAACAAATTCTACAATAGTTTCTTTTTAAAAAAAAAAAAAAGAAGAAGAAGCAAATGTTGAATAGAAATAAGCAGGAAGTATTTCTCCTCACCTAAAACAGCCATTCACCCAACACCCTGGACAAGTTACCAGCTCATCACAGGGCACATAGAGAGAAACAACCATTCACACTCACAATACCACCTACAGGCAGTTTAGAGTCATGTCAGTATGTGCAGTGCCAATAGATGTTGGGTGAAGGTTGGATGAGGTGGAAAACTTGATGTATAGCTGTTGTAAAAATGCGACAAAGTGGACATAGTGAATATAAATATATATAAATATAAAGAAGCATCCGACTTAAACTACCACTGAAGTTTTCAGTCCATTGAAGAGACTAAAATATTGTCTTGTGTGGTGTAATGAGGAGACTATAACGTCGGTTGAATTAAAACATGAAACATAAGACATAAATCTTATAGTTTCATCATGTCCATTCACCATTTGATTTGGACATGGTAAATGGACTTGAACTGCAGAGGCTGCCAACTGCTCATCAAAAGTCATATGGTGCTTTCTAGCTAAAGTGCTCATGATGATACTAAGCTCACCCAAACACGCGCACTGTCATAGACTGACAAAGCCATCAGAAGCAATTTCGGGTTCAGTACTTTGCCCAAGGACATTTTAATTATGTAATCTCGTTGCCCCTTTCTTGGCACCCAACTGGAGGATTAGCGCCACCAACTGTCTATCTTAATGTGCTCAACTCCTAATATAAACACAACAGTAGTGGGTGGAACCTCATATTCATTTGCATGTTATTTTGCCCATTTTCCTGAAATGAGGTTGAACTTTTTGCGACATTCACATGGAAACCTGACCAATAATTGGTATGTTTTGTAATACATTGCATATAGAATACAAGTCAGTACATGAGCTCTCACTTGTCTATTTTCCACGCTTATCCCTATCATCTTTGTATGGCTTCAAGGAAATACATATATAGAGATGTATTTCAGGTGGACCACCTAATAGAATAGCCACCCTCATGAATCTACACTAAAGGGTTGTACATTTTCTCCATGGTGTAGTGATACATGACGGGATAATAAGATAGAGAACACCTTATATGTTAGAACCAAAAATAATCTCCCCATTATGTTCTGTTTTTCTCAGCCTCACCTTCCTCTTTTGCTTACCTTGTTGGCCTGTCTGATACCAAACTACCCTGACAGACTACCTCAAACCACCTTCGTATCAGGCCACAGCTTTTTGGTATATATCACAGCCAACCCTAAGTACCAACAAATAAGCCCAGGCAAAGCAGTAATTCATCATGTGATGCTTGGCCCTAATATATCTTTCTGTCTTGGTCACCATAACTCTTCCTTATAGTAGCCGTTTGAGCACTGCAGTGTTACCAGGGACAGGAGCGATAACTCTGGTGTAATAATGGACCTCTGCACAGCCATGATGATAGACGAGCCCCCCTTGTAGGAATATATTCTTAATAAAACACACTTCTTTAATAAAGGTCTTTTCTGTTGGAGGTCTCGTGAGGGAGAAAACTCAGGAAACTGAAATCCTCACAAATCTCCTGTGTATGAATGAACTGCCCAAGGTTATCTCTATGCAGAATAAAATGTCGCCCAATAGCACTGAAGGAAGAATGCGTGTATTTCATTCACCAGCCCCTGACACATCTGAGCCTTACAGTACCAAAGGTCGACTTTTCAGAAGCCTTTTCTTTAGTAGCTATGAAATATAGAGATTCCTCTTTTCACTGAAGTTATAACATTTGTTCAACTGTGGTCAGTATTCAAACTAAATTGACATGTTTGAGTTGAGTCTATAAAGTGCTACAGACCATTTGAAGTAGTTTGCAGCTTGAAGTAGCCTGGCGATCGAGCCAAAGACATCCACTATTGGCTTGACCTACTGCATGCCCTATTGACCCATCGGTGTACTTAGCTAGTAATGTTATGCTGTTTGCTCCAAGGATGGAGGACACCATCGTGAAAAACGATCCTTAGTGGACAATCACGATGCCAAAGCATCTGAGATGTGAGCTGTGGTAGTAGACAACAAGTCTGTCTGGATTCGTCCGTTAGCTTGCCACCACACTCAAAGTCAAAATAATGTTTAAATGTACCCCTTATCCTTTAAAACATCAATTTTGATCCCATTATATTTAAGCACGTGCAGTATCCCTCCATCATTGTCAAAATATTAGGAGAAGTGTGCCAAACTTTTCTAGAGCCACTTCTTGTTTTTGTCGTTGCTGCCATTATTTTTCTCCAGTCACTACCAAACAGCCTGAACCTCTGCAGGAGGAAATGGTGGTCATCATTTAGGCTAATATCTTATGGTCCCCATCTCAGACTTTGCTTACGCTGAATGCCATTCATCTGCCTGTAGCTGATGAGCTGTCTGATAAGCCTCCTAGTAATGGATCTGTGAGATACTTCCCCATCTCCACTACTTGCTACAGACCAGGCGGAGAAAAGGGCAATTGGAATCTGAATGAGAATACAGATGGCCTTTTGTTACTTGACCTACGAACCACGTCGAGCAATTCAGGCATGTGAGTCAGTTTTTGAGTAGTTACAGTCAGCCTGCGGTATAGCTTAAATACCTACACAGCAGCTTAGACAAAACCTCAACCAAAGTGGACTTCTGTGTGATGGAAGTGTCCTAAAGTATGATGGATTACCAGTTCAAGAAAATAACTACAGTTTGTGGAAAGAATTAGACAGGAGGAAAAACTCATGCACGAGAGTTTGAGTTTTTATATGTGGAGTACAATTGCTCATTTAACAGTTTCTGCTGTCTCTGCTGTTTCTGACCTTGGAAGCAGCCAATAAGGAAGGAAAAACCAACTGCGTTTGTGTAGACTATCACCTTCCATCATAACAGCCATTTGTCCTCTAGTCTGGCCAATACAACCCAAACTAACTTTACTGTATCTAATAAAAAAACAACAACACAACAATATGAAACAGTAAACGTAGAGGGGGGGAAAAAAGATATGTAGAATGATGTGCAGAATATGATCACCCAAACTTTTACTCATATTAAAGTACTCTGGGCATATATTTTCTATAGATTATGAACATTCACATCTATTCTGTGAGGGGAAGGTGAGAATGACAACTGTAGCCCCGAGGTCGGAGGGTAAGAAGCTACAATATTACATTATTGTAGACTGCGCTGAAAAAAGTCATCTCCCGAGGCTCTCCGCATGTCACACTGTGCGAGCAGCGGTGCGTCACTTATTTTAAGCTCTTCAAGCCAAAAAGAAGAAAAAAGCGTAACATTACTAAAGAAACTCCCCAAATCCAGGATTTCAATGGATGATTCCCCCTCAAGAAAGTGACTTTCACTCATCCCACCACTATGATACCGGTGGTACCGCTAAGACTGATAACTCTGTGTCGCTATCACTCGCATTTCCTCTGCATTACCTTGTTATCCGCATGTGGGCATCGGGTTACCAGTGTATAGTGCATGCACTCACCATAAGTGTTAAGAATTTTACCTTTTTATGTTCTCAGCCTCGATGTACAGCTCTGACACTTTTACTGTAAAGCATGATTTGATTGGAGGGATTTACGCTGAGTTCTGAACATTAATGTTTTGTTTGGGCTCTTTTTAACGGTTACACAAGACATGCTTTACATCATTTATGAGCTTGATGCTTCATTATCATCTAACTTTTCAAGAATTATTAAGAATCATTTATAAACATGGTTTTAATCTCTTTTGATGAATCTCTCTCAGCATGTTGTCCATGTTTTATCCAATTATTGCCTTTTTTGCCAAACAAAATGGATATGCATTTGTTCAAGCATGTGCCACATGACATAGAAATCATGAAATATTTAAAAAAAATATTCAGTTATTCACTCTCTCATGTGGCTCAGTGTACGTTCAGGCAGGAAGACTTTATATTGATTTGCTCACAGCTCTCTCTTTCTGTCCCCACCTCTCCTTCATCAGCTGAATATGGATGTTAACTCTTAGTTAATCAACCAGATTTTGCCACAGTCTCCCTCAGCCAAACATGGCGTTGCTGTCACTGCAGTGCAAAAAAGTGTTGCAATCCTCCTCCGTGCCCTGGTTGAGCTTGTCAAGAGTCCGTTCCTCATCTCAACCAGGTCTCCAGTAATTTTCGTCCCATCATCACCACCACCAGTGTCTACAGTCCATCGGGAGGGTTTTCACAGTTACACCACCTCTTTTTCAGTCAGAAAGTTTCTCCTGATTGAAATGTTTTTCAGCCTGAATATTAGATGACCTTAATTATAAAAGAAAAAACATGAAATACATTCCCACATTATTGTAGTCTATCACACCTCTCATGCGCTCTTCAGTCAGGCTCTTTGAAGCAGTCAAAATGGGTTTTGCAGACAGTTTTTAGGCTGTCTCATCATCATCATCTGTGACAGTGGTAAATTCTGGCTGTTTGACAGACGATCCGGTTCTCGGCCTGTCTCTGCAGTAAAGATGTCAGGACACTATTTCGACTCATTTTCACTCATCAGAAATTTATTTACTTTGGGACGGATGTGGCTCAGAAGTTAGAACAGGGTTCTTGGTTCGATACCTACCTCCTGCTGTCCACATCTCAAAGTGTCCTTGGGCAGGAAACTGAACCCTAAATTGCTCCTGATAGTCAGACCAGCGCCCTGCGTGGTGTCTCGCTTTCATCTGTGTGTGAGTGTGTTCAAGTTCACTTGAATTGTCACATATAATCATGCAGGTACAATCATGGTGAAAGAGGTGAGTAAGCGGCAAAGTACTTGCACTATATAAATGTTAGACATTATACAGATGTAGTCCATAGGTTGAACTGGACACTTTTTTTAAGGATGGCTAACTCTAAAAGATGACTAACTCTAGTGCGGATAAGCAGATGGATTTTTGGCCATGTGGCACCAAAAAAGATCAAGTAGTGGAAAATAAAGAGTACATGATTTTCATTGGTGAATGCTTTTTTGTTTTTTTTAAAGTGTCACAGTGAGAAACAAAGTACACAAGAGTTAATACAGAGTACTTAGTGCAGTTGTGTTTTACTGATTCACTTCACTGGATTTTGATCATAGTCCTTGTCGCCGGTGATTATTCAGCATCTCCATTCTTGACTTAATAAATTCCCTGCGCTGTGCTCCACTCAGCGCATACCACAGTGATATTAATCACACATGCATGTTTTGTTTTTCAACAAGGTATTTATTTATTTTTTTCAAATTGCGGAGCGAACAAAATCACCCAAGGGAGCTCATCACTGCGCACTGTGGCCTCCCTGCTGAAGAGGAACTTTGGCGCTTTCATCAAGGCCAATTTGACAGTAATTTCAGAGGAAAGCGACAGTATTACTCATTTGCTTCACCTACCTCTTTCTGTAGATTATGAGTCATGAGTCCATCTGATTGGGTTCATTCATTTGACCGTACTTGCAAAACGATGGTGCACCTTCCTCTTGTGCTGTTTGTTTCCTTGTCAACGTCTTGAGCCATTAGTGCAGGATGAAAGCAGTTTGTCAGCTTCAAGGACTCATGATTGTACTAAAACAAAAGCAGCAGGGAGGCTCTCCAAAGAGCTGACAGGCAGTGCAGTGAATTACCCAAGCACCTGCAGGCTGTTAAAGTGATATACTCCACCCTAAACCTACAGTGTCTTTTGAGTATGAAATACTTAAACTCTAGACTTGAGAAGTGGTTGTAAAAAGTTTGTTTTTTATGGAGAACAGACACTTTGGTCAGCTCAAAAGTTCCTTAGTATCAAAACTTCCTGCAGCGTAGTCTACTACTGTCCATATCCTCGTGCTGAAGCTCATATTTCCACCAGAATAAGTTTAAATACTCTGCTTCCATCTCCATTCTGGAACAAAACAGTATTGATCTCGCATGCAGGAATATGTGTTGTTTTTTGCATTGCTCAATTAACCCACCCTCCACTGACCAGGGTAAAAATGAGCTGCAAATTCCTTCTGACTTCCATCCTCTCTCATCCTTATTTGTGCGCCGTTTATGTAACCTAGTCACCTTCAAGTACCCGTAATGTGTTGTGCACGCAGCAGGACTACACATGGTAGGGTGATTGTATTTTGCCAGAAGCCTCTCATACCAACCAACGCTCTACAGCAATATTACATATCACCAGGTCTGACCTGTGTCATATTGGTTTGTTATACTTGGATTAAACAATAATATTTAGGAACGCGTGCGGTTTGAAGACACTATCAACTAAAATAATATCATTCCTACAACACAGGGTCGCACTATAATAGAGGGCCACAAGGTAAGGTAATAATACCTCATCATTCTGAGAGCCTACATCCATATTGTATGATTCCACACCTCGCAATTTCACAGAATAATGAAATATGCCCATCACAGTTTTTTTCTTTTTTTTTCCAGAGCCCAAGGTGATATGGTTTTTTAAATTTCATGTTCTTGTCTGACCAAAACCCAAAGATATTTCGACATTTAACATTTTTTGGAAAGGTTTGGTCTGCAGCTTAAATCACCAAGCACATGTTGATATATTAGCTTTCCTTTGTTATAGTGCCGCTCCATTCAGATATGTGTTTTGCATATTTTTTGTTCACATGGATGTTTACGGAATGTGCAGATGCTGTTTTCAGCATGCGTTGTGTACATATGAGCTTGAAACTTTACCTTAGTAGTTAGAAATTTTAATCAGAAAACATTTTGATATATTCTCAATGAGGAATAGTACTCTAACTAGGTAACCGTGAAGAAAAAAAAGCTTTATCAATCACAAATTATCATTACAAAGTATTTTTATATGTCACATAGTGAACATGGACCTTCTGGGACTCCTCGGCCATGCCAAGTTTGGTTTTGTGCATGTTACAGTGTTGCTACCCTTCCACTGGTTAGAACTTTTAAATGCTAACTCGCTTATTTAATATACTGTAGTTTAATGTTAAAATTCTATTCTACTGCTTTAAAAAAAAAACACTTCATTTTTTAGCCAAGAATACAGATGAATTATCTCTCAAGAGGTTTAAGGCTTTTGATTTTTGTAGAACAGTAGTGCTGCTTATTAATTTGGTAAGAGAAACCGTTTCTTGTTTTGTTTTTGTTTGTTTTTTTTAAATATTCCAACAGCATTTCTTTACTAATGTGTTAACAGACAGAACTGGTTTCCAGTGGATGGTGAGTTATTTGTAATTTATAACCTCTAACTGGACAATAACGATGCTTTCAAACTATTAGCTGTTTTCCACGGTTGGTTTAATTCATTCTCCCATCAGCAGTAAGGATACTATGTGTTGTAGTAGTAGGCTGACACATAGTTTATCACCTTTCCTTCAATTACCGTATCAGTCAGCAGGCCGGACATGTCAAATCCCAGAAGATAAAGTATGTTGTGGAGGGCAGAAAGAGACAGGAAGGAAGAGAAGAAGAGCTCCAGGAAAACAGGAATGGAAACATTTATTTCCTTTGGCCTCAGAACAGATACTTGTGTGTCTTCTTGACATGTATTCCCTGTACCACCTCTTAAGCAGGTCTTTAGGACTTAATATCTATTGGCAGCGCAATTTTCCGACTGAAACCAGACAGATAGGGTGCCAGGAAAACATGTGCTGGTTGTCACAGCATATAAGAGTGAGTAGAGTGGACTCCAGTGATTTCATATGCTGTCTAAGCTTCCACGCTTATGCAAAGAAGAGATTAATTTCATTGAGTACTCTTTTTTTGTTGTTTGTTTTGTTTGCTTGTGGATGTCCTGAGTCCATGGGTTTCTTCTGATTTCTTTACATTGCTTGAGAGGTTGGCTCAGAATACTTTTGAAATCCTGCTTAACATTTCCAATAGGACTTATTTAGATTGGTGAATGACTGTAGACATGATGCAGTAAAACAGATCTTGTGTGCTCCTGTCTTTGCTGATGCTTCTCCATAGTAGCACCGGTATTGTGGTATTTTATCGCAGGTGGCCTGACTGACTCCAGGTAATGTGAATGTTTTTTTTTGGTTGTTTGTTTTTTTCAAATTCATCAATATGTGGTCTGAAAAAAAATCCAGTGGTTGTACACAGCCCCTGCTCTGTAAATGGGAAACAAATTTGATCAGACTTGTTACAGCCAGCATTTGTGTGTCAGGTAAATTACTGGCCCATAAACACTGAGCTTACTCTCTAGTTTGCTAAGATGTGCTGCTGTTGTGATGTAGGCTAGGAGCAGGGGAGTTGTTAGCATTGCTGTCTGGTGCTGGTTAGCTAAACAGCAGCAAGTTTAACAACAGTTTGCTAACCCACAAATTAGCTAAAGCTGCACTATTTGCGGTATCATTCTTCATACTGCATCATGGTATTGGATTTATTCCGAATTGCTTACCCCACCCTTAAAGGGAACCATTTAAAGGTGGAGCTAGAGCCAGGAGGCAATTATCTTAGCTTAGCATCAGCACTGGAAGCAGGGGGGAAATGTTATTTATTATAAAAGTCAGTGCTACAAAGAAGTGACGGACGGATGGATAAATTCTTAAATATATTTCATATTTTGTGTATTTCAGCTAATTGTTTTGGTTGCCAATGAGCGGCTAAAGAGCTACAGCTTTTCGACAGCAGTTGGTGGAGACCAAAACAGAGCTAAAAGCTTTCATCAGAGACCAGAAACCCACTTTGAACTGAATTATTTTACTCAGTGTCTGCAGGCATATTACAATCCAGCGGATTGCTGTAAATTAGCCTCTATCTTCCCATTACATGTCTTGCCTGCCTTTTCTTTCACATGGAGAGCAGAAAAAACAGATATTGTTGCAGTATCCCTATCTTATAATGCAATAGCCAAAATATCAGCCCCTAACACATGGCTAAAATATATTACTGTTTTTTTTTTCTTTGTGCCACTGTTTATTTGTCTGGGCTCATTGTTTAGGATTCCCCAAACAAATCATCATAATCCCACAGACACAATGCAGATGGCGGTTGATAATTAGGAGGCTGAAATATGTCACTTTTATGAGCATTGTATTTGGCACTGCTGCAAAAGTGTTGCACTCAACGGAGAAACCAGACTGCGCCCTCATATTCCTCACACTTAATTGACATGTCAGTGGGGATTGGTGTGGTTAAGATCCTGATGAAAGATACAGTGTGGTTACCTTGAGTGAGCCCATTACCTCCACGGCAGATTTCTCATTTTGGCTCAGCACCTCATCTTATAGCCTAATCAGCTGTTTGTATTGGCTTTTGATTGGTGCTGGATATCTGGTTTCATGAGCCATTATATTTACCCAGAATTCGTGTAGTTTTTTGTTTTTGTGTTTTTCAGTCTTCTCATGTGAGAAGAAATAATTTAAATGAATTCACCATTTGTGCCTCTTTTTTGTTCACATTTCTGTCGTCATTATTCTAAGAGAGCAGCGTGTGGCCTTGAGGGAACAAATGAAGTGAGTGGGAAGGAGGCACTTTGTGCCTTTGCACACTCATCAAGACTTAAAACCGCAAGTGATTAGGTCAGAGAAGGCTTGATGAGACCCTGTATCAGACCCTCTACATCAGAGTGACGTTGTGACTAATAGTATTTGTCACAGGTTGTTGAACATGCATTCGGTTTTGCATTTGGACTTTGTACAGACCCAGTGGTGAATTTAAAATTTGCCTTGAGGCCAAAAGCAATAGTGTCATGTTTTTCTTGCTGCACTGGGAAAAATACAGAATACAGTATAAATTGCGATTCCCAACAGCTATATCAGCCTTAGGTTTGACACTGAAATTATATCATGGTAGAAAAAGAAAAGCTAAAGCTGTCACTTTTATTTAACATGTGGTGTAGCAGGTCCATTAGAAATAGAGCTCTGCCCTTAAGGGGAGGTCATGAAACCACAGGCCACCAGTGGAACATTGGTGGTTTGATTGTACTCAGAAAATCAGACACACTAAATTAAACTGGAAACTTCAACTATGATCTGAAATTTAAAAAAAATTTAATGCTGAGGTTGGTTCATGCAGTGTTGTTTAAGGTCACAATGTGCTAATCCATAATTTTTCTAGCCCAGTTGTTCATCAAAAAATGTGTTTGAATAGGGCGGCATGGTGGTGCAGTAGTTGTCGCCTCACAGCAAGAAGGTTCCTGGTTTATCTCAGTGTCTTTCTGGGCTCTCTCTGGGTACTCTGGCTTTCTCCCACAGCCCAAAGACATGCAGTTAATAAAGTAATTGGTGACTTTAAATTGCCCCTAGCTGTGTCTCGCAGGCTTGTCTCTATGTGTCAGCCCTTGTCCGGGGTCTACCCTACCTCTCACCCAGTGCCAGCTGGGATCAGCTCCAGTCCCCCACCACCCTGATAAGGACAAGCAGTTGCAGAATGGGTAATTTTGAATATTTCTTGTACCTGCCTTCTTGAAAACATACACCCAGATGTCTGCAAATCAATGAATCAATCAATCAATCATTTATTAATGACCATGCAAACAAGATTGCCTTCGGTACAGCGTGATAGATAAACTCAATTCAGCAGTGCCATACATCAAACATCCAGACAGCTATAAACAGATTACTATGAGGCAAAGATTCTATATTTACAAGGTTGTGCAGGTACCTCTGTGAAGAGTATTCGGCGTTGTTGTTGCAGAAAGAAAGAGGGCATTAGCTGGAAGCGATGGTGAGTAGAGTGAGAAGGGCCAGATATTATTTGTCTTGCTCTTTTGATTGTGCACGTCAAGTGACAGAAGTGGTGTGCCAATGATCTTAGATGATTTACTGACTATGCACTGCAGTTTTTTTTTTGCTAGTGTGACTGTCTGTACTGCCGTACCAATCTGTTATTGGTGAAGTGTGTATGCTCTCAATGATGGCTGTGTAAAACTGAAAGAGGAGGCTTTGTTTCACTTTATGGAGCTTTCATAAAAAAAAAAAAAAAAAAAATGTGGAAATGCTGGAAACGTGGTCTGTACTGATGTTCCATTTGAGTGAGTTGCAGTTGTGTGTGCCAAGAATCCGTGATGATTAAGGGTTCTCCTGGGCTGTGCCTGAAATCTATTATGACTTCTTGTGTTTTGGATGTGTTGAGATGGAGGATGTAGTCATGGCAGCAAGTCACTCCTTGAACTACCTGCTACCTGAGTATCAGTCTTTGTTGAGTCCAATTATAGTTGCGCCATCTTATATTTAAGTAACTATTCTGACGAATGATAGATTTTCAACCTTGCTCAAAGGATGCACATCTCCTACACTCCTGTCTGCCTACTTGACGTTGGGAAACTAAGATGTCCTGTGCAAAATACTGAGTTTGACTTGGATGGAGGAACTTTACCTTCTCGATTTCTTGTGATCATCATTCACTTGCAGATCTGGCAGATTTGGGATGCTTCAACTCAGTGTATTGTGGTATGGCTGATGTGCCGACTTTCTCTACGATTCATACTCGTACTGACATACCAGCCTTCTTGTTTCCCTAAAATGTACTGCATTTGTTGTACTTCACCAGATCGTTTTGTCTACAATTCATGTTGCTCATAAGAAAAATTGTAGCTAAAATTGTAGAGGATTGTAGCTACCACTGAGGGCATATTTATTTGTTTAATATTTGTGAATTTGTTTGTTTGAGCAGCCTGTGGGTACTCCATATTCTCAGTTTCCAAGCCAACATTTCCCTTGCAAAGGTTTATTCCTGGAAATCTGGAGAAGACATTGCAAAACCATTTTGTGTTTGAAAATAGGATTTAAATGGTTGATCTGAACAATTAACTGACTGAATAAAAAGTGGTTGGTGGTGTGTGAAGTTTTTTCAAAAATCTTGGTGACTGCCGTGCTGCAGATAAAAGGTGCTATATAAATGAAGTTATTATGGTGATAATTATTATTGTTGTTGTTGTGGTTGTTGATTTTGATTCTAAAAGAGCCTTTGCAGGCATTAACATCTAGTATAAACTAATAACTTGTGCTCCAGTAAAGTACAGACAAAATACAAATGTCCATATTTCGAAGCATAGACTTTAAGACTGTTCTACAGTTTTACCTTGCCACTCAGCACACCGTTTCTCCTACAGAAATTCTGTATCAACACTTTTTAACTTCAATTCATTTTAAGTGGGTCTTTATTTATGGCTACAGTACAACAGTCCCCTGGTCTAGAAAATGTGCATATTTAAGATTAATCTCAATAGAAGTTTTAACAGCCCAATCACTCCAGTGAAATTATAGTTTCTGTGGTAAAATGTGAGTCTGCAGGAGATAAACATTCCCTGGTAGCTCATAATCTTTACAGTTTTGTTGACAACCTGCCTCAAAGGAAAAGCCGATTCTGCATCGGCCATTCATTCTTTCAGATGGGAAGAACAAAGTATAATGAACATAATCAAAGCGAGTGTTGCTCAGAGTTGACCACATTTATTGAAATGTGAGTGGTCGTATTAGGAGGGCTGTGCTGACCATCTGCCTCGAAACTGGAAGTACATTAAAAACTGTAAGCAATTTCCTCCGCTGCATCTTGTGCTCTGTGTGTAGATATATTACAGTATGAGCTCCCATCCTCTCCGTGACCAGACACCCTTCCATGCTTATAAAAGTAGAATGGTTTTTTAGCCTATGTGTCACATTTACCTATAGTGTCATCCACAGTGTCACTGTGGTGCGGGGGTTTGAATGGCTCGCAATAAATCATGATTTTTAACAGCTTCAGGGACTGAGTTCACCTCTATCTAGACTTGACCTACTTCTTAGCAGTAAAGTCCACACAAACTAAGTTGATGTAGAGTCCCTCATGGGAAAAGACAAATGTGGATGTTCCCCGAATACTCATTGTCCACTTTGTCATTTCATTTTTTGTGCATGCTATACAATCACCACCAATGTAGCTCCCATTTATTATCTTACATCCTTACTGCCTTTAGTAGGAATCTGGACTCCACGTGTCAATTTATAGGCCGAAAAGAGAATTTGTGATGAAATAAAATATGCCTTGTTAACTTCAGCCCAAGTGCTGACCAAAAAGTGCGCACTCCGGAAAACAATAGCAAGTGGACCTTGAGTTTAGGACTGCATTTGATTGATTATGTATTTAAAGTTCCAGTGTATAAGGGACGCTGTATTTACAGAATGTGGCAAAAAAAAAGGATATGTATAACTATGTTTTCATTAGGGCATAATCTAGAGGTTGACCAATTAATCACACAGATTAGACGTTTTTGTTTTTTGTTTTTATCGGAGAAAATCGGCTCCAATAGTGACCAATGGCTTTGCTGCTTCCACCAGTCGAGCTTGCCAACCCCTGGCAATGAGCCAAAGAAAATCCGTAATTCATAGTTCACCCATACTTCAGAATCAGATTATTCTCCACTACCATCCTCTAACTAGATTACTCCATAGATCCACCATCAAACTGGTGGCCATTCCCAGAAGCTGCCAGCAGCATACAGCCGGACTAAATGAGGTAAAACCCCGGAGCTGTCCGAGAATCACTAAGCTTGTCTATTAGATGCAAAAGGCGGCACTTGGGTTTATTTTCATTGGCCAAGGGATGTATGTCTGAAACTGAGTATTTCTGCGGGATCTAAAAAGGGAATTTTTGTGTCGAGATAAGAACTCATTTATTGTTAATTGGACTGTGGGGTTTGTACTAAACACTGGCTGGTGTGGTCTAAATTCTTGTGTGTTTTCTGCTTCTTGTTGTCTGCCAGTGCCTTTTTAAAATACATGGTCATTAAAGATTGTTAAGGGACTGAAAGACCTTTGCAGGGTCGACCAAATTAAAATCTTGTTTCTCTGTCAGATGTTCAGTTACACTGGCACTCTGGCTCGTAGACAAATCTCTACTGTAATCTCCATCTTCCTGCAGCACATTGTAATACCCAGCCTCTTACCTGGATTGGATTGATTGCACAGCAGATATTTTGACACATCATAGCAGAAACATCACAGGTACATTAATGATAGCTGTGTCCCACTTAGTGAAGGTCATGCTATTGTATGTGCTGTTCACGTTCGCTGTTACTGGGAGACTTAATGGAACTGAGCCTTTTGTACTGTTATTAAGTCTTTATACTGTTATTAAGTCTACCTGTTTTTTTTTCTGGCTTTGATGTGTCAACATGTCTGCTGTGAAACCGGTCCATTAGGTCTAACATTAGTGGGAAAAATAATAACTCCGGTATTAGTCAGTTAGTACAGTTATTAAGTTATCATTAGTTATTATCAGTTGTCCCGATCCTGTTCCGTGGAGAGCACCATATCCAGCACAAACAAACCAAACACTGGCTCTAAATAGGGCATTTTCTGATTTTCACCTGCTTAGCAGCCACCATAGCTGCTATGCGTTTGGAACAGAAGGGTGAGGTGAGGCAGTTTCATTCACAAACTGCACTCCACTAAATGCCATTAAAGCGTCAGTGACTTTCATGGTGATTTATTGGCAGAAAGGGAATATAACGTACATAAATTTGTTTTCAGTAATACATAATCACCTTAAAATGATTTGTTTTTTATTTATTTGTTATTACCTTAGAACTTTTATATCTGGGGTCCCCTTACAAGCAGTCCGACATCTTGTGCTGCCATATTTGTTACAGTAGCCCAGAACAGTCAAAGGACATAGAAGAAGTGTGTTAATTTCTAATGAAGATGCCACTAAATCTTACACACTGTACCTTTAATCCTACACGCAGGTCCTTTTATTCTGTTGATTTCTCTGAGTTGGCTTTTTCAAGTGTCTTGTAGTAACACTTATTTTCATTGTAAATGTAGTAAAATATATTTTTTAAAGTCTTACAGTTCCTCAGAGTTGAAAGAAAGGTTCTGTTTTTTTCGCTTCAAAACCCAAAGATATTACTTTTGCAGCTGTTATAAAATATTTTTAAAGTCCAAGGATTCTGGCAGTTCAAGGACAGACAAATGGTTCAAAACCAAAAGATATTCAGTTGGAAATGTTATATTGTAAAAGAGAGAAAAGCAGCAAAACTTCACATTAGAGTTAGTTTCACTTGATAAATAACGATTACTCGATTATTAGAAATCATTTCTGTTTGTCTCATTGATTGATTGTTAAATTATCAGCTCCACTGCATTAAGATTTTAAGGTTTTGTTAAACTATGTAGATGTGGTTTGCAGTTGTGGCTCCATCACTTCCTGTAATTACTCTACCAAGACAACCTCTAAGCTTGATAGAAAATATAAATAACAGAAATCTTAGACACTCCTTGTAGTCTTTGCAAAAACTTTTTATGTCGTAATGCTCCATAGCACAAACTGAACGGTGGGACTGATATGAATGCCTCAGCAGAAGGGACGTGCAACAAAAGAGATATGTCCTGAGGGACATCAACAATAAAAGCAAAACAAATGAATGAATAAAATAAAATGAACATGTTGTTATTGTCTGCATTGTCATACTGTTTATTACTTTATTTTAATTAATTCAACCTTATCAGATAACCTCTATTGTAAAACTGTGAATGTACTGAGACAACACAACAGCAAGTACTCCGCCACAGTAATACAAACAGACAGCTGTTGTATTAATTGTAATACTGGTGACCAAAGAAAAGTAACTTTTTTGAGATGGACACCTGAATGTCTGTAGTCTGTAGCCATGCTAATGACTCTGTAAGGCTGTACTTTGGCAGAGCTGTGCTCTGAGCTAACATCAACATGTGCACAATAACAATGCTAACATGCTGATGTGCCTGAATAGATGTAATGATGCAATGTTTGCCATTTTCACCATCTTAGATTGGTGTGTTAGCATGCTAACATCTTCTAATTCATACTAAACACAGAGGACAGCTGAGGCTGATGGGAATGTCACCAATCGTGCAACTATTTGGTCATTAAGCGAAGCACAGGACGATGTATGTTTTAAATTTTGATGGTGCTATAGTAATTACAATTCATCCTAAAAGGAGTGTGGTTATGTCACATTTTAAGATAATACATCCAATAGTTACTTGCTTGTTGATTTTTTTTTTTCCTCAAAACCACAAATGTCAACCTCATGGTGTGTCGAAGAAATCATCGAGTCTAGTTGAGATGTAGAGGTGACACAGCAGGAACAAAGTCAGTAGGATTCTTCTTGGTTTCAGGAATTTTCAAGGTACTGTTACTGTGTGCACTGTATCAGAAAAATTATTACTCCAATCCACATTAGGTACATATGAGATACACACAGGTACCCAAAAAGAGGCAGTTCAAAAATGAAAATTCACATGTTATTAGATATGAATATACTGAAACCTTAATCCTTAACAAAAAATAAATAAACAAAATATTAATGAAAGGAATGCCATGTAAACGCTGACACATTGTTGTTGAATCTGTGCACACATGATTTGAACAACAAGGAACGGGCCACTAACACGAAGACCTAAGGGAATATATTTACCATCCAGCATAAAGCATTTTAGATCAGCAGGGCTTAAAGTACAGAGTGAAATGGTGCATAGCAAATGAAAGCAATATTGGCAGTGAATATGAGGGACCTTGGCTGCGGTATACTAGGCTCTGTATTCTACTGTCACAGTGTTTCCCAGTCCTTGTTAGGATGGCCTACTTTCATTGTAAAGGCTTTACCCACCTCCTCACACTTGTTTTTTTTTTCTCACCCTGAGGGAAACATGTTACTTGAGTGTCTCTCTAACCTTGGGGATCGCTACAAGCAGCACACGTCTGGCTCTCCGCCTTCCCTTGGGCTCAATTAGAACAGTCGTTCAGCGGACTTCAGAGTCAAGATGATTACTGGCCGTGTGTTCTCTTTGAAACCGCAACCTTAGAGATAAAATGACTAATGGCATCTCTGTTAGAATGACAGTTACATATTGTTGATGATGAACAGACAACAAGTCGAGTTGCTGAACAGTTAATGAACGGTGTTTGTAAAATCAAAGAAGTTAATTGTCATGACTCTATCACACAGGAACCCAAAATAACTGGCTGTTGATTACATGCTTGTGCTTTCTACATACGTCAGGAGAAGATAAGATAGAACTGTATTCGTCCCAAAGCACATTTCATGATATTCGTTGTACAATAAATTTGTTTTTTTCTTGTTTTCTTGTCAGCAGATCACATTAAAAGACCAAAAACCCTCAAACACTGAATTGACCTCATTAACAAATTCTTCTGTTCCACTGTTAGGTATTAAAAACCATCAATGAACCACACAGCAACAGGACACGCTCCCTTAAAATACTACTTGTGTGCAGCTGAAAATAGTTCCCAACAAACGTAGTATTTAATCCTGCTTGAGAAACATTTGCCTACAGCTAACATATAGTCATATATCAACAATAGTGAAAGAATGCAGTGTGTAGTAAGTAGCGTAGGTTTTGACAGCAGAAACAACGTGTAAGGAAAGCATAATGGACAGGCTAGCACATTATTGGTTTTGGTCTTTTCATGGAATTTTTTGACAAGAGGAAAAGGAAAGCTGCGACATTAAAAGAAAAATATAAAGAACAGCATCGATAAAAATGTATTTTTCCATGTTACCAAAATCCTGCTAACTACAGATTCTTTAGAGATGGTGCATTGACTGTAGGAAGGCAAACTGTTCAATGTTGTGCAAAGAACAAAATCTGCTACATTGTCCTTTTCACAACTACTAAATTATTATCTGCTATAAAATCCACATTTAGAGGACAGGATAATATGCGGCCAACTCCAAAGAAAAGCTGCACACTGTCCTTCGCCTCTCTTTTGGCCAGGCGGGCGATAATAATACTGAAATGGAGGGAGGCTGCCTCGCCCACCCATGCTCAGTGGCTGAATGTTATGTCCTGTCTAGACCTTGAAAAGATCTGCTACTCAGAGTGTAACTCAAGAAGTTCCAGAAGGTGTGGGGGCATGTAATACTTTGAGAATCTTCAGTCAAAATGAAGAGTTTTCCCCCTCACTCCTTTGTTTGCTTTGTTATTATTTATACAGTCTATAGCAGTCAATATCTGAATTCACTTTCTTTTACTTATCCATGGCTAGTGGGGAGGGAGGGATATATGAGACTGCAGACTGCATGAGGTGCTCCTTTTTCATAGATATCGACTCTGTAAAGCTGTAAAAAAAAAAAAAAAAAAAAAGGTTTAACACTGCAAAAAGTGTGTATTTGTAAAATTAAATACAAAAACAATATGTTTAATGAAAGGAGATTACAAGATACAACCCTAGAAAAAATGTCATCTACTGTATGTCAGTATATCTGTGTCATGATATAACAAACTGCATTGAAAGGTGTGCTGTATAAAGCAGTATTTAGAAATATATATTCACATAACGGGATGTATTTAATTATTTCTCAGTGTTTTCCCCGTAGGGAGGAACCCTGCCAACATTTTGCTTTTACGCAGTCACTGAACTATCTGAACATTACTCCTTTGATTGTGCAATAACTGCAGGATATTCATGAGGCACTGTTTCCTAGCAACATAGTGTACGTACTGTGTATAAGCTACAGTAGCACGCCTCTGATCCCTCACCGCTATCAATGACAAAAGGTGCAATGAAATATTAGTTGGATATTTTGATGAAATGCCCGACTGCGAGTCTTTAAGCGCGAGAGCTCGTGCTGCTTTCTGTTGTTGTTTTGCCTCATGCATACATTCAGAGTCCTCCCCTTAAGCCCGCTCTTCTGCCGTCGTGCAGTGTGCGGTCTCACAGTGAGTTGTTGAGCCTTTGCGGCAGTGTCTCTTCTCTTGGAAAATCACCGCTCTCCATCAGACTTTTTATAGCAAAGCAGGCATTGTCAATGTTGAGCCTGTTTACGACGGTTGGCGATGCTGCACAGCTGAGAGAGCTCAGTCAAAGGACCCTTGAGAGAAACATCACTGCATTGCTTCTTTCAATCCTGCCGCATATTGGTGCTCGATTCTAGACAAATGTGCTCCTGTGCTCATTCTGTCACCTGAGGGCAGTTGTATTGTATTATCCTCAGGTGCACGCAGGAAAGGACTCGAGTGGATACACATTTTTATCAGCTCAGCTATTCATACTTGCATGAGGACTGTCCCAGAATTGGCGCTGCTGAACACTCCGTCCCAAAACCACTGCAACCAGCTCCAGTTTGAATGGCTAATGAAATTAAATTGTTATTTCATGACTAGAACCAAATTAAATTACTTTTCGGGAGCTTTGGTATGAGGAAAAATGGCTTGCTTTCATACTTTTTATGGACTTTGGCGTGGTCCAATTGTCTTAGCGAAGTGTGCCAAGACCATTTCAAGAACACATGAAAGGATTAATAACTGCGGTTTGATCCAGTCCTCATGATGTGATGAGTTTTGTTGGGTATTTCTGCTCATAGTTTCACTGCTGGGCGAGCATTATTTGATTAATTCACTCCACTTATCTCAAAGAGCTGTCATTGTTACTGTGAGCTCATGAAGAGGGGTCCGCGCTCTACGCTCAGGAGGACTGTGTGAATTTTGTTGCCTGCTCTCAGATCACAAGTCCTCATCAACAAAGTGGGGTAGTTACACGCTTAGCTCATGTGGATAAACCTCTCCACCTCTGTCTGAGATTTTGCATCTCCCCATCTGCAATTACACAGCTGAGTAAATTTCATTGAGCCTGTCAATAGTCGCGTCGTTACGAGTGCAGACAGAAATTGTTTCTTCATATATTTTGCCATTATGCTGCTGAGCAACATCTCAAGTTGCCCCAAATATTCTTCAAGTTTATTGAAGATTACTGGCTTTCAGAATCCGAAGCACTGGAGCGAGAAGGGGCCAGCTGTTGGAAGAAAAAACATACTCGCCTGTCTTCTCCACAGTTAGGAGGGAAGGCCTTAGTTAAAGAAACTGAAGTCTGAGCTGACTGGAGCTGATGTGCACAGCGAGAACTCCGATGGAGCCGTAATTTGAGAAAGTCATTTCAGAAACGGTTGTTTTCTCCCTTTTTTTCCTGTCTTAAATCATAAATCATCTGATTTAGTTACATGTTACCTATCCATCTATCCACTTACTTATATTGTTTTTCCTCAAAACACTGTGTGCATCTTCAAGGTCTCTTCAATACATTTGTTGAATATGTTTCCTCCCCCATAAAACATTTGCAGATCAAATTTTTTGGAATAACTTCAAACATACACCTTTATTTACTTACTTTAATTTCCTTCTTCCTTGCCTTCTTCCTTACCGCCACTATTTGTCAGTGAGTCAGTGTCAGTGAGTGGTATAGCGTGAAAGACTGTAGGATAGTGCACTGGGTCTCATGCATATGTAATGATAACAAGCAAAACATTGCTTCATTGAGGTACGAGTATACAAAAACTACACAGTGTACCTTTTTAATGTATGTTGAGATCGTGGAAGAAGCTGCTTGCAGTGGGTAACATACAATAAATCCTCAAATATACAACTCGGCAAAAAACAACAAAGGGGGTGTCATGAATGCTCTTTCCTCCTTCCTGCAGCTGCTTCACAGTAGTAGCCTGCCAGCACAGTGCAGGAGTTTAACATCATGGGAGAGGACCAGAATTATTTCATCGGAAGTAGGTGCACACTGGAGTCCTGAACACTACCAGCCTCATACAGCTGCATCGTGTGTCATCCAACTCACAGTACACAGTACACTGTAAATATTGCACATATTAGAATCAGTGTACATTATCTGAGCTATTATCCATCCAACGTCCATAACCGGTCGGGCGCAGGGGGCTGGAGCTCTCAGGAAGGTCATTGAGAATGGTATATGTTAAATTATTTCACTTAAATATGCTTTTATAAAGTCATCTGTTTAAGGAAGTAGCCTCCTCAGTACTATCACTTTGTACCATGTTGGTAATCTGTGACTATTTCCCCTCGTAAATGGGCGTTGATTTAAAAAGTACTGATACAGGCTCTACACTCTACGATACCTAAATGGTGTTTCATATGTCTTTATAGTGAGCTGATGTTAGATAAACTGTTAGAATTTGCGTTTAGTTTATCACATACAGTACATACTAGACACAGTATATGCTTTTTAGTGTATGTAAGAGATTTTGACTTGTTTGTTAGATGTTGTCCAGAGAACCAACTTCAAATTCACCCAGTAATCACAAAAAAAAAACTTCTGTAAGATCTTTTGAGAATGATTATTAGATAGACATAGAAGTTATTTGCAGCTTGTGTTGCCCTAAGCCAAATTTTATTTATAAATTATGTATTGATTTACTGATTTATTCAGTATCACCGCGTCCGTGTCCTACTGTGTCTCCCATATATAGATTTTATTTGGCAGTCCGCCAAAAAGTGTTTGTTTCTGTTTTTGTATTAATTATTTTTCATATTATTCATAAGTGGTGATGCAGTTGAAAGTGAAGATGAAACCGAAGCGCCTGCCAGAAGCGTGCGTTCATGTGACTTCACACTGAATTCCCAATCATGTTTGCAGCATTAAAAGTGAGATGTCATACAGAGCCTTCATGTTGTTGCTAAATGTGATACTTTAAATGCTAAAGCCTACATCATTTAATCACTTTACCTAAATGGCTACATCGTTTCTAATAATATGTGTCTTTTATTGTTGCCGCCATAATATATTTCTAAATCTGTTCAAAGGAAAAAAAAAAAAAATCATCAACAAAAATGTGTGCCATGCAAAACCTTGTATTTTCATAAGAGTGAACATTTCAAACCGCTCATTCTGTCTCTCCTGTGTGAAGATGATACATACGGTGCTCTGCGTATTGCTGTAATCTAGTACTTGGGCGTGCATTTAGCACACTTGCTATTTAACAACTGTTATTTTCTGAGCCTTTTGTATGGTGGGCCCACAGTATCAGGGAGGCGTGGGGAAGATGATAGATCCTGGGTGCTCACTGCAGACAGAAGCCTTGGATTCAAGTAGCGGCTAACCATTCATTTAAAATAATTTCATGTTTCCCTCCACCAATTCTCTGTTCCTACAGTGCTATTATCAGAGCAATTGTGGCAACATACTATTCAGAGAATGGCAGCCATTGTCTTTTTTTTCCTTCTGGGCTGACAAACAGTTTTTTAATCAGTATTATTAGTTTACAACAGGAATAAAAAAAAAACAAAACACTTGCATAGAATAGCTGCCTGCCAAGCTGAAGATATTGTAGATTTGCTAATGTAGCATTGTTTTTTTAATCATGCATTGAAAAGAGAGATAGAGAATCCTTGCTTCGTTTTTTGTTTTTTTCAGCCAATGGTCAAATAAAGAACAACCTCGCAAAAGAAACTGCTACAGATCCTCCACACAAACCTGCAAATGGATGTTTGAAGTTTGAAAACAGTTTTTAATAGAAATAAAATTTTTGTATAAAAAAAACTAAACATGCTTCACACACTTCATTAGTTTTCATGAGGTTTTACAAATACATAGTCAGATAGCCAGGCACTGTATCTTTTTGTACATTTTCCCCAATTTTAGGATATGTCAGGACATAAAGCAGACATCATCAATCTATTTAATAACATACATTAACTTGCCATTTAATTTGGTCAGCACTCACATTTTATTCTGCAACACAAATGGTGTTGAAAGTAATACAGAGGGAGGCATGAAAAGCAGCATTGAATTCACAACACAAATGACCCCACAATGTTTTTTTCCCCAAGACATTAGAGGGCTTTTATACTGCACGAAGCCAACTATTAATCTGTTCAGCGAGCTCTGGGTGATTGATAGAGATATTGTATACTTTTGCAATTAGATTTTCATTTGTTGAAAAGCCTTACAACTTCCTGACACCCTCTCCTTATCATGAAAGTGCCTGAGGAGGACATGTGTAGTAATGAATTTTCTCAGTAGCTGGTCCATTATGGATATCACCTTTAGGGCATATTGCACAATCCTCCCAAGGGCATACTTCATCTTAATTCCCCTCCTAATGGATCTGTACAGCTAAGATTTACCCTTACACTACGTGTGACCAAGAGAATAGCTGGTGGCAGTGATGGGAGGGTCATCCTGAATGACAGCTTACAGTAAGAGCTCCTGGCTAAAATACAGTTTATTTTAACCACAAGCCTCTGTTTCAAAGCACATACAGGTATGCGGAGGGCAGTGGCAGCCTTAGGCTAGCTGGTAATACAAATCATGGCCTCACTTAAGCACAGATAAATAATCACTCACTAGACCTTCACCATTTGAGAACAGTTTTTTTAACGCACAATAGGCTCGAGCCCAAACAATTGTTAACAACGCTGCAACAGAGTTTAAACGCATTCCAAAGATATTAATTTTTTCTTCTTCTTCTTCTTCTTCTTTTGTTTTTTTTGCTTTTTTTTTTTATAACAACACAACACAGGATGTTGAAACTGGCATGCTCAAAATTGGCAGAGACCATCTTATATGTGTAGTCATTCTTATTAACTCAGTGGAAACCTGGAGGAGAAAAAAAATGAATTGAACAAAAAAAAAAAGTCTGGTACAGATTTGTTGCATTGTTGAGATGATCACCAGTCCTTGGACTCGTGAGGTCGGGACACGTTTAGAAATAAAAACAAACACAATTCCCACTTAGAAATCCATGGACCTTGTTTTCATGCCTTTTTGGTGTTGATTAATCCCTTGTGATGCCTTGAGGGTTTGAAGATTAATTACAGTTTGCAAAACTGGCAGACGACACCGAGAACACCTGAACATATTCTTGATTTGAGTTCAGTTTCAGTCAGAACTGCTCAAGATGACAAAGAAGTCTTTGAAAGAGGGCATAGCTGAAATGTAAACACTCAAAAGGAAAGCTCCATCCTTCAATCTCCAGACCTCTGCCATGCAAGTATTTTTCTTTTTTTGTGTGTATGTGTGTGTGTGTGTGTGTGTGTATTCTTGTGAGGCAGACAGAAGATGGAACCTTACAATTGTACTTGTTATTTGTTCTGGTCCCCCGTTTTGTCCATCAGTGCAGTCTCTCGTCACCGTGTCACGTCTTTGGGCAACGCTCCGCCCGAACAATGACACGTCCATTCTTTCTTGCCGGCCGTGTGAAATTCCACTGCATGTTTTTCTCCATCAGGGTGAAAATCCTGAAATACGGTAAGAACCTTTGTCCATTAGATTGCATGGTTGCTGTAGCTGATGTAGGTTTGCTTTGTCGAGAAAGCTGAAAGAGGAGAATGAGAGGGGAAATTATGAGTCAAATGGAGTCGTGGTGAACTATTGTCACATGTGAGACGAGGAAGACGGGGGTGGTTGCTTTGCTGTGTTTTCTCTGTGTAACAAGTATAAGATGGAAAGCCAAATAATGGTTGAAAACGAGTGTTCAGTTGCTGCTCGGCTCTTGTGCTGCAGTGTAGAAAAAATGCCAATAATATCCCTGAATTTCTCAACTCTACGCCTATGTTTTTGGCCTCAATACATGCTTGTATAACCTACAGCAGATGGGGGTCTCAGTAAAGCCCTCTGCCCGCCCCGAACACCTCCTTTTCCTTCAGCTATCAGGTCTCAACTTTCCAGTTGTCTACCCAGACTGTGTTAGCTGATTCGCTGAGGTGGAGCAGATAAATCCTGACATATCACCACCAGATCTCGGCAGTTGTGTGAGCTGGCCCAGACAGGAATTTTTCAATTTCATCAAGCCGTATATCCACAGTGGCAATGACAATGACAAATGGCGCTTATTCAAATAGCCATGCACTGTACGGCCCCTGTAAACGGTAACCCCATCAGGATAAATTGCTGCTGGCTATCATTCCTGCGCCTTTGCCTTCTCACCACTTATTGTAACAAAAGGCCCTATTAACCCTCCACAGAAACTTAAAGTAAGATAAGAATTAATGTTGCGCTAGTGTGTTTACGTGCAGCTATTTTGATAGGCCTCACTGTGGTGTGCCATTTTTACTCCAGTGCATTGTCACACCGTTTGTATTGATTTCAGTTTTCTGTGTTAACAGTAAATACAGTGTCAGCTCTTTTATTCTCCTATGAAGGCGAACATTTCTCACTACCGTTGGTGTTAAAAAAGTGAGGAGTAAATACAGCTTTAAAACGTGTGACAATGGGCGCAATTCCTTGTTAGCACAGGCCAGACAGAGGGAATGTATCTCCAGTGACAGACGTGACCGATTAAAGCATTTTCCTGCCCGAGGCAAGCCGAGGAAGAGCGTTCTGGACGTCCCGTGAGTAATTTCTGCTGACTCAATCGCTGAAGTCGTTATTTACTTCACTTGTATAAATCCAGGGTGTGTTACTGATACGGTAGAGCCAAGCATTTTTATCGGTATTGAGATTAGGAGGAGGTACACACTGGGAGACTGAGCTGCATCGGAAAGGTCAGATGCCTTTTGATTATTATGTGTACTCTTAAACTGTGTTTTTGCCCATCATATTTTCCCGGAGCTCAAGATGAGGCCTTGAATTTGAGGGTTTTGTCTCAAACTCAAACATATTAAATTTACAGTACAAAACGGTAAAAAGGACTGAGTGGATATTTGGCTTCATGAATTACTTAAATTGTTCATAGTATAAGTCATTTATGAGTACTTTCATCGGTATTAAGCTTCAGTAATTTTCTGCTTTTAAGCACATTAAAATTTAAGCCATTTTTCTGGACTGCAAATTCTTTTGGATTCATTAAATCTTCTTGTACATAAATATTCTTTATCATTTATAAATGACAGCAGAAATTACTAGTTAACTAACTGATTAGTTGATTTACACAACACTCGGGGCATTTAATGTGATAATTGATATTGTTAAATAGAAACTAGCTAGTTTAATGGGTCACATTCTCTTTCTAACCCTAAAAAAACGGTCGAACAAGAGAAAAACTACCGTGTGAGTTCAAGTTTGAGACCCGTGACAAGAATTCAAGTACCAACATTGTTAGTTTCCTGTTGATTCACTAGTCAGTCAAATATTTGTTACATTACTAGTTAAAACAGTGCTGGGGTGTAAATGGGGAGAGGAGTAGTCAAAAAAGAAAGGTACATCTTTGGATGTGGTGAAAATTTCATCTGTATTCACTTCATTTTATGATATAATGATGAAAATCACTTTTGTGAACAGCGAGAGAAAATGGCAATGGAGAAAATAAATCACATTTGTGAGGTTTTAAGGTTGCATTGTTGTGATCCAGCTGTGATCCGTTCCTTCATGACTTCACCCCCCCCTCTCCACCCACACAAGTGAGAATCCTCACTTACAAACAATTACACCCCTGCTCTCCCCAATCCTCTCCCATCCAAATGAACAGTGGCACGTTTACTGGATTCAACGGAGTGTTAAATAACATGCTACACATTGTTAATAAGTAATTATTCTTTACTCTGCTTCTGATCTCTGGATCAATGTGTCTGATTTACAGACACTAAAGGACAAACATGCCCGAGGACAAAAAAGAAAAAAGAAAAAAAAAGGGTTTTTAAGTCAACGGCTTCCTCATTAGCATTTGTGGACTTACTTTGTGTTTCGAGGCTTTCACACAGCTCAGTCTTGGCTTCTCCGTTGGGTCTGAGCCCGGCCTTGGGGTTGAACTTGTTGGACATGGTGGCGGCGGTAACCACAGACTTGAGGCTGCGTGTGCGCTTGGGCACATTCTGCTCAGGGTGGAAGAGAACCACATACACCTTCGGCATGTAGAGCAGCCCAAGGGACACTGAGGCGCTCAGGCTCACCGAGATGGTCAGAGTTGTTGTTTGAATGTACATCTGCAAGAGGAAAACAGAAGATACACAACACAAACAGTTTAGCCCGTTATTTGGCACTGGATTGTGCAGATTTTTCTATATGGGTAGTGGCCTGTACAATACAAGTGACATCTGCTGTGTATCATAATAATTAGGGCATCCAATGACCCGTTTGTTGGCCAAGCTGTTGTTGAAGTAGTTTCTGCTGTGTCCAATAGAGGCTTCAAAACGATTTCATGCATGTGATGTTATAAAACTTGTTTTAAATCAGTATCTCATCCGCTTTAACAGCGTGCCTGCCAAACCAGCCAAGGCCACCTTGTTTGCTTAATTTTCTGCCATACCAGTTTTAATATGGCCATCACGTCAACCTGAACACAGCTTTGAGAACACCAGTCGATTGGATCCTATTCTGGCTCATAACAAGCAAGCCCGTAATAAAGAAACAAGCTCGTGAAAATTTTACACATGGTCAAATCCTCTGAATCACGAGGGAGGGCAACTCACTGTATCATTCTCACTCATTTCATTTTAATTGTTTCCAAAGCCGCAGCAAATTAATGAGTCATCTTCAGGGAAGCATTAAAGAAGGAGAGCTAGTGTAATTTATGCACATCGTACTATGTTGTGACTGCTTGACTGGCTGACTAAGAGGAATTAACTTGTAACTTCCGAGTTACAGGAGTTACAGTTCAAAGATACTGCAGACTTGAATGCATCTAAACATTAAGGCATCCTTTACAGCTTTACAGCTTTCCTTTTGTAGATAGACTGATGGGGGTGGGGGGTTGGCATTTGGATATTACAGCACACGTTTGGCCGTTTATCTGCACTACGACTACTGAAAAAGATCTCTTGGAATCAATGATTTTGCTTTTTAGTGTTTGTGGTTATCTGCAATGGTCATGCCACATCTTTCAGACTGGAATTTAGAGTCGAAGATTTCAAGGGCTGGCTTTCGGCTGGCAGTTAAACCCGAATAACATAAATCATGAACTAAGTACCTAAATTAAAATGAGCTATTTGCCTTGCACATGGTTACAGATGAACTGCTACATGAAGTTTTCCAATTTAGGGCATCTATCTAGTGTGAGTAGTAGTATGAATAATGAGTTGTAGGGCTGGGGCAATTTGTCTCCAAATGGCTACTTGAGGCTGGCTGCAGAACAAGTCAGTTTCCATAAGTCCCCATATTAAAATGCCCGACTTCATGTCACAGATATGGCGTCCATATTTGTACTCGCCATGGTCCACGTAATTGATGATGTTGATTGCCATATAGCAGCACAATCGAGCTTATATGTAGGAATATCGATGTTTTGACGTTACTACACAGAGGTCTCTACTTCGTATCGTGGTCCCATTTATGGCACACTGTTGCAGGATACAGCATATTTACTCTAATATGGCCAGAAGCTGGCAGTTGACATTATCAACTCAGGAAAAAGAAATCTTATGAGAAAATGAAAGGCTGTTATTGCTGAGCTTCACCATGCAGATAAATGTATTGTCTTCCAGTAAACAGCACAATAATCATCCAAGTGTGGAAATAGATAAAGTTTCAATGTAGTTTGTTTCTCTTGCTTGCCGACTCTCTCATATGTCAAAAAACAAACCCATCCATAATCTAAATTTGATCAGTAGGCAACAAATTCAATCCTGCTCGGAAGCCTGATGATCCAGGCTGCTGCTACCAGAAGCAACATAAACTATTTCTACGTTTTTTTCAACATAAGTTTTTCTAGTTTTTAAGACATTTAATAAAGCATGATTTTAGTTCCTATCTTCGAAAGGCAGTTTACTAAACAGTTAGCAGCATAGTTATTTCTTTAGATTAAAAAAGGGGGGCGTGTGTCTTATTTTTTTCGTAGGGTGAATATAAAACGGGTTCGAGTGATCTGAATCTCAGTGGAAATGAGTCGGCACCAGGTATAAAAAAGTGGATAACTGCTCTTAGCTTAGCTTAGCTTAGCTCTCAGCTGTAATTAAACCACTGTTGATTGAAGTATTCCAATATATAATCATACCTTGCACTAACAGATCATGATCAAACATCTTCTGGGGCCATGATATCAGACCCAGCTAAAACAGACTCTTATTCTCAGGCTTTGTACCTTAAACTATAAATATTTCATATGATTCTACTGTTAGCGTAGCATCTCTTTCTTTTGACTGGGTGACTTTTCATCAACTACTGTGTGACCCACAGTAGATCCCCGCTGGTTTTTCATCAAAGCAGAGTAACATTTAGCTCCCCAGATGTGACCCCTGCTTCAATATCTTGTTTGTTTTTATTATTTGTGACTCTCCAGGTGCTTTTCCCCTCGGACTGGCTGCATCTCATCTCAGCCAGTCCTGGTACCATGTGGGACTGCTGGCTGGAGAGAACAATGGAAGAATGGAGGCTGTATGAGAGAGGGACAGCTGCAGTGGTCCCCACCCAGCTGTAGGGGGGTGTTACCCAGTGAACTGCTCTGGGCTCGGTTCACTGCTGCCTTAGGGACAGGCTGTTGAACCCAAGCTGTTACTCACATGAGCAGAAAAAAGAAAAAGAAAAAAAGGTTCTGCCTTTCAACCAAGAATAGCTGTCTTCAAAGCCATCCTCGCGGTCAGTTAATAGGACTTGAGGATAGAGCTGAAATAGTATATTTTGAGAGAAAAAAAAACTACTTCTATAATCTATACATTACATGATGATCAAATGTATGCAAAATTAGTATTTTTGCATTGCATCTAATTGCAGATTATTTTGTAAAGTTAAATTGAAAATCAGGTGAATCAAATCAAGTGATGAAAAAGAGACTAAGATGAATTTGTCCAACTGTCCAGAAGTCAAAAATATTCTATGAACAATGATACTAAACAGAGAGCAGGCAGATAATTCTCGCATTGCAGGAGCAAACCTTCTTTCTGCTAAAACAATATTTGCTGATTGATTTATTCATTTCAGCTTTCAGCTTCAAATTAAATCTTGTTTCTTTAGGACACAGATACAAAACCTGACAGTCAAAGCATAAACACTTGAAGATATAAAATACTAAACAATCCAATTAAAAGCGCTCCACTGGTTACACAATAGATCAGATGAAACTCTTCACACATATATAAAAGCCTGATAGTATTTTCTTTATTATTTTGAACAGTAGCATACAATTGGAGCCTGACTGATACTGGAATTTTAAGGTCGATGCTAATATTTTTTAAATATATAAATAACGGAATACTTTGTATAACATTTTATTAGGATCTTTTAAATGTTTTATAAACAGAGTAGCACTTTCCGGTGGACAAACTATGTAACTTTTAAAATGATCTCAAACATATCTTTGGCATGTCTGTACTGCAACCTGTTATTTATGAGCTGACCTTGTTGCAGATATGTACACCAATACATCCAATAAGCTTCTGAGTCATCCGGGTCATCTTTTTTCGCGACGAGTTAAATGTGGGGCAACTGGACTTGGTTGTAGATCCCTGAAGACGTGTTTCACCTCTCATCCAAGACTCGTTCGGGTTTGTCGTTCACACCAGACCTTGGGTGACTTTAAGAACTCTGCCGACAGTCGTCACAACAACAAGGAGCACTAATGAAACGAGTGGAAACAATAATCTGGTCAACGATCCCACCTATAGGCTACATAACTGGTTTTGGATCGTAACTAAAGAAGCCTCTTGGATGAGAGGTGAAACATGCTCACCGATCTATAACCAAGTCCAGGTGCCTTAGTTTTTAGTTTTAACCCTTCTCGAAGATGCATCCAGTATATGCAAAGAGCTAATCATGGCTAATTTATTGATCTGACTTGAAACACAATTTGACCTTGTTACAACAGAGCAATTCCACCACTAGTTTTAATCTGATCATATTTAACTATTGCCCAACCCGTATTTGAACATCAGCATATTTCTGTCGGCTATTTCATCAGAGGAAAAAAAAGAAATATCTCGAACACCAACTGTACTGCTTCATGGAGCTGCAGTGCATTTGCTTACAAATCCTGTTTCCATTGTCAGACCAACTCCAGTGTTCAATCCATTAATTTGTTTCCTCCCGATTGCAGTGCACCTGAGCATGCACCGAGTGGAGCTCATAAAAGCGAGTTGCTGTATATCTCACGCGCACCTATCATCACACCGCCATTAACAGATCTTGCCTGAGGAAAAACATAACATAAAAGAAGCAGCGTATAGCGGCATTAATGACTGAACTAGATGTGAGGAATACAATCTATCAATGAGAGGAGTTGAAAATAAATCCGACATCAAGTGTGACACAACTGAGTCAGAACATGTGCGGCAAATGATAATGTAAGATTAATTTAAGGGTTGATAAATGTAAGCAGGTTCTATTTTCAGCCAGGGACTCCAGAGTGTTTCTACTTTAGGATGAATATGATCAAATCCATTTAAACTGCATAATTCCCTCTTTGCATTAAGCAACCGCATTATTTCTCAGCATGCTATGGAATTGTTCAGTAGAGGGGTTTGCTGCATGAGAATTCACTATAATTGCACTCTAATTAAGCTAATAAACAAATAAAAGCCTTAGGGGACACCATAATATAGCTCCATGGGAGAGTGCCATTTATAAAGATCACAGTTATTTGGCCTTGATTAGCTTCACGTCCTGTACAGCCATTATTGGAGCGCCCAGAGGTCAATGGGCAAGACCCAGATGACTGCTGTGCTATAGGCCTAATGAATGTAACGGCTGCTCTCTTAAGTCCGAAATGATGCTCAGCTCCCTCCGCTCTGTAGCATCAATCTTCATTATGCATTACTGGGCCTGCAGGACTTTATTGTTAATAACGCTGTTTATCTTTTTGCATTGAAAAGAGACAAAGAGAAAAATGCAAAGGACCGGGAGGTTGGTAACAGGTAGCAGGGAAAAACATCGAGCCGACACAGTCATGAGCGCACTCCTGTCTGACATCTGGTCTGACTGAACTCACTGCAACTCCCACTCTTTGTCTGACTAGTGCACTAACAGCAGTTTTTTGTCATCGAGTTGGCAGTGCCAATAGTGTGATGGAGACTTCATAGAGAAATAAACAACACCACTCAATTCATCAGTCCATTCATGCACTGTAATGGCAGGACCTTTTTTGTGTGGGCTGATTGAATTTTTCGCTGAGCCTATTGTGCCGAAGCCTCATTCCCATGCATGCTATTGTCCAACGCCGCTCCTCCTGCCTCTGTCTTTGAGGCAGCCACTGATTTAGACTGTTTCTCCAGGTAAGCAGGTGTCACTTCTATTCCTGAATCGCGCATAAATCTCGGCGATCACGCTCCATAGATAGACCAGATGTCCCCGTTTGAATGACAGAGAAAGCCTCCCATGGCATTTGTTACATTTATCCTGGCACCAGATGACAAATAAATGACTGTGCTTATAAGGCTGAGGCAGGGGCCTTGTTGTAAACTGGCGATGAGCGCACAGGCGGCTAGATAAGGTAAATCAAGACTCAGGGGAAGTGGAGCATTTAATTGCTCTGAAAGACGTATCAACGTGGGCTGTGAGGCTTTGTGGGGCCTGTCATTTACAGTACGCTGATTATGAGGTGTGTGTTTCCTTTGACATGTTAATTCCTCAAATAAGAACATTGTTTTACGTAACATCTCAGATAATCAGCTGTAGGGATTGTTTTCGAAGCCTGCAACAGCAAAACAGGCTAATTTATTAGGGCAGTAGAAGCCCTTCAGGATGATACACATAAATGTTTTCAGATGTGAAAAAAATCACCAAGATTACATCATTTGTGACGGCTGTCATGGCGGATGAGCGTCCACCAATGGGCCTGGTTCTGCTCGAGGTTTCTGCCATTTAAAAAGAAGTTTTTCCCCGTCGTCAAGTGCTTGCTCATTGTAGAACTGTTAGGTCTCTGCGGTTAACATTATAAAGAGCAAGGTCTAGACCAGCTCTGTATGTCATGAGATAACTTTTGTTATGATTTGGCGTTATATAAATAAAACTGAATTGGATTGAATTGAATTTGTCAGTTTCTTCCTAAACAATGGGTCAGAGAAAGATAACTACTTCATTAAGATTATGGGACTTTGATCGCCGTGGTTAAAAGAAACCACCATGGACATGAAACAGCAGTTTCCTGTGAGGAACCACAATTTCCTCCTTTGATTGCTTTCTCACTTGGAGTCTTTGTTGTGTGTACTGTAGCATGTTGTGGCATCTAGTGGTGCGGTTGCTGATTGCAACACTGTCGTTTCAACCCCTTGCAAAAGGCTGTGTCTAGAGCGATGTCCGTTCTGGGCTACATGGCGGACTCCATGGAAGAGGACCTGTCACATCTACAAAAGGCTCATTCCAAAACATGATTTCTATTTTTATACACTAATTGAAAACATAGTTATAAATATTAAATTCAATTTCCATGATATTCTGTATATAGAGCCCTCTAAATCTTACGCACTGGACCTTTAAAAGCAGTCTACAACTTTGTGCTGCATAGACTGCGAGACTAAATCATTTTAGAGTTAAATAAAGTTTTTCCGACTCAACACTCAGAGGCCCTTTTGGTTATATATTGAAAATGATTATTCTCTCTCAAATGAGGAAAGAATAAAATGTAGGACATTTCCCTGAAGCAAGACTTCCATTTTGTTTTACATTTCATGTCTTACCTTAACAAAGCCCAGGGCTATGGGAGAAGTTTTCCAAATTATAAAAGTGGAACTATCTCCCAGCCATTGTGTGTACATTTGTCTACAGGAAATAATAATTAATGAGTGCCTAATATCTTTTAGAAACAAGAAAGCAGAAAGAAAGAGTGTCTTATGGGTAAGAGAAAGTTTTTCAGGGTTCGTAAATAACATGTATCTGTATGGAGGGGGAAGAAACAAAGTAGGACTTAACTTACTCTTCAAAGATTTTTTCTTCTCTTCTGTTTTACTATTCAGAGCCATGCTAGCTAATGGATTACCTCATCCTCCAAAAAAAAAAAAAGCTGTTCAATCTCTCTGTGATTGTATAATTCTCTTTCATCTTCAGAGAGAGGAGATGGAATGATTAAACAAAGACCTCGCTCATATCCATGCTGCTGTTGACATGCGACTTAAGATGTGCAACACTCACATTAAAAAATAATGTGGTCTTGGACTGCTTTTTCTTAACTCTGTGTGCTGTGAGTGTTATGATCAAGAATGCATGGTGATGATAACTGACGTTTCCCTGAATATATTTCAGTAAATGTAACAACAAGCAGCATCCTTTCAGCTCCACAGGTCTCATTGTTTTCAACATGTTGATGCTGTTTCTCAGTTGTAGTGTTAACATCAAAGTTTACAGCGTGAGATGCGGCCAATATGCAGATTCACAGTAGTTTCGCCTTCCTGGTGCTAGCACAACATGCAGCGTATGAAAATAAGTTATTATACTGCTGGTGACATACTGCCGTATTAATGTAATTCAACTGGCTGCAGTCATATGCAGATTTTCTGCATTGCGCATGACACAATACACACGCTCAGTCCCCTCATGCATGTTTTTACACAAAGGTAACTATCACAGCCAGTTTCCCAGACCAGCATTTTGATGCATTGTTTTGTTTAACCCCAATGGGAAGAAGGTAAGGATTAATTTGTTGCATCTGTCAGAGCCTTGCTGGCACCGCTGATAGTGTCCATGCCAGTATGAGGTTTTTCCCTCACCACTGTCCTCTCTTGTAGCCATGGAGCTTTTGTTACACTGCCAAAAGACCTCTTTCAACTGGATCTACACAATTCTTCTGTGCCATTGTTGTACCGCTTTGGCTTTGTACCCAGACGGTCTCCAATGAACGCAAGTTCCAAGCCCAGACTCCATTTCCATGTCCCCTTTGGATCCCTCTTGACCTGTAGCCTCTCAGTCCTCTCTCTGGATGTGATCCAGGTCCACGGTTCATGAGGTCAGGCACATTGATTTGACATGGGAATACAAGTGTGAGCTTGTGTTTGGGTAAACAGCTCATGGGTCTCTAATGCACTGTGGCATACAGCCATTACATATATGTGAGTCATGGGTTTGTGTGCTGCCTGCAGAGGTATTAGAGAATGCACTCAAACTGTGCCCACACTTTGTAGGTTGTTAGTTGAAATCTGATGTTTTCACATAACGTCCCATTTCCGGTGGTTGTTTTAGCTGCTGAGGTCCATTAACTTGATTTCTAAAACTGCTCTCAGCCAGAGTGGAATATTTTAATAAGAAAATAAGCACCGTAATGGAAATAAAACAAGTTCAACAAGTAATTCTTTTGTTGAACTAGTCACAGGTGCTTGAGACAGAAAACCTGTGACAATATTTATGCAGATGACATAAGGAAATTCCTAAAGCCTAGAAATAACTAGTCACACCTGAGCAGATGTTCCACCACTGCTAGTATGTTTTATGCTATGTTAATATGTTCGTTATTGCAACATTACAACATTCTCTGAGCTGTGAGCTTACCTTTTCTGTGGACTGTGAGGTGCCAAAGAAGATCGGGATGAATGCTAGCCAAATAATGCAGGTGGTGTACATGGTAAAACCAATGGGTTTGGCCTCATTGAAGGTCTCCGGCACTCCTCTGGTTTTAATGGCGTAGACTGTACAGGTGACCATGAGCAGCATGCTGTAGCCCAGCAGGCAGATCAGAGACAGGTCAGAGATGTCACACTTGAGCACACCACGAGCCATCGTCGGGTTAGATGTCCTCTGGTCCTCATAGTCAATAATGGCCTTGGAGGGATCCACGCCAAACCAGATGCACACCCCGAGCAGCTGCACTGAGGCGAGGGTAAATGTGATGACTAGCTGAGAGGCTGGAGAAATGAACCTGGGTGCACTGACAGACATGGTGCCTTGCTCAAAGATGCGGTAAATACGATTGGTTTTGGTAAGCAGGGCAGCATAACTGATACTCATGCCCAGACCCAAGAAGATCCTCCGGAGGGAACAAATACCCACATCAGGAGTGGAAATCATCAGGAATGTTGTGGCATAACAGAGGAAGATGCCAGTTAGCAGCACATAGCTCAGCTCTCGGCCTGATGCTTTCACAATGGGTGTGTCGTTGTAGCGGATGAATGTGACCACCACAAACACTGTAGCCATGATGCCGACGACTGCAATGAGCACGGGAATGACTGCCCATGGAGAGCTCCACTCCAGTTTAACAATGGGGATTGGAACGCAGCCCGTGTGATTCTCGTTGGGCCGCAAATCAAAGCGACACATCTTACAAGTGTAGGTGTCTGCCTGATACTGATAGCCATCGCACCGCTCGCAGTGCCAACAGCAAGGGATGCCCTTCACGATCTTCTTGCGCTCGCCGGCCTGACATGGCTGACTGCAGATTGAGGAAGGGATCTGACGGACCCCGCCGGGCCACTGCATCGAACGAACCTGCAAGGAGGCAGAGGGACACAGGCAGATTAGTACTCTACAAATCTCTTCAATTTTGTCTTTGTCTCTCCCTCTGTGTCCATTCATGTCTATGTGTGTTGTTTAAAGGATTGGCATGTAGGGGTGGTGATGCTTTATTGATCCAAAGCACCAGCACCCCTGCAGGTCAAGGACAATCTAAAATGGTGGTTGTTCAGGTGTTTGAACCCGCCTTGAAGTACCATTGCTCAAATGATGCTTGATTTGTTTTATTTTTGGGGTGCCGGGGGGTGGAAAAAGGCAAACTCGGGGTCAAATTCCTCATAGATACAGCAAACTTTACCAGCAGGAGGTCAAATTATCTGAAGGACAAGACACAAGAGGAAAGGGGAAACCCACTGTTTTCTCCACAGGGAACAGACACAGTGTATTTTTCTTCTTTCTTGCTTTGGTAAATAGTTATGTTAAAAAAGAATCAATACCCAGCTGTCTACGATCAGAGGAAGACAAGATAAATTAGGTTTCTGGATGCTTTGCTCCTTTGTGTTTTTTTTTTTTTTTCCTTTCAGAAGAATATTTGTAAAGATAAAGTAAATTCATCATTTCAAACGGATGTGCTGGCTTTAATGTTATGTTATCAATTATATTCAATTGTGGCAGTTCATTCAAAGCTGGTAAATGTCTCTGTAAATGTGTATTTAATTAACAACTCAAAGAAGACTAATTAAATACAGTCGGCTTTGGAGTCGGAACTGGCACGTTCCACAGTAGGTGTCCACCACAATCCTCTTTTTTTTTTCTTTCTCTTTTTTTCCACGTTGTTAAAAGACGAACAGTAAAGAAGGCAAAGCTCCTCTCAAGCTGCTTCATGTGTTCAATTGTACTCTCTTTTGCCTGCCCTAGGCCTCCTCTTCATTTTGTCAAAACATAATTTGTTTGGTTCCTTTATGTAATTTTCTGTTATAATACCAGTACTTCATCACACCCCCTGCTCACAGTATTGTTTTTGGAAGTCAGTGATGCCGTCTGGAGAGATGATATTAAATATGTCTTTCCTTAAGCTCTCCTGGTTCTCTTTTCATCACAGGCCTCCCTGTTAATCATTTAAAGCGCCCTCTGGATATTTACACCTTTGAAGATGGCACTAAGCGCTATCAAATGGTTTGGGAGGAGTTAGTGAGCAAACATGCAGCTGCAGAGCTGGAGAAAACAACTTTTCAGAGAAGGACTTTCGTTGCAAACACACTAACACAAACACAGCACGTGTAGACTAAATGCTATCCATCCTTTCTGAAGACGTGTGGGAATATAGAAGGTAAAGCTCACGTTGAGATGGAGTTGATCTGTCCAGTGGCCAATTATTTTGTATTCGGCCGTCCGGTTTCTGATCTGGTATTGGTAGATCTCGTAGCGTCCAGGGGCATCTCCATTTTCATTGAAGAGCACTGGGTTTCCAGCTATGCCTGGGTGAGAGAACAATCATTATCATTTATTGCACATCACTGAGTTATTTTTGATGTAGTGAGCATGAAGTTATGAACGCAAACTAATATCATTCCGCTATATTAGAAACCAAAGTGATGATTGTGAATCTGACGCATTTTTTTTCTTTCTTCTTTTTCTACTTTGGCATGATGGCTAAGAACAAATTCAACATAAGTACTGTGCCAGCAGGAGATGTTACCTCATGAGAACACACTGTTCATAGAGCAGGAATTGTATTCATAGTGGACAACTGTTAAGAGAGTGATTTAGAGTGAGTCTTTGCAGGAAAATAGATTGCCGAAGAAAACTACGGTTATGTTATATCGTGTTTGTCGTGCAAATACTGAAGAAAGAAATCATTTTTAAAAGCCGAATGTTCAAAAAAAAAACGTCATTGAAGTTAATTGTGGATATTAAAATTCCAAACACAATAATTCCTCTGGTAAATGACTTGTACAAACACCCAGTGCACAAATCCGGATCCAAGCTGCCTTTTGCAACCAGTTTTATGTTGCAAGTTACCAAACAACATCCATTAAACGGTCGGATTGTGTGCTTGCGGAGGTCTTTGGACAGTGAAAAAACAACTTTAAACAGTTGCACATCCACAGGAGGTCCACAGGTTTACAATTCTCCCCCTACTGACCTCAAACACGTTGTCCCCCACCACTCGTGCTGTCTACCCAAGGTGTTCTCTGATTTATCATTGTGATAACAATGATAAAGACAATGTATTCCTGTGTGCCGGTTTAAGACAAGCCGTAATGATGTGTCAGAAAGAAAGCACACTAAAGATTTCTCTGTAAGCTCCCCGATGGAAACTACATGAGCCACAATTCTTCAGCAATCCATTTAATCATGGTAGAAAGTTCTCCTTAGAGGGAGAACGAGGGAACTTCATGTCTGATTGCTTTCCACATAGTACGTCCACACCTTCAAACACTGATGAAAGCCGTGAGCTCAAAGCTGTGTTTCTCTTGCTACGCTTGCTTTATTAAAACACGAGCACCCCAGTTAAGAACAATGGCTAAATGTGGCCAATTTCTGCTGATGAGCTTCTTTTTTTTTTTCTTGCTTTTTTGTTTCAGTGACGGAGGACACTGCGCCCTAATCCACATCTCGATGAGTCAGCCCTGCTGGATTACGGCATTAGCGTTTTATTTAGCCTTACCTCTGTGGCAATGCCGCCCACATCACAAAGCAGTTAGTGATCATGGAGGGATTAGAGTGACTTCATAAAGCAGAGAGGCAATATGTTAATATAAATATATTAAAAGACTACTGTCATCATTTTCTATCAAATATTTTACTGTGCCAAGTTTTTATTTCCCCTTTTCTTTGTCTTTAATTTCCAAAGCTTTTAAAAGTGCTTTAAAGCTTTTCACTGTTGGGGATGAGGGGCTATATGCTCAAACCTCACATAAGTGCTCACATGTGCACCACCGTCACCATCAGAGAGGGAAATAGCCCCTGAATGCTACAGTACAACGGCGGTTTGGAGAGAATAATGCAGCAATATTACAGTGCTGACACAGTATGTTTATATTTAACAGCTTTATGTGTCTTTTGGTGTCTGTATTTGAGCAACTATTTATTTGGCTATATACGTGCAAATTACAGCTGTTATTCACACACACGATTGCAATAATTCTTTATTATTATTATTTTATAGACATATAATTTACAGATACACGTATATTTGTAAGAGACGAGGGTCGAGGAGGTTGACTCGTGTGTGTGTGTGTGTGTGTGTGACCTATTTTAGTCTTATTACAAACATCAGTGATTTAAATACACAAACACTGGTTCATGTCTGGCTCATGTATGTGTTTCCTGGCATCAGTAACCATTATGAATTGAACACAGGATTTCTAGGAAGCACAACTCAAAAATAGAATATGTGCTTTCTATAGAAAAGTGAAATTATCAAAGCATTTGTGTCTGTACGCACTACTTTATCATCCAGGTGTTCCTCAGCTCTAGTCTCTGTCTGGTCAATACTGTAGCTCCCTTCAATGCAACATGTTTTACATTTGAAAACATAAGAAGTGAACAGATGGTATTGTGTGCTGGAACATATCATTATACCGCTACGGTGGTATGCGTTATAGTCAAGCAAATGTAAAAGAGGAACCTGTCTTTGGTAATACAATGATGGAGGCTCTGCGGGGAAATATTGGCCAGGGTTTCTGTCATCCTTCTGGATGCAGCGGTGTGTCCTCTTCAGTAAGAGGGTACAGAGGGGCGCATTTGGAGGCAGGATGGTCAATGTTTGAGTTACTGATGAGGAATTAGACCTGTCATGTGGCACAAACTGCTTGTCTAAACAGTCCTCTCACTAGTCTGGGGCATAATGAGTTCCACAGAGGCCTCTGCCGCCGCTGCACTGTGCTGTGCGCTAATATGATGGGGTAGCCTGGGGCCCCACGTGTGCACATCACAGGCTGCGCACTTCCTTTCTTTGCATGTTCTCAAAGAAACATTGAGGTTAATGAAGTGCTTGTAATTATATGTAATACTTAATGACTCTCATGCTTTCACTATGCGCGCACACCTTAAGAATTACCCGAGTATGATCATTAATCCAACATGTGCTCGTTCTGCATGGATGCACAACCGGGACACCTTGGTGAATGGCAGCACAGCTTGCTGCCCTCTACACCAGTCATTAACTCTTAATGACCTGTTCACAGGCAAGTCATGCAGATTTTGCCACAAATCTACTTCACTCTCGAAGTGTGTGTGTGTGTGTGTGTGTCTTTCCTGCCCCTTTGTCACTGTCATGATATTAGCATGATTAGTCAATCATAGTTTATGTGCTTCTGCTCTCTACAAGTGTCCTCTAAAGGGGTTTTAAAGCTACAAAGACGAGAATATAGATGTCATTTTCACCCAAATGCCAGTATTTAAATTATGACACTCATGCATAGCCAGCAATAAACAAATAAAGAGCAAGTAAAACACATTTAACGAGGGTTTAGCAGTTCAAGAGGATTGTGTGATTTATTCTGACAAATGGGAGTAGGTCCACGAACTAACTAAAAAACTAAAAGATAGAAAACGGGAAAAGTATAAGCCACTATTTAAAGTTATTCCAAGTATCCATCTATGTTTTTTGTAGTCGCACGTCATATATTATTTGTATAACAGGTTTTGTAGTGGTCCAGCTTGAACGCACTGGGCTCGAGTGCCAGAGCTGATTGTGGCTTCGCTTGTGATTCCACCAATTGCAGCTCTCCATCCTGCTCTGCGGAGAATACGCAGCTGGTCTATTTTTGACGATGGCGCAAATTTTTCTGAGTGAGAAACAATTCAACTTTGGTACATAAACAAGTACATCAAATCAAGGCAAAATGACCAAATTTGAGCAAGTCGACAAAGTCCGGCAGGCAAAATGCTTTGCTTCTGAAACACACCTGCTGTGGAAAGAAACCACATGTACGATGGACCAAAACATCAGCCAGCTGAGCTCAGTGAAAGCAAGGCGTTACAGTGACAGAGGTGGATACCACACTATGATGAATAGGCTTTATATTGACTGTAGAGCTTTACATTCTTATCGCGTTAAGAAGCGGACAGTCTGATTTGTATGAGTGGCAGGTTTAGGTGACACGCTTGTGAAAGAGAAGCAGGAACTCTGCGTTATCCAAAGGATATGGACATACAAAAAGCATCTTTTGAATTGCATATCCTTGTGGGGAGATAGATGTGCAGCGATGGAAAACCCTCACAGCTCGCTGTTATTACACACTCATCACCGCTGTCCCTGGTGAGAAAGACGTAAATGCGTAAAGGCCACTGCTTTTTTGTCCGCGGCTGAGTAAAAATACTTTTCCCCCGATGTGATAGGAAGAGACATGAAACACTGGTGGGAAGCTCCATTGAATTGTGGCCTATTGAAGTCTAAACCACTCTTAGATGCATCAAATGCAAAGGTGAGAACAAGAAAGAGGGGAGCTCTAAAGAGTGTCAAACAGAGTATAAAGATGGACTGGAGGTGTTTTTTGATTCTTCTGCTTTGTTCTGTGGCGCCGGCTCCTGCTGAATGAGCCAAAAATGAGCACTTAAGAGGTCGGTGATTTGGAATAAATAAACAGCTACAACTGCAAAATATGATCGGAGAAAATGTCAAGGTTCTTGAGAAAGCACACAGATACACCCAGACTACTAAAAAAGATCCCAGCCAAGCAAATTTTGTCAGAATACCTTTCATCTTTTCTAAAAGGTTATCTGCCATCAGCTCGCTTACTGTGCCCCCTGTTGAGACCCTGACAGCCCGCCGAGATACGATAGATAAATGGTTTTGTGAGTGTGCCAGGAGTACGGCCACTATTGTTGTTTTCAAGAAGCTCTTTGACATCTGACCTTTATCAGCTGAGTTACATTACATATGCAACCTAAGACACAATATTTCTGCTATGGATATGGTCTGACTGGAATCTGGAGAGCTGTGCCGCTCTGCAGAGGATGAAATGTGAATTATTTTTAGCAGATGTCCGCTAAAACTGCTGACAATAAACAGAAATCTGTAACAATAGATTCTTGCTGGCTCAGCCTCAAGAGGGATTCTTCACAACAACAGAAAAATGACCTACTTTTATATACATTTCTGGCAGTTAGTTGGTAAGGAAGAAGAGGGGTCTGACTGCTCTGTGTGTTTACTGGCACGCAACATACTACTATCATAACGCAGAGATAAATATAGACTTTGTCTCAGTCCAGTTTCTGCACTTAGGTTGTTTTATCTACCTGGACAAGTTCAATATACTGCTGTGTGCTGACGCAATTAGATGGAGTGTAGTGTAACCTCAAGGCAACCCCTCTGGTCAGATGGTGTTGTAACATTAATACGGTTTGCCCGGTTAGAACAAAATCCAGCTCAAAAGGACCCACTGCAATAGAGCCTCAAGCCCTTTTTTCCAGGCTGAAAACCTTGTTGAAGCCGTGTTATAAAAAGCACCTCTCAGCCCTCGGTGTGCGAAGCATCAAATTTGACAAATGTTGATGATGATGCCCCTAAAGGTGATTATTTTACACTCTTGCATGTGATATTCTTTAGAATATTTCACCTATCATGCACTTATTTTACTAACTGTGTCTTTTTCTCTTTTTTTTTGTCCGTAACTCTCGAGCGTTCTTTACAGAAAGAATCAAACATCGGTGCCAAAAGGATGGAATAAAAAAGCTGCCATGTTTTCCCAGAGTGGCTGAATTTAAAATGCCAACTCTGAACTTGATGCCAGAAAGACTATCGGATATAGAAGTTTTATCTGGGAAACAGAAAGAGAAGACAGATGCTGTTTTACAACAGACCATGAGAACCACTGAACCCAACACTTCCTGTTGTGAACAGCAGTCCATCAGTTGTTTTTCTCCCACATGCTATTGAATCCTGAGCAGCTCAGCTGGTGCAGTTGGGGGTTAAGGGCATCTTAATGGTTGTTGTTGAAGGAGACTGTTTACTTTCTTTCCACCTGAACACTTTACATTGATAAACTTGAGTCAGTAAGGACAGTTCAAATTACTGTTAGTTCAATCTTATCTGAACCGACATGCATTTTTACTGCAGGACCCTAAACAGAAGGAAGCTTGGCTGAAGCACCCGATGGTTTGTTGTTACAGTGAGAAAAAAAATTCAAGCTGGAATAGAAAGATTAAATGTAAATCTAATATAGTTTTATGCAGGTCTAAAACCAACTGTATATCTGTAGTGTTGAGAAATGACTTCCTTTAATATTAATTCATATCACTAGCCTAAAAATGAGGCTAGTGAACATATCTGCCAATTTCCATCCAGGAAGGGTTCATTTGTTTTCCAGGCGTCAGACGCTGTAGTTAGAGGTCATAGGAGCTGTTAACTTCATGTCTTTTGGGACAATCAAACAAAAAACATCAATTTGCAGACACGCCAATTTTAGAGTTGTTTTTTTTTTTCTGCAAGTCAACATACAACAACATCTTTTGGAGTAACTTTATGGATAGCTAGATGCAGGTTGCTCTGCCAAAAACAAATGATTGGCTTGGCAGCAGTGGTGCAATCTATGCAGGAAACTAAGAACAGAAATTTACAGTATGTCACAACTCAAACATTCCTAGTGTGGAGAAGGATTTATTAACACTGGCAACCCCTCTTTCACAATAAAAAGGTCCCTGATCCTTTGTGACATGAAAGCTTGTGAAGCAAAAGAAAGGGAAAGAAAAAAACATTTTACTTCTCAAAAATGAATTAAACATTGAATTGACATTCTGCCAATGCAACAAGTAGATATTAGAATGACAAATTAGCTTGAAGAACAAGAGTTCAAATGAATAATTTATCTGTGCAAACACTGCATACTCAAGTCTCTCGGAAAGAATTTTAATTGTCTTAAATTGCTTTGCTTTAAGAAGAAATTGTCTATATAATGAAACTCCCGATCCTTGTGTGTAAGCAGTTCATTATTAATACACCACATGATAGCTGGGCCTCATAGAAGAAATGGAAAGTAGGTCATATAATAGGAACCAAACCAATATGCTGGGTTGTGATCCATTAGCTGCACCAGAAATGATTGCAAATAAATAAATAACCGCGTAATTCACATGAAGTACATTAGGTTAGTAAATGTATAGCCTGTTGCGGTTGACATGTATACGTAATTACTATATTTGTATGATAATTTAGCTCTTTCTGCAATGTAACAGGATTCTAACAAACCCTGCATTACAATTACAATTATTATTCTTTACTCTCCAGGATGGAGATCTAGATTCTTTTGCTGGTTCTCTTTTTATGAAAAATCATGGCCTTGATTCCTGATGACGCAAACAATCAAAAACAGCCTCTAGCACAGATTTATTTCTGTTGCCACTTGGTGCTCACTGTCTGGATGTCAGTGTATGAGAAAAAGCCCACAATACCAGTTGAAACAAATGTGCATTTCAGTATTAATAGATGTGACTGACCTGCAAAGTTTAGGCGGCGGATATGCTTGAGCAGATGAGTGCCATTGATGGGATCCATTTTAGCGCAGAGGCCCACCTTCCCCGGGCAGAGCTCCAGGTGCATATTGTGCAGAGCATGAGCCATTGCATAGACTGCATCAATAACGAACTGCACCTTTCCTTCCTGCTCGTAGTTTGAGTCTTTTCCTATCCGCTCCTGATCTGTAAAACACACAGAGATGTAAATCAGACACACGTCATTCATAATTACACTGTGCTGCAAGTGTAAAGTTGTTACATGCATATAAATCATGGAAAACGTAGCCTCTGAATTACCCGTTTGGCTCATTGTTAACCCTGTCACTGACTGAAAGGTATTTCACAAGTGGATTCGAAACAATCAGTAAGAAGATCTGTAATTCTACCAGACACATCGTGCAAAAAAAAAGTATTTACACTCAAGTGGTTTCGGTGAATGAGTCCAGGCTAAAGAATTAGCTACTACTCCCTGACCCTTGTTTGAAGTAGGCTGATGATGAAGCAGATATGTACTACTTGTTCCAGACAACTAATATGCACAGCGACATCAAATAAAAATTTTGAAAAGACCCATCTTGAAACTCACTTTCGAGAATAACTTGAAGATACTACTTGTGTTTGCCAGCAGTCCTCTTTTTTAACACTTCTCCCCTCGTGTCACACCCCCGCTTTGGAGGGAAGCACGGGTTGGACGGGACTGTGCCAACCACTTGGAATGAACTGAACTTTTAAATGGTGTCCGTGGCATCAGACCAGAAGAGAGGCATAGAAGAAAATGCATTGCTCCTATGTAAGTCTAATTCTTTCCACACCAAAATGTGTCTTGCCTCTTGCAATTAGCTAGAAGGTAAATATCTGGATCGCTGCAGAGGAGCAAATCAATTCCAATATGTGGAGTGCAAGGTTTTCTCCTCCGGGAAATCTCATCAATTAAAAACAAAAACTCTTTCTTGTCTCTCCGGCAGGAATACATGGATTTCTTTCTGGGTGATTTTGTACACGTTAGGTCTTGTACATGTACATGTCTGTGCCTTTACCCACATTGCCGTTTTCCATTAGCAACTTTAACAAACTGATATGCGTTCCAGTGTGATCAAATTCTTGAATCCTGACCTGCTTGACTTATTGTCCAACTGTGAATTAAATCTTTATTGCCTGGGTGTACTTAGAGACCAATACTGTGAGGGACCAGAGAAGCAGGAAATGGAGACATCCATTCACAGGCCAGGGATAATCCGCTCACAGGCTCAGTGTAATAACTTGTGATAGGAGTTTATTAATCCTGGCCCAGGTTGTTTCATAGGTTTTTTGTGATTGTTAATTGCTACGAGGAGGTGGGGTCTGAGAAGGAGATACAACATGCAAATCCCAACTTCGCCTTTCTCCTCGCAAGCCTCAAATCTTAAAGCTGTCTCAATGCAACACTGCTGCATGCAGAAAGGAGATTATAAAAAGCAGGTGGGTTCATTTAGATTAACAATAGACTAATTACCTGGGATGAGCTAATGACAGAGTTGCAAATACGGCATTTATATACATGCCAAATGGAATTCAATTAAGCTAGTTAATAAGCACACAGTGGGGGGATCCGCTGCTGTAATTTCAAAAATAATGACTATACTGTCGTTGCAAAATCATCCGACGCTGGGTACGACTGTATAACTTGCTTGCCATCATATTTAGCTAAAAAAAATTTTGGTCTGGATAATTTTAAATTTACACTATGCAAAATGTAAGAAATGCACAATCATTTGGTTCTACTGCAGCATACAGGATACAAGTAATGCATTTAAACCCGAACTGGCTCAAAAAACGTACAGCTGGCTCCAAAATGTAGGTTTGTTTTTTTGGGGGGGAATGTATATAAATATATTAAGTGTTTATGTACAGTACAGTAACACGCCCCAATTAAATGCACATATATGTAAAGGTTTTCACACACAGCATGAGGTTTTCTGGCAAGTCCCTCAAATATGGAATGATTGTCTGAATAATTATACAGTCATGCAATATGTTGTTGAACTAGACAAACTCTGCTCTACCAAAAATATTAACTACATGCTCTATATGTGGTCATTACTCCTAATCAACTTCTGTTAATGTGTCGGGCATGTGGATGCTAGTGAGCCGTAACCAAACATTTTAGGACAGAACAGTCATTTATCATGCAACATCTGTCCTCCTCAGGTTCAAGCAATTTTCAACAGCCACTTCAGTCTGAAAGAGTGCTAGCCCCCAAATCAGGAAAGGTCTCCCTCTGTTTGCCATCTTTCATTTAGTACATCTCCAACTCCTCTCTGCACACCAGAGGCGTTTTAATGCCTGCTATTATCTCATGTGCTTTTGAAATGCATGAATTATTGTTGGAGGTTACGGCTCAGTAATAAAGGGCCACCGGGCCTTGATTGGACAGAGATTGTCACAGTTTGACCGACATGCTTCTGCCATGGGGAATCCTGTGAGCCACAATGGGTGTGTCAGTGATTTTTCTCTTGCAGGCTTGGCAGGCCACCTACACTAACTTTGTATTGTCTCTTCTCCATAAGAACATTTCCCTTTCCCAACCACGTCTCTCCCTCTCTCTGCCGAGCTCCCAGCTCCTCATTGGCATTTTGGCTCTTTCACATACATTTTCGAGACTGGCATTTTGCTCTCAGAGAAATCCATTCAGATTAAGCAAAGCAGAGGCAAAGTGTGGGTGTTTCCCACTCTGAGGTGTCACACCAGACATTTTATGACAGTGTGAGTGGGCTCAGACCTTTGACCATTATTCCAGCTTGCGACTGGCCAGAGGCCATCCAGTCTCTTCCTGCCAAGGCAGTTGGGCTGCCTCTTTTCATTAGCGTAACATTGGCACTATACGTGCTACAGTATACTTCCATTTCATGATCTGGTTCATCTGGAAATTTGACTTTACATCTGATCTTACAGTTAAAGCTAATATTTGTGTTTCCTTAGGGATAGAGCTAACAATTACTTTTTTTTCTTTACAATATAAAATGAGAAATATCCATATGAAGATATATTTAAATATATTGAACTTGCAGCAATTTAAACAAGAGATAAGCAGCAGATTTTCACGTTTGAGAAGTTGGACTGAGCTTATGTTATTTTTTCTTGCTAAATCACCAATGAATAATCAATTATCAAAGCTGCTGTCACTTAATTAGACCTTTCCTGTAATTTCCATATCGTAAGAGCCACAATTTTAATTATATTTATGAAGATTTATGAAGTGGCTGTGCGAAATCACAGATTGCTAATTTCATCGGCTATTATGAAACTGTAGCCAGCAAACTTAGTCGGCTGTAACTAATTGACATTAGTACTTTGAGCTGACCAGACTACAAAATAAAAACTCTGTTGCCTGTGCTATTTTACCTCAACATAGACAATTTCCTCATTTACGTTTCCACTGTAAAAATACATGTAAAGTGTAATTGAACATGAGATTTTATCTCTAAAAGGAGGTAGCATGGTGGTAGCATCATATTAGCTGTTAGTTGCAGAGCTGACAGTAGTGCTGGTCAAAAATGAACAAACAGATTTTCTACTGATACTTTTGTGAGTCTGATACCTTCTGGGTCTGCTCTGGCACATACTGCCTTCAGGAAGTACCAATATACTTGCACTCTCAGACACTGACAAAAGCTCTCGCCTTTACCTGCCAAACTAACTTTCAGGACTACAAACTCAGAATCTATTTCTGCTGCAATGTAGACAGTCTGCAGGCGAGTTGGTAGATTTGTTTAATTGCTAAAAAACACAACACACATGCAGCTGACTAATAACACATCCTTTCATAAGTAATCATCTTTATGTAGCCCACAGATTAATATTTATAGAGAGTGTCGATATCTGTACAAATGTATAAATACATTATGCTTGCTATAAACCATTGACGTCACCCAATGGGGTGGGTATGACCTGACTTTTCCATGGACCTAAGGTGGGCTGAATGATGCCTTATTGCTTAAACAAGCCATCTGTAAGGTCACCCATACTCAAAGTGGTCATGCATATTTATGCATAACTAAGTTTTAACATAATTTGAATGGGTTAATTAAATAAAAATTCAGACTCAGTACAGTTGTTATGAATGGTGACATTAGCTATAGAGACCTAAACTGTTTTTTGAACCAGGCTGTAAGCATGTTTATTTCTGCTGTGAAGTTGGACATTTTAACATGGGGACTTATGGAGATTGACTTGTTCTGTAGCCAGCCTCAAGTGGCTGTTTGAGGAACTGCAGTTTTTGCATTGGCTTCACTTCATAGACAAGGAGGTTGCCAATACAGGCCTGTAATTTATTTTTATTATTTTTTAGAAAATACAATTTAAACCACATTAACACTGGCCAGAAAAATTACAACTAGATATTTTTCTCAAATCACTCAGCTCAATTTTATGTTGTATTTATTTTCATTACACAAGACAAAATCCCTCCCTGTGAAAAAACTGGCAACAAACCTCTCACCCAATGCATGCTGGGAAAAGCTCCAACCCCCTGCAACCCTGAACAGGATAAGCGGTTTAAAAAATAGATGCTTGAATGGAAAAGCAAAGCACACACTTGCTTTATCTGCATTGCTGTGTTTCCTGCTGCTCTCCAACATCATTAATACACCGGAGAAATAAGGAGCCTGTGAGATGGGTCCCTGCTCTACCTTGCCTCTCCTTTCCACATTAATCAATATCAGTTTTACATCTCCTTCATTCAAAGATAAAAGACAAGTCTCACTTTTTCTTCCACAGTCACTCATGCCCTCCTTATCCTTTGATCACGCCGAGGAGTCTAACCCTCTCAGGACGCCGATAATTCTGCGCCGTGAGCTACTCTCACAGCTGCCTCAGAGACACGGCAGAGCTCTCCACCAGAGGAGAGGCAACACGAGAGTTACACTTTAACCTTAAACAAATACTGCAAGGCACTCTCTCTCCGTTAAGCTGAGCCGATAGTGAAGTTTAACGTTAAAATACCTAATAAAAAGAATAAAAAGGGGGAGTTACTGACTGCATTACATGGGCGCCTGCCACATTCACTCCCACCGTGGTGAGAGCCTTTGCCATGCTGATGTGGGAATTTCTGCACCAAGGGACTAAAAGAGTACATTTCTGTGAAGTGCATTAACATTTAGAGTGCAAAGAGTTAGTTTAAAATATGTAATCATTAGAGGATCATTTGCTTTTATCTTTCTGAAGGGGGTTTCATGTCTTACAGTACAGTGATGACTTCAGTCAATTATTTGGTTGACTGCTTCTTGTCCTATTTGTTTACAAGCCTGTAAACGAAATATAAATCTAGTGAACAGCCTCATATTTCCAAGCAGTCCATCTTTATTTCAAGGATAAATCTGGTAATGTGTTATGCTTTTTCTTATTGTAGAACCTTACCGGTGTTCTTGCCAGGCTTCGCACTGGCGGGTTACCAGGGGTCACTGCTACCAAACTCGATTCTAACTCATCTATCAGCGTTATGTTAGCCGCCTGAGTGTTACCCTACATATAACCCTCTGTGTTCTTGCTTGTGTTTAGTGTGGAGACTTACTGCCTGTGAAGACGATGCCAGCTGTTGGTTTTACAGCCCACCTCTTGAGTAAAACTTTCTCTCTTTTACTTTCTCTCTTGTGCATTTAGTGAGCCGGTACTGTTTCAGCTGTGCTGTTTAGTCGTTTATTGTTTTGCCAAGACCTCACTTTGTTCAATCCTGATTCTATGAATAAATAAACAACCAGATCTCTGCCCTTCCCCTATCCGTTATCATCGGATGTCATTGCAGACTTCATTAAATCAAATATATCGGCGTGATGATCACTCCCACGGATAAATGAATGTCAACCTACCCGTTTATAACTGGACATATATCAAAATCACTACAGTATGTTTTGTCTGGCACTAGCAGCATTTGAGTTGTCATGCACAGCAGGAGTGGGCCACGAGATGTGAATATATAGTGATATACAAAATCGCCCAGGTATTTGATTGAGGAACCTTTCAGACGTGGAAAATAATCAGAGAGGTAATGTCTGCTTGTAGATTATCCAGTGAATTAACCACATGACAAATCATCAAATTGATGTAAAAGTGCTGTAAATCCAACATTGCCATAAAGCAGTCGTGCGCACTGATGAGTCTATTACAACCAGACACGTTAAATGGAGAGACACCCATGGTCTAAACAATGCAGCAACACCTCTGACAGTTAAAACACTCCACTCCATCTACAGCTCATCCTATCGCTCAACCACGATGCGCAGCCAGCATGTTGTTGTACAGTTGTTAGTTTATTAGGCACACCTAGCAAAAACAATTCCAGTGTATTACTTTATAGCAGCCTTCACAAAGGGTGCAATGCAGTTTTTGCTGCTGTTTTGAGAATAGTTGATTCAACTTTATTGTCATTTAGGAGGATGTTGATTGTGTGCTCTGTTTTGTACGTGCTAGAAAGAAGAATGTTACCCATTCAGAAAAAAAAAACTACTGTATATTGAATTCAATAAAAATAAATAGAAGACTAAACGTGTTTTGTCCAGATTCCCTATTCCATGTGTGCTTTTTCTGCCTTATGTGAAAATCTAGGAAAACCACTGTGTAACACGTGTGTACGTACTGTTGGCATACTGTCACAACACGTTCATGTGTATAAATACCACTGTGTGTAGCGTATGGAGATTGTGCATACACGCATCTGACTCCAGGGCAGTGTGGCGGCTCAGTCGGTAGCACTATCACCTCACAGCAAGAAGGTAAGTTACTTCTTCTTTGGAGTGTGTGCTTTGCGCCCAAAGACACATTATTCGGTCAAGAGTCGCGAAATTACTCTTAAGTATGAATGTGAGAGGGAGCGATTTCCTGATGTTGTGTCCTGTAATGATGTGGTGATCTGCCTGGGATGACTCCCTGCTTTTTCCTCCTGCGTATTCCACACAACCTATCTCCAACTATGCCTATGCTTTCTGCATATTTATTGACTTCCTATTATTCTGTCCTCACGTTCAAATGAATTTCATTTCATATTGCTGGTAAAGGTAAAAGACAGATCTATGATTCAGACAAAGTCCAATTACTGAGCTCTCTTGTCTCTTGTCTGTCATACCTCATTATTTTTTTGAGTATTATCGAATAAATATTAATATATAAATATATTATCTTTATTTTATTTAAGAAATGAAAAGTGTACAAGTGTTTTTTTAAGCTGCAGTCTCAAAAGCTAATGTGCTACGGCCGCAAATGCTAGCAAACACTATTTAGGACGAGCTCTTAACATTAGCTGCACTGCTAGCTACAACTGATTGTTGATCAAAATACTTTTTTTGCACTTGCTGATTGAGATCAATCTTTTTTTTCTTTTCTTTCTTTTTTTTTTTTTAACCACCTATGATTATAAATAGGCATATGGCCAGACACTAATGCAGAAAAGAGAGTGAGAAAAACAAAGAGATTGCTGGCTTGGCTAAATAATATTGATGGGAATAGGGGTGTTGAAATATACCTATATTGATATTCAAATTATGCATATTATATAAGATTTTTATATTTAAAAATGAATGTGTTAATGGTACACATGTAAGTCCATTTCTGGTTATATGGGTGGTGGTAATGCACCTTTTTCTGGTTGTCTGTTCCTTGTTTTCCAAATGTTCCATAGATAGTACACTGGTATTGTTATAGTGAATACTTTTGGCCATGATAATCATGTAAATTATAAAACACTTATATTATGATAGGCCTTGTCAGAAATATCTTGAATGACCCCTCTGCGATGACACCTAATAACTGTAGACAATGATGACTGTCTCTGAGGAAACCCCAACATAACACTAGTTTCACACTCATCTTTTAAATATATGTTGTTGTGTTTATAGCTTGAAGCACAAAATGTGCATTGTTTTTCCACCTCATGACAGATTGTGCTAGCCACAGCTGTATAACGTATGGCACTGAGCCTGAAGCTCTAACCATGCTGCCCTGCTAGGCCATTCACTTGTTATAGCCAAGTGGGTAAACACACCAGACTCAGCAGAAATGAAGTGCGGCACTGGAATGAGCTGTGAGATTAACTCTTATTTTGAATATTGAATGTATGGCTGTTCCACTTTTTATAGGCGGGCAATGCTGTCAAAACATTTTCACCGTGAGCCAAATGTGTCACCTTCCTCAAAACATCAAAAGAACTCAAGTTGGTTAAAAGTTTGAACAAAACTAACATTAAACAGCTTTTCCCCCTCCGACAGGAGAATATCTTACTTGTGCATTTTTTGAGGCCGGACCCTTTCTTCACGGCATGACGGCTGAGTTTGCAGTTGAAGTTGTTCTCCCAGAACTCAGCAAACCAGATATTCCTTCTGTTGTTTTCCAGCGTTCGGCTGATGAAGTAACGATCAAACCCTAGAGAGATCAATGGAAGAATTGTCATTGACACAGTCAGTGTCAGTGTAAACAACAGTCTCTGAGCAGGAGCTCTGATGTGTTCTACAGTCGAATTGATTGAATGTTGCATATGTTCAATTTACTTTGTTGCTTTGTCTTATTAAGTTTAGTTTTTTGACCTTTGATGATCAAATGAATGACAGTTAGGCCATACAAAACAAATCTTTACACGGCTCTGTATTACATGAAAGGAATATCTCACTGAAATATGTTGAAATATGCTTTTATTATACATGGACATGGCTTTTCTCTGTACCTTTGATGGACTGCCGCTTGGGCAAGATGGTGACTGCTCCCTCTGCCATCTCCTCCTGGTGCACAACCGGAGAGATCTTTGAGCCCCAGCTGTCCGAGCCCACCCAGATGAAATGACCTGTCTGGTTGGCCTTTTTGGCTGCATGGAGAAGCCGCCTGCAAAGGTGAGGAAACAGATGTTGCCATGGATAAGGTCAGCATCCTGAACAACCCCACTCTGATTTTTGTGTTGTAATTCATTACACAGTGGTCTGGCAGGGTTGGAGACTGAAACAGCTGTGTTCCCACATGTTTCTGTGCTTCTGTGCGTGCTGTGGTTGTGTTTTTTCTAATCTTTAAAAGAGCATTACGTTAACCTTCACCAGGATTTACCTGATATCGTCTTCATTGGCAAAAAGTATGACGACCCTTGCGTTTGGGTTTTCTCTGAGTCGTCGGATGACCTTGTCAAACTCTCCTTGCTTGGGCTCTCGAGGGATCTTGACGGACTGGGAGATGCACACACCCCCTAAAAAAACACAGAAGTTTAGACGTCAATGTGATTTAGTTTATAGAAACAGTGGAACAATGATTTCTCCAGAAATGAAACATCCAGTGAATTCATCATCAAGAATGGAACTTTACACATTTGCTATGCGGACTAAACTTTGGTGAGGTATTAAAATCGAGGCTCCTGTCACTCACATTATGTGATGCCACGTTAAGTAGTCGTACGTAATTGTTTTGGAGCTTAAACGTGTTAAATTATGAGACGTTTATGGAGGCACACGTCTGGCAGGGCTGCTGTGTAGCTTGTAATGCTTGAGCATTATGGCCATGCTGGTTAAAGTGAAGCACTTCTGTGTTCATGGTATTTTATTGTGACAGGCACAAAGAACTTTTATGCAAGATGCTGTGAATGCTTAGTTTTTATGCAATTGCAGGGTTATTCCGTTAACCTGTGTCTTGCAATGAAATGCTGAAAGACAGTCCTAGGGAGTGTGGACCCACAATACAACACAACACAGAGTTAGGCTGCATTCAGACTTGACTTGACCCCTGCATGAAAAACATTAGCATTTGAATAGAGCCTGTCTGGAAGCACAGTGGCGGTGTCACTGGGGGTCATCTGGCAAAAAATTTGAACCAGGTTCAACACAACATCATCTGGTAGGTCACTGCGCTGGCCAATCAAATACTGTACATGCAAATTCTCATTTCTGGTGGATCACCAGCACGCGAAACACATCCCCATCAATGCAGTCCCATGTGCCGGCGTCATCGTAGCCTGACTCCCCATTCAGACCCACTATTCATGCACAACACAGCCAAAAAGAAAAACAGAACAGGATGTGGTGATGTGTTTGTTGCAGTTGAAGAAATGTTTCTAGCGCTTCTCCAACAGGATTTTTGGGGGTTAGATTTAGGTTGTCTCAGTCTGATATGTTTCCCTGACGGATTGTTTCGAAGCATTCTGCAGCTCTCAGGACATTGGGGACACTGCCAAGAAATGTCTTTGTACATACTGTACGCTGTAGATCCAATACAGATACATAATGCAGCAATCCCTCTTGTAGATGGAGACCAGTTTAGAGTCAGTGAACCTTAACTTTATAAATAACTCACCAAAGTGAGTCTGTGTTTATTCCGTGTCTCTCAGATTGAACTGTACAGGCTGACAAGTTGTTTTCCGGAAAGCAATCAGAGGAAACAACCTGCATGAGTTAGACTGAACAATTAACTGCAAATGAATTTGAGTTATACATTCCTCTCCATCAGCTGAGTCATATATTCATGTCTACACACTCAATAACACAATGCATGGAGCTTGTACATCACAAGTACAGCAGCAAAAATACAGCAACGGAAGCTTCTATCATTGTTACTTTAAGAATTAGTAGTCTTGTGTCCTGTGTGTGCGACTGGCAAATCTCTGGTGATCTCGACTTCTGCCACTCTGTGGCCTTCCACTCTGGTGCCCAGCTCAATGAGACAGACAGCTAAATCAGGATTTAGCTGTCTGTCGAAAAAAAGTTTCGAGATCTGAGACAGTGTCATTCTTCCGCAGCTGTCAGCGAACCTCGTTAACTTTGAGAAGGTCAGACAGAATTTCTGACCCCCAACATGCAAAGATTTCAAATGTCAGTAAAAGAAATCTGCAAAGAATAGCGGGTTGCGGTAGGCAATAAAAGTTGACAAAAGAAATCAACACATGCTGACATTGCTGACAATTAATTTTTCTTCGGTTTGACTTTTTCTTTTTTTCCAACATTAATTAGTGCAGATGGAAGAGATTTTGTAGGGTTCATATTCCTCAAAGACTAGAGGCAGGACAGCAGAATATCAAGATCCCTCACAAATAAATATAAGACGCAAAATGTTTTAATGTTGCATCTTTTTAGTTCGTTCATCACTGCATTAGAAGGAGAAGAAATTCTGCTCAAAAAGACCAATTTTTCAGCCGTGCAGGAAAGTTAGTTTTATGTTTTGTAGTTTGCGTTGCCCTCCTTCAAAGTTCCAATAAAGATACTTTTACTATCCCACATCCTGAAAATTAAACGATAAATTTGCAGACCTGTTGAATTAGTTCTAGTCTCACAGTAAGAGGACCATTTCATTGCCGCTCTCAGAGTCTCATAATTTAATATTTTTACTCTTTACAACAGTATAATCCAAGCACCTTACTTGCAGTACCAGGAACAGGTAGAGTTTTAGCGTGGGTGACCATTACTGTTGGAAGACAATTCATTACCAGGTTTTGAAACAGACAAAAAACAAAACAGACAATATTACAACACATCAGAAAATAAAGATGAATTAAGCCAACAGTATTAGTTTAAGCGGCTGAGGAACTAAAGTCCCTTGATCGCAAGTAATGTCCATCACACCTCTGGGATAGGATAGGAGGGAAGCAAACCAAGAATCGCCTTGTATATGTAAACATACCAACATACAACATACCAGGGCCATCCTACCCAAGCATAAAGCTCACAGTGTTGAGTCAAGGCTTTACAGTAACAGAGGGAAGCTTGGTAAGCTCTGCTGATCAGATGTAATATCTGAACAGGAGCATACATCACAAACATCAGTAAAAATGTATCAGCAAGAAGTTTCTGTTTTACATTAAGAGAAAAACACTACGTGTTTTTGAAACAATTGTCGATCAGAATCCTCAGGTAATCATAAGAGTTAACCTTTTATGGATTCATGTCTTGTGGTCTGACAAGGCTGCAAGGAAAAAGAACTCCATGTCGTTGTTTTGTTGCGTTCTCTTAAGATCTACGAGCCGAATGTTTGACATGTATTTCATTTAGAGAGGTAAGTGCATTGCGTGTTTCCCCCTTAAAGTGATGTGTGGTATCCCCCCCCCAAAAAAATCGCACTTACTGTCTGGATGCTTCACATCATCTTTTAGTCTGACAGACTGCTGCAGGGAGCGTGTGTCTTGACTGCAGTGTTGAGGGCATTTCATCACTTTAGCCATTTGTGTGTGATGACCTACTTGTCCAGTTGACTCAAACAGGCACTATTATTGCTCATTTTCGATGTTTACTCAAATTGATGGGTTTAGATAAGTGAGAAGCACGCCACGCCACGCCATCACTTTGCAATTTGTCACATGCCACTGTAGAGAACTATCCTGGTGTTATCTCAACAATGAAATAATTAAAATGAATGGAAAATAACGGTGACAAGTAGCTGCTGCAGTGTCAGGATAGCCATGTTCGTGTAGTCTGTCTTTGCCACAATAGCTGAGCGGCTTTATTTTTCCTTTTTTTAAAAATTGTATTCAGATGCCTTCCAGATTTAAAAAAAAAAAAATAGCATATGTCAGATCAACAATCTCATAAAAATTTCAAGTCAAGACATCAACAAGCAGAGTTTCTTTTTTCGTATTTGAATTATGTGAACACCGATTCCACTAGCACAAAATGGGATTATGTTACAGGCGCACAAAGAACACATGAACAAATGAGCTACCGATTAGATTCAGACTGCAAAGAGAACGCGTGTTTATATATATGTAAATATATATATATATAAAAGAAGATGAGAAACTGTCCAAATATGAACTGATTTATGTTTTTAATGGCATATCAGAACCCAATCGAGTCACTCCATCGGGCATTCAAGCTGCTTCTTTCTCCTCATGGCACGAGATCCAAACTCGACCATTGTTTGGTGAAGCTTTGCCGCTATAAAGACTGCAGTAAGTGCACGGCATCTTCTCACTGTTTGCCCATAATACTGGATATATTCCTCTTCCTATTTGCTTCCTCCTCCTGTGCTTTGTGCATATTTCTTGCAGTTGCACCTGACGAGGATACCAAATACAGTAACTACATAAAAATGGCACTTGTTGGCAAAAGTGTTTAGTGTGATGTCATTTTCCACAGCTCATGCACACTGCAATTAATGCTTAGGTCTGTATAATAATGCTACTGTATATTGAGGTATTTTTCTATTTTATTAATCCCTATGTGGGAAATTAAATCTTTTCACCCCGTTATACAATTTAACATGCACACACACCCAAAATACAGACATGCTCCCACAGAACTACTGAGCGGAGAGATGTAAGAGTGATGGGGCAGCCACAGCAGTGTCCCCCAAGCACAGGGGTTCAAGAGCACCACAGGAGTGCACAAAAGGTCAAGGATTATAAATATTCAAAGATTAGGAAACGAAAGCAACTGCAGTTTATCTCAACAGCAAGTTTGACCAGTTGTGTCGTCTCCTTGCAGTCCTTTTGTAGTAGGAAGTTGTGTTTTGTTTTGGGTTTTTTTTTCACTGTAAAGCATCATAATGACCCAAAAAAGCCACTACTCAAGAAAACACATGCAAATACTCAAGACAAAGAAAATGAGGAGACATATTCACCACTTTGACAGCACAAAATTAGCAACTAAAGTAAAATAAAGTTAGCTCTGAAGAGTAAAGCAGACCACATCTACACTAATACAATCTACAATCATCAATCAAAAATGTCTCATTTTCCAACATCACTGACGAGTGGTTCAAGTGTTTATCGGGTCTTTGTGTGTCATCTTGCCGTTTCTCGATTTGCTTGCGCAAATGTAAGTGTATGTAATGTATAATTGGTCCTTTCCTAATCAGTAATCAGTCCTTTCCTTAATCAGTTTTATTTATTTGCAGTTTGTTTCTAAATGCAACTCACTCCTGACCCAGAGGGAGCAATTCACTGTTTTCCAGCAGATAACCACGGCCTCAGACATTGCTGACTTGAGAGTGAGTTGCTGCCCCAAGCGAAGGAGTTTAAGTATCTCAGGATCTTGTTTACGAGTGATGGTAAAATGGAGCATGAGATGTACAGGCAGATTGGTGCAGCGTCAGCAGTAATGCAAGCTTTGGGTAGTGACCGAAATACATAAGCAGCTGAAATGAGTTTCCTCTGTCTGGTGGCTGGCCTCTGCCTTGGAGAGAGTTGAAATAGAGCTTTTTCTCTGTCACATAGAAAGGAACCAGCTGAGGTGGTTTGGGCATTTGATTACGGTGCCTCTTGGGTGCCTTCCATTGGAGGTTTTCTGGGCACATCCAACTGGGAGCACACCCTAGGGCAGACCCAGAACTTGCTGGAGGGATTAAGTACCCCATCTTACCTGGGAATACTTCAGGATCCCCCAGGAGGTGTTGGAAAATGTTGCTGGGGATAAGAATGCCTGGAATACCCTGCTTAACTTGCAGCCATTACAACATGACACCAGATACTGTAAGTAGAAGAAAATGGATTGAAGTTTCTAAATGCGGTGTTGAATTCATATAATTGCCAACACTAAAACCAATACAATATATATGGAAGAATACATGTAGGTATTCATGAATCCATATGCTGTATATGCACATGTTAACATTTGTATGCATCTTGTATGCATGTGGTGTAATACCCTGAGAAATACAGGATTAAACCTTAAGGATGTTGAAGTCCACAGGAGCCGACGGAGGCAATTTTGGTGTCGCTTCCTTCTGACTGCCTGTATTTTACGTTAGCAACAGCCCATTTCCAATTTCATGGCTTTCATGTAATAATTCAAAGTAAAACATACTGTAATTTCCTGCTTAAGTCAGAACTTGTAAAAACAGCAATGAACCTGCAAAGCTTGCAGCAGCCCTATAAAAGACGGAGCTGCAGCGTTCCCGCTCTGTGCTCTAATTTGAATCCATTATGTTAAGACCTCTTTGTCTGTGAGTAAAGTTATTCCACGAAAGAGAAGAAGACAAGAAGACACAGACGTCCTAATGCTGAATACTGAGTGATCAGCTATTGCTGGATTAATGAGGGCGTCTGTCATAAAGTAGGTTGATGGAGGTCATCTGGTCAACTGAATGGGATCATATAAAGAACAGTGGTAACTAACTATATTTAAGATGACACCTCCAAGAAGACGTCGAACAGCGATACTGTAGTTTTATAAATGAAAAGCGAAATGCAGAAAAGTCACAAAAGTTCACGGAAGGAGTTTAAGTTGCTGACAACACATCCGGAAAACTGGATCCTGAGAAACATTGTTTGATGCTAGAGAGAAACTTTGTGAGGGTTTTACCTTCCTGCTGCATTTACATTATTAAAGGCTGAATATTTTTATTATTTATTTTTCATGTTTTTGCTGTTGCCTTGGCGTACTTTAGGAGGTTGTTTTCATGACTATGTGAGGAGATTTAAAATAATCTCTTCTTGCAAACGATGCTCTTTTCTTGCCAAGTGTATACTGGGTAACTTTAACTGCCGATCTGGCTCTGAAGTACCAGAAAAGAAAACAAAAAGTCCAACGATGCCATTTGCTTTTCAAAATAAATTTCCAAGGCGCATTTTCCATGGCAAGCCCTATCAGCATGGCTTGTTGTATACTTTAATCTGTTATGCCGTGTCCATGCTCAGTTCATGTTCAATTAAACCAAGGAAATACAATAGTATTAGGTCTGAAAACATAATTTGTTGTTTCTCTGCTCCACTGAGTTTCCTAATTGTACATCTTTCCCCTGTTATTTGTTCACCACACGTCTTTTTGTGTGTTTAGTCTGTGGAGCCACTCAAGTAAATAATTAACATGTGGAATGCACCATCTTTGACTTCATCTTCGTATTATCTCTTTTGTCTTCTAGATTCTTCTGTCTTTAAATGGCTGTTTCATTTTGTGCTTTTGGAGCGTGCAAAGTTGGTTGATCTCAGACTTCAGCTTGAAACATTGTGTTAAATCAAGCGAGAACAAAACACCAGTCATGCAAAACAATCACTTTCATTTTAGTCAATGATGGTATATACTGTAAAATGGTATTTGACAAAACACAATTTAGGATGTACAAAAGAGGGAAACAATAGGGAAACTTCATGAAAGCTCAGAATGATGTGCTATAAAATGTTTGTCATCTGCATGCTCAAACATTTGGTAATATTTAAAACAATATCACAGACACTTGGGACTGTTTTTATTTGGCTGTCTCATAGATATTTGCCTCACACGGTCTCTGCGCGAGTCCAAAAGATACTGTGAAAAACTACCCCCAGGAAAAATAAGTGAGAACTCAAAATCAATATTAGATTTAGTCATTTTTACTTTTGCCAGAAAGGTTGTGTTTTTAGTTTGCTTGTTGGCAGAATATCTCCGAAACTTACATATTTCAATGAAACTTGGAGACTTCAACCAAGGGCCAAGGAACAAATGATTAGGTTGTGGTGTAAAACTAAATATAGAGACAAAAACAGATATTTTTTTAGCCATATTTAACATTGCAAGATGGGAAACTTTCACCTCTTTCTCAACTATTATGCTTAATTTGATAAGGAAACGTGTGAGAACGTTTTTTGTTCAGCTTATTTTCGTATCACAAATATTCTACGCTAAAAGATTAATATAGAATCTAATAAACACTTCTCTGTGTGAAAGCCACAACAGTGCTTTTACATACTACAGTTTGTGTTTGTTTGTTAGTATGTGTGTAGTAAATGTTTCCTAGAATGATTCATTTGCTAAAGCACTAAGTAGAGAGGCTTCTGGCCTTTTCGCATGTTTGCATGAATATTGTTGGAGGCTGACAGCATAGTTTTTCAGTTCTCATGCTCTTTCGTTAAATGGCTTTTTGTTTACTCTTCTTTTAGCAAATGGAAAAATAAAACTTCCTTTAAAAAATGGCATGCACAGAGCTTCTGAAATCAGCTCATGCATCAGGGTAAAAAAGACCAACAGGTTTACATGGAAGCCCTAAAATGAATGCACTACTCATATGCGCATATTTTATTTTATTTTATTTTATTTATTTTGTTTGGCCATGGTTTCTATGATACTTGATTGGTATATAGTTACTCACATTTCACCAAATACTACCTTATAATAGCCCCACTATTATGATTTCAGCAGGAACACTCAACTTGCTTTGCCAGGGGTCCACTTTTGGAATTTAATCAACAAATATTATTATGTATGAGATAAGACGCATAAAAATTGAGATTGTTGATGTGGCAGAGTAAACTTGCAGTCTTCTCTTTTCTTGTGATGTTACCTGGTTTGAAATGCTACAGTGAAGCTAGGATGCTTTGACTCTTGACGGTGCCTAACACTAGCAGCCTTGCATACACAGTGGTTTCGGATTGGTATGAAGTAGCAAAATAAATCCATCTGTCGATTTTTCATTGAATCAATTTGTTTATTGTCTAGCCTTTCAGCTATCTTTGCCAAGAGACCGCGCACAAAGAAGAGGAAGAAATCAAGTGCTTCTGCTTCTGTGCAGAGCACAGAGCGCGAGGCGAATACGCCACTTCAGGTCACTTCACAAGTAACAGCCAAGCGATATCATCAAACATTTACAAAGCGGTCTAAACAAAAAAAAAACTAACAAACAAAAGAAAAAAAAATCCTGTGTGAATCAATTTATTTTAATGGTGAAATAGAAAATGGTTGGCGGGCTGTCTGGCTGCCTCACAAGCTTTAAGTTAAGTATCACTGATTTATTGTGGCCTCTTTGGGTTTTATTTCTATTTAGATTTTTAAAAAATTATTCTCTTTTCTTGCCAAGTACATAATGTTAACTTTAACTGCCTGTGTGGCTCTGAAGTGCCAGAAAAGAAATTAAGGAAATTGCTGCCCAATGATTTATTGCGTCCTCTATTGTGAGTTTGATGAATTAAGTATAAATTAAATAATTTCCAACAACTACTGCATGAAGTCTATAATAACACATATAATACTGTAATATATATTTAATATAATACAATAAAAGTTAAAATTGCCATTGAGTGTCTGTGTTGAAGAGTTATCTTCTATGCAGCGTTTTCAGTTTGCTTGTTTGTGGTCCACATTGTGCTCTTTTTCTCTCTCTTTTAGTTCAACGGTACTTTAGCAAACAATACATTGACGCACTGCCTCCATCCATGGTGTTTAAAGAAATAGAATATTTGGACAAATATGGCCAGTTTCAGCACTTTTATATAAAACTCCTGTCACCTCTGGCTCTCAGACAATGAACAGACAAACACTTTAAAGAACAGCATTTCTCTTCTTTGTCAGCTGTGTTATCTGACATACAACACACAGGGAAAAAGTTGAGCTAACAGGAATTTGGTATCCCAGCATTGCTGTGAACTAAAATGTCCCACTTGCTTTTTACGCTTTGGATTTGGTCTCGCTGGAAGAGTCAAAAACTGTCATCCTTTAAAATTTGACCTTTAGTTCATATCGCCTCCATCAAGCTAATCACCGTAATGTTTCTAAACAGCAGGACACAGTGTCGGAATAAATTATCCCTCAAAGTTTCAGCAACGTTAAATGGAGGTGGTGTCTGCCATATCATATTTAAAGTTGTGAGTTTTATTACAGTGGCCCTCCATCAGGCCCACCAGTCTACTCTCCTGAGATATCACAAGAGATATCCCATTAGTAGATGGATTGACACAAGCCCCTCGCTGCAATCCCTCTTCAAAGTGCAAGACAAAAAAAACTACATGGCTGGCTGCATAATGTTCCGTTTTATTTTTCACCTCTCCTCTAAAGCAAGGACATTGGTTTCAATCAAACCAATTGACTCCTGCCTGACCTCTTTCCTATGACTACAGTCCAGAAATGCCTTAGGCAGAACAGACAGACTAAACCCTAAGAACAGGAAGGGCTTTCGACTGTAGCCTGCCTAATTGACTCTGTAATAGTGTCATAGTTCAGTGCCACAGAATTGACAGAATTTTCAAGCATGCTTTGGCATCCCTGAAAAATGACGAGACAAAAAGAGCAACAAAACAGTGGTGATGTAGCACATGACATTACCCTTTGTAGACAGAATAGATCACTCCAAGCCAAGTGCATAAACATGTTGTTAGATGTAATCATTTTGTCATGATATATATATATAAACAACGAATCACATGTACGTGAAAGGGTTGTCCATAGTGAAAGACCCATAGAGAATTATCACCTGACTGTACTCAGCTATGCAAAGCATTTAAAAAAATACTAAACAATGAATGTTTAGCATTTTTGGTCGACACCTGCCCAGCACCCAATGGTGAAGAAGATGATTCATAATATATTATATTAATATACATGGTTTGGTTGCTGTCAAATTGGCTTCAAATCCTAGCGCACATTCTCGAGTCTTACTGTAGAAAATCAATGGTATGCAAGCAAGTTAGCTACGTCTGTTTTGTCAGGCCATAATTCAACATGTCGATCGTGATGTGATTTTCAGCTGGTGGTGCAGATCTGCCACAAAAAAAAAGGAATCTGATTTAACTTAAAGTCAGTGTAAAGGTAATTCTGAGATTCCCAGGTTTCTTTCATACATACATACATTATCTGTAACCGCTTATCCTCACCAGGGTCGCAAGGGGGGCTGGAGCCTATCCCAGCCGACATTAGGCGAGAGGCAGGGTACACTGTGGACAAATCGCCAGTTCGTCACAGGGTACATAGAGACAAAGAAGCATTCACACACACCTACGGACAATTTAGAGTCACCAATTGCCCTGTCAAGTGCATGTTTTTGTACTTGACCTTCCTGTGGGAAGAAGCCGGAGTACCTGTGGAGAACGCGTGGGAAAACATGCAAACTCCACGCAGAAAGGCCAGAGTTCGAACCTTCTTGCTGTGGGGCGACAGTGCTAACCACTACACCACCATACGGTAAATATCTTTAAAAATAGTTGCTCAAAACACGTGAACAGACTGCGAATGATGCATTACTGAAATGTGGAGTTAGAGGTAAAGACAGCTTTTAGTACAGGATTTTTTGGGCAGTCCTGAAGGTTGGCTCGATGACACGCTGAGGCCACCCTGAGCGTGCACCCCTGCACCCCTAGCAGAGAGATAGTGATTAATTCACCTAGCTCAGAGTTCATTCATGTCATTTTCTGAACTCATCTGACACGTTTCATTGGTTTCAACATTGCTGCTTGACTCCTCCTACAAGTGGGCGTGACTTCAGCGCATTTGACGGACACGCTGAGAATACTGCTCATTTTACAGGATTACTTTTTTTTTTCTTAATCACTGAAATGTGGCTGGGTGGTTAATAACACTTTCTTCTTTGGTCTGACAAACTCATGCTCTTGTTCCGGTGGTAGCAATCGACATTTTTTTTAGCCCTCGTTATATTTCAGTTTTAATTATTTTTCTCCCCTCAAACTGAGGGAGCTTTTTGAGCTTGAGAAAGTACAGACAACTCAGTTATTGCTGTTAATTTTGTCTGGACAGGTTTGGCCTCTTCCAGAGAGTGTTTTTCACACCTCTGACCTGTCCTGTGTGAAAACGGACTGCTGCTTACATTCAAACGGTGTTAATTAAAACTGGAAAAAGTCCAGGCACCACATGCAGGAGGCTACCTAACAGCAGGCTCCTACTGTTTTGGAATTTCACTTTGATCCTCTTCTCTGTGTTCCTGTATAGGCGAGGTCAACTGGAGTGACAGGCTGATGATTAGGTAATAGGCTTTCACAGGCCACTGGAGTGTTTTTTTTTTTGTTTTTGTTTTTTAAATCTGCTCTGTTGGATCGGATCACACATGGCTCGCTCACAAAGTTGGCAACGCCGGTTCGCCTTTCCTTCTTGTCAAATGGTGAAATGAAATATCCTCTCACTGGCGTGAAAGTAATTTGTTGTTATATTGAGAGGTAGTTCTCGTAAAGTGAACTCAAAAAGTGTTTGCTGCTGTGTATTTCTTGCTTAATATTTCATCGGCGGCATTGTGAGAGACACTGTGAGTGGGAGGGAAGGAACCCGCAATAGGCAGAGAAAACATCTTATGAGAAAATGCTAAGCCTCAAGAAATGATACACAGCTGCTGGGAGTATTTTTGCACCATAATTGACGTGCCACAAGCATAATTTCCCACCATTAGAGGGACCTGTTGCCTGGGAGCACAGGAGCTTCCAAGGAGGAAAATCCAAGCCCTTAAGCTGCCAGCCCTGAGAGATAACAGAGCTGCACTATCACAATTGCAGAGATATGGGCAAAATATGTGGACAACAAACAAGCACATTTTGCCCATTCATTATCCTGAGTTGTAGGAATCATATCAAGGATTCTGTTATACATAATGAATGCAGACCCGGAGGAACATTTTCATAAAAGCTCTCTGCCAAGCAGTGCAAAGCAAGCTCAACCTCAAGAATGATGTCCCTTTTCGTGAAAACTCAATTCCTAGCTCTCTTCGCCTTCTCGCCCTTGAGACGACGCCCGCGCTCGCGTCCCCGTCCTGAAGAAACCCCCGGCTGCAGGAGGAATGACCTCCGTCCATTCGTCGTCATCTCCTCTCCAATTAAACGGCGACAAAACACTGCAGAGGAAGCAGCTGCTTTCATCTCCTAATTGACTGATTGATTTGCCTGTTTTTTTCCTATCACCCTATAAGATGTTTTTATGATGCGACGCGGCAGTCTTTCACTTGATTTATAGAATGCAGCTTTAGCGGGCGCACTGATGTGGGAAGGTGATACAGACACCATTTGTGGATTCATATCGTGCAAAAACCCTGCCTGCTGAGGAAACAAAGCACACACACACACACACACACACAAAAGTCAAGTGTTTTGTTTTGTTAATTTGTTGTCGGAGTCCCTGTAGAATATACATAAATGTGGACGTAAATATTGCGTTTTTCAACATGTTTATAAATATCCAAAATCTGAGGGGACAAAAGACTGAATACACGGCGCGGGAGTCGTTTCACTGATTTTCTTGCTGTTGCCGTCTGGTTCATACATTGAGAGACGTGTCCAGCCCTAAGGACGAGCTTTTACATTCATGTGGGATCTACATTCACTCAGCCCCTCAGGATAATTGGTGTAGATGAAATATGTTTTTACAAAGGACGTTCTTCATTACAGAGCGTCTTGGTTAGGATTTTGTGGAAGACTCCGTTTTTTGACACAACTTTGATACCATGTGAAGCATAAAACAGTTTTATTTTTCAGTTTTCCCTCTGAGGCAAGAAGGAAAAAAACAAAAAGGATTTTTTTTCTCTGTTGGATTACGGTTTGACTCAGATGGTTTTCTAGTACTGTTAGGACTGATACTGTCTATTTTTAGATTTAGATAGGATTAGAGGCCCTTTAATTACTAGATGATGAGATGGAGAAGTCTAAGATCTTTAAATGTGATTATTTTTTCTGATGTTCGTGTGAGTCTAACAATGTTTTGTCAAGATTATAGACAGTAGGAACACAGTTGTCGTATCCGTGACATCGCTCATAGTTCTCTTAAGAGTGCGGTGGCTCTGGTCAATGCAATCTTGGCAATCTTGTCCTGCCTCCCTGCTAATCCAAAAATAGGCAAAGCCGTGGATCGTCAGTGGACCTGAGGCGGGCTGAGTGACGCCTGGTTGATCAAACAAACCAAGCATAACAGCACTCACCTGTCAATCAAAGCAGAAACGCTGTTAATTATGCATATAATTTGAACAGATGAGTTAAATAGAAATTCAGATTTAGTACAGTTGGAAAAAAATCGGAAATTAGATATGGAGACCAGCAAACTGTTGTTTTTTTTGTTTTTTTCTGCTGCGAAATTTGACATTTTACTATGGGGGCCTATGAAAAATGCTATTTGCACTGTAGCCAGCCTGAAGTGGATATTTGAGGAACGACAACCATGTTCCTGTCCAATCAACCAACACAGTTACAGAACTTAGGAAATAAATACCCATTGAATAATGTGATAGATAAAGATAGATCTTCAAAGATTCTTCATAAAAAGCTGGACACAAAATACCAATATGATATATTAGCAAACATACAATAACAGTATTGCAATATTGCAATCTGTTTTTGGGGAGTCTATCAGAAAAGGTTGATTAAACTCAAGAAAATTCAGTTTATGTTTTCTCACCACACCATTGATGCTCTTAATAGTCTAGTAATTGTAATAGTAACCCTTGTTTGCACGACTCAAAAACATATAGACAAATCAACTTTATTATTAAGCCTCATTCTAATTAATGCCCCTCAATGCTGGCCAGGACGACCCACCTTTCTACCTGTACAGTATATTTGGATTTGAACAGTCACAATGTCTGCATACTGGAAAAGCTGCTAAATGTGCCAGCAGGAAAACCAGCGGGGCAGACTGCTGCCCATTCCAGCACAGAATATCCACAAAGCATTTTGGCAGCTCGCTCAGTTCAACATGAACAGATCTTTAAAGTAACAATGCCAAAAAACGGATAGGGACATGACGCATAAAGTGAGTTCAACACGCAGCAGTCTGGCTTTCTATGAATTTTTCTGAGCGATCATAGGTTAAACATATCTGGTTAAACAAGTCAGCTCTGTTTAACCCAGCCATGCTAGCAGCACAGCTCTAGGCACAGCAATGTCAGCCTGTCTATCAGCTCATCTCAACTGAAATATCCCAACAACTATTGGATGGACTGGCATGAAATCTAGTGCAGACATTTGTGTTGCACACAGGGTGGATTGTTGGTGATCCCAGGTCACATCTTCTAATACCACCAGCACTAGCACATATTGTGGTACAGACATTATAACCCTCAGAGAATGCCTACTGAGTGAAATGTCTCAACAACCATTGGTTTAATTCTCATGAATTTTGGTGCACACTGTCATCAATTCATCCCAAGGGGGAACCCTTGGGATGAATTGTTATAACTTTGGTGACCCTGACCCTGGACTATTTTCTGCACAGATAATAGCATAGAGTCTGGCTGAAATCTTACTGTAGATGTTTTTGGTATGTGGTATGGACCTTTACCATTACTAGGTGTTCAACTTGAGCCAAACATTGCTCTGTCTGCTTCACAAATGAACAGTGGCTGGAGAGAATGCAGTGAGTCCCAAGTTTATTCAGAGACCTGAGTTAAAACAAAAAAAACAAAAAACAAACACACTGAGAAATACCCACAAATGGTCAGTGTGTCCATTACAGCTAACATCTGTTTGGAACAAATAAGCACACACGGTCCAGTGGTCAGATTCTTACGAATCAAAATACGCCATACGGTCTGAATACACCTTGTTCCCTCTGAGACAGACCCCATGTAAGCCTTATTTTTCTTGTTTTCAACTCATTCTGTTGTGTTTGCATCTTTGTGCTTGTGTGAATTTGACATTTACTGACGGAATTGACTGATTTACTGTACACCCCCTGAATCTTTTCGCCATCTTTTCCCCTCAGATAAACATTGTCTTTTCTTTTAACGAAGATCTCTCGAATAATGCTGTTTCTAATGAAAGTTCCTTTTAATGTTAAATTTCCTTTAGGAAATAGCAATTGTACTTTCTGATCTTAATACTGCACTTAAGAGATAACAACATTAAACAAAGAAGCATGTGTTGCCGTTCACAAAAACAATCCTCCGGAACAGGATTGTGTGCAGGAAGGAAAATATTTCACACACCCTGTGAACACCCTGATGTTGTTAAGTGCTCGGCTGCACCAAACCAATTTTGCATCAAAGAAGCAAGATGAAAAGAATTCAAAGCGACAGTGATATAATTTTCCCTGAAATCTCATGCAGCAACATTTTCTCTGCGAATGCAGCATTCTTGATTTGGCACGATCCAAAACATGTTTTTCTGCTAACAAAACTTCGATAAATATCACAGTGTTGTACAGAAATAAGCCATTTATAAACACTGTGTTCATTATCGCTTCTGAAGCCTGACCTTTGGTTTATAATACAAAATCCATTGTAAGGTGTTTGTACTAGTTATCTGTTGATGTCCATTTTAATTCGAATTACCAGCAAGACATGTTTTGCATATTTTATAATATAATTTTGCAATTTTGCAAAACATAATAACACTGCAGTGTGGTTGTTGACAATGCTGAACAGAAGGTCCAAGTGTCTTTTTGTATGAAGTGATTTTTGTAGTCAAGATGAGGATTTCCATGTGGAGAGCTGGTGTAAAATTACTCTTGTGTGCGCCTCCTGTTTGCTGTGTTGTACAAGAAAAAAATATATTTATGACAGATACATACAGATGTGTGAAAATAAGGGCTGTCAGATCAGGAACTGATGCAGTATAAGCGCTATATTGGCTTGCACAGTTGTTGACATTCAGAGGTGTGAAGTAAGGGGGTGGATGATGGATGGATGATTTTCCTTTATCACAGAGAATAATAAATTATGAGGCTGGTTATTGCACTTTTTATAATAAGCATTGTAGAACAAAATAACAATGACATTCCTTTTTTAAACTTTTAACTTTTAAACTTTTGAAACTGAAGATGTCAGGAGGAGAAACCCAAATCTAATCTGAGGGTTTCCCCACTCCCGTGTGGAAATTATGCCCTTGTGTAAGTGTCATCGAATAAACCAGTTTGACTAATGACACATTCTTATCAACACGCTACCCAACTCCTGATGCAGGCTGTGGTCATCTCACGACTCGATTACTATAACGCCCACCTGACGGGCCTCCCAGCAGGCACAGTGAAACCTTTCAGATAACCCAGAACGTGACAACACGCCTGGTCTTCAGTCAACCCAAAAAGGCACGTTACCTAGCTGCTCATCAAGCTCCGGTAGCTTCCTGTAGCCGCCTGCCTTAAATTCAAATCGCTTATGCTTGCCTACAAAGTATGGTCTCTAGTTCTACACCCGCATACTTGCCCTTATACTTCCAACTGTTGCTCTTCACCAATAAGCGGTTGTTCCCCATTGGTGGAACACGCTACCAGTTCAACCCAGCTCTACAGAGAGTACCTCCTCTCTTACCACTACCAACAACTGGACATGCTAAATCTATCCCTAGAACTTGATCCTATGTGAGTGTCCCCGTCGCACTGTACCTTGATTGTTTCACTTTTTTGTAAGTCGCTTTGGATAAAAGTGCCAGCTAAATGACCAAATGTAAATGTAAGTGGCTTGTGGGATAACATTCAGGATTAGAGCCAGTCAATCAGTTGTCAGTGTCACCACTGGGTCAGTTACAGAAGCACTGAAATGGCCCACAGAGACCCATTTTGATACATGCATATATTTCAGTGTAATACTGTCACTTGCCCAACCTTCAGGGCCAAGGAATCTGGCTTCACTGCACTGCTCGGGCACATGCTGACAGTAGTTACAAAGTCGGCTCTTTCAGCCAGCCTCTCCCAGCTCAAGTGAGTCTTTAAACTGGGAAAGTTTTTTGTAACAAGCTGGATTCTTTAACCCCCGAGGCTACCACCGCACACCAGTTCATTCATTTATTTATTTTCAAATGCATGCCGGCACATTAACTAGTGCCCTCAGCTAGAAACGTCTTACCCATTCCTTACAGACACAACTCATTTCATATGGCATAAACAATATGAGGAAAGTCAGATAATGATGAGACTTTAATTTGCCGGTGGCCTCGGGGTTTGCTACTGGAAGATTCCGATGTTCTCCCGAAGACATGGCATATCAGCCACTTAGCCAGACAAGTTTATTCATTTGCTAATTTGTGTTTAGTATGCATATATCCCAATATTATGACTGAAGGCAAACTGTGGGCGAGCGTTGTATTTAAAGATAATTTGGATTAGCTAATGTGCAAAATAGATTTGCTGTAGCTTTGTTCAAAATTGGGATTAAAACATTTGCAGTGTCAACTTAAAAATGTGTAAAACTGGCAGTCTACCATATGAAGGCAGGCTTACTGTCAGAACATAATACTGATATTGCAATATGCTGTACTACTGAAAAAAAATAATCTAATATTTTTGTTGCACTCAACAAAATCTCTCTTTTCATTTATGTGCAAATTGGTCTGTATGATTCTAGAAGATGGAGATTTATAAGCATGACTTCAACTTTACAGTTACAGACAAATAAGTGGGGAGAAAAAAAAAAAGAAAGCCACATTTGCATGCTGAGACAGAAATTCTACTTTCGCAATCAAACACGTGGAGATCTGACTATTCCTTGCCTGGATTATCTTTCAACCCTTGTCGAGGATTCTGTGGAGAATTCACAGCAGAGTGCACACATTGTTCATTTCCCAGTTCTGCAATAAAAGAACACTTGATGGAGATATGCAGGCCAAACATAAAATGAATAACGGATGACTCCATGACGTCTTCATCCTGTGGCAAATTACTTTAAAGAAAAGACACTCTTAGGCCACAGCGAGCGCAGAATCACAGAGGGTTTGTGTGGTGTGTTTCGTCTTGTATGACCTGTCGCAGTCGCGGTGCATGTTAAAATTCGATACACCTTTAGACAGAGACTGCTTTGCAGACTCCTACATCACTATGTCGCAGCAGGTACTGCAGCTTTACTGACGTCTAAGACAAGGCGATTCAGGTTTACTTCAGCCTCATACTGCAGCATAAGGATGATTGTGAAAGAAGAGACAAGAGGATCGCTACAAGATTTTCACAGCTCTGGGCAAATATGGTAATCCTGGCTATGGTACCCTGGCCTGTGGAGGAGAGACCTTGTCAAGTAGGACTATGATTTTAAATCTCTGGGTCAGCGCAGTAGAAGCCATGTTAAAGGGAGCTAATCCCATGAACCCGGTACTGTACCTCACGGCAAGTGCCACAGTCTGATCTGTGCAGAGACTGAAGAGCAGAGAACCGTGCAGAAGAAGAATCAGGATAAGCTTGCACGGTCAGCCAGATTCATCAGCCTGCACCTTCATGGATCATGAGAAGTGATAATCCTCCCATGGTTCTATTGTTTTGAAATTCCTGTTAAAGGTTTATGTCATTGCTTTTGGTTGATAGCTTGTGGATCGAATTACACCCAGTCCAAATACATTTTTAATCATATCTCTTCCTCTGCATTAATCATAAACCTTCGATAATATTTTTTTTTTCTGCCGGCTTTGAAAAAGCAGACCTTTAGGTCTTTTCTTTGCTCATGTATCACACTGTAGAAACAATTCATCTGCCATAAAAAAAAAAAAAAAAACTGTGGTCTTTTTTTCTCTCTGCTCTCTGATGTGGTAGATGACATGTTCTGTAGTCTCTACGTAGGAAAGCTTTTTAACAAGCAGGGAATTTACACCGACTACCATGTGGATAGGCAGCACCTCGTTGCCTTATGGCTGTATCCTGTGTGACTGATGCCGCTGTCATTCCAGAACAAGTGAGCATACCTTTCGAGTTTTATGAAAACTCAATCAAGCCACAGCGCAGAGCACGGTGAAAGAAAGTGAATTAAACTAAAGCCTTGCGCAGTCACTGTTGCTAGCCTTTAGACTTTGACCCACTCTGAATCATTTATATCTTGGCAGCCGAGCCACATAATTGATGTCATTCATTACATGATTGAGGAGGGTGTTTTTGTAAGGTGAGTGGAGGTACCCAGACCATTGCTGAGAGCAACTTAGACTGTGATGATTGATAGGAAGCGAGCTGCATAAACGCCAGAGTGCGGGTTCCCTAAATGCAAGCGAGTGTTACTCTCATTGACGGCTTGGGGCAAGGCCATTAATAAACCTTGCAAATGATGATAGCTGTTGTATTGATTCCAGTTTGCACCCTTACTCCAATACTTTGCCTCAGTAAACACAGGCATTGAAATTGTTGACCTGGGCTGTCTCTGCCATTGATCACTCCGTTCATGTTGGGATACCACATTCTCTTTGTTTGCGCGGTAGTTTAATCCATTCACAAAGCTCGCTCGCTGATGGGACAAAGAGGGTCGATACAAGAGGGAACAATGGAAGTATGAGATTAAAAATTATAGATTTATCTCTAAAAGAAAATGTTGCAATATCCCACCCTGCTCCTTTGCAACTGATTGACTTGACAAGGAAGCAGGAAGTGTGCGTTATTGTGTATAAAACAAACTCCTGTGATCACAGTATGGTGCACTTTCGTTCTCTGACAGCAGCATTAAAGAATGAACTGCTTCGTTGTGATCACTTCTTCAGCAGAGTGACAAAATAACAAATGAGTACTGAAATTCCAGTTACAGTAGCTCACTCGCCGACTGATCAAACAACTGTTTGTCTGGATTCTGCAAACAACTCCCTTTTTCTTTTTCTTTTTTTCCAAATCTCACACATCCCACACGCCTCGCTCTCCCTCCCTCTGTTTCAGCTGGCTGTTAAGCACCTTGTCATTCGTAATGAAAATGACACGCCCTGAGTCAAAGTGACATTATGTCAGAGGTTTATCCCGTGACTCCTGCCAGGCTATATCACTCTGGCACTATACCTCATCCAGAATCAAATTAGAAACACTCCCGAAGTCGCCCATAACTTCAAAAAAGATTCCAGCGTAATGTCTTCAATAACACTCGATATCCCGAAAGCTAGTCGATGTCTATTGCACAAGTTTGCCTGAGAAAGCTGCAAACTTCCAGGCCTCTTTAGTGAGTTTGGTGAGCGAGTGAGAAAATGGAGGGATTGTGTTGAACTTTTTAAACGGCGGCAATCAAATGGAAGGCTGTTTGTTTTTCTTCCATGGCTGCCTCCTCTTATACTTGGCACTGGCTCAGCCTCCTGCTGTTCGTCTTGGTGACTGATGGGCGCCGTCACATTTTTATGAAGCTGTGAAATGTGTTTTTGCCCCCATTTTTGAATCTAGGTTACTTTAGGTCTAAACACGTGAGTAACAAATGCAATAAAAATAAAAAAATTAGAAAAAGCCAGAGTGAAAATGCCCAGTTGGTCAGAAATGCGAACCACACACAGACCTGGTTTAAAAACAGCATTAATCAGCATATTGTGGAATATAAATCCCAATGGTGTGTGCTTATCTTCAAAGGAGATACTTTTTAACCAAATGCTTTGAGGAAAATCCCTGCCCACAAATACATTAATGCATGTCAGAACCCTTCTTTTCTGCAGCTGTAGTCAGAAAAGCTAATGCTTTTGGTCAGGAATAACTATAATTCCTCGACATTCCCTTTAATCAATTCTGGATGTTAAGCCAAGCCTAGACATTTTCCTGATTTCATCAGGCCTAATGGGACAATTGGAATCCTATTTGTGTCTCACTGTGCAGCCTATTACCATATGGAAATCTGGTCCAAAATAGAGCATCACTGTTATTCTTTTTGCTAAATCAAATTCAGTTTCCCCCATCAAGGTTATTTCAGCATACTGTGTATGGAGATTGCTTGTCCTCGATAGTCAGTGGTTGGTTCATGCCAATGTTTTCCTCTCACATAAGGCACCAAAGCGCCCATTCATCCCCCTTGTGACAGTGGTCTCCCTGCCTTGCCAACACAAGGGTGTCTTTCCACTCGCTTCCAAATTGATCCGTCAAGGTCCTCGTGCAGGGATGAAATTGCATTTGTCCCCCATTAGAGGAAGCATACAATTTTAAGAAAATGTTGAGACTTTGGGACAGTGGTGAACACCACAGAGTGACAAAGTTATTATAGAAACAAGACAAAAAGGTGGTTTTATTGTTACAAGAGGACTCGGTTCAGTCTCTTAGTTTCAAGTCTCTTGATGCAAATGTGTGAATAATCTGCTTGGGAAAATATTACTCTTGTCACTGTCTTTAAATACAGGTATAGGGACAGATTATTCATGCTTGTATCACTTCGGTGTTAAGCTTGGCTCCCTTTGAATCATACAGTACAATTATAACTTATATCTACATTTCTGAAAAAAAGATATATGCAAATGTCCAGATAGACAATTGGTCTGGATGACTGGTCTGGCTCTTTTTTTTTTTTTAATCCAAATCTGTTCTAAGGGAGTTTCAATTAATGTCTTGCTGCTGCTCTTTTAAAGGTCATTTCCAACTCAAAAGACTCAAGGTGTGTTCATCTAATTTGCGGTAAAGGTAGCCTTTTCTTTGGCAAATCTACAGACTAGTGCAGAGATAGATTGTGATGGAAACAAGAAATAAAGACATTTCTTTGGTTTTAATCCACAGAGCCATCCACAGTTTTCAAACAGCTCACAAGTATTTCAGCATCACTTAGCTCACTCATTTGTCATTTAGCTCACTAGCTTGCTTTCTGAATTAATATGGGGGGACAATTACAGGTCTGTGCACTGCACTGTGGGACAGCTCAGCTCCAAGCTGGGTTTTGTCCTCATCAATGGCTGCCTTTGTTTGCTTTCCTTGTTTATAAGGTAAGTAAGAAAATAGAGGAAAATCTCTGTGAAACTTGGATTCTTTCAGAGTGAATAATAAATTGGTGGAAGGCGCTACCACTTCCTACCAGAGCAGGGCGACCCTCTCTGCCTTCAAAAAACAGAGAGAGGACCTCCTCTCCTAGCTCTACTAACAACTGACATGCTAAATCTATCCCCCTTTCTGGAACTATTACTTGATTCTAGACGAGTAGTACTTATATCCTCGTCCCACTGTACCTCGATTGTCTCCCTTTTCGTAAGTCGCTTCGGATAAAAGTGTCATCTAAATCACTAAATATAAATGATGTTAAATGTCATGTGTACTATAGGTCGGGTGGAGCAATATTAGGAGTTTATTGAGTTCAACACAAACTTAAAAATATGTAGATATTTACAGCAAAGAATGATAAAAGTGCACATTGCCCTGTTCTGACAGGTGCAATTACATCAACAGAAGAGCCTCTCTCCGCGTCGTGCCACTACAGTCTTGAGTAAAGGTGTAATCAAAATATCACCAGCACATCACGGACAACTGCTTCTCCTTAGAAAAAAAACATCTATCTTTGCTTGATTTACTATGAAAATGTACAAACAAATCTTTCAACAACGTACCGTTCCTCACATGTAATTAAATCAAACCGCCTTTCTCCCCATGACAAATAGCACAGTGTTTTACGATCACGATTAAAACGCTCCTATTTCAATAGGCTTACATTTGCGTTGCAGTAGACGTTTGTGGGTTTTGCCGACGTTGGAAGAGCATGTTTATATCAGGATGAAGACAGAGGTTAGATGGGAAGCTGACTAAACAATAATATCTTCCACCTGCTCATTAGCAGGAACCATCTTGAAAGGAACAATAGTTCTGAAGGAAAATACACTGACGGATGCGTTTGCTTCCTTTTGGACTTGTCATACAAGGCTCCACACTGTGCAGTTTTATACAGACTGACGCAGGCAGTGTACATGACAGAAACTCACCTACACTACAAAAATAATGATTCAGTTTCTAACAAGGTCACAAAAGCCTTTTCAAGCCTTTCTCATTGTACTGTTGAGTGAAATGTCAAGATGTCTTTGTATAGGCCGCCTAAAGATCTACTGATTTAAAGTTTATTTGACTGTTTGTGGTACTTCAGCAGGTTATTAGCCGAGATTCAACAATTCACTTCAATTCACTTTAACAAATCAAAATGTTTTCTGATATTAAACCGCAAAAAACAGCTTGATTTAGGTGTACAACTTACGTAACTTTTCTCTTGTGAGTGTTCAGATTTTACCAGTCAATCAAGAGAGTTGTTTGGCTGGTGAAGCAAATCTACCAGCCTCTTGCATATTGTACCAACATTTGGCTGGTGCTAAATTTGTGCCCTGATTGTCACATCTATATAGAAAATCTGTTGAGTATCTACAGACAAGGTGAAACTGTTGAAATGTTACTGTAGTCTGTAGGTGGACTATCCAAACTGTCACAACCGTCACACTATTCTCTGCTTTACATATTTCCTGTGTACCAAACTGTGCTCAAATGCAGTCTGACTCCCTTTTTTGATGTTTTCCTGTCTCTGTGACTGTTAATCTCCTTGCCTTTGCCAATGCTGACTCACATCACTTTAGCTGCTAGAATGACACAATTATCCCAAAGGAATCAGTATCTCAATGACGTAATAACTGCTCAATAATTCTAATGTCTGTCACTGTCTGTCACCCGAGTGTGTGTGAGAGGGTGCTGCTCTGTTTTCGAATGTTACAAGATTATGTGAAGACGCAGGAGCAGTGATTTGTGTGCATTCATCTATTAACAATTCAGTACCCTAGCCTAAGCAGCAGCAGCCACCTCAGCCCACCAGCAAAATCTGTTCTGTTGATGTAAAGCAACAAAAAGCTGAGGAAACAGATGTCACAGTTCTGTCTGCACTGATTAATTGCCAAGTGACCTCTGGGAGGTGTAGTGCACGCATTATACAGCTAAAATGTTGATGTTGTTCCTATAGGATGAATATTTTGCACGGTTTCTTGCTCATAGCAAAAACTGTACGAGGAAAGGCGTGATAGATAAACTACTGTCCACTGTGAAACCTGCAGTTTTTCTGTTCTGACCTCAAAGCGATGTGAGTCATAAAATGGAGCCACAAATGATGACTTATCATGTTATTTGCCAATTCTTAAGCTGGTATACAATTGAATGCTGTGTAGTTACTGTATAAGACTTGTGTAATAATAGGTTTTAGACATGTTGTTTACATTTGCTCATTGGAGATGTAAAAAAATAAAAAATAAAAAATACACAGCTCCTTTCTAGAAAGACAAACGGAGACTAGAGTACATTTTTTTTCAGAAGCAAAGCCCAATGCCACACCACCGCTTTAGGGAGTCAATGTCCCGTGATCAGAGTTTAGAGGCAGCAAGAAATAGATGGAAAACAAACCTCAGCACAAAAACACATAAATAACGTGTGACTAATCTTTTTTTCTTCTTTTAGAATAAACACCAAGAACAGTAATACAGTAGATAAGACAGCAATAAAATGACAGATATGAAATGCTAATGAATACAGAAATATACTTGTATCTGATTAAATACAGTGTATGTATAGTGTCTCTTTATGAGATACACTTAATGTAATCCAATACAAAAGCTGAGCCATGAATTCTACCTTCACAGAGACAGTAATCTTAAAGGACCTGTGTGTAGGACTTAATGGCATCTTTTGGTGCAGTAACACAGAGGTTAACATGGCAGGCTCTGTGGAGGAGGACTTGCTGCGTCTGTAGATATAAATGGTTCATTCTAAGGTAACAAAAAAAAAAAAGATTTTTAATTTTAGGTACATACATACATGAACAAATACACAGTAATGGATATTATGTTAATGGACCTAGATATGTATCAAAAACTGATTATAATCTACATGAATAAAGAGTTCATCACAGTGATATGACACTAAATTAGAACTACACTTATAGATAAGTGTATCCATACATACACGCAGTAGATATACTAGTTATGTCATTCATTTTGCTCAGAAAAAACTACTACTACTACATGCAGGCATCATTTTCTTCTATTACTGCAAGGTCATATTATTTATTATTATGTAATTGAAGTATTTATTGCATTTGTTTACTTATTTTATCATTTGCAATTATAATCTCAATATCATTGTAATTCATGTCATTTACCGCTGTATTGTACTCTGGTCAAAGATATATATATATCATCAAATCTCTGTAATATTTAATCATACAATGAGTAAGCCCCCGTCGAATGACAATGATATGAAGCTGTTTAGAAAGTGCTTACTGGAAGCTGAGAAAATCTTATCCCTCTGACAAAAGTGATATTGATATATTCTAATGAAGAGGAGCTGCATGGATTAGTTACAGAATAGTAATCCAGATTAGTTGCTTGAGCTGTCCAATTTACATTATTGTCTTACATTGTCTAATTGAATTCCTTCCCTTCTTAACAGTTGGAAGAGATAAAGACAGATTTAAGTATCTTTAAAAATCCAATCCGTTATCCTTCCAACTTGTTAATACTTTTAAATCCCATGGAGCTATTTCACACCTGAATTAAGTTTGTAACAACAGTTCCTATTCTACAAACATGTTCAATTTGTTGCTTTTGATCATTTTTTGTGCAGTTAATTAATTATCTCCTGTTGTTGGATGTGATGTGCTACCCAGTAAAGGTCATTGAAGCTCCATTTTTAGGCATTTGTCAACACAGCACACTAACAACTGGAAGCAAATGTAGTATTGATATCTTGATCTGTCTCTCTTTTTCAACATTTCTATGTAATTATTCATATACTGTATTAGCTTAGCAGCTGCTAGCCTTGTCTGTACCAATTCACTGCTTTTTTCGACACGTGATACATGGTAGGTAATTCAGTATGAATTAAACTGGAGCTCAAAATCTTTTTATTTTCTATTCTCATTATTGGATCAGCAACACATAGTGTCTTTATTTTCTGCTTCATGTGAATATTTGCTAGTGCACATTGTGACAATGACAGTACATGCTCCCATATAGGAACACGTTGTCTAAAGTTTAAGTGCAGCATGATGTGACCTGCTGAGGTTACCCACCGTTTCTACAGGGCACTGTACCTAATACTAAAGATCGAAGTTCAAGCTGCAGTGCTTGGTTAAGGAAATTGGCTCGCACGATATCTCTGCATAAAGAGCAATACATAACCATGATGTCACTGACAGAAAGCCCCCCGAGAGAAACAGAGAGAGAGAGAAGGCGAGGGAAGATGAGTGATGATTATTCAGCCATTCGCTTTGCCCAATTAAGCAGTGACAAGTAATTGTTTAAACAAATTGCAACAGGACATATCTGAGGCACTCAGGGGTCATTTGCGTGATGTCAAATAATAAATAAAGACATAACTGGCTGACGTGCCACACATGGGTGTGAACTGGAGATAAAAAGGCCATATGGATAGAAGCAGGAACATCGCTGAGTGTGCTGTGATCTCCTCCCCGGGTGACTGTGGTCATTTAGAATACAGATGTTCAAATGTTTCCTTGTCCCTCTGAGTGGGGACATGATTTTCTCTAATCTAATCACCACGTCTGCACAATTTTCTATCAATTTGCACTCATTTACCAAGAATGTGTCTGATGATACGCTTTAGGTTTCTTGATGTCATCATATTTCACAAGAGGATAAAAGCCAACAATGAATTGCTCTGACTTACAAGCATTTCCTGTGTAAGCTTGACATAGCTGTAGAGCATTAGCGTTTCTGTGGTTTTGAATATTATAGATGGCACCATTACAAGTGAGAGAATACATTTGTGAGCTGCTTTTCAAAGTGGGCGCCGGGGCCTGTTTCTAAAAACATATAACATCTTGAAACCTTATATGCCATGCCCATCTTTATAATTGCCTGCCAGTCAAAACATCATTCATCAACCTTCAACCCCGCGGCACAGATGATCAGTCACCAATTCAGTATCTGACTTAATGTGGAATATGGTTTCTCGTCTGCTCTGAGTTAAAGTGTTGAATAATGTATATTGTTATGTCACAGTGATGTTGACCTTTGCCCTTTTAGATACACAACGTTACAACATTATTATTTTATCCTCCTACATTTGCCATAATTATAATGCAACAGACATATGGACGTTATGGACAGAAATGTTGGCTGGGACAACCTGAAAATATCCAGCCAAGGCTGTCGCTTGTGCAAAGTGTAGAATATCGGCAGCCTCATTCTTGAGAGAAATTATTCAAAGAAAGGACTTCTGATGAACCTAAAAAAAATCTTTGTTTATAAGATTCAGTGGATACAGTATAATTAGGCTCCCACTTCTTATACCACAGTTCATATTTTACCTGTTACCCAGCATTACTTCCAACCCAGTCTAATATTGTCTGGCCTACAAATAGACCATGCATTAGCATTGCAGAGTTGTTTGTGTTCCCCTTTTCTTCCCCCTCGTTTTACATTCCCCACATGTGCTTATTCATCCCAACTCTGTGGCTAATGCTTGTAATCCTCTTCGTCAAACAGGGACGGCAGTTACTCCATTAGCAGGGTTTCTCATGTTGATGTCAGGCAGGCCATTGGTTTGTAAGGGAATCTTGTTAGGATTCTTATTGACATTGTGTTTCATTAACTTGATTAATGACATCTATTGGGGCATGCTCCACAGTAATCAACATCTCTGCAGAGAAGGACTGTCTGCAGTCAAGAATAGGACTCTCTGGGCTTCTTCTGCCCACACTTGACTGGCCTCTCTGTGTCCTGTTTGTTTCCTAAATGCTGCACTGAAAAAGAGCCTTATATTCATAAATACCAAAGTATGCGATATGAGACCATGAAGTAGACCCCAGATGACCATTTTGAGCTTTCCATTTCAGACACTATGTGTACGTTCTAGAGAATAGGTCCTTTGAAATGAAGGAAATAAAGAATCTTATGTCCATATCAGCCGGGAATACATCACAAGATGTTCCTATTAAATTATTTGGTGGTATAGAGTACATGCTTATACTGAGGCTAATTATCTCATCGTCCTGATGTTTGCTTTCATTTCGTCACTAATTAAACATTATTGCATGAACCCATGAATTAAAACCCACACAGTGCACTCTAATTTTAATGTATGCTAGGGTTAAGAATTGAACAGACACTTCTGATGTTTCCTCAAGTTCCATACAAGGCAAAATGATTTATTTCTCCATCTCTGTGTATTCTCCATCTCCCACTAGGAAGGATCACATCCCAGGTCAGAACATAGAAGAGATGAGAAGCTTCTCACCTCAAATACCCCAGGAAGGGGAACACTGAAGGCCATTGATTCCCAGCTCTAAGCAGTGTGTCCCAGTGAGGAAAGAAGCAGAAGGAGAGATCAAAAAACTCCTGCTAGAATTCATATTTACCTTTCATTATCTGATTTTTAGGCACTTTGTACGGAGTTATATCTGCGTGGTCCCTTAAGGGGGGAAGTTGTGCTGGTGCAATCCCAAAACTGCTGGGCTGCCAAGGTTGTTGCTACGGGAGCTGACTCAGACAGTTTGTTTTTTCGGCTTACTTTCTTTGTACATTTAGCTCAAAACAAAGCTATCCGACAAAGTAAGCGCAGAAGTGCAGCAGTGAATGAGCGGCATATCTGCAATATAATCTACTCTTTTCACTGATTTTACATGTCAATACTGTAAAAGTACACTATGGAGGCACAATTTCAATTAAGAGATAAAAAATAAATGCGAATGCAATTATCAGTTCTTTTTCCAGAGCTAATTTGATTTGATATTGTAAGTGTTGTTTATAGAGATGTCTATCCATTCAGATGTGGAACAAATCTAGGATGAACTATATGATGATAACCTTGCAAAAGCAAACTACAAGCATGACAATACAACAATAGTATGTAATGTGGGCCTGCATCTAATGGTTATTGTCATCGGTCATGTATTTTCCTGATCAGCCAAATTTGATTAAAAAAATAAATAAATAAAATGCTGTTGTTGCAGATACAGGCCAAGGATTTAACCTCAGTCTATTCTGCAAAAGGAGGGATATTTTCTTACTAAACTAATGATTAATATGTTTAACAGTGCAACATGTATTTGGATTTCCCTGGAATGTGTTCAGATATTACTTCTTGTACTTCATTTTTCAGACAGTGAATGGGTTTGGAAGGATTTGGAAACAGGATTTGGAAACAGGACAGACATTTATTTAAGAAAATAAATTACTCACTCTTCATAGTTCTGTCTTTGAGCTCCACTCACACTTAACATGACTTCTTAGAGGGCCATCTAACCTTTTCCACTCAGTGACATTGATGTCTTTTAGAAGCGTAGCGGTCTCAGTGAAGATAGTGATATCATACGAAATGAACCTAAGGCATCCATTGGTACCAATCAACCACTCATGCTAGCTTGTCGGGAAGGGGGCTAAGTAATGGTACATGGCAACTGAAAAACTGACATGTCTTTTTTCAAAGGAGTCCCTTTCAGATCAAGCTATCTAAATGACAATGACAATTCTACAGGTACCCACAAGTCCCCTGCTTACTGACATGCCCGCTTTATGATAATCCCTAGGGGTGCAACGATACTCAAAATTCACGGTTCGGTTCGGTTCGATACTTTAGTGTCACAGTTTGGTATTTTTTCGATACAAAACAGAGAAATTTACAGGTACAGAAAAAGCAAAGAGAATTCGGTGGATTTTCAAAATAAAATACCCTGTCCAAACTGCCGGTCGTAAAAACAGACAAAAGCAAAAAGAATTAACTACGTAGCATATTTACACATGTAGATGTTTAGAAGAATTGTGAAAATGGCCAAATCTGAGCTAACAAGTTAACAAAGTCTGGACGCCAAACGCTACACCAGACGTGTGCAGTGGGGTTTCGGCGTAAGGCATTCGTTTTTAAGGAGTCCCTCAAGGTCTTGGTGCCTTAATGTGTCATTTCTGACAAAAGTGATCAAAAATGTTTAAATGTTGACCACCAGATCTCTGTAACAAAAGATACTGGACCAAAAACTGCCGCAGCAGCTCATCATGAGACATAACCGAGGATGGTATTAGCCATCATATACTTAATTCATAATGTACTAAGCCCTTATAAACTCATTAAACATTTATGACTAGAAAACTCGACACAGGGCTGAGCTGCATCAAATTAATCTTCAGGTTCCCAGCTTTCAGATGATGTATGTAATGTATGCATATAATACTGGCCCGCCACTATATGTAGGGGTGACGTGAGAGTGAAATCACTCAACAGTGCTGCAAGACTCAACAGTCAACACTCAACAGTATGCAAGACACTGTATGTTATTTGCTACGTGTTTATTTGCTCCTACCCCATGTATGACACAATCAAATAATTGTAACCCAGCATAAGTAATGTATTCAGATTGAATCTGTCCATCTAGATTCTTAGAAACAATTTGATCAGACAGACCTGATTTTTCTGCCCCGAAGCCCTAGCGTGTTTTACCCAGTATCACTTACTTTCCATCCTTCAGCTGTGCGTGACTTGTGCCCAGCCGATTAAGTGATCAGAGACTGACAGACATAATTGATGAGCAACCACAGCCAAGCTTGTCTCATTCTGTCCAAGCACAGTGCAAGCCAGAAACATGACTGGGGTACCTTTAAGTCTCATCCTTTTAATTACACTCGTACTTAGTCAACCGAAAACATTCAAACTCCTTGGGAACTTCTTCAGTGGAGTAATTTGCTGAAAAGCAGTAAAGGCAATGGAAAGGACAATTCAAAGACCTAAATAATGAAATTCAGTTTCCCAGTTTTCAATTGTTTTGGGGTTTTTTTCACTAGCACAAAATACTGATTGAACCTACACATTTAGCTCCCTAGCTGATTTTTAAACAGAATAAAGTCTGTCAGATGTTGGGGTTAGGCTTTGAGTGACTGGAAAAGAGTGATTTTCAAATGAAATCACTTCTAGCAGCACAGACATGGTTCCCATACTGAAGTTTAATTTATGGTTTGAATACGAAAATGTGTCAAAGAAACACTGTGTTACACTTTTGGGTAAAATGAACAAGAAAACACAAATCTTTGCACTCTTTATTTAATATATTGAGCCTTTTTCAAATACTAGTTGACATAAAATCTCCCAGATGGACTCAGAAATACAATGCTAGCAATGGTTTTGGTTAGCCAGCGTATGCCAGATTTTGGACAGAATCACATGTAGCTGTCCAGTAGATAAAAATATCAACGGTCAAAATGCTCAGTAGGAAAATAGTCTAATATTGTGTGACCTAGATATATTGCCAGGACAATTTAAATCAAAACTTTGGCTATATTATGCAGAAGTTTGCTTTTGCCTCCAGTGAGAGATTCCCCGAGAGTTGTTTGTCTGTCTGTATTCCTTCATTCTTTTTCCGACAACAGTTCATCTGGGCGACTTAACGCTTGGCGGGTGTATTTTTGGGAAGCCAAGAAAGTGCAGTGTCAAATTTGGAACAATATAGAGGCGTTCAATATTAATAAACTTTGAGTAAACAAGCCAACAGCGCTCTGTGCAGCAGCGGGGCGGGGCGGGGCTTCTTGGCTCCCGATGCAAATGCAGCCTGGTGTGTCTCTCCTGACACCGGCTGCTGACAGCGCTGTCAGCTGAAGAGTTGATCACACTCGACGAGGAGGATGTAGAGACGATGTTACACGTCTGTTTTAACAGTTTAGCAGACTTTGCTGCACTTATTAAGAGTCAGAAACACAGTGGCCCTGCGTCACGTTGGGAGGGATCCTTTCCACCATCCCCGTCTGTTCCTGCCACTGTTAAATTTAGGTCATGGTGTCTGTGTTTTATAGCTGCTTAAATGTGGGCTGTTATATGGCTATTTAAAACATATGTCCTGTACTTGTTTTATATGATCCTATTGTACTCTCAACCTATAATATTATAGGCAGCAAACATCTGCCTACTTATTCATTCAGTCGACACAGAGCAACAGAGCAACTGCTCAACGCTCAAACTCAAAGCTCAACTTTGTTAAACAAACACTAGTTTAATCCCACGTTGCCGTTTCTGGGCAGGTAGTGTCCACTTTGCCTGTCTGAGCTTGTTTGGAATCGGCTGGCTGCAGCTTTGTACAGTCTATTTGTGGATTGGATCATGAGCGCCACGGCACTCAAACACAAGAGTCAAAAGACACAAACAGCACAACACACTGAACGCGAAAAGAAACGCATTTTTTCAGTCGTCGCCTGACTTCATTCGCGGTGTCGCATACGCTGTGTGAGCATTTCACTGCGTACGTGAGTGAGAGGTTATTGGGCGCACAGGTGCAAGTGAGCTCTGACACCTGGATTGTCAAAGCGCGCAGAGCCACTGAGCTGAACTGACGCTAATGATTCTGTTATGAAATCTGCTTCCTCTCCCCTCTCTTCGTTATTAACGCAGAGTTTGCAAAACATTCGGGTAGCAGCCGGCGTTGACTGTACATTTCACAGGTTAAATTTATACCAGCTGTCACTAATTAACGTAACATTAAGTAAGCTGACGACAGGCCAAAATGATTTTTTTAAAGGGTACAGGTGCCTATAAAAACAAACAGGAGCCTGGAGCCCCGGCTTTGTGTGTGTAATTCTGACCTGATTTGTCTGTTTGGTCTGTAGTTATGTGTTTTTTGACAGCTCTTTGCTCTAAGGTGCCATTTCTAAACCTCTGTATTATAAATGTTACTTGTTATCATCACATTCCTGTTTAAGTGCGATTTTCGTATTCATATTTTGTGGTTATCTCTCTATGGTGTGTGTCTGTAACTCATTGTTATTGCTGCCTATTTTGGCCAAGACACTCTGGACAGTATAGAAGTATCTAAGTATATATAGCAGTGTGCGATGAAACAGATCCAGTACAGCCTCTGACAGGGGACTGTAACTGCTGTTGACGTGCTGCTTTCACTGAGTAGCCGGAAACAAAGGCGCAAAAGTGACAAAAGGTTGTTATATGGGTTCCCAGCATAAACAAATGTGTAGCTCAACATCCTGTGCTGTTTTCAGGCCTGTGCACTATCTAAGCTGTGATAATGCAAGTTTGTATAATCGACCTTCGCCTGCATGTTCCGGGATCAAATCTAACATTTGACCTTACTAATTGATTTTCTCGTCCATGTCTCCAAGCTTCACCGATTTTCTACAGTACAGAAAGTTCGCAGGGATGATATCTTCCCACGCCCGGCACTAGACATTAATGATATATCAGGCCAAGTGTACTCACCATCCTCTCGAGACTTCTGAATGAAAGCGTCGACACCGCTTTCTCCGTAGTTCCCCTCCGAGGCCACTGTGGAGACGTAGTTCCAGCGCATGGCTTTCACAATGTCCACCATGGCCTGGGCCTGGTAGGTGTCTGGAGGCACCACGCGTGAGAAGAAGTCGTAACGGGTGTTGTCACTGAGCTCTGGAGCTGTGGAGGCGTAGCTCACCTGGGGTATCTGCACAGGAAAGAATATTGATAATATTATGAACTTTAAGTGGCGTCAAGTGAAAATATTACGGGAGAGGAGCGAAGCATATAGGGAGGACGTGCCTTTCGACAAAAAGGGAATTCTAAGTGCTACATGTAGCAACAAAGATGTTAAGTTTGTTCCAGATGTGTGATGCATACTGGTACTGGCAATTAGGTCCCCGACCATTTGCAAGGTCTGAAATGTAATGAAATAATGGAGCAGCAATTCTTTGACAAACAGAAAGCTGGTGTAAAAGATCTAAGAACTGGAGTCATGGGATCTACTTTGCTGGTCTTAGGGTGAGGACTCTTGCTCTCTGAATGAGCTGCAGTGCAATTACCATTGAGTTAGATCTCAATATAAACTACTTACATAACAAATTTATGCACAAGAAGAAAGTGAAAAAAGTAAAGAAAGGAAACGATGCCAGGCAAGAACTTAAGTTTCACTTTCACTTTCCGGAGCAGAGCTTAAGAGAAAGTAGAACAAGAATCACAGTGTAAAGCTCGGAGACAGTTCAGAAAGTTAATATACAGTCTACAGTTACAGAGCATAGCACCTGAAAAATAAAGAGAAGAAAATGGTGCTGAGCTTGTGGTTTAATCACAAGACGATGAGCAAACAGCTGCAAAGTTCATCCACCAAATCAAACTTGCAGCGTTTTGTAGAGCAGCTCATTTAAAAAAAGGGAAGAAATGAACATGTACAGGTTTATTTTTGGTCTGTGAACTTTGAAAAAAAAAAAAAGAGCAAGGTGCGCAGATTACAGTAGTTTGTGTAAACACTGAAATTAAAGTAATACACTGTATATTTGTTATACTCTCGAAGAAGAGTAAGAAGAAGATTAACTTTATCTGTAGTCACTGTAGAAATTCCTTTTTCACTCATTTTATACACACATATGGCTGCACACAAACACTGGGCTTATAGATAGCAAATGTGAAGAGATGGTGGAGTGATGGGCTGCCATGTAACGGTGCCCTGAGAGCAGTTATGGGTTCGGTGCCTTGCTTAAGAGTGACTCTACAGTGCCCAGGAGATGAAGTGGCAGCTCTCCAGCTACGAGTCCATGCTGGACTTGAGCCACCCTCCGGTTCCCAAGCCAAGTCCCTACGGCCTCCCAAACTGTAACTGCTCCCAGTGATCCAGCGGAGGCTGCTCTGGTTTAAGCTGTGTCTCTAGGAGAGAGAGAGTGACTATCTTGCACATGTTGCCTGCCAATGAATGATAATCCATGATGCTTATCATTTCCTAATTTTAAACCAAATATGCCTTTGATTAAAATGAAAATGATTAATTAATACTACTATACTACTACTACTACTATAATTATATCTATATATACTATCGGAGTGTTTTACTTAGAAATATCATGGATATTAGAACCAGATTTTCAGGGAGAGGTGTGATGACATCCAACGAGCTCTTGTCCTTCTCAGACTCCAAACAGAGCCACTGATCCTGAACCCCTAGCCTTTTAAAAGCTAGCCCCAGAGCTCCCTTATGCTGCAACAGGTACTCATGGTACCCATCAGTACGGGTCACTTGCTAAACATAAATATGTCTCTTAGCATCTTAGCGCAGCATGCTTTACTCACAGCAGAACGTGCTTGCTTAGCCGTAGCTTCTTACTTTGAGAAAAACGATATTTATGGTATTTATTTTGTCATACTGCTTCCGTTTTTTCCACAGCAGGTTACACGGTTGTAGCTCTTAGAATCGTAAAGCTTTATAAATGCAAGAACTTGCATCATGGCATGCTTCTGATGCTCCCACTGCTTCAAAGATTATACTGATACGTGTACTGAAGAAAGAAAAACATCAGACAACAAACTTAAATATAAAAATAGAGAGGTCAGCCAAAGCACGAAGCCGTGTCTTGACTGACCATAATTTAAGATTTTCTGGTGGTAGCTTTTGTGTTTCTCAACACAGGGGACTGTTTTCAGGGACTTCACTGTGTCAGTTTTCGTAATGAGTAAACTGTGTTCGTGTAAATGGAATTTTTCATCCCTATAGCACACAGTGATTCACCAAACAGTAGGCAGGGGGGTGTTTCCCGGTAATGATACACAGTGTGCCTTTTTGATGAGGATCCATCATCATGTTTTTGTGTCTCTGAACCAAATGACGAAAAGGTGCACTCGAAACATGATCTTAATGAAAAACAGCTCTGTTTTCCCTCTAGATGCCTCTTTGCTACATGCAGCATTTCATTATCAGAGACAGCAGACCTGTAGGGTGGCGCGCACACACGGATAGCCCCTGATATTAAACATTTGACTTCAAGGCAACATCCTCTCACCAAGAAGAACACAGCTGTGGCTCAAACTCACTTAATTGCATAAAATATATAGACATAAAAAATGACTGCTGGCTGCAGATTATCTATCATATGGAACATGTCGAAAAAGAGACTACAAAAGAAGACATATAGACATAACTAGAAAGAAGGTCTTGCAAATGATCTTATTAAACCAGTCATTTGTTATGTGCTATAAGCTGCATTTAGTGTTATGTGTGTTGAGTGTTATATTGAGGTACTGTTAAATATTTAAACATTGCTAACAGGGATCAGTATTTAGCCACAAAACAGTATACATTTCTAAGTGACGAGACATTATTTACAGATGTTTAACTGCACTAGAAACTGCGATGGATGGTATGACACCAGCATTTTGTCAAAATTAAGAAATACAGCCTATGTGTATCTAATCCATATCTGTACCATTGTTTCCAGTATAATGTGCAAGGATAGAGCGGCATGCGGGCGGGAGGGGGAGTGCACAATGCGGGAGTGGACAGGAGAGGTGATAAGCTGCAGTCCCGCAAACTAAAAACACGTATAAAATAAAATGTATAAATGATTAATTTATATCTATTGCATACGATTTGTGCTGGATATTTTATTTGGCCTTTTCCACATATCCTTGCTTCATGTTGAGTTGCTGTTGATGCCATGTCCAAACTATCACGGGGTAATACCCGAGTGCCCGAGTAAATTCTTTATATATATATATATATATATATATATATATATATATATATATATATATATATATATATATATATATATATTATAGCATACAGTAACACATAGCAATGACAGGCATGGTATTTTGAAATCAAAAGTAAAATTACTACCTGCTCTACGATGGAGCGACCTCAGTAGTGTGGATGCGGTGTGGCGACAAAAGATGAGATGTACAACAAACCACGGTAAGGTGTAAGTGCAAGAAGACTGTAACAACAAAAGAGAGCAAAACAACGAGCTCATTTGACCACCTAAAGCAGAAGCACTGAGTGCAAGGAGAGCTGCTGTAGGAAAGTAATAAAATAAGGTATACTCAGAGCGGACAGTGCGCATATTGAATACAGTCGACCTTTTTGCTGTTGATGCACACGTTTCTTCCACAAAGTATCTAAACCTTTTGACATCTCTTTGTAAAGTTTAATTGGCAGCATAGTTTTCATTTACAGTTTGACAGACATTGTCGCATGTATAATTTGGGACTTTGTTTTTCAGCGGTCTGTGTTATCTTGTGATAAGTAAAACCAACGCAAACAAATTAGTTTAAATGTGTAGACCTTTTCTGTGCTGGAAAAAAAAGAAGAAGAGTGTTTTCCCTCTTTGTTTGGTACATAGGGTTTGTTTACGGTATGTTAAGTCTCTTCCGCCACAGTTTGTCCAAGCGACCCCAGTTTGGTTTGAAATGTATTCATACAGACACGTTAGAGGCCAGAGTCACTGAAGTACTTCACTTCAGCGCAGAGACCTTAAGATGATTCCCCGAGCGTGCCTGTGCGGGGGAAAACATGAAATAATGATATGGAAAACATAATGGAAGTGAGCATATTCATGAGCTCGCCTAACAAAGCTTATCGTACGACTGATTGAGGTTATTGAGGGATTAAAAAAAATAAAAAATAAAAAATAGAGCGACAGATCTTCCTGCAACCAAAAGGCTCCTTGAGAAATGTTCAGTATTTTCAACAACAACTTCTTCTCTATTTTGTAGTGTTGGTGGCATTTCTAATCAGGTCTGCAGGCATCCCTGTAGAAGCTTTAAATACTTCAAAATGCTTTGTTCAGTGGAATAAACCCAACACAAGCTGGCAGCGTCTCTGTGATTGAAGTTTTATGTATTGTTATGTCATTGTAATTAAAAAAAAAAAGACTCAAATAAATAAGGACTTGTTTTGTTGCCATGCGTGTTGCTCTGCTCTTCATCCAGCTGCATTTTTCTTGTTACTTCCCATAATAAGGTTCACACGGAGACAGACTAATGGATCAACCAACAGACGGAGGAACAGAGTATGTCAACGAAGCAGCCACATGCACCTGCACTGCACCAAATGATCAAGGGTTTCTTCATATTACATTGAGAAAAACCAGGAAAGGAGGTAGGAGGTTCATAATTTAACAGAGGTATTTTAAAAGAAAAAAAAAAAAGAGTGAACGAATATGTTCCCCTGCCTGGCATGTGACTTTCTCAGCTATGACACCCAACGTGTTCTCTGCGAGGGACGCAGCCGAGTGTAAAGCTGTTTAATTGTTGTGACTATAAGCTATAGTTCTGGGCCCAGAATAGCAGATTTCCTTTAACGCCGATGTCAGCTGCCACAGAGGTGACAAGTTGTTGTTTGCTGAGTGCCAATGTGCAAATGTTCCATCCTCACCAAAATATTACATGATCTCATGATGATCCCGTGAGCTTAAGATCTTACCGTCTGACGCCGGCGTTTGCAAATGCAGTGGGAAAACACTTATTAAATGACAGTAATTTTAGAAAATAGTTATGTATGTGTTGGAACTTAACATTCATGCATTTCAGTGAGAACCATATGAGTCATGGTATGACGCCCTTTTGCCTGTGACTCAAAGATAATGACTGCAGGATTGCTTTCTGCTTCTTATTCAGCCACACTTCAAATTACATTTGAGTCTTAAGACTGTACTTGAATTTATTGTGACGCAATTAAAGCGTAACACATTCTAATCAATAATCTATACCCAATCTCCATCAGTTTTGTGTGCAAACATGGACCTTGAACAATGGAAATTAGTTTGTTTTTCTTTTCCGTTGTACAGGCTACTTCATGATCATCAGGTGACCCGTTCAAAAAACGCATCTTTCTCATTTACACTCAAGAACAGCTGTTAGCACGAGCATACACTCTGTGGAAAGACCAGGAATCCGTGCTGAAGTGAGGAGAAGAAGACGGGGATGTAGAGCCAGATCTAAGCGCCAGGAGTGTAAAAGATGGCACAAGCCATCGGTACCGTCTGTTATCGTGGGGAATGTAAGATCTCTCCCTTAATAAGATGGAGGAGCTAACGGCGCCAACCAGGCCACAGAGGCAGTATCAAGTGTGTGGCATCACAGAGACGTGGCTGAATGAACTCACTTTGGACTCGCTGGTAACTCTGGACAGCTTTCAACTTGGGAGAAAGACAGGAGAGCAAACGAGAGTGGACAGCTGGAGATAGACAGGACAGCAAGGAGAAAGCGGGGTGGGGTGGGGGGGGGTTCAGACCCCAGGACGGTGTCTGAACCAGGTCGCTGCAGGAAGGATGCAACCTTTCGGACACGGGGGAGCTCAATCTACCTGTTGAGCCACTGGGCCACACCCATTTAGAGTATTATTCTTATCTGTATATTCTGAGCCGCTATAACAAGCGAATATCTCAGTAATTATCAATAAAATCTATTTTGTCTCATCTTAAACTATTCCCTGAGTCTGTGTGGAAATTTTTGCACATTAGCCTCATCTGGACCGTCACCATAATTTGACATCATTGTCACTCTGAAATGCTACTTCAAATTTTGCCCTATTGATGAAGACAAAAGTAACATTTTCAAATGTCCTAAGATCACTTTGGGTCCTACTGCTCCCTTTGAAAATTCTGATTTGGCATAGAAATATTGCGTTGCATCCCTTTATGCTTCACAGCATCGTTTAAGACCCTTTAGTGACTGTCTGGTGCCACATTTATCTCAACTGTTGTTTGCTTTGTTGAGCATCCTGTTGAGATGAGGATCAACTTAATGATAATAATGTTGGGACCCAAGGTGTAGGTACGGCATTTTTTCTGTGCAAATTATGCTGGAATGCAAAATAGCTGCCTCTATTTGCATCTGTAATTTAGACACCTGACAGCTCCATGCAGCCCGTCATGTGGCTAAAATGCAGAGCAAGTGCTTCGATCAGGCTTGCATGTGGAAAACGAGGATGGGTAAACATAGTGTATCCTTACTACATGGCAATGTCATTTCACTGCTGAAGTGTGCTGACTTTTAACGTAAGACAACGGAGACTAAACACTAAACCGGATTGACACATCTTTCCACGGTTTTAGACTGAAGTTTAATGTAGCGGCAGTAACAGTGACAACACTCTTGAAATTTCCCCATTTTGGAATAAGGCATGTTTCTGCCCCGAGGACAGGAAAATGATTGCGCAGTCAACCATCATGTCTGTCCCTCATTTTCCTTTATTCTCATGCCGCTCCCTTTACCTCAAAACAACTTGATGCTTCATCATTGTGCTTTGTGCTTCATTACAAGGGACAAATATCGTACTCATCACGGTGGACTGTATGAAAGAGTAGGCTTTGTGTTTCCTCACTAACATATTCTTTCGGGTTTTATTCAGGAAGGTCTCCAGCAAAAGCCCATGCCTCAGTGTGTCACTTTTTTTTTCTAAATTTAAAAACGACCACTTCACTTGAACAGATCTCATGATTATTAAACGGTTTAATCTAACCCCCAGGTGAATACCGAACCTGGGAATGCGTATACGTACTGTACGAATAGGAACCCTGTGCATCGTATAAATTGAATGAATTTCAGAGCGTTGTAAATCTTGAATGTCTGCGGCCGTCCCTGATGCTGTACGTATTTTTGTTATGTGTGGCTCTTTCTTCTCTTTCTCTCTGTCTGCTGTACTCAGGTCACTCCAGCAACAGAGATGATTAAATAAAGATCATAAATTATACCTTGTAATATGTTTTTTTTTTTTTCATTTTATCATTCACTGCATATTGACTAAGAAGTAGCATTAGGCTTTTATTTAATTGAGTTTTTTCAGGGGATCACGTTGCCTGGCATGTTTTTATCTGATGATAGACATCTCTTTATGGGGAAATTATTACAAAATGAAAATGAGCTTTGAATATATCTCTGTGGAAAGATTACACCCGTGCTTCATTATTTAAATATATTTTTCACACAGTAACGTGAAAACATTTGGGGAAATGTTTTAACCGACCGTTCAATCCCTAAAGGAAATTTTACCGATATTTTAGCAGCTCTGTCTGCTATCTTTGTACGAGTGTAAATGTAGGACCACGCAGTCATGATAATCACACACTAAAACATCTGCCGGCCCTCCAAAGACTAAACAGTTCAAGGTTTGCGTAAACACTCCTCGAACAGTAGGTTCTGGCATTGTTTTGCTCTGTGTCAGAGATCTACAGAACAACAGAGCTCGCGGAGCAAAAAGCTCCTCACTCTCACACAGCGGGAGCTTTGTGTGTTGGCTGCAGTACAGAAAGGGCTGCATTATACCTAAGAGTCAGTGGGCAAAACGGCAGTGCACTCACTACATTCAGGCAGAGGTAATGCCTGCAGTTTTCTGCGCTGGCTTCATGCACATTAAATTTAGGGGGAAATTACAACAACTAATTTTTGTTGGTTAACTATATAATGGTCACTTACCGCTGGAATAGAATCTGCAGTGAAAACAACAATAACCGTCATATTTTGTTTTTCATGCATGCTGAACATCTGCGCAGGCACAATGGAGGCACGCATAATTATTTCATTCACATAGCTTCTTAATTCAATTTAGGCCCCGAAAAGAAATCGCGCGTTTGGACGGCGAGCAGCAAACAAAGAGAAGTCGTTTAAATTTTGCAGTGAGGGATGGCGGTGAACTCTTTGAGTCAAACGCACCACTTCAGTATCCAGGCTTTCTCCTTAATTGCTATCAGCTGCTGTTGACACTGAGGGGAGATTAAAGTTTCACTTTGTTACTGTCAGGGTAAGTGGAGCAGCAAATAGCTGAGCCTCCTGAATAGAAAACCAATTCCTGCATAATGATATAACAAAACAGATTCTCGCTGCTCTGGGAATGAACAACGCCGGGCTGAGCACAATGGGGACATTTGGCTGTGATCCAAACTGATGCAATATTAAGTTGCCGTACAGCATTTGAAACAAATTCATTATCTCAATTATTTTCTTGGACTTTCACAAAGGCAGTGCCTCGTTTCTTCTCCCCTCCCTGGTTTGCGTGTTTATTTTGATGCGCCGCACACGCATAATGGGCTTAAGTCAATGGCTGTTTGGGCGGCAAATGGTGCAGGGATGTTCGTGACAACTAATTTCCACGTCGATTAAACAGAAACTTATATGTTGACTAGTTGACTTGTTTAAAAGAGAATACTCAAACAGTCATGTAGCAAGTTTTAAAACTCCAGACTGCACACACACTCACACACACACATCCAGGCCACACAAGTTACTCTGTTAGGTATACCTTGCACACACATTTGACACATTTGTTTCAACACATTTAAATGCCACAAAATCTGTTGGGACTAATACTAACTGAAGTGGGAAAGACACGGAAAATATCTTTCTGCCGGACAACACCCGAATAACTGTGAGGAAAATGAAGACCCTGTTAATGCTATTAGACAACAATGGAGATGCCTTTCGTGCTTGCTTGAGATACTTGCTAGTTTTTGTCATATACTTGTTTCTGCAACTGGTCGGGTTAACTTTGTTATGTGAACAGCGAAAAGGAGACATGGCATCTGCAAGTTACAGAGGATAATGTTACAGCTTTCACGGATCAGGCAGGTCAATGCTATGTTAGCTAACTAAACATGGGCTGCGATGCGAGACTGACTGGTATTTTAAAATGTGATTGCTAGTTTCTCGATGTTTAATGTCATCGCAACCGTACTTTTCCTATCAGCGTCAGTTCCACCTGGATGGAGGCATCTCAAACAGATTTTTTTGTGTGAGGTGAAATCACTGCAGACTGCAGTAACAAAACGATCTGACTATAATTTAACTTCTAAAGTAGGACAAAGATGACATCTCTTAGAGCGAGCCTGGGTTTTAGGGGGAGGCTGTAGCCTGGCTGCAAACATCTTAGATGCAACAGTTAACCAGTGTTTCTGGTGTCGACTATCAGCATTGAATCGACTAAACTGTTAAAGTGGGTAATGCTGCCTAATTTCAGTGCAATCGGATAGAACCGTGCAGTGTGGCCAACCCCAAGAGACTGATGACAAAATCTCTGAGCATGCATTAGACCTTTTCATAATATTTCCATCATGATCCATCATATTTCCATCACTCTGATTTGACCTTTAATATTTTCACATCCGACCGAACCGAGAAAAAGGCAAAGCCAATAACATTGAGGCCATCTTGCTTTTGTCTTCCGCAGAGGCTGACATCATTCCTGCTTCAATCATGCAGATCACTCTGGGGAACCAAAGTCTCTCGGCTGCCTACTTCAGCTCTACTCAAGTGATGGGAGCTCTTCACTTCAAATAGGATTTGTGCACCAAGCTGTACCTGCGGGTGATGTGACTATTAAGGATAAGACAAGGTGAAGCGGTTGCCTCAAGATGTTTGTCCTGAAACCTGGAAACAAAAGAACATCCAGCACAGCAATGTCAGAGAGACTGCACAGATGTCTTTGTTTAGTTATTTCCACCATGAATGTACGCCAAACTAAGACCAATCCAAGTTACAAGTCAGAATAGACAAATTAATTTGATTTCTCCAGATTATTAGTGTGGGGGCCCAGAAGGTGCCCACACTATTGTTATTGTATACACTTCTTGTAATAGAAGAAGGCTGCAAAAGATGATAAATGTTTGAGCAACCCAGATAGTTAGTGTAAAATACTACCATCGCACTGAGGGTGTGTGGCTTCTTCTGTGTTTTCTGTTGAACAACTTTCCAGATATTGATTCTTGTGTCACACTTCTGCTCTGCATGCTGATATCAGCTCTCTTTATGTCTTTACTCACACTAGCCTGAAAACGTGTAAAAGCATATGTGTGTGTGTGTGTGTATATATATATCTCAACTCTAGGAATTTATAGAAAACATTTCTAAAAGGGAAATCTGCCTTGTGCTGAAAAAAAAAAGATGAACTTTTAAATGTTATTTAAACCTGTGGCAGAGCCCTTAACGAGCTGTTCAGTTCTTCCATCCTATGAAGGAGGAAGTCAATTAACCCTAACAATAATGACAGATAAATCAAGTTGTCCCAGTGCGGCAACATTTAATGTAGTTTATTGTTTCAGGCTGTAAGTGAATGTCCTTTCTGTTTATGGCAGTCGGTGATAAAGGATCGCTGCTACAGCATATATACTGCAGCTTAAAAACGTATCCCGTATACACAAGAAACTGATTGCAGGTACTTTGAGAACACGGCAGATTCAAATCGATTTTTGCTTGTAATCACTTTTAAAAGTTAAAGAATAAGTACAGGTATGGACAACCAGCAGGAAATTCTTTGATGTTTGCTTTAAGCCCGTTCTCCTTTCAAGTCGATGTGGAAAAAATGTTTTCTGACAAAGGATATATGGTCATCAATTGGGAGAGCTTTGAAATGGGTTCAGTCTGGATGCCTTATTTGTTTCTTTCATGGTTACCAAATGTATTTCATTGTGATCCAGGGTTTTGCAGAATCAATAGCAACGTTGGTGATGGGCTGGCTTTATGAAGATATAGCAAAAAAAAAAGAAAGAAAAAGATCAAGCTAATCAATTTTCAAAGCTGTAGCAGCATATGCAAAATATACAATGGTACTTGGTATCCCAGAGGGTTAATTATTCATTTTCCAATGTAATCCTCCAATAATCAGATAGACCTTTGTTGTCCCCCGTTCTTTGCTGTCGAACTGTCCAATAAAGGCAAAAAATGGCAAATAGAAGCAGTACCTCCACTTGAGAACAACGTATAGATATTTCTTCCAACATGTTAAAATCAATGACACTATAAAGAATGGACAGAGCCTGAGTGACATCACCCTTTGTTGTTGTTTTGAAGCCAAAAATATGCCCCGCTGGCCGCCGCCATGTTGCATGTACTGCTTCTTCCGTCTCCCGTCTAATCTCAATATCAGCAAAGACGTGCATCATCGGCGGACCTGAAACGGGTTGAATGACGGCCAAGTGTTCTAATAGGGCATCTGTAACAGCACCTACCTGTCAATCAAGCATTACAGTTTTTAGTACTTTTGCATTGGCTTCATTTCCCAGGTTGCAGCTTGGTTTAAATGCCATGCATTAAAAAAAAAAAAGTTCTTAAGTTTTTACCCAAATATCTTCAGATAAAAAATCCAACTTTACTACACCTTACTACTTGCCTCAGTAAAAACACTGAGGCATTTAAAGTTCAAACTCCGTCACAAGGCTTCTCTCAGGTCCCTTTGGATATCTAAAATGCTCCAAGGTTCTTTGAAGCACTTCTCATCTGTGCTAAACATAGCACCCCCCATCTGTTAAAGACCTTATGACAGAGTGTGTGAGGAATCGACTCACTGCTATCTGGGTCTCTATCTCTCTGCTCTCCTCTCTGTGTGCACCAAAGACGGCACCTCCGGTGACCCCTTTATTCAAGCTGCTGAAGTTTGTGTCCACCGATGGCACATAAGAGGGCTGTTTTAGAACTGCTGTTTACACAATCTCACCACAGTGCAGGCAGGGAATGATTTTCCCTGAGAATCTACAGCATCATCTCTATCCGTAATCAGCGGTGTGAACACAAGGAGCTGTTCGAATTTCCAGAGACAACAGCGTGAGAGTATCTACAATCTGACCACAGAGGATGTTACTCGGGCACCATTTCTGGCAGCTCAGTGTGTCACAGTCAGTCCTGGTCCAGTCCTACAGATTCATCATTGAAAGCATCCTCACACCATCCATCACAGTCTGATATGGCTCAGCCTCCCGCCGCTCCAAGGGAAGCGTGTCATTCAAGCCTCAGAGGGGGTTATGGAGTCCCGGCTGCACTGCGTCACACACACAGACACTCACCTGCACAATAACAGGGTAACGGAAAAAGGCGAGGAAGATTTGCGCTGACCCTGACAACTGGGACAGCCACCTGTTTGACCCGTTTGGTTGAAATTGCACACACAATGTAAGACACTCTTCTTTTCGAGAGTCGGAAAGAAGGGATTACTGACACGTCACACCTACGTTTACATTACAGCTCCTGGCTGGTGGTTCACACTGCATTCAGAATATTAATGATGAACGAAAGATGATGATTCCCAGCATTTAAACTCATAAAGCAGGCCATATGCACATGCATTCACTTGCAAGCAGCTGTCAACTCACAGGGGCTCTCTATTCTCTTTAAGTTAGCCAATTGAGTAGCTACTTTACATAACTAATGTTGAGGATCTCACAAAATGAGATTAACAATGTGGAAAATGATTTAGGTGCCAGGAGAAATGAAAATCAAAACAACAACAAAAAACCATTCCTGGAGTGATTTCATTTCAAATACTGCTTGCTGTTTCCTTTTAATCTTATGTGGCTTTTAATATTCTTATCCATCCAGTGTTTATCAAAGCGGGTAGACTAATTATTAGAAACAGCAGCACCATAACCGACAACCTCTAAAATGACCACACAGTTGGATGAACACCTGTCTGAAACAGTTCATACGTTTTATAACCCCCCATAAAATGTATAATTTATTGTAGGTTTGTCGCATTGAGCTGCATTAGTTTTCGCTACGTAATTACATAATAAACTGTGGACTGACTTCTTTCTTTATAGTTCTCTAAAAGGCAGTATGGTTTTAATTACAATGGTGTTAATGAAACAGTACAACCCTCTGATTAGAAATGCTGCTTAAGAAGCTATATGGAAGCGACTGCTAGGAATGCTTTCTATTAAATTCCACCAGGCATGGCTGCGATGTGTTCTGGGTGCGCCATGGACGTCGGAGCTAATTGCGGATGTTCTAGTCAATGTTTGTAGTCCCACCGGACATACCGGGCCGCATTTCGGAGGCAGCTCTCAGCTTTGCTCCACAGAGATTATGCAGCTGTTCCAAAGCAGCCGTGTCAATCTGACCAGATCAGTTCGAGTAGGCCCGAAGTCAGACACATAAATGACACCTCCGATCATAAAAACTACTACGTAGGCTACATACTTATGGTAAAACCACAAGAACAGTAGGGTTGAGAACAGACCAAAACCGTGTAATGGCCGCAATGTGACAGAGATGTGCTCGGTCTGGCCCTGGCATTGATGTTGAACTTTGAATACCACGTACTTCCAAAATCTTATTTTATATGGTTTGCCTTTTATTTTAGGTCTTAAGTCTGCGTAATTCATTTAAAATATATGGTAAATGTGAGTTTTATGAATTCAAAACGTATTCCAGCTGTCTAAAATACAAGACGTATCCTTAATGCTTGTACGTCCCATGTTTTTCATCAACCCAATTCAGCAACCTCATTTTGGATCCTTTTTAGATTTGTAAATGAGTAAAAAAGTGTGAATTTAGACATATAGTTTCCAAACAAAAACATATCATTGCTTCCATCCATTATCTGTAACCGCTTATCCTCATCAGAGTCACAGTGGGGCTGGAGGCTATCCGAGCCGACTTTGTGCGAGAAATGGGGTACACCCTGAAGATGTCACCGGTTCATCACAGGGCACATAGAGACAAATAACCCCGCACACTCACATTCACACCTACGGCCAATTCAGAGTCAGTGAATTAACCGCATGTCTGTGGGAGAAAGCCGGAGTACCCGGTTAGAATCCATGGAGACACAGGGGGGAACATGCAAACGCTATACATTCAGTGGTATTTAAACATTAGTCGTTCTTTTTTCATGGCAAACGCACGGACTAGTCCCAACAGTGGAAGCACAGGTGGAACTAATGACATTAACGATGCTATGCACCATTTAGCTGTCAGTGGAAGTCACTCCAGTGTGTCAGTGTGCACTGTACCAGGGCCCTGAAATTAGCCAAACTAAATGGGACACAGCCATTGTTAATGTTATTAATTACACCTGTGCTTGTCCCGGATGACAAGTCAAAATCCCCGCTGTGAAAAGGGCCTATAAAAGGTGAGCAGCCCACAGATTCGCCACTGAGATAAATTATAGCTACAATTAAAAAAGGTGATGTTAACATTTGTGCGGTGGCCAGCTCCTCTACCGGTCACGAGTCGACTCTCACAGTAGCCAGTACTTGATTTTATTTGCCAGAGTGAAAAACAGAGAGAGCACCCAGACAGGTTTGAATCACTTCCAGTATTTCTACTACAAATCAAAACAAATGTGAGCAGTCAGGGTACAGGCTTTACACCGACCACGTCCATGTGTCCTGTTCCACGCCATGCAGTACATGTGGGACACCTCTGCTGTGCATGGCTGATCATCTGTCACTAACACTGATGCAACCTCTAACACATCAACGCTCGCATGATGAAAAATAGCCACAAGCAGAAAAGATAACACCCTGCCCGGCACAGTAGAAGCTGAAGTTCACAATTCCACCGAGACATGCAACAACACGACAACCCACTATTTGAAACCATATGGCGGTACAAAACACACACACACACACACACACACACACACACACACACACATCCATCCAGCAGGCATGCAGCAGCACATCCACCAGGTAGCTAATGAGGAAGACATTTTAGGGATGATTTGATAAAAGATGAAACTAAAACTTAAAGATGAACAGTGGAAGAACAACTTTAAAGATAAAATCCCCAAGACAGAATTTAATCCACTCCTTCTTGGCTTCTAAAGAGACCCACCGACTTCTAACGAAATGTGAAAACGTGTAGTGTGATGACACTCCAAAACTTTCAAAGTGACTTGATGCATCCCAATAATTGGCAGTTATTAATCCTACTTATAAAAGAAAGAAGGGTGGGCAAACATGTCTGCGCCAGGTTTTTTTTCCCTTTGCAGTGTGTGCTTAAAACAACCCGAGATAAAACCAACAAAATGCTATTTAATAACGCAGGTGCCAACTGTTCTCGTAAAGACCCCGAGATATCAACGCCCGGCCATCATTGGGCTTAGAATGACAGGAAGAAGCAAGATGTTTGCCTTTGGCCTAAAATTGTATTTTCTCAAACTGGGGGGACGCCAAAGCTGTACAGAGTGTCACATTTACTGACCCTTAAAAAGACCGGTTGCTTGTATGTTATCCTTTAATCCGCCCGACTTTAAACGCGCAATCTTGAGTGAATCTGGAGCCTTATCAGAGCTGGCAGGTTATGTTCTGGGGTTATGTTCGCCTTTTGTGTGGGCTTATATCAGAACAGCTCCAGTGTTCATTTCAACTTGCAGCGATCCATCCAACAGACGGGAATAAAAATGGAAAGGGCTGCATTTGAGAGCTTGTTTAAAATTCTGTGTGATTTTCTGTTCTTTAACGTTAACACGGCGTGTTCCTGAACAAACAAACAAAGTAAATAAAGAGCATCAGCTTCCTTTGCTTCAAACATAAAGAGGGCAAAAAGTCATAGCATTGTACTCAGAGCGCCTCAGTTGCATGTAAAGTTTGAACACAAGCACTGACATATTCATTCACAGCACACAGAAGATTTTGTAATACTTTCGCACTCATTTTAAGTAAAAAATAAATGAGTGGTGGACGCTCACACGGAGAGCTTGCAATTATGAATGCCTTCACAGCAACATCAGTCTCACTCCTCTGTTGGTCAATAACCTATTATGGTCCTCCCGTAGAATAACTGGATATGCACGATTGCACATGAATCATTACTCCAGCCTCCAGTTTTTTTAAATGGTGGCTTTATTTGGACTTGATTGATTGATTTTAATAGCTGTCAGGCATTAAATAACAGCCAGGTAGGTTCAAAGCTAAAAACAAAGACCACATTTAAAGTTATAAGTAAAGTTTGTTCAATAAAACCTTGAGTTTTTTTTTTTTTTTCATTTACATCCATTAGTTTGTGGGACTGCCAAACATAAGTGGATTAACTGTCAAGTCTAGTTAAGTGTATAATTTCACAATGATCAATCTACAATTTCACGTACTTAAAGCTTGTAGTTTCTCCGGTTGTGTAAGAATACTCAGAAAAACTGACAAAACATTTCTAATCATCTACAGCAAACTTTTATGGTTTTAGGAAATTGAAAACAGTTTTCTAACATTTTATAAAGCAAACAATGAATCCATTAATTGGGGAAATTGTCAGTATAAATCTTTAATTAAAAAAAATGTTTGTTCCAGTCCCAGTGTTTACCATAATTGTTCTATTTCGTATTCAAGGCAAAGATACTGAATAGATGTTTACAAAAAAATAAAGCAGCTAACTGAACCCAATGTGCGAACCACACACGCTGCTCCACTCTTACACGAATGCGATGAAAATAAATCGTCTTAAATCATAAGAACAGGCTGTCATGATTCAGAATGAATCGTCATTATTAGGAACATGTTCTTCTTTCAAGTCATTATAGAAAAACACAATAACAATGGCCTTGTTAGAAATTCTGCTCTGTAACAAATTTAGGTGAAACTAAAGACACTAACATTTACATTACATCATGCTATGACGTGCACTTGTGCAAACTGGCAGTAGGATCGTATATCCACCAATGGTTTGATATTGGGACGATTCTAAGTAACTTACTATCACAACTATATACAGTATATTAATAATCTCCAGAAACATATTGCGCATTTAGAGGTGTTCCTTGTAGAGTGGCAGGTCCACCCACTGAGGCCTGTTAAACAGCCCAAGTAACGAATTAAATCTTTAATTACAAACTAGTCTGCCGTCTCTTTTCCATGAACCTGACACAACACATCTACCTGCACTCCATAAAAGGAGTTAATGTTATGGATATGATTTGGATAGGTAATAATGTTGAACGTAACATGATGTTGTGTATATATACAGTATATACAGAACAGACACAGAAATGATTTGCCAGCCATGAACAGCTTTTTAAAAGTCTGTTATTTCCTCTGGCTCACCTCTGGCATCCCATTACAGCTTGAAATGTATCATGTTTTATAATTTAGGATTTAGGCTTTTTTCTTGGCATCATTTTCTGTATTTTCATGTATTTTATTGTGTGAAAAGACACACTCTTACCTCGCCTGCCAAACTGGAATATCCCAAACACAAGATGTTTTTTTCTTTCACGCTAAGATTAAGCCGTCCATACAAGCATGTTACCAGCAGTACTGTGATATAGCATTTCCCAGTGATCAGATTGCATAGAAACGATCACCCAACCCTACCATGGGACTAAAAAAGTGTCTCGTTTCCAAACAGAAAGAACAGCTTAAGTGTTTCCTGTTTTAAATTCAATCACATTAAAAAAAAAAACAGAGGGGCAGATTGCTGCCACTTCTACACCTCCACCCCCACTTTTAAGTATGGTCTTCTGAAAAACTGTCCATCACGAATTCATCACTGAATGTATTACAAAGTAATTAATTCAGCAAAACAACATTGCCCAGTATTCCCCTCAAATGTGAGTATCACTTTGTGCAGGCAGGTGCAGACAAAGCCTCAAAGTATAAAAGGCTGCTTTCTTTTTCTTTTCACGGGATGGGTGGATGCTAGCTGTTAATAGTGAATAAATTGGGAGTGCAATAATAAAAAATTCTTCCCATGATTATCATTAGTATGCAGGGTGCTGACGGCAGCAGCTCTGTATTTGTTAACAATATCCACACAGCCTGTAGAGTGAAGGGAAAATGCAGTAAAAAGACTTCTTTAAAAAACAAGAAATAATGGAGGGATACTTGCAAGCTCTGTCTCTGATGCAGTTATAAAATCAGGCTCATGACCAGCTTGTCTTGGTTGTGATCAGGAGCAGACAGGGGAGGTAAGAGTAGTGTCGCTTGTGTCTTTTCACACAGTAAAACACATAAAAATACAGACAATGATGCCAAGAAGAGCCTAAATCCTGGACAATGTGAACCTCTTGTTGACCAAGCAAAAAAAAAAAAAACGAAACTATAATACATTTCAAGCTGTAATTGACAGCAAGATGTATTTTATGTGTGTGTGTATATATATATATACATATACACATACATACACACATATGTAGAATAAGTAAAAGACTGTATAGCCCTAACTGAGCTGTCAAACCTAAAGCTGATTATCTTCATTAAGTGGCCAGATGACAGTTACCGCCAGACCAATTATCCATACCACATATCTGTCATCCTCCTAGAGGACCTGTCTGCAAACCGCAAGAGACATAACTCCCACATTGTAATTCATAAACTTGTTTAGTCCCATTTTCAGCCTAAAGATGAGCCTTCACTGCCAGCTCAGGATACCGTGCAAAGTCTTCTTTACTCACTTTGCCGCTGTTGTTTTCCTTTTGTTGTTTAATGAATAAATGACTCAATTATTGATGATCGCAGAGCTCCTTAATTATTAAAATGTGCCTGTAGTTGAAAGCAGTGCTGGGGTTAATGCGGGTGATATAGAGGATTTGTTAAAAAAAAAAAAAAAGAAAAAAAACTGCTTAATTGTGATCAGTGCTGAGTGTGCTTTGTTCAAGTTCATGGTGTCACAAGGTGGAAAACTGCAGAAAAAGAAAAGCAAAAATACAGAAAGTGTATTTGTTCAAAATATTCTGAGCCTAAAGGCTTGCTTATTTTTTAATTCAAGGATAAATGGACAGATATTGATTTGGTGGTGATAGATTTCCTTTGAGGGTGGAACAAGCTGTAAACACATCAACGTATTATCACCTTATGAAGGTGATCTGGGCGACATCTTGGGCATCCTGGGCAAACAGTTGCCTATTCACACATCCAGCAGACGCAAAGACGCTACTGCATTTATTTGGTGTCGTGTTTCTGTCAACCTGACAAATTAAAGTCCAATATTCATTCTCCTTTCAGCTCTGTTTTGCTCTCCACTAACTCCTGGGGGAAATATCTGGCTCTAACGGTGCTAAATGCTTCACTATGTTCACCAGTTGGTCGATAATCTTGTCGGTTTACCATTTGGTATTCTGCTGTGGATTCATGATAATCTTTTGGTTTAAAAAACATCTGCATGCTTTGTTGTGGGCCAGAAAACCAAAACGATGAGCTGAAAGAGGCTAAAACACTCTCCTTTCTATGACCCATAAAAATATTATTCATCAGAGCAGCAACATTATGAAGTACAATGTTTATGTGTGCACAGGACAGGATTTATCACTATATTTCTGGCCCATGTTAGCTTGTAGTGTCACAGTATTTTTAGCTAATGCAGGCAGGTGCTGTGTGCCTTTGCTAAATTGCATTTTGGCAGCATTAGAGCCAACAGGCAGCTTCTCAATTATCGCCTAGTTTCCCTAACAAACCTGCCTGTGTGGCACCGCAGCGTATTGTTTTTCCCTAAACCTAGCTAAAAAAAGCATTTTCAACAAAATAGTCTTTCGTTCTTTATAATATTAGATTTTTTCACTCCAGTCTAACAGGATCAAAGCATATATGACAGGTAATGAATGTAGCCACTGAAGCAACAATGCATAGTCTCTTCTGACGCTTTCAGGAGCAGTTGCACAACAAGGCAGATGGAGAGACAATATTTCAGAGAGTGCAGAACACCAGCGAGCATCAGCAACAATAGAAAACAGCTGCCTTTGAATGGTGGATCAGGATGTTGGATTTATCATGCTCTCAACATGACCTCTTTCGACTTGAAATACACAAGTCCTTTGATTGCTTCAGCCTCCCTGACATGAGCTTTCAATCAGAGCCTTTGAGAGCAATTCCCTGGCCAGGCTTTGTCATCTATATTTCCACAATTGTTTGGAGTCCTGATTTTGAGGAGCACTCAGGGACCGATCAGTTTTACCTCCCCTGACCTCCTGTCTGGTCTCCAGAGATGAAGAGATATAAAGTCTGTGTCAAATACTGAATGTACACTCAATTATTTACGCGACTGTTGATACTATACAAACTCCTTTGGAGTATAGAGACAGAATCAAATCAAAGATCATTAAATTCTAAATATATCCTCAAAGAATTATTGAATGGTTTCCAGAGAATATCAGATAGTATTTTGGCCTGAAATACCTTATTGTGATAGTTAAATTCTCTCATCTAGAGTACTAGTTCTTTGCTCTTTGGTCATTCGGGATGAAGCACAGTTACTCGTTTTTAGTTCGTCTGATGTCTCAGTTAAAAACTTGATAATGTGTTTTCAGTAACTGATTAAGTTCTTTGTGTGCATGTGCAGAGAGAGAGGGGATGGGGTAAAAGAAAACAATGAAAAACTGCAATAAAAAAGAAATGGGAAGAAGCATGAAGTCAGCAGAGGCATGTTTAAGGTAGATAAGGTGAAACCAATTGACGGTTCCTGCTCTTTCCCAGTGGCAACAGACATTTTATTGGCAAGTCAGTATGATAGTCTCCCCGGCCCCAAGAATAAGCCAGAGAATTGCAACAGCTGGAGAAAATGCTATTGGTCACAGCGAGTCATTGAAAATGGAAGTCTCAGAGCTGTGAGCTTCTCCCATGAAATCCTACTTTTCCTCTTTAGAAAGGTGGGGCGTATTTCTAATGAGATCCCTCTATCACGCTTCAAGTCAGATTTCAGTAAGTAATTAGCACATTCAGTATGACATGCAGCCTCCGCGTCAGTCCTGCGTGCACAAACCTGTCAAGATGTGTGAGTTCGCAACCCTCCCTGTTTTTCTTTGCGGGTGTCAATGTGTCGATTTTTTGATTTATTTCGTTTTTTTACGTCCACTCATGACCTGTGAGAGTAAAGCTCGAAACTAAATACTGCACACAGCATGCCTTCCACTTCAGTGGATGTCAGAGACCTCACACCATGCAGGGAAACATCTAATCACACATGTATTAGGGCCTATAACAGATAGTTTAGTGAAAGGTGGTTGAGGAAATGTGTCACGGCAACCCTCAAATAAGCCCGGGGACGGTGCCCCTGGACACTCCATTCCTGGCATGTGCTCCTTGATCAGTGGGCTTTGGCAGCCTGGCACATGGTGGGAGGGATTGGCAGTTCACAGCTTGCTTTCAGGACTGGTTGGATAAATGATTAAAACAGCATGATGGGCAGCTTTATAACACAGACAGGGTCACAGAGGGCTGGCAAGTCACTCCCTGACAGGAAGAAGAAGAAGGCTGGAAAAAAAGACTCCACTCGCAGGGCTACCCACGGGTAATTAGATCTGACGGGCAGTAGAAAGCGAGTTAAAATGTAATCTACTATAATAATCATAGTGTTAAGATGACTATTGGATCTGACATTGGATTTAGCCATGACTGCAAAGTATGAATGAAGGTGACAACAGAAGTCACTCCAGAAGGTGAGCGATAGCAAGGCCTGCAAGTAACAATTGCTGTATTTGTATCATCAATGTGCGCTTCAAGACAACTGACACCTCAGCTCCATGTGTTATTTTAGTGTCTTTCAGCTCTTTATTTTGATTGTCCAGCCTACAGAGTTACAGTTTTGGTTAGGGATGTCCCGATCGTTTTTTCCCGCTGAATTCGATTGCTGGTCATTTTCGAGAAAGAAACTCGTTTTTTGTTTTGATATAGCAGCCAGTATGATAATATCAAACTACCTGGAATACCTTGAAAATAGACACATTTTATCCTCAGAAACCAAACGAGCCGCATGATGCAGTCTTTTATTTTGAGCAACACAATCTGTTCCGCATCAAAGTGTAGACGGACAAAGTTGGCAACTAGCCTTTGAACATACTAGACCATTTAGTATCTTAAGAGTCAGAAATTGAACTCAGGAGTTAGTGAAGACCAAGAACTAAGCCACAGTCTGCTTAACAACAACTAACATATTGCTTGTTCCAATGTGAATTGATAAATAAATGTAGCATTATGTCTCTAAAATATCCAAAAGGTTTGTCTTGTCTGATAAGCAGGCCAATTCATCGTATTTGAGAGGCTGGAACCAATTTCTAAACTTGATGAATCCCATCAATGATTACTCGATTATCAAAATTGTTCCAGTTGATTGACTAATCGATTTGTTCCAACTCTCTTTTCAAATGATTAATAAAATGCATTAGAGTTGACCCATTAGACCTTTTCTCACCTGCGTAATTAAAAAGATGCTTCCAACGCTCTGTTGCTATGCTGTGCAACTGATTAATACAACCTAATTATGCAGACTGCCTCTCCCACTCATCGGGCTGTCTATGACCCTCCCCCTGACATTGTCTTTCACTCGTGCTGACCCTGCCCCCAGTCGCGCTGTCTCTCCTCTCTCTACCATGGCGAAGGCGAAGGGGAGAGCTCTGCGATGGTTGTCAGCTGTAACAGAAAGAAATACATCCTAACCCTGAGACAGAGCGCAGTTTATCCTCATATTTAATTTCATATCCTAAATCAGCTCCGGGTTCGTTCATTAATATTGAGCGCTGTTCCTGCCAGGAACTTATGATTTTCATAAGCTCATTAGTGACTGCACCACAGATCATCAGGGTCGGGGTGAGCAATTATTATGCTACAAGTGAAGAAGCCAGCTTATGAAAAATATGTTAATCAATAATGGCTGTAAGCAAACTGGTTAAAACTCCAAAAGTCTAATAATGTACCAAATTTAGTTACGTTTAACCAAATGAATTAAATCAGGATAGAGAATATGGTCTAAGCCCACCCCTGATTTCCCAACGTTTAGCGTTACTAGAGGAATAATTATCGAAATGAGCTCTGTACAGAGTGGCCATGAAGTCCAAATTAAGGCCAGCGAGGGCATTTCTGTTCTTCTTGCATTAGATAACATGACCCAGAGAAGGATTTAAATTGGGCACAACAGCAACGACAAGGAGCACCATGGGAGGATTTCCCCTGGTTGGCCTGTCTGAAAGATTAGTGTAGGTGGTCAGGGAGACACTAAAGGTCCTTGTGGAAGTGAAACCCGATTAGTGGGTAAACAATGTCATTGGTGATGATAAGTAGGCCCCCTTCATGGCATCACTAACGAATTCAGAACAGTTTGTTGAAGGCTAGAGTGTTTCTAAGGATAAGGTGCTCCTATGAATTTGTTATTTTGGTATTTAATTTTTAATTCAATGTGTGCGTGTATCTTTGAATATATTACGGTAAAATGGCACGATAGAGCATTGCAATGTTATTTTTGCTTCTGCTTTCTCTTCTTTTTTTAAAATATGGAAGCTCACTGGGGAGAGCATGTTGCTCGTATTCCCTTCATCAGCTGCTGATCTTTTCTCTTCTTGTGTACGAGAACACATTAACTTTTCATGAGGATGAATTCAAGAGCAAAAAGCATGCAGTGCGTGAACTATAGCGTTTTTGTTTTTTTTTTAACTATAAAAACCCAAATGTCAGATAACGATTTTGTCACAAAGGTTGGATGGTAAAGAAGTTCTCTTCCGTTTTTCCCCGCACAGCGATGCATCTTTATTTGTTTTGGAAATTACTCTGTGGTCACAGTCACTCCCAAAATTCAGTTCATTTGGTTTTGATCAGAGAAGACAAATTAACATTGATACCTTTTAGTTCTGCTCTGGTTTGTATTCTCACTAGCTTCTTACAAACAAATGAATTCTGATGAATTCCCTGCACTCGCATGGATCAGCAGAGGTGTTTGAACTCGTGCTAACGTCACAAATCTGCTATCATAAAATCCTGCGCTTGGTCTGTATTGGTTTGTTCATAGCACAAACAAACCGGACTCTTCCATTTTTCAATTCAATTTTATTTCTATATTGCCAAATGATAACATGTTATCTCATGATGCTTTCCATATAGAGCAGATCTAATATTACCATCCCATGTTTCTGTCTGTCCGTCACACTATGTGAGATCCAACAAATTATTTTCAAATCAATTTTTCGTTGTTCACTGTATTGCATAATGGCAGCTGAAGAATGACGGGAGAGAGAAGGGGATGACACGCAGCGAATGGCCACATGTGGGAATCAGCCCGGGGCTGCTGCAGCAAGCACGGAGCCTTTGTACATGAGGCGCACACTCCACCAGGTGAGCTACCGGGGAGCCCCGAAATTTATGTTATTTCTTTGTAACACAAGAAGTAGTAAGTCCAATCAATCATGCATAACTATAAATAGTCCAAGCTATGCACATGCTTACTCCTCTTGTGCTTTTTTTCCCTTTGGTCTAGACTAAAGGCACCAAACCCGACGTGCTTCTCATCATGTTTTTGATACTGCTCTGGTATCATCGAAGTGTATACGTCACTGTGTGGCTTATGTGATATAATACAGATGACTCACTCTGACATAAGATCCACAAACGCTAGATCTTTTCGTCAAAAGACTTCAGAAGCATGTGTACGTGCTGTGTATATTTTTATATACTACATACACTGAGACTAAGCTCAGCAGCAGGACCAGCTCAAGGAGGATATTTAATACCAGCCATGCAGCCCCATAAAATGGTTGTTCCTGTGTACTGTAGTTACTAATCTCATTATAGTTCATTCAGCCCTTTGGTTCATATAGCTACACCCACCAGCTCCAGTTGGGTATCTCAAGAGATTTGGGCTGAGAGAATTAGAGAGGGGCACTTAGCTCTGCTTACTCACTCTCCTCCCTTCACTGTCAAATACCAGTTCTTTAGAAACACACTGTGGAAAGATGAGATGACATAATGTGAAGACCATGAGAGTGAAGGGCTCTCTCTGATTCTCATCTGTCAGATTCTATAAAAGCATCACTGTTTGATAATTATTTTAGACAGAAGCTCCTCAAGTAAGACAAAAAAAAAGCACAAAACTAGCTTTGATTTTATGGTTGGTGAGATAATGTTGATGTGTACTGCCGGGATCGTAAAAGAGTCCGCTCGGTTACGTGTCCTGTGCCATAACAATTCACAACGCGCATTTTTCACTCGACTGCGGGTCTCCGAGTATGGCCATGTCCTGCTTTTTCAGGCCTGCTAGTGCTTTGACAGTAGTAGCTGCAGGGCAGAACCATTGATCTGAGGCCTGAATGTTTGAAATGGAAAAGATCAATCAAAAGCAAAAGGGTTATCAGATTGTATGAAATCTAATAATATAACTTGCACAAGGAGAGCTCTCTCCATCAGTGTAACCATCGATCCCTTTCCTCAACTTGCTGTTTCAATTAGACACCTCTTATCAATGGCCTGCCCATACCAGCCTAAATAGATCAGTATCTTTTATGTGCCATCCAATAATACAAATATGTCCAATTTTGTGAGCAGGGCCACCTGGGATGTAAATCTTTGTACGATATTGCAGCCCGTGTGTCAAATTGTGGTACAAACAGTTGGCCCGACAGGGTACAGCAAACATTAACATTGGCAAGTGAGAATTTCCATTTTGTTGCGTTGTCCCCTGCTGTAACAGCAAAGATTTCTTCTGTTATTCTCAGAGTGATGGGGAGCCTCACAGATTTTGACAGTTACAACGAAGGGCTCAGGTTGCAAGAAGATTTATTTCCGGTGGAGGAATTTGTCTTTTTATGTTATTTGGGTCTTCTTAGCATAGGCATCCATTTGTTACCGAGTAGACATTTTGAAAGCAATGGTCCCTGAAGATGGTGTAATGACATCATCTCTTCTCCGACATAACAAAAAGGTCCACACTTTACCGAGCAATACATCCAGACGGGATGGGAACGCGTCTTGCCACAGATACCTCAGTCATTTTGTCTCCATTGAATTTTTGATGCTTCTCCAAAAGTGTTTATTTGCCTTTTCGAAATATGCCATAATAGCGTGGGAATTCATAGTTGTGCAGCAGATACCCGCCATTTAATGTAACCTTCTTTTCCTTTCATGGAACAGGGATGAGTCACCAAAAAGGGCAGCTCAAATTTCATTACCCAAGAAGGCTTTGGGCATGAGCTAAAAGTGAAAGCATGGCAACATCCAAACAAAATGAGTCCAAAAATAATTACGTTGACTTGGACACCAAAAAAAAAATTGAAAATGAGTTACTTCTGTAAAAAAGGGAAAAAATAATATCCATGATGCTTTTGCCAGCTGATTAAAGACACATGCCCCAAGCTATTTTTTTGTTCTCCCTTTGGTAAAACATGCATTTGCTGACATTTGGTAGAAATGTAAATTTGCAATTTGACTCCGCTAACAACAATAACACTTCATATTTTCTCTGTCTCCCTTTCAACATTTTAAGTTAATTTTGCCCTTCTCACCTCACTAACTTCCTATTGTTCCCCTGATTCTATAAAAGGCAGTCGAGAATATCTGTCTTGTTTCATTTATTTCATTTTCATGGATAATGTCTGGCACGGTGCCTCCCAATCGGCTTTCCTCACCTCCTGTATCTACTGCCTGTATTATTGTAGGACCAAACATGTAACATGAAGTTATCAGCTCGGCGCGCTTTGGTTAAAATAGACCATGACTATCAGTGTTAGAAGGGATATGGGCTCAACATCGGCCCGTTAGCTCGTCGTGTCTTTTGTGTGGGCACGACACTGGCTTATCAGTCCCCCCCATGCTGTGACACCCCTGTGATAACTGTGACCGCAAAACAGCATTACAGGAAGACATTACAAGAATTAATTTATTGCCTTGTTTCATACTTAAATCGCTCAATTTGATTTAGAGGACCTTGTTTTGGAGAATCGGGGTAAAGGTTCAGGGCTGAAAGGTCGTATTTCATAAAGCTCTAAAGAGATGCAATTATCGTTTTAATCGGCTGAGGTTCACTGAGGGAATACAAAGCAACATGTGCCACTTGGAATGAGGGAATTATAGCGGAACCCATCTTCATAGTCTGTTACTGACAGTTGATCAAACACTGTTTCCGTTTAATGATTTGCTCTATTCTCCTTCTGTAGCCATTAAATTATCTCAGGGCTACATGGGTAGCCATGTTCAAAAAAAAAAAAAAAAAAGAAGAATTCTTTGAGTGGGCTTCATTGGTCTTTTGTCTGATGTTGATTTCAAAGACACCAGGGGAAGATGCAGTCTAAAAATCCCCGATTTAACATGTAACTAGAACACGAGGCAGCTCTTCTTTAACATTTTCGGGGTTGCTTGTACTAGTTGGAGAGTTGCAGCAGCGAAAATACCTCTGAGGTTTCGTGACACAACAGTCTGCGCCTAAGGGACTCTGACCAGCCTCGCTAAGTCTGTAATATACATATAAGCACGTAACACACCCACACATTGGTTCAGATACTCCTCTTCCCTGCTGTAACGCTGACATATCAGACCATTGTTTGTCACTGTCATATTTTCCAAGCCTCAGCTTAAGGGAGCATCCATGTGCAGTCGCCACTCATGCATTTTTCATGAATACCCACTGGAGTTCCTTTGAAAGACTACGTTCTATAGTTGCCATCAGAGTTTGGTTTTCTGCTCCTATGATATGCGGTAGAGGGGAGAAAATTACATTGCCCCCCTGATAAAAGCCACAGAAGATGAATACGCCTGACAGAAGTGGAACCTTTCAAAGTAGGGCAGATTAATTAGAATAACTGTGACGGAGTCTTCTAACTTATCAGAAATAGGGACGAAAATCATTGTAGGTTCATCGTCTTTTTAAATATAATCGCTCTTCTTCTCTTAGTGGTGTATTTCAGATAATACCCCTGCTGACACACCAGACTTTTATTATTTCGCAGCAGAAGCTATGGTTCAACAAACGCTATCAATCGCTGTAATACGGAGGTCTGGAACAGACACCCGCTTCACCGCCCGGCCCCTCAGAGACTGCTGAGCTGAATGGGACACAGTCAGCAGAAGAAAGTGAGGATAACAGAATGGGAGTGAGCCCATTCATCCACCGAAAGCCCGATCAACTACAAGATGAAAAATACTATGAAGTAGAAAAGGCGGGTCGATTTGAATGGAAAGGGAAACTGACAAAACACATTTCCAGATAAAGACAACAAAAAGGTGGACGTTGAAGCCGCATGAATGAGGAAGAAAGATGGACGCGACGGTGGAGGAGAAGAGGAATTTTCCAAATTCGAAGTCTTCATCCTTTAACTCCCACAGGTTCAGATACACGCTGTAAGGAGGAGATGCTTAATTAACTTCATCTTGTTCACCTCTGAGCTCAATTTTTAAAAAATGAGCTCGCCCTGCGAAACATCAGAAATACAATTATATGCTACACTTATTCCTGACAATTCAATTATCATCAAACATTAAAAAAAAAAGTCTTAATTTCACACACATAACATTTTCAACAGCTCTGTCGGTTAAATGCTAAAAGCCAAATTAGGATCTTAAGAGTCATACCCGTCAGCAAAACATTTGAAAAAAAGTTTTGCCCTGACTTGAAGGCCTGACTCACTCACAGCAGGCAAGCTTTGAGGCCTGTGAGGGACAGATAGCATTCCCACCACAGATCATTTTCACAAATGTCAGAGGTAGCCAATGTTCGCAGCAACTAAAGGAAAATCTCTTTCCTCTGCATCGCATCACACTAAGATTCGATTTACTGTTGCATGTATCTGCAAGAAAGTGATAAACACGTCTCCTACCAGCTATTCGGGGGGTTGCCGTTGTCCTTATGATGGGAAATTTAAGAGGAATACGGAGGATGAGCAAACGGCCCGCAGCACATAAAACCGGGTTTTTAGACTCGGCGAAGCTCCGTCGCGCTGACCAGTTGTCGTTTGTGTTTTATGCTGACTCTGAATTATTTTACTTCACAGAAAAGTTTGCATTGCTTCTTTTTTTTTTTTTTTTAGGGGCTCACTTTTCTGCATTTTGTGATATAAAACATGGCTATCACCTGTTGTGGCACTATCAATAAAATGTTTATGGCAGCATATTTCATTTTCATTTACATTAGATGATTATGCCGCAGATTGTTGCTGGGAATGTGTGACTACAGCTGATTAAAATGACATTAGTACAGAGATAAAAATAAAAACGGTTAATATTTTATGTCATGTTAAATGTTAATGTTTCATCTCATCAGCAGAATACACCGTTCACGTTTTATTGTTGAGATGTCTGCATTTATACGACCTAAACAATTATTTGTATCTTGATTAATTGCTATTGAGAAATTGAAGCACTGACCTGTTTGTAATAAGTATAAAAACAAATAACTATAAATAGTCCAATTATCTATTAGTTCTTTCTGAATTTTGACTGAACCTTTGCTTGAAAGGCAGCACACACACACACACACACTCACATCAGTTTTTGGGAAATGAGCCCAGACCACGTTTCAGGCACATTATTTGAGCACTACATCCTTCCACCACTAATTGGATTGTTACAAATGCACAAACCGAACACCACTTCATCCGTTTGTCCTGAAAAGATAAAGCACTGTTACATACCAAAAAACAAGTGTGTACTGTATGTCCAGCAAATTTTACAAACTTCATCCACCTGTCTGTGGCACTCGCATGTTGATTCCTACCAAAGTTAAATCTTGAAAAACAGGTCCCAAAAATATAATACATAAGAAATAATGTCACCCAGAGCAAAGGGACCGTTATGACAGAGAGAAGTAAGATAAATCAGGCTACGCAGACAATGACTTATTTATTAAGGAGGTAAAACACCTTTATTGAATGCCAGATTGAGGTACCAACAAAGTGATCATGGTTAAATAACACACGTTTTTGCAGTTAAAATTCTCCACAATCTCCTTGATGAGTCGGATATATTAGTGTTTCTCCGTCCGCTAGCCTGCATCACTGAGATGAGTTTAAAAAAAAAAAGGAGCATCTTGCTCCTCAGCATCCTTTGGTTTGCTTCACGAATAGGCCAATTATTTCGATTACTTATTTAGCATTAGTGAGGCCAGTGCTTTGTTTTCTCTTGTCCCGACAGGTCTACTTCTGCATTCTTCTGATGAGAAGAATGCAGAGTTAGAGGCTGCATGTGTGAGATGGGAGATCGTTGAGGCGGTAAATGGCACTTAAGATGTTTATCATTTCACAAATGGTCTTGTCACTTGGGTCTATCTGCTCCCATAGAGTTCAAGGGTAAGAGTGATATTTTTATTCATAAAGATAATAATGTCAGCACTTTATAATTGCCTGTTTATATGCAGGTCCAAGTCAACACTCAAGGCTCCCAAACGGTTTAGACTTAATGTGGTTATTTCTCTAAATTTCTCTGCTAATGGATCGCACTGTAGTAAGTAAATACTGAGGATACATGGTCTAGTATTTGCACTTATGATTGCATAAACATATTTCAATAAATTACAAGATAACTTGGGTTCATTACAAATGTTAATGGTAGCAATATTTTTTTTTTTAACTTTTAGTTTTTAATGGTTATGATAACATTCTCTTCAGGATAATTGCTGAGATCTGGGAACGTGGCAATTTCACTGCCTGAGCAAGAAATATGATTACGACTTTTAACCCAACATTTTCTCTGGTCAATAAAAAAAAAGGAAAAAATATTAGCATCTTTCTGTAGTTTTATGAAAAAAACAGCAGTGAAATACCTCTTTAAACATGTAACCATGACTACAACTACATAGCATATTTACACATGTAGAAGCAGATTTAGAAGCACATAAATCAGGAAAATGATCCAGTCTGAGCAAGCAAACAAAGTCTGGTCCGCTTCTGAAACGCTCGAGGTAGGCTTTGAAGTTGCGTGCAGGACGAACAAAAACAGCGTCGCACTCGCGACGTGACAGGTCCACTGGGGTTTGTTTTTTTTTTTGTTTCTCAAATCTCAGTCATACGAGAAAAAAAACAACTCAAAAGTCAGCAATATTATCAGTCTCAGCTGACAAACAGAAAAGTGAAGTTGAAAAATGAATGCTTCCAACATTGTACTTTTTTAAAAAAAATTAAAAAAAAAAGAAAGTTATCCTGTTTCATAACACCATTTGTCAAGGGAAAAACTTGACGTGCCGTCGAGCTGACACTAAAATCAGCAACTGCTTGCTCACTGTTGGAACAAATTTAACAAGCAGCCAACATCATCAAGCAATTTTTAATTAATTATTATATTAATTAAAACACATTTGAGATACCAGTCTTATCCAAAGGGTAATGGCTATAAGGGGAGGTAGGGAGAGAGGGAGTGGATGAGTTTGGGGATTTTTGAACAAACACACTTCAGAATTAACCGCTTCGCTAAAATGAATACAGATAGCGTCATGAAAATGCAGATATAAAAACCAGACAGCAAGATGTATCATCTCTGTAGACCTGCCCTAGTTGTTCCTGTCCTGTAATCCTTTCATTCCTCACATGTTTCTCAGCTCGGGCTTGGTTCACAGCCATACACTTGCACTACACAGAGGCCTACATCCACTCATCACCATCTTATATTTAGCTGACATACAAGTTTTGTTTTTTTTTCCAAGTTGTGAACTATTGCACACCTTGTTGCGTCATCCTGCAGCACTGTGCCAGCTTGCTGTGGTGTACTGTCAGTCGCTTTTTATGCAGAGTATGCGTGTGTTTAACGGCGCACTCAAACTGGGAAACTAAGACACCTTTGATACACAAGTATTCACACCTGTCAATTAACACCTGGGAGAGACGGATGCAAGCTTCACTTAGGCAGGAAGAGTTCATAATTCTGTTTCGTTATCTCATTTAAATTCAGAGTTTTAGGACATTTAGGACAAGTTGACTTTATGACAGCTTGAGCTTAATTTGTTCAGTTTCGGACTTCATTCCTGTTTGTAATAATAACATGCACTCAACAAGATAATCCCATCCATAACATTTCTAAGAAGACGCCATGGCTGTGTTTTAACTTTCTTTTATGCTTGTATACAAACTGTAGGAATGTTGCTGCACTCCTGCATCTCAGCAATTAGACTGGTGAGTATAATGTCATCATAACTCAGTTGAAATAAACTGGGAACTGTCCTTTCAAGGGGCAGCAATTATTGTGGGACTTGCAAAAGATAGATGAAAAGATGTCTGGCCTAAATTAAAGCAACAGAAGCAATCGGTCTGACTTCTAGTCTCTAGCATTAGACAGGCTGCAAAAATCCTGGATGCTACACTATATAATGCAACTGGATAAACTGCAGCGCACATCAAGGGTCATTAGACGACCTCGCTGACATTACCGGGCTTGTTTGTACAGGGAGTGGAACAGAACGTTTCTAATGAGTTGAAGGAATCAGGAACAGTTTTTTATAGCAACGGAGACAAAAGAAGACAAACGCGGTTTTCACCGAGATGCATCAATTTCTCTCCGTTTCCATCTTAATGCTTTTCATACAGTCCTTTCCTTTGGTTTGGTGCCTGAGATTGTTGTGATGTTGAAAAATGAAATCCTTCCTCGGTGTTCTGTTTTGTGCAGAGGCCAGCAGATTGTTTTCACAGCTTAGCGTATGTTTGGTATTTGGAACTATTCAGTTTTCCCCTCCAGCCTGACCAAAGCTTTTGTCCCTGCTGAAGAGAAGCCCACAGCGTGATGCTCCTTTCATCATGCTTAGCAGCAGACACTATACTCTGTGGATTTGAAGGGTGTGAAGTGATGCATCTTTAGTGGTGCATCGCGGATTTACAGTGCGCTGATTGGCCGCATGCCAAACCTTTCTTCCGCAATTAATACCAAAAATCTTTTAACCAGCTTTCATCAGGCTGTACAGCGTGCTCGCTCCCTTTGTCGGGGCTGGCCATGTCTTCTTCAGCAATTAAAACTTGAAACACTCTCCATTTTTCATCTTACCACTGAGCCCAGAGAAGCACCAGACACTCAAAGGGTTTTTAAAAAAAACACACACACAGTGGCTACACTCTAACACACAGTGCTGCCCTTGCTTTAAGGTTGCTATGGCCTCTTGGCTTCCCCGATGATCCTCCCTCTTACACTATCATCTGTCTTGGAACGACAGCATGATCTAGGTGAGGTCCTGGTGGCAACACATTTGCTCCATCTTTTGATTATGGGGTTCACAATGTTCCGAGGGTTTGTGGCTCTTTGTTTCCTATCTTTAATTGAACACGTTCACCAATAAGATTTCAAAAAGGAAAAGATCTCTGCAGCATGCTGATGCTCAGCAATATGATGTTTTAATCATTCTGTAAGAGTTAGTGTAGCTGATGTGTTGAGCTGAAATATGCAGTTTTGGATAATAATTAGATACATTTTTAAAAATGGTCTGCCTGCATAATCAAGAAATATTAACTTTTTTTTAGATTAAAGACAGATTTTATTATATACAAAGGTGTAATCTCTAATGTGAACAATTAGTTATAAAATACTGAAGTACAATTTAAACAAACAGGATTTCTATTTGAATCTGGACCATGTTTTATTATGTTCCTCCATATTACACATCCGCATATCTTCTGGATTATATCTACTAGAAAGCTCGAATATCTTTCATTCCTATCCTTAAAGGCAAATAGTTACATCAACCACACCATCAGTGTATACTTTAGTCAGACTACAGTGTGATAAGGAGATAAGGAGTTACAAGGAGGATTGTTGGTGCTACTATAATAATTACTTTAGAAACCTTTTTTCTGAAGTACTGCTTCCTGTCTGCATGTGGTATCACCACACAAGAGCTGTCTGGTGATTGTAGACATGAGAATGAAGTATAGACATCACGTCACTGCCTGAAACTTAACCCTCAAATGGTCAAACTGGAGTAATGAATCAAAGATATTTGGAAGTTCTTAGCACCTTTAGCGTCATTTTTTATGACGTCTCTTTTTATGAAGACCACCTGTAGCACTTTAAAAAATGATTTTGCAATATGAAAAATGATCAAACACCAAAGAAAATCATAAACTCTTTTTCAGTCTCTAGTTTGTAAATGTCCAAAAATAATTAATATTATATTGTTGTTAATAATTATTATTGTTGTTGATGTTATTTTAATCAATATTATTATACTAATTATACAATTATAATCAATTATAATAATTCTGTTCAGTCAGCCTGCTAAAAATAAACCAAAAACAATACTTATTAATTAGTATTAAAAACTCTACCACAAACTTAAAGTGATTTTTTTTCTAACAACAAAAAAAAAAAACCTGATGTTAGGCGAAACAAACTGTTGAAGATCAAAGCAGAACTCGATATCACAGCTGATCGACTTTAATCAAGACGAGTTATGAAGTTAAGCGATCATTATCGTGGAAAGATCAATTTTCTGGGATGAATTTTTGGGATTGTCTCTGATCTACAGAGCTCTGCTCTCCTGATGTAAAAAATAAATAAATAAATAATAAATAAATAAAGTTGCAGTTTTTAAGATGAAATGCAACTTTATTTTGATTCATTTAACATCAACACTTAAAAACTCAGTTCAGTGGCTTCAGTTGACAGTCGGACTCCTGTATTTAACAAAGTGAAGTCACTTTTGTTGTGGAGAAATTGCTGAAGCCAAAGGTCAGTGGTGAGGTCAGGAAGGAAGAAAGTGTTCAGGAGCCTCTGATGTCTTATGCTGTATTATTTATTAGCACTTGATCAAGGAGAATTAGAGACACTCTCATAAAGCATCAGGAGTGCCTGAGTCGGTCTCACATTCTGCCCAACTCATGCTGGTGGATAGACTTTAATCCCCAAGATAACACCACAAACAGTGTACGTATTCATAAAGTTATGAATACAATCTTTAACTTGTAACTTTCTGACGTAATCTTATTCACCCTGTCGATCAAATGAAGGAAGTTAACATCATGGATATACTCCCATTCTAATTCTTAAAGCAGGAGTGGGCAACATTTCAACATACACAATGCAAAGCCATTTTCCGGCTGCTCATACTTGTCTCCTAAGACTCTCCCATCGCACTCACGAGTTAAACCAGAGCAGAAAGAGCTGCTTGCCCTGCAAAACCTCATCCCTCGCAGGACTCACTCTCCATGCTGTGAGCCCCTGTACCCTCTCCTCTCAAACACGCAACTGCAGAGCTTCAGAGCTCCAGGGCAGAGCGCCCCAGGCTTCAGAGGCAGCTGCTGCCCATCTAAAAAGACACCGACCACCCACCGCTGTCCCCCTACAAAATGTACTCCCCGCTGCAGGTCGGCCTGTCTCTTTGCCGGGGCTCCGCGCTCACATATTTTGTGCTGTAGGCTGTTATTGGAAAAAGGAGTGCTGGCTTCCACCTAAAGCCGTGCGCTGAAGATAGTGACTGAGTGAGAGAGCTCGTGTGTGGGGGGGGGGCTTTGCATCGAGTGCACGAGCGGTGACTGGCACTTTGTTAGAGACTCTTTCTGGCTCTGACTGGTTGTTTTGATTCAGGCATGGTGGATTCCTGCAAACGCCAGGAGCAGCAGAGGAAGCCAGAGGAACCTGATGGTTCTCACGCATTACCTTTCTCATGTACTGCTTGGAAGGCAATAGTGACAGGTTCATCAAATATGCCAAAAAGTTTTTTCTTATTTGTTTTTATTTTGAATTTTTATAGCAGTTTTAAAAATATTTAATATATTAAATATAAAAAGGTAAATTAATGCTTAATTGCAATGCTGAATTATGCAGTTGCCATCTCATCTTAGAGTTGGAGTCGCCAAGGCAGAGATACAGTGCACATAAGCTTCGGCTTCTCAAAGTTGACTCTAATCACACAGTCTGGCTGCTCCTCCTGTTTCTCACCCTCTGGTAAGTTCATGTCTGAGTTTTTTTTTTTTTTTTTTTTTTTTAATTAAAGATGAGGCCTGAGCGGTCTACAGCTGTTTTATCAGACTGAGACCAAGCTGTCAGCAGCAGGCTGAACTGTTGTTGTGTCTTATCCAATAGCGTACAAGCATAAACATGACGCAGCACAACGCCGCGTCTCTCTCGGAGTGACAGCTGAGCTGCAACAGTCGCCGAGGTTCAGAGAGCGGGAAAAGCAGCGAGTGATGACAGGGAAACAGCTTGTTGAAAAAGTAAGTTGGTTTTGTTCCGAAACGACAGCTACAATGGCTCATTCATCCGAGGTTTATCCAAGGTTCACACGACAAAAGACTGATTTCTCTCTCTGATTGAAGGTAAACCATGTCACGTCATGCAGATGCCAGTTATTACGCTTTTGTTGTGCTAATAAAAGATAGGGACTTTGTAGAAAATGTGACAATACTGTGGGGAGGGAGGGTTGTAATTTGTTCCCTCTGAGAGGAAATGCAATGGGCTGTGAAAGTTGTTCAAGTGAAACTTTAAATGACTGCTGGTTTTGTAACACTGGTTCTGTTGTGTTGAGATAAAGCAAGATTGTTGTAACTGCTCATTCTGCCACAACATGGATTATGTCTTAATGGTTCAACCCTTAAGAACCGCAGAGGTTTTAGTATTGGGGGAAAAAAAACACATAATCATTTCCCTAAAGAAGCATCTCTTCGATTTGGCTACCTCTCATTAAGTTTGTTAGGGCCTTATAATTAACAGATATACAAAAGTGTTGATCCTCTCGATTGCCACCGTCTATTAAAGCACTACGAATCGAAACTGAATCGTGAGAAACTTCGAGATTCCCACCCTTTGTGCCTCCCAGCCTCGTAGGACAGATGTTTCCTCCACTGAAGCAGCTGACAAGATATCGGTGAGAATTGATCAGGCGGACACGCTATGTGACTGCTTAACATTCCCGAGCAGTCAGAATTCCCCTAATTGCTTCATTGATGCGGTTCTCTCAACGAGAATGTGAGCCGGGCATTTAACGTCAACATAAATGAAACCCAATGGATTGTTATAATGGGTATTAATTTTCACAATAAACACCTCCTGTATGTTCGAATATTTGTTATTTAAAAAGTCTGTATGAGGTAAGCGCAACTAAAAAATGTGAACTGAATTATATTAAAAAATATGTTGTTGTTTTGTTTTGCCTCTGATTTTGTCATTGAGGTCATCAAACTGGTCGGTTTTTGTTTTGTTTCATGACAGTACTGCGAGTACTGGGTTACCTTGAAGATAGCCCTTTTTGTCAAAGTGATTAAAAAGCCATTGAAATTCAAATGAACCACATAACGCTGTCTTGTATTTTGATCAAAGATCAAAGTCTTGTTCTTCAAGTCATTATAATTGCTGAGCATCCAAAATATCTCATCTTTTTCTTTTCTTTAAAAAATATGAGTCATCACTAACTCTCCCTCTCCTTTCAAAGTGTAACTTTGGCTGGAATATTTGGCTGGAAATTGATCGTTATGCTTATACTCTATACCTACTGCTGACTGCCACTAGGGACCACAAATGATCAACAACTGCCAGGCTAACAGGGCTTATCTAGTCTGTTGTAGGCATAAATATGGATGTCAAATCTGCAATGTCACCCACAGTTATGTGGATGCCATCTTAGCCATCCTGCCTCTGCTGCCTCCCGACTAATATACTCGCGGCAAAGATGTGGATTGTCTTTGGATCACCATATTGAGAGGTCAAGATCTGACAGTAAACACACCACTGATCGTTTTCGCAATCAGCAACTCAAAAGCGTAATTGTATTTTCTAAATGCGCACTTCTTTTGTGGCCATGATAATATATATCAAATATTATTTAAGTATTCTAAATATAAAATATATCATGTCAAATATTATATCTAGTGTTTCTTTAAAAAACCTCTTTGTACTTCCTTTTTCCTTCAGCAGCAGGAGCTCCGTGTTTCTTTCATTACATTACTAACACTTGAGCGTGACACAAAGTGGTCTTGCGGTAGGTCCCACCATGTGTAGGTTATATCAGCAAAGCTTGGCAAGGCTTGGCTTGGCTGAGGCCTGCATGCTCTGGACGCAGCATCTCAGCCAGAGGCGGTTTCCATGGGAGGATGGGTTCCCAGATCTCTTCATCATCTAGAGCGTGCTAGACATGTGTGTAATGGTCTCTCTCATGCCTCACTGCAGGCTGTCATCAGACTGAGAAAACTACATACCGAATTAGGTGGCGGGGAGGGCGGGGAGGCGTTGACAAATGCTCTTCCACAATTCCCGACAGGTCCAGTGGCCTTTTCACAAATAGACGTCCCAGGCTGCACACACAGGTTGGAAGCACTTAAGCACAAACACAAGCGCCGGCGTGCGCGCATTGTTAATATGTGCATGTATGAGCACACAAGAGCTTGGGCAGAGAGGGAAAACAGACAGTGTTTGCAGTTTCTTTGCACTGTTTGGCATTTGTCAATTTCAGTGTCAGACTGACAATCACCATAGGTCAAACCAAATTGCCTGTTGTTAAAAGGTGTCCTGAAAACAAGCCTAAATAATTACTCCCTCCACCATACCCCAGCAGCCGCAGAAGAAACACTGGGACATTGTTTTGTTTTCTTGGAGAGGTTATGATAGGTCCAATTTAGGTCCAATCCAAAAACTAGATGTCACTGTGGGAAAAAAAAATAATAATAATAAAAGTGCCATAACAGGATTTAACTTCTCTCTCCATCCTTGACATTACAGCAACTTGACAATCGATCTGTGCTGCTCAGCCAAGCTGCTTGATAAGAAGCGCTCAGGCTTCCCATAGACAGCTGATTATGTTTTGTGGGCACAGCCTGGCCTTTTCCCTGTCTGACACCAGTCTATTACAGCAGTGATCAGTAAGCAGCTGTAATCAGCTGTAGAGGTGTTGCGGGAATGATAAGGATGAAAGGAGCATAGCTAAGCCACCAAAGACTGGCCCTGACCATCAAAGATCAATACATCATCCTGTCCAATAATAAACCACATCAACCTTTTGCTTGTCAACAGATATATAGATGTAATATGGACCTCTCAAGATCTATAATCAGCAGTTTAGCTATCAGCATGTGTCCAACTCTAAAGCATTTGATATCATGTATTTACTACGATAAGGTATGATAAAAATATCCTTTAGTTGTCAGGCTTTATGATGCAGTCACATAGTTCAGTGATCTGTAAATCCGGTCATTAAATATGTTCAATATTTAATCAAGCTTGGATAGCTCAATATCAAATCACTACACTTCAATTTTTCCACAGCAAGATTAGCACATGCCAAAGATCACCATGGTTACAGGCAGGCCATCGACACACTGTAACTTGTGCTATTGCATTATGGACATGTCTTTGCTTCACTCCTCTAGCTCAGATTGGCTATTAAATACTCAATGTAGACCTGGGTGAAACTGCAACTCATGATTACGCTCATTACTCCTTAATCTGATGATTATTTTCCACATCAATCAAACATTAACAGTCCAAAACTCTCAACCAAAAGCTGAGGCAGGTTCATTGGTACCATGTTAAGCTGGTAGCAAGCCCGTGCTTTTGTCTGTGTTGCATTTGCAACACGATTAAATGTTAAACCATCCCAGTTTTGCACAGCTACATTGTTAGATATCAATAATGTATGGTGGTTTTGTGAAGTGTTGTAATTTATGTTCATGTATGGGGGCGCCACTTTCCCCCCCCGCAGCCTGCTTTGTCTCCTTTTACCTCATTTTCTAAAACAACTTTTACAACATTGCTTGGAAAAGAACGCGCATGTGTGTGTGTATGTGTGTGCGTGTGTGTGTGTGTGTGTGAAACATGTATTAGTTTAGAGATGTATTAGATGGAGAGAAGAAAACAGTGTGTGAAAGAGAGCGTGTGTGTGTGTGTGTGTTGTGTTTACTGCAGCTTTGAAGAAGTGGAGAGAGAACAAGGCCGTGCTCGACTGTGTCTGGTTGCTCAGATGACCAAATCGCCTTCAAAACCCTAATGGATGCATTAAGAGCTGGACAGTATGGTTATGATCTAAAGCTACAACTAAAAATAGCTTTCATCATGTAATTATCACAATTATTGTATGTACAATATTAAATTTACTGTCGGATGACTAAGAAAACCACATCTTCATATTTGAGGTTGAATTCTGCATCCAGTGTCATAAATGACATTTTCCCTATATCCATACATGTATCACACAGACACACAGGAGACACAGCTCAAATTTAAATCCAAAACTTAAAGTATTTAGTGGCGTCTAGTGGCGTAGTTGTGGATTAGTAAATGAAAAATTGATTTGTATTTATGTCCCTCCTTTATGCATTTATGCATTCAAAGCACTGTTACAACACTTGCCACTTTCACCCAATCACACGTACACATTCATACACTGATAGCAGAGGCTGCCAAGCAAGGTGCCAACAGCTCATCAGGAGGGATACAGCTCTTCCACTCTAAAGCAATCACTGTGACTCTGAGCTCACTCGTACATAAACGCTGACACACCGACAGCACAGCCATGGTGTCGTATTTGCTCAAGGACAGTGGACAGGGGGTAACCAGGAATCGAACCAGAGACCCTCAGATTACTATAAGATCTGTGCTCTACAGCCACAGCTGCCCCCATCGCAACACTTGTTTCACCCTCTCCATCCCAGCATGAAGGAGAAACTGCAGTGTCTGTGAAACGTCAAAAAAACATGTCTGTCCAGAGCCAGTGTCTAGTTTGTCCATTCTGGGCTACTGTAGAAACAAACAGGAGAGGAAGGCTTACTTTAAAAGTAATAAAAAGATTACAAATGTTCAGGTTATCTTCCACTAATGAAAACATATATGTGTGTGTATTTTACACCTTTAAATAACTAATAATAAATAATAAGTGTGTCATTCTTAGAAACAAACACACAATATGATCTGAAGTATTGTTCAAACTTGGATGGATTTCAGTGGCGTCGGGTGGCTAATTCACAAACATACAACCTGTTTCCTTCTACTGAAGTGACAATCAATGGAAAAATACAATAACATCCAATTAGTATATCCCATATATTTGTCCTGGATTTCTCTATTAGACCATTAAAAAAAAAATGAGTCTTTAAGGGCTAAACAAAAATGTGACATTTACCGCTCATATTTATTTCAAATAATCAATAATTGATTTCCCATTACTGCTTATTCCTATTAAGGATCAGCCAGCCAACGAGAGTCACAAGGCAGAGAAACCGGTCTTACATATAAAACACTCACACCTATAGATAATTTAGAGTCTCTGAAACTGACTTGACCTACATGTGTTTGGGCAGTGGGAGGAAACTGGATCACTGTGACGAAACTCGCACCGGCATGCAGTGACCATACAGAACAGAGAAGACCAAGACGGAGCCACACAATACTAAAAAAGATGATCAAATAGTTTGTAATTTTTGAATGAAATTAAATATAATCTCAACTTTGTCTTGACTTACATTGTGTCAATGTATATGAACATTTCGGGGTTTTTTTGTTTTTTCTTTTAAGATAATGTTTAACCGCAGGCAACGAGCAGTGTAGCCGTTAGTGTGCGTCAATCACACTGCCAGCTGCTGTGCACAATCGGCTCGGCCAGTTCTTTTCAACGTGTGCTTTCAGCGCTTTGTGTTACTTATCAACATCAGAAAGTAGATCTCAAAGCGGCTCTACTGCCTCAGTATCTTCGGAAACCTACTGTGGATAGTTTATAATCACAGGGATGGAAACATTACTTCTTGAGGAGTGCATTTTATCCCATCGTGTGAGCTTTTCAAGAGACAAATCACAAAAAAATACAAATGTAAAATTAAAACTGGAGTGCAGCCCTTGAGAAAAGCTGGAAAAACCACTAATAGCTATTATAAATGGTGTTGGGGTGTTATGAGATGGACTTTGTCTTTAATAGTAGTGGATAATTCTGTGGAAAGTGGATAAAAATTAAATATTTAATCTGCATTTATCTATCAAAACACAAAATTCACTGTGTATAATCACCATATTTTGTCCACCATCTGTATGTGTGTGTGTGTTTCTCTCACCATTCATCTAAAAGCAGGCACTGTTGCCCTTCTTTTTCATAATACTGAGACATAGGAGAAATAATGAAGAAGGAGAAGAAGACATAATAAGAAGTAATTATCGATCTTGATTCAACACCACAGATGGAAAAAGTGTGTAGAAAGGCAAGGCTCTCTGCTACTTTTTTAAAATGCAACCGCCTGGAGGAACATTAGCACAAAAACAAATATGAAGTCCCCTGCCGGTAGCCCGATAATCATTCATTTCACTTCAAATTACTGAACAAATCAAAGATGCGAGCAATGATTCAGAAGTTCAAAACAAGGTTAACTTGTTAGCTTTTCATTTTAGGGAGGCAGCCGAGGACCTGAAGATGAATTCAACGTCAATTCTAGATCATAGTTTATAGTTTTCATAGGATTAGCCGAGGTCGTGGCTTACCGGTTTAAAAGCAACAGAAATACACACCACTAGAGCTGTCACTATCAGCAGATACAGAGCAAAGACTTGCTTTCTTTTGATATCGTGTTTTAACCTCAACATCTGTCCATTCGGATGGAGGGATTTGAATATTACTAAACATACTGTCTATGCACTATTAAGCATGTATACAAACAGGCTGTAACACACACATGCACATATGTTCATTCCCACACACAAACACATTGGTGCCTGGCGTGCGAAGAAGACTGACAGATGGCGGCAGAAGATCTGGAGTCTGGATGTGCGTTCGTCAACTCTCCAAGATAAAGAAATGTTGTTACTTCTGATATGCACGGAGAAACAGTCGCTCAAATTTGGTGAGATGAGATCACAACTAAGGGAAAACATAATTATAGAGGAAAACAATATAATTATACGGACAAACACAACATGCAGCGCACAAAACTCCTACAGGAGGCGGCCAGCAGCTGCCACCGGCAATTTGTCTTTTTAATGCAAGCAAGGCAAACAGTGGCTATCAAAAGGATCACAGGAATTATAAACAAGGACTGTAAAAGAAATCACTTAATAAAATATATCAACTCTGTGAGCCTCAGAGACTTTTGTCATATATGCTTACAGCTGTGATTATAAAGAGTGTGTCTCGTGGCTTTGTGTTTTCTCAAATGACTCATCGTGAATCATCACTTACTCATCCGGCAGCAAAATAAGACAAGATCAAGCTATACCAAAGACTGCAACGTCTCTGCTGCTAACACAAAGCGCGAATCTCTGATCAACGCGGCTGCATATGTTACCTTTCAGGATGTGCTGCTCTGAATACTTTCAATTCAAAAGGACTTATAGTAAAGCTTATATTTATCATGTTTTATCTCCTCCGGTGCAGAAAATTTGAATACTTTTATCCTCCCACTGGAGGAGTAGCAGTTTGAGGGCACTTGCTGCTTTTAAATATCGTCCTCTACGTTCCAGTTTAGTTTAGATTTTTGAGTTGTCATTCTACACAGGTAGAGGTGAAAGCATAGTATCAGCACAGAGGATGATTTAGGATCCGGTCCATAAGACAATGGACGATGTGTCTTTATGATGACTTTTTAAAAGCACCTGCTGAAAGTGCGAGTGATTGTTGAGCTTTATAGAGTAAAGCCACAGCTGTCATTATGGTTTTCATGGCAGGCTGTTGTTTACGCTGACAATCTAAATTAACCTCAACCACAAAATTCAGGAAAGAAAAATAACCTGAAACTATTTTCTCAGAGTCTGAGGTGTTGCAAAGATGACTGACAGGAAAAAAAAAAAACCCTGAAAAGAAATGGCTGCTGTTAAATCTGCTGTTCTATCCTTTCCCCTGATCTTTGCATGGTTTCTAATAGATTTCGAATTAGACTAGAGAGTAATTGTTTTCAGGACTCAGACACACGAAGGGGCCACAAGACAGAAAGATTAGGAACCATCAACAGGCAGCGCCAATTCATGGTAGCCTGTAAGACCTGCAGAACATGTCTCAGCTGCATATCCATCAAATCTGAGCCAGTCTGTGTGAAAAGCTGAAATGTTTGAGGGGGGGTCTTTTTTAGGATCAGGTAATCAGGAGGGGAAAAAAATACACTTTCTTCAAAATGTCTCTCTCACGTGTCGAGATAGACAAAGCCTTTTCCACTGTAGGTGCAGGCAGGTTGTGCCTGAGCAGAATGAAATGACATGAATGAAGCTGAAGCCCCTCTGGTGGTCACATATCAACGGGTTACGGAAGGCAATCATTTCTGACCGATAATAATAATAAAAACTGAGACAGATCAATACTGTTACTGTAAATGAAATACCAAAGAAGGGGAAAGGAAGTGTTTTAAGTGGCTTAATAGTGGCACTATCGCATAGTCAGCATTTTGTTAATGAAGCAGTTGGAGGAGAGACAAGGCAGTGAGAGGGAGGTGGGGAGAAAAGAAAAATATGGCATAGGAAAATACAGAAAATGGAAAAATATCACCTCCCTGAACTGAGCAGCATTATTATCTGCAGCTCCCACAATGACTTACAGTGCTCTGGCCAAAATGGCTCTCATTTTAAAATTTCAAAGTAACAATGCCCTATAGCCTACTATCTGTCCATTTGTGCTGCAGCTTCCCTTTTGGAAGCAGTAATAGCGCAGTCCTGCTTCATGTCTAACAAAGAATTTAATATATTCTCATCTGCAATGAGTGAATCAAACAATACTTGCACACCTTTACTGTAATGTGTATCTTATTCTGATTCGGTGTTTGGCAAATTGTTCTCACCAAAAGCTAAACATGTCACCTCCTTGCATCAAATTGATCCACGCGTACAGCAAGAACAGAAACACGTCTTTAATGGCTTTGTAGTGAAGCAGTCAGTGTTAACTGTCCTGTCGTCATTGGCTCGTTGAATGGATGGGTTTGGCTGAAGTGCGATGCCTCGATAGGTTGATACTAGTCTATCTTGATTTAGCTGTCATCCCTCCAAAACGAGCCGCTAAATCAATCGTGACACGGGGCCGTCATTCCGCTGTGTCACCGGAGGGTTTATTGAGGAATAAAAAATAAAAAAAAGCAGTCAGAACAAGGTGAGATGAAGCATGAAATTTCATGACATAAACCTGTTTTTTCTTGTTTAAAAGGATTCGCCATACGAGGGCCATAACGAGGTTAAAATGAAAAGAAATGTACCGGATATTTGAGGATCGACTGCTATAAAAGAAACCACATTATCGCCTGCGCTGTTTATCAGGTTGTTCCACAGTCATTAAAGGCGTGCGCAACCCAGTGATGAAATGCCATAAACAGGGTAACTAATTCTCAACCAGGCGGTGATGAAACTCATAAAGAAAATGAATAATTACTGCATAAAATAAATCCACTCATACTGGATTTCAAGGACTGTCAAACTTAAAATTCCTTTTGTAGTGAAGCAGGAATAAAACAGTTATGAAGGCAGAATAATATCCTATTATTCAAGCAGATTTTTTATTTTAATCTCTGCTCTAATTAGGTCTGAGTCCAAATTCTAAATTAACATGAAAAGCATTTTAAATTTGTAGATCTGATTGCATTTTCTATAGAAGGTTTGAGTTATTGCTTCACTCTAATTGCGCACGAGCTCCTAAAAGATAAAATGCTGCTCCAATGATATGTTTTGAAAAGCTGACAAGGAACAGATTGTTCTTGCAGAACATTTCTAATCAACATAATTAAGATATACTTATATAACATGAATAGCTACACTTTGGTACAAAGGTTGGACTTGAATTGCGAGTCACAGACACGCCAAAATATAGCTTTTCTCTCTTTTCTAGGCCCAAAATCAAGTTCCCTCTGCTGCCAAAGAGATAAAAGTTTGAGGTTTTGTAGCACATTAACTAATCATACTAAACTAACCAATTAACCAATTTTACCAAATTGGTCTGAAGCTAAAATGTTTACAGGAGCAGGAGGATCAACTGGAGGGAAATAACCATTAACACGCAAAAGGGGGTTGCAACAAAGCAGATGGTGAGCACCTCAGGGAAAGAGGGGATGTGGTGGAGCTTTGGCCACGAAACAGCTGCAGAATGGATCGGCCCGCTCATTCAAGGAATCGTGAAAGAAACTGTCAGCCACTAATGATACCTGACATCCCTCCTCGCAGGCTGCTGTGTGGCTGCTGGTTTCTGTTCTGCATGTGTACTTTGAATAACATCGAGGCCGAGAGCTTTTACCTTGCAAACTGTAACTGCACTTTCACTAAAAGTGATATTTTTCCCGCAAGCATATACATAAACAGAAATGAGTCATAATAGTACTAGTTCCACTACTAAAAGCAAACACTACCAACTCCAGGCTATGAATTATTTGATTTTAAAAACACGTTGGACCCAAAATATGTTTTGTTTTTTACCGTGTCAGCTATTTGCCAAAAATATCTACTTAAATCTGAGATTGTCTAAACTTAAATCTGAAACTGTATCAGGTCACAGTACTTGCTATAACAGGCAGTATATTTATAATTGCCAATCTGCCTTAAAAAAAATCTATTATTCAACACTTCACTTCATTATTTACATGCTTTTACAAGTGATGTTATCATGTGCAAAGTCCCACAAGAATTCATGAGAGAATAAGGCTCAGAGAGAGCAGCTCAGGGCCATCTCTAATCAACTATTCATAATCTATCGGGTTTATTCAGCACTACATGTTATTTGCTATACTTTTTGTTGACAGTTTGAAGCACTTAACCCATGAGGCTTTAGACCAATTAAACTGCCTAATGCTAATTACTGTACACAAATGCCATGCAAGTGCGACGTAGTAACAGCACGGGTCTGAGGGGATGGAAAAAATGATTGCGTGGGTATTAATGTATTGTTGTTTTGTTTGTTTCTGACATCTTTATACATGACTGGTAGATGATTTGCCATTGCTAGTTAGTCGTGAAGGAGCATAAACAATAACGCAGTAGGTCAGCTTCTGTGTCTCCAATGCGAAGCGAGCGTTAAACCGAGGGCGAGGGGAGAAATGTCAGAGTGAGTAGGATGCTGAAGGCATGTGTGCTCTTGCATGAGAAATCATGTTCTTCTACTTTTCTTCCTCTAAATTAGTAAATCTTTTACTCATCTGTGGTCCCTGGACTGAAACTCCACTCCAGCGAACGTGAGACAAAGTCCAGCCGGCGGTGAACTGTAATGTCAGCCACCAAAGTGCTTCCCACTGAGCACTGAAGGGTGGACCACTCTGAACTCCTTATCCCTGGGTCACTGCCTCTCTATTGTTCTACTGAATGAATCAAATGAATTTTATAAAAAAAAAAAAAAGAAAAAGCACTTTTTCTCTTTTCGCTGAGCAAGAGCCAAACTTTTGCTACGGCTGAGTTGAAAAGGAAATCCCTGTCAGGACCTCCTGCTGAGATAAACTCCAGTCAAGAAGAAGAAGGACAGACCTGGCAGTACAATCTGTGTCATACGTGATGTGTGTCAACTTCATGAGTGCATCTGTTACGCAAATGAATAATGGAGTCGCCCGGCGTAGCTCGTCTGTGATCGTGAATTATCTATTCCCAAACTGCTTGTCGCAGCAGCAGCTCCCACTTCTCAGGGAACCGAACTAAAATGTTCTTGAGCTGCAGCTCCTGGTACCCATGTTACCGTTACGTAAGGCTGGAGTTAAATATTCATCAAGCTGCTCTGGACCACATCTGTATGCAGCCGAGTGCTGAGGAAACACTTTTTCTCTAAACCTGCTAACTACACCAGGGCGGTTGCTGCTGGGTTTTAAAGTGGTTTGCGTGCAAACGCGCTTGATTGCTTTTGTGTATGCTTGTGTTTCTGCGCGCGAAGTGTTTATAGACGCGGCGGACGTGCTCGAGTGGCTCGATTTTGCACGTGCCGCGCGTGTGGTTGTACAAGCATGCAGTAATGCGCATGTCTACATGTCTAAGAGTCTGCCCGTCTTCATCAGTATGCTGTGTTTGTACTCGTGCGCATACATTGCCTCCATTTAAAGCAAACATTTATGTCCAGCCGCAGTGTAGGGTAGACGCGGATGTCCCCTCTCCTCTCTGCATGTGAGATCATGCAGTAAATGATGTCTTGCATGGCGCAGGGTGTGTTATGAGATGGCCGTAAAGTCACCTTCCAGAGGCCATAAGCGGGTCCATGTGGACGAGGAGAACCAGCCGGCATCTGGCTGACCCGTGGATCCCTGGGAAGGCATAACTCAAGACCCCACCTAAATGACCACACAGCACTCTCCATTAAAGGTTTACTGTTTAATCTATATAACTGACCAGACTGCTTTACATCACAACAGGAGCCTTTTTTCTTTTTTGATCGTTGTAATGACCGTTATTCAATTAGAGTGGATGTTGACTGATTAGTGACTGCCGGGCTAAGTGTTTGATTTTCACCAGTGCAACTCAGAAGCCCCCAGTGATAGCAACTGAAGATGAACTGGCAGAATCTCGCCGTGTTGATCTACTCAACCTGCCGCCTGACTGGAGTTGCTTTATTAACCTCCAGCTGTCTGAATGTAAAAAGGCGCAAGAGGGAAGTGCTAATATATACATTGAGGATAAAGAGGAAAGAGATCAGAGAAGTCCAAATTAAATATGCAAGGACGGCGCTGACGTGCATTAATGAAGAGGGATCGAGCACTGTTTTAATGACGAAGGATTTGAGGCTTCCGTGTGAGAGCGGGATCAAGAGCGCGCTGCAGGAGACGCTCATTACTGTGGCCCCCACCGACTCCTACCTGTGTGAGCGTGCATATACGCATATTTTAAGTGCGGGAGACAGAAAGAAATATAGAGTTCATGCACAGGGCTTTCAAGTGCTTGACTATGTGTATTATTATGTGTATTATCTACGGGTATAGATAAAGCAAACACGTGTATAGAGGAGTGTACAGGCTGAAAATAAGATGCATACGTTAGAACATTGAAAAAAAAAAAAACTTTGGCGCTTCTGGGATTCTGTCGCGGCGGCTCCAGCCTGATTAACGCTGGGGGGGCCTCCACAAGCAGGATACATCCCTTGTGGTTTGTAACAGTTGAATGAGGGAGCTTATCAAATCATACATATACTGCACTGCAGGCGGCTGCTGGTGAGTATTAGATTAACTAATGCACAAAAAAGGCGTACAAAAACGAGTTTTCCAGATCCTCTCACCACTTTGCGACGATACTTAGTGCTGATTCTATTCAGCGAGGTGGTTCCCACTTGTCATCTATTTACTTATTTCGTCTAAATATTCAACAGCGATACACCCCACCTAGAGTTCTGACTAACACCGTAGTATTCATGGACCAGTTTGACGATAGTGCAGCACACCTACAGACCAGGCATCTCACACCAAACTCCTACATGTGAAGGACTGAAGAAGGATGTTTCACCTCGAAACTCACGTTTTGTTGGCAATGTGTGATTATCATTTGCATCTTCCGCAGTCAATGGACTAAAAAAAAAAGTCTGTGGCTTAATTATAGTTGGGTAACAGTACACTGACACACTGCAGGGCGTCTGTCCTGCATGGTGATGGCACCAAGTGTTGATCGCGCTGGAAGAGAGCAGACGAAGCCGTGCCAGAGTCAGCATTGGAGGGGTGAGCAGAAACAAGTGTGAAGAAGCGGGGCATGCGTCACACTGTTCTGCTTTCAGCTTCCATCGCTCATGGCTATGACCAGTGATTATGGTTACTACTGACTGATCAGATCCTCAGATCAATTTTTTGGTCTAAAAACTGCTAGCGCAATTTCTCAGAGCTCAAGGCCTCTGAGCATCTTCGAGGGAAGAAAAAGCAGCTATTCTTTCACAACTGAAAAGTCATAATTAGGTCATGAGGAACAACCCACTGGCCTAAACAATGAATCAATCTTCAAAACGGGTGAAGATTTTTATTATGTTGATTGACTGATCGCATCGGCTCATTACCAAATCTGGTAAGGTTACAGTCCGTTTTGGTGAGAGGTGACACCTGGCCTGCTGAGGTGTCCTTAAATAAGAAAATGACTCAGCTGGCCTCGCAGAACTTTTAAGGAAACAAGAGGGAACACGTGTTTGGATTACGCATGAACTTTTATATGAGTTCAAGGTGAAACTAGTACTGTGGAGTCAGGATTTAAAATCAGCTCTTTAGGCAAAAGCAGAACACGAGGATCTGAAACATGTTCTGAAGTTGTTTTTGAAGTCTGACGTAGAATAAGTTTAATAAGCCTACTACCTCGCCGATCCTAGTGAAAGTGATGTGCATAACATCCGTACTAAAAAGAGTCATCGTCCACGAAACAATTCAGAACACGTGAGAGCACTTTATGAAAACTAATTCTTTTTCAAGTCGAAGAAAGGTGGACTATTTTGCAGCGAGCCGAGCAGTAAATAGCAATCACACCTTCAGTAAAGTAGAGAGAGAGAGGTTTGCCATGGCTGGCTGGCTGGCTAGAAAATAAAATATGTGTTTAATAATTCATCAAATGTTCAAATGTATGTGATGAGGACATATTTTTTCCCCCAGTGTAAGCAGATGTAAACAAAAGAATGATTGGAAGAAAGGCTAGGGGTTAAAAATGAAATCAAGTCGTATTCCTGTTAATCACTTCTGTACTATGACAGCCAATACCTCTCACTGCTTAGCAACCAACTCCTGCAGGGCAATAGTGAGAGTGATGAGATTTCACAAAGGATCGCCTCTCTCTAAAGTTATGAAAGTGTCCATTGCGTGGCAGCAGATATCCAACACATATTCTCTCACACTGCTCTGCAGCTCCTGTTGTTTTTCAGCCGGGGTTATTAATTATTCAAACAAATATATAAAGAGGATCAATAAAGCAAAAAACATCACAAATCACACGGTTTCCACAGTGTTCAACGGCAGATGCAGCTCTTGTTCTTTGTTCGGTGCGCAAACTACCTAAGTGTGCTGATGTCTTACCTTAAACAGGCGCAGGATGTTTGCCACCATGATGGAGACGGAGCTGGAGGAGGCTCCGATGACGCCCACCACCCTCTCAGGCTTGGTGATGATTGGCGACCCTCCGCCTAGACATTTCACATCTGTCCCGTCCTTCTCAATCAGGGCCTGGACGAAGGTGAGTGACTGCTCCAAGGCGTGAGTGTCCCTGGAACAGGTGTCCAGCACGCGCGCCCCCAGAGTGATGTTGGGGAGCAGATTATTGTCATTATTGATGCGGTCAAGGGCAAAGAGCATGGCCTCCAGTCTGTGTATACCCTTCTCCTTCTTCAGCTCCCCACATGGCTTGCCATCGTGGCCCCTGGCGTGTACTGGGAAGAGCCCACCTAAGGAGATATCCCCGTCAATGCGGATGGAGTTCAAATGTGTGTGCCCTGGCCCTTTGGGTTTGGCAGCCTGAGTGGCCATGAGGGAGCTGTAGAGGAGCAGCAGCAGCAGCGGCAGCGGTGGCGCAAACAGGCTGTTTCGTTGACAGCCGGTCCGATCCGGCCTACACGCCGGGGGCTGAAACATGACCACAGCCCGAGCAGACATCCACGCCATGCAACCGATTCCAGCAATCAGAAAAACAACAGAAGCCAGGTATTATTTTATGATGGCCAGAGGGTTAATTGCAATACCTCTTGAAGCAGCTGGCACGGAAAAGGCTTCCTCTCATGTCGCTCCTCTCTCCCAGGCATTCAATTAATGTAGAATATGAGCTTGGCTCTTTCACAGGATGTAATCCTGTTCTCTTGTCCTCCCTCACTCCATCATCTGACCACAGTGGTGGGCAGCTGCTCTTGTGTCCGCTGTTATTCGCCGACCTGCCTATGGAGATCCTTCACTTGGGGCATTAGGAAGAACAAAGGTGAAGCATAAGCTTTTTCTCTCTGTCTCTCCCCTCCTTCGCTCTCTGTGTTTCTTTGCTCTCGACCTCAATCAGAAGTTTTTAATCTCCCCCATATCCCTTGGGCAGGGATTTGGTATATGTCAGAGCCCTCAGGCCTGCTTAGGTCCACAGGCTTCAGAGTGAATTCCTGAAAGATGAAAAAGAGAAGAGCAGTGAGACAGTGCAGAGGAAAAAAGGCAATGGCATTGGTATTGGTGTGAGCTTTTCTTTCTTTATTTTTTCTTTCTTTATTTTTTTTTTTGCTTAACCTTTTTACTGCAGCATTATGTGAAATGAAGAGACAGTTCTGCTCTCAAACTCACTTCTTTCTTTTATACAGTCTTCCTACGTCGACCATTTTGAATTCAAAAAGGTTTCCATGAACTCTCAAGGTTGATGGGGCTGAGTGTCAGATCTCTGCGCCTCACATTCACCTACCAACCTCGTCAGCAGATGTATTCAGCCTCTTTCACAATATTCTGACAATCCGCGGTTGATTCTTTTTATTTAACAGTTTCATGGCTCCAATAGCAAAAGATTGTGCTGTTGGCATTGGCAGTGGTAGTCGGGTTGCTGGTCTGTGTTGCAGCTTTGCTAAAAAAAAAAATAATTAAAAAAAAGATAATTTGGGGGGAAAACGTACCACTGCTGCTGCCACAGTACTTCTTCAAAGCCCGGTCAAATCATTAGAAACAATAAGGGTTTACAGAGGAGTTCAAAAGGACTGAGCAGGCTACTGATGAAGCTCTTTGTGCCAAATGGACCACTCCAGCATTGCCTTGATATTTCTGCTTACTACAGGCAAAATCAATTACATATATTATAATGGAATTCACATGTGGGTCCCAGAGTCTCTTATGAACGTCTGAGTCTATGCCTTGCAGGGTAGAAAAGTAAAACCAACCAACTGGGGTACGGTCTCAGAAATGAGTTTAAATTGTAATTATGTTATTACAGATCTAGCGCAGCTTTTATATCCAAAGTTAGAAAGAAGAAAAAAAAATATATCCACCTTAAGAAATCACTGCATTAAGCTGAACCTTTGATTCTAAGTGGCCATTAACACAGCAGAGGATACGGTACATCTTCAAAAATGAATGAAATTTCATCCAGATCAGGGTGCCTGTAATTTAGCCCATGAAGGACTATAAATATTTTACAAATACTGATCACATAGAAACAGAGCTTCGATACATTGTAGACTTGAAGGCTGAAATCGTTCAAGCTCTTTGACGGCGGTTATACCTCAGTGGAAGTGCAACTAATTATGATTTCGGTGTTTCCCACAGGATTTTCCAAGCCTGTGGTGGGTGGGCCTTAGACGCCTGGTCCGTTCATCCAGGGGATTTGACACGATATGTCTTATTTTCAGGTGATCATACAATGATAATGAAAATGAATAATTCTCCACCTCACAAAATACTTTTGCTCACCTTTTTTTTTTCTTTTTTTCCTCAAACTAATCTCACAGTCCCCAAAAATGAACTAGTTCATGTTCGTTCGTTTTTCCTAAGCGAGTTGCTCTACATATTACTGTGAGTTTGATTTGGATGGAGGAACTTCTGCTTAAAATCATGAGCTGAACGCTGCCTCCTTCTCTTTATTTTTCTCTGCCTTGTGTCCACGCAGGTGTGTTTGCACTATAACTGCAGACTGTAAAACAAATTTCTGAACAGTTTCTGAGCCGCTCGTTTTGAATCTCGCTTCAGCAGTGGGCCAACATAGTCCTTCTTCCACCTTCCAGCTCATCTAAAAATGGACAAATATGGGGGCTTACGGAGACTGACTTATTCTGTAGCCAGCTTCAAGTGGCTGTTTGAGGAACTGCAGTTTTTAGCACTTGACAGCCACTGAGGTTGTAGCCTGATTTTATTAAGAGAAGTTATGTTTTTTTTTTAAGTCAGTCTGTATGCATAGGTGGCCTCACTTCACAGCCACTGAGGTCGCCACAGTCTATGTAATGGAAGACTTTGGATTATTTTCAATATATTACTTTGCCGATTATTATTTTCAACTGTTTGTCCTATAAAACAAAACAAGCACAAAGCTCAAGGCGACGTCTTCAAACTGCTTCCAAAACACCAAAAATATTCAGTTCGGTAAATGGTAAGAGCAGAAAATGTAATGAATGCTCACCGTAGAGAAGCTCAAATATCTGTTCCTTTAAAATTGACCAGTCTACATAGTTTCCGTTTATGTGTCTACAAACTGTTTTAGCTTTATCTGTTTTGATGTAGCTCTGTAGCAGTTTCACTGCTGCCTCTGTACAGACTCGACTGTTAACAATCTGGCGAGGTATATAATGCAGATTTAAAGCTGGATTTTGACTTTCTAAGCCTCTATTCTATAATGCATATCTACACACACTGACACTTACATTCCCTCCCTTCTCTTTTCTCCCCTGTTGACACACAGAATACTTGCATGCCATATAGACATAAAATGCAGCACTACAAGCTATCTTGTATGTACATATCTACACCCTGTTCATCCCTGAACCTGTAATAGGCTGTGAAGGAACAATCTCCCTGCACACGGTCACAGAATAGGGTTGTAGACATTGGTTTTCCAGCGGAGTGGGTTGAAGCCTTGGATCGGCAACGGCTGAGATTCATTGAGAGCATATTGGAAGTGACAAGGTCCTTTGAATACACCCAACTATCTCCTACTGAGTGAGAAGTAATTTTTCAGACTTGATTCACTGCAGGTCCACTTTAACTGCTGCGGAGCAGATGACAACTGGAAAGGCAGGCAACTCACCGCAGCTCCCCCACAACCAAATCCAAACCACGCAACGGCATATCAAAACATCACAGCATTCGCCGAGGAGATGGGAGAGGAGTTGGCTCGGTGCAGATAGGCAAAAGGAAAAGAAAAAAACAAACATACAGCACATACAGCTGTAAACACTGAAAAGCTTTGTTCTGCAAGACTGCAGATTTCAAGACATATGTCATCAAACATGTTCGTACAAAGGAAGAGCTGGTGGGGAGACAGCTCATGCCTCAGACTGGAAAACAGCTAACCAACCTGAAGGAGCATCTCAAGTGCGAGTGGAGGGAAAAGATCTTAGACCTTGTGTTAAGCGGATTGTTTTGACTTGTTCTAGATGAATATCTCAGAGTGTTTCCTCTTTGACCAGGATGTTTCATTCTTTAATCTTAAAGATGTCAGATCCGTGGGGGTGGGCTGGCTTTATCCACCAAATAAATCGTTTCAGAAAACTACCATCACTCTGTTGAAACCCATGGATCCGCTTTTAATTAAGCACCAGGGTTAAACCACCTTTCAGAGCTCTAATCAACATGACACGTAGTGACGTGCTAACCGAATGAAAGGCGCTGTATTAGCATACTCAGTGAAATCAGGTTACTCACGATGTTTTCACTGCATATCTTATTTCCAGAACTCAGCTGTAATCTACTGCATGTAAACCAGACTCCAAATACGTAGCTCAAATTACAACATTTCAAGCCCGGCACACTGTAAACCGTGAGCTCGGTTTCGGGTTTGCTGTTGAGCAACCGCAATGAGCACAGCACTCAAAAGGAAAACGAGGTACAAGGGTGCCGAGTGAGAAGACAAAAACGTGTGTACCATTTACAGATTAGCCCGTGTCGGCGTACCTCGACAAACACAGCACAACGGAGGGACTTGAGGAAAACAAACGAAAAATGGTTATCAGCTACAAAATGTCAAAGACAGCTGCGGGAATTATGGGAGATTCATATCAGGAGAGCAACCTTTCCTCAGGTGCAAAAGCGCGTTTCAGAGTGCGATACGTGTTTGTTTCAAAAGGCCATACAATAACCTTCAGGCGAGTAAGTGTCTGTGGTTACATGGTCACGCAAGCTACACCAGCAGCTGAATCCGAAGCTGTTTGTAATAATATATCTTTAACAGTTTAAAGATGTTCACTGTGCTTACTCTCCGCATGTCTGTTTTGCCAACTTTATTCTGGAGGATTTAACACGCTCGGCATTTTTCGACTGAAATATCATCAAATAAAACGATTTTAATGTGCTCAAGGAGACAGAGTGTGGGTGTTGTTTTACATTGTGTCGTTCTCACTTCGCCTACACATCTGTCACCACGACTAGTTTTAGACGAGAGTACACAGACCATTTTGATATTTAGGAAATATGGCAACGGCCTGTTGATATCTGAGGGAGGTATACAGCCGGTTTGTGTTTTAATGGAAGATAAACAGCAAAGTTATTGGAGTAGATGTGTAGATCCAGCAAGATCTGCAAACACGCTGCAGACTCTTCACCGTCTCTTTTCACTGAGAGGGATGTGTCCCTTTCACTTTTCTTAACCCACCTGCCCTTAAAATGCACTTCACCTGCAAGAACTGAAGAGGTGTTCTCTTTGAAGATGAAGAAAGTGTTGTGCAGACCAGCCCCTGCGCCTTGAAATTCGATTTCTTTTTACCACGCCGCATCAGAAATTTAACAGCTCAGGCAATTTACAGCCCAATCAGTATAACAAAAAGAGCATGATAAATACAAACAGGGATACATCTGAAATAAATGTATATTTATTCTCAGCAGGTTATTCCCCTGTTCATCTTCTGAAATCTGAGCAGCTGCTGGTTTGGCGAAGCCAGCCAGGGAAACTTTTAGATATGTGCTGTAGCTCTCCTCTCACAGATGGGCAGGAGGGGCTCTCTAATTGACACTCCAGCATGTTGATGCCGCACAGCAGATCAATAGGAAGGTAGGGGAAGGCTGCCCTGAGGAAAATGAATGGAGAGAGCAGGGCTAAGCTGCACACAAGGACGAGAGAGCTCAGAAGAGGCTGCCACTATGTTTCTGGTGAAAGGAAGACAAATGACTGTAATAGGCCTTAAAAAGGACGCATTGATACATGGATCCAACTTTTAATGTTGCTCTTTGTTCACATTTGTAAGTGGTCTGAGGGTAACACCTTAATTTTTGAGCCACAAAGGCAGAAAACTGAAATGCAATTAGTGCCATACACGAAACGGAGCTTGCCATCTGTCACTGATCTGCTTTTTCAACACATCATCTCAGCTTTTCCCAGCCTGAGAAAAAAAAATATGACAGTGATCTAATGGAAAACGTTCAGTGTTTCGTTTTACTGCAGTTTTATTGCATTGTTGCTGTAAGCTGAACTGCCCCACCTCCAGGATCATAGTGTGCAGCATTATACTGCATCCCTGAATCAATCTGTAATCAGCACAGTTAGGATCAGGTAAAATTGGGAAATTACTGCAGAGCTGCAATAAACGTTCACAGTCGATTCATCTGCTGTTTATTTTCACGACGATTGGATTAATCATCTTGTGTAAGCTTCCCAGTCAAATGTGTCTCTTCAAATGTCCACAACGGCCCAAAACGGACAAACATTCACGTCGCAGTTATACAAAAACAGACAAAAGCAGCAAATCCGTCAGAGAAATAAAACCTACGGCACAATTGACATTTTTGATAGGAGGAATCGGAATCGATTGATTTTGACTAATTTTCTGTTGATTGATTAATAAATTTTGTTTCTGCACTCAAATTCTCAGAATAATCCGCTGCGTTGAGGCTGTCTTTACAGAATATGACAGAAAAAAAACTGAGTAATGATAACTATCTTTTCATTAGTGTGTAATTGTCCCAGAGTTTACTCTCTACCTTTTAATCTGGCACAACAAATCAGTTTGAGGTGACAATATCCAGCACATCCAGCATGATGTCTTTATAAGCATTTCATTTGTAAAACAGTTTGATCAAAAAACATTTAATATACAGAATTACAGATTATCAATTTATTAGGTCATGGAGAGAAAACACACAAACATACTGTAGATTTTGACTTCTTGCTTCTCCTCCCCCTGTACAACCCTCTTTCCTAAAAATTACATTCGTAGATTACTGAATTGTTTTTAGAATCATGTTGTGTTGACACACTTAATCCCTTAAAAAAGGCAAATTCTGGTGCAAATTAGTTGTATACAAACAGAATTTCTCGGAGCTGCCCTTTAACAAGAGCTGCCGCTGACTGAAACATTATCACTATCACTTACTTGCCCTCCATCCGCCACCTCAACGACCGCATCATCAATTATCTTTCTATAGAAGCTATAGAAACTTCAATCACTAAGCTGCTGTGACATTTTGTATGTATTCACGCTTATGTACAATTATGTTATTACACCACCAGTTACATTTATACTGCAATTGTGCTGCAATACAAGCTGTCATATCTTAGTGTATTCACTTCAAGCCAGCTCACTCACAGTAAGAATGCATAACTTTAAGCCTTAATATATTTGAACAGGTGAATTAAATAGAAATTCAGACTCGGTAAAAGTTGTCAAAAAGATTAAAACCGGGCTGTAAACATGTTTATTTCTGCTGTGAAGTTGGAGATTTTAATATGGAGACTGAGATTAAAAACAAGGGGACTAGTTAATAGCTAATTACCATCCACACTCACCACCAACTAGACAGGAGGAGTGTACCACAGGTGATCTGCTGCGTTTACTGACAGGGTTGCATGTACTTAATGTTACAGTAGACGGCACACGCTCTGTTAATCTGTCAAAATGACAGACAGCCGTCAGCGGATGACGGAAAATATTCGGTTTACACGACCACTGACCCAGCCAGTAATAGAAAAACAATCCCACCCGTATCCCTCAACAATCAAACAGTCGTGTGAGCAATCTCCCTCTTCATCCGATAACACGAACAGCGTCTCTCTTTCTCTGACATTTAAACAGCAATGTAACAGGATATATATATCGGGATACCTAACTTGTAACTTGTAGTAACGGAGTAACTGAAGCCTGACCGTGTTTTCTGGGCGTTTTCTTACTTTAGGAGAAGTTGACTAGTCTACGTTTGGATTTCTGCTTAATTAACGGCGAAACTGGTCATCAGGATCGTCGCTACTAGACACCACTAAGTCCTATACACACACACACACACACACACACACACACACATCATTCTTATGCAAACGTTACAAAACATAGTTTTATAGTTTAAGTGTAAAACTTCCCGTAATTGCACAGTTGCTGCTACTTTTATTTTGACAGTAAATCTTCATACGCCCCCATGCATTATTACAACAACAAAAAAAAACTCTTGATGAACAGAGTCTTTATCACCAGCTGCCACACTATGAGTTTTAGACGAGGAGCAATTTTGATAGCAGTTTGTGTCATACTTCATAATAGAAAGAAGCCTGCCCTCGCTCTGATCCGTGCAGCCTGAACGTGGGGTTTCTTCTCTCTGCATGTCAGAGTGTTTTTAAGCTGCAGCACCTCAGCCGAGCCTTGCTGGGCCTGAGCTGTGCTTCCCTCCATTTTTTAATACCTCACAATAATAACTGATTGGAGTTGCCAGAGTAAACAGTTGCCGGAGAGGAAAGTACTTCTCCAAAGCAGAGCTGGCTAATAGTGCAACGGCCGCAACAAAGTGAACCAAATTACAGAAAATTACAGCTAAAGCTTTCAAACGCGATTGTCATATAAGCTGATAACGTATTTTAGTTTGCTCTAATTACGCGACTTGTTTGGTTCAATGCGCCCGCCCCATTTTTATTCCATATCATCTCAAACATTTTTACACATATGAGCCACGTAAACGTGCTGCTGGAGAGCCGGGAAACGACTAATCTGAATCGATTTCCATAGTAATTTGTTATCCATCTTTACTCATCGTGATCGTCTTTAAGTTTACAATCCCGAGGGAAATCTGTAGGAATAGGCTTCTTTTCTTTTTTTTTTTCTTTCTTGCAATAATTCTCATCAGTATCAATTTTAGAACATTTCTCCAGCACACTCCTCAGAGCTCTCTAATTTCTGGCTTTTAATAATAATTGAAAGATTTTTACAGTGGTGAAATTCAATAGAGAGGACAGCTAATTCTAATTAGCTACTGCAATAATGTTACTGCCAGCGTCGCACTGAGAGAGATGTCCTCATTACTTAGTTTGTTAGTAAATGTCAAATTTTATTTGGGTGTTTAATGCCACAAGAGCATCGATCATTTAAAATTGAAATGAAACTATTAAATTAATCTCCAACTATTTTGGTGATGGACTCATCATTTTGAGCAATTTTTTTTTTTTAGGGAAATGCCCAAAGTTCATCTTCTTAAATGTGAACATTGTGTAGTTTCTGTTGTCCTCTTTGACAGTAAACTGAATTCATTCAATATGTTTTCACCACGTTCACTGAATACAATGCTCAACATATGACTTGATAATGAAAATAGCTGTTAGATGGAGCTACTGTACACTGAAATTCACCCTGCACAGACACAACTAATGGTTATTTATTGATGTCTAATGGCCAATTAATCAACTGATCGTTTAAGAGTGAAGAAGAAGAAGAAGAAGAAAAAGTGGCTCCGTGTGAATTCTTCAAAAACAACAAGTAACAAACGGCTCGTAACAGTGTCCCATTAATGCCACCATATCCAGTATGATGTATGGATTCTGAACATCAATGGCAGAGGTGTCTGCTGAGTAAAGCATTTTTATATAAGATTAAACAATCCAAATGATCACAATCTCTTTCCCTTGACATCTGATGTGTTTTGTCACTGTTGGATTTAAGAGAAATGGGAGCGGGAACCTTGAATATTTTAACTCTGGAGCGCATTAATTACAGAAACAGCAAAATGCTGTTGACAGCTGTGATTTATTTAGAACCCGGAGATATGTGGTAAATCTATGCTGAGACATGATATTATGCAATAGCTGACTGTGGCCGTTTGATTTCCCTACGCTGAGAACCCTGAGGAAACGCGGCTGCAATTTATCTCTTGAAATATCAACTTTATGACAACCACACCAGAGAGCCGTTCCATTTCTGTGACGGCTAAAAGAAATTTTAGGACATGCAAACAAGGCTTATTAACAAAAGGCCAGAGCGGTGCTTTTTCTCAACACTGCGAATGTAATGTGTTGTTTTCAAGCCGTTGGGAAGACAAGGTTGAAAGCAGTGGGGGAGAAGAAGGAGAAATGGGCCATCCCTAAATTTTTTGTTTACTCGAACTGGATGCTTTTCTGTGCAGGCTAATGGAGGGCTAAGATCACTGAACAGCATCTAGCAGGAGATAAATGGGCTGAAATGTGAGAACAAGCCCTGATTCTCCTGCCCTGGAAGAGCAGAAAGAGAAATCTCATGCTGCTTAAAAAGGATGAAGATGCTATGAGGGGAAACCATCGGGGAATCAGAAGAGCCTTTTAAAAACTGTTGACTTCCCGTCCACTGGCTGATTCAATGACTAACATCTCGCTATAATGATGAAATACACCCCTCCGTATCTCTCAGTTCCCACCCTTCGCCTTTATGGAATCTTATCCTTTATTCACGGACTCCTATATTCTTGTTTAGGCTCTCCTTTTGAGGGGAAAAAAAGCACCAACGCTACTTGTTATTCATCACCGCTACCAGGTTTCCTTCCTATAAGGCTTTCAATTCCTACCTTTCATCACATGCACACCTCGGGGCCTGGATTGAATATGATTCAGAGGGCAGACTTGAATCTTGAATCTACAGGTTAAAATATATCCAAACGTCCTGGTCTCTCAAAGCCCCTGGCACTAAGGGCTGCTCTCTTACTCGCTTGCTCTACGAGGCTGGTTAATGGACCAGTAAAAAGATGGCATGAGTTGAACCATCTCTCCTGCCTCCTGTTGACTCTAAGCGGCGCGCGGTAATGATGCTTAGCATATTTCATCTTGTGGGTCAAATATGCTTCTTTTTTTTTTTCTTTTTTTTTAACCTTTTCAGAATACAAACTGCAAACAGCTTAAAATGTACAGCGCTTTGAAGACTATATCGCAAGCCATCACTGTGTTGTAGTGTCCTAGAAAGTGTCTGCTAAGGGGGGGAGGAGGGTCACCGTCAATACAGATTGCTGCTACTTCTCAGACACATTGATTGATTTACTGTATCTGTTGAGCTAGACCTGGCTGCCTGTCAGGATTAAAGAATTTGTCTTATCAAACCCGTGCCCCTGAGACACCTATTTCCAACAGAATCACTTGAAGCGGTGACATATGGAAAACTAGGGCACATCAGCAAGAATGAGTGCTTTGCAAGTATAGTCTGTGTTTGTTAGATCTTTTCACGATAATGGGAGCAACATGATGTACAGTCGCACAGACGACATGGCGCCTGAGTGAAAACTGCCCCTGAGATTCTCAATCTGACCTAAAACCTGCTTACCGAACCTGAATCCTATCACATCGCTTATCAAAAAAACAAAAACTGTTTTAAATAAACTTTTGAGGAAGGAGAAGGAAAAAAAAATCTGCAAAGACCAGAACCATCACCTGCATCACCTTCACAAAACTGTACATACACCTTTAATCTGCTGCAGCTAATACAAAATGCATAAGACCCAGGCAAATCCGGCACCAGTGTGCCTCTTTTCTGAGTACAATGTTGTCATTATCTCCACCACATCCGGAGTAAGGAACTTTTCTATTCCAATGTATCTGAGAGGAGATAGAGAAGGGTCTGCACCAATTACATATTGGGGAACACACCAGGCCTACAAGCAAGGATTATAAGAGAGGGTGGGCTAAAACAGCAAGCTATAACAAGCCAACAATGTATTCCAGATGTCAAACAAGGGAACAGGACAGACACACACAACCATCTTGTCTGAAATTCAGCACAAAATAGAAACCAAACTATGTTAAAGTCAAGCTTTATCCATCTTTCAGAGCCTCTGCCAATTAAATTTAATACAGTTACCTGCCAAGGCGCTCTCACACTGCTTCTCTACATCCAACACAGTGTCCCTGCACTGTCTTGTACTCAAATAAATGCTTTAATCTGAAGCACTGTCACATATTGCCTGAGGAGCAAAACCGTAACACGTAACATTCGATCATTTGTGGAGCTAAGAATAATGTTTAAATCAGATTTAAATCCATGTGCAAATCTAAAATGAAAATGTGCATAATATAACATCAAATACAAACACACACACACACACACACACACACACACACACACACGATAAAAAACGTTTATAAGAGGTACAACTAAGCAGAATATCTGTAATATCTGCTGCTTCAACAGCTATTGTAACTACGACAAGCACAGACGCGTTTGGCTAACCACCAGTTAACATGGTCACTCTTCCTGAATACAAGGATACATGGCTGCCCTTGCGAATGCCTTCTACTAACTAAGTCTTTTTTCTCATTAACGTTACAATGTCAAAAAAAACAAACAAAAACATACCCGATTCATCGTTGGTGTTTCGTTTGACAGCTACAATCTTTCCCTGTTTTTGAACAGCTGTTGTACGGCGGCCGCAGATGCATTCAGTTAACGGTCATCACTTAACACGGTCACTCATTAGATTGAAACACCTGCACACAAACATGGCTCACTCAGTAAACCACCGTTAATTTATAGTGCCCCTCTCATTGAGATGTTTCCTGGGTTTGTGTGTCCACAGAAACTCCTGAAAGCCAAAAAAAAAAAAAAAGCAAATGAACCGCACTATTAAATAATATAGCCTCCACAGCATTAACGAGCGCCCGGTTCAGTAACAAGGCTGGTTGTTCAGCCACCAGTAAAACTAACAAACAAGACATAACAGGGGTGAACTTCACTCATTAACTATTTGTAGATGAAGATTAATGTCTCTCGCTGCGGACAACGGTTGAATAGTCTCGTATTTTTCCAGCAGCTGCTCTTCAGTTCTTGTAAAATAGCGGAGTCCATTGTTATTTTGGCTAACGTTAAGTGCCCACTAGCTAATGAGCTAGCTAACTCTTCTTCTACCTGCAGGACTCACAGGTCCATTTTCAGAGTGGTCAGGGCTTTTTTCAGGTTTAATTCTGGTAGAGTTTCATAAAATCTCCAACTCTCTAACCCAAGTTGCTTCCTGCTAGTGTTAAGTCACTAACTGCCAATTAGGGTTAGCTACCTTAGCTAAAACGTTGTTATTTCAGTTGCTAATTTTCCTTTTTCATGATGTGCTGAAATGATTTGAGGCAGGCTTGACTTAACTTGGTTCAGTCCTTTCCATTTTACACATGTCAAGTATCCACTCCTTAACACTCCTTAATACCCATTTGATACTGCCTTAATTAAAATATGCTAATTTCACCTGTTTTCCTATGAGGCCTCTCTGCCTGTTGAGATTGACTGGCTGTAACCAGATGGTTTCTTGAGGGGGGCGCTGTTGCACCCAGATCAGACATTTTATTAAAAAAACAGTGGTAATCACAATCATAAATTATCCAATATATTTAAATAAAAGTAAGAACCTGGAGAATATAGCTGAGGAAACTTTCCATTTTCTCTCATAAAAATACTGATTGTGTGGCCTTGACAAGAGAATCAGTTATTTACTTAACCAGCTTTGAGCAAACTCACTCACGTTGCATAAAACAGTCTCTTTGAGTTTCTCTCATTTTTTGAAACCCATGCTTTGATTTATCGTGCATCCAGGTGGCTAAAAACAAATTCATGCTGAGGTTGCTTTGTCTGAGCTTAAACGACTGAACTGAAAATGAATCAGTAACAATTTTGCTTCAGTAGCCATAACAAATTTAAAAGCTATTTAATGTCGTGTCAGCTGTTTGTCTGTCAAGCTGTTTTGACGCGTTTCCACGTGCAAAAACCTAGAAAATGAACCCTGTGATGACATCTCTGACCATGTTCTGTACTTTGATGTTCTGTAAAAATAGCAAAATGAGGCATCTTTTAGTGCTCCTTACAATAAAATCTTTGTTGTTTTTTTCATCTAACTTGCTAACTAGCAATGGAGTGGCCTTTAAAAAGACAGTTCTGAATGTGATAATACCAGTGAAGAGAAAATCTCTACCAGTAACCTTCAAAAACACATGTTGAATTCAGTAAGGACGCATGCGCCGACAACAATTCATCACCCCAATACCACTGATGTGAAGAGGCGTCATCCCTTTGCAACGGTGTATTTCCTAAACCAGATGCATAATTTCAAGCTGCGTTAACTACATGTGTGAATGCGGTTTCCTTGTGGTGGACAGAGCCTTTTCATGCAGCAGCAGGTACAGCATCTATAGGCTGCTCTACAGAGAGACTTCACTTTATCATGCATGTGGGGAATCTTCTTTCTGCATAATTGATTAAATTATACTGCCAGCTCATGAGTGTGAACATCTGTTCCTTAGCCTATAAATACCTACATTTTAGACAGCTTCAGGAAGAATTCTTAGAGTAAAAGGAAAAAACAACAAGCAATACTTTTACTAGAGAGAGAAAATGAGTGTGGATTTTCATGAATAAAGCCTTCATAATCCTCCAAATTCTTGTTTGAAACAAAGACAAGCGCTCTCAGAAGTGCAGATGATCTACATCCCTCAGGTCCTACGATACCTGCAGCAGATGTTGGCAAATGCAAGGTCTTCTTCCGAAGCTGCAGGAGGGCATGAGCACTCACCATGTAATGCATGGCCAGTGTGTAAGCTGGAAAGATTCTCTGTTCACCATTATCCCTTCACGCGTGCTACAAAATGGTAACTGGCAACAGTTTCTAAGTCATAGCTGATGTCTTTGTTACGATGAAAAAGCTAAGGGAGTCTTTGACAGTGCTTGTCAGCAAGGACTCAGAAATGTTACGGTGAAATATGACAGCAGCCCAACCAGATTTGATTCAAGCTTAGTAAAAATGGATTGTGAGAGTTTGGGGGTTGTAGCACAAAAAGTATTGCTGTAAAAAAAAGAAAGAAAAACCCACACAGACCTTTAGTGCAGACCATTAATGTAATTCACCAGCATTACGGGTTCTGCTGGGAAAGGAGATTGGATAAAAGGAGGTTTTTGCTTGAATGAGGATTAGAACATATTTGCCAAAGACTCCTGTGCTGTGTGATAACAGCAATTTAAAGGTTATTTGCTTGTCACACTGTTCAAGATGGGCTTAATAAAATCTTGGTTTCAATTTGTGTCAAACTTACTGACATCAGGTTTGAGGCTTGTCAGATTGTGGGATGAATGCCTGGCGAATTTTCCCTGACACCGTTTTCTGCAATTGAAAACTCGTATTTGCAGCAGACTTGCTTCCTCTGATGATGAAAACTTTTCTCATCTGTTGTTTCCTGTTGGTGGGACGCACCCGTCAGTGCCTATCAAAGAAGGGGCGTCCCTCTCTAGCTCCAAAAACCTCCTGAAGACCCAGCTCTCCAGGGAGTGCCTCCTCTCCATACCACTACCAAATGGTAAATGGTGAATGGAATTCTGCACTGAATTGAAATTAGTATCACCCATTCACACACATTCATACACTGATGGCATTGGCTGCCATGTAAGGTGCCAACTGCTGATCGGTTTTAGGAGCTAACCAGTCATACACATTCACACACACCGATGGCGCAGCCTTCAAAAGCAATTTGGGTTTCAGTATCTTGCCCAAGGACAATTCAACATGCAGAATGGAGGAGCCGGGGATCGGACCGCCGATTATCTGATTAGTGGACGACCCTCTCTACCTCCTGAGCCACAGCCACCCAACAACAACTGGACATGCTAAATCTATCCCTCTACAGAGCTGTCACTTGAATCTATGAGAGTAGTACTATTGCTTGATTGTTTTACTTTGGATAACAGCGTCAGCTAAATGACTAAATGTAAATGTGCATATCTATGACTGCATTCATACCATATTCCAGTTGGTTGGTTTGAAGACAGTGGGCGCAGCAGCAGTCACGTTGTCGGACTTTGATTTATAAATTTCTGATACTGTTAGAACACTGACGTGCACAGTGTCCAAATTGCTCAAAGAGACACACAGCAGAGATTGTTCTGTGACAGCCCAAAATTGCTCCGTGCATACGAGCCTTAAGTTAGAATCTGTTCCAAAATGTAACCAGTTGTCAGACCTCGACCCTACATAGAGTAACACTGCTGTGACTGTTGGCAGAAACTATCCCGACAAGCCGGCCATCCGAAGCAATTCCACTGCAGTTTTAGGAAGGAGAGACAAGAAAAAAGCAAATATCAGTAATTCCCCAACATATCAGCCTACAAATGAGAATAATGTGCACTTGTCTGAACTCGGCAGCAGATCGCAGGTCTTTACAAGTGTGTAATTGCTATGTGACACTTTGGAAGACAGCACAACAATGTAATCTCAAATGAGATTATCTGAATGAAAAAAGAAAGGCACATTGTTCAAGGAGAGAGATGTCTCTTCCAGAAAATAATACTGCCTCTCTGTCTGTCTGCATTCATGTCACAATTCAAACATCAGTTTACACTGTCATGACTTCACAAGTTGCCCTGCACACTGTAACAAGTCTTCGGGGGCAGGGGAGAAGGATGTCACTGACAATTGCAAAGTGCAACGCTTGCCTGCTAATGAGTTTGTTTTTTTTTAAACATCAGGAAATATAAAAACTAATTTCCTGAAATCACACACAATAAAAAAAATAATAAATAATTGGCATTCTGATTAAGGATTACTTTGTTTTCTTTCCAACTAAATGGACATTAACATTAATTCCCCATTTCTTTATTTGTTCATTTTTGTAACTTAAGTAATGTGGAATTTTGCTAATTTGTGCCATTGTTCTGTTTGATATTGTGTCCTCTAAAACATTTGTAATAATCTTTCCGTTCACTTAAAATAGTTCTGGTTAATGGCCATTCTTTTGATGGTGCTCAGAGCTGCATCCCTCAGCAGTGCGCGGACATCTCCACTGACTGTTTAATCAGGTAGTAATTAACTGACACAACCCTAGAGACCAATTCATGATGACTTTTCCTCTCCAGTTCACAGCCCATTATGTCTAACAAAGATACATTCGGAAATCCATTTGGAAGATGCCGTAATATTGTCAGTGTCTGAGGTAAAAACTAAACAAGCAAATGACTGTGTCTGAAAATCTATTTAATTTTAAAAAGTTAGCGCCACTTATTAAAATGTCGTCCCATTTGCTGTGATGAGTCTAATCGTTTAACTATACAAACACATCAACTGAAACCTCGCAGCCGCATGCAAAACAACAACGCTCCTGAATATGAAAAGTGTTTCTTACGCAACCGAGTGTGGCTGATGAGATATATATAAATTCATGAACAGGTGTAATGTGCTCCGTAAAAATTTGAAATGGCTTTTTGGCATAAAGTAAGAGTGAATGCAAATAATTTATGGTAATTTTTTCAATGCAAACCTTCATGAACTTCACGTTCCATCATCAGGATCAACTGATACAGTGAGTTCTGGACACTGGTCACCCATAGGCTTCCGGCTAATCTAAAAATGGGTAAAGACGTAGATCATCGGCGGACCTGAGGGCCTATTGACGCCTGAATGGCCCCCACCTTGGTCAATCAAAGCTGCCAGGCTGTTAATTATGCTTAACTTTAAGCCTCTAAACATGTTTATTTCTGCTGTGAGGTTGGGCATTTTAATATGGAAGCTTATGGTGACTGACTCGTTCTGTAGCCAGCCTCAAGTGGCCGTTTGAGGAACTGCAGGTTTTGGCAGGTCCGCATTGGTTTCACTTCATATAAACCAACATCAAACCGACTGACATTCTCAACCCTAGAGCTCCCAGAGATACGGTCAAACTATATATATACGTTAAAACAAAAAAATACTAAATCTTACTAATAGCCCAGGGAAAACAAAAAAGTTAAGCAATTCAGCAGTTTAAATTATTCTATTTATATACCAACAACCACAGTTGCATGTCGTAAGAGACCACTCATAAGTGATCGAACTCCATTAAGATAATAGCATGTCTTGAATGGTCTCCTTGAATGCCAGTAATATCTGAAGACTCCATATATGTTAGTGCAACTATGATTTCTCTCGCTAAGAGCATCATCATGTAAACAATCGCCGCATAGTGCACGAGTCCCGCCTTACTCACGTTACCGTCTTAATTACATTACAAGTGCATTTTCCATATGCATGTAAACATGATCTAAGGTCCTGAAACTGCTGTGCCACAATAATAGCCAAATAGAATAAGTGCAGTGAGTGATGAATCTTGTTGAAGATGCATGAGAGCCATACAATGTAGTCAACAGAAATCTTTTTTTTTGTTATTTGTTTGTGTAATGTTAAAATTGATGCAATGAATGTGCAGACTTTTTTTATTCAACTGAGAATTAATCGCAAAAAAGCAAACTTTGTTTTGGGCAACACAGAGTTGTATCTCCATGAAAAGGGAAATAAATATGTCTCCTTTTATTTGACAACCATTAATTTTTTTCATTCTTATTGTTTTGAAAGGGTGCACTTCTCTGAAACCACAAAAAAATCTGAGGAGTCCTCCCACTTAGGTTAAAACATTAACATTAGGGATTTCAAGGTCGTCACTAAACCACATATTTGAATTTTATCATTTAGTAAGTCATAAGTCTTTTGCTTTGTTATTGTTATTTCTTTAATTATCTGATCATGAAATGATGCTGTATGTCCAATTGTTTTCTTCCACTTGCTTCCTCTTGCACAGTCCAAGCTTATAAAAATACCCAGCAGGACAACAACAAAGGAAGAGAGGGGAGGGGAGGGATCAATGTAATTGAACACTGTGTGGTCACTGTGATAGCGAGTGCAGATGCATTTCTTTAAAGTTCAAACATGCAGAAGCATCGTCCTGTTTATGTCGTCCAGCTGAAGCTCGAATGGAACAAATTCCAAAGTCGGCAGCGACAAAATTTGATGATACAAAGTTTCACGCTATGAAACCTGCAGCATGCAAAGAAAAAAGCAAGTGCCAGTGACGGATCGCTCTTTTCCTGCGATCCTAGTTGTCATGGAGATGGGAGTAACTTGTTCTAATGTCAGGGTTTGATGTTGCTCATTAGACCGGTAATGATTTGTAGATAGATTGTAGGTGTGGAGGCTGTGTTTCATTTGAAGCCGTACGCTGGCATCCAGGGTACTTCAGACATTAGTGTTTACTGAGAGATCCGAGCTATTTTATTGCTCCTAATGTCATGATTTACATTCTAGTGGACTCTAATGGATCCAGCGCTGCAACATTATCTTCCCTTTTTTGTTGAGCAGTTCAGTAATCAATGGAAATGTAGGTTTAAATCGTTTTGATCATACCGCTATAATTGTGTTCGTGATATATTGCTATTACCAGAGGTGTCTGTAGTAGTATTATTACTATTATTATAATTATTATTGTTAGTGTTGTGTGTTTTAGGCTTGCGATGGAGCATTTATAGCAGGTGGTTCATCACTTTATGCCTGTGATGAGCCGTTGTGAGAAATTCTGGCAGGGGATTTGCTTTTATGCCACACAGTTTGACTCCTTAACTCCCTAACATCTGTCAAAAATTCTCAGCAGTGTGACAGCGTGACAGGCAAAAACAGTCAATATTTCAGCTACAGTGTGCAGTATTTATTCAAAACCTTAATGGGATGCCGGCATTACAATTTTGAAGCCACGGCAGAGGAGAATTTCCTTTTAAAAACACATTTGTTGTATCAGTCAAAATCAGGCTGCATGCCAACACTCCATCCAGTGTCCCTGCCACTCCATTGATTAACCCTGTTTATCCAAATTAAATTCTGGTGTTGGGTACCCACAGAAGTGATGAATTTTGACAAAATTTTGAGGCAAAGATGCTTCCTAATTAGTAGCAAGTGAGTGCTCTAATCAGAGAAAGCTGGACTCAATGTTTCTTCTGCCAGCTATGAGATTTTGCCTCTGCTCTCCCTTTAAAGCAATAACACACTGGCCAGTATTGCAGTGTGCAGTTTAATGACTTCTCAAGGCATGATTTCTGGGTAGTGAACTTTAAATTGCTGAAATAGTTACCTGTCACTGCCATTCAGAGTCGCTATTGCTGCCAAGAGTGGCTTTAAGCAACAGGAAACCACATATTATATGTTTACTGCAGCATCTGCAATGTTGACAGCTTGTGACAAGATTCAAACCATTTTCATCTGAGTGCTCCAATTCAAGCAGGAATGCACCTCTTCCTCCTGCCTCTGATTATAGGTCCTATGAATTTTTAAGTGTGCATCACGGTGACATGCAGAGGTTCCTGGCATATAAAATCATATGGAGTTTGGGCCCTCAAGGCTTCCTGTTCCAGCCCCGGTGCTTTCCCTTTGACATTAAGTCCGGAACATGGTTTCTCATAGGAAAAGCCCAGCTTCTGCCTTTTAATGAAAGGTGTTCATCATCACCTTGTCAGCAACAGTGTGTGACTACGACAGGTTGACGCCACTTAGTCTCCCTAAGGGGAGCTTCAGCTGTCAAGCAGAATTTGCAGTTCTGCCATTTTACCTTGACAGATGAACCAACCTGGACAGGACAGGAGAGTGGGGCCACATAATGGGCCCTCCGGTTGTCTCCCCCCCTTAAAAAAAGTGAATTAGATGACATTTGTGTCTTATTTGAGTCCTTAACGTGTCCCGTTCTGCTGCGCTAGTCATTCTGTGTTTACACCAGCACATGAATCAGAGCATTATTTTCACCATCATTCATTGCCCGCACCCTCCTTACATCACAGTCCTGGAAAAGGCCCTCAGAGGTCAGTGTGGCAGAGGTGACCAGCCTCTCCCTTTGGCTGATACGAGCGAGTGCCTTCGTTTTTTTTTTTTTGCCCCAGTTCTCCTGCATGGGTGAGCCCTGACCACAGGCGTAAGGGGAGTTAGTAATGCTAGCTGACATCCTGAGACTGAGAAGCTGTGATTGCTTAGAGGGCTTTGTGGGCAGGCTGGGGTGGATGGCGTGGGTGGCAGCGGAGGGATAGGGGCCGTGTCTCACAAGGACCTTTAACAGCCTTTTAAAAGCTCTGAGAGGGCCGGCCTGACGCCAGCCACTCAGAGGAGAGAAATTGCTGACAGAGCTAAAGGGGAGGGGAGGATGGCGGTGGGGAGGAGGCGAGCAGGAGCGCGCAGCAGTTCCTGGAATGCCTTTTGAGCCCATCACATAGTCCTGGGATCCCAGCGAAGATCTAGACACACCACAACCTAATCGCCCTCACTGTAGTCACCGTGTAATTACAACCATTTGCGCTAAATAATTCACCAGGTGAAACCGCTGAAATAACATCCAGCACTCATGGAATGCACTTCTGTGAGCTTTTCCTCTCCAGCCCATTACACCACTTTAGTCTTTGTCAGGTCAGCCTGGCCACTGAGATAGAAACATCCTACATTACAATCCTACGACTTGGTACCACTCACAGCAAGCTCGGCGAGTGCTGTGTTTGACCTATAAAGGTCCGACTAAATTGGCTAATACCATATTCTATGTCATTGAATCTTCTGTTTCTGTGGACGATCATCCATCGCCTGACGGGGGGAAAAGAAGACATTATCCAGAAAGAACACTAAAGTCCTGGGAAGCTTTATTACTCTCATCTCTTCAATAACTCCCTTAGACTTCCAGTTGCGTGCCATAATTCATCTTGGCGCTGAAGAATGAGTTTTCTGACAGTGAACATGAGAAATGCAAGAGACTCAATGGGCAATGCTGGAGGGGGGGCAGCCTACCCACAGAAGATCACAGCAGTGGCAATGAATGCATCAGAAAACACTGCTGTAGGCGAGCATAAGTCAACAGTGCCTAATGTGAGCCTTTGGTATGCATGATGTTAAATAGATTGTGAAAATGCTCTTTTCATGACTAAGATGGAGCTTTTCATTAATCCTCGAGCTGAACCTGCCTCCGCAAAACAACGAGCATCCCTCGCGGGAAAGACAAAACACCCACGGTGGGCTAGAGCGATCTCAGAAGAGCTCTCATACAGCTCACGGACTCGCTCTCTTTACATCCGCCCCCCTAGCTGTGCGTGCATGTGCGATTTGCATGTTTGCAGATACATGTAATACGTCATACATGTAACATGCCGTAATACGTGTCTATTCCTGCGCGTGTATTATTTTCTGTGTGCCTTTCAAAATCCGTGTAGCGCTTTGCGTGCAAAGCGTGGGCGGATGTGGTTGAGACAGATATTCACAGAACTTAAATCATATTCTGCCTTTTATGTGTGCAAGCGCAGCAGTTGGTCAGAGGAGATATAGGTTTTTGATTTTATTTTAGGAGGCCTGCGTTAATGATACCCACATGTAGAGGATTAAAGCAATATCACAGCGATACGGTAAATATGAACATGTGTGAATGCTGATAAGTCTGCTCGGGCTACTTTTTTTATTTGTTGCGATATGAAAATACTAAAAGAATAACACACACACACACAGACACGCATCCTCTATGCTGTTGTTTCTTGCCTTCTCTCTCTTCCTTCCTGTCTTAGTTCCATAAATTAAAAGTCAACATCAAGCGAATGTGTGTGCAAACACATATTCATGCGCAAACACTTTTTGAAACCTAAACTGCAGCACCGAGGTAGATTATCACGTGTGTGTCTGCATGTGCATCTGCACCAGTGATTCCAAGCTTCTCTTTAATATGCCCGTGCCGCTTGTAGCAGTAAATGATACACAACAAATTCAAAAATAAAACAAGTTTCGCTGTCAAACTGTCACCCTGTCATGCTTTGTTAAAAAGAAGGCAGAGACAGTTTAATCAACCGTTGCAGAGTTAAATGAATCACCACAGGACATCAGAGAATTCAGACTTCACTTTGGTGCCCACAGACATTAATTCTAGGGCACATTAGCCATATAGCAGCTATAAAGCTCTCTTCGTGTTCTGTCCATTCTCCCAAACCTGCATCACACTAATCTCATCATAGCCAGCCCAGCAGTCCATTTCTGAGCACGGAAATGTTTTTAATCAAACACCTTCCTCCCAGCCGGCAGAGTGTGACTCTGAGAACCGGGAGCAGGTAATGGCACAGGCATCTATTCTTAAAGCTGACATCCGAGCCAGTAATTGCAGCCACATTATCAATGCCTATGTTGATAAGTGAGGGCTGTGTACAGTGGGAGTCAAACTAAAATCTGCACCATAAAGTTTTTTTTTTCTTGTTCGTGCTGTCCCAGTTGGAAGTGAGGCAACGGAGCGGCAGGACAGCTTAAAGTAGTGCATCTGCTGGGCTTCATTATAAATCACTGTAACCACCTGACCTGAAATCCTCTCAACAAGCATGTCACCTTTGGTGCGTGGAATAGATCGTTTCAGGTAGAGTCCTTTATAAGGTGGAATATATAATTCAGACTTGTGCTTATTATACAGGAAAACATCTGGGGAGATATTTCACAGCAGCGTCCTGCAATCTGCGTGTGCACCGGGTGCCTTCAGCACCAGTCTTTGGCGGCCTTATTCTCATCAGAATGGACCCTGTTGTGCATGACTGCAGTACCTAGAAAGCAGCATTTTGGACTAAGTGAAGTCTCTGCCATGTGGATTTGCAACAAACTGCTAAATGGCAGTACGGCCTGAAATATGTTTGGCTGACATATTAAAGCTAAAACTAACATAAAATATCTTTTGGGCCAACACGAGCAGCCAGAACAGGTTCAATTTCACAGCTTTGTGGTCTTCTGGTGTTAAACATGGAAAAAAGTAGCTAGAAGCAAAAGACATGTTTACTTTATTGAACCAGAATTACAATATTTCACAAAACCTTTACCAAGGTGCTTTTGACGGACACAAACCCCAGTCTTCAGTGTCACAGCCCACTACCTCTGCTAAGTTTTACCCACGTGTAAACCTGCCGAGACGTTGGCTCGTGGAGAACTGTGTAGACGTTGGCATTATGGATACTGTGCCTTGTTACAAATATTCTTGTATTACAGCTAAATGGTACATAAGAATATGTTTCTATCAGCACGATTCGTGTTTCAAGAGCCCGGGATGGACAGACTCACTGAGAAAGACTTGTCAATCACAAGGTAGCCACGCCCAAAATAATAACCCTGTTTTATAGTCTATATTCATCTAAAACGGACCATATTTTACTAAATGAACATCATGCTGTGTGAAGAAGGCTTGAAACTGGCAATTGAGGCCATAAACTCTTGAAGAAACTCAGGTAATAAATCAAATGAGAAGTAGGGTCATTTTCTCATAAGTTTCTTTGTTGCATGTTGCATGTGTGATACCTTGCAGGCCATTAGAAAGAATACAGCTTTATGTCACTCTTTAGACCTGGAATCTCTGTCTATTATATATACTGTCAATGGTTTCGAAATGGTAGGCATTTATGTACATGTAATTTCTAGAATACAGTGTTCCCCATTGGTGTATATCTTGTTTTCAACTTGAATCTACTGACTGCAAAGGTCGTAGAATATGATTTACATTATTTTCATATTCATCCATCCATTTAATGATAAGACCTTCAGAAGTATTACACAAGGCTGGTTAAGCAAAGCTTTGTCCCTCATTTGTTGGGCTGCAAACCCATTTCCATTTCAAATGACTATGTGTAATGTCAACGGGGTCGCTCGTAGCAATGCACCAACAGAAAATCAGAACCCGGCCGTCCCGTTTTTGTCGGCTGTACGGAGCTTTTGAAGCATCTTTTCAGCCCAGCACCAAACGGCGTGGTGTTACAGCTGTGGTGGTATTTTGTTGTGCTATTAACGTGTGCTCCCTCCATCAGTATGGTGTGTGTGACAGGTGTGCCTGTGATTGGCTCATTCCTCGACTATATGCGGAGCCAAGATTGCGGTGGTGCTGCTCGGGGCACAACTCATCTCAACTCAACTCTCCTACCAGCAAGCCATACTTGTCCATGGCTTTATACTAAGATAATCACCGTGCTGATCTCTTCATGTTTTCTAGACTTGGAAGTGAGATAGGTATGTCATTGTACATGGTTTTTATTTCATTAGGTTCTATTTGTCATGCCTTTCCAGTAGATTTGTTTGCTTTTTTGTCATTTTGGAATTTTTCCTACCTTGAAATCCTATAGATAAAATAACATGCACTGTAAATAAGCACATCAGTCGCTGAAATTCTTTTTTTTTTTGGGACACTTGGAACTTGAGGAAGTCTTTTTCATGTTTTGTCTCTTACAGACAGACAAGTAGGCAACTAGCCTGTAGACATCGTGAAGCATTTATCAACCAAAGAGCCAGCAGTTCCCCCTCAGGAGTTTAAGGAGAGATATAAAGTCAAATAGTCAAATATTGTATATATAATGACTTGAATTCATCAGGCGAACACAAACATGACTCCAAATGAATGCTTAAGTTACCCCGTGCCCTCTCGATATGCAAATAAACCAATGTTTGCAAACACATTTGCCTGACATCACCTTTATAAGGTGCCAAGTTTAAAGAGCAGCTTGCTTTCGCCAGCCTGGGTTGTGTCAATTTTCTTCTGTATTGTCATTATGATGACTTTAGAAAATCTATACTAGAGTTTTCAACCCCAACTATGCATGCATAGACAAATAGAAAAAAAATAATACATTATACAAAAATATACATTTTTACATAAATGAAATCAAGTGGCAACCTCCATGGCTGCACCGTGAAACCAATGCAGAAGTGTTGCAAAAATCCTTAAACAGCCACTTGGCAGGGACAAATAAAAAATAAATAAATTCACAGCTTGGGACAAAAAACAGTTTGGTCTCAATAGCTAATTTCCCCATTCATGAACTGTGCACTGTAACTGTGCTGAGGTCGAATTTTTATAAGTCACGTTTATACTTATGCTTAGGCTTAAAGTTATGCATAATTAACAGAGTTGCTGCTTTAACTGACAGGTGGTTGCTGTTACAGGCGGCTTGTTTGAGCACTCGGGCGTCATTTAGTCTGTCTCAGGTCCACTGATAATCCATGTCTTTGACAATTTTTAGATTAAAAAAAAATACATTTGTGACAAACATTTTAAAAGTGCATATTAAACTCCCTTTTGATGGTTCAAGGGAAAGTGAGCACAAACGGGATATACGGAGTGCGGTGCAGCGTGATCACAGTGGTCTGTTGCCTCTATCCGGTTACACCCACATTCAGAGGTGGAAAGAATATCTAAGCAGGAGTGTTGCTATGTTGTTAAATTTTACTCAGGACACAACATCTATCTATCTATCTATCTATCTATCTATCTATCTATCTATCTATCTATCTATCTATCTATGTTATTAAAGCATAGATGTACTGGGTTGTAGAGGTGATAAGAGATAAAGTACATCTAAATACGGTTTCTTGCTGGTACATGACAGCAGCTTCTTTTTCTATTATTTCATTATGCAGGTGCAATAGAGGAAAAGCACTGAAATCAGCAAACATTACACAACCATCTGCGAAATGCAGGAAAGGAAATCACAGGTGATAGTTTGGGAAATAAGAGGCAACTGTTACTGGTAACACCAGTGCTGTCACAGCTCTCGTTTTCAGCCAAGGTTCTCATCCCTGGTATCTTTGTAACTGTCATTCTTTGTGTGGGAAAGAAGGGAACGCGAGGGGTCTGCAGCTTTCTTTTACAGCAGCCATAATTTCGAGAGAAGAATGTATTCGGCTGCCCATTAATAATATAATGTCTTGGAAATGCCCCGTGTCTATATGTTAATGCAGTTTACTAATGCAAAAGGAGGAATGGGGTGGCACGGAGGGAGCTTGTGGGCAGCTGAGGGCTATTGGATGTGGGGATGGAGGGAAGATCTCTAATATATATTTTGTGGATTTTTCTTCGTTTGATGTATAATTATGGAAGGGCTCATTCCTTACACATTTATCTCCTGTCTCATTCATTTAATTAAATCTGTACTTTGTCTGACTTAATTAAAATTTCCACACAAAAAAGGTGAAATCTCTTGCCAATATTTGATTAGTCATCAATATGTATCATTATCTATTCTGTATTTCAGTGAATACTGAGCTGATACTTATCACTTCAGCCCCACAGAGCTAAGAGCTTTATGAGCTTTCAACCCATTGTTTTAGTTTTATGGCTATAACTTAACAGTTTTAGGTTCGGATCTAGACGGTAACGGTAGATTTACGAACTGTTGTGCATGCACACTGCATTCAGATGGCAGATCTATATCGAGAGCTGCTTTGCAATATTCTTATCTTGCGTTGTTGTTTTATTGTTTAGTCAAAAAAGTTTGGCATAACATTGAGGGGGTAAGTAAGAAATCATTAAGAAAGCAAATTTCTCCCACAAGTAGAAAAAATGCACCCAAATCTCGTACGAGTTTTGCAAATCTGGGCTTAACTCACTGTGCGCCACTCATCTAACCCCAAACAGCAGACAGATACAGTTAGCGACTAGCTGAACATAGCTTAGCAGCCAAAAATCGGTTGAATGCTAACTTTAGCTGTTGTCTCGCTCCTGATTTTCACCATCCGTTGTCTTTTCAGTTGCTGATCAATCAGGCAGTGGTGAAATGATAAAGATTCGTCAGATTCAGATATACCAGAACAGTACAACATTTGAGCTTCCCACACACCGAATGCGCTAACATAACATTGCTAGCATTGTCGTGATGATTTCTACTGCCCCAAAGTGTCCAAAAAAGATCAGCGATTGAAGGCATTTGTATCAGTTTGTTTTATTCAAAGTCCTTTTCCTGTGCCCATTTTCAGCCCACCTGTCTCATCTACTTCTACTACAGTCTGCGCTTCCACACAGTCTTAGTCCCCCAGAAGGCCTCTTGACAACCCTGAGAGAATAACACTGACTATGTTACAGTCATTTCCAGGAAACATGGACCTGTGGGCACATCATTTATCCAGCTTGTGAACATGTGTCTTTATCTGTGATATCTGATTACTTTTACCCTTGAAATGTAATGCTTTCTTCCCCACTGCATTTTGGTCTGTTGAGGCCACTTATGGTGGAGAAAGTAAAAGAGTGATATCTCTATCTCTGGGATGTGGGTCCAGTGCTCCCTGTACGGTTGTTGAATAATGGTCCACTATAGTAAGAGTTGCTTCTTCTTCGCCGTCTTGTATTTGTATCTGTCCACATTTTCAGTTCCTTCCTACTGCTCATTTTTCTCATTCTATATGTGCCTTTACACCAACAAATATCAAGATTAGGCATCATCGTTGTACATTAATATTAACATTCTGGAAAATATGAAAAGGTAGTACCCATCAAATATTTATTTATTTATTTGCCTAACCCCACAATAGAAAAATTATGCGTTTAAGCACAGAACATTTCAAGCACAGGTACTATACTATACTATTGTAGGTTTAGTTCAGTACTATAGCAGAGCTGATACACAGCAAGCACTTTTTTTGATATACATTACGTTTATATAGTAATGATAATATCCATGTGCCACCAGGTCCACCATGCTTGCCTTATCCAAATTAAAAACACAAAACAGCCCCCTAAAACGCACGGTGCATTAGCGATAATTGCTTTTATAGGTGTCAAAGTGCTGTGAGCTGAATTTTTTACTTCAGTCAAAGTGTTTATTCATTATTCATATAAAAGCACACCCCTTTTACCCTTCTGACAGGCATACTACAACCTAGATGAGTAGTTGGTGACAAACTAAGGATGAGAAGAAAGTTTAGACAGGTTAAAAGTCAGTCAGTTGGGTGATCAGTGGCTAATGAAGCAAATCCTGTGCTCCAAGTAGGTTGAATTATCTTAAGATATTTCACTCGTGTCTTGAACTCCTGGCGTGGATTGATTGAACAAACGGACTCAGGCATGAAGGGAACATTAAACTGACTTGAGTAAAGGTGAGTGTAACTTGATGACAGATTCACAGGCGTGAGGCAAGATGCTCTCGAACCCTAGTGTAAGATAATGTGTATAATCCACTGCAGAGATGTTAAGTGCACTCATTTCACGCTCCATTTCACACAACGCTGCCCTAGGAAGAATCCGCGTGTATGATGACTCGGGAAATACACAACATCCCTCGTCTGGATCTTTCTGTTGTTGTTTCTCTACATAGTTAATAATTCGAATTTCCACACTATTTCAGAATTAATGACATGTCAGGAAAATAATAAGGGCCGAATCCATGTTATGTGTGAAGTACATACTAAGTCAGTGGAAGTCAATATTTGGTAGCAAATTACTTCAAAAGATGTATTACCGACATTAAAATGCTATTTGAAGGTGTAATTTCTACCTGTTTCTTTACTCTGAATTTATAACCGGATGCACAAAAACTGAAAGGAGATAATGGTGACTGTTTGTGATTAACTGTTACAAGCACAAACATTTAACTTCCATCCATCAGCTGAAACATTTGACATCCTCTCTGTCAGTGTCTTCATGAACTCCTACTACTGACTATTGATTTGGTCACTTTATTAGATACACTTGTACAGTCCAATGCGATCCAACACAACGACTCTACCATAAATTGACACTGTCAGAGAGGTTCTAATTCTACTTTAGTGGGGGGCTGTTAGGAGGCATTATGTTGAGAGGTGTTTCTAATGTTATGGCCCTCTCACGCATGTAAAGGAGGTGGCCAAAATATTAAAAACACCTCTCAATATAATGCAGCAATATAAACTGCAACATGTAGGCAAAAACAGAAGAAACATTACAAGCTTTGGAAAAGGACGTTTATGGCAGGAGTTGTGTTGGATCACGTTGGATTGTGCAAGTGTATCTAATAAAGGGGCCAGTTGGTGATCTGAAATATCAGTTTGATCTATTTTTATACATGATTAACTTTTAGCATGTTTACCAAGTATCCTCAGAGGGATAAAAAATTAGTCCAGCAAATGATGCTAAAAAGCGAACAAATAACAAATGAAGACATTTAAGTTAATGCAACACAAAGGCAAGGCAGTTTTATTTACTCATGTATTATCTTTCAGATTAGGTGACCTGTTTTTTTCATTTTAAAGGAATAAAAAACAACCGAGCATGCTTTGTTTGTTGTGTAGCCATGTTCTTTATTTCCCCTGTCTTTACTATGGGATTGTTTGGAAAACCTCCCCAGTGAGCAGATGGCGTCTGCCGGGAGGAGAAAGCAAGCTGGAACCTGCTTTGTACACTGCTCGCACACGCACACACAGACACACGCATACTTTCCTATACTTCCACTAAAGCCTTTGTAAAATAAAAAAAAGGGAACAACAGAGGTCTATTGGGAATTTCAGCACGGGTCTGTTTTGGGAAACGGCGCGCACGTTTATTTGTTGCTGTCTTGCTTTTGCATCCAGCTACAGTGGATACTGGAGAATCTCTCCACGGACTGGGGAACATGATCAAGCCCCGCATCCATCTCCTCTTGAATTGTTGATCACTCATTGTTTGAATGTGCGCATTATTTGACCCCTTTGCCAACAGACTTGATTGTAAAGAAGCATTAGTATTCTCGGGGCAAAAACAAATCTACAGTATGCTGCTGCGTGCTCGTGTATTATTGAGCAGACAATGAGGCCATGCTACTGTACCCCCTGAAGGATGCTTACACTCTGGCCCATGACATATTAACGAGAACTTAGCAGCAGGCAATCCAGGGGTCTTACGCTGAGTCTGCACTTGCTAAACTAACTTGAGGACAAGATAAGCCAGGCAAAGCTTGGAAAAGTAAATCTAAGGCTGTTTGAATAAGCCTTGCACCTCAGTGCCAGCTGCAATCTACACACAGAGTATTCGTCCCAATCTCTCTCTGGGGAGATTTCTTAAGCATGCTTTGTAGCTAGATCCAGGTAGGCTATCAGTCACCGCAGTTGTGAAGAACATGCCAACAAGAATAACCCAACGCGAGACATAAAATCCATCTCGTGGGAGCTCGGCGGCTGGAGAAGATTGAATTAAAATCTCTCTTTTGCTGAGTCAGACCCTTTAGATAATTACCCACTGATATGAGGAACATTTCCCCTCTTGGCTGTAAGTTCAGAGGGAATGCAGACAATGGCATATTTGGCTGCAATCATAGCGGGGGCCCCTCCACAACCATGAATCGAAGCTATGAGAGTTAAGATAGCACAAAGCTAATCTCTGGCCCCACAAAAGGGCCTGAGGGAGCAGCCCAAAATGGAAGCAGTATTAATACCATGGTTTCTTTGTGTGTCAGGTACCTTTGCTGGTGCTTGACCACTTCCTCCAGCTTTATACACCAACCAACAAACAGTGCGCTCGCAAATTAAGCATAATATACATCCCTGTCAACAAAATAATGGCCTTGAAGTAACAGCCACGCATGCCTAAGTAACCTATTAAAGTTTCCTCTTGGGGGTACACAGTAGCAGTCTCACATCAGCAGTTCTAACCACTGTCTCCAATCTTGCTTCCACTGCCAGGAGGCAGCACATCTGCACAGCATAGTGACTGACAATCGATGGCTCACACATCGTTCACCACCACCACCACCACCCCTACCCACCCACCTACCCCCAACCCCAACACACATATTCACACAACATCGCCCAGCCAGGGTACTCCCCTACGTGACTCAACTTGTTTCAGGAGGGAGGGAGGAAAGGAGGGAGGAGGAAGAGAGAGGGGGGGTGAAGAGAGAGGTGGAGATTAGATAAATCTAGGGGAGCTTGGGGGATGAAGAAGCAGCTGTTTGCATCCCGTTATTGCTGGATTGGTTGTGGGTTTTTGTTCTGATCTGTGCTTACAAAACTGTTACTATAATTATGGGTTTTTTTAAAATAAGAAACCCTCAAAAAACCCACAGTTACAGCTCCAGCATCAGCTGTTTGGATACTGGGTCATTCTTTTATGATATTTTGTGAGACTTCAGGCGGCTCTGCAGCGCAGCACGGCACACAGCTCCACACACGAAAAGGCGCTGCGCCTTAACGCGTGAAAACAATCAATGCACCTACAGTCCTGGGCGTTGCACTCCCTCGTTGTAGGCAATCCGAAGATCTACTTTTGACAACTGTCATAACATTATGACTCATGAATTGACCGAAGTATTAAACCGCACTGAAACATGCAAGTTGCATGGGGAGGGGGGTGTAAAAAAAAAGATCCATCAAGGATCCAAATTTTCAGGTAAATTTAAGTCACGACGTTTTTTTATTAAAAAAGAAAAACATTTGATTGCAGTAGATGACCCATTTTTGTAGCTTGTGTGGTTGTACTTACCCCTGTCTTCTGCTCACGAAGAATCCGTTCTATAAGAAGTGACCCATATCCAAAGCAAAAATTGTGTTTGGTTGCTTTGTTTTTTTTTTCGTCTATCAATGTGTGAAATGAAGATTTCCCGAGCAATATCTAAACATTGTTTCCGAGTAGTATCCAAAAGGAATCCACACGCTTCTTCTTCTCGAGGCTGCGTCGGTCCTCCAAAGCCATTGCCAGCGCGCTGTCCGCGGAAAAAGTGGTGCTGAAAAAGTCTCAAGTCCCAACTTTAGGCTGTGTGCGGATGGGAATCAAACGGCACGTCCACTGTGGCCACACACTAATACAGCTCCGGCGATGAGAAGATCAGATTTTAACGGGATAATAGAGCGGTGAAGCACACATCCCACACCCGAGGCGAGAGCACTTTCCAGCTGATAGACGGGAGAGAGACTGTAACGCGCCCCGCGCTCTGGATGTGATTGATGTGAAATGCATCGCAGCACACCGCCTTTATCAGGGGAGAAATGCACCATCAATGAATGGAGGGAGAGAGAGAGAGGGAGAAGAAGAAGGTGTGAATGCCAGATTACAGCATGTAATACCAGCAGCGCTTTGGCAGTGGCTGCAGAGTCAAAGTATGACATGAAGCTTCCAGTTGTTAAATCTCAACGTCGCTTTAGCTGCCTCGTGTTTCACCTCTCAGCACTTCGGTGCTTTTTGCACATTCATTTTTCTCTCTGATGTGACAAACACGCACAGGAAATCAGCCTCGCTGCACTGACAGTTAAGTCTAATTAAACTCTGCTTTTTAAAAAATGTATAAATATCTCACTATTTAGGGCACTATTATATATCTATATATAAAGATGTCTGCCAGATCATTTTGGACTTGCAACAAATGAAACCATTAAATTGTCTGCAATGAGACATGGGCGAGATCCGTTCAGTCCTGGCGCTGACAACAGAAGATGTGGTGTGATTGTTGCAAATATGACGCTTCTGGGTCGACTCCAGCGTTTACAGGTGCTGTTTGCAGCAGAGCCTATGCAGCATGTTGAGTCCCAAAAGCGCATGGGATGCTGACAGTGCCTAGACATTGACGAACATATCAGGTCCAATCAGTGAATGGGAAAACTCAATCTTGTTAGCTTGTGTGTGTGTGTGTGTGTGTGTGTGTGTTTCACTGACTGACAGCAGCCACATCCTGCAGCAGAGCTTATGAAATCATGTCCAAGGACATGCCTGCATATGTACCACATCATTCAACAGAAAATGTAGTTTTAAAACAAGCACGGCGTGTTGTTATTTGAGGCTCTAACACGACTGATGGCTCAATGCTTTGGCTATTAACCTTCAAAAGTCTACAAAGTGTGTTGCAAGAGAGGCGAAGAACCCCCTCATCAATCTGGTTAACTGTGGCATCGGGTGCAACCTGCAGGAGGAGGGATTGATTCATTTTCCATGATGTCCAATAGAAGGCTCGGTGGTGATAATTCTGCCTCTGCTTCCTGTATATGCGCAGCTGCTCTTTCTTTCTGCCTTCCTGATCACAGGGGGCGTGTGGTGTGTGTGTGTGTGTGTGTGTGTGGAGGCTTTCACAGGTCTGAGTGGGTCACACCTGTGGAGTGTTGGACCGACTCCACCACATCAAGGGAAAGTGAAGGGGCGTGTGTGTGTGTGTGTGTGTGTGTGGAAAATGAGGGAAGGGAGGGGTCCTTGGAGGGGTGTGTGCCATGTCTCTCTGGGCCTTGGAGGCAGCTGAGCCTCTGAATATTCATCTCAACCTCTGCTGGAGCAAATTTCAGCTACACGACCAGACTGACTGGCAGTCTTGTGGGCTGTTAGGGGACTGCATAAGACGTGCAAAATAAATAAATAAATACATAGTAAAAATATATCAGAGCTAACTTATTGAACAAAGTGTTTTACGTCCCTTTATTACCCCACAAAGAATCAGCTCTCTTCCATCTGTCAGCTCCTCAAACTAGTGTTATCTTCCTGTGTAGCACGGTTAGTGTAATAAGTGAGTTATTTAGCTGTGGAGAATAGACACAAAAAAGTTATTTCTACCAATTTCTACCAAGAGACCCATTCATGTTTCGCCTCCCGCTGCAGTACACCGGGAGACGGCCTTGTTGAACGTGTCTGCTCTGAGGATAACATGTTACGCTGCTGAGCCCTCCCCGTCCCTCTGTGCAAGGCAAACTCCGGAGATTACTTGTTTCAATTAGCTATGGGGCGGAGAGAATTTAAGCCATGTTAATTCCAGTCACTAGTGGAAATCCCAGTGAAAAGGACTAGCCGCTGAGGCATAATCACCTGCCCCCAGACGTCTCTCATTTCATGGATACATTAGGGGATTATTCAAAATGTAAATTTAGAGGTCACAAGATTTTCACTCATTGATGGGATTCATTAAAGGCCGGAGCTCCTGCAGATTTGTCTGATTTAAAGTGGCCCTGTGCTTTTGATAGCTCTGACCTGTTTTGGGTTGTTTTATCCACTCTCTGATTCCCATGTAAAGAGACATTTTTCCTCTTTTTTCTCTACTGCAAAAGAGAATTTGGTCTAAAATATGTTGCCGCGCTCAGTAAATGTTTAATTAAACTAACGGTGCAAGAGCTGCTTTAAAAATGTCCAACTAAAGAATAACAAGATGACAAGTAGAAGAAGAAAGAGGAGGAGGAGGAGGAGGAGGAGGAGATGTGGAAGTCCCTCAGTATGAAATAAACCATAATCTAATAGTTGCAACAAAATGATGTTTGTGTTTCGCATCTTTTCATCAGCATCATCTAATATGGAACTCTGAGGGTATACAGACTATCCGCTGACATTTGATTACATAAAATTGAGCTTCTGACTGTCTAACACCCACAAGTTGGAAAACATAAAAATGAGTCAGTTTGTCACTGTCTGTTTGAAGCAATATTTTACAAAGATGAAACAGGCCGGCCAGGGCAGACAGATAAACTGCGAGTGTGTGAGTGATATATTTCTTTGAGATGCTGGCTGACTGCCAGTCGTCACAGGTGCGACCTTTGAACTCTAAAAGTTTCATATATATATATAAAGCTTTTAGAGTTCAAAGGTCACTCTCCGTTAAAGATACAATAGGCACTGTCTCTCATGTGTGTATACACACATGAGAGACAGTGCCAAGGTTTATGGCTCCTTGCTGTGATGTTTCTTTAGAGAACAAACAGCCTGATTTCATTTTTTAAAGTCAAATTTAGCCTCATTCAAAGGCTGTGTCGTCAACCGCTGCAACGATTAGTCGATTAGTTAGTCAACTGAAAATAAATCGGCAACTATTTTGAAAATCTGTTTGTCATTCAGCTTTTTTTTCAGCCAAAAATGGTGGGGGGAAAAAATGATAGTTTTAGGTACTCAAATTTAAAAATGCTGATTTATGCTTACATTGCAGTGAAATTAATATTTTCACTTTTTTTTTTTGCTGTCTGAGACAGATGTCTCGTTCTGGGATATTATCGCGGGCAGCTTTCACTGTTTTGTGTTTGGCATACTAATTGACAACAAAAAAAATACCGTTACATTAATGATATTGAGCACCACCTGCAAAATATGGTAAGTCTGTTATTCGTGGCGTATATCAGGTCGTGTCTGTGCACAGTTAGGACAGTTAGCTTCTAGTGGGATACCAAAATCACAAAAAGGATGGTACAGTATGTGGAGGTTAAATGTAACTTTGATCTAAAAATATCAGAGGACTGTGGGTGTTGAGTGGATACATACTCAGTCCACATTTTCCTCCCTAAAACCTCATGTGTGCCTTTTTTATTTTGCCACAGGATTTTGAAATGACGCTGAAATGAATGCAGGAAAAAGTTAATTTACTAAGTGACAGTTACCTGTTTTATTGTGGTCTGGTGTGGTCCATTAGGCACAGATATTGCAGGAAGAAAAAATGTAAGGTTTTGTGTGTCGAAACAGCTCCATGGATCTATTATATATCGATGTTAATGTCAAACTGTGTCTCACATTTCTCTCATTTTTGTCTTTGCTTGTGAACTATTGAATATATAGGTTGTGATGAATTGCTGAATGTCATTAGATGTATAGGTTTGAGCCGCTTGTAACTGGCATGACAGCAGCCCCTGGTGGTTATGACATGGTCTACTATGTGAGACAAAATATGCTAATATGTATAGAAGCCAGCCATATATAGCACGTAGCATCAGAACATAACCTTTCATATCAAGTCACTGTACTTTAACTCAACTTTAAGGATTTTATTAAACATAACATGGAGATTTTTTTTAACAATGAAGATTAATTTTACTTATTCAGTCTTGAGGTGCAGTATTTCATAAAAACTGACTTTTTGCAGTAGTCTATACAAGAGACGGCAATGTCACTTTAAGCCTAGAAAATCACAAACATCGCAAATTGCTTCTCTTATGTGTGAAGCCGAGCACAATCTATTCTGGCCTTGGGCAGAACAACACAATCTCCTGCTTATTTAGTCATTAACTTGCATATTTACCTGGAGAAAAAAAAGACACTTGAAAGGTTAATGTTGCCAATATCTCTGTAGACTTCGATTGAACAAACCTCAGCTGCTGCATAGCCTTTGGTTGTGTGTCATACATCTTCACAGGGATTGCCATGTTAAGAGACAGGCACCTAAAGCCAGATTTCGCTGCTCATTTGCTGTTGCCACAGTGAAGCTCTGTTTGTGACTCGACCTGGCCGCTCTACAACTAGCCTTATTGCCTGGGTGCATATCATCGAATCCACCCACTCTCTGATACCAGGCAGGTAACATTAGACCCTCAGTTCACTCAGTAAAACCAACCCTTTAAGGGAAAGCAAGAGCAACAAAGGAGGGATCCCTCTTCCAAAACAGGCGTGTTGTATATATGCACTACACCGAAGTAGATGGATAGGGGAGTTCCTTATGACCAAACAGTTACTACACTGCTGGTGGTTTTATAAACAATTCACAAGCATTTTACAATTGAGCTGCACTCCTTTCTCCGTAAATCATGCTGTGTGTGTGCTGTACTGAAAGAAGTGAGCGCCCTCTTTTGGACATGAAAAGGACTGTAGCTCTGCTCCTGTGTGCTTAATGGTTCACCAGAGACCTGCAAAGAGAATGGGTTGCCGTAGCAACTGCAGATAGTAAAAGTGCAACCTCTTGAGTGTGACCCTATACAGATATGTTTAATTGTGTAACGCCTGTTCTCGTTCCCCCTGCAAGAAGAGAAAGGCAGAACACACAAGATGAAACCCACGAGAGGATTTTTTTCCCCCTTGCTTTGTTTAAATCTGACTTTACATGATATATGCATTTATTTGGCATTTATGTGGAAAGCATAAAAACATAGAAACACATTTAATACATAATATTTTTTGAGGAGGTTGATTCTTGGGTTGGATTAAGGGTGTCTTGATTTAAACCAAAACTCGTCAAAACCTCAAAAAAAAGATTTTTAATAGAATATGTATACATTTATAGTGAGTTAATGAAGCACATGTGTATTCATTATCCAACAGACTGCAGTTTGTAGTCTGTGTTTTCACTGTCTCCCAGTGGTTAACAGTGAGTCTTTGGTGAATGTGTATAATTACAATAAGTGAAACTGATTTTCTTGAAAATCAAATATATTGACTTCTGCATCAAAAAATACCTTCTATTGTTGTTTTTTTAATTACGTTTTGTTACTATAGTTTAATTATGTTTATATGTAAATGCTGCATACTGCTCACAGCTGGCCTGGGGCTATACTTCCTCCTAATTACATTTTCTTTCCTGCAATGCATAATGGTTTTCCTGTAATGCGCTAGAACGAGAGGAGGTGGACACAATGTCATGGACAGCTACGGAACATTTGCAAAAAGTTCAGTCTATGTTGAGACTTTATCAGGGACGTGTTCATTTGGGTACTGCATCAAACTGTACGGCTCTTTTCAGTTTAAAAAAAAAACACATTGTACATGCATTCATATCTTCTAGAATTTCAATAAACACCAGGACAAATTACTTGTTTGTGAAACCTGCATGACAATAAACCTGTTTCTGATTCTAGTTCTGATTTAAAACTGCAATGCCTTTGTACATACAGCGTCATGCGCTGAGGGGAACATACATCAGCTACGCCTGATGATATAACCAAAAAGTCTAATCCATCAACACAAACTCCAGGTTTTGACACGAGTACATGAATGATACTATATGTGTTTGTGTTAACCTCTTGTATTTCCATATTTAGCATGTAAAGTGTGTGACAAATGAGTAGTGAAGCAATAGTGAAGATGGAATAAAAGATACCTGTCTAATTCTACAAAAATACATTTGTCATGTAATACAATATTTGTCCATACTTGCAACATTTGAAAAGATAATTTCTCTTTCTTTGACACTAAATAGGTTTTGGATGGGGAAGGCAGCGATTTACTTTAATGAAGAGCCACCTGACATGCTAAGAGAAAAGTAAAATCCACTTTAAATGTCAGCATCTGTTGGAGAAACCTTGAGAGGAAATATGAGTGAAGAAATTGTATTGATCTCCTGTGGGAAATTAGATTGTTGCAGCAGCAAAAACAATGTGACTTCAACAGAAAGAAAGACAAACACATCTATGAAAGAAGCAATGAAATGACACAAAGTAAAATGCGCAGTGAAGCAGTACAGAAGTACAACAGCCTGAACAATTATGGCTTCCTGTAAAAAAACAAACAAAAAAAACATTATGTTGATGATTTGTATCAGATGTAAATTGCACTGTATTTCCATGAAACGTATAAAGTATTTTTTTATGTGAAATAGTGCTGTGCTGACGAGCACAACAGTTGCATTTTCTCCACTAGATCTCTGATCATACTTCGAGGCATAAATCAGTTTGATTGACACTAAAGAGCTCTGATCCACGTCAGCTGATCTGCTCTGTCATTACTGAAGGCAATGAGTCAGCATGCAGAGTGTTGAAAGACACTCTGGGGCCCTAGAGAACAAATTCTTGGATACACTAAGATAAGGTGCTTTGAAATAAAGTCATCTGTTTTTGTCAGTGATTGTGTATCCTTTTTTAAAGTACCAAATAACTATTGTATTTATACTATATGTATAAATACATATATAGATATGTATACGTGTCTGTGAGTGTTTATTACTTTGCATACAGGCTCCAGTCTTCCCCTCGCAGTTATTTATACTACTAAAGTTAAATGCTGCTAGCCAGTGTATATTTTTGTAGATGGCGAGTGAGTAGATAATTTATTCAAAATGAGCTTGTACAAGCACATACAGCACATTGAGCTACTTTGTGAACAGATGAAGTGAAACAAATTGCACGGAGACCCCATCCATCTATATTATTTCTTTAATCCATCCATGATCCATCTATAATAATGCAAATATAATGTAAGGTGCTTGTATTATCTTAATGTCAAGATTGCTTTCACTCACGTGAACAGTTCCATCAGTGTGTAACTGTGCTGCAGAGTCTTGCATATATATGTATGTATATGTTTTTTATATATACATATACATATCAAATATTCAACCCAGCTAATTTGCCCATGCCCATAAGGCAGCTGTCAATATAAACACATTTATATTATTTAATAGCCAAATTCACTGAAAATAGGCAAAAATATCTGACTAACCTGGAAAAGCCATTTACCGTACCATATACCATGCCCTATTTCAATCTTGGGAGAAATTATCTGTGGAACGTGCAGGTATGCATCTTATTTGAAAGTGTTGGTAGTCATCACTGATATATTTTGGTGAAATAAAAAAATACACACACACACGATAGCTGTGAGGACGATGCGGATAAGGTGGAATTGGACAACGAGGCGAAAAAAAAGTGAGGAAAAAGGAACTTTCTTGGATTTTCTTGGAAAACGTACAAAGGTTTTAGTGAAACAGAGAAATGTTGTAAGCACATAAACATCAGGGCATGCACGATTAGGCCTACCTCCCCTACTGATGCATGACTGTGGCAATCATCTCATTTGTTCAGAGAATTCACGTCATAAACGTTAATCTGCCATTTAAACTGCCTTGTGTTTTAACATTCATTGGAGAGATTAATTAGCAGAGAAATGTTTATTTCAAATTAGCCCATTAATGATGCATTCACATCATGAATCATGGAACTTGGCTGGCTCCTGCCTACATCAGGGCACATTAGCCACTTTGAATGACAAAATGTATCAGTATCAGTATTGGTATTGGTGATTTTGATCCTGGTATGACTATTAATCAGTTATTTGATTGAAATAAGATTTAAGACCACTTTAACACCGCCATGATCTCATTAACAGTTTCACTGTTATGATTTCAGCATTTATTTTTACATCTCACTTAAATTATATTATTTTCCTGTATTAATTATATTTACTGTTTTCTATTTCAAGTATATCTTAGATTTTTTTAAATTTCTTATTTCTAAGCATTTTTAATACTTTATACTTTTATTTTTTCTTATCCGAAAGTTGCTATTTAATCTTCTATAGACGGATTAAATTACAAATTGTTTCACATTGTTACGTGTGAGTTGTTACAAGACAAACCCACCATTTCAGTTCACAATAAAAGCTATTTGACATTATTTTTAACGATCAAATTGCTGGAATGCGTTTCACCATGATTATGTGATCAGATGTGATAATTAAACTTGAACTTGGATCAGATTTGAGGATCATGCTGGCGCTGTCCATTACCTGCGGTGCTGAAACTGATGACTCAAACCAGCATTTAACCCATTTCATAAATTTGACAGCCTATTTACATGGATAACGTAATGTTTTATATTTTCAAAGTATGGCGGTATAAATTGAATCACATCAAACAAGTGGCCGTCATGAGCTAGTTGGAGCCAAAAGTGCCAGTTTCCCCTCACCGGCTCACTCCAGTCAGAGCGTGGTGTTGCGTTTTCCTCGTAGCCGTTGCCCCAATTCGTCAACTCCCGTTAGGTAATTTTCTTACGTTACCCGAGCCGTTAAAGGTTAAATTACGTAGTGGGCGTAGCGGCTCCTTGTAATGGCGACCGTGCCGTAGATGTGCCTAGGTTTGTGAAAATGAAGCGAAGAAGAAGTTATTTCTTTTAAGTGAAACCCCGAGGTTACCCGGAGGAGGACTTTGCGTCTACAACCATCATCTTTATAAGTGGTAAACTTAGCTGTACTTTTGAACTTTTGTGCCCTTTGAAATGATGAAGCTCAAGTCAAACCAAACCCGGACGTACGACGGGGATGGGTACAAGAAGCGGGCCGCCTGTCTGTGCTTCAGGAGCGAGACCGAGGAAGAGGTGAGTCCGGTGATGTAGCTGTCTGGCAGGGCCACGCTAACATTAGCAGACGTAGCGGTTAGCTGCTTCCAGTCTCCCCTCTCTCTCTCTGTGTATCGGTACATTTATGTGGTTTGAAATGATGACTCACTCCTTTCTTAAACCGTCATATTGTGTCCTTAAGTTGTGCATTAAACGTCAGTTTTCAGCTCGTACTTACCCAAATGTTATGTAAGCCTCTTTAGCTGAGTGTGTAGCAACCTGGGGAGGGGGGGTTCAACCCAGCGGTACTTACAGCCAGTCCGTTAGCTGCATGCTAATGCTAACGTTAGCTTGCTAACTAGCCGTGCTGCTGCCGTGGGCAGCCGGCTCTCGGCCAAAGACCACAGCCCCCCTATAGTACAGCCTGTGGTGAGCGGTGATTTTATCACGATGAGATGTGGCAGAGTAGAAATCACTGTAAACTTTTAAAGGTGACAGGCTAATATATTTATTTACCCACATTATACGCGTCATTAGAAGCGTCCGTGCAACTGGTATTGCTAACTAAACATTGGACTGATAATGTGGCTAAGTTCTTGGCGGTGTTAGCTTTAGCCAGCAGACAACACTGATAGTGATCCTGTGTTTTTTTTTGTTTGCGTGCTTTTCTTTTTGGCGTTGTTTACGTGAAATTAAACTGGTCATACTAACATGTGGATGATATATTCGACTTAAAGTCAAACTCAAAACCTGTTTTGGTTGTGTACAGATTTCACCACGTAGTTAACGTAATGTGCCACTCGCTACCTCCGTGCGCCCACCCACGAAAACCACTCAAAGTAAGCCTGCAATGGGTTATTTGAGATCAGAGGCGATTGGGGAAGCTGATGTCTAGTCAACATCACGCACAAAGATGTCTTTGTAGTGGAAATATTTAGTTTTGCTTTAGCTGGAAAGGAGACGAATTGTGACTTAACTATTTCCTCATTCTGGTTAAAAGTAAAAGGGGTCAGATCGTGAACAACATTACAGGAAACACATCTGTATGACCTGCACGTAAGATAGAAACTTCTACCAGGATCAGCACTCAGCCAAGCATCAGGCACCATGAACTAACCATGCCTATGTGGGAAAAAAAAAAAAAAAAGCAATGTCAGTGACTCATGCCTGAAGTATTGAAAACAAGCGTGTGAACTGCTTTGAATCATACAGCGAGTTAACTTCTTTCACATGATGTCCAGCCATTACTTTATAGCTAACAGGTAGCCGTCACATGTTAGTGTTTGTTTCCTAACACAGATCACTGAATATCTCAAGCTCAAGCAGCAACACTTGTGTAATGTGAAAACACAGCAGTGAACACCGTTAACAAACAACACCAAGCTTAGACTGTAGTGCCTTAACCAGTCTTGTTTGTACTGGATGCTTTTTTTCAGGTGCTGCTTGTGAGCAGTAGTCGACATCCTGACAAGTGGATAGTTCCTGGAGGGGGAATGGAGCCCGAGGAGGAGCCCAGTGTTGCCGCAGCTCGAGAAGTGTGTGAAGAGGTAAACTGTTAATATTTATTCTAACGAATGTATGCCTGATTTATACCCCCTTTTGAATTTGTCCCTTAAATGATTGATGTTGTCAGATAAGCGTTCTGGTGTAGTCTGCCGCGGCAAACTTCTCTTGACCTTTGTATCCAAAACGTAGATGCCTTTCTAGACTTAGTGCCTAGCCAGGAATATTCTTCTGAGAATGGATTTCCATTAGCGGCGTGGCGCATAATGTGTATTGTGTTTCACTTCTATTAAATCACGTCTGTATTTAACACGGGGTCTAATACCTTGCTCTCGAAACCCATTTCGTCAATGCAGTCATCCTGTTTGCATGGACAGAGAGAGAGAGAGCCTAGCAACATGTAAGCTGTATCATAGCGTCATGTTACAAAGCAGTGTTTAGGTGTCAAAGGAGGACACACTGAGATTGAACACTGACTTACCAGAGGTTGCACTGCAGCACTATCCAATCCCACAAATACAGTAACTGAGGGGAAACAATCAGCTTTCATTCTTTGTATGTTTCAGACAGGTCTGTTTTTGTAGTGGCAGCCTTGTTTGAGGCATTTTGAAGGACAAATTCTGCCTTTTTTTTTTTTTTTTTTAAGTTCCTATGTGTTGAAGAGGATGAGTTGAGTAAACGGCTCTGAAGCCTATTGGAAATCAATATACCAGCCACGTCTGTCCCTTCATTTCCGGTATCCCCCTTGTATACACGCTGTTCAGCGTTTGGACATCAGAAAGGCGACAGGGCACTGAAGACACTGAATCTTAACCGGCTGTCAGCTCTTGGCGGGTCACCGACCGTATAGAGCCTATTCTCTGTGTGTGCGATTCATCACACTGATGGATGCCGATTTCATCCTTTATCCTGGCTCCTGCTGCTCGCTAGCTTTTGCGGTTGCAGGACGCTGTGGCTTGCCAACACATTTCCACAGGGTCAAAAATAATGTTGCATCACTACTGAGGTCTGTTGAAAGTCCTTAAAGGCCACATTCAGAAACTTTGTGGTGACTTTGAGTAGAACTCAATGCATCACCACGTTCGGTTGGCTTCCTAAGCCTCTTATTGAACGGTGGTGTAACAGGACACATCCTAATCCTGGCAAGCTTATTCTGATGACCATATGAGCGGTGAGTGATTGCTTATGTTTATTGGTTTGGAGGCCTGCCAGGGATAATGGTGAAGAGCCCGCAGGCCAAAGGTTACAGACGGTTCCTTTGTCTGTCATAGTGCTCACAAACTTGGCTTAATGCTCGGTCGTCGTATGTCCTGACCCGAGAAAACACAGCGCACTGTTGCATAAGTTGTAATGCAGTCTTCATGCTGTACATCATCTTCCAAAATGATGCCCAGTAGTCTACAGTTACACGAACGCTTGAGTTGGGAGACATTTTCCATCTCATAAAAACATACAAGTTGACTTTTGGCCTATTACTTAATCCCTGGCATGTCTTTGGGGTTTCTAGTGGTGGTGCTGTGTTCTTTTACATATGATCTCGCCTGAGGAGTCCAGCACCGAACCCACAGTACAGTGCGTTCAGTCAACATTTTATTTATAGACTGAAACCTGAAGAAGACGCTGCAAAGGTGTCAGCAAGTGGTCTGGCTCTGTATCTAAACTTGACCTACTATTCACCTTTGGGAGTTTAGATGTACCTTGGATTATTTTTTGTGATTACAAGGATATGTTTAACGGCAACCAGCAGTGGGAAACTTTCAAGTTATCCTCTGTCTAGGAAAGGTTGAGGCTTAGGTTTTGGGATCATGGGAAGAGTAACGTCAGCCAATGGCAAAGTACTTCTTCTGATCTTTTTGTACATGATCTTTTTTGAAAGCTCAAAACAGCTTGTAGAGAAACCATCAGTATGTGACAGTAAGTGATAGCTACATGTTTGCACAGACCTAATATAATTTCAACCATAATTGCACCTGTAATTTGAATTAAAATAGGTCATGAAAGTTCAAAGACCTGATTTCCAACCAACTCTTGGTGACTATAAACGGATAAAAACAAGCTTATGATGTAATTTACTAAAAACAAACTAAGAGCCACCCACAGGGGTTAAAAAGAAGTTTCTTTTCAGTTTATTAGATTGCATTAAATTGTACAGGTGTTTATGTTTTGACCCTCCTCTGCCTCTCTGTTGATAAAAAGGCCTTAGTTTTCAGTTATAACTGTAACCTATGGTGTGTATTTGCTCACTATTTTAATAATTTCCCTTTATTTTTACAGGCCGGTGTGAAGGGGACTCTGGGTCGCTTAGTTGGAGTATTTGAGGTAAGGTTTGTTTGCTGTAGACTTTTTTTATTTTTTTATTTTAGTCTTAAATGTCAACATACTGTGCAGCTTGTTTGTGAATGAATCCAATATTTCCCACCCTCCACAGAACCAAGAGAGGAAACACAGAACCTACGTCTATGTTCTTATTGTAACAGAGGTCCTGGAGGACTGGGAGGACTCGGTCAACATTGGTAAAGTACTGCATTTGTTTACTTGTTAAAGTGGGGATCATACGGACAAAGTTCTCAGGCAGTCACATGCTGTCTGTAGCTTTAGTTTTCTTTCCCAGGCCTTTCCCTGAACATTACAGTTCAGGGATTTTCTTGCGAGCGCAGATAAAAACACCAGCTCTGTTTATGCCCTTGTGATTTTCACTGCCATGTACAGTACTGATAATTAACACCCATTTTCACAGTATTTATATTTTAATCTAATGCCGTCTCTCACGTATCTTAACCTGCTCCACAATGGTGTCTTGTTCTGTCAACAGGGAGAAAAAGGGAATGGTTTAAAATAGACGATGCCATACAAGTGTTGCAGTGTCACAAGCCTGTGCAGGCCACCTACTTCGAGGCTCTCCAGGAGAGTTGCCTGACCAGTAACGGAACACCTTTGGTGGCCACGATAGGTGGGGACCTCTCCCCTACCTACAGCATCAATCAGAGCTCCGTCTCGGGTATCAGATAACTAAAACCATAACTCTGACACCCCCAGGAGCTTTCGCCACCACTTGCGCTCTTACTTGTGTCATGTCATTTCTCTCTTCTCTTTTCTCTTTTCTCTTCTCTTCTCTTCTCTTCTCTTCTCTCTTCTCTTCTTCTCTTCTCTTCTCTTCTCTTCTCTTCTCTTCTCTTCTCTTCTCTTCTCTTCCTTATTTGTCTCAATAACATGGTTTGCCTTGCCAACTCCTTTGTGCCAGAACTGTGGCACAGACTTGATGACAAGTGTTGGGTGAATAGTCTGAAACACTTTGTAAATGTAAATGTAATTTTTGACCCCTTCTCCTTTTTTTTTTTGTTTTCTTTGTTTTCTTTTTACTGACAACTGCATGAAATGTCCCCTCGCTCCCCCTCCTTCTCTTTCCTTAACGCGCCCTTAGCGTGGTGTTTATTGAATGCAAGAACTACTTTTTACTGTTGTAATGTAAAACTGTATACTTAGTGCTTAAGCTGAAGGCTTTTGGTGGTCTTTTTAAATGTTTCCTCCATTTTTTGTTTTCCTCTTTCTTTTTATTTTCCTGTGAATGAATGTGCCCATTAGTGTACTCCTCCCTCCCCTGTTTTAAGAATAGGAAATGTTGTCTGTACCTGAATGAACAGAGTTGTGGGAAGTGACTTGTCTTGCATGAGCACCGTTTTGTTGTGTCTCACTCGCTCGAGTGACTTGATGCTGACTGTGCAACAGACTCGTGGTAAGGTCTTTTGGATTCTCTTCATTTTGGTCCTTCTCGTGGTTATTGATGTCTCTTTTTAATAAGAAGGATACGGCCCCTCACTAGTCTTCGAATTTCAAGTGTCAAGTGTGTTTCTCTCTCATTTGGGAAGCTAGCCAAGCACTACAAGTTTCACTCTCAAACGGAGCATATATACTGTAAAGAGAGTAAGAATGTCATCATACGATGTAAAGTGAACCACCTTTCTCCTCAGTGTCTTTACCTCCTTTTAATCCCTTTTTTGTTTTCTTTTTTTTAAATGCTTTCTTGTGACTGACTACAAAGTCTTCCTCCACATACTGGGAGGGTAGAAGTAGTAGAACACAAAATCATGGACTTTAATTTCTGTAATTTCAAAATTCAACACATATCACTTAAGTTATTAAAACCCCATTTCCACATTTTACTCCTCACATTCAGTTTGGTTAAAAGCAATTGTTTACATTGTGTTCATAACATAGCACAGGTGACTTTAGTGGGCACTTTTCATTAGGGTCATGATTTATTTTCTTTCTTTTTTTTTTTTACTACCCTTCCTTTAGTATTTAATCTGCATCCCCAAAAACACTCAAAACACCTGCTTGACATTGAAAGTAATGGAATCTATAATGCTGTCTTTGGCAAGATGCAGAACAAACAAGCCTTGTACAGTTTGAGACCTCGTTTTTAACATGTAAAATGCTTTTGGATACTAGTTCTTTTTTTTTTTTTTTTTTCTTTCGTTTCATTTGTTTGTTTCTCTCTAACGTCTGGCAAAAGTCTCTTTAGCCGAGCTGCGTCACTTTGGCCTCGATGTGGCGTGAGGCAGCAGGCTCAATACTGTGAAACTGGAGGCGCTGTAGATAGCATGTTAGAGGTTTTTATTGTAAATTGTTTATTTCTGTATAGATCAAAGGTGAGAGTACAAATGACAAAAAAACACACCTCTTACACATCTGTGAGTTGTACATGTCATTTCAACTGAGGCTGGAAGTACTGATTGAACTCATGGAGTTAGCTCTGGAGCTGTTGGGGAATTTTCTCTTGAGATAGCATGCAGTACATCCGAGGCTAAAGAACAAGGAGAGCGGCTGTGGTCTTTAGGTGAGAGTGAAGAGCCTATTTATAATTGGATATTCTCAAAATCCTTACATTTAATTTTAGACCAAAACAAATTTGTAACTGTGAGGGATTTGGTTTTTTTCCCCCTCATCTTTGACCAAGCTATAAAATTAACTGCAGCCACAGTTTCCCAACCACTACTTGGTTTAGAAGTAAAGCCAAGTCTGTGTATTTTCCCATAGATGATTTCTTGTATTGGTTTCTTGCAAAACATGAAACACAATACTGTTGTTTTCTGTCTATACTTACGTGTAACGTATAATGACATAATGTGGGGCCACTTAGAGGCAGAAACAAGCTGTAAACACAGCAGTGACATTATCCCATGTATATGGAGCATCATTAGCCTTCATTTAGCATTGTCTCTGTGCATCTATCTGTTAAATGCAAGTCAAATATTAACTCTTCTTTTTGCTCCATTTTGGTCTCCACCAGTTCCTGAGGGAAATGTCCACAATGTTCACCAGCTAGTTGCTAACTTTGTCTGCCAAACAGCTGCTAAACGGTTCTGTCAGGCTGAGGGAAACGGTTCATCTGTTTGTAACTACACTACACTTGAATACACAAGTAGTAATGTGAGCCACTCTTTCTGTGACATTAAAGAATTTAGGGAGTTGTGGCTTTTGAAAAAGTAATTCGGAGTTCAAGTAGCTGAAAGTTTACTGTCCAGTACTGTAGCAGATGCATATTTAACTCTGAGTAAGGACAGAAAACAACAGTATCATCATTCAGCTGTCCAGAAACTGACGGAGGATAACCTCAATGGGAAATTTAGGGAGCTGTAAACTAGTGGATCAAAAGCTAACCTAGAAAGGGGCAGAAAAATACCTTGACAGCAGGGGTTTGTTAAGCAGTGGTGGTTTCCTTTTTATTAATTAGTCTTTTATCCTATTAATTGTTTGAGGGGGGCACAACCGTGCCAGCAAATCAAGCTTCCTAATATCGGCCTCTTTGTAATCCCCAAGTGAGATTGCTTTTTTTCTGAACAGGATATGTGCAAGGAGTCTAAAGTCTCCTTCACAACAGCTTGAGACTTTAAACTGGTTTTATTGCTGCGTATCAGAAAGGTGTGTCGGCCAAAGTCTTGCTTTATGATGCTCTACCTGGCACTTCATAAGAGATTTTTAGTCTTCACTGAAATGTGCAATTGGATGTTAAGGGGATGAACCTGTATATGGCTAAACATCTATCTCGGAGAGTAATCTTGATGGTTTGATCTGGTGACAGGTACTGTCAAAATGAATGTGAGGAGGATTTCCACAAATAACAGCCAGTGACTTAATTATTAATGACCACTTGTTCTTTATCCATTTTTTTTTCTGTTTGTTCTTTAATCCGTTGTGTTATTGACAAGCTAATGTCATGTATATAGCTAACACAGCACCCACGGCCAGAGGATGCACTTTGGCTTTGGTCAATAAGGATTAGTGTCTTTTTTTTTTTTTTAAATAACTCCCTTCGAGCAGGCATTCAGGCAGTTCCTGTCATGAGTAAAGCAATGCAGGCTGGAGTTCAGGAGGAATCTATGAAGTAAATGTCTCCACATAAGCTCGTCGGTGTTGTGATGGAGCAAACTAGTCTACCCTTTTCTCCCTGGAGATTTCTGCGATCTTAATTGGCTCGTCAGTATATCACATTGAAGTCCCTGAATTTAAAAAAAAAAAAAACAAGAAAGAATGAATTATCAAGAGAGCAATTAGAGCTTCACATCATGTCACTTCCTTTAATCTACCAAAGGTCATGGTTTAAATATGTATTGCCCCATCTTGTGGCCAAAGCAAAAACTGTAAGCTAAGGATTGTAACATTCAGTCTCCCTTAGCGTGATGGCCGGGTGGCCATTTTCATAACTGACTGACTTTAATAATTATAAAATAATAAAGTGATTTTTTTTTCTAAGAAGAAGCTGTTAAATAACCCCAAATCTTTGCAATTGAATAACAAATGAAACGTACATGCACTTCTAGCCGTTGACCTCAGCCTTGAAGTTAACTGTGTTCTCCAAGGTATATGAGTCACTGGAACTTTCTTTTCCTCTCTTTTGTCATTTGGGACTGTGGAATAAAACCAGTGCGAGAAGACTGAAGATTGTAATATAAATGTGCCAACAAATAAACACCAGTATTTCACATTCAGGCTAGCGTCATTGTTTGTGTTCACGTCAGCATATATATTTCTATAAGTTTTCAATGTGATAACCTGATTCCATGCTACACACAAATAGTATATATTATATTTGGACTCTATGCAATTAATCAGAAGACTTATTTATATACATCAATCAAGGTGCAATGTCAAACACCTTTCTAAAAATGTGACTTGCTCAAATTTTAAACTGTTTTTAAACTGATAAAAACCTCAAACTTTGTCCCAGATCAATGCTACTTGCGGTTCTAAGCGGCATTGACAATACAGAAACATTAACACAAAGTATACTTTGCACACTGGAAACCTTTGTGTGCTGTTGATGCACTTTCTTCTTCAACAATGAAATGCACAGAAGAAATGGAGGAGCTGCTCACAGCTGGAAGAAATTTGGGGAAGCAGCTTGAGATACAAGTCAGAAAACAAAGAAGTATTTCATTTTTAATGTCTTTGTGGAGTTTAATTGGCAGTGGAACTCCAAAGTTGTGGTTTGACTCTGATTTGGTCATTTCGTGCAAGTATAAAAACAATAAAGAGAAGCAGAAGTTTGGCGGTGCTATGCTGGAAATTACATGAGGTCACCATTATCTGTTAAGAAAAATGGTGATTAGTTTCTTGTCCTGCCCTAACAAGTGTAATAAAGCCGTGTACAGGGTGTGTACAACCGTCAATCTACGCTCATCAGATCCACCCTAAACCTAACCACATCAGTGACGAGCAAAACTTGGAGCTAAATAAGTCACTGACCTTTTTCAAAGACATTTTGACATGTCACATAAATTATAGGTATGTTTCAGGTAGTGTGCATGCTGGCTCACTGGGACACATCAAGAGAACAGAGGCATCATTCAAAGTGACTCATTAGATCCTGTATCCAGTCTGACTGCAGGATAAATGCTCATAACCGCATGTACTTCTCCCTTCACCACCTCATTAACAAAACAACGACTTTTTATCACGTCTCACTAACTGATTTGTCATTTACATCTGGTCACAGTCACCGTGACATGCCGACTTCTGCCCTCTCTCAAATCTTAACCTGTGATCCGCATAAATAAAGACCAAACTGAGGCGGACAAGTTGTATTTTGGATTTCTTTATTGTACAGAAAGAGCGTGTGAAATTTACTGAGGCTGCTGTCCTCTGCCGCGTCCGAATCCACCTCTCTGCAACAAGAGAAATATTTGGTTAATACATCAGTCAACCCAAGTTCAACAACGTTTTAAAACGGCACTATGCAATCCAAATCCAGCTTTCAGGCATTCCTTACTGGACCAATTATAAAACCACAACAACCGTTTCATGGAGGACGGTTGGGTAATTGCCGTAGAAAGATTCTCTTGTTTGCCAAAACAGAAATTCAAGACCAAAAATATGCTTTTATCTTAAATACAAATAAAGAAAAATACCCATAGAGGGAATTCTGCGAAAAATCATTTAACAGCTTCAACATGAAATATGGCAGCAATACTTACAAACTGGAACTCTGTGGCAGCTCCAGCACCGGCCTCTGCTTTCTTGTCAGCACCAGCTGATGGACAAAGTATGAATTAACAAGTCGGCAAGCAACTCAGCGGGACCAAAATAAAAAGCTCGTACACACACACACACACACACACAATATATGCCTTTTCAATAAGGACACACTACATAGCTGGCAGGGCTGAATCGTGTTGTTGGAGGTAGACTTACGGGGTGCAGCAGATCGCCTGTATGTATCTCTGTCAGCCTCCCCGCGGTTGAGGCGGGCGGGCCTCTCTCCTTCCATTCCTGCAGAAACAACAAGAAAGAGTTCAGCTCAGGATCAAGATGAATCTGGAGTTATTCTGCTGCCGAAATCAGAGGACACATCTAAAATATTCAGATTTAATAACGAGGGGTCTCCGTGAATACACGGATGAGATATGGTACAAAATGTCCTCAGAAATTGATAACCAACTCGTAACAATGTGCTGTCACATTCTTCTCCTGCATGATAGGTCAATGGTCGATATATTAGCCGCACTAGCTGTTAAGAAAATGAAACAACTGTTTCAATAATGGAATTTCAGTCGATAATGTGAGGCATGACTGCAGACAGGATGCCGCTCTCCACTCCCTCTCCTCCGCTCTGTTGCTTTGCCCGAGGGCGGAGCTTAACTCCACACAGAGCAGACCAGCAGGAGAGAGGCCACAGCGAGAGAACCCAACAGACTGCAGGTTGCTCACGTGTGGCGAGTTTTAGACTGACATGGAGCTTGTTAAGCTAACAGACGATTGTTATGAACAAGCTACAAAAGACTGCTGATTGGATAAAGCCAAATTAGCAGTGAAAATCAGCTGAAGACCACGCAGCCTCTGTCCCAGCAGCGAGCACCTTCACGTGGAGCTGGAGTGATGAGCGGACGTCACAGCGTTGTGGTAAACATGAAGTCCAAAAGCTTTAGGTAACCATTAACCAGTCAGCTCAGTTTTTCTTGATTTTTGCAGCATATACATGATGTGATGTCTAACATGAATAAGTCCACACAAAAACAAAGTAAAAAGGACATTAGAACTTTACAATAATGTTATATTCTGGGAACAAATACAGCTCTCTACATATTTGTTTGCCGTTTGTGTATATGAAAACATTTCTGCTTTTGTAAAAGTGTTCCGTTGTAACATGTTGCCGTTTGTTTGATATTATAGGAATCATTGTTCTGAATAAGATGTCAGATCCTGCAGGACCACATTCAAGTTCAAATATAAGATCCAACAACTCGGTCCCCAGTACTCTGTAACACAAACAGTCTAATTTGATTTTATTTAATCTCCTTCATCATTGAACTTCACACACTGGAAAAGATTAAACATGGAATTATTAAGAAGTAAAAAGCTATGATGTACGAGCCCTTAGAGGTCTGATTGATGGCTTTCCATTGCTATGGATTATATGAAATAATTCAGCTGCAGTCATCTCAGCTATCAGAGGTGGTGAACACTGAACGACGGCTGCAGCCTTCTGACTCTGACGTTAATCTCTTTGGAATGCTTCCAGTCAGCAGGTTTACGTCAACCGCTAATGACGCGTGCTCGTTTAGGCATTTTGTTACGATGCTTTAAAAACCAGCATCCGTGGATTGTGTGTGTGTGTGACTTCTGAGAAACGCGGTAAATAATAAAACAAGCTACATTCAACTGAGACCACATTAAGTATACATCAGTGAGCTCACCCTTGGGCCTGGGCCTTGCGGTCTCAGGGCGGGTCTGGCGGCGCAGGGTGGCGGGCACGATCTCAGGGGGAAGGTGGAGGAAGTCTCTCAGGTACTGGATACCTTCATTGGTGAGGTACCAATAGAAGTGGCGCCAGGCAAATTGCTCCTTGACATACCCACAGGACTTCAAGGACTGGAGGAAGAGAAGAAATCACACATTGTGTAGTTTTCACACTGCCACAACTACAACTGTAAGCGTGTGTGATGCCCTCCATCAGCGTGTAGATCAGTCTTTTTTTCGTGAGTTTTACTGATGTAACCGCACTGACAACATTATCGGTTTCTTCACAAGATTTACTCTCATTACTGTACAAGTAAAACTACTAAAGTTTAACTTTGTCCAAGTTATTGGCAACAAAAGACCCAGGAGTCTCCTGATGAGGCTTGATGAGCACCACCCTTTTTTTTCCTGTCCGAAAAGGTCATCTCTCTTAACCTGCATGTTTTACTCTCCTAGATAGTCTTATCAGTCTTAAGGTGATTTAGAAAGCAGTTTAACACATTAACAAGAAGCCTTAAAGACTTCTAACCATCAGGATGGAAAAACACATACTGGCCCCTGCACAAAATGATCTAACCATGTCTAAATCAAAGGCTGTGCTCTTCTGTTCTGTAGAGAACGTTGAGGATTTTCACACCACCACTGATTCGACGATAACGTAGCTGTCCATTGGGCTAGTTACCTCCAAAGGCAGAACAGTGACATGAGGTTAAAATATAATGTACACGATGCAGAGTGGGAGACGCTCGGTGTTCAGCACTTCTTTTAGTATCACAAATTTCATTTTCTATTGGCTTCTCATGTCTGTTAGAGTTTCGTCTGACAGTTTCTACATGTGCAGTGAGTCGCCATACTCACATTTTACCCCCCCCTCACATCATCCGATACTGATGCCGCATCAAAAAACTACCAAGTCCATCTATTTATTTCACTACTACCCAGACTTTGAGGTCAACTTTAACTTGCGCCGAGGGTGTGCAGGTCGGTCCACACAGCTCGGTTTCAAGCCATCAGTGTCCGTCACAGTTGTCTCACCTGCATCGCTTTCATCACATGAAGGTTGGGCACATTCTTGTCAGCAAGCTCGGGATGCTTGGCCAAGTGGACATCTTTCTTGGCCACCATGACTCCCTCCTTGAAGAGGAGCTCATAGATAGCAATGCGGTTCTTCTTGGGCATCAGCATCTGTGTGTTGAAGCGACATGTTCGGGGTCAGTCACCACACACACACGTTACAGATAGCTTCAATCCGGATAGCATGCTAACTCTGGCTCGCCCTCATCTCCCGATAGGACTCAAAGCAGCAGAAACGCCACCAACTAAATTTGCAGTAAATAACTATACTTAAATTGTTTTGTCCGTTCACATCGCTGGCCACACTTCAGCACATTTATGACCTTAACGCTGTCGAAGTTGGCCCGCGTTAACGGAGGAAAAATGGCAGTCGTCCGTGGACATCAGAGCCGGGTTTACTTCCCCACTTTAAAGTCTCATATCCACAATTTTAAAGCGTTTAACGGTAAAATACGTTCACGTACTGTGTTGTGACATTAATACAAATCGAATAATAAACATTACGGTTTAATGGAAGATGAGATGGTGAAGATATATTTAGATTACAACGCTGGTTCTGTCTTTACCTTTCCACTTGATAGGGGACCGGAGCCGGAAGGAACGACCTGACGTTGATCAGGAAGGTTTATCCCCGCGGCGCGGGCCCGCTGGACGCGTGTCGCCCCCTACTGGTGTGGAGGGAAGACTCGCTTAGTCCATGTATGTGTGTGAGATCAGGGGCTTCAACCTTTTTCAGCCCGAGGACCCCTTGGATAAAAAATAAACAGTACAGAGACCCTCACATATAATCATTATTATTTTTTTATTTTTTTTAAACGTGTCACTTTTTAAGTCTGGCCTATAATAACTTTTATATTTACTTTATTCACCCTTTTTCAGCTTATTAACCTATTTATAAACTGGGTTATTGGCCTATATGTGCTTATAATTGATAAAAGTTCATGCATAATGGAAACATTTATATAAAAAAAGTTTTGTCAAAAGTAACTTACTATTGCATGTTAATTCTCGCAAATTATTTTGGTGAAAATTGTCTATTATTATTATTATTATAAAAATTGGCAGACCCCCCTAGGGGTCACAGACCTCTGGTTGAAGACCACTGTGTTTATTTACACTGTATATATATATATACATTTTCTGTTATCGCTTATCATCATCAGGGTCATGGGGGCTGGAGTCACCCAGCTGATTTATGAGAGGCAGGGGGTATACCCTGGACAAGTCACCAGTTCATCACAGGACTGACAATAGAGACAAACAACCATTCATGCTCACATTCACAGCTACAGGCAATTTAGAGTCATGGGTCTAATTTTACAAAATCATTGGATGTAAATTTACTACACATTTGACAGCTTACTTTACAGATTAAGATATACAATATAAAACATAAAAGCAGCTTATGAGATAATTCTGTGTCAAAGCAATTAAAATCAACCTCCACTGTCTACAGCATAAAATAATGCTCACACATTAATCGTCACTGAATCACTAGCAGCCAATCAAACTCAGCGGCGACGCCATCAAACTGGAAGTGAGGCCATATCTTTGTTGACTGTCAGACATCCCAGTACATTTGCTGAAGGACTGTGTGCGTTTGCATCAAAATCTGGCGGCCATTTTAGCAGCAAAGCCGCCGAACAGGAAGTGAGGCCATATCTCTGCAACCGTGTGATGTTTTGACTTCAAACTTGTAAGACCTTTGACCTTTGACCTTTAGGGGGCGCTATAAGTATCCAAAATGCACTTTTGTTCATATCTTCATATTTCTTTGGACTTTAACCTTAATTCCTGTGCTGACTGATACTCTCACACATCCCACTACATTTGGTAAAGAACTGTGTAATACATGCATAAAGATTTGGTGGCCATTTTGGATTTAGTCAAACACACGTTTATGATTACAGAGGGCACACTCTTTGTCTGATTTACATGAAACTTGATGGATATGGTCTTCAGACGATGGCTGGCTGATGGTTGAAATTTGATGTCTGAACTCCAAACTCTTTTGCGTTAACAGCCAATCCAAATCGACGGCAAAGTCGCCAAACAGGAAGTGGGCTAATATCTCGGCTATGCATTGATGTATCGACATGAACCTTGGTGTATGGATTCATGTGAAAAGTAGATTATTTTAGAAAAAATCAACTTAATATGATCTCAAAACCCTGAACCTAAACAATTTCATCAATTAATTGGTATAAAGTTTTGATATTTGTGACATTAAATATGAAACATCACAAATCACCAAACCACATCTCAGTCAAAGTTCAGTTCTTATAAACTGGCACCTGCAGGACCTGATTTTGGACAAAGTTACCATGAGTGAGCAGAGGCACTGCTGAAAGACTGAAAACTGGTGAGTAAAAAAGAAACGATACCTTGTTCTTCTTTTTTTGGGAGTGTCTAGACTCTAGACGGAGGTGTGCCACAGCAGCAGATATCCAAGCAACACACCATATGTTGGAGGACACGAGTCATTTCACTTGGTATACACTTGAGTGCCCAGAACATTAGAATCACTTGTACAATGTAATACTGTCTACTTCAACAGTGGGCAATAAACCCCAAATATAAAAAATGAAAATAATCAACTTTTGCAAGAGAGGAGTTGATTTAACTGATTTTGGATTGTATTAAAGCGGTTTCTAATATTGCATTCATGCATATAAGTTCCATGAAGGTAATTTTGTAAGGGTCTCATAGGATTATGGTTGAATGCACAGATGTTTCCCTTTTTTCAAGTATGCTCTTGGTACACTGCTCCTAGTATGCTTGGTACACTTGTATCAGTGTCTCTTGGGTGTAGACAGATTCTGAAGCTGTGGCAAAAGTAAAATGTATTTAGTGGAAATGCTGTCAACATAGTGACATGATGTAGTGTTTACCACCCATCTTTGCTTTGTGAAATAACACTCATTATGTAATGACTCATTATTATTATTATTTTGAAAACCAAACAAAACTAATTAATAAAAAATGAAATACTGATTAATATGGGTTAATCTTATAATTGTTAAGTCTACAAAAAGTAACAAAACAGTGAAACATGCTCATCACAATTTCCCAGGATGATAATTCAAAATTGCAATAACAGGGGGAGCTGAGGTGGAGACTGCGGACCAACTGCTGGATATTATTGACAATGCCAGCCACCCCGTGCACCCCGTCATCAGCAAAGAGAGGAGCCTGGAAGTGGAAGGCTGCTCCTTCCCAAGTGTAGGACAAGCAGACTCAAGAACTCCTTTGTCCCTCATGCCATCAGGCTCTACACTCACTTGGGGGGGAGGAGGAAATAGAGTAAAGAGGACAGAAGGGAAGGAGTGGTAGATCTTTCTTTCTTTTTTTGTGCAATAACCTCATCAATCATTTAAGTGCAATATTTTAATTAACTGCTAATTTAAGTCAATCTTACTACACAACTGGTCATTTGTCCACTGTACAATAAAACACGCCATACACAGTCCTCTGTATTTATCTTTTTTATCTATATTCAAACTCCATACAGTTCTCTACATTTTTTATCGGATCCTATTTTACTTGTATGTATTTAGTTAGAGTTTACTGCTTACTGTTAAGGGTTTACTGTTTACTTTATATATTTAGCTAAGAGTCTATTGTTTATCTTATATTGTATCTTTTTCATACCTTTATTTTGTATATGTATATGTGTATAAGTGTCTCTGAGGGAGACATCACAAAGGGATCAATAAAGTGCAGTCTAAGTCTCTAAGTCTAACAATTCACGTTCAAGTTCTGTGTCTTTTATGTTATTCTATTGTTTTATATATACTATTCTATAGCCGTTTGCAAATATCTGATTTTGCTTGCCTGATGATAATAGCATTATTCATTTTATTTAACTTTTTCCAGCATGCATTTCCGCCTGAACGTTTATTTTGAAAGAGCTTTCCGGAAGTCGCGCTGTTCACAATGGCTAGCTTGACTCCAGCTCACGGACCATCCCCCATCTGGCGGCTCCTTTCAGCGATCCATCCCCCGGCCATACAACGGAGGCAGTCACCGCTGATGAAGACAATGATTACAGTTTAAACGTTTTCAGAAAAGCTGGATTAAAACTTCATTTCGGTAAGTTATTCTTCATATTTCATAACCGTAAACCAAAAAAAAACCAACAGCTAGCCTCGGTTTGTTGTTGATAAATTAGCTTAATTTATACTTAATATTACTGAGCCGTTACGTCTGATACCGCTGGGAACCGGCATCTTTCAGTCAGTGAGGGTCTTTAGGAGACTAAAATGAAAGTCTATGGCATTAAAAGTTTATTATTTTGAGAAAAGAAAAGTCCAGCCGTGGTCAAACAGTTTCGTTTCGTTTTGCATCATTCAACCTGCAGTTTGTGTTAACTTAAAGCAGACTGTACACCTGCTTCATGACACTCATTTTAAATAAGAAATGAAGCATGATACACTCAGCTATATATTTACAGTTTGACATGAGGAGACGCAGTTATTAATGTCTGTATGAGTTGCGGTGCTGTGAGCAGCGGCAGGCTGTGTTGGCTGCAGCAGAGGGCAGGGAGGGATGTTTAAAGCTGGGGTCTCTGGGGAGAGCCCGAGCTTCCTCCAGACCAGCACATTTCTTTGATTTATCACTGGACGGCAGCAGCTGGTGGTGGATCAGTTCATGGCCGCAGTGATGCGGTGACCTCCATGTAAACATGGCTCTGTCCACGGCTCTGAGCTCTGATCGCTGATGGACCACAGACAGGAGAACAAGCTGCTGTGCATCTAATTTGATGTACATCAATGTACATCAAATTAGATGCAGTCCACAGCCAAGGATTGACGTAATGCATCAAACAGAAGTCAGTTTATTTAACAAACACTGTGTTCCCTCTCATTTCTTAAAGGGCTACTCCTCTCTTTTTTACGCGTAAAGTTCAGTTTACAGTGAGTCTGGGAACATATCAGGACCGTCTTAGCTTGTGCAAGTCTAACGAAAGACGCTATAGAGATCAGTTTTGGGAAGTTTGAGACAAATGTCAGGATATCTCTTGTCCTCTGTGTGCAAGTCTTCCAATTTGGTGGAAGTGAAATACTGAATTGCTCCAGTGCCCCCTTCAAAATCACTAATTCATCGACAACAATGTTAATATAATCACAGAAAGTCATTTATTAAGCAAAAACAAATTATTTCAGCTTCCAGCTTCTCAAATGTGAATATGTGATGCTCTCTCTGCTTTCTAATTATTGTAAATGTTGCACATTTGCATTCTACATAGTAAGTTGGCAATTTAATGACAATACTGTGACATTGTGATGGGGCATTGCTGTCATTTGTGGACTATAATTGATTTGTTGCTCAGTAGTATTAGTAGTAGAGTAGAGATCGTCTGCCTCCTACGCAGATTGTTATGAGGAAATCATCTCATGTCATTTCTGATCATAAAATCCATCAACCTGCAGTAGCACCGCGTAAACAAACAGCTCTGCTTTAAGAGTGGATCACTTTAGAGCTGGGCAGATATATCGGTATGTCGATCAGCCCATATGAGCTTATTAGAGATGCATCTGTATCAATACATGAAAACTTTCTTTACAGGACATTTTTTTACTCCCTAATATCAGTATTGGCTTTCTAATATCGATCTGACTCAACATTTTTTACTTTTGTTTGTCACATCAGGTTGATTTTCGAGTGTCCTTCAGCTGTAAGCACGTGATTCATTGAGTTTTTGAGAATGAATCATATGCTCCTTCAAATTCAGTGTTGTCTTTCATGGGAGTATCATGGCTGGGAGTCATCCAGCGAGTGACAGACAAACAGAGGAGCATGAATGGATTTGTGTGCGTCTCTGGACACACGTTAAAGTGCTTTTTATTTGAGGGAGTTCCTAATTGGATTAATTCATGTGACAAATGAGGGACACTCATTTGATTTGCGGCTCATGGTTCAATCCCTCCCTCTTGTTGTTGGAGCAATGACAGATGAGCCGTCTTTGCTAATGTAATTAATTAGACCAAACCCTAAGTCTCCTTTTTTGGGGGGCTTAGGCGCCACTGTTTGCTTTCATTTGCCATTTGTACTTACAAGCTGGGCATGTCACATCTGGTGCTCATGAGGCCTGATTGACGTTAGCTGATTGAAAGCAATTAAGCTAACTTGTTAGTCGCTTTTTAACCTGCGTGAGCAGAAATACGACTTCAGACACCCTGAGCCGTTTCCGTCTAATGTCTGAGCTTTCATCATTGCAATTCAAATTTAAATTTTTATCTCAGTTCCTCCGAGAGCCTGCTGAACACTCCTGCAAGGTCTCTTAGCATCTGAATGTGCAGTTTGGAAGACGCAGACAGGCGATCATTTACACCACGCTGAATGGGAAAAAATCCTCTTTAAGCTTCCTGCGTACGTGTTTAGAGACTGTAAAGATGTACAGGCTGGATGGTGAGAGAGCAGAGAGCTCTGGCTTTGGTCTGAACTGTAAAGTAATTGGAGCCTGTGATAGGATCCTCGCAGGGGATCATGGGAGAAAGACAGGCTGCATTTCCTTAAAGGGGCCAGGGGTTTTGCATCCTCCGTCGTTTCTGGTCGCACGGGAAAAGATTGGGGGAGTTTGACTTGGTGATGGGGCGTGGTGACGAGTGCTCCTGTGACACGGTGTGGAAAAAAGGGCAGAGCTGTCATTACATATGACGGCATACTGTGTCGTGCAACTGTTGATGGAAAACCAGGATGAGCCTGATTACATCTATAAACAGACATCTTGTTTTGCATGTGTAACCAATAGTCCAAAACCAACCAAAGATATTTGCCTTATCACAGACGAGGGCTGTGTCCGAAAATCTCTCGGAAATATTCGCACAATGAAAGGAGCAGCGTGCTGTTTTCTGTTTACAGTTCCACGTTGGACTGCAGTCCTGCTGTGTAACTCTATCCCTGAGCCAGAGATGATGATAATACCTGAGTGTCCGAAATGAATAAGCGAATGAAGGAGAGACTTTGAACAGAATAATAGAGACAACTTCAATGATTTCACTGAAAGCGATTTCTTTCAAAATACATTAAATATGTTGGAACATAGTTGCTGATCACCGGTTTTCAGTCCAAGACTTTGTGGGCGGCCCTAAAGGATGTCTCGATGACACACTGAGGCCACCCTGAGCGTACCCCTGCATCCCTACCAGAGAGAGAGATTTAATTCAATTAATTCTCACATTTTCTGAACTCATCTGACACGTTTCAGTCAGTAAAAATGGCTGCTTGACTGCTCCCATGAGTGGGCGTGGCTTCAGTGCATTTAGCAAACATTTCCTCCACGGTCCTGGAGCTGAGAATCCTGCCCATCCTGCCCGGTTTGGACACCTAATTTCCTTAACTTGTCAATATTTTTAATCATTCAAATTTGGCTGGGTGGTAAATGACACTTCCTTCTTTGATGGACTTGCACATTTATGCTCACTTGAACAAAAGCTTCAAAAACACAATTTTAAATACAGAAGTTGTTCCCAGTTTTCAGTCAACTCAAAGGCAGACATTGGAGATATGTATGAGGTGTTCTGGAAACGTCTTCCCAGACACTGATGAAGTCCCCCCGCTGTGTCTGTACTGTTTGACTGCTGCACGGTGCCTATAGAAACTGAATCAGCAGAATCTAAGCAGCAGGCTGTACAATGCAGATCAGCAGCGCACAGCTTCATGCCAACAGAGCCCAGCCATGCAGCTCTTTTATCCTGAGGTGCATCGAGGCGTCTGCCTGATGATGAATTCATGAACACATAGACAGTATGAGTTACGGTCAGCGCCAAGATTTCTATATTCACTTATAATAAAGTTTGCCTGAGTGGGCTCTAAGTATTCATTTTAAGTAGCTGGCCAGTCTATTAATCCATTAGTTGACCTATGTAACATGAACCAGCAACTGTTTTGATTATTTGTGTAAGTCTTTAACTGTAGGTCAGGCAAAATGCTTTAGGATATTGTGATTTTTAACTTGAACATTTAATCGATTTAATAAAGACTTCATTAGTTGCAGCCTTAAATAAATCAAGAATGTTGCATCCCCTCAATGAAAAGTCTCTTTAGTTCCCAACTGCGGGCTCAGGGAGACTCGGTCTCAAGAAAAGTCTAAGAGGTCACAAGATGACTAAAGACAGAAAGAAATGACACTTAAATGTCACTCTAATTTTTTTTTTTCTCGAGAGATGCCAAATACTTTAACATGTGATGAGGTGTCACAGGAAGATATTACTTGTTGCATTTTATGGCGTCACAAGGCTAAAGGGGCAGAATCAGTATGACCACTGCTGAGTGTTTCACTGAGCCATGGGATGAGATGAGTCCATGTGAATCTGCATCATGTGACGTGCACGCTTCCACTTTTCCGGATGCTTGTAAATCAGTGCGTGTCTCCGGGGCACCTCTGCTATAGATGCTACATTACAAAAAGCCATCTCACAGCTTAAGAGGAACAAGGAGAGGCTATTTGCTGTTGGCTGCAGGTTTGTTTTGCTCCTCTGAGGCTCGAGCATGTCAGATTTATAGCGTCGGTGAAGTGCTGTAGAGCCAGAGGAGGAGGAAGGCTTGATGTTGCCATGGCGACTGGGTTTGTTAAAGATGGGGTCTGTGTGCAGCAGTTGGAGCGACTGTGTTTGAAGAGGGCTTGAACTGATGATTATTTTCATTATTAATAGAATTCGGGATTAATAGCCGAGACGTTTTGTCTATAAATGTCAGATAATAGTGAGAAATGAGTGTCACAGTTTCATAAAGTATCAGCTGTTGGACTTTAGGAATTAGTTTATAATTTTTCAACAGTCCAAAAAAAAAAAACCCAGATTAGTTTATTGTCACATTGAAGTCAAAGAAAAGCAGTAAATCCTCCCAGCTGAGAAGCTGGAACTGAAACTATGTTTGGTGTTTTGGTCGCAGTAATGAATCAAAATCATAGTTGCAGATTAATTTTCTGCCAGCTCATCATTTAATCAATAATTCAATTTCCTGTCTAGCATTTATGTGGGTAGCTATCTGTTCAGGCCCCCAAAAAACATGACTTTGACTTAAAGCTGGTTTAGCTAATCAGTCATGAAAGACAAGGCTACTGCACTGAGGTACTGAAGTTTTGTAGCTTTAGATACAACTTCCACTGATGAGCTCTGTGTGTATGGATTCCTATGGAAATTTCCATTGTTGGTTAGCCGGTCAGTTGTTGCTTCCATCTGAAAAATGACTTCATCATAAAACCTGACAAAAGTCCCCAGAAGGCGCGTATACTAGCGGATGTAGAGCTGTCGATCTTAACACACGATGTCTATCAGACGGTGGAGCAACAGTAACAACCATTCTCAAACATTTGCAGCCACTTCTTTATCTTTGGTTGCCATCAGTGGCAACCACTTTTTAACATGCAAAAATTGACGCAGCAACCTGCAAAATGTCCACCACAAAATAAAAACTAAAAATATAATATTTGTTGCATGAGTGATATTTAAATGTTGCCCTACCTTTTGAAACAGGAACCAGACAATGCTGCACGTGCGCTGGTGCGTTAATCTGTGCACAGACATCTGTTTTCCAGACAGACAACAATTAACACCACCACGCACTACTGGCATTACCAGGAATTGAGGGTTCCACATTAAGTATCAGATCAAACTGCAATACTGTAATAAAGCATCATTCATTAAGCTGGTGTAAACGCATGACTCAAAATATATAAGGTGACTAAAAATGACAACAACAAAACTGAATTAAACTGGAGTGTACCTTGTTTTAGTGGAATACTAGATGTTTCCATCGTTCCTTGTCGCTTGTTTTGTGCACAGGTTGGAAGTTTATTTTCAAATGTATTCATAACTGCTGATGAAGATCCCGGGAGGTGATTGAATGTTTCAGAACAGCTGATAAATGTTGTTAATAAATGAGATTTTTATATCAATTGTTGTTGCTGTTCGCCAAACTTAAAATGATCAAGTTTGTCAAATTTCTAGGGCTGCAAATGGTTATTTTCTCGATTAATCAATGTTGATTCAGTTTCCTTCCTCCAACCAATCAAAAAGGTTTTGTTTACTGTCATATATGAGAAGCTAGAACCAGAAAATCTGACATGTTGTGCAGAAAATTACTGAAACAATGAATTGATTATCAAATCTATATTTAGACCTTTTGTTGCGGCAACTGATCAATTGATTGACAAATTGTTTAGCACAGACTTTGAACATTTTTCCGGATTATCTCTACTTGCTTTGCAAGTCAGACTGTATCGTAGATTGATTGTGACTCAGAGTTTTCACTTTGCTGATTGAACAGCAGCTTACTCACGCTGACTGCACCACTGATGGCGTTTCTAGCCAGAGGAGTGCTCATTCATGAGGACAACAACAGAGGCTTTTTGTGTATGTGTGTGTGTGTGTAGCTCTCATAGCTTTTAGCAGCTGCACTGTCTTTGAATGAGTCATTTCCATTTGCCTGCTCAGTATCAGCTTCAGCGTAGCCACACTTTGAGCTGAGCCACACTCTGACTCTGCACCGGTCAGTGGAAAAAAAAGGTTATTGATTAGCAGCAAACTGGGATGTGGAGCACAGAGGGTCCTCCACGCTTGCCCTTGAGTATTGATTGAATTCTTTTAACCCTGGAGTACGAGAAATTGGCTTTTCCACAACAATACACATTTTTTCCCCCTTCTTTTTAATCTGCAATAGGCCTGGAAGTGGAAACAATACAGTATTATTCATATTATTCAGACAGTGTTTTGTCCGTGTTACCTTCTGAGGATTTTTTGTTTCTTTTGATATGCACTGAATTGATTGAATCCCCACACTTCCATTGTTGAATTCTGCCAGAGCTCTGCAGTTTGAGCAACTAGCGTAGTAGTGATGTCAAACCTTGTATTTATTTTTTTATTCTTCATTTTTTTATTCATAAAGGGAGGTTTTGCTGAGAACAGTGCTTTCTTTGCTGCTGAGTAGGTCCACTGGAGCGTTTGTTGCTTCAGGGCCTTGCTCAATGGCAGCAGTAATGATGGAGTCTAGTATATTTAATGGAATAGTTTGATGCTCAATCGCTTCTTACCAAAAGTGAAAGTTGATAGCAGTCTCATATCTGTCCATTAAATATGAAGCTGGAGCTTGGACACCGCAAAGCTGAAAGCGGTGGGGAACCATTAGGGAACCTCTGTGGCTGTGAAGTGCCAAAAACTGGCTACAGGCCGGCTACAGAACAAGTCAATCTCCTCCTCAAACGTTTGCAGCCTGGTCCAAAAAAAAACGTTTTGGTCTCTATAGCTAATTTCCCCGTTCGTGACAACTGTACTGAGGCAAATTTTTTTTACAGAACTCACCTGTTCAAATGCATCATAAAACAGTGTGGCCACTTTGACAGGCAGGTGCTCTTTTAAACGCTGCTTTGAGCACCCGGGCATCATTCAGCCCGCCTCAGGTCCTCCCATGATCCACATCTTTGCCAGTTTTTACATTAGCCAAGAGACAGGACCACCAACATTCACCATTCAGAGCTTCAGAACGTCTTCAGGAACCGTTGGGTGACGTCAAAGATCAGACATGCATTCTTTATACTGTTGGTCGGGGAACACATAGCCGCGAGTTATTATAGCAAAAACAGAGAAAAGTTCTAAAGTTGTTACTTTAGTCAGACTTTAGTTAGCTGTGTTGATTTCCAGAGAAAAAATATTGAGAGAACATTTTCATTTTCATTTTAGAGAGGAGGGCGTGACAGGATGTCGGATGTTTCCAAATCACGGCAGTAAAACAGACTCAATTATAAGATTGTGTTTTCCATACAAGTAATAAGAGCAGGCCTGCAGACCCTTTCAGCTTCTTTAGCCTGCACAGGGGTCGTATATTACTTCCTGCTATAATGGGATAGAACACCAGGGTCAAATGGAGCGAGCCCCGCGGGGAGAAACATGATTAGATGATACACAGATGGCACGTACCGAGCAGACAGGCATCTGTCTGCGTAGATAGACAACCAGCTTTATTGGAGTCTTTTAGGATTTTAAGGATTTCAGGCCACGGCCCCGCAGGTTGTTCTCCACAGAATGGGTAGATGGGAAGCTTCTGTGCCTGTTATCAGAGGACCAACACCTGCCCGCTCTGATTCAGTTTATTCAGAGCAACGCACGAAATTACAAAAGAGCTTTGTGTGTCCGTCCTCAAACGTAACGGTGCTCATTGTGCATTTGTTTCTGCGAAAAATACAGCGTCCTCCCAAGATAATTTGTTATTTTGAGGATGCTAGGATTCATTTACTTGTGCAAAATACGTCTAAAAAATATCGACTTACTGTGGCATAGACATCTTTCTCACTCAATCGAAAAGACATTCAGTCTATTCAGCCTTCACATTTCGTATTCATTGCACATCAGCAAATCTGTATCGATTGCGTGGATGCAGCACCGCTGACCTGATGCCCTGATGTCGTCTCGTCTCTTTCTGCCCTCCACCGAACAGAGACAGTTTTATCTAACCACCTGTGTGACCGCCTCGGCTCTCCGTTCTTCCCGTCCAGCTTCATCTTTGTCACGAGTAACTTTCCGTCTCTTTCGTCATTCCCTCTTCCTGGCACCGAAACCTCCTTTGGCACCTTTTTCGAAGGAATGTGTGTGACAAGGGAGAGCCCTCCGTCTCCACCCTCCCTCGCAGCTAGCTAATTATTGATGGTCTAATGTGTCTTCTCAGGGATCTGTCAAAGTCCAGTCACCCAGTGTATGTGTGTCTGTGTGTGTAGGTGTGTGTGTGTGTGTGTGGAAAAGGCGTGTTACTGTAGGCCGCCAGGATGTGTAATGGTGAGCAGTGACGCTCTTTGACTCTTTGAGTTTCAGGTGTCAGTTCTCTTAAAGGCTGTCAGAAATTACTCGGAGTGACGCTGTCGAGGACTGAGCGGCTACAAAGCGGACAGACCAGGTTCAGTAAACAGCTCTGATCTCTAATGACACAACTCAGTGTCTACTTCTAGTGCTGATAGTTGTATAGACGTTTTCTAGTCTTGTTTCCATGTTAGCTGTCATGTAATTTAATTCTGGCTTGAATGATTGGACGAATGAGGGTTTCTTTTGTGTCAATGTAGCCTGGAGACACCAGCCACGAGCAGAGATGAAGAATAGGCTTAGAAGCTTGTTTTGTTTTTTTGCCTAAACTGATGGTACCTCAAGTGACCCTGAGGCAATTTATCGGACTTTGTCTCAAATGGCTTAGGACAACTTTTATCGCACATGCACCCCAAGACCTGTAAACACAAAGAATTTGTCTTTCCATATTTACAATAGCTGTTCAGTGGCATACCCTTGGACGCCCTCTGGATTCACAGATTAATGTGAATAAGGTGTGGTCTGACAACCTTTTTATCTATCTTCCAGCTCTCTCGTTGACCATCTGAGGCTCGCGATTACCTTTTTCTCCTGTTAATCCTTTAGACATTGATTGCTCTGTATATTAAGTTTGTGTATTACTGATGATACGTGAATATTATAGAGAAACAGGAAGGAGTTTCAGTTATTCTACTGTCTGGCTGCCAAGGGTTTGACAAATCATTGTTGGCTGGTTTTTGAACTTCCAACAGTGCACTGCTTTTTTTTATTAAGCTTATCTTATTTGTACCAGGGGATTCCACAACTACAGTCCTCTACTGCTGCCTATTAAGCAACACCATGAGAGCGCCTGAGCTTTAAGTACCTTTTTCAAGGCCTCCTCAGTAATACTAACAGCTTTTAAGAGACCTCCCTTTCTTCACTCACACGTTATTCACCTGCAACACTCGTGGACACACATTCAACAGTCCCCAAGGAGTGAAACACATCATGCACAAACTTCTTGTGCAGGCCTGTCGGGATGCCACCCGCTCGCATCGATATCTTTGCGTTATAATCCAGTTGAGATTACATCAAACCTTAAAGAGTTTCTCCACGTGAGTCAGGTTGGGTCATCTCCTCTATCTGTTTACACAGCAGTGTGAATTATTGATGAAAGTGGCTCTATATATAGGCCTTGAATCTGATGAGGACAGCAGCAGCAACACAGTTTGTCCTAAGGGGGAAGGAGGAGGAAAAAAAGAAAAAAGTGCTGCACTTGAATTATGTGGCAAAGATCTCACTGTGCCGGAGGTGTTCGTGCTCAGAGTGCAGAGGGCAGCTCCAGGTGGAAATGCCTGTTTAGTGTGTGTGTGTGTGTGTGTGTGTGTGTGTGTGTGTGAGATGATATGAAGACGTTATATAGATAGTGCAAATTAATAATTGATCTCTGTCCAATTAACTAACTTTGCAAAGAGAGCAAGAAGCTACTGTGTGACTGTCAAGACGCATTAGAGGCAGTGTGTATTTGTTTGCTTCCTTCTCTGTCACTTACTTTTTATCAACTATTTTGGAAAATGCCAGCAGACTTGCACTGTAAAAAAAATGTTTTTACTGTAAAACACTGGAAGCTGCGGTTGCCAGAATTGAACCATAATAAATACACTATAACCTTTTCAATTACGGTAATAGGATATTAATGCAGTTGATTTCACATATAAGGTTGGTTTTATATTCCATAGTTTAGAATTTCTGTAGATTTTAAAAACTGCCAAACCATGACATTGAAAGACCATTAAATATTACGGTATTTTACTGTATAAGTGTCTAATATAAAACTCTACTTTATTCTGTAAAAATTCTATTAAAATGGTGGACTTTGAAATCTTGCTGTTTCACACACAGTCATACTTCGTGCCATATTTTTCCGTCTTTTGCTGTCATGGTTTGGCATGTTTTGCCTTGCATCTTCAGTATGATGAAGTAAGGAAGTCAAGTGGAGGACACTTTTGTTTTACTTTCTTTATCTTGTAGGTCTTTTATGAAACTTTTATGGGTATTATATTTCTTCTTGTTTTGTTTTTAGTCTTACGTACTGTAATATGTTTCACTTGTAGAGCACAATGACCAAAAGAGAGTGGACTTAACTTGTGGATAGGCCTCTTTCACAGCGTAAAAACCCTACAGAAGTTGAAACTAAAATACTAGGGTCAACTTCTGTAGGGTTTCCATTGATACTAATTAAAGCTCCTCTCCATTTATTGCAGCAAGGACTTTCCAATAAGTCAACTACGTTTGACCTGAATGGAACGAGCCCTCAATTAGTATCACTGGAACAGAAGTTGACCCTACTATTTCATGTCAAAATGGCTGCTGTGAAAAAGGTCAAACATAACACAAGAATAGATCCATCAACAAAATCGTAGAAAAGCAATTCACATGTCATGCAGTATTTTAGTGATTCATTCCAGCATTTCAGGTCCATTCTTAAACTCAGGAACTGAGACTGATGACTCTACTGAGGCTGGTGAAATTATGAAGCTGATGCACCTGGAATGACTGGGCGGTGGTGTGGAGATGGATGTGTTCACGTATACAGCAGCACGATCATACTGAAGAAACATGTAGGTGTGTCACTTTGCTGTTGGATATTGGACCAGCTGATATCGCAACTGACAGCCTCAGATAGTGACAGCAAGGAAATCAGTGTGAGATGAGGGAGTGTCAGAATGGAAAGAGAAAGAGAAATAACTACAGGACAATGTGCAAAGGAATAGCCTTCCTGTGTGAACTTTTACTCAAGCTTTATTTGTCAGTCAGGTGTCGAATACAGTAGTTTGATCGGCATGTCTTGCTCCGTCTGCTGAGATTTGATACCTCCCTGAAACTTTGTGACCCAGTTGAGGCGTTCAAATATGGATGCTCTTTATTTGCAGTTGCTTCTCTTCAAAGTCAGGATGAAGAACCTTGACCTTGAACCACTTTCTTTCATTTCCACTGTGGGTTTGAAGAATAGTGAGCGAAGAAAGAGGAGTTAGATTGTGAGACTTCATTTTAAAGAAAGGTTTAAAAACCGCAACATAAGCAGGGCTGTCCATAAGAGATCAGAACGCAACAAAGTTCTGCCAAAGTTAACATAAATAATAATAATACATTTTATTTAGAAGCGCTTTTCATGATACTCAAAGACACTGTACATAAAAGAACATCAAATCAGGAAAACAAATAAGAGATACTACGCTAAAAACACAATAGACTGAGCTAAACATTAAAAGCAATTTTAAAACCATGTCAAATTCTTCTTCAGATTGCCTAAAAAGCACACGATTTATACAATATGATGTCACTTTAAGCCAGTCAGGATGGCTGAAAGAGAGAGATATCCCCATGGATACATCCGGTTAATCTGTGTTCTCTATGTCTGTGTGTATCACAGCCATGTTCTGCCGCACGTGCTTTTGGATTTGAGCTCCAGTTTATTCTTGCGTGACTCGTGAAATCACCAGTGTGACAACGCTTATTTACGGACCGTGGCACAGTCTTGGCGTCTTCATCATGCTCACCTCAGCAGTCAGCACTGCGGCCTGCCTTCTCCGTCCTCTGAACTCTCCGCGCAGAGCCGATCACTCAGCGGAGACGCTCAGTCGTCCCCGTCGGGTCCCTGCGGCCTCTCTTGTCTCATCACGACAGTCAGACTGTGGCATCATGTCAGTCTGGTTGGCAAGGGGGTCGAGCCACAGCTGAGACATTGACAGAGGTCTCCCTCCGTTGTTCTACTGCTTTTTCAGGGTAATGGATAATGACTGTGCTTTAAATCATGCTGCCATCTTACCACCACACAGCAGCACAGCTTGTTCTCAATTTAACGACAAGTTGTCTAATTATTAATCATTTTACGGCTGCCGTGTCAAAGGCCTGCTCTCGGGCACTCATGCTAATTCAGGACACTTTATATCTATCTCAGGGTCACCTTCCGCCCTTCACATGCTCAGCTTGATACTGTCGTAATCTCCTGTTAGCTAGCCTCCCGCCCTGCCTGAAGGTGTATTGAAATGGAGCCTCTTTTATTATCTGGACCACTGGACGGAAATCTTTTAAAGATCTTGGAAAATGTCCACCACCCTGAGCCCAAATAAGCTTTTCCAGAGTCAGGTGTGTAAATCTGAAAACTTCTTCTAAAGCTGAGCTTTTGTACGTCAGCAGTAGATATGACAACTTCCTGTCACCTTTAACCATCCCTAGGATCACTCATTTTAAATGTCAATGCAGTAGATCACACAGACGTCTCACCAGTGTTAAGACCCACAATCGAAGCTTTATTTTATGCTCCTTCAGTTTTCATCCAGATATATAAACAATGACATCAGATCATAAGTTTGTCTGTATTTAAACACAGTATAGGTCATCACAGAGAACAGGGGTGACACAGAAAGGAAGTTTAACCAGCTGACAGTTGTAGCCGCTCTCCTGACCTGATGCGCCACAGCTTTTTAAGCCATAATAAATAATATTAAAATGAGTTTTTATGCTGGACACATACCTTTACGACCTGAAGCAGGTGTGTATGCCACCTATTTTCGATGGGAGGAACAGGAGTTTGTCTTTTTGTTTCCCAGCACATAACAACATATTTATGACTAATAACTGTGTCCTGCTTTTTGTAGAGGTGTTCAAATGTCTCAGTTTTCTGGTGCATCCACCAAAGTCTGATCATTAAGCACCTCGCACATCCACCCCGGAGCATCTACAGTGCTGTTCATGAACAGCAGCAGCAGCCCACCTACTCCACACCCCCCTTTCCTCTCTCTCTCTCTCTCTCTCTCTCTCTCTCTCTCTCTCTCTCTCTCTCTCCCTCCCTCTCTCTCTCTCTCTCTCTCTCTCTCTCTCCCTCCCCTCTGTCCCTCTGGCCTGCTGCTCTGTCTGAGCCATTCAAGCAAAGCACCACAGGATTATCCTACACTCACTGAGGAACACACACACACACACACACACACACAGAGCCTTTTCCCGCACAGTACTCTAGGCAGGAAGATCTCAGATCACAGATTAGTGGTCCTCTTCCCTCTCCTCTGCACGCTGATGCTCCGTCAGTCAGAGAGAGGACGGCAAAAAAAAATCCAAACGAGTGGGAGGGGAGAAGAGGAGGCGAGGAGGAGGAGAGGAGAGGAGAGGGGCTGACTGCTGGAGGAGCCCACGTGTCTCTTTTCTACTAGCTGCAGCCTTAGCTGCTGTTAATGGAGGACCGGGGGTAAGCTTTTGTTGCTTTCTCGGGGGGCTGTGTTCTCCCTCTATCCGTGCGTATTGCCGGTCTTTGTCTCCGGGTTTGACTCTCTTGATGTGTAGATGCGAGCAGCGGTGCTTTTTTTTGGTGCCTCTGCACTTGTTTTAGAGGGATGGGGATTCCCAGTGCTCCTTTAGTGTTATCGCTTGTCTGCTTGACTGCAGGTCGTACAGATGAAAAAGTGAGGAGTGAATCAAAGCAATGTGACGGAGACTAAACCTTAAAGGGTGCTGCCAGTGTTTTTGTGTGTGTGTGTGTGTGTGTGTGTGTGTGTCTAGGTATTGTTTGCATGTCTATAATGAGTAACTCACGAGATATTGTACTAAATTAAAAAATACAGTCGTATTCATGTCATTCTTTCTGTCTCAGCTTTATCTCTACTTGTTGACGTTGATAAAAAAAAAAAAAATAAGTGGGAGAAGCTAGTCAGTGGCTGTTTTCCTACACTGAGATCTGCCTTTCTGTGAACCGAGCAAAGGGCTATCCTGAACAAAAGCCCCCTCTCGGCATGTAGCTAATGGATTAACCAAGCGTGATAAACACCCACTCATGCCATGCTCCACGCTGCATCCGGTGGAGGCATTTGTTTTGCTCAAAAGCTGTTGGGTTAGACGGCTGTGGAGGTTCTTCCTCGATTAGCTGGATTCATTTTTGGATTTTCTTCACTTCCCTCTCTCATTTCATCTCCCTTTATTGTTAAAAGTGTTGCTCCATCCACTGGTCCACGGGTTGACCCAAATACCCATGCAGCTCGCACCCCTCCCCCTGACCTCCTATCAAAACACACCACGGCTCCTTCTCTTTCTATTGTTTCATACGTGTCTCTTCTGCATTAAATCCTTCTTCGTCAGCAGGTTTGGCTTCTAAAATCGTCTGTCATCGTCAGGTCCTAATCAGCTGGTGGCCACAGTTATGAGTTAGCCATCAATATGAAGTCTCTTATGTTTCATAAACTTTTGCGACAAATCAAATTGTTTTTTTTTTTTTATTGTGTGAGGTACAGACACAAGATCTGCGTCTTGAATAAATAGTTCCTGTATGAGGCTACAGCCAGTTAGCTTAGCATACAGACTGGAAACGGCAGGTGTAGCTCTGCTCAGCCATAACAACACCTGCCTACCAGCACCATTTAATAACACACTAGAGGTTGTGTCTGTAATACGCACAAAGGTAAATTGTGGTTATGAGGTTGCAGAGACTCCAGGAAGTCACTGCTCCCTCTTGTTTCCAGTCTTTGTGCTAAGCCAAACTAACCGGGCTGCTGGCTTTAACTTCATCAGAACTCAAACATATTTACCAAAATGGTTTTTTTAACATGCAAAGTTTGCTGTTCATCAGAGATGAAATGACTCATTCCCACCCAACTTTGTCATTGTGTCATAAGGCACCGTGCGAGAAATGACCTCACGCATCGCAACTGGCGCATCTTCACAACATGGCAGAACAAATCCTTATCAAATGCTTTCAGCGCCATCTGCTTAATGACAGTGAAACTTGTCTGCCGGCATTTCACTGTACAGATAACAGTTTTTTGATATAAGGCTCCTCGTTGTTTTGTTGTCGTGTCATATCTGTCATCCAGTTCATTTGCATCCTCGCTTTGCATCATATCTTCATCTGGCATCTGGTTTTCTCTTTGTCGGTTGGTTTGTGTTTTGTTTGCAGTGCCTGGCTCACCTGCACACACTCATATCCCGCTTCTTATTTATTTATAATGCATCCTTTTTTAATCTCAGTGTTGTATCGGTTCTGTGATTTATGGTTGTGCAAACATCTAAAGTAAATATGTGCAAAAACCTTTGGGTGTTTGTTATCTCATTATGTGACTGATTTTCAAAAAGGTGTGTTGAGCTCTTGTGCAGGTGGGAAGCCCTGATATTGAGACTTAAAGGAGAGATCCAGGACATGTCCAGCAAAACATCAGATTTTGGTGTAGCTGATCCCTGTGCAGATAGCTACAAGAGCTAATCCAGAGGGCTACTTTATGTTGTCGCCTTTCAAGTGTTTAAAATGATTTATGTTCAGTTGAAGTTTATTTGGAAAGCTTTAGGAGGCTCATGATGCTTGGCGTAAATGCCGTATAGCTGGATTCAGCATTTCCTCAAATCTCTGCCATGGAGTGCAAAGTTAGCATGACCCAGAACGACACAATTATGAGATTAAAATGGGGAAAAAAGGTCAGTGAAGCCGAGAGGATTGGAGTTTCAAGTCTTTGTAGGTTCATCACTACAAGCAGCACCTTCCACATTGTCATTTGATACAATGTTATATAGATTATAGCCACTTTAAGTCATTTACTGTTAGCCCATCTTGAAGGACAGTGCCTAACAAACATCCATCCATCCATCACTCCATCATCCACTCATCACTTTACAGGGTTGAGGAGGCTGGAGCCACTCCCAGCTGACACCGTTTACGATATGCAAAACTGTGAAACAACACAAATGAGCCGTTTTAACCTTAAGTCCAAAAGGTTATCTGAAATACGAAAGCAGATATAGTCAAAGTCAGGAATTGGTGTTGACAGGAGATATCATTACAAGAACGGAGGCTCTCTGGTTTTATTAAGCTGTAACAATAACCGCCATTGGCATCGGCATCATCGTTTCAGTACGTTCTGTGAACGTAATTGTCAGCATAATCGCTTTTGAAATTGCAATTTGGACTGTGAACTGAAAATGAACTGGTGGAGGTGAGCGTGGCACTGATGAGGCTGCAGCAGTACGAAGAGAAAATGGTAACGTGTTAGAATGTGTTTTCAGTCAGTCTGCCCTCACTCACTGATTACACTGAGGGTCTGCAGTCTGTTAGACATAGATCACTGCCTCCCTGCCTGCTGCCTTCTGTGTTATTTGGTGGGTTTGTTGCATTAATCAGTCCATGTGCAGATAGATAGATAGATCCGAAGACTTAGGTTAGGATACTCAGGTTGTTTTTGTCCCTCTGTAGTTGTCTTGCTTCATTTTGTGGTCATTTACATCTCTCTGTATTCCATTTGTAAGTGTTTGTAATTGTTGTGGTTGTTTTCTGTCTGGTTTTACATCTCTACGGTTGTTTTGTGTCTTTGTAGTCATTTTGTATTTTGTATTTTCCATCCCCACTAGTTGTGTAGTTGTTTTGCACCTCTTTGTGATCATTAAAGTCTCTTTGTTTGCGTTTCTTTGTGGTTGTTTAAGTCTCTCTGTAGTTGTTTTGGGTCTCCTTGTGGTACGTAGCTTTTTTGCAGTCCTTTGGTATCATGTCAGTCTCTCTGTAGCTGGTTTGCTTCTTATTTTGCATCTGTATGGTTGTTTTGTGTGTCTTTGTAGTCATTGCTGTATCTTTGTATCTTTGTAGTTGTTTGATTGACTTTCCAGCAGTAAATGTTAAGAGTCACTTGAACCAGCAGCTTCCAGCTCCTGGATCAGAGCCTGGATGGATGGATAGACAGTTTTGATCTCACACTTTGATCTTCCATTTTGTATCCTAATCTCACTGCCATCATTAGCATTCATGTCACAGCTATTAATTTGTGCAGCAGCATACGGTGTTCCAGCGAGGCCTTGGGACAATGTTAGATGACTAGAATGAGAGGTGATTACTCTGCAATTAGACTACAGTGTTCTGATAGTGTTTGTGTCTGTTTGTGAGTCCCAGCCAGTCATTAACTCTATTGTCAGGGTCATCTCAGGAGAGGAGAGAAATAACGGGAAGCACTCAGGTTATGAGGGTGATTGTGGTACCTGAGTCTACTTGATATCAGTATGTGTCAAGTGAAATGCTCTGCTGATAACAAAAGAGCTGAATAAACTATATATATATGCATTTTATGGTTTGGCCAGTCATAAAGAGAATCAAGAGATGAAAATCAAGAGCTGGAACAGTTTGGATTAGTCGATAATCGATCGATCATTTAAGTCATTTTTCGTGTCGCCGCCTGTGATAATTGTCTGCTTTTCTATGATTTATATCATTGTAAAATGAACATCTTTAGATTATGAACTGTCATATTGCAAGACACAAAATTAGGCTTTAGGAAATTGTGACATCAAACGATCAACAGATATTGAGAATAATTACTATAATTGCTAGTCTAAGCCTTAAATGATATTTCTTCAGTCTCAGTTCAGTGTCTGACAATGACAGAAATACTTTTACAGAGATTAAAATGTCGTAAATTAGTTTCCAGAACACAATCTCTGCAATAATTATGCCATTTACTTGTTTGTCATTTGTAGTTTTCTATTATTTTTAAATTGGGAGGCAGATCTGTTACTCAATTTACTTCATCATGATCCTGTGTGGTTAATAATCTCTAGCATAATTTCACGTGCAACGCCCTTTTCTCATTACACAAGCATTTTCCACCCGCTTAAAGATCCTTGACATGACATTTGTGGGTATTATAAAAGCGTGAAGAGAGATTAAGACTACGATATATAGGAATATAGGAATAAGCATTTAACCTGTATGTGATGTTTGTTTGCAGCAACACTGATGCAACGATAATGTTGCGTTCATGTGTCTCCTGTCTGTGTTAGCACTGTGTTGACACTTGCTCGTCCTCTCTCACAGTGCATGAGGAGTGTTACTCTGCTGCAGACCGCCACAGCCTGAAGCCACCCTGCCAAATCTGGGACCATGTCTGGAGCCTACGACGAGACCGCCAGCCAGGAGGAGACCACAGACAGTTTCTGGGAGGTGAGACAGCAGGGAACAGCGGTTGACAGATTAAGTCTAAGTGGGAAGTGACACTCTCCAGTAATGAACAGAAGCCGAGAGGTGAGGAGAACGATCTGGGGCCTCGTTTATCAACTGCGTGTTGATTCACCCATGAACGCTTGAGCTCGATTCAGGAATCTGATTTATCGACAGTGATTGCTCACCTGAGGGTCTGCCACTTTATACGCAGATCTCTGAAAGCCTGAGCCAACTAAATCTCTAAAGAAGTGCAACGATTAAAAACAAATTATTTACTTTTTTGTTCCAGCCATGTGCTCTGGCTGGACTCTGGACTTCTCACCAGTAATTGCCACTATTCTTTCCTCTATGGATGACACTGAAGTGCCACCCTGTCTCCACCTGTGACACTGGTGTCTCTTTGGTTAGCTGTAATTGGGGTGTTTTTCCCAGCACTTTTTCACCTCTGATACACCTCTGATGGACAAACCACATGTGAAATTGCTAAATGAAACATTGTAGTTTAGCTGAAGCCGTCCTCGAGGAGTTTGGTATTTTCACTTGCTTCAAGTGAAACACTCCTTCTTACATTTTAGGTGCTAGCTACTAAACCCTTGTTAATGGACGTGTTCGTGGAACAGATGGGATTTTTTTTTTTTGTGCTCACTTCAGAGCAGGTTAAACACCAACGTTCTTATCTGTACAGGCAGTTCTTATGCACAGATTTAGATAAGCTTTTATAAATGAGGCCTGAGCCTCTGAGGTTGAAGTTGACTTCGACATAATTAGGGCCTTGAGCTCGTTAAAGACACGTTACTATTGTATCTGTCGCCAACCACTGCAATCACAGCTACGCTGTACAGACTCCCCCAAATTCTGTCTCCTATTTAAAGAAAGGACCAGCAAGCAGACTGGCATTAACAAAATGTCACAGATTGAAGCCATCTGCTATCTTTGCGGAGAGTTAATTAAATCAAATGCATGCAAATCATTTGAAATTCGATATTTGTACAAATTTCCTGTGATTTCCAAGAATTTCTGGTACCACTTGCACAGCCTTGCAACAATGTGTAAATAGTATCTTTTTCTCAATGAATCGACAGATATGACCCCTGAAGCCTCGGATGATGTCACATTGCTTGTTTTGTCAGAGCAAATTGTCGCAAGCTTGGACTGGTGAATGTTTGCCTCATTTGCTTGTAAAATGACTGAAGCCATTCTTTCTCAGCATAGTGGCAGACTGTCGTGTTGTTGATTTGAATAATTGATCGCTGTGCTGTGTTTCTCCCACATGATTACATCACCAACAGGCTTCCCTGAGCACAAACAGTCCCACGTAATTTGAGCAACAAGTTCCCAGAAGTCCATTCATTATATATGAGAGCTGGTGACAGTTCACAGTGTTCAAACCAGGATAAAAGTCTGACACATCGTGGCTAAGGATAATATTGACTATCGTGTCACTGCGGGTTGAGATACTGTGCGTGACGGATGGACTCAGCGAGAATTTGAGGCAGAAAAGACGTACTGTCACTTCACACGTTCAGGGCTTATGATCCATTTCCTCTCAGACTCGGCTGTGTTTTATCCTCGCCGTGTTTATCCTGCGGCCCGGGCGGCGCGTTCAGGAATCGGCTGGAGCAGCAAAGTTGCCTGTTTCCAGCACACAGCCACTACATCACAATCACTCGTTGCATTACAGTCGGGCTGCTGCAGTGCTGCCCGCTGATCGCTGACTCGGCTGGCTGCAGCTGCTGAAGCAGAGAGGGCTGGTGTGGAATATAATCATTAGTTCCCCCGGCTGCTTTCATTTAGCTCACATTTTGAGTGTCATTTTCAGGGTGAGGTACCGGTAAACATTTATTACACATTCAGCAAAGATGCAGTGCTTTTTTTCTTCACACAAAGGTGTGAAATGACTGCAGTGAGCTGGGTGTTTAGCCTCCTTCCTGTTCTCTCTGTGTCTCTGGGCAGAGCTCACAGCTCTGGGAGGTTGCTGCTCCTGCGACTATAGAGAGTTGTAAATTGCATGACATTAACCCACCCTCTGCTTTCATTGCATAACTCCACACACACACACACACACCAGCAGTTTCTTCCCTGCTGTTCCCTCCTGCCTTGTCAATGCATCGCCTGCAGGCTAAGAGTTCCTTTTAAAGGCAGTACCTTACACAATGATCCTTTTCAGCAGCGATACAGGATACAGCAGCTCCCCCAATGACATAATGCATTTTAAGCCATAACAGTCAATGAAGGGAAATTGTCACTTTATGTGTTGTAATTAGCAGACAAGCGGAAACAAGAGGAATTGCATTTAAATGTTTAACACTAACATTACACAAAACATTCGATCATCTTTGTTTACCTAAAGGAAATTCAGAGAATGTCAGGAATCAGCATGGAAACACTTCCTCTGTAAAGTGAAGTCAAAAGTACAAAAGCCTGGTACAAAAATCAGTTTCAGTCTCTGTAGCTAATATTTCCACATTTATGACAACTGTACTTAAGCTGAATTTCTATGTAACTCACCCGTTCACTTTTAGATTAGCCAGGAGGTGGAAAAGACAGGACTGCCAACATGGCGGCAGCCAGCTCCACAGATTTTGAGCTTCAAAACAGCTTTCAGAAACCTGTGGGTGATGTCACGCCTATGCTGTCCATTCTTTAATATAATAGTCAGTGGTGCAGTGATGAAAAATCTCTCATCTGTAGACAAGATAAGCTTAACTTAGCTTACTAAAAATCTGGAACTCCAGGGAAACAGCTGGTGAAGCACTTTCTAAAGTACAAAAACAACCTACCTACACCTTAACATACTAGTTAACATGCGTACTTGGTCACTATCAGTAAATCAGTACCTGACCTCATATTTATTATCACGACAGGCCCTGAGTCTTCCAAGAGAGCACAGACAGTTTGTGACAATAATGGTTATATAATAGCTGCATGGTAAATGCAGTTAAAGTCATATACGGTTACTGATAATGTGAGTAATATGAGACATTGTTTTTATGTAAGGTTGGGAACTACAAGCGTACAGTGAAGCGGATTGACGATGGTCATCGGCTCTGCAATGACCTGATGAGCTGCATCCAGGAGCGTGCCAAAATCGAGAAAGCCTACGCACAGCAGCTGACCGAGTGGTCCAAGAGATGGAGGCAGCTGGTAGACAAAGGTGAGCAATGTTTCACACGTATTACACCTTGAAAATATCATATGTGTATTATTTTTTTTTCCTTTTGATCTGAATGCTTCGCTTGACTTTCCTCCCCGCAGGGCCTCAGTACGGCACAGTGGAGCGAGCTTGGATGGCAGTGATGACCGAGGCGGAGAAGGTGAGCGACCTTCACCAGGAAGTGAAAAACAACCTGATCAACGTAGATTTTGAGAAGGTGAAGAACTGGCAGAAGGACCTGTACCACAAACAGATGATGGGAGGATTCAAGGAGACCAAAGAGGCAGAGGAGGGTTTCAAAAAGGCCCAGAAGCCCTGGGCCAAAAAGCTTAAAGAGGTGAGGAAGCATGTGTGTGTGTGTGTGTGTGTGTGTGTGTGTGTGTGTTTTAGACAGTCCAAAGACATTTAAAACATTCTGTTTATCCAAATCAAAAGAAACATTTTCGTAGTTTGCTTCATTTGTAGAGGTTTTGAAATATCCATCTTTGCCACAGCTGGTGAATATGATTTAGTTTGTGCTGTCAGCTTTGGAAAATCTTTCAAACTTGATCAGGGACTGTGACATTGTTTCTGAGAAGATGCGTTGCTGGTGAGTTTTTCAAATATAATTTTTCAGTGACATGAGCACAAATTAAATTCTTGCAGCTGCAGTGACAGCAGATATTTCACAAATAAACCCAAAACTACCTACTAGATTAGATGTCAGTATTGGCAACTTATAAAACAAACTTTTGATTGACTTTTGATATTTTGAACTAATAATGAGACTGGTAATTGTTTCTGTTGCGGTCACTCATCATGAAACACCTCCATGAAGAATGAATCAGTATTTGATGCATGCTCATGCAACATTTCCTACTTTTACTGTGCAGATTTGTTTCTTTTCTTTATCTTGTGTGACAGTAAACTGAGTATATTAAGGGTTTGGACTGTAAGCAAAATATCACCACCCTTGTGCTTCAGGTTATGTGTTTGCATTTCATAAGCAAGAGAATAATCATCAGAATTAACAACAATAAAAGTGTAATAATTAGTTGTAGCTTTACTAAAACTGCCAGTGACATGCTCGTGCACGTCTCTCATCTCCCTTTAGCTCGAGGCTGCCAAGAAGACCTTCCACATGGCCTGCAAAGAGGAGAAGCTAGCGTCCAGCAGAGAGGCCAACAGTAAGGGAGAGGCCGCGATGGCCGCTGACCAACAGAAGAAACTCCACGAGAAAGTGGACAAGTGCAAACAGGACACCCAGAAGGTGAGAGCGTCCAACTGCTGCAGCGCCCAACCCGCGTATCATATCATCATTATGCAAAGGCTGTTTACCACAATCAAACCAAAGGCAACAGCCCACGGGCTATTTTAAGATGTGGAGCTGGTTTGACTGGGCGATGTGTTTATAAAGGCGTCGTAGCTGTACTCAGTGTAGCGTTGTTAATGTGTGACTGAATATCACACCTCCACCTGATGCATGTGTGCTGAAGTGGACTCTGATCTCCTTTGACAGCCATGACCTTCATACTTGTGTTTAAATGCTCATTTATTGTCCTTTAAAGGTTAAAGACCACAGAACCGAACAAGAGGAACACGTGTCATTCAAGCATAAGTTATCAGTGAGATGTTGTATATCATCAATCAGTTTGTTGCTTGTGTTATGACCCAGGCCAGGGAGAAGTACGAGAAGGCTCTGGATGAGCTGAGTAAGTGCACTCCGCAGTACATGGAAAACATGGAGCAGGTGTTCGATCAGTGCCAGCAGTTTGAAGAGAAGAGGCTGAGCTTCGTCAGGGACGTGCTGCTGGACGTCAAACGCCACCTCAATCTCACGGAAAACCAAAGGTTTGAGATGTTTGTGTGAAAATCGTCGCGCAAAATCATCAGCCGGTCTTCGCCAATACGCTAAACCCTCACTGTCTTCTCACAGTTACGCTACAGTGTACAGAGACCTTGAACGCGTCATCACATCAGCCAGCGCGCAGGAAGATCTGAAGCTGTTCAGCAACATCCACGGACCTGGCATGCACATGAACTGGCCACAGTTTGAGGTACAGAAATAAAAGCTACAATCCTCACTGGAGACGTTCAGCATCCTGTTGTATATATACTGTCCAGTATGATTGTCGATCATTGCCTTGATCCATTAGCCTGTTTGTGTTTTTGTTTGTTTTGAGTTTGGTGACTTTGAACAGAGTGACATATTACAGCTGTTTCTAGTAAACACAGTAGATCTGTATCTGAAGGGATCCGTTTCATAATGTTGTCAGACACTTATAACAATCTGAGCCTCTCACTGGCAAAACAAGCATTTTTAGTAGACGTACACTGACGGTGTGTATTTCAGCTGCAGCCCTTTCACTCATTACTGGACCAGGTTGAAGAATAAAGAAGTTCAGCTTTGACGAGTATCATAAGGATTATTATTATTATTCAAAATATGTATTAAATGTGACATACTGGGACATACCTGAATTTTAATGGTAGTTTCTCTTCCATGCAAACAAATCCAAGACTAAACATGTTTTGTCTGTTTGTAGGAATACAATCCAGAGCTTACTCATCACATCTCTAAGAAAGAAAAGTCAAAGAAGAGCAGCGATGGAGTCATGCTGACTAACGTCAACACAGTAGCGGATCACGCTCAAGCTGGAGACCGGGGAAGGTAAGATTAAACACTTTTATCCAGATCAAAGATCAAAAGACTGAAGCTGAAAGGACTGAAAATGAACGTTCTGCTGACTTGTGTAACATCTAGTGTCAGCAGCTACGAGAAGAACCAGGCGTACACGGCCTCCACAGAGTGGTCGGACGAGGACCAGACAGCGCCGAACTCGGGCAACGACACCAACGGAGGGACGAACCCCTTCGACGAAGATGTGGGCAAAGGCGTGAGAGTTAGAGCGCTGTACGACTATGACGGCCAGGAGCAGGACGAGCTCAGCTTCAGAACAGGTGAGCCTTCTTGTACAGGATGTCCGTGGTGTCAGACCTGTCCAGTTTATTGTTGAGGTGAACATCTAAGTCTGTGTACGCCTACTAGCCAAAAACAGACATTCCCATCTGGTTAATTTCATGCAGTCTCCAACACAGGAAGGTTTGTGAAGGTTCTCATCTTTCTTTGTGGAGAGTTGGTTGTAGAGCCATGAAGATGTTTTCATCTCCTATCCAAGAGGCTTCTACTTAGAAAGGCCATATAAAAAATCAGCTAAAATGTTATCTATATTAAAAAAAAACATCCATGGTTATCTTTTACAAATCACAGTTATTGTCTTCAATTCTACTTAGGCCTACATCGGTATTATAGTGTTTGGCAGTCAAAATCTGGATTATTGGCAGATTATTCCTTTAATGTAAACTAATTTCTTTCTCCTTTCTTTGATAAAGGCGATGAGCTGACGAAGCTGGAGGATGAGGACGAACAGGGCTGGTGTAAAGGTCGCCTAGACAGCGGCCAGCTGGGTCTTTACCCGGCCAATTACGTGGAGCCGATCTAGCCCCTCCAAGCTGAGGACGCTTGTCTCGTCGGAGGGCAAACCCAGACTGAAACCGTCCGGTCATTAACTGCACATTGCCACAGACTTGAAAGCAAAGCTTCCTCTTCCCCCGTCGGGCACAGTGAGCTGTCTTCATCTCAGCACTCATCACAGAGACGATTTTACTGATACAAGATCTGTTCAGGATCAATCATCTTCAACCCGAAGCAAAATATTTTAGTCTCTTTTGTGTGTAGCTGTGTTTGATTTCAGATGTGATGCTAACATGCCATACAGTATGTTCTCTCATCGTAATCTTGATATGGTATCGTCGGTTGTGCCTGGATAGCGAGAATGAGCTACGCATTGTGCATTTCATGTATATATTTTAATCTTTTTTTACAGTCTGGATGCTTGTACAGTTTTTTTCCTCATTGGATACAGTGTTTTCTTTGTGAAGTATTTACATGTTTAGCAGCGAAGGAACCGCTTGGCATTTTGGAAAATGTGCTTATTGAATTACTTCTTGAGAGTTCAATAAGAAGATACCGCTCCCATATTTTCAGTAAATATAGGGCTACAGCCAGCAGCTGGTTAGTTTAGCTTAGCATAAAGATTTGAGAAAGGGGAAACAGCTAGCCTGGTACCATAAACAGCCTGCCTGCACCTCCAAAGCTAACTAATTAGCAAGTATTTCCTTTGTTTAATCATGGAGAAAGACGCTATTCTAACCAGCTGCTAGCTCTAGCTCTGTGACAGTATAAAGAATGGACAGTGTAAGTCTGACGTCAACCACAGGTTTCCGTTTTGAAGCTCAAAATCTGTGGAGCTGGCTACCTCCATGTTGGTAGTCCTGCCTCTGCGCCTCCCAGCTGATCTTAAAATTGGCCAAGACCTGGATCTGAGGCGGGCTGAATGACTACTCAAACAAGCCATCTGAATCCCAACCCAACTGTCAATCAAAGCGGCCACACTGTTCATGCATAACTTTAAGCTTTAATATAATTTAAATTGGTGAATTATATGAAAAAAAAATCACCCACAGTACAGTTGCTATGAATGACGAAATTAGCTATAGAGACCAAAACTGTTTTTTGTACCAGGCTGTAAACATGTTTATTTCTACTGTGAAGTTGGACATTTTAACATGGGGACTTATGGAGACTGGAGTTCTGTAGCCAGCCTCAAGTGGCCGTTTGAGGAACTGCAGTCTTTGGCACTTCTGCATCGGCTTCACTTAACAGCCACGGAGGTTGCAGCTTGCTCTGGCTTCATATTTAGTGCACAGACATGAGTGGTATCGATCTTCTCATCAAACTCTCGGTAAAAAGCGTTTTAAGCATATTTCCCAGAAGGTGAAACTTTTCCTTTAATGCATTTTGTTGTTTTCCTGCTGCACTCCACAGCATGTCACCGAATTAGCATTTTGAAATGAGATAAGTCGCCGAGCAGAGCTTCTCTTTGAAATGGAAATATGCACTACCAAACCGTGCAAGGATTGTTTACATTACTCACCGCTGTCCCGCCTGTCTCTAACAAGGTGCCTGTTATAACTAATGTCATTTAGTTTCTGCTTCTATTTTGTCTTTACGTGCAGACCGTGTTAATAACGCAGCCACCATGAACAAGACCTGCCTGGAAATACAAACACAGAGCTGTTTTGTTTGTACGGAGATTAGCTTAATTCCACGACCGAGGCTTCACTTCTTTTTCCCTTTTTTTTTTTTTTTCCTATTTCTGAGACTTGTTTACTCTGAGTGAATGTCAGTGACTCGGCATTATCAGCTTCCAGCTCTTATCTCTGTGATTATGTGCATGCTGACGCTCCTACACACTGTTTACTCTCTGATCTGAAATGATCCGGTGCATGGCCTCGATTTGCTCCCACCAAATTATTGACCGTTTCTCGATGGAGTCGGCTCTTATTGGGGTGATTACGATGAAGATGCCATCGATTTGCATTGCCTAACGTAGTCTTTTCTGATTGGTCACTGTGAACCAAAACACAGGCTGTATTAAATATCGGCTATACGCGCCTTTTATTGGCAAATCTCTTGTTTTAATCAGAAACTTTATACAAACAAAGAATGAGTGCATGTGGCGGTACAGTACGTGTTATATGAGAGAGGTTTGTTACTCCTGGTTACCACAGCTGTTGGTGAACACTACACCCTCGTCGACGAGGAAGGCGGGTGTTCTCTTACTGATGGAGAAAGCTGCACTGAGCACTGCACTAGAAAGCAGAAAGAGGATCTTGTCTCTGAAATATTGATGAGACAGTACAGCCTTTCTTCTGCTGCGAAACAGAAGTTCATTTTTTAGAAAAAGGTCCAGGAGGGAAATGTCTCTTGTGCTGTACTGTTTATGCTTCTCTAAGCTTCTTTTTTTTTTAAAAACAGAGTTACTCCTTGTTAGCACTCAGAGGGGTGAAATGAATATTGCCTTACTAAAAATCTACCACCCTGCCACTCCAACGACTCTCAACCGTCACATTCGACGAGGTGAAAGAGAGCTCGCCACCACAGAATCTGACTCCGGCTTATCCAGCTCAGTTTACACTGACACAACACACACACTCTCTTAGTCTGATTGGAGATGATATTAAAGTACTTCTGACTGTATCTGAAACGGGGAATGGGACTGTCAACAAGTGTATTGTGTAAAAGCAGACGTGTAAAGCTACAACTGCAGCGTCCACTGTGAAAACTCCTGTGAAAAGATCGTAAATCATATTTAAAGAAAACGCTCAAACGCTCCTTTTCTTTTCCTGTCTGTCGCTCATGCCGGAAACATTGTTCTGCAATGTTGAGGAAAACCTTTAGAGGGCTTTTTATCTGTCTTTCTTTTTTTTTTTTTTAGCATAGTGCTGTAATTTCCAAACTGTAGTGCCTGTTCATATGCATATGCAAAAATAAAAGATGTCATCAGAACGCTCTGAGGCGTGTATGACACTCTGTGAGGTGAAACATGGGATGCACACGCTACTACTCTGTCCTACACAGCCAAAATATGTTAGTTAGCATTTAGTCAGGACCAAACTCTGACTTGTTGACATTTATTTTGCCATAAAACATCTTGTTTATGTCACAGAAATGTAGAATTACAAATAAAACATCACGTTAAATGTCAACTACACAGCTAGCTGAAGCAAGAGAGCCAAATCCTGTTAAATCTAGCTTGAGGTAGCCACAGCTAGGGCGGGTTCTCAACGTGTACTCCGGCTTCCTCCCTCCAAAGACACTGAATTGGTTAATTGGTGACTCTAAGCGTGAATGTGAGTGTGAATGGTTGTTTGTCTCTATGTGCCCTGTGATGAACTGGCGACTTGTCCAGGGTGTACTCCGCCCCTCGCCCTAAGTCTTATCCCAGCTGACTTAGGGCGAGAGGCGGGGTACACCCTGGACAAGTCTCCAGCCCCCACAACCCTGATCCTGTTGAGGGCAAGCAGGTACAGGAAATGGATGGATGTAGTAAGGTGGAAGCAGAAAGTAGTAAGACTGCGTCACTTGCTAAATTAATACTAACTAAATGAATGCTAAATGAGAGCCACTGGGAATGCGACTTAATCTAAACCTAAATGTATGTTTTTTAAAATGAATGTACAAATCAGAGAGTTCAGTTTTACTACGGAGCAAAATGAATTCAGACCAAAAGATTGAAATTCAGAACACCGCAGGGCTTCAAACTTTGTGGATTTGGGATTCTACATTTTCAGGGGGGGGGGGGGTCTAAACATCTAACGTGAATGGTGTAACAGTATTTAAAGCTTCCTCACCTTTAATCTAGTCTGAGAAAGACTTAAATTGAGGTTAAGTGACTAAGTACTGTGACTCCCATCTGCCAAGGCCTGCTGGGTTTTAATCAGCGTCTGCCACTAGAGGTCAGTAGAAACCAGACTCGGCTCCTTGACAGGCAGATTAATCATCCTGTTGAGTCAAATTCCCACAAACAGCCACAATCAAAGACTTCAAAGAACAGACAGGACTGTCACGGGATTAGGGTACATTCAACAGCTACATGACAACCACCTCGGGCTCCAGAAAATATATAGTGTAGTAACTGAATTAATTAATTATGTAGATTGTTGATTTGTTATCATTACTTGTTAATATTTTGGTATTTCCTTACCTTTACCCTTAAAGAAACATTGTACATGTTACACCTTTTTTAAGCAAATGTATATGTTTCTTTTTCCCACTGGCAACTGATGAAACACAGACCCTGACATCAAGGTAACAGCTACTACTGTTTTTCTTTTCTTTTCTTTTTTTTTAACCTTTAAAGCATCAAATGTAAATTCCTCGAATCACAGTGCAGGGGTTTCTTTAAGGACTCTTCATTTTGTCACATTTTGGGATAAAAGAAATAAGCAGAAATAACATTTTTATTCCGGCTAAAGTTAAACCAGTCCAAAGATGCAATTATTGGAACACCTGTACAATACCTGTACATGAAGTGCATCTCATTGGAAATTTAAGTGGGTGTTAACGGGAACAAAACATTGCAGGGGAAACTGGCAAAAGCTCAAATAAAAAATTGCAACGAGAGACATTTTTAAATGCTTTCTGAACTGGGTAGATTTCTTTTAATAATATTTGTATGTGGCACTCCCTACTTAGAGTTTATGCGCTGGCATGGACTCATCTTTGCAGGGCGGGTGTTGTTTTTATTGTCAGCAGCGGTGAAGGGTGAGGCCTATTAATTAGTGCACAGTTTTTGTGCAGAGTGCAGACGTAACCTTGTTTATATTCTACAGGTCTCAGCATTACGCATTTGTTGGTGTATTAAAACATCACCCTGCTGCTGACATCTCAGATAATCATACACCCACTTGATCCGTTCTGCATCCCTCTGCGAGATTAAAAAACTGGTACAGTGGAGATAAGTTTACCTTGCACTTACCTGAAAACACACCATGCTACCGACAAGATTAAACTGCTCTGTGTAGCCCGAGGCACTTTTTCTTGGCAGACAAACAGTCCAATATAGTCTTATTTCACAGTGAGAGTGATCATTACACAATTTAAAACCTGTTGGTCTTTATGAAAGAAAAACAGTTTGTTGGGGGTTTAGCCTGAAAAGTGCATTTAACTGAAAATTTGACACCCTCAATTAGATGCAGACACAACACGGATGAACGTTCAGTTAAAAATTAGAGTTTATTGAGCCCTGTGTGAAGCTTGAATATCCTTGTTCAGGCAGACATTCAGGCAAGCTCCAGGTGACATTTAATAAGGAGCACTATGGTAAGAACTGAGTGTAACGTATGCAGCCCCAAAGCTTAAAAATAAATATGAAATAAACATTCACAGAAATAAATTCAGACTGTATGAAATTGTCAGATATGCTAATGAGATTTGAAATGAAATGTTATTTCATCCTGCTTATTTATTTAATTCCACCTTTATTCTGTCAAAAACTCCGTTTTCATTTCATGCTGTAATTCAGTAAGTCAGTTTTCATCACTTTATCCACTGTATTTCATGTTGGCTTTCTGGATTAAGAGACAAAGAATTTGTAATGAAAAGTAATTTGTCATGTCATTTAATAAAACTCCCATTGATGGAAAATAGCATTTAAATTAAATTATGAATTAACTTTGGAAAAAAAGGACATATTAAATTTAAAACTGATGGAATTAACTGATCTGAAGTAAAGCATGTAAGATTTGTAAAGAGGCAGGATAAAATCCTGATGATCTTTAGACGGGAGTCTACAGTAACTTAAACGTTAACATCAGCTAATATTCCCACAGTGACTAACATGCTGAATGTTTACCACGGTCACCATCTTAGTTTTGCACGTTAGCATGCTAACATTCACAAATTACAGTCGATGCTGAACTGCATTCATTTTTAAAATATTATTTTAATGATGGCACTAGATGAAACATTAAGGGATCATGAAAGTTATATTAAGTCATCCTGATGGGAAAATTAATGTCTGCACAAAACTGCCAATCAAATAATCAACAAGAGTGGTTTGGATGAAAGTGCTGGACTGACACACGGCAGATGACATTACAAAATATTTATAATTCCATGGTTATACAACATTTATAACATTTTGTCTGTATTTATTTATACGATTATTTATTTTATATCCATTTATCTTATTTTTAACACTTTGTGTCTCCACAGTAAAACACCCACAACACAAAAATGAAATAAACTGTACAGCAGTATAAACCAGAGTCAACAGCATAATATATATTCAGCAGTCAACAAACATCAAGGGAATGCATCACTCTTTACCAAGTTACACGTTCAGAAAGAAATTTAAGTGTCATCATCGATGCGGTCACAGCGGAGTTTGAGGACCGTCCGGAGGTGTGGATCCAGATTCAGCAAACTACTGAAGTGTCCTTGTCTGAGCCTTGTAGATGAGATAACAGAGCGCCTTGTCCTGACTGACTGATTGTGTATATAAGAGCCAGGACCAAACCCAATAAAAGAAGTGAAATGATCCCAACCACATTTTCACCTGTGGCAGAAAAACTGGCTCTAATTCAAACAGAGTCGGTGGTCAAGATGAGCGAAACAAAAAGACAAAGCAAATGTAGCCGCGGGCGATGGGCGTTTTCCTGGAGCTCTTACGTAAGAGCGATCATTTCTAACTGTTTGGTGTAATGTGTGGAGGACAATTATTAATGGTATTATATGTATTATTGAAAAATAAACAGGCAGATCGTGCAAATGACAAGGCAGTTCTTTTTGGTTGTTTCATTCTGAAGTAGGAAAAAAAAAAAAAAAAAAAGCCTCAACAGCCACATTGTTTTGTCTCTTCTTCTCAGATCATGCACAGATAAGCCTTCACGCAGCAGCTGCCAGCTGTTACTTTAGTGTTGGCAGTGGAAGTGTGTACCAATGGGGTTGGTCAGTGCACGTGTTCCATGTAAACCTTTTCATCTGAGGCTTAGGTGTTCGGCAACATGGTGACGAGATACTGTGTCCTTTTAGTTTTGTAGGTTTCTATGGCCTACTCTTCCCACTACGCTGCCGCCTCATACTGGGTGAACAAACTGGTACACCAGTCTCTGAGACACGTCGGGCTTGCGGATGATGCCCTTCTTGTAGTACTGACGTATGGAGCGGCTCAGCTTGTCATAGTTCATAGCAGGTCGATTCTTTCGGAGGCCCCACAGTCTCGCAACGTGAGCCGAGTCTTCAATTTTAAAAATACCTGGTGGGAATCACAAGAGATTCGACATTTGAAACAGTACAACACCACAACATAAACATATAGACACATGCAGGTCAGTCTCAACAAACTAATTTTAGAGACAAACATATGAATTTGTGGTTGTGTAAGAGATGAAGAGTTTAAAATGATGCACTCGGGTGTCAGCTGTCACTGAAATCAGTTGAAGTGTAAGAAAAGGATCAGTTGATGTGTTAGGCGAAGGTTATTCAGTGCAGTGAGACGAACAAAGTTACCAAACATAACTGAAATAAGTAGTACTAGAGTGAGTTGTGGTAGGTGAGATTTTAGTTGACGTGTATGAAGTGAAAGCAGGCGAAGTGTCAGTTTAAGCGTAAGCAGGTGAAAGCACTTCATATTACAGGTGAAGTGTAAACTCTGAGAGTAGTTGAAGTGTAAGCTGAGGTAAAGAAGATGAAAGTGGTTGTATGTAAGTAAGTGAAACGGAAGTGTGAATAGTAGTTTAGGACTCAGTTGAAGTGTAAGAGATGAAAGCAGCTGGTGTGTAAGTTTAAGGTTAATCACTGAAATGAGAAGCTTTGACATGAAACCATAGAGTAGACGTTTTGGTTGGTTGATTACTGAAAGCAGCAGAAGTTGAAGAGTAGTAAATGAAAGCAGACGTCAGGTGATATGCATGTGTGTGTGTGTGTGTGTGTGTGACAGCAGTTGAACTGTGAGGAAACAAAAGTAGCCGTGAGGTGGCACGTAACAAGTCAAGGCAGATGAAGTGTCGAAGGAGTTGAAAGGAGTTTGGAGACACAAAGCTCTGCTGTAAGAAAATGAAAATACCTTTTTCTTTATTGAGCCAGCGGATGCAGCGTCCGTAGTTGTGAGGTTTAAGCAGAAGTTCTCTGAGGAACTGCCACAGGTGAATGGGCTGACCTGAACAAGATGAATCGGCCTCGGACCAGAGTTCCTCAGCATCTAAACAACAAAAACATTTGGACATTAAGACCACGGTGTAGTGATTCACCGAAAATACAAAAAAATACAAAAGGTGAGGCCCTTAAAGTTTCCAAGCTAATCAGCAAAGCTAAAATCTTCTATCTCTAAATGACTGAATATAATATGCAGTATTTTCTTAATACTACATACAGGAGTTAACAAAATGTCTATTGGTATGAAGTCAAAGTATTTAAAGGTCCATAATAGTTCATATTCCCTGATTTTGTGCAAAGTTACAATACAGTTTTTATGACTTTCAGTTAAAGAGCTTTAGATTACTGTTGCATGAGGAAACCAGACATACCAGGAGTTTTTGTGTCTCCAACTGAACACCTCTCTTTCATCCAGGCAGCTGGAGAGAAAAGAGAGACAAGCATTTAATAAAACTTCAAATTATTGAAATGCTCTTCTTTTATTATTTCATTGTTACCATGTATCCTTACCCCTTAGATGGACAGACATTGGACAGTCCAATCATCATAAAAACTGTAGCTGGTTATGATGAACTCACTAAACAAACATTAAACACACCTGATTTCCATATGTCAAGGTGTGCGTGCAGCGTGTCTCCACACTGCGGTGAGCGCTGACGAAACTCCTCCTCGCTCATGGCGCACAGGTCCTTTCCCGTCAGGTCCTGAAAAGACTTTCCTGCGTGGGGCAACCTGTACAGATGTTCGGTCCACAGCAGCCACTTCTGGACGTTCCCTGTGTTCCACTCGATAGGGTCTACGAGAACAGAGAAAGGCGGGAGAGGGTTGAGAAAACGTCCAGCTGTCCCTGCTATAAATCATTTAGTTTTGGGATTATATTGCGTCAAGTTATGTCAGTTTAACCGTTTTTTTTTGTTTTTTCTCCAGTGGGTTTTATGTTCTGCTCGTTTAACACATAATAAATTCACTGAAAACACAAGGTAATCACGCTTTTATACAGGTCTAATCAGTAGAACAGATGACTGGGGATTGCACAGGTTTATGACAGCCAGGAGCCTTACAATACATAATGCTTCCTCTGTTTGCTTTATGAGCAGGAGCAGACCTCGCCCATAAGACTGTGTACACGTCCAATGGCAGGAAAGAGCCATCACTGTCTCAATCCAAAAGAACTCATGTAAAGGTCAGGATTAAACAGATCCTGGAGGCAGGTAAACACAGCTTTGCGTCAGTAAGGATATGATTTAAGAGATCTGTCATCTTGCCTGGGCTGTCCACACAAATATGTGTTGATTTTGGATCCAGTAGCTTAAATATCGCTGGCTCAATCTTGGTTTACCCGCAAATAACAGGCAAAACAGTTCTTTTTGTATCCTGAAAAAGGCCTTGTGTACATTGTCGGTTATATGTCTCGGTATTGTAACAACCCTCTTGAAGATGAAAAATGCAGTAGCAGGTGCGTTGGACGGCAGCCTACCTGGGGTGATATTGAGCAGTTTGCAGGCTGTTTCAATGTCCTTCAGCACTTCTCCCACCACCATGCTCTGCACCTGCTCCAGAGAGCGCTCTTCCTCCTGGCCCTCCAGCACAGGAGAGACTCCCTGTTCCTGGCTATCAATAACGGGGCACTGCTCCGGTTCCTCCTGGGGCTCCATGCGAGCCGTAGGTACAGTCAGCGCTTGGGAGGCCTCTGACACTTTCACCAGCCAGGTGGCGTCTTCAGTGAGGAGCATGTCGAAGCAGGAGAAATAGAGGCTCGGTATGCTGCGCTCAAGGGCTTCCATGTTTGGCTTCGTCTGACCCATGTCCCAAGGTTCTCCGGAGCTCCTGTTTCGCTCTAAGATGGCGAGTGAGTTCTCTGTCATCCCGATCCGGGATCCATATACTGTGCCTTCTGATAGACTGCCCACTGGATTTGACATAACTGCTACCTGGGGACAAGAAAAGCCAAATTAAACTTTAGATTTCTAACTTCCACATGAACGTTACGAACGTGAACGAAAGTTTTGGAAGTATCCTGTCAGCACTGCAAAATGTTAGTTATTCAGTTACCCACAACAGGTCTGCCTGAAATATAAACTCTTTCAAAGATAAGAAAAGATGTTTTGAAGGTAAAAAATATAATTTAAATGCAACCGAGAAGAGTTTATTAACAGTAATCCTGACAAAGGTCAAAAAGACAATACCTTCTTCAACAGTTCCCTTCCTGCAATTCTCCACCTGCTAGACCACCAATTGTTTTTGTTGAGTAAGAAACTCCATCAGAGCAGCTGCAGGCAAGGATCCCTTTTCTTAACGTGCTATGAGCTGAACTGGGCTCATGTGCTGGTTGATGCTCTATAAGAACTCTAAATACTGGGGAAATGACCCTCATGAGAGTTAAAACGCACACAGCGCTGACAGGCATGGGGCAAAATGGATTTGACTGAGTCTCTTATTTGTGGGTCAGTGGCCCAGAATGGCTGACGTGTTGGGGGTAGGTGACTTGTATTGAGACCTGAAACAGCTCCGCCGCCTGCCTCGACTTTCAAGGTGCCGTCTCTGCAGCCCTCCGTCTCCACTGTCAGCTGGAGTTTTTAATCAAGTTAGACGACGTGGAGAAGAGCGTGCACAAACTCTGCACAAACAACCGAGGCTGTCTGTTTTACGAGGACTCGTCCGATAGCCGCGGCGGCTTCGTGCTAACAGGAAATTGCCATCATAAGTGCTCATTTATGGATGTCAGCTGTAGCACAAGTGCTGTAATCTCAGGGTGAACTCGCATATGGCACCCATATGCCACAGCTGGCATATGAGAAGGCACACTGCTGACACACACACACACACCAGGTTATCAGAGGTTGTAGCTGATGCCACAGTAAAGGAAGTGTGCTCCCACAAAGCACATGTTCGAGGAGAGGCATGGCTTTATTTGTTGAGACACAATTCAATTAAAGTCTCATAAAATCTGCAAAATGATGATAGTACACCCGGCAGCTATAATTTAGAGTTTAAAACATTAAACCTCATTAAGTCTCATACGCTGATAAAAAGAAGAGGCTCTCCGGCTGTAAAAAAAATATTTAAAAAATAATTTCACTTGCAAAATGTACCAAAGAAGTCGGTGAAGAAGCTGATGATGGTCCTATAATTGAAATACTCACCTTTTCGTCACAAGGTTGTACCTTTTTTCAACTTTTGCGCATTAAATAAATTGATACTTTTATCATCCGAAGTGCCAACTTCCTTTCTTTGGGTTGTCACTGTATGCACGCGCTTTATACTATTTCTTAAAAATCTTGGATGCAAGAGCGCACAGTCTTTCACAACGCTGATCTCAAACCTTTTCCATTCTTTTCTCTTCTTTTTTTCCCTTATGAACACATTCGTCTTAAATCTGCTACCAACCTTTGAGAAAATGGGGACATTCTTTTCTGACAAACTTCCCCCAAAGTTAAATGAAGTTATCTTCCCCACAGCTAAAAAAGATTCCCCTTCTCTGGTCTTTGGTCCCCCGACCCCCCACTGTTAAACCTCCTCCCCACTTTTCCTTTTATCTCCAGATTTCTCGTAAACTATAACCCGCACTCCCTTTCACTCCATCAGGAGTCAGATTAAAAGCCACTGGTATCCCAGCCGGGCTGCTGCGTGTCAACTCTGCTCTGTAACAGCTTGCGCTAAGCCCATTAGCAAAGCAAATTTAGCCATATTACCTTCTTCCAAAAGGAAGAGGGAGCACAAGAAAAAGACACAAACACACACCCCTGAGGAGAGGGATTAAGACCCTGACTGATCTCTAAAATGAGTTTGGTCAAGACGCTGATATTCATTTCAGGAGCATTAGAGCTTGCTCCATTTACTCGGCAAAGTCAGCCTTTGACACCGACGGAAAAGGACTCCCTCCACGCAGGCATCCACCCTGGGAACCATATTTCTTCTACATGCTTGGTCTCATTTAATATGAAGAAGTCATTATTTGAGTGGGGTTTGTATCATCTCTTTGGATTTTATATGGTTGTAGTTCTGTTATCTGAAAAAAAGAGACACAAAAACAGCCAAAGAGCTGTGTGGGTGATATATATCCACTAATTAAATCAAACAAAATGAAATGACAAAATAAGGAATAACTTGAAGATGTGACTAAATAAGTAAATAAATGTTTGGAGCGAGCGTCCAGCCTTTCACCTACACACAATGTAGAAAACCAGCTTGCAGTGTCCCTGGCTTGAAATTAAACCGCTAACTCATTTATCATTGTTGCAGAAACAGTTATGTGTCAGAAGTCAAACTAGTGTTTGGATTAAAGTTAATGAGTAGTGATTAAAACAAGCAAGGATCTTTCAAAATGTGTGTTTAACACGGATGATTCAGAAAAAGAGTCTCCTGTGATATTTGTCAAAATGTGAATCGGGTGTTCGGAAGAAAAAAAAAAGAAAAAGGAAAGGTCTGTGGTGTTTGAGTCTGGAGTTAAAGGAGTGTGTACAGCCAGGCGTGACTGTTTGCCATGTGAGCGTTAAAGGGAGATTTTTTTTTCACTGTTATTGTTTCTCATGGGAAACTTAGGAACCAACTAAGGAAGTCATTGTTCCGAGAACAAGGAAAACAAGGAGTTTCATCTTTGTGTCGAGCTCATTGCACATTGCTGGGAAGAAAGCCTGCAGGCTGGAGGAAGTGATTATAATCAGTAGACTGGTGCCATCGACCCTTTTTTTATGGCAGCTGTGACATGTACAGGTGCTCTGTTCACATTATAAATTAGGTTTAGGTGTTGCTTTTCAGATAATTATTGCAGATAATTCAAAAAGTTGTTTGCTTATTTTATGAATCAATGATAAAGGCTGATTCTTTGAGCGTGTGCTTTCAGTGACTTCTACATTTATTGCTAATAACTACTGTTTTTATCTAAGCCTCTGGGGTCCAAGTGACAAATCTATCAATTGCCCTTGCAATTGTGAGTAATATATTGGACCCCAGAGGGTTTAAACCGTCAATGGGGCATGTTACTCACTCAGTGATTCATCTTTACCGTTAGTCAGGTGCACTGGCATTAGGCCAGTGTCTTAGGAAACACTAAACCATTGCTAATACCTTGCTGTTGGTTGAATTTAATTTTCATAGAAGTTCTATTTACAGTTAATGATGCAGAGGATTGTAGGTTTAAGGCTGGTGAAACTTGATGGTGAAGTAAGCTTATCACCTGTTTTTGGCAGATAAATCACAAAGATAGTGAAGATATGGAGATTCTCTGCCTAAGGGATGTTCTGGTGCAGCTGGATTTAATTTGCCAAAAGTTCAAACAGAGCAGGTTTTTAATAGTAGTAAAGTAATAAAGGTTTAAAAAACATATAACATGGTACAATCTTGAAAGAAGGTGCCATTTAAATCATGTTATTACCAGTAGCAGTGTGACAAAGAAGAGGAATGGGACGGACAAACTGCGCTACTCTATGAACAATAGTGCAGCATTAAGTCAATTTCTATTCACCTGTTTTTTGCCCCTTTAAAAAAAAGTGTGCATAAAAAATCCCAAAGAAATTAGAGGTTGTAAAAAAGACTTCATGGTGTACTGACTTACAAGTGACTTAAATGTCCAGCAAAGATGTAAAAAACAGTGAAAGACACGGTCAGATCTGTGTGGAGCGATGAGAAGACTCTAATCTTCCTCAAATGAATACATGAAACACACAAATGACACATTTTTATTCACATTTTGGTCATTCGAGGTTTGACTAGCACTGTTCATTGTTCACTGTCACTGTTCACAATTCACTGCGTTTTCCTTTTGCAGATTTGCAGGGAATTTCATTTAAAATGTCTGCTAAATTTGGATGGGAACTTGACTAAAGCCAAAGCTGCAAGCAAGTATTCGTGTGGGTAAACAATCTCCGTACTTTCCGTATTCCGTAACTTTCCGGATTCATGCAGTCAAAAAAAAAAAAAAGAAAAAAGAAGAAGAAGAACTTTAAAGTTATCGTTCAAGCTCTCCTGTTTCATACTTGAGACAACTATTGCTGACATTTTTAAAGGTCAACAACCAAGTGCAACACTACGAATGTCTTACAGGAGAGACCGTTGATTTCAGCACGCTGTATGAACTAATGGTTGAACACAATCGTAGGGTTAATTCTCACTTCACATAAGCAGCACTGACCTGACAGTGTCATCAGTGATACTAATTAAGGTTCCGTTCCATGACACAATAGCAGCCTCCTGGCTCTGTTTGGCCTTAATTAGCATAATTGGTCACACCTGTGTTTACTTAACTAGTTTATGTCAAAATGGCTGCTGTGAAAAAGGTCTAATCTTCTTCCTAAACATTAGCATTAGAGTGTACCACACACACACACACACAGTTTACAGTTTATTTAAGAGCCAACTTTTCGAATAGGGTCCTCATTGTAATAAACCCAACAGAGTAATAATGAGATTAGCATGGCGCGATAGTTCTGAATAAAAAGCGCACCTGCACCTCAAGAAATAACAGAAAGTCTAGTTCAGTTATTTCTGTTTATATCTTACTTTTGTTACAGTCTGGTCTTGGGCAGTGGTCGTTTTTAGTTTCAATCTTTAAACAAAATCCTAATTAAATACTTCGTCTTATCCCGGAGAGCAGCGACACATTTATTTGAAATTTGTCAACTTGTCGTTGTGGTTTTTGGCATTGAACCACCAACAACACCCCAGACACCGTTTATCTGACCACATTTTGTTTTTTTATCTTTCTGTTGGAAAGCTAATATGTGACTTGACAAGAAAAACAGGTAACAGGCATGAGTAAAGTACGGTGCAAACACAAAGAAAAAAAAGATTAGTTAAATCCATAAAATAGATTTATCTCCTCCATTTAGATCTTCAAGCCTTTTCTGTATCTTATCTAATACCTTTCAGCAACACAACATTATTCTCTATTATCAGTTTTAAATCCATAGTTGACAACTCCTCAGCTGCTGTGAAAAATATTAACAAAACTATCTATAAATCAGATTTTATTGGCACTGTGTGCCAAACCTTAAAGTCTGTACACAAGTTGTTAATAATCATAAATAATAATAATAAAAATCTCTAGATATTTTTAGTCCTATACCAGGTAAGTTGCACAGAGGATGCTCTTTATTTCCCCTGAAAGATGAAATGATGACATCAACAACAGGTGCAAGTTGGTCGTCTTAAACTTTACAGTAACGTGAATAAATAAATAAAACCTAATTATTTCAGACAGATTTTTAGGACAGTGTGTAAGGTTAGTGTCTTCTCACCGAGGCAAAGATGCTCTGATGGCCAGAGGCGAAGACTTGACTGGATGGTGGCGGATGCAGTGCAGCTCTGGTTCTGCTGATGATGACGGATGGCCTTTTTGGTCCCGTTGCAGACCAACACCCAGCTGGACACCTGGGTGCTACCTGAGGTTAGAGGTGCAGCAGGCACCCTTCAGTCTTCAATATTTCTCCCTTGATGACTGTTGCACAGTCTCCAGCCTGAGGCCTCAGACACTCCTAGGCTCTTTGGTACAATTACACTAAACCTGAAAGACACAGCCCAAACTAAAGCGCAACTCCAAACTAAAGCAAGTGAAAGCACCTGCTGGGGGTGTGTACAAAGTGAGAAGCAGCGAGGGCAAGTGACTGGATGAGTGAGTGCAAAGGAATTCCTGCACCATTGACTGCAATTTATATTTATAGGGCAGTCGTGTTTACTTATGCACACAACCCAGTGTGTGTGTGTGTGTGTGTGTATGTGCAAGCCTGTGTGTGTGTGTGTGTGTAAAGTGCCAATGTCTTGCAGATTAGCTCAGACCTCTTCAAACACCACTAGTTGACCTCAGTCTTAGGTGACAGACAATTCAAAGTGATAAGAGAAAAACCTTTCCAAGAAAAGAAAGTAGTGGAAAATAACTGTACTTGTCTGAGTGCCATTCATCAAGTATAACAGTATAATAATTTGAGATACTTGTACTTTAATTGAGTGTTTCTCTTTTATGCTACTTTATAAATCTACTCCACTACAATCATCTGGCAGCTGTAGTTAGTAGTTACATCTCAGATTAAGATTTTACAGACTAAACCGAAATTAATTCTTTAAACTTCTCAGAAGGTTTCGGTCAAATAATGTTAGAGCCCCAAAAGACATGCAATATTTCATAAAAATTGCAATCATTAGAGGAAAGTATGTAATATGAACATAAATTTGTGCAGCAGAACTTGTATTTTATGCTATTAATCATCAACAAAAAGTTCAAATCATCAACATATTAATTTATATGCTGATGATATGCTACTCTATCCTTGAGATTCTCTACTCAAGACTCACTACAAGAACAACAGTTTCTCACAAACCTCAACCACAAAACCCAAGACACACACCACCCTTTAACATTTTGATAACATCAGTTACCTGCTTATGAGCATCTCCTCAAGGCTGTCATAGTTAACGCCGCTCAATAACAACCTCACTATTAGAAAAAAATCTAATAGTAATTGGATGAATAGCAACCATAAAGATGAAAGTTTGCCTCTTTCAGTGATCCTGATAAAAAACAAACAAACTATAAAGCCAAATGGTTTCTGTTCTACCTCTCAGGTATTTAAGCTGAATTTTTATGCAGTTTCATGCAGACTCTGATTTTGAAGTTGTTTTCTGAGCTAAAACTGGAAGTAGGTTAAAATGTTGTTAAAAACAGCAGGTTGGTGATCAATGCAGTTCATTACACCAGAAAAAATGTATCTCACCTGTAGAGGCATGGCTTGCATGTATTACATTTGTGTTCAAGATAAGGTAACTCATAAGTATGTTAATTTCATATTGTAAAGTATTATCTCATGGACATAGCAGCATTACCAGTTGGTTAAGCTAATTAACTCAATTTAGAACAATTAATTTAGAACATTTCTAAATTGTAAAAAGTAAATATTTATGAAAGTAGGTAACCAATTGCAATATTTTCTGTTTTTTCCTTGTTTCACTCTCTCTGAAGGTGTGGCCTAGATGCCCCTGACTTTTTTTAACTACTATCTGACAAACCATTTACAGTACCTTGTTAAACAGATCCACTATTACCTACTGAAATAACTTGGATTAAACTAGAAAAGGGACAATGCAACATCATAAAAATCTGTTCTCTTGCCTCAAACATAAAATATCACAACCACTTCAAAAATCCACTTATCTCCTCGACTCTGACCTGGCCTGGTGGAAAACACTTAGCTTAGATTAGCAAATCACAACTGACTCCTGTAAACACCTCTCTGGCACAATCTGGACTTTCTGCTCAACAAATATTCAATCCACTTCGCCACTTGGGAACAAAGAGGAATCACACATCTCCAGCGTCTATTCCAGAGCAACTCATTTATCTCATTTAAAGACCTCTTCCAGAGGACTGAGGAGGAAACCTTCTCAAATTCATGCAAATTAGATCAGAAATGTGTTTATTAAGAAACACTAACCTACAGTTAATCCACTATAAAGTCCTCCACAGAAAACACATCACTCAAAACAAACTGCATAAAATAGATCTTTCCAACACAGATAAATGTTCACCCCAAACTTCCCACCGAATACATATCAGGAAAAAATAACTGCCAAACTGTGACTGCCACTGAACCACTTCATAAACACACTGTGTCACTCAAATAGTCTGAAATACTGTATAATCCCCATTGCCTTATTTATCTTACTGCTTCCTCCCTCCTTTCCTAAACACTTCCTCTTATTTATTATATCAGGGCTCGACCCTTATTTTCTATTTTCTCCTTGGGTACATTTGCACGCTTTTATAATAATAATTATTATTATTATTATTATTGTTATTATTATTATTATTATTATTACAGTATAAATGCAGTATAATGCTCTATTATTGTATATTATTACAGTCTATCTCTATCTATACAGTCTATTGAAGAACAAACTGATTTATTATTATTATTATTATTATTATTATTATTATTAATAATAATAACCTTTTTGTGTAAATATATGGGATGCTAATGGGACACCCCCACAGATATAGAAATTAGGACACTTGTCTTATACACTTACCTTTAAGGAATGTTCTCCTGTTATGACATCTGTTATCATTCACTGCTATATAAATAAAATCTTATTGAACTTTTAGTTGATTTATATATATATATATATATATATATATATATATATATATATATATTGTTTATTTTTCCCTTTTCAATTGCAATCACACACACACACTCTCTCTGTGTTTGTCTATCTGCATAAACAGGTTTTTTATGTTTGTTTTTTCTTCGGGGTACTAGACCTCCTTCCTTGTCCTTTGTTTCCAACATGCCCACTGGCTTGAACTGATGTTGTATATACTGTCAGTAGTGCTTTGTAGAAGTCCTGCAGGTGCTGGGTACTGGTCCAGTCAGCTAGAATAACATCTGTATGGGTGTGATGGGCTTGTAATAACAATAGCCTATGAAGGAGGAGATTATTTTAACTGCTTTATATACTGTTGGATTCTTAATAGCAGCATATCACAAATAGGCTTAGATTTTGTTTGTAAATCATGAAGTGCTAATTCTCATTCAATACAAGTTGCGTATCAACTTCTTACCTATAATATAAAGCAACATGGTGCAGATATTTTTTCCAGTTTCAATGTGTAATACCACTGTTACTTTACTAACAGCCAAACATCAAGCAAGTGGAACTACACAAGTCATAGCAGCCAGCTAATATTACCTATTAGTCCAACATTAGCTCCACTCACCATCAGCATTCCCCCACACCCCGGGATTAAAAACCTAAAAAGCTTCCTCGTGGTCCTAAACGTCTTTGGTACAAACTCTAACACTTTTTGAATATGTTGCATGTGATAATCATAGAGCTGCAGCTTTTGTGTTCATTGCTGGATGTTTAAACAGGTATTGTCTTCATAAAACCTTTTCTTTATTTCTTTCTCAAGGCCCAAAGCATATCACTCAGTCTTTATCAGCAGGCGGAGTTTGCTTGAAGCTCAGGTTTTAAACCTGAGCTTCTGTTAACATGTTTTAACACTGGACAATCTAAATAAGGTGTTGCCATTCCATCATGTGGCATGACATCCACTTTCCACACATATCTTGCAAACATCAAGGAGCCAAAAGCACAAAGCACCCAACAACTTAGAGTAAATTACTGTTGGGGCAGCAATTCATAAAAGCTGTTTGATCATGTTTGTTAAAGGGGAGTCACAATTTGTTTTTCTATTCATAACTCGAGTAAGAGTACATAAGAATATGACATTTGGGCTATATTATTAAGTGACAGTACGCCACTTGAGACTAAAGTTTTTGGTTATGATTTATAATGGTTTCCCAGCAGCATATTCACTACTTAAGTGTTGGCACTTACGGTAGGATGGGTAATTTCAAAGCCAAAAATAACAACCACAGAAAACAAGCGCCTACTGAGATCTTTATCTTTTCTTTAGAATATTGACTTTTATAATGGTTGCTGAAAATGACGCCAGCACTGCATCTCACCTCTGAGATTATTTGTGCTGATTTAGGGTCATTGAATCTTAAGAGCAAATGTAAGAAACTGTCCGTGTACGTCTGTTTGCTAACTGCAAAGTGAGGCATTGTGGTGAAAAAACGGTTTCTTTGCGTAATTTAGGCCTGTTTGAACAATGCGGCTCTGTCAAAAGCACAGGAATAACAGGTGTCTGTGAAAAGGCTTTTAAAGAAAAGCTTGTTATTAGTAAGACAGTGGTTACCCGCAACAATAAAAGTACTTTAGGACTACTGTATATCTAATCTTTCCTCCTCTAATCTTGCTTTTAATTCACAGTGTAAGTTCCTAAATGGCCAGCCTTCTGATAGCAAAGGCCAAATCCTAAAGTTTCTTTTTCTCTTTCAGTTCCAGGACATATTTTCTATTCTTTTATTTCCAGTGTATGAGCTGTGGAGTTGATATGGTTAGCCACACAGTCTGAATGGAGTAATTGTGAGTTACAGAGAGGGTGTGCACAAACTGCGTCAAGACTTTTTAGCAGCTGAGTGTTTGTAGACACACCAAATCAAACCGTGAGCGATGACAACCTCCTTTCATTCAATATGAGTTTGTGTGCTTCATAACAGACAGCATGAACGCAGACTTGCATTTGTTTGTGAGGCATGCATACACAAACACACATTTATTACTTGATGATGGGTAAAATCCCTTGTAAACAGAACTGTGTTGTAATATTAAGAGAAATAATTACAGATTTCTAAGAGGAGAAAGTGTCTGTTTGCTTTCGGCTTAACCCGCATCCCGTTCATCAACAAAATTTGCATGGCAGTTTCTTCAACTGGTGTTTAACCTTTTCCTTGGCACAAAAACAACATTCTCATGGTTGAAAGACAATGAGGTAAAAGAAGGAACAGTGTATGACAAATACGAAGCCAGAACTGCGGCACTGTGAACTTGAATTGAGTAATGATTGTGCAGGTGTCCCTACTTTAAACAGTTGTCATTTACCCACCTGAGTTGTCTTAGCAAATTCAATATATACCAATAGTTATTGAGCGTTGCTAAGTGAATAAGTCAGTATCCTGTCAGAATAAGTGAGAGGTCTTCTCTGACATTGGTTATGACAGCTCTTTCAATAAACGGATGGAAAGCGGAGCTACTTTTACTTCTACCTACAGGGAGCCTCACATCAGGGATATGTCAGGAACAAATTCCTTCTGCTGATTGAATACATTTTGATGACTCCAATAATAAATACACCTGAGTACATTTTAACAAGCACTGAACCTCTATTAAATTACTTCCTCTTTTAAACTAAGAGAGAGAGAGAGGGAGAGAGATGTTGATTGACAGTGATGCATTCAACTTAAACATTACTAATTTCAAGGACAGATTGAAACAGAGTTAAGAGCAATTTCCTGATGACCTACTCTTCAACAGACAGCTTGCCAAGGCGCTATGTTACAGTTAGCACTGCAGAGACATGCCCGATCCTGCAGATGTGCAAAAAAACATGGTTATGAGGTCAAAAGATGGTGTAAAGAGTTACTTAATAGAAGGGACAGACACGTTCAGCACTGTGCAGACTGCAAAGGAGATTTATCCTGTTTTTTTCTGCATGGATGAAGCTTTTTATTGTGAACTGACACTGAAACCGGTCCCTCACTGTAAATATCGGTGAGCTAGGCTATGAATGTAGATTAGTGACACTCCGTATGTTCACAAGCTTAATGACAAGCAGAAGACAGAAGTTTATTTGTAGTGCAGGCAGTGCATAAGTGTCAGAAAAAATATATAATAAACTTCTGCATACCTGAAACATGATGGTGGATTCAAATGAAGCTTTTAAAAGATGCTCATTTCTCAGCGCACGGTGTGTGCAGGTGCATGAGTGAGCCAGGGTGTGTTTTTTTATACACATACTGAACAATACGAACTTTTCTTGAATAATAAATACAATACGCACAGAAACAGGATGAAGATGAAGAAATATAGTGGGATTTCCGGTGGGTATTAGTAGAAACGGATACAGCGGTGTTGAATTCAAGTTGAGTTTGACTTTGTCTTACAGTGAGGTGTATGCCTTCAGACAACAGGGACCCATTTCAACAAATTTGTAACATGCACGCTGTGCTTTGCAGCTTCAGATAATCTTATGTCTGGTTTGTTGAGGAACATTATTAGGTGCTACGAAACTGTAGGCGCTAACATGGACCAAAAATAAACTAAACGCAATCAAAAATCAAACACGACCAAAATGGAGGAGGGAGCAAGAGAGAGGAAAAGATCCAGCTTGATATCAACCAGTAACACTCAACGAGGTGGGAGGGACCAAACCATCAGGAAGACCTGAAAGAGGAAAGTGAGGGAGGCCAACACAACCCACACTGTGGCCATCACAGTAATTCTTCCATTATTTTTGATGTCTTTCACTTATCAAAATGTTGTTGTCACAGAGTTATCTACAATCGTTCAAATGGCAAACGTTTGTGAAACATGACCTTGCCACCATGTGTGTTGTGCATGTTCCAAAATCACTTTTCTGAAGCGGTTTCGGAAATTTGATTCAAGCGTGGAATCATTTTTTTGGTCTCTTGGAAACAATCTGTAAATACTGATATGGCTACAACTAGCAAGGAGTTTAGCACTCAGCTGACGTTTGGTGCTGAGCAGGTAGTGTACAGCGGCTTTTTAGAATAAACAGCTATCTGCTCTGGCACACATGTAAACAATACTGATGGCAGCGGTGAAAGTGAACCAAAACAATAAGCTGAAAGGCGATAAATGGCTACACAGAACCGAGGGGAACTGCAGAGTCGGACGATAATTCCCTGCTGGTCTATGACTTCAAATGACACATTTTTGATCCATTAATCCATTAATAGAAAAATATTGATTTTAGCTACTTACATGATAAAAAATCAATTGAACTAAAAACAATTAATAACATTTTTTTCATTATTATTATTCTATACTTTTGACATTTACATGCACTCAGGGCAGAAAAATATAATAAATACAAGTCAAGAAACTTATTTTCATTTCATATTCACATGCTTTATGTTGGCTGAATGTGGTGCAAGGCTAAACATCACGCATTTACTGCCACTCAAGATGCTCTTCGTATTCCCTATTGCTATTGACTTGGTTTGTTTGTTAGGTTGCACCTGTGTAGTTGACAGTGCCAACGCTGTCAAACGTCATTTATTTAGTTTCATGTTACTTGAGGGGTTCTTATTTTCCCTTGCACACCATCAGTAGTGCCTGAAACAACGTGACAAAAGTGAATTTAGATACTCTGTTTAAACACGAGGAACGTTACAGCGTCAAAATTATCATCACATTCTGTTGGCTTAAATTACATTTGTTCAAGCATCTTTGCATGTCACCATGCAGGCAAAAGCTGGGCTGTGCCAAATTTGAGGCAGCTGAAGGAGGAGATAGTTGGAGGTTGTTGTACTGTTGCCAGCCGGAATAAATATGTCTGGAAAACACAGACGCTTCTGTTGTGTTGCTAAATTAGCCAATCACAATGCAACAACAAGCACTGATGACGGATCCCACCGCCACTCGCTTTGACCAGCAAGCTGATTAACCTGCAGATTTGACTTTTGATCGCAGCCAGTATGACGACACAGGATAATGTTTTAGTAGTTCCTGAAATGAAGGATCTCTGGAGTTACAGGTACAACAACAAAGAAACCCTTTATGGAATATATTACTGATTGTTATTCTGTTGCTGAGTTGGAACATAAAGTGGAAAAACAAGTTTGAGAGTGTTGCAATTTGAGTGGGGGTCTTCAGGCAGAGGTGTAGAAACATAACAGATGTTGGATTTAATCCAAAGAAGACACCTGATAAAGATAAATTACCGGTTGGAGTGTGCCAAGATTTACCTCAAACATGCACACCTCTTTACCTCAGAACAATAAGACAGGCAACAGTTACTAATTACCACAAAAGGAGAAGAGACAACCCTCTTCTCTGACTTCAGTGGTGCTGATTATCGACGGCCCAGGCCTATCAAATAAATATGACCTTAAAGAAATACGACATTTGAGCTTGCACAGCATGCTTTACAAAACATGCATTAATTTAAACAAACATAACATTTTCCATTGGGACCAGTCCCTGCTTCAGGAAGCACAGGTAGCTGGAGAGGTGTAAGCTACGCAGCTACATACATAAATTTGTATGAATATAAGCCCTGTGTGTGTGTGTTGTGTATGGGTGGTTGTATTTTGGGCCTATACATGCAATGAACCTTGAAAATAGCAACAATTTCCCCATTGAGGGATCAAGGAAGTTCATCTTCTTCTTTTATTAATGTCTGTGTCCCTGGCAGTCACTGGTAGTTGCTTTCAGATTGCTAAACATTGCTTTGATGACTATTATCCTTTAAGCCAGATAATGCTAACTAAGTAGAGCACTTAACTGCCATTGAGAAAAGGCTTGACTTGTCATTATCTGCAGTTAAAACCTGTCTGGCAACCAATATTAAATCTTCAGCCAGAAATCGAGGGATCGGTATTTGATTTGAACCACATGTCAGCAGTTTCATTAAATCCCGCTACTTAATATTTACAACTTTAAACCGACTTTGTCTGCTCCTGTCTTAGAAAGGTTTGTTCTTTTGTCTTTGTGCGTTGCGCTCTTTACATGCTTTAGTCAATCCTAATCATAGGTCACATATCACCCCAGTTCTTGCCTCCCTTCCCATTGGGTGCTGGTTAAATTCAGGATTGATTTTAAGATCCTTTTAATAACCTATAAGGCCCAATGTGAACTGGTCCTCTGTTATATTATAAAGGTCATGAAGCTTTCCTTCAGGTCAAGATCTTCTAGAACCCTCTAGAGTTTCTAGGGGCACTTCTAGGGGAGTTGGATGTTTGCCTGACTTGTCCAAGTGACTTGTTGGACTTGGTAATCTTCTTTAGATACATGCTATACAAATAAAGTTGTCATTATATTATTAGCTACTGCTGAGTGTCAACCATTCACAGACACATTTGACATTTTGAAGGAATAACTTTTACAAAGCAGACTAGCTGTAAACACAACACTGACATATTATCGGCTTATGATGTTACGCTGAATGTTTTAGCAAACGGTTGCTTATTTTCACATCCAGCTGTTACAAAACGAGATTAATATTCATTTGGAGTCATGTTTCTGGCTACCTGATGAATACAAGTTTAATATTTACTCTTCTTTTAGCTCTTGCGCTCTAACAACTGATAGCTGTTAGAGCGCTGCTAAATGACCCACAATGCACTGGGCAGGAACAATATATGTATGCAAACATATATATATTAAATTAGTTTAGCAGTAAATGTATTGTCTGAGGTACTTCACTTACTTTGGTTTCATTTTTTATCTTGTGAAACCTATTATCCAACCACAATTGCCCAACAGCTCTAGTGAATATTTACCTTTAGAAGTTTTACAGAGAAAACTTCATCATAATCTTACAACATGCGTGACTGTGTAAACACTGAGTGGAAAAACTTGGCATCTCGACCAGATACGACATTAAAATGCTGTTCATGATTCAAGGTTACTTGGAAAAGCCAGTTTTCATAAGAGTACTTTTGATGCCAACTCTTCTACAGGGATTTCTTAAAAACTTTAATGCACTGTTTTCTCATTGCAGTATTTCTTTTTAAACTTCTTTAATGAAATGATCCTCCACCCTTTAATCTGCCCTGAATTCTCAATGCTCTTCACAAAAGGTTTGGCTTGTGTTGGTTGTAGTTTATGATGCCTGCAGCGCTCCCCACCCAGACAAATAAAATCCCTAATCTAATCACACTGATTCTTCCAAGACAGGAGGAACTCTATCAACCAGATGGTGTATGAAAACACGCGGCTGCTTCCTGTCTCCGACACTGACCGCGCCGGTGTACAATTCATTCACCGCACCGAGTGTGTAAATGTAAGATTTTAAAGACTTGTTTTTGGAGTTTAAATAGCTGTTTTTGAGGAAGTAAAATCTAATATCACTGCTGTGTGGTGATGCATGTAATTGGTGAGCGGTGTTTGTTGCGCATTGCTGGGGGCAAGACAATACGGAGAGGTAAATTTGAATTTCGACAGATAAGGATCAGAGGAAGAGCTTTTTAAATTAAACATTTACAGTTTGCCTCAAGCACTTCCACACGGCGGACCAGCTCTCCATGAGATATTTTATTTAAGTCTGAAGTTGAACTGCGTGTGACCCTGACTAGGAATGAGCACAAATTGATTAAAAACATGATTTTCTTTCACCTCTCTTTTTCCACAGTATGCTTTACATTTGGCTTTCCAGGCGTGAAACACCGACGCCTGTGTTTCATTCTTACACTCTCGGCTCTTGGTGCCTTGAGCTAAAGGCTTGTTTGACTTGACAGCAATGATGGGCAGTTATCCATCATTAAAAACAAAACAAAACTATTGACACAAGTGCTAGGTGTGAGCAGAGACATGATAAGAGATAGAGAATCCACGCTGAAACTAAAGTCAATATTTGCCCTCAGTTACCCTGTCACGATTTCTACACAAGCCCCATTCAAATACTCACCTCTCACTGCTCGCCACCTGCATGCACACCGCCCCTGCCCACACGCAAATGCAGTATACCTGTATTGCTATGCACCGTCGGGCCTCATCCCAATGAGGCAATTTGAAGACCGTAAAATGGGGTCAAGTATCGACTCACGTGGTGCAGTTTAAATGAAGACATGTCGCACTTACCTTATGGATTTTAGTGGAGGATGTGGACTAAAAGAACAAGTAACAGCAAACCAGCTAATCAATGTTTGCATGAAATCCATTCATTTGAAATGAGTTTGAAAGGAGTCTGTGAAACCCAGCACCAAAGACAAACACTTTCAGACACAACAGACACTTGTGTATATCTATCTACTTTCTTTGGAAAAGTATTAAAGTCATTTACGTCAACGTTAAACAAACAGAGGAAGTTGAATAGTTGGACATGGTTGTGTGATAGCACTTTAGGCTGGGCCTTCTGTTTTTTGGAATATGAAGCGGCTTTATCATTTTGTCCTGTGACTGCAGCACCACCTAGAGGGTCCACTGTGTCTTTCTGTACATTTAAGACTCCTGAGAAGTGAGAAAATGTTCTCAGGTGTAAAAACACAATGTCACACGGAACAGGCTGCAGGTTCTCCACAAGAGCTGTCGTTATAAGACCAATTATCTCTGCACAACAAACACACACGCTTGGAAAGCAAAATATAAAACTTTTAACGCAAACTGAGGCTGGACTTGATAAAAAGGAGACTACAGCCATGCTGTCACACAGAGGGTGCTTTGAGCTCAGTGCCAACATGCTCACAGTAACAATGCTAACCGTGTTCACCGGCTTGTTTCAGCACGTTAGAAATGATGACATTTGTTACACTCGCCTGCAGCTGCAGCTTTACAGTCGGTAGGTTATTGGCTGAGTCTGGTGTAATTTACCTCAATGTGGTGGAGGAAGTAAAGCACCCAAAAATAATAAGCCAAAATTCGGTTTAGCCCCCTCAAAAAAGACAACTTACTCATTGTTTCAGTGTTAATTTAATCATACAAATGCTTAATTATAGATACAGGAGAAAAAAAACAACTTTATTTTGACAGTTTCTCTTCAGATAAATGTGCTATTTTAGGACTATGTAAACTTTCATCTCATCCACTCACCATGCCACCCATCTCAGATCCGTACATAGTCACAAACTAAAACTAGAGAATGAATCCAGCAATATTCAGATTTCTCACCATCTGTCTCTTTCTCACACGCAAGCAAGCTCACAAGAGGGAAACACGCACACGCACGCACACACACACACAACGCGCACACACACACTGACGTGACTAAAAGAAGCAATGCAGAACAGTGTATACTGTTTGGGAGGACTCTCAGCTGACTTTCAACAGACGTACAGCAGCACTGCAACACAGAATGCTGGTGTTTTTTTTAACATCACATAAGCAATGAACTCAGATATCATGAATAACATTTGATAAATTAGACTTTGGAATAACACAAATAACTCTTGACTGAAATATTCCCCCGGAAAAAAAAAAAAAAAAAGTAACACTATCACGGAGTTCCATCAACATTTCCTGTTTTATTTTCAATCCCAGAATACATGATGAAGTCCACTGTCTGACATAATGAACATAGCAAAGCTAGAGTAAATTCAGGTGTGGTAGCAGACAGAGAGTAACTCACTGGCAGATATGTCAAAACCTAAATGTGTGATTGAGATAGACATCTTCTTTTTTTAAAGATTAGACGCGGGTGTAGCCAGGAAACTAATGTTTAAAATGTCTGTGGTTAACATTATGTAACAAAACCTTAAAGCTGTGAAGAACATACAGCTTTAGGGGGAGAAACAAATCAATAAAACCTTCCGGAAAAATGCTGGTGTCATAATCAGCCAAAAAAACAAACAAAAAAAAAAAATCACTTGCTCATCACAAGTGGACAGCATTGTGCAAATAGCAGTATAGGAACATCAGTGCTAATCCTGATGCAAAGCATTAATTTCTCATATTCAAATGGTTGATTACTACAATCAAACTTCAACTTCAACCTTTTTTTTTTTTAATTCATTGCTCTCAACATGATGTCAGGTCAAGTTGGTCATCTGATATTTTAGCACCACCTGCTGGCTGTAAATGGGGACTCTTTGCATCTGCAGTGCACAATAAGACAGCAAATAAATAACAGGGCAATTAGTGAGCCAGTTCATCCAAACGGTGCAGAATCACTCGACAATACTTCAGAGGTACACACCCAGCAAAGCTCTCTCAATATCCGTGTGTGTGTGTGTGTGTGTGAACAGACAAGTCAACTGTTGCCCAAGTAGTATACACCATTTTTTTATGTCAGTTAAATCCAAAGAGAAACAATAACGTACATGCACACAAAAACAGCCGCGCGCACACCGACACACACGCACACACATATATCAAGTACACATACTGTAGACACGGACTCGGAAAACTACAGTCACTCATCAGGCAAAATAGATTTAGATGGCTTTTTCAACCCGTCCTCGCAACTCACTTGATCAGACTCACTCACGTCCTTTTGCGCTTCAGCATCAATTTAAAGCGAAAATCCACCCTAAAAAAAAAAACAAAAAAAAAAACAGCAAACAAACAAAAATAAAGAAAAAGACAAAAAAAAAAAAAAACACACGTCCCATGCAGTCTGAACCGGGAAGCTGCAGGCAGTGTGACTTGATGACAGAATAGATTAGTGTCTTGGTTCTCTGGGTTTCATCTTTGGGAGAGACAGGGTTCCTACACAGGGATGGTTTTCTTTGAATATTGGCCACTCTGACTTTCACTCTTTTTGTTTGTTACTTTAACCACACAGACTGTCGACCTCGGAGTGTAACGTTGGCGCGTTGCTACATTTCAAATGTGTCGTGGAAGTATCAGGATACACTGCCGGGCTGACACAAACAGGTCAATACGTGTTATCTAACCTGCCACTGAAATCTTGGTCCTGCTCACTTTTGCCCTGAACACTGGTTACAGCAGTAACTTTTGAGTAATAAATGTAACACAAAGACAAATATTGGTGGCAACCTCTCAGCCATAAATCGAATTTTTCTCCATTACAAAAATATTTGCAGCGTTACAGTAAATTGCATATTATCAAAGCACTTTTAAAGGCTGAACTCGTTTTCTTAAAACAGATAACGAGCTGTTTGAGCCCTTCATTCAATCTGACTGATGCATCTAATCATAATCTTCAGTCAAATACGACTCTTCCAACCGTTTTGAGTTATCCGAGAACTAGAGTGTGTTTTAGTATTAGTGTTTTGTGAATGTTAACACTCCGATACTAGTCATATTCCTTGTTAACACATTGTTCACCGGGTTTCTGCATGAAAACTGATGTATGGCTTTGGGGAAAGCTGGAAATAATCCGTAGATTGGTAGTAACGACTGTTGGGTGTGGTGGATAAAAGATTTCAAATCTAAACTGTACATCCCACAATTTTCCAAAGGCCTCAAAATGATCACAATCTTTTTTTTTTTTTTTAAACTATTCTCAACGGTTTTCCGAAAATCTCCAGATCTGTGTAGGAACCCCAGAGAAATATTCAATTGAACGAGGGAATATCAAATCATATCGCCAGTCGTTTAGGGTCGATTTTCCCTTTAATTAGGCGTGTTTTACGGTGGAAATAAAAAATAGCTGTGTGTGTTTTTAAGGGTTTATAGCACTCTTAAATGAAGCATTCACACATGCGAATCCGGGTGTCGATGTCAGGTGGGATGTTTTTCACTGTAGCGGATGTAATCCATCACCCCACTGTAGTTTGTGGGCCAGTTTGGAAGGGCCATGAGGTTGGGGGAGAGGGTTGTCATGAGTCAATATAAAACAACTGTTCCTCCCGCCCCCTCCGACTCCTCTGCATTTAAGGACTCCAAGGGCGTTATGCTCATTATTCACCATGAGGTGGGGGGGCTGGGGGGGAGGAGTAGGGGTAAGGGGGGGTGGGGGGTGTCTTTGTCTTTCTAGCTCTGTCCAAATGGATAGGGTCCGTGAATACCCTGAAAAGAAGGAGAGAGAAAAGGTGTTTAAAGTTAAAAGGCTTGGCTCTGACAACAGCGCGCGCTCATTACAGTACAGTGGAGGCATGCGCAAAACTTCACTTTGGTACGTGCCACCGGTGCTGCTATTATCTGTTCCAGGGGAGTAAGAAAAACCTGCGGTCCACGTGGTTAAGCAGCTCAGCTGGCGTCCTTTCGAATTAACGCCTCGTTGAAGTGTCGTTCTCAACAGTCCAGTTAAACCACCCGAGAGAGGTCATTAGCCCAAACTATGAATGAGAGTTCAGCTATGCCAGGCGTGAGGTGATACTACTGTGGAACAATCGCGTGGCCCCGCCTAAGAGATTCATGAGCCGTTGATTCAACGGAGTTAAATCACCAGTGATAACACTTGCATGCAAGTTAGCAATAAATGCAACACTCACATGGGGGGGGGGGGGGGGGGGGGGGTTGCCGCATACTTCCTCATCACACCCAAAGTCGACGCCACTTTAACTAGACTAAAATACTGTAGGTGTGGTCGTGGCCGCGGCAGGCTGTAATTATCATTACATAACAGAAAACTGAAATGTTGGCTAGATGAACTTTGCTTTGGTAACTGCTGGGGCAAAAAAAACGTCCAAGGAAGAGCTGTACTACCGCTCAGGTCAAATCATCTATGCAGTAAGGTCATTTTGGACATCAGATTCAGCTCTACGTTGTCACACTTGGATGGAGCTTTGAGCTGAATGCTAACTATAGCAGCGTTTAGCATGACGGTGGCATTTTACCATTAAGTGCAGCTGGGGCTCACAGGAATTCAACTCAAAAACTAAAGCTTTGGACCTGGTGTTGGTGGTGCTGGGTGACAAGTCAGGTACCAAATGTCATGTCAATCCATCAATCAATCCAACTGCCAGTAACCAGCTCATGCAACTAGTGCATGAAAACCAAAAGAGAAAGCACTTATCCTCTGATTACAACAGCTGCAACTCACTACAGTCAGGCAGACACTGATACACTCGTAATCATTATTCGTTTTATTGCTGCTATTTAAACTCTGAAACTCCTGCAATCGCCCAGAACCTGATATCTCATAACAGCTGCAGATCGGGCTGCGGTGAAGGATGTTGGTGTGGATATGAAATGAGCCCCACGTGGCCTCAACTGTCTGCTTCTACACACAAAAAAAACCTGAAGGACAGACAGTCAGGATGAAACACTCCATAAGCTTTCCACAATGCCGCCAACAGGCCAAAGTTTGGAATTTTGCATGCAAAATATCTCATTATATAGAAGCCAATTACAAAGCGTATTAAAGCTCAGCACAGTTTTGACTTAAATAACCCAGAGGCCTTTCTGCAACCACCATCCTCAAGACAAACTAGGGGCAAATGGCAAAGCTCTGAGAAGAGCAGAATTTATCAGTCATCAACCCTAACTTTGATTTGTTACATTTGGCGGGGTGCAATGAAGATGAGACCATAACTGAAATGACAGGGCACAAATAAAAAAAAACATTAATAGTTTATGTGTATGTTTTCACAAAAGGACGGTTAAGGAAGTGTCTGCCTGTTCTAACACAGCAAACGTGAGTCATTCTCCCCTGAATCAAACTAGAAAATATGGTCATGGCTTTTAAGATTTCAAAATATGGTAGCTTCCATTCTTTCCTTCCTACAACAGCAACATCCAGTGTTACTGCAGTCTACAGGCCTGGTGATCGGCCCAGAACATCCATGCTGACACGGGACTGATGAAAGTTCAAACGAGTGCCCGTCAAATAACAAAATCAGTCCACCAACAATGTCCGGTTACGCCTTACAGAAGCACTTCACATGCTTGACCGGGACACACACATGACATTGAGCATAGAACCAACACTAAACACTGTAAATGGAGGCATGCCCTTCTATGACGGTGTAAGCTTCGTTAAAACTGTTTTTTGCACACACACACAATACATCAGGAAGGAAGGCTGCTTATATGAGCTAACTTAAGGTTTAGTGTAGTGTTGTGAAGTCTGAAACTCCAAGTTCAGTCATACATACCTGACCATATGTCACCACAGAAAGATTTGTTTGGAGACCATTCGATGCTCTATTTACAGCGTTATGAGACAGTCCATTTTGATCTTGCTGGATTGGCTCTTGCGTACGTTCCCAGGCTCCGCCGGGATCTCTGAAGCTGTTGTCAGTGGCGTCGTGCTTGTTCTTCTGCGGTGAGGCGAAGGGGTTAAAGTCTCCCTGCACGTTGCGCTGGGGTTGGGTGTTGAATTCGGTCTCGAACGAGGACAGCTGCTGCGTCACGCCAAGGAGGCCTCCGACTTCTACGCTAAGAATCACCCAGATTACATCTGCGGAGAAAGGAGACGAGAGACACACTCAGAAGGTTTGACAGAAGCGTGACAAAAATAAGTCGACAGCCCGAATAAAATCTCAGCAGCCTCGTTAGAAATCTGATCTTTTGTGATTTCCTACCTCCGTAGAATAATCCGGTGGCTGTACACATCCTCCACTGGCCCTGGTACATGCCTGGAGCCGTTGGACTTCGCATCTGCACACTCACATCTGATATTTCCTGGGGATCTAGTGACTTCACCATAACTGTGTTTACATGCCCAAACTGATCCCCACCAATGTACTTGAGACTGACCCCAGGTGGCCACGACTCTGCGCCTGCAATACACAAAGATAAGGGTTGAGCAACAAAACCACAACGCTGTAACTGATATTTCCTCTGATGAGTATTACATAGAGATGTGTTCAAGCTTAACGTGTGTATGCAGTGACTTGTTTCGCACCTGTGTTTTGTATTCTCCAGGTCTTTGTGAACGGTGTATCTGGAGGCACTGACTCTCCTTCCCCAATTGTCACGTCTTCGACGAAAGACATGGATGGCGTGTTGACGTTGGGACTTTCAAAGTCGTAGTATGCACCAATTGCAGCCTGCAAGTTCCTGTTCCACGACAAAAAGGAAGAGCATGGTGTTATCTGGGGTTATGCTACGATAAACGCTAACATCAAGGAGAATGTTGGTTGCCCTGTCTTCATAATACTTTTTCAGCACTTCCTGAATCTAGGGGTCCAGGTGATGCATAGCCTTTTTTTTTATCTGCTGCCTCAGAAAAGACTTGATCTAATGTGACAGTCAACCAACCTGATAGCGTCAACTAAAAGGAAAAAGCATCCTGAAAGAGAATCCACAGAGATTATGTCGCTCAATTGGGATTTGTCTCTTGACAGCAGACAGTTGAGCAAACTGGGACACTGATATCTAATCTTTTGACAAATATGTTTCTCTTTGTATGCAAAGCTCTTCACACTAACGAAGAGACTGACCAACAGAAAATTAAAAGAAATGTTCACTCGCTCCAGTTTCTAACATTTAAATTTGTGTTTCTCTGACAGTAAGCAGAATGTTGTCGGGTTTTGGACTGTTGGAGGAAACAAAACAGGCAGTTTAAATCCATCAACTCTGGGAAATTGCTGTGGCCATTTTGAATAAAAAGATACTGCAAATGATAAATACTTAAAGGTCCAGTGTGTAGGATTTAGTAGCATCTAGCAGGGTAGATTGCCACCTCTTCGTGTCACCATATCCTTCCTGGCATGAAGGAGAAACTACGGTTTGTCCATTCTAGGCTATAGTAGAAACTTTATTTTTGAGGTGATTACACACTATTGAAGACATAGCAATGCATATTATATTCAATCTCTGGCATATTCTGTAAATAGAGCTCGCTAAATCTTACACACTGAATCTTTAGAAGAAAGAAAAGAAAGAAAATCTCTGACTAAGATATCCTGACTACGTCATACAACACGGTGACCAGCTACATCTGAAAGCAAATGTGTTCTGAGTGGGCACAGTTGAAGGGAAGGTGAAAAGCCTGCTGTCAACAGCAAGTTGTAAGAATTGTTAAAATGGGGACTGTCGGTCGGTGTCCCCTTTAAAGGGACTGCACACACAAAAAAGATGGAATGAGTTCTGTAAAAAAAAAAGAGAGAGAGCTTGAGCGAGAACTTCAAACTCTGCTTACTTTCTTACCCCCACGTGCCCAGCGTGAGAGGCAGCAATAATTGTTGGGCAAAAAGGAGGTTTCAAACTTTGGCTTTGGTTTCAGTACACTGCCATCTTTGGCTCCTAGTATGGTTCAGGCAAAAACACTGAATCCTACACTTCCCATAAAGCAACTCAATAGCGTCTCTCTTTAGACTCTTCCTTCCTGGTTAACATGTAGGTATATCGAACTCCAAACAGCAACCACCGCGGCTGTAAAAGTGAAACTAATGCAGAAGTGACAATAACTGCAGTTCCTCAAACTTCCACTTGAGGCTGGCTACAGAACAAGTCAGTCTCCATAAGTGACCGTGTTAATATATCCAACATCACAGCAGAAATAAACACGTTTACAGCCTGGTACAAGAAACTGTTTTGGTCTCTTTAACCAATTTCCCCATTCATGACAACTGTGCTGGGAGTGAATTTCTATTTAACACATCCATTGAAGTTATTTTAAGGCTTTAAGTTATGCATAATTAACAGCATGGCCATTTTGATTGACAGGTGGGTGTCGTAAAGGGTGGCTTGTTTAAGCGCCCAGGCGTCATTCAGCCCACCTGCAGGTCCGCCAAGGATCTTTGCTGATTTTTAGCTTAACGGTGAGGCAAAAGAGGCAAGACAACCAAAATGGCGGCAACCAGAGCCACCATACTTTGAGCTTCAAAATGGCTCTTCAGAAACCTGTCACGGATCTGACGTCCATTCTTTATGCTGTCAGTGTTTTAAACATCATTGTGGGTCTTAAACAAAGCTCCTCCTCAAAGCTGCAGAAGAAGATGATGATCTATTTATGGCACTTTTGTTTACTCTTTTTGTTCTTTAAACCTGTTTATGTGTTCCTGTTGTTTGTATCTGACTCATCATAAAAGTTGAATACACACACACAGGTTTCACACACTGTGCGGCACTCGCCATGACTAAAAGGTCATTTTCATTTGTAACACTGGGGGAAAACCTTTGATGGAAGTGGAACTATTTTGTCATCACTGATCATAAGACGATTTGATGTCGCAATCTCTGTGATTTACTATCTAGAAACAAATCTGTAGATAAAACACACTGGAGGTGATTTGTTCTCGAAACACTGTGACAGTGTTGATTTCTTGCTGTAAACTCCACAGATGTGACAGGATAGTTTCAGTGGACAAATTCCAGCAGCTGTCACGTGATAATGTGATCTTTCCACTATGACGCGCTGATTTCCAGACTTGATTTTTACGCCCCCAAACCGAAACTTGGGACAAAATGGTTTGATTTCTGTTTTCCATCCTTAAAAAAAAGAAGAAGGTGTGATCAGAGCCATTGATAACTAAAACAAAGATTGGGATCAATCGATGAGGGACACAAAGACGATTTGATCACGACCGTTTGTTGTCAGCCGTTGATAGATCACGACTGGTTACGTCATCAGACTAACGTGAAGAAGTGTCTGTCGCTGCCTTGAGTTGTAGCTTTCCCCACAGAGCGTGGTTTAACAGGCTCTGGACACTCTTATGTAATGTGGCAGATAACACACGCCGAGAGTTCACTGTGCTGAAATTAGCCTGCCAGCTAGTTAGTTAGCTTGCACTTTGCTTTTTCCAGTTATTTCACCTCTAACGTTAACTCGCAGTCAGGACAAACTTTACCGTTTCACTTCCGTTTGCACCCGAAACGATCGTTAGGAGTTAAGTAACTGCCGTTTCCCGTTGTATGAATGATGAAATGTGCCTCTTGACTTTGAACACCAACTTAGCACCGTGTGTGCCTGCCTCCATTTTTTTTTTTAGCATTTTTAAAGTATGCTAACTAGCTAATTATATAGCTGGGTTAGCGTCACGTCGCTGTCCGATAACAGGCCCACGTATCCCCGCACTCACCAGTTGGTCATGTCCAGGAAGAAGGCGCAACCGGCTGGGTTGAGCTGAAAGCCCAGCAGCCTCTGAAACTCCGAAATGAGGACGTCTTTGTCCGTGGTGCCCATGCAGCTGAACTTCTGCATGAGCTCCGCGTCCACGTCCATGTCCGTGCCCTCCATGGGTGGCGGGTGTCCCGTAACAGAGACGGGGGTGGTGCGGGGGTCCTCTCTCAGTTTAGTCCGAGGCCTCGTCCAGCCATAACAACCAGCTCAACAACAACAACCGCCAGTGCGCATGGCACGACCACGGGGACGATGTTTGACGTTGCAACAGCCCGCGCGTCACCTTCGCCAATCACGTAGTGGGCGTCGACGTCATCTGTTGCTATTTGCAGCCACCTTCTCATTGGTTTATCAATGAACCCGAGCCCAGCGCCAGATATAGACCACGTTTGATGTTGGATACAATCATTTTTATTTATTTATATTAAATTATGTAATACTGACATTGAACTATGAGAGCTGAGTTATAGGTCTAGATTATATTTAGCTTTTATTTTTCTTATATATAAACCTTGGACATCTCTGATTCGTAGCTCTTAGCCCACGATTTAAAAATAAAATTAGTTTATCGATGAAAACCAAGTTGCTGATTATCGCAGCTCAGTACCTGATATATCAGATGAAGTAATATTTGAATATTTGCACAATTTGTATAGATGAAATTGAATTATTAGAACAGATTTCGTTTTATTTATCAGAATCAAATTCATTGGCAAGTAGGTTTTCGCTTACAGAGAATTTGTCTTAAACATAAAGTAAAAATATATGGAAAATAAAGAAATTGAGCAAAATATAAACGTTCTATAAACATTCTGAATATACATGCAATGTCTTAAAATTTTGTTTTTTTTGTATTGTTGCTGATTTCGATTCAATCAATAAACTTGCATGGTGCAAAGTATTTAAACACTTCATGTCAGTCATGTACATTTTTGGAGTTTTGAGTATTTCCATGAAGTGTTACTTTATGCTTCTGCAATCCAATACATTGTTATCTGTAGATACTAGTTAGTTTAAAAGCTGGATGAGTACAATTACGATCTGTAATGTATTCATAATATATTGTTGATAGTTAATATTTTATGTGAGGTAAAATGATCTCTGTTTTCTAGTATTGCTATGTAAGTAAAATAAAATACTTTGTTTTAATTTTGGCCAGCTAAAAAAATAATAATAATAAATAATAAAACTTGATTTCAACCAGAACTGCGAATAACAGTATCACAGTAACTGAATAACAACAAAACGTTCAGGTTAAATGTCCTTAATTTAATAGATATAGATAATAGCGCTTTGCTGTAAAAGGTGAATCCACTGGGGATACCTTGAAAAATTTAATCTACAAACATCTTATTGTGTATTGGCTTATTCCTGACTAAATGATCGTGTTTGATTTACACTAAAATGCGCATAAAACAAACAGAGCACAACTTTGTCCTCACACTCTCAGGCGGAACTAACTGTGAGTGGCTCTCAGATCTGGTGGGAACACTTATTGTGGACACCGGAATCGCGCTCCCGGCCGAGACAGCAGCCGAACATGCCGAAGTAAGTTCAGATATAATTTCTTTTTTATTCTTAATTTTTCATTTCACCTTTTCGTCACGCTGCTTAGGTGTGGGTTAAAAGACAAACTACGGTCAAATATTCATCGAAAACGTGGAGAAAGGGGCCGGTTTGTTTCCAGATGAGCGCCGTGAGCTTTGTTTGGGCTCCGTCTATTTGCTGACCGCGACCTCGACGTGAACGCAACCGACAAATAAACCCGCAGAAACGTCACATTAACGCGGATTATCCGCGATTCTGAGTGTCTGCAAGACTTCTCATTCATGTCGACATTAAGTTGGTCCTTTTGTTGAAGTCATGCTTGCGTTAACGCCGGATTGGACTCAGTAATGCTGTCGTTACTCGGTTTATTTTTTCAGAGCAGATGCTTTACTAAACGATTAAACGTACTGCAGACACAACCAGGCTGCATTTGAAAGAAAGCTAACTGAAATTAGCAACAGCATACAAAACAAAATCAATTATTAGTCGGCACCTTTTAGTGTAAATGAGGTCTCTGACTGTCTACAGTATGTCCCAGCTCAGTATAAGCCAAGCATCATATTTGATCCTAACCTGAATCTTTTCTCTAATTTTAACATTCGTCAGGTTTTACTGTGATTACTGTGACACCTACCTTACACATGATTCGGTAAGTTGTGTTTTTGTCCACCAAATCACACTATTGAAAAGCCTAAAATAATCTAAAAGTCTTTGCCGTGTGCTTCTTCTGCGTTTTTACAATGTTGTTCTGTTTCTGTTTGCAGCCGTCGGTGAGGAAGACGCACTGCAGTGGCCGAAAACACAAAGAAAATGTGAAAGATTACTACCAGAAATGGATGGAGGAGCAGGCTCAGAGCCTGATCGATAAAACAAGTGAGCAAGTTATTGTCAGTTGGCCAAAAAGTACTAAACACCTGCACTTTTTTTTTTATTCTTTAAAGGGTAACCTCTTATTTTAAAGTGTTTTTGCATCACAGTGAGTAATGGAGACAGCTTCTTTTTTTTTTTTGAGTGAGGTCCAGTATTTAAGGAGAGTGCTGCAGCCATGAAACGGGTGTATTTTCTGTGTCCACAACGACCCCTAATATTGTTCACACTTAAATTCGCAGCATGCTTTTTCTTAAACTAAAGTGTCTGTGTAAAGCCTGTCATACAAGTAATGCTCATGCAAATGTGCGGGATATCCGGGCTATAAAATAGTGCACTAGGAACATTTGTGTGGTTTCTTTGTGTGTTTTAATGTTTTGTGTTCTCCCAACAGCGGCTGCTTTTCAACAGGGGAAGATTCCTCCCACACCGTTCCCTGGTGGCCCTCCCCCAGGTGAGTCCATCATCATTCAGCTCTGCAGTAATTTGATTAATTAACCATAGCACAGACATTGGCTCTTGATAGTTAAGACTGCATATGGAAGCATTTAGCTCCATATTAAGGCCTATCAAATCAATTAAATTAGAGTTCAACGATCAGCAAGTGTGTGAAGTTTAATCTTCCTGCAGGATTACTGACACAATGATAACCTGAAGGAAGATCCTATTGTCTATTATTACTAATATTTTTATTCACTCCTCCTCGTTGTAGATCAACTTTATTGATGAGTTCTGCCGATGACTCTGCTAAAACAATATAAGACAAACAGTTATAGTGAGAGTGTCCACTGAATGCAAATTAGCAGCTTTTCTAAGTTATGAAGGAGGCCGTGTCTTCAGCAGGTTGATGTGTGAGTTTTCTAAAGATGGAGCTCCTCAAAGGCCAAAAAAATCTCTTGTGGCTAAATTTGGAGATTTATTGGTCAACAAGCAACATATGCCAGTTTCTAAAGCAGCCTGATACAGCGGTCAATAAATCAGAAGGAGAGAGGTGTTATAATATCCAAAATTATATCTGTCTGCATAGAGGAAATGAGAGAAACACCATTCAATATAACAGCACAACGGCCTTTAATTCAACACTGCTCTAAAACTGTTTTAACAGAAGTGAATGTTAAAGGGAGGAGTTATGTATTTATTGCAGGACTTCATTAGTCTGCTGTATGACTGCCTCAAATAATCAACATGCCAAACTTGTATTAAAGAAAGTGTGAAAGCAGTGTTTGAGAAAGTGGACATAATGAATGAGTGCATATTTTTTCTTTAGTCTAAAAGTCTGATGTAATAGACAATGCTGTGTGTGAATCAGATTCAGTCTTCACACTGACTGCCGACTAACATTTGCTCTTTATGTTAAAGGCGGTCCTCCTCGCCCAGGCATGCTACCGACACCCCCCATGGGAGGTCCACCTATGATGCCCATGATGGGGCCTCCACCACACGGGATGATGCCCGGTGGGCCTGGTAAGAAACGCGTGTTTTTAATAAAGGCTTCACTCATTCCTAATTTGTGTAACGTAACATTGAAAAATACTTTGACTGGATGTGTCTGGCAGTCTAAAATAATTCAGACAAGACCGTTAAAGAACAAACAAAGGCTCCGCTGTCACCTCGTGTCAGATAAGTTTGCAGCAATCTAGTCAATCATTGGCAATAGTCACATGTACGTAGTGAACTATTGGCCGCACAGCGTTTAATCTGTCGTTAGTCACACTTTTTGGAAACACCTAATTCTGTTTTGTGTTATAGTAAATAAACGTGAAAATTACAGATAAAAATAACAACAGGACATCAGGATTTTCCATTAAATATCTCAGGTTCTAGACCTCTAATGTACTGCAGGCTCGAGCCAATCAAATTTGAGCTTGCACAGAATCAGACAAATATTTCCACAGCACGTCACTTCAAAGAGAATAATCAGGTTATCGTTCTGCGTATTTATGTAAAGCTGCGGTCATAAATCAGTCCCTAAAGCTTTGTGTACCCTCACTGTCACATTCAGGAGGCATGAGGCCGCCAATGGGAGGGCCCATGCAGATGATGCCGGGGCCGCCACACATGATGCGTCACCCTCGGCCGATGATGATGCCAGTCAGGCCGGGAATGATGCGACCGGACAGATAAGAGCGAGTGGATTTTCTCCGTTCTTTGTTGCCATGAACAGACTCTGTCTAGTGAGGACACTTGGGTTAACACTTGGATTTATCAGTTTGTTTGTTTTTTTTAATCCTTTTAATCTCTTCAACCTTGAGCCTGAAGTCCCTGATGTAATTATGTTTTTGTATAATTACATTGTTTTCTGGCAGATGTGGTATTTATTACTATTCCCCTCTTCAGAACTCATTTTAGACCTTTTTTTTTTTTTTTTTAAACGTCCTCCCTTGGGTTGGTGTCAAGATTGAAATATCTAGTCTCACTTTGACAAACTGTTCAGCACATGCATTTGAAGAGAGCGTGTTTGATTTGACAATATTTGTTACTATATTTTTGCTTTTGTTTTTAGTTTTTACACGTTTTGTTGTATTTCATTGCATTGCTTTGATAAATAAAACCGTGATTTCAAACCCGTTTCGGCTGTAGTCCACATCAACAGAGCAAAAACTTTTAGAGTGGTGCACTAACACAGATGTCAAGTTTTCTTTTTTTTTTTTTTTTGGGATGATTCGACCTCTTGTCAGGTTGTTACAAAACTAAACTTCCAGTGAGGAAGCTCTAGTCAAGTGTGCTGTAGATTTGTATGAAGCCAAAACTGAGAGTTGAGGCCATTATTTATGACAAAGTAGTGACAAACCACCAGATAACGATGCAGCTCTACAACACAACCCATCAGCCCTACAGAGCATTTCACTCTCACTGCTCGCATCGGCACTGTTTCCAGACGCAGCAGAAAGCTAAAAGAGAGAGAGAGGCAGACACAGTTTGCTGTGAACATTTCACAGCAGATGTTTTAGTGGAGTGAATATGACTTGCATTTGTTGTGCGGTCAAAAACACAAGTCCAAATGAATTAACTCAATAAACTAATGTTGCTTTGTAGTTCCTGGATGTGTACAGCAGCTGTTTGCTTACAGGCTTGGTATATCAGCTTTATAAGGTAATGTATCAGCGTATCTGCTGGCACACTGTGTGGATGCTGGGCAAAACAGCTGGGGCTTAAAAAAAAGACTACTTGGCAACTTAATGCATTTTTTGAGCTGCTGACAACAAAATTACATAGAGTGGAACGCGGCTATTCAAAATAGGGCTGCAACTAATGACTGTTTTCAGTGGTGATTAAGAAATTGCTGTTATAATTTCCCACGACTGAAAGTGACGGTATCAGATTTCTTGTTTTGCTCAAACAAAAATGAATATATAACCTAAATATATTCAATTTAGTCCCGTGCATGACATTGAGAGACTAAAACCAGCAAGTTTTTTTGAGTGTGTGTGTGTGTGTGTGTGTTTGCTTTTGCTCCAAGCAAAATTTGAGATGTATCTTGATCGAAACGCGACACACTCCACTCCGAAACAACTCTGATCTGTAGATCAAATCTGAACTGAGATTCTCTTTGTCACGTAGCCTTCAAGTTTTACGTCATTCATTTATCATTTGTACACATTCTGAGAACATTAGGCACATTATTTTTGAAGTTGTATTTCTGAAGTTGTCAAATGCTGCAAAGACGTCCTTGGTTTGAACCCATCTCGGCCACCTGGGCTTTTCCTGAGTGAGTTTGACTTGTTCTCTCTGCCTGAAGGCGTGAATGTGTTTGTCAGAGTGTGTCAGCTCTGCGATAGACTGATAAACTCTGTCCTGCCCACTGCATTCTGGGACAAGCTTTACCATCCTGAAACCAAAGCAGATATAGAAAAACAGATGTTTAAAATGTTGTTTCGCTATAAAAATGAGCGAGTTGACCCAGCACTCATTAGTTTATCCAGTCGAGCGTGTATGAAGAATTACAGCTCTTACATAAGAATCTGTGGCTGTTGATGAATAATTATCTCGGCTGACGTTTGTGTGTCTCTCCTTTAGCGGGTTTGTAACTTCTGCATCCACTATCACAAACATCTGTCTATAATTATCAGAGTATCTCAACAGATGGAGCTAGAGAGTCGTAATACTTTGCATTTACAGCCATGGCACTGGAGTGATGTGCAGTGAATGGTTATGTGCTTTCACAGGCTGTCAAATTTCTTTGTATCTCACACTCCCAGAGGACATTTTGTGGCTTTATGGTTTAGGGAGTTTATAGATTACATATAAAAAAACAAAAACAAATGTGTTTGGGGCAGTCGCAATATTTTTTCATGCCATGTTTGCCAATTTTTACGCTCGCAGACTAAAAAGGAAAATACCGTGACGACCGTCCAAACCACATCAGATAACTTTTGGTAGCTGTCAATCATGCATGTTGCAAACTGGTCTTCAAAGAGGCTTTGGTAGATTACATGCAATCTGATGGCCACTCTGAGGGACGCATTCCATTAAGTATCCCATGAACATCCTCTCTGACATCAGTGAGACAGGAATAAAACCATGTAAATGCACATTTTATGCACATGTCGAGCATGGGCACATGCCCGTGTGTCATCTGAAATCAGAAGAGTCTTTATGAATATTCAATCTTGTCCATGAAGTGAAGCATTGCCCTGAAGGGAATGAAGTGGAGTGGTGAAAAGTGTTCATGATTGGAGCTCAGGAGTTGAGGAAATACGCCTTATAATAAATCATACAGGAGGGGATCCACTCATGAGCAGACACTCTAGGGCTTGATCAGATATTTTGAATGTTAGATGAGGAAAAATGAGGGAAAAAAAGATACATGTTTGCAACAATAGCAGGAGGAGTGATCCCTGAGAGCATTACCATGTGCTACACTGTGAAAAAACACAAGAACATATATATTCTGTTGGTGTAAATGAGGATCATATGCATTTTTTTAGAGAGTTCACTCCATGTTTCCTTTACACTAGATGTCATCTACACTGCAAAATATCAATCAGATTTATTGATTCTGCTCATCTTTTATGTTTTACCTCTATGTAATTGGAGAGATTTGACAGTTTCGACTCAAATTTATTAAATTAAAGGTCCGGTGTGAAGGTTTAATTGCGTTTACTGGCGTAATCACTGCATTGCAGTCTCCTCACATCACCCTCGCCTGCCGAGTGCAGAGGAGAAAAACACTTGAAAGACGCTGTTTTGAGTCAGTATTTAGTTTGCTTTTCCTAGTGTTTCAGCACGGTGGCCTCCATGGGAGAAGTTTATAATAATAATCATTTTTAAGTAACCAAAACAAAAAAGAACATTTCAGGTGATTATATACGTCACTTATATCGTTTTTCTGAATAATCCATGTCTGCTTTATTCTGAAAAATAGAGGCCCAAAATCATCTAGTCAGTCCTGCAGATCATTCACTCGTCATATTAAACTATTTTTGACACGTTGTTTTCTTAAAGCAAAGAACTCCCCAGAATGCACAGTATCAGAATTAAAACTATAATTTAGATTTGAAGAAAGTTGCACAATGGAGGCTTGATATGTGTTTGTTTATATGGGACTCAGATGAGTCTCTAACAGTACAAACCATGATGGACGGGTACCCACTTCAACTTTCCCCAAAAGTCATCAAGAAGTCAAGACTGATCAGTCAGTTGATTCATCATGAACAGCCACCTTTTATTTGAGTGGGGGGAAAAAAAATCAAGCTGAATTGAACAACCAGACATTTTTTTAAGTGAGTAAATTACAAATCTGAGTTTGCACACCTATGAGTAACTGAATGAGTGACTTTGAAGTCATTCCAGTGAAGTTATGTATGTAGCATCTTCACTTTTTTCCAAAGCAAAGTGAAGCACTGTTCAATATACACAGACCTTACTGCACATATCAGTAAGTAAACGCATCACCATAATATATATGGCTCAAAGTAAAGCGTTTATTCAGATTGTCCAGCGTTTTCAGGTTCAGTTCAGTACAAAAGGCCGACACAAGGCCCATTTTCAAGGTTAAAGGCTGGTTAACATTTCAAGCCGTTAAAACTATAACCAGGTGCTCATTTTTGTGGAGAACTCTCTTCAGTGGAGAGAAAATGCACAAGAGTCCAAGATGTCTTTAGGTTTAGCGAAGCATGGCGAGAATGGAGGATTTATCAATACACTTGTCATTCCATGATGCCGCCTCACTTCTGAAGAAACTGTCCTCTCTGACTCATCTATATGCCCTCAGGATAGTGCTACAACTGCTCTGTTTTCATAAATGGGCTTACTCAATGCATCTACAGCATAAAGACTTTGGCGTTTGTTGTGCCCTGGGAGTGAGAGAGCTCCATCCTCTCATAGTAATGAACAGAATGGCATCTGCTTTGCTAGGCGCAAACATACAGCTGCCCTCTATCTCCAGGTATAATTAAAGATTTAACATTATCTACAGTGACTCACTGTTATGTGAATTGAAACAGGTTTTGCTGTAATCATTCCTCCTGTTCATACTTTCCTTTCAGAGGTTTATCTGCAGCTGAATGAAGTGGAAATGTGGAAATTTTATTTTCCCTCTCTGTGTTACTGAAACTTCAGAGTTTGCCGAGCGTGGACTGTGGATTTTCTTCTTATCACTCCAAGTCCATGTAAAGTAAGAATAAATACGTGTTCTGAGTTTGTCAAACCAAAGAAGACAGTTTTCCTAACCACCCAGCGAAATTTGAATCATTAAAAATATCAACGAGGTTATGAAATTAGGTGTCGATGTCATGTAAAAATGATGCTATAACACTTGTGGGAGCGGTCAAGCAGCAATTTTGAAGTGCCGGAAACGTGTCAGATGAGATTAATTGATCTATCTCTCTGCTAGGGGTGCAGGGGTACGCTCAGGCTGGCCTCAGCGTGTCATCGAGCCAACCTTTAGGACCGCCCAAAAGATCCTGGACTGAAAACTGGTGAAAAACTGTTTTAACCTCTAACTCCACATTTCAGAGTCTTCAAAGTCTTTTCACATGTTTTCAGAGACTATTTTTCAACATATTTAATGTATTCTTAAAGAAATCTCATCATTTCCTTCACCTAGACTTTAAATGGTAACAAGGTTACCGGCTATTAAGGGATCCCTTCCAACCATGAGTCGGTGTTTATATGGTAAATCTGATTTGAAATGATTGTTTATCTATTGTTTAACATTCTCAGTTGCTGTCAGTTCAGTGAGGAGCTACGAATTCACTAACAAAGACGATTCAGTTCAGTTTAAGGATTTGTTCATACATGGACTGAACACCTTCAGAAATCATTTGAATTGTCTAATTTAACATTTTATTGAATTTTCTTGCCTTGGAATCGGCTCGACTTGTTGGTTTTTACAGTGCAGATCACGTTCACCTCTTTGATATTCCTGTCATACAAGTGAACGCATGACTGTCCCGAATATCTCTAACTCTCAGGGCTCACAGGAGAGGCTCTCAAAGAGCGATTCTCTTCAGCCCCCGGACCCATCAGCAAGGCCGTGAAGGAGAGAGGCTTCAGGAGGACTGCTGATTGATTAACTGTTTATACCAAACAGGTTTGACTGCGACTGCTGGCCGACCTGATCCGCACAGATTTACGCTCTCTGAAGGATCGTTTGGGCTCTGCATTCATGATCATGCATCATCTTGTGCTCCCAGCATGCAGTTGGCATTCTTGCCACTCAACAGCCTTGGTTGAATGGGAAGTGATAATCCCCCGACTGCTGATTCCTCTAAAGCCAATTGGCTCATAACTGCATAAAGACCTGGATGATGCTTGGGAGTGTGGTGTGATTGCACAGGGCTGCTGGGTGGGCTATTGATGAAAAGAGAAAAAAGAAAGTGGTCTGCAAGGCGAAGACTAGATTCTTTCAATACTCCTTGTTTCTCTGTTTCCTCCTCCCTTTTGTCTCCCCCTCCCTCTCTACTCTATCTCCACCCTCTCGTCTCATTCTCTCTGCCGCCCTGCTACCAACACTACTCTGTAATTTAATCCATTTAGTCATGGCTCCAGATCAATATCCATTTTCCTAGGCCTTAGGGAGAGCCTCTTGAATCTGCTTGTTTCGAACAGTGGTTGTGTTGGCCAGCAGGGGCTCCCATGGGCCTGCAGGCTGATACAGATGTAGTACAACACAGAGTCTGAGAAAACAAAGCAAAGCTTGCATCTATTCTCTCACCAACCTGCCGTACAATGCACAGATATGCATTTTTTTTTTCAAACTTTGCGTTGCGACAATTAAAGTCAACACGATGATCGCAGATGAATTATCCCCTTCCACGGAGATGCTGAAATGCAACGCCTGGCTGGTTAGCAAATGAATGACATCAAATTAGATTAAATTATGGCTAATTTGATTAGTGGGCCTTGTAAGTGACCAGGAAGAAAGATGAAATTATTATTTCTTCGCCCTCCAGGATTGATTTACTGGCGGCACATACTGGAATGCTGCACGAAGAGTAGTTAGTTTCCCTCTGCTGTTCAATCACTAAACAGCCCGTGTGTCCTGCAAAAGTGTCCTTGAGCAACATGCCGTCAGATAAAATTGTGACTGGAAGAGTTAGTTACTGCCGCTGGGTGAACGTTTGGAGCTCACATAACACTGTTAGCTGCCCCACTTCGGTACAAACTGTCTTTGTGGTGGCCTGCCACCGGCCAGCTGCACGCTCTGTGGACACTGACAGTGATTCTCCTTCACCTGCTCTGCTGTGTTGTGCATTGCCATGTTTTATAAATAACCACGTTAAATATTCATCTGTCAGCATTTGCATCCAGACTATTTTGCACTTCGCATAAAGTCAAAAGGACAGGTAAACAATTTACTATTTACTGACTCTACACCGGTGTGAAACGAAATGAGTTACAGATACGTTATTCATACATTTGAGTTTCAATCTACTAATAATCTTTGACCTTATTAATCATTTTTTATTATTTATTATTGGAGAGTTAACAGTGATGTGCGACCAAGATCCGCAAATAAAACCACGGTGGCTGTTTTACAAGGTCATCGCTTCAAACCCCCAGGGCACCAGGACGCAGCCAAAGTCATTCCTTGACCTCGGAAACCGGGGCTTTTAATCATATCACATGATCGTCATCAGTGGGGCTTTGAGGTCAAGGATGAACTATATGTAAGTTAAGTGAGTGCTCAAAAAAAAATAAACCTCACGACTGGGCAAAATCCATCTGCGGATGAAGGTTTTTGTCCATTAAATAATATTTGTTTCACACCCTGGTTCAATTAGCCTCATGTGATGCAGTGTCCTTGTGTTTTCTCTAAATATGAGAGCTGTACTATCCCTAGCTACAATATCAAAGTAATCCGGTGATTTCAAATGAATAAAACACATTTGACTGGTTAGATCAATGATTGTTCACCTGATTTAAATAACATATTCCTCGGGCAACATCAACCACTCTGATAATAAAAGATCATTTTTGTGAAGTGGCTGAAAAGTCCACATGAGGTGACGAGGAGATTTTCATATTCCGTTTTTGTTTGCTTCTGTTTTCCCAATTCTGAAAGTCTAAATTTGGAATAACTTCATGAATTTTTAATATAACCTTACCTCCAACTAAAGGACTTGAATTCTTTATCAGGGTCCTCGTCACCTCAAACATATGGTTCTCATCCATACATGCATATAAAAGTAGTCGCAAATGTCTGCCTCTTAAGAGTGTCCCCGGCCATCACAAAGAGTATTTTAAATAATTCTGATTATAATTCTGTCCCTGTGTTCATGTAATGTTGTCCTAGTTTACTGCGAATCATTTTAGACTTTTTACACGTAGGCTACGTTCATTGATTTGTTGCAATTATGTCCTGACCCAGTTTTGCTTGAAGGTTTTCTGTTTGTGTAAAGGAAACACTACTCGTAGAAAATACAGAGCCATTTTTTAGCCTCATAAAGCCAAAAAAATAGTGATTCCAAATCTGTGTCAAAAGTGGCTTTGACGTCTGTTTTAATAAAAAATAAAATATGATTGTGGAGGGGCAGTGGAGGCCATCAAAACCTTCCTGTATATAAAAACAGTTTTTGTATGTATGTTGTCTGTATTTTCATGGTTCACATCCAGATTGATTGGAATACTTGACAATACTTGATGCTTTAAATAAATCTAACTTGTTTAACTACCTACAAAGTTGGGAGGGTCCCTTCCTGGTGGAGCAGAAGGTGTAGCTGAGTGCTGAAGACTCAAATCCTGAAGCAAACTCATTGGGCAAAACCTGCCTTGTATTTAGCTGTAGTTGGTGTCCATCTTGTTTACCCTTCGTAATAAAAGGAGCCAGTTAAGGCTGTTCAGTTGACATCTTGTTTAGTTAATGTTATACTGATGTGTGTTTCCTTGACTCCTTGACTCTTTTGTAGAACCAGTCATTAAACAAATTGGTTTATCTTGCTTTTGCATTTATTGGGTCAATAAAAAAATCCACTTTTTAACTATAAGTCCTTGTAGCAGCAGCTACAGTCGGCTCCTGTGACACATTACAATCCAAAGAAGAAATCCAAAGTCACATTCATTAACTAAAGACGACAAACTTGAATAGGCATTAGGCAACTTAACGAAACGTAATGAGACGACATAATAACTAATGAGACGGAATGAGACAGAATATTAAGTGATGAGACAGTCAACGGAAAATATTGGAGCCTGTCACCCTCTTTGTGCAACTCCCTGCCACCAATTGCACAGGTGAAACCACAACCGCATCCCCCCCCCGTGCCAATTACCTGGTGTAAAGGTGGTCTGGAAAATGTGTGTGACCTAAACGAATAAACATCTCCACACACATTTTGGCTCCTACACTATTTTCCCCTCATTGCCTCACTGTCCTTAGCAATTCTTTTTCTCAGTTGCATCTGGCCTTTCGGCCACCCTTTGCTCCAAGCTGCCTTTCATCAGCTGTAGGCACAGAGGTGGATAAGCAGGTTTATTTCATTACTTTATTATGCTACTATATACTGTATACTAATATAATGGACATAACAAGTACACACAATACACAAAATTACTAAATTACTAATCTCCATTAACCCACTTTCCAGTTTTGCTGTCAGGGGAAAAAAAAAAATCAAGAACAGTTACACAGCTGTCCTCAGTAACATGCAAATGAAGCTGAAGACGGCCGACAAAAAATTATTCAGGTTCGTGTATTTCAGTTATGAAATACCCTGATAAGGTTAAGAGGGTACAGAAAATGGATGGGTGGATGTTGTATTTTCCTCTTTCATTTTGTGAAGCCAGAGAGCAGGATCTACATTTTTTGAGTATGATAATCAGCCTTAAAATGTGTCAAATTAAGGCACACAAACGTTGTGTGTGTTATGCAGTTTGCCACCAACCCTGTGAACTCTTCAACGTGCCTTCTGCTGAAAATGTAAAAAATGTAGCTCCAGAAGGACGGATCCTCTTTCCTCTGTCTTTGTTCTCATCGGGAGCAGCATGAACAAACCAGAAAAAAACCCAGTTCGGGCCTTTCTACTTATACGCAAACGCACACCATGATGAATCCAGGACGGATATGCAAAATCTGCAGTTTTATCCATAATGATCATGGAAGATTACCAGCAAACAGAAAGAAGTTTCACTTCTTCTCCATTTCTTTGCCTAAAGTATCTCAAATTGTTTCTATTGGGAAACTGTCTTTGCAATCAAGTGTTTCTCTGCTTATCTGCCCTACAGAAATTTCTGTTGTTCCCTTCCCTGTCAGTCAATATGCGCCCACGGTGGCACTGAAAAAACCCATCATCTGTTACCATCTCATCCGTGCGTGTAATGGTGGAGGACGCAGCGAAACCCATCTTTATCAGGTATACTATTATAAGTATACTGAGACTGCTGCTTTTCATTGTTTGGCATTGTTCTTTCTTTGCTTGCTTCTCTCCTTTGCCAAAGATTTGAGTTAGTCAGCTCTCTATAAAATTAACAAATTCAAGTCCCTAAAACAAAACCCAACCACATTTTTGTTCACATTTAGAGAATTTACTGACTTTTTATTGCTGTTAGCGTGGTCACATTGTCAAGTCATGCCTCTCCGAGGACTCCTGAGACAGAGAACGAACACATTTCACATCAAGGCAGTTCATCTTTCTAAAAATAAGAACGAGCAGGTGAATCCAGGTTAAAACAAAAAAACCTCCTGTAACGTCACTCTCTAAAATCATGACAAAAAACTAGGGCCGAGTACGAGAGTGCCGTCTTGCCTTTTTTTACTCCGGCAACAAGTGAAATTGCTTCTAAAAATGTGCTCAATTTAGAGTCAAGGGCAGAGTCTATTTTTAAGTAAGGATTCATACTCTCTAAAATTCTTTGATGTTCTGAAGTTAAAAAGGCTAAAAGCCTTTGGCTATGCATCGTGTCTCTAAAGATGAAGACAGATTTAGCCATAGCAATAAACTTTTTCACACAGAAGACACAGTGGGTCGGATTTGTGCAAGAATGTGATAGTAGAGAGACGTTCCTATCGTGTTTGGTACCCTGAGTATGTGCAAACTCTTGTTTAAAATAAATTTCCTCTCAACTATCAACATTGATTAATGTCTTTATTCTCAATGTGTGCTCTTAATCTATCTTTAAAGTTCTGTGTGAGCTGTTTAATAATGGGAGTGGATTGTCTTACACTATCACTTCCCTGAGAATAAATTTCTGGACTCACGGCTGAATATATTGAGCATGTCTGATTGATTCATGACTGCCAATATCGTTATTATCATTAAGACATACAGTACGTTTCAAGTCCTCGCTGGATATGGAGCTTGCCAAGGGCAGCTATTACGGTGGTGTTACAATGAAAGTGACCTGGCTGTGAACCGTCAGCATTATCTGTGGATTAATTAAGGGGTGAGTGTACAGTGTTATAGCTTCGGAAACCGCTTTCCCCTACATCTCGGTGTCAGAGTAAAGGCTGTGTCCGACCATTTACCTGCCCTCTCAATCTCTCATCTCTTTGTCCTTTCTCCTCTCTGAATGCCCTCCTTCGTTTTCTCCGTTTGATAAGATGCAGAGGAATGTTGGTTAGATAACACTGAACATTTTTCTGTGTTTAATCTGTCAGCGGTCATTGTCATCACCTCCCTGATGGGAAATTCAGAAACATGGAGTTGCACCCATTGTTTTCACAAAGAGCATTGCCTAACACAGGAAGCTCTGCGTGCCACTGGCTCCAACACAAACAGCCCCCCTGCATGCATACACACACATACGCGCACATATGAACACACGTGCACGCATGCATGCATACATGCATGAATACGCTGCAGGTGAACACGCGGGATATCATACCATCGTTTCTCGTCTTACTTACAAATGAAGGAACTACATTTAGATTCCACGGTACGCTTTGATTCTGATCTTTCCAGCATGCTGAATTTATCTCTTAAATTTATCTATCCTTATGTGGCCGGCAGCAGTTGTTGTGGCACATGATGCCACGCAGCATGATGGAAAAGAATGAGCAATCCCTTATCATACCAGACCAAAGAAATGTTTTTTTTTCTTTTGAAAATGATGCCATATAAATGCTGTAAAAACATCTGCGATAACCAGCTTTTGAAGGCGAGAATTCACGGCAGCATCGCTGGAATGTGCCGCTCATGATTGATCGCGCTCCGTTTTACACTGTCACAACAATGCATCTTGTTTAAAGACCTCTGCTGGCTGTCACCACTTCTTCAAACCATCAGATTCAAATTTCTATTGCTAGTGTAGCACGCTTACAACTTAGCAAAAGAGTCTACAGCATGCTAGCAGCTCTGTGAGGCTGCACTTAGACACAGCGGTGAGCTAAAGGCTAACAACATGCTAACATGCTCATGAATTGTTTAATTGTATTGATTGATTATAGGTATTTTTACCATGCTAACCATCTTCATAAGCCCCCATGTTAAAATAGCAGAAAATAAACACATTTACAGCATTGTTCAAAAAACTGTTTCCTCTTTCATGACAACTGCATTTTAATAATTAATTAATTGACAGGTGGGTACCGTCACAGGCAGCTGGTTTCAGCAACCAGGCTTCATTCAACCTGCCTCAACGCCACCCACGATCCACGTCTTAGCTCATTTTTGGATTAGCGGCGAGCCAGTCGAGCCTGGCACCGCCATGATGGATATGTATTGTAAAGATGTTGTGCTGTTAAAACAAAGAAAAGCAAACAAGAAGAGCTAAAAAAAAAAGTGTGTGTGGTGTGAAGAGGCGGTGTGAAGCACACCGGGTCCAGGTGTGTCCCATGCTGCTGATTAACGTCCTAATTTGGTCTGCAGCCCTGAAGGCAATCAAGGAAATCAACAGTAGAGGGAAAAGCAGCAGGAGGCGTGCTTTGTCTTTCTGGACCGTGCACTTTTATTTGGACTTTTTTTTCATGTTCATCATCACAGAACTGAATGTCTGTAAAAATCTTACAGTGCTTAGTTAGTGCTTCAAATGGGTCCGGGTCTTAAGACCACTCATTAAAACTGTTGGTCTCATTTTGGTCTCGGCCTCAGACAAAGAGTACTCATTTCAAGACTACAACTATTTGGGTACTACTAAATTCCCTAAAAACTGTCCGATTTATTAACATCATTATTCATCGCTGGACTTGTTTGTAGATCCATAAAGAGATTTTGCCTCTCTCTTCTTCAGTTCAGAACTGGAGAAGCGTCTTCCCAGATCTACAAACAAGTTAAGTTGCCCAAGGCTTAACCAACTCTAAATTTCTAATTAGAATTTGTTGTTAATGTTAATGGCTGTCACTCCTCCCAACCACCCTACACAAATACCCCCCAAAAGTGAATGTGGCAAAGAAGAGAAGAAGCTTTGGCTACTTGGGAAGAGATGTCAGCCAAATCTTCTGTATGTAAACCTTAAAGAGTTCATCTGCAGAAGAGGAACCTAAAGAAAATGCTGCTATGGCTGTCACAGACTCTCCATGTATGACTTTGCTTGTAGAATTTATTGTGTATGCGGAGTTAGGCGTGTGTGGTCCCGTGTTTCTGACTCCAGCTGGTCAGGTGTGGCCACCTCAGTTATCGAAGATGTTGAGATGATCCAGCCAATAACAGCGTTGCAGTGCTTAGTCCCAGGCCCTAGACCACTTTTCAAAAGTTTTGGCCTCCGACAAAGAGGACTCATTTCAACACCACAACTGTGAAGATGGTGAGGTGGCCGAACTAAACATGGACGGAGGCTGAGAAAATACTGTATCTCCACCCTCCAGTCTCTCTGTCTAGCTACCACCTCTCTAACACTGATGGATATTTAGTGCTACGTCTTCACTCAGCCGTGCACACTTGCCCTCCCATTTTCCTGCTGAGGGGTCAGCTCCGTTCGTGTCTGCTGGAAAGCTTTCAAAGGAGCCGCATCTGCAGCCATTCTGAGCCAACAGCAGGTAGTTTCGCTGGTGAATCTGTTGAAGTGATTTATTTCATCCCTCAACTTTGAAACCTCTTTTACAACAAAGCAATATTGAAAAATGTTGTTTCAAAGCGAGACACCTGTGCTCGATACCTCCAAGAAAAAAATAAAACTGTTTTTGCTGCCTGTATATTAAATTTTAATTTGTATAACTTCAATACTATATCAGTATCTACTATATCTGATGTTGCTCTGGACTTCTAAGTGTAACTTGATCTAGTACGTTATTGTTTCTTGGACTTCTGCTTCTGCTTATTCAGTGAACAGTATGAAGTCCAACATTTTGGGGCCCTGAAAATGAAAGCTCGGATAAATGGCATCCCTGCTGCCTCGAGGAACAGTTGACCTTCAAGGTTAGCATCAGAGCATTCTTGACCGTGACTCGCGGGTTAACATCCGCTCAAACTCTTCAAGGAGAAAACACAGGCGAAACAAAGCACGATGGGGATTTCGGAGAATGAAACTGCCATTCCTAGGCAAACAGAGAACAGTACAGCACATTTTATGGCGTTCACGGGAGGCTCATATGGAGTTTTGTTGCCTATTTGCAGATTTGTTTTGAAGCCAAACAGCCTATCTGAAGGTAATAGCTTCCTAGGTTGATTAACTTTATTGGATCTTTACCCAGTGGCCTCATTCTCCATTTCCACGAAACCGGCTGATCAAGTGGGAACTGCGGGGCACCAAATTGCAGAGACGGATAATGATTTATAGGTTGGAGTGGTGAGAAAAGTGACATTAGAACTTGCGCAGTGTTATTAAAAATGTCAATGGCGGACCTGGGGACACATAGAGAAGGTGGAAAGAACATCGTGAGCACTCACAGAAATCCTGAAAAGGCATCCGCGTGTTGGGGAGCGCAAACACAAATGCACACACACACACACACACACACACACACATGAAAACATTGCACTTCAGTGTGTGTTTACTGTACGCACGGTCTCTCTGTGACTTGCACAGTGTGCATGTCGTTGTTTGAGAAGAGTGTTCGTGAGTCACCGCTGTCTCTTGCCCAAGGCTCAGCAGCCAGCCAGCCAGCTGAAGGAGGGGATGCATGTTTTATTTTAGTCGCTCTAATATGCCGTGAAGACATCATTATCTTGAAACATGTCGTATTCTGGAGCCTCTATTGTTTAAAATGGCACAGAAGATGTGGATAACTGTTTCATCCTCATCGCAGTCACAGAGATCATTAGATGTGCAATTCAACACACTTCATTAGATGAGGCTTTTGTTATTGCCAGCTAAGCAGTGTGTGGCTGTGTGAACCCTCCTTGGCGAGCAAAGGATGTTATCTTTTCTGTCATGCACATACCAGCGCTGCCCATAGGGAAGAGGTGAGCATGCGAGGAACTTGGCTGATTGAGGGCACAGGGCACAGAGGCTACGCTTGCCTGTGAATACTAAGAATGCCTCACAAGAGACCCCTTTGTCAGTATCAGCTCCCTTTTTAAAAAGAGTCATGAATAGCGTAGAGCGGTGTGTGAGATCTACATTCCTCCCATATCATTTTTTGACCCTTTCGCTTCAACGTCCAAGTTTAAGAACAGAATAAAAACACTTGTGGCGTTTATGGTTTGGTTAATGATAGCAGTACAATATTTTACTTCAAATATATCACAGGACCGTGGAGAAAATCAATGTAATGTAATGATTTTGGCATCAAAATCAGTGTTTTGCCACAGTGAAATGTTACCACTTTTGGCCTAGACTAGATTTGTGACTGTAAAATATGTGCATGAAAGTCTATTCGAGATAAAGCTCCTCGGTTCAGGCAGGATACAAATGAAAAATAGCATCCAGAGGAACATCCTGAATTTTCTGCTAGGCTTTAGGTCATTGACATGGTCGGGCCGATGGACAGATAAAGAGATGGATGCTAGTTCAATAACGGCCCAACAATAACAAAGCGAAGCTGAACTCAGTAACCTCTCCTGCGCGCATACACATACTTAGACAGAAAAAGAGGAATCCCGAGTCTCCCTTTTCTAAAATGGAGCAGCCACCCAGTGCGTCAGTAACCTGATTACCCCAGCTGTCAGTCTGAATAAGGCCAGGCTTTGGGATTCTCCCGTCCACTGATTCTCAGTACGGGACAGAGCCAATCCTGCCGAAAGAGTCTGGAAACAACCTCAGAAGAGGACGGACACAAAACCACGGAGGCACGGGTACAGACAGCAGGTAAGAGGACGCAGGAATGATTTGAGTTTTATCTTACTATAGATGCAATCGAATGTATCCATGTGTCTAAGTGTGCATGTCATGGTATGCACTTTTGGTTTGTCACACACAGATAGACACATGTGCTTCTTTATTAATCGAATGCAGTAATGTCATGTAGTTTTTCTATTTCTGACTCGACTGGGAACATTCTCTCTTGAGAAGGGTTGTATAACCACATTAGATACGTGACCAGATGAGACAGGCGGACTGTGTGGAGAGGAGAAAGTGTAGGATTGTCCAAAAAAAAAAAAAAGTCATAGTTGAGAGGATGAAGGAGGGGGTCTCTTTGAGGCAGCTATCGCTAAGGGGAGGGCAACAGGATACAACTAGTGGGTGGACCTTGGTGATTGTTTCTGTGCACAACAAGTCTCTCACTTACATGCCCCCTTTCCCTCCAAACAGCAGCACTTTATATGAGTTGGAACCATTTGGTGTGCAGGCAAATTTATAGATGTCCACAGCACTTATACTTTATTAGTCTGTGTCTTTCAGTGCTGCCTTTGACCGGCTCTCCACAGCCAGAAGTTCCTGGATCACTCTCTGGACATACTGAACAAGTCAGAATACTTCAGGAAACTGTGAGGACTCTGAGCTGCACTTGGCAGCTCCAAAAACAATGGCAGAGTGCACTCCGGATGACAACCCCGCCAAGGTGACCCAGAATAAAGGCTCGGATGAAGTTTCGGCTGCGTCCACAGCGATCAAGACAGCAGCCAAAGTCAGACCTACAGACCTGGGGCTTGTTCGAAGCTTGTCCAAGTCGGACTCTGACTTGTTGGCATCGCCACTCGGCGAGGAGGAGGAGAATGGAGGTCTGGCTGGCCGCAGTGGATCCGTGTCTAACTGCAGCTCTGGGCAGCCGTCCATGGAGCGCATGTCTTCCTTTGCCTCTGAGTGGGATGAGGTAATACTCGAGCTCTGGGGATGGGAAACAAGTGGGAGGATGTGGAGGACAGAAGGAGTGGCACTGGGCTTTCAAATAGAGTGTGTTAATGTCCTCAAGAGAGAGTGTGTCAGGGAGTGTGAATGCGTAAGATTCAAGTGAGGATTAGTGAGGGAAAGAAAGAAAGAAATGGGATGGGGCGAAGCAGGACATTTCAGGAGAGTGAAAGAAGGGAAGGAAGTACGGAAGGAAGGCAGGAAGGAAGAGGGGGAACAGTACAAGAGAGTCCAGCAGAAGCAGTGATAGACTGTAGTAACTTTACCCAGACTGTTGGTGTAGAATGCCTGTGGGTGAGTGCTTGAATGCATGAATGGCTTGATCACTTGCACCGACCTCCCTGTAGCAGCCCTGGCATCCAAGACTAATTGGGCTTGTGCTGTCATTCCACATCCGCTCAGTACATGTCTCAGGGGGCCGACCCACGCTTATACTGTCTCCTCCTGCACTCCTCTGGCTCCTTTGCTCCGTCTTGCGCCATCTACTTTCAGCCCAATGTGAGGAACCCCCCACCCACCCACCCCTCCCACTCATTATCCCCAAATGCTTTAACTTGTGAACACTTTGGAGCGTCGGTGCAGCACAACCCTAAAACACTGCAAAGACCCTGATCATTTCATTTCTTACCAAACGCCCTAAAATAGTGAGAGAATAGTGAGGCCAATGGCTGATGGGTGATAATATATTATATGCAGCTTAGAGACAAAAGAGATACGAGAGCATTTCTGACACTTTCTGCCGGGTACTTCAACCCTATCATAATCACAATGTATAAGACATTATTATGTAATTAAGTTGTGGCGTAGTGGGATATCTTTTCATAACCAAATGATATCTTGACTAGCGATGAAAAGCCTTTGGTATCGGCCTTTCTCTTGTAAAACAGCCTCATATCTCTGATCTATCCTCCGTACCTAGACTAGTCTCTGGCAGAATCGGCAGAAAGCTGAGTTATTCTTGACAAAGTGAATTACAGAACAACATCATTTCGGATCAGAACTGCCATGAAATCCAAAGTAATATTCTGAAAATGTATATTCAAGAAGGTGTTTTTCCTGGCACCCTTCTTTCAAGTTTAGAGTTTGCCAGGACTGTAGTAGTACTGTTGTTGTTTCTGTCATCCTGCACGGCCTTGTGGGTGTTTTGACTCTGAATTGCATACTCAACGTCGCAGAAATAGCTTTGAAGCAATATTTAGACCATAATTAATGATGATGGTGACAATTAATGAATGATAAACCTTACTCAGCTAAATGAGTAAACGATGACACAGCATTTTTAGTTTAAATTCTTGGGTGGGTGGAGTTCTTGATTTCTAAAATTCTGGTTTTAGCCGTGTTGGTTTCAAGTCAGTTATGCACAAATGTGAATAATATTATATTTTCATAGTTTTCATATAAATCACAGTTTAACCATGCTGTGTGCTACTATTTTGTATATCTTTTAGTTGACAATTTTAGTAAATAATGCAACTTTAAGGAAAATTAATGTTGTTTCCTGGAGTAAAAAGCAAGTGCTCCTGGTGCATGAATAGTTTCTGCAAAAAAATTAAATAAAGAAAAGACTATCAACTCATATCACAAAATACTAATAATAAAGGTATTTTACTTTTTGTACTTTGATTTTTTTTGGTGGGAGTCCATTTCCCTTTTTTAATTGTTTCCTGTTTTTACCACAGAAACAACATTACAGCAACAGTTTGAGGAATACTGAATTGGTGCTGTTTTGTTTTTGTTTTTTCTGGACTTGAATCAACCTGCTCAGATTTGTGTTGGACCTCATTTAAGTAGTCTTGAAGACAGCCCTTCCCAGATTCATGGTCACATACATAGGGTGTTGTTTTTACAGTATGTTCTGAAGCATGCACCTTTTTCATTCTTACAGCAAGGGCAGTCACTTCAGAGTACTTAGACATCTTGAACTTTTACTTTGCTTTGTGCAGCCCTCTCTTTGTCATCTCTCCCTGTCCAGTGCCTGCTCTCTGCTCCACCCCTCTTGCTCTCTGACACAACTGTTTATTCAGGCCATGTTGGGTGGGGTGTCCTGTTCTCAAGGGCATCCTGTTTTGCAGCTGCTCCCGAGTGTCTGTTTCTCTTCGAGATTTCAAGGGATTTATTTGGGTTGGGGATATGTGGGTGTGTGTGTGTGTGTGTGTGGCGAGGGCCTTGTGATTATATCTCATGAAGCGATCAACTACCGCCAAACATTAAAGCGACACAGCAGGCTCAGAGGGAGGCTGGGCTTCAGGTCATATACAAAAACATATTTCAGTACATGTGCACGCAGATAGCAAAAGTACTGAATACAAATGCTGCCATTGCTGGATGTTGGTGTTATTCAAAGGAAGTTATAATGTAAACTATAACCGTTGAACCCTATTGGCGTTTTCAGTGCGTGTACATTTTAGAATTATATTATGTCTGGCGTGTGTGTGTTTTAGGACTCCCATTGTGGTAAAAGTACTTGTTATTTCCATTTTCATTTAAACAAAGAGAAGAATCAGTCAGTGTATTGCGATGGCTTTTGTTGAATTTCTTTTCTTGCTTTCTGAACTACTAAAAATGGTCAGGACTGTGTATTTAAGTGTGTCTGCTGTTAATAATCTGCGAATATGAGGCACTACAATGGGAAGCTTTAACTCACATTAAGACTTCTTTAATTAAATACAACGTTTAATAAAGGAAAAGCACTCAGTGGAAAACCTCAAAGGCACACAGTATATTCGCTCTCAGACCTGTAATAGGTGGCTGCACCTGAATGTTGAGTGCCTGTCCGACGGTTCAGATTTATGGTGATGTCCTCTACCTGTCCTGTCAGCTTTCGCTGGATGAGTAAATCATTCTTTTGACGTCTAACAGGAGCATCTGACACTCACTCTGTGTTATTGTTTAATGTATGATCAGGTCGCATTGCCTGTTAGCAAGAAATATCTTGAAATAGGTGACAGCTACTTGACAAGTGAGCATTTGTTTTTGGAAAGCTGTTGTATGACCACATCTGGATGATATTTCAGGCAATGGGACATTTAAATATGGTTGTTGTTCTAAAAGATGTGTAAAGCTTTATAAAGTATATATTATAATAGTCAAGAAAAATTTAATTAAACACAAAACTGTGTCTATGATTGTCATAGTTACGACAGCTGATGAAACAGGAAGAGAACATGCAGATGTCAAACAAGACACCAAACAACAACAAAAAACAAAACGATAAGAAAGACGAGTTCATGTGGACAGCTATGAAGCTTCCTGTTTTCAGAAGCTGCCTCCTCCTCTCTGCGGTCCAAATCTCCATTACTAGTGGGTTAAATAAAAACAGTCCCCTGGTGCCTAGTAGCCTTGGAAATCCCATGCTGCCTTGCACGATCGCTCCGATCCGAAAGACAGCATGGAAACCCGGGCCAAAGCGCTCACCTGAGTAGGGGGAGCCAATCAGAGAGCGGGGAGGCGTGGAAAGATGATGAGGCGTACTACTCAACCTGACATAACGCATGACGACAGTAATGGTCGGGTGACATTGTTTAATCATATTTTTGTTTTGCCCTTCTGTTTTTGTGGAGATTGAGATGAATGACAGCTTCTCCTTGAATTTCTGTCGCTCTTCTGTCTAAATGATAGACATTCATAACGCCGAATAAACGGCCATGGGCAGTCGTTAACCACACCTCCCCTACGAGAAATTGAGTAGGTGGTTCCCAGACTATATCTGACTTGTGATATGGTCTGGCAATAGTCAGGCTAGATGCTTAGTGGTCACCTTAAACAAGGCAGCGACCTCCAAACGGCCACTTGAGGCGGGCTAGAAAATAAGTCAGTTTCCATAAGGCCCCATATTAAAATGTCCGACTTCACAGCAGAAATAAACATGTTTACAGCCTGGTAGAAAAAACAGTTGTACTGAGAGTGAATTTCTACAGGTCAACCAGTGCTCTACATTTTTGCCCACTTTTAGATTACCTGGAAGACAAGACTCACTGCCACACTCTGAGCTTTACAACAGCTATTACAAAACTTGGTGACGTCACAAATATGCCGTCCTTTCTTTATAGTACTATCTATGACATAAACTCTGTAAATCACAGGGAGATGAGGCACAGCAGCATTTTTGAATGAACACGATCAGTCATATAGTTGGCGGTGTGGGATTTTGCCTTAAAGTTAAACAGTGCAAGAACAGGGACGTAGGCTGCACAATGAGAATGACAAAGACGCTATTCGCTCTGTTACAAATAAGTGCAGCATCCACATGAGAGTGAATCTGTTATTTCGAGGTATAAAAACGACATAACTTTGCTTTAAGTGACCACATTGCACACTGTGCTATTAATAGAAATGACATGTATGATTAAAATGATTGACGTTGTCACCACATGTGTTCAATACTCAAAAGGCAAAGGTTAACAGAGCCACATGTTACAGATGCTTGAGTGGCTTCGTTCGTGTGCGTACTCTAAATTTCCCAGTGGTATTCCTCAGGTCATTGCACATGCAAGCTTTTAAGTGCATACGGTCTGTGTGCTTATATGATGCCAACAGCTGTGGATTTACATAACACATGTAGAATGAGATACATAATGAAAATAACCACATTTTGTTATTTTCAGTCTACTCAAATCTTTTTTTAATTTGTTCGTACACCTTTCCTTTTGTAAAATAACCATTTATAAATGGATGTTCTGAGGACAGATCTACTCTTATTATGATTTTTAAACCAAAGTTAGTTTTTAATATTTATGAATTTGAATTGACCACAGTCAAAATGAAATACACTGAGCGTATAAACTCATTTCATGTTGGTAAATCCAGCTGATAAAGAGGGAATGTTTTCAAAGTATGTGTAAGCTGGTTTATAATTCATATCCAGAGTCACGGCAGAGTGAACACATCCCAAGATCTGGTTAGACAGATGTGGTACATGAATATGAGAGTAGCGGTGATGGTGTTGGTGGGGGTCGGGTGCGTGGAGGCACGGTCCTGTTTCACCTGCCACATTGCCTGTAAAACGTCTTTGCAGGTGTAACATACGAGACACCTCATCCAACCTGCTGCCTAACATCGTTATTCCACACATGCAAGAGCTACAACTCTTCAAAAGACGTCGTTCGACGGGGAGGTTTTAATTTGAAGGGACCACTTCCAAGTTTTATAATATTTTTATTTGTATTTTATCACTATAATTTTGAACAAAACAAAAAAGATATTGAAGCGGGGTTAGTTGGTTGTATGAAGCATTTTCCTTTAACACTGCTATTTTGGCTTCATGTACCATTTCATAGTGGTAGGCGTTTAATTATTCAACCATGAGTATAAGCTTTCCCTAATCATAATTAAGCTGTTTTGCGTTGAAGATATACATGCGTGATGAAATATAATCAAGGCAGCATTACTCTCCTCTAAAACGTATCAAAAATAGTTCTTTGTGCTTGTTGTTTATTTCTGCCGTGAAGTTAGACATTTTAACATGAGGGCTTATGGAGACTGACTCGTTCTGTAGCCAGGCTCAAGTGGCCGTCTGAGGAGCTGCAGTTTTTTGCGTTGGCTTCACTTCACAGCGCCACAGAGGTTGGTATAGAGCTGATAAGTCTTATTCTGTACAGGTGGTGCACAGATGAATTTAATTTATGATAATCTGACACTACCTGACATTAAGTCCTACCAGCACTACCTGACAACGTACATCATAAAATGTACATAAATCAACTAAAGGCATACTGCCATAATCTTACATTTACATTTCTTCATGTAGTCGTTAATAAAACATCAGCTGATATAACTGGTCCAGTCTGGTGATCACGTCGCTGACAAAAATCAATGCAGAAAGCTTTAAAATATACATCCTTTATCCAAAGAAAAGAGTAAATCTCACCACGAAGGCCAGCCTGACTTTACTGTTATTATTCTTAGTAACTTTATTTCTGCTGTGTGGTTTCAAAGCTGTCAAATAAATATAAATCAATCCAAATTATGAGCGCTGCTGGATAGAATTATGTGATCTGGGTCTTGTATAGTGTAGAGCTACTGGCCCATCTGTCTTTATTGACAATGATACTGAGGCAGTAATCCTGTTTCCAGACCAGTGCCAGTGAGGCATGCAGCCTTTTTAGTTTGTTTCTCATATCCAGCCATCGTTTCCATTATCTGTTCTGCTTTGGGCTCATTGCCATCATTTATGTGCAGGACACATTGGCTCAGTGGACAGTATTGTACTCTCCAGCTCAAAAGCATGTTGTTTAAAGCAACATTGTGTAGAAAGTGAAACTGGGGGTGCTAAAATGAATGAGTGTAATACCACTGTGGTAAATATGGACAGCTGTGCATATGTATTTTTTATGATTATATTATGTAATGATTTAAAAAAAACAACAACTAGCAACTCGACAACTTACTGTAAGAGCCAAACATCAAACAACACGAAGCACAAATACTGAGACTGCTTACATTGCTTGCTTGCCCAGCTCCGGTCCTGGCACGACAATGGCATTACTAAGCAATGCAATGTTGCTTTAAGATTATTCCACATTATCTCTTATTAGCTTGCTTGTAAAGATCCTACACTCATGAATTTGGAGTATGCCACATAGCCTCAAAGGAAATCTGCAGTTTTCCACATCCATACTTAAAGATCCGGTGTGTAAGATTTGGTAGTATTTCTCTGCAGGAATTGAATGCAGTATTCATTAGTATGTTTTCATTGGTATATAATAACCTCAATATACGAATCATTGTGTTTCCGTGGTCTAAAAATGAGCTCTTTATGCCTACAGTAAGAGCCATTTTTCTACAGTAGCTCAGAACAGACAGACTACAACTGATCTAAATAAGACCTCTAAGAATTTATATGAATTTCGTGGCCTGAGTTTTTCGTACATGCTTGGAAGAAGCGGGTGAGGAGTGGGAGAGTGTTCGGTTGCAATCTTCAAATTCACTTCTAGGTGCTCCTAAATCCCACACACTGGACCTTTAACGCATAAAGTCTTTTTCATTTTGGAAAAGGGTTAGTATAGATAAGTATGGTCAAATATGTATGTAAAGCTTACAATTATTTTTTATTTTCATCGATCTGTTGATCATTATTGCCCCGCAATGCAAACTCACAAATGAAATCAAGAAGCCGCTCAGAGTCTCGACAATCTGGCGAGGCAGCTCCAGGGACAGAGGGTAAACAGTTTGCTTTCTCCCTGTGAAGTTTAATTGGCAGTTATGTTCCACAGTCGCCGTGTGATTGACAGCTTATGTCTCATACAGTTAGTCCAAAATGATAAAGTCATGCGGGGAGTATTGTGCTGTATAGAAATGAGTGTTTAATATGGAATTGGGACATAGCTATGGTTTCTACATAAGCTCCTGTTATATTTGCTAATTTATTGCTCTGTTTTACGGCTCTGTTCTTCAAAGCCCACAGCTGACAGTGATTAATTATGATAGAGGTGGCATTTAGGCTGAAGTACTGTAAGTCACTTTTGTTGATAGTGACTGCTGGAATTGATTATCTTAATAACTGCCTCATGCAATTATTATACAGTTTAATTATGTTTGCACCATTTCCACAGTTTTTATGTTCTCGGTGCCCTTTGTCATTTATAAGCAAAGACAACAGTACATTATACGCTTTGCTGACTGGCTAGAGCGATCAGGGGATTCGCATAATTTTCATACTCATCAAGCCATTCAGTGACCCCTCAAGCGCAGGGGGCATTTACACCCTGGAAGAGATCACTCCCATCATCCATTACATCATCATGGAATAAAGATGACCACACTGAGCAGCTTTGTATTGATTTGCAGTGATTCTCTCGGGTCCACGTGTCCCCTCGCAGAGGACCCAAAGCATGCCAGAAAAATGCCCCCTACAGCACAAAAAGAGCGACCGGATCCCTTCGCTGTAGAGGTCAAACACTGAGGCCCGTATCGGTCTCTTGGCATGCACTCGTTGGTTTTTATGCCACTGAACTCTCACATATGCATTCATCTTTGTAATGAGGAGTTTATGCACTGCAGCGTGACCATAATTTCCTCTCTATGTAACCGCGTGTGGACTGTTCCTGCTGACACAGTCTGATAATGTCCTGCGCTGACATTGTCAGTCACCTGAGGAAGTTGCTCTTCTGTTTTTTTCCTCACACATTACACTCATGCGCGAGCATGATGCTCATCGAGTGTGCGCTGTTGGCCTCAGATTGGATGTTAATTGCTTAGTTGCACCATGCAGTGCACCTGTGTGTAAGCATCTGCATATATTTAGAATTATCATCTGCCATGCGTCTCTTACAACATTTTTGTACTACGTGTTGTTGTAACCTCTCAAATAACATATACATTGACATCAGTAGATCTATATGAAGATAATATCATAACATAAATGATGAAAAGAAAAATGACCATGTGACTCAAGATGGATCCAAAACAGGTTCAAGTCCAAAAAAAAAAAAAATAAAATCACTGTTGGCTGATTTGTGTCTTTATCCTGCATTTTTTGCTCTATTTGGGAAAATGTCCAATTAATTCTAATTAAATTTGAATATTCAGTTTCCTGCTTACTTCATTATTTCGGGATTCTAACTTTCCTCTCATGGAACAGTGCCACTTACGTATACTGTATATATTTCAGGGGCAGTGATGCACATAATGAGGGAAGGTATAGGCTGAGGCTGACTGACTCAGCATAAAACTGTCCGACTCTTGGCCAGTATGGAGCTCACTTAAAAGTAACAAGCAGAGTCTTGAACACATTAGAGCAACACTGAGTTGAGTCAGCTGTCAGCTGATCTGTGCAGCCATTGATGAGTAGTAATTTAGGTTAAGCCCAACTTTATGTGTTTTGGGGTTTTCCAGTTTGGCAATTTGCCTGAAGATATTTAGTAAATACTTTACTTAGATCACACTCCTCAAGTCCTTAACTGCTGTATTTAACCTAGTGTCAAATTATCAGACCACCAAGGGGCTTGTGCTCTACTCTTGATCCCTTATGTTAAATCAAGACCAATCTTCAGAAGAGCTGGTTTGAGGCTTCTGGATGAAACAGAGAACACAAAACTGCTGGATTAAATTTCTCCATGCATTCCAAGAAATATTAACTTTACCTTTGGTCAGTTATTTAGATTTATCTTAGAATTTTATAAAAGTATTATATGTTTCCTTTGTATGTTCATGCATTTTTGTCATAATATGTAGACACCATGCAGAATAAAGAAAGCTCCAAGGACATGAACTGATCACAAAAGCCATTTAACTTAAATCGAACAAAAAGCAAAAAGGTTTTACCTTATGTCAGATCTTTCTTCTCGAGCGTGAAAAAGGTGAAATAAAAAGGATCCTTTTTGCAGTGTGTGCAGGAATTCAAGAGCAGATCAGCGTGTATTAACTTGCAAATCACTTCAGGATGTGGCGCTATCACTCAGAGTTGCACCACTGATTTAATGACACAGTGTGGTTATGAAGCCCCCGTGTGCTTCATAACCCCACTATCAATTACATCTCTGTGTGAATAGATCTTCTGATTATTTCCACCCCGTTCTTATGCATCATCTGTAAAGTGCTCTTTGTGTCAAATAGATTTCCATTGAGAGCTGACTTTCAGGTGAGGGAAAGTGCACCTTTCTCTTTTAATACATGTCCAATAAGGACAACTCAATACTTAACCCATGTACACTCAATCTCTCATTGTGGCGGATGTAGTTTGTGGTGCTCTTGAACTCTATTGCATTATACAGAGAGGTGCTTCTGTCACTTAGCCTACCATTGTTGATATCAATTGGGAGTATAAAATAATAGATAACTGTTAGTGTGTTTGTCATATAAGAAGATTTATACCACTGTTATATCTGTATGGTAATGATGGTAAAAAGAGAGTTTAATGACTTAGCGAGACAAAATGTATCTTAAGGGAAATGCAATAAAGGCAGGAAGTTACAAAATGATTATTATTGTTGTTAATATGAGAGTGGTACAAATCTTCTCTTTTAACTTCCTTCCTATTTTTTATGGTTAAAAAATTCCTTCTAAACTAGGGTTGGACTGCTGTACAACTCAATACGTACCTACAAATGTTTCCTTGGTGAGGAATGCACTGAAAAGCACCCTCTCTGACATAGCAAACAAATGTATTAAGCATGAGGAACATGACGGTTGTCGGGATTATAATAAAGTTGTACTGAAAAGGGAAAACGACTGGGACATTGGATCCCCTCGCTGTATTTCCAGTTCTATTTATACATCCACAAAAAACATGAATGGGGAGGCACAGTGGTGCAGTGGCAATGTCGGCTGGTATTGGGTCCAGCCTCCTGCGATGCTGAAGGATACACATGTATAACTGAGGTGGAAATACCAGTGTTAAAAATATTCAGCTGAGCTCACATGGAAACTTTCATGAAAAGTATATAGTTGATATATATTTGACAACAAATGTCTCTTTCGAATAACATAAATACGGTATATTCAGGACCAAACATCTGTTCATACAGTTGATGAGTCTGCATAGTGTTATGTAATATTTCAGCACTTTAACTACGGTGACGCCGGTTTCCTTAGAAGCAGCATTTTGGTGACAGGTTTTAAAGGTGCACTTAAGCTTAGATGTAATGTAGTCCTTATTTTGTGTGTGTGTGTGTGTGTGTGTGTGTGTGTGTGTGTGTGTGTGTGTGTGTGTGTGTGTGTGTACAGTATGCTATAGAATGTAACTGGGTTAATTTAAAGAGTAATGTGAGGTCTGTATTGCTGGAGGCATATGCCATGCGTCCCACGTGCCTGACTTCCAAATGAATCAAGGCTTTTCCACAGTGTTGATGCCACTAGCGAAGTGCATAAGGCTTTTTCAAACACTAAATATTACATCAAATAAGCCTGTCTGTGTCTCTGGTGTCACTAGTGAAAGCAGAATCAGCTTTTCAGGCTTGCAAAAATCTTCATTGCTGATTGTGAACAAACTCTAATGATTCTAAATTTAGTTCCCAGCATGATTTGCAATAGTTTGCACATAGAAAATGAGGTGACCTCACCATTTTCTTGAACTGGCAAAACGTGTGTTTGGAGATATACTCTTCTCTACAATATTCAAATTATATTCAATGCTATTAATATGTATGGTCTATTCTCTTTATAATGGGGTGATCGGTGCATTTGTTCTGTGCATAAGGTCCTGTTGCCCTTGAAGTATGAAGTGTCAGCAAGTAGTGTGCGGTTCTGGAGACAAATTGCTTACACTTACTCAGCGATCAGTGATTATTATTCAGATATGCAGTATAAGACCCAGACTGTTTGCTTTAGTTGGAATATCATGACTCATAAATGCACTACAGTGTATATTTATATGGAATAAATGCCACTCTTCTGAATGAAATGTCTTTTCCAGTCGAGCTGAACGAAATCAATGAAATGCAAAACCCGATCCTTGTATGTAAATGCGAGTGTTTAATAACGGGTGACAGAGACAGGAACACATTAGGATAACAACACATCTCACACTCACTGTTCTTATTCTTTTTTTGTAAAGGAACATTTTGACATTTTAGGAACTACTATCAACTTTGTTGCTGAAAGTCAGATGGGAAGATTGCTGCTCCTCTCAAATCTGTCAATATGAAGCAGCTGTCATGGTTAGTAGCAGACAGAGGAGCAGCCAGAGGAACAGCTAGCATGGTTTCATCTTAAAGTAATAAAATGGTGATTTGTGGTTTTATGTGTTGCTTGTGTGCAGGGCTATTCCATGTTAAAACTTCAAAACAAATAAACACAGAAATAAACTGGTTTACAACCTGGTAAAAGAAATAAAAAAGATCTAATTTCCACACAAGGAGGACACAAGTTATGCATAATTAACAGTGTGGCCAACTTGACTGACAGGTGGGTGGCCTTACAGATGGCTTGTCTGAGCACCCTGCCTTCATTCAGCCCTCCTCAGGTCCGTCGATGATCCACGTGTCTTTGCCGATATTTAGATTAGCTGGATTTATACTGTCCATGCATAAAACCACAAGGCATTTAGATAAACATATGAAGGCTGTTCTCTCTGTTTCCAGTCTGCGCTAAACTAATGAGCTGCTGGCTGTGTCTTCATATTTAATGGACAGATATGCGAGTGGTATTGCTCTTCTCATCTAACTCGGCAGGACAGGCTAAAATATCTGACTATTTAATAGACTGTGCTCTGAATAAAAAAAAATAAAGAACTGACAATGTTCATAACTTGGCCTGCTTATATTTTGAACCTGATGAGATCCTGCATCGTGCACCAAAGCACTTTGTCGGAGCTTGAGTTACTGTTCAGTTACCCAGCTAAATAAACAAAAGCAAACAACCTGGAAATGTATTTTGGCTCTCCTGGAAAGTGGGAGACTATTTAAATAAACAGTTTTGGCTCTAAGCCCCTAAACAACTCTTCTCCGAGTTGCTCTGTAATCTCTTGCGTGCAGCATTGTGCTCACTTAACCTTGCAGTAAGCCCGTTGCCTTATTCTGTGAAGCCTAAATAATACCAGTCTGAGAGGGCAATCAAACACTCACAAAGAAACAGTCAGCAAAAGATCTGAATCTCTGTGGGGTGAGTTTGTTTGCCGTTTGGCTGCTTGGCTACAGGCCGCAATAATTTGGAGTCTCAAAAGCCTCTAGATTGTAATTCACCTTATCATCCCGCTGTGTTTTCGCTGAGTGGTGGGTTACTCATTGAATTGCTGTCCACGTTGGACTGTTGCTTGTAATCCATCACTGCAAAGCAGGCCGCCTCCTTCCCAATACTCCCAGCAGTAGCAACTCTCTGTCTTAACTCCTCACACAGTGTTACTTTAGTTTTGTAATTGGTTTGGCTATGGTTGGATGATGGAGGGGTCGGAGTTGCAGGTTTTGAATTAATCGAAAATATTGGTGTACAGGAAGAATTTCATCATAGGAGCCACACTGCTCAGTGTTACGACACTGCGATCATTTTCATATTTCCTGTTTGTTCTTTTCCACAGATTGAGAAGCTCATGAACTTGATTGGAGCGGGCATTGAAACGTCCAAAAAGAAACAGCCTACGCCGAGCTCAGGTAATGTTTTATTGCGTTCCTATCATGACAGAAATTTTAATCCGAGCAGAAAGGACTGATACTTTTTCTCAGACATGACTATGTGGTGTGTAATTTATTGGACGGGTAATGCGAAATGACAACTGGGTCTTGGGTATTAAGTGAGTCTTATTCATTAACCATTTATAAAGCTCTTAATTGCCCTTGGTGCTGCGTTGATGATCGTCCCGTTGAGGTTACTGGATGGGAATCTTTTTTGCACCCTGTAAATGATTCTACAGTATATGTGAGCAGCTTCAGTAGAGATGTTGGACAGTTTTGTTGGAAGTCACAGAGACTGAAGCTGACATTTGTTTGGCACATCATTGTAGTTGTTTCTTATAGACAAGGTTTCTACTTTATGGGGAATCTAATTGTGAATTCCTCTCACTGTCATTTTTTTTTTTCTGGAGTTACTGTATACCTCAATAGGGCTTGAATTGATAGCACGCTTCATCAAGTGTCCTTCAGGCAGTGCAGAGGGAGAAGCCAGCTGGCATCAGCTCAGTTTGTTTAGATAACACTCCCGCGCTGTTACAGGGTAAACCTAGCTCCATTAGAAACTCCGCCATAAGGTGGTTTCATCATACAGTATTGTGTAACAGCTTCTGTGGGTCTGCAAATGACTGCCTTTTCTAAAAAGTCTCAGCACAGATAAAAAAAAATATCATTATTATGCATGCCGTGTTTCATGGATTAACAATCTGCTGACCACAGCAAGGTGTAACACCACCAAAGCTGATAGACAGAACAGAAGCATGCAAAAAACGGTTGTGATGAAGAAAGGATGGAAAAAATTTAAAAAGAAATGACATTCAGGGTCCAGTGCGTAGGATTTAGTTGCATGTAGTGGTGTAATTCCTATTTTGGACTCTCCTCACATCACCCTCACCAACAAGTGTAAAGGAGAAACAACACTTGAAACTTGGCCCTGTCCAGAGTTAGTATTTAGATTGTTCCAGGCTACTGTAGAAACATAATGTTTCAACATGGCGGTCTCCATGGAAGAGGACCTGCTCCAACTGTAGATATAAATGGCTAATTTTTTAAGTAACTAAACCAAAAATATTCTTATTTTCAGGCGATTATACATCAATTTTCATGTCTGCCTTATTCTGAAAATAGAAGCCCCAAATTTTGCACACTGGACCTTTAAGAGATTTACTACTACAACCTTCATGCGCCAGTGTGACCAGTGCCGCCTGGACCTCCACTAATTTAACCAAATCTCTTTTTTCATATTTCATATGTTTCGTTTTATTTTTTCTAGTCAAGAAGGGGAACTTTTTATCAGGGGTGTAAAGAATGTTGGTTTCTTTTAGTATATTCTCCAGTTTAGTTATACAACACCAATTCCAGAGAAGACACTGTGTAAAACATAAATGAAAGCACAATGCAACCATTCACAAATTATTTTCCACCATTGTTCAATAAAACATAGGGTACAAAGACAAGATATGTAATGTTCAAACTGATACACTTTATTGTTTTTTGTAAATATGCACTCTAAACCCACCAACAAGCTCAGATCTACCTGTTAAAAGCAAGTTTTTCATTGGGGTGTCATTTAGCTCAGTTGGTAGAGCATCCGCTCCCAAACGCTCAGTCCTTTCCGCAGCGGCTCAGGGTTCGAATTCGATCTGCGGCCCTTTGCTGCATGTCATTCGCCATCTCTGTCTCTCTCTCTCTCTCCCCATATTCCTGTCACTCTTCAAGCTGTCTCTGTAAAAATAAAGCTCAAAAAGGCCAAAGGATATATTAAAAAAAAAAAAAAGAAGCAAGTTTGTCACCAAGTGCTCGCTCATGGTGATAATTGTTTCTGTAAATGCTTTTATAAAGAATACAGTCTGCTGAATATGGAAAGTGTCATGAGATAACCTTTTTTATGATTCGGAACTATATAAATAAGACTGAATTTGATGCATTCTGTTTTTAATTTACATTTTACACAGTGCCCAAACTTTTTGGGGGAATTTGAGTTGTATGATATTATAAACAGTTAAAATATGAAAATGTGTTTATATATAAAAAAAAAGGAAGTAAATGGTAGATTTAATAAATAGTAAAATAAAAAGTTAAATAAATATAAAATAACTATTTTATCAGTTCACCAAAATGACACCAATAACCACCTTCACCATCTTCATCCTGTATCAGTTCCTTCCTTAACCATCACGTGATTCTTATGAAAACGCTTGTTCTGGGCCTAAAGGAGATGAAGTCCTCAAGCAAAGCTGCTCTCCAACGCAATGTGAATTTATGATTTTAATTACAACTTGACTTCCTGCACACACATGTATCCTTACAATTATTGCTATCCTAACAATTAAGACCCAAGGTCATTCCACCTTACATAAGAGGAAATATGTTGTTTGTTTGTTTCTTTCTTCTACACATATAGGTGTGTGTGTGCTATTTATAGGCCTTGTTAGAAGAACAGTATTCTGTCCCAGATTCAGCTGAGTCATGCAGTTGCTGCTCCGATTTGAATCGGAGATTGTGCACAAGTAGTTCTGGAGGTTGCAAGGATGATTTTGTTGCCGTTTTTGAATGTCACTTAGTGAGGAGGTCTTTTTCCTTGATGCAATGAAAGGGAACAAACAGGTACCCTTCAGATTCATCACCACGAGAAGGAGATAAGGGGGACTGCCCTAAATGGTTACTCATTCATTCCACCTTTATCTTTTCGCTGTGACAGAACGAGGAAAACCTCATCCACTATCCCTGTTATTGTAGGTTTTTTTAAAATTCCATCCACCTTTTCCTCGTCTAATGTCTCTCTCATATCAGGTTCCGGCCAATTTATCTCCAGGAGGCAGATTTCTGAGCATCGGAGAAACAAACCCTGCAATTTTGTCCCATCCTGCATGCTCAAGGATGAGGTTGTTTGTGTTGTGTGCCCATCACGAGTGCCCCGATTGTGTGCCAAGAGAGCACTGAGTAAATGAGCTTAAAAAGAGAGAGAGAGAGAGCTTGCCTTACAGCACACGGGAGGCATGTGTGCGCCTTCGGTTTGTGTACAGGCACACTCTGACGTTCAAAGGGAAAAGAGTCCGCCTTCAGTTTTCCCTGAATTAATTCAGCTTTGCGGCTCATTTTCTCCAGTGCTTGGGTGTGTTGACAAGGCGCTAGTGCTTTTCCCCTGCTCTGATAAAGAGAGGCACGGCTTTATCTAGGCACAACCTCTTACCTCCTCTACTGTAAACAGGTCTTTCTGGGCGCTCCTCAGAACCAAGTCCAGACCTAGCAAACATTTCTGTGACAGAAACACACTTGGATAGATTTGACAGCTTGCCCTGTTTAACAGGGGATAAGACAGTGACCCACTTCCCCCCCACAGAGTAGCATTGGATACTCTGTCAGTCAGTAATTAGGTCCTACTACTGTGGGAGGTGTTGCTGTCCCAAATGAATGGAAGTAATTGGATGGGGTGGCTGGTATTTTTAACAGTCTTTGTCTGGATATTGCGGCGTAAGAGTTGACTTTGGTGTGAGGCTCAAGAGGAAAAGAGTAAAGAAGGAGGAGGGAGTTGTGGGATCTCATAGTGAATCATAATTAGTCCACTTCAATCCTTCTTACTTCCTATTACCATCTTATCTTGGCCATATGTTTCATCGCCTCCTCCTTTATTAGCTCTTTCCCCCTCTTATCTGTCTCCTGTTCATTCTCTCTCTCTCTCTCTCTCTCTCCCTTCCTCCTTCCATCATTTTTCCTCCTCGGTCAGAGCAAATCTGACAGCAGCTTCTCTTCCCGATAACGAATGATGAGCATTAGCTCTCGAGGATGACTGACGGGTCACGGAGACCAGACTTGGCCTTTTACCTGATCGTTAACGCCAGAGCAACAGGGGTACAGGCGGCCAATTACGGAGGAGGTTCAATCAATAGCCCTTCACTTTGCCTCCCTCTGTTGGCACCGCTTCCCCTCGCCCTGACTGCCTTCCTGACTGGCTGACTACCCATCTGGGAATGTGTGAGGTGATTGCAAGCAGCTTGAAAGCCTGCATAATTGCGTTCTGCCTGCAGCCGTACCCAGATAACGCCAATGATGGACGCAGTGAGAAACCCTACATAGGTGGTGGGGTGCTAAAGTCTACCAGTCTCTGCGTACACTGTTGCAGTGGTGCTTTGTGTAACTCTTTTTACCACAAATATATCTAAATTTAATATCATCTCACTTGTTTATCCGGGCTTTTTCCTGTAAGTAGCCTCTGTTGTGCAGTAAGAATGGATGATGTGACAGCAGCATCTGGAAGTACATAATGGAATTTGCCTCTTCTCTGTCATGCTGTATGACCGGGAGAGATGGATAAGAGACAGGACTTGGAAGCATGTCTCCCATTCTCCCTCTCCTGTACGAGTGCATTAGAGACTTCTGCTGACTTGAATCAATGCTGCCCCCCCTTGTCCTATCATCAAAGTAAGATGTAAATGAATTAAAGCCATCTGCTAATAAGCAGGAGCTTGAGGAGGCTCTTTGTTTCAATATACCATGTTAGCCTAAAAAAAAATAAAAAAAATGGCATTACTCCTGCAGATGAAAAGCATCGACTCTCTGTCATCCTTTTACATTCTAGTCATTCTTTGCAGAAAGGACTGTGATTTGAGGCTCTCGGTGCTTGTTCCTTGCCTCTGATGGTGGTGTCCTTTTTGCACTGGCAAGATCAGAGTGGCTCTGTGCAATTCTAATCAGCGCAGTGGGGAAAGAGAGAGAGAGAGAGAGGGGTGAGGTGGGGTAAGGTTAGAGGGAGACGGACAGAGAAGAGCGAGCATGTGTGCACTTGTGTAAGGAAGAAAAGGGGGGTGGGGGGGGTTGGAAGACATGAAGGGGGAAGAGGTAGAGAGACAGATGATGAGGAAGAGAGAGGAGAGAGAGAGAGAAAGTGTGTGTGTGTTTGCATCTGTCTGTGTGTTTGAGAGGCAGGGAGCGAGACAGAGAGTGAGGGAGAGTGCAAGCCAGGAAGGGAGAGAGAGCGAGAGGCAGAGGGAGGGGAATTGATATAGTGGGAGTGTGAGGGAGAAAGAGAGAGAGAGAGAGAGAGAGAGAGAGAGAGAGAGAGAGAGGTGGTTACGTGGAGCAGCACCCCACTTCATCAGGCAGCATACGGCAGCCCTGCAGTGCGATCACACAGTGTGGGAATGGGGCTATGAGATCGAGAGCAAGCGAAAGAAAGCAGAGAGAGACGAGAACGAGGAGGGGGGGGGGAGTTGAAAAGAAGAGCTTGAGGGATTTGCTCGGATAAGAAGGGGGGATGATCACTGAGTCTGTTTGCCTGTCGTGGATGTTGGAAGGACGTGGCAGCAGCAGCACTGGCTGAGGTTGAGGCAGATCTGTGATCTCCTGTGTAGAAGAAGTAGCCGGCGTCAGGACGTTATGCCCTGTGAGCAGTGAGGGGTGAGCGCGTGTGAGCCGGGAGCAGCTGCTGTGACTGCATCTGCGCTTCCTGCATGTCTCAGACAGGCAGGGGATGCAGCAAACCTCTGCCCTGAGCACAGAGGCTGCTAGCTGTACCCAGCGAGGAGAAGAACCAGGTGGGCTTGGGGTAAGAGTGAGGGGGGTGCGCCTGCCTGCCTGCCTGCCTGCCTACCAGGAAGGAGCTAGCTTAACCTGCACTGAGGTCCTGCAGTGATCCTCGCTTCAGTCAAAAAGACTCACCTGCCGTCCGTGGGATCTCAACCTGGATTTACCGCTTTGAGAGATGAGAGGCACGTTCTCTGGCGGAGCCTCGCAGCCAGCAGCCTGCTGAAAGAGTGTGAATGCAGGGCAGCACAGGGAACACTGGCACCACCAAGGACACTGAGCCTTTTCCCACTGGCAGACAGCTTACCTGGAGCTTTATCAAGGAGTCTACACTTGGATTTGATTATGAATTGAGGAGTTTGGAATCAGCACACTGTGGAAATCCTAAGCCAACATATTTTTTTTTTTTTTTTTGATGCAGGATTTACAATATGTCTACCTGATCATACTCCTTGTGGCTTTGGAGTAAGGACACAAGATATATATATATCATTTAAGCAAATGTGTATTCCTTGATCAAGAAAAAAAAAATAAAACAAAAAAATAACACGAGTACCTCAACAGTACTTTAGAATGCTGCTACCTTCATTGTATGAGCCGTGTCCTAGCTCTCAAAGAGGTTGACCAATGAAGCCATGGGACTCAGCCAGAGCTTTACAAGTATGTGGTGAAAACCCTGACAAATTTATTTTTGGGGGAACTGAATATTTCTGTGTTGCACCGTGATGGAGTTATTTCTGGGGATAATTTTAGCAAAGTAAATAATGTTTGATGTATGAAAATGTCTGATTTAGTGATGAATATTTCCATTTTGCCTCAGCCTGACAATTATTTAGTCTCTTGACGTGTAGCGTTCAGTATTGTTATGTTCTTGGACTAGCTAGGCACTTGCTTGTACACCCGCTCATCTGCTCACTAAAGGAATGTTTAGTGAACCCTGTTTGTTGGAAGATGCCATAGTGGCTCAGTCCAACATAACTAACGATACCAAGCTTCAGATGGGCTTTCTTCCCTGCACTACCTCCACCCTCGCCTGACATTTCCAGTCAGTCACACTAACACCAGTGGGTGTATATTAGCATAGTCAGTCCCCTGCAGGGCTTGAGCTGGGCCTTGCAGCACCTCCTACCCTCCTTCTGTGTTTGAGTTAGCTGGGCCCCCGCCTTTACCTTGGGAGCCCCTCACCCCCGGCCTGGACCCTGTCTCCCCCTCACCCCGCCTGGTGCTGCTGCACTCGGCTCTGCCTCTGCTGGCCGAGAATGATGTGGCAATGCCATGTGTCGTCCTCTGAGTGCCGCTGCTACCGGCTGAACGGCTTCTCACTGCTGAAGCGCTTCCCTCTCTCGGCAGATGGGGCCTGTGGTAAAGCCCTGGACCAGCCGGTGGGAGAGTGGCTGGAGCACGTGGGGCTGCCGCAGTACGAGAGCAAGTTCCTGCTCAATGGCTTCGACGACCTACGATTCATGGTGAGTCACCTGAAGCACGTCATCTCAGGGGTCGGTTCCACTTTTCATCACTGTGTCTCTTCCTGTGTCAACCAAGCTGCATTTGTCTTTTCATGTCACCGCTCTGCTCTCTCGCCTTGTGCTTGTCTCTCAGTAGCTCCGTTCCCACTAGCCCCTGCACCCCTTTCTCTTCCTCCCCTTCTTCCTAAGCCCTCTTCACCTCTGTGCAATGCACGACCCTGCTGAGATTTATGGCCTGACACTGAATCTCTTTACAGAATATAGCCTGTCACCAATGGCAAGACAAATGACAACCAAAACCCATTAACTTTTTCTCAGCCTTACCAATCATGCTATCTTATTTACTGTACAATTCTGGAGCGACCTCCTCCCCCTCTGTATTGAATCTTCTAATTTACAGTCACTGGACTTGACCCCTGTGTAGATGAACCCTGACAAACAATCCTCACTCTGAACACACTACAGTTTATTCTCAAAACACTTTGCTCGCCAAATCTCACTGAATCTCTACCCATTACACTCTGCTTGTTGGGCTTATGATAACTGCACAATATATGATCACACTGCAGCAGCATGCTCTAATGCTGTATCTATATACGGTACACGATGGTATCTGTATACAATTTAAATCATGTTTGCATGTCCTGGTTGCAAATGTATGAATTCTCTAGTAATTAAAGAATCAAAAGTCACTATGATAGTTCAAAAAAGAGGATCAGTATTTCTGGAAAGCATCGACACATTTGGGGTTTTGGGGTTTTTCATTTTTTAAACGCCTCTGCCAGATTAGATATTGATAAATTCATTGAACCGCAGCTCAAAGCACGTCCACAATCTGACTAAAAGCTTCATTGTGTTTCGTTTAAAGAACACTGCAAGGAAACTTGATATTGCATCTCATGGCAGTGGTTGTAGAAAATGTTTTCAATCCCTTCCTCATGTTTCTCTGAATAACACGGCTGTACGCTGCAAATAACTAGGCCCAAAGGGTAAACACGGACGTTTCTCAGACCACAGAGCTGCATTAGCACTATAGGCTATATGTTACATCAGTTTGTCACAGCTGAGCTCAGTTAAGTGAGACCGGTAAGCTCAGAGGGAAAGTGGTAGTATTCATGCAGTGTTCCAGTTTAGGACTGCTGCTGCTCTCTGATCTGTTTTTCTTACTGGTAAGGCATGACATCACAACGTCACAGGAGTCCTCATAAACATGCGTTGACGCCTACTATGAGGTGCTGTGCAGATTTAAGCTTTAAGCCCAGATCACAATAAGCGTGAAGCAGCTGTATGCGCAGTCATGATATGTAGTCATTGTAAATGGAATACAGCGGGGGGATGTTTCATATGGATTACAGCTACATCGATAAGTCGTCCTGGCTGATATATCAGCAGATGTTATCTTATCGCAGATATATTGGCGTTATGTTAAGTACATGTTGGACAGTAAGAAGACATTGCAGAAAAATAGCAAAACACACATAGTTTGTCCATCAGAGAGCAGTGACATGTTTCATTTTCAATTTTTTTACAATTATTTTTGGGGGTGTTTTATGCCTTTTTTAAAATTTTGGGAGTCAACAGATGTGAGAGGAAATGAAAGGAGCTTGATGAAGCAAAGACCACAGGCTAGAAATGAATCGATGATGTTGCTTACATAATAAATGGAATCATAACCGCAAGACCACCTGGACACCCTATGATGAGGATGCTCTTCAAAAATATCTTTTCTTACACAAACAAATATCCAAATATTGACTCCAGAAAAAGACTCAAATGTCCCTTGGGCTTTGATATGGATAAAATCTTTTATCACAATATGTGTAATGATATAGTACTTTATATTCTCTTGAACTTTAATTAATAAATGGTTCATAGATACACTTGGAATGCTAGTTCCCCACTAATCCGATACATTGAACACCTGACAAATAAAAGCACTTAATTAAATTGATGCAAAAATGTTGTAAATCCAATATCGGCACGCATCAGTCGGCCGAGTGATTTGCAACGTTGCCACGGTAGCCACGGCAGCCATTTTGACGTGCAATGGGAGGGTCAACGCAGGTGTTTCCAATGATACTATCTTCTGCACCATTTAGTACAGTGGAGACTTTTCAGTGAGCCAACATGCCGCACAGCGGCACCCTGACACTGTTTGACCTGAATGGAATGGAACCTTATTTAGCATCATGAGTAACTCCTGTGTTTACCTACTATTTCATGTCAAAACAGCTGCTGTGAAAAAAGATCTACGCAACCAAAGATGTTAAAGAAATACCTAGCCAAGTATGAGACACATCACAAAATAGTGTGCAGATATCGAGCAACAATTAAAAAGAAGACAAAGCAACCCTCCTGTCTTATTGCGTTGGAAGATACCATGATAATCAAGATTTCCGGGATATAATGTGATGAGCGCTATGGGTCATTAGTCAGACAGATGTGTCTGCTGGACTTGATGCATCAAGGAGATAAATCATTAGCTTCACAAGGCAAATTACGCATGGATATTTACCAGGATGTGGAGGTTGCAAACAAGGGAAAGGTCAGAGTAGTCGGGCAGACATTGTGAATGTTTAATATTGTGCCCTTTTCAATTCTGCCAGACTTGTTTCGGATGTGATCAATCTGACCGAACTTGAACGTCAGAACTGGTTTGTGGGATTCATTGTCAGTCGAATGAAATCCACGCATTATGGTCCAAACTAACGTGGCAGTGAGGCGAATCCCCCAGTGCGAAACATCTTAGAAGTTACCCATCATGCATTTACATTAATATTGCATCAGACTCTACAGCCCTCCTCTTTCTCAAATGTTATAATGTAGAACTGAGCATACATATTGTAACACAAATTAAGTCTTCTTTCTTTGCCAGATTATTGTCACGCCTGCTGGGGCTTTGAAAAAGTAACAAAATCTGATCTTTCCAAACAATTCCTCTGCGGCGCATAGCAATAGAGCAATTCTAATTCACTGTTGCATTAACTGAGTGCATTTAGTGAGATGAAGGACTTCTACCATGGCTACATCTGCAAGTCGTATCAGATTAAATCAAGCTACCGTAGCTCATAAGCTATGTAAGAACTGAACCATACATTCCCGTCACATGTTTCAAATGCAGCATGAAATAATAAGTTTGCAGAGTCTCCTGAGGCATCATCAAACTTCAAACTGTGTTAATAAAAAGTGGGGGGGGGGACTATTTTGAGCCTCCTTTAGATCAGACCCGGCTTCATTTTGACCTTTTTTCTAGTAATCAGTGAGTAATCTCTGAACTGCAACCCGGATACAGGCCTGTGAATGCTGCTGCATTGTGCACTGAAACCAATCCAGTAAGAGCAGATTGACTAAAGACTACAGAACATTTTAACATTCTTGGCCGGGAAGAATCAATCTGCGGCAGTCCACAGGGAAAAACGCTTAGCTCCACATTTTCAAGGTTCTCCTTGTATCTTTATTCCTGCCTATAAACCGGAATAAGATGACAGAGCAGCTGGAGGTGCAAACATGAACAGCTACATGAAACAGACAAGAATCTGCTTGTCAGTCAAGATTTCAGGAGGTGGAAAACGATTGTTTCTATGTCCTAAATGAAGTAATTGTTAGAAACCGGTGTGAACTATTTTAGTTCCCACTCAATGAAACACAACAGCAGAGAGATCCCGATGCTGCTGTAGTTATAAAGGCTTTGTTCCCTCTGAGTCGCACCAGATCAGATTGATTACTCTTGGCATGCACAATTTATTTGACTTCATTGTCCTCCCACTCTGCTGTTACTGCTTGTGTCAGTGATGTGCATATTCTGCGTGTGTGTGCATGTGTGTATGTCATGAGCAAGTATGTGTTTGCACAGCTACAGTTTTTCTCTGGACAGAGTAAAACAAATCATAATACTTTTATTGACTTGTGTTCTTATGAAGCTGTTTGTCATATGCTGGAGGTGTCTTTTATGTGGATGGATGGACTAATATACTATAATGGATTAGTGATTTACTTTCATGCATTGTGCTATTGTATATCCATGCTGTGTATTGTCCGTGCATCTGTACATGCTTGTGCGTACGTGGTCATATGTTTGCACGCACGTGTGTATGAGTATGGCGCGTGTGTGGATGCGTTTATTCGTGTGTGTCTCTTACGTTTCTGCACATGTAGGGAAGTAACGTGATGGAGGACCAGGATCTCAGAGACATTGGGATCACTGACCCAGGACACAGAAAGAAAATCCTCCATGCGGCACGCAGCTTGCCCAAGGTACTTAATATCATAGGTTAACCTCGGCACTCGCGAAAGACAGAGATGGACAACGTCTCGGAATAAAAGGTCAAAAATATCAGCGTGTTGATAAAAGTAGTAAATAGGCGAAAAAATAGATAGAACGGCCATGTTGTTTACCGGAACAGTGGTTCATCAGAGCCAAAGTAGAATCCGATAAATGGAAAAACACAAGTCACAAGTATATCAAGGTAATAACACTGACTTATAACTACACATTGCATTCTATCACTAACTGTATTTTAAGTACTAACCTGAAATGCATTGTAGTTTTAAAGGAAACTGTATCTTTGTACGGGAGAATGGGATATTAACGATTGATCTCCATTATACTGCATTATGTAAAGTCTGGCAAAGTAAGTGAAACATTTATTCAAAGACAAAATGATGTGTCCAAGGCTATGAATGTAAAAAGACTAGGAGACAGCCATGCTCGTGGCTATGTGAGCCTGTACTAAAATGCCAACATCAGCATGCTAACAAGCCTACAATGACATGCTGATGTTAATGTTCAGCCATCTTAGACTAGCCATGTTAACGTCTGGCATTAGTTTCGCAGGTATTTGGTCATAAATCAAGGTACTGAACACATCAGATGAAAAGTCAAAAACAGCATGTGCCCAGCTTTAGTGAGGTAGAATTATAGCCAAGTAGAAAACAGAATGTTAGCTGCACATTCATATTTGAAGTCATTTTCTCAGAACAAAAAGCTGCAGTACTTGTTCCCTTACACGTGTCTTTTCCTTCACTCTAGGTAAAAGCACTGGGCTGTGATGGCAGCACATCTCTTGCCTCCTGGCTGGATGGCCTTGGCCTCCATGAATATCTGCCCAACTTTCTTTCAAGTGGCTACCGCACACTGGAGTGTGTTAAGAACCTGTGGGAGCTGGAGATTGTCAATGTAAGAAACCGTCTCTTAACATTTTATCCAGTACTGTTTTGCCCTCACTCGGGTGATAGTTGAGCAGTGCTCATGTCTCTGGACACTTTGGACCAGTTCTCACCAGAATAGTCTTCTTATTCACAAGATTTATTTATTGATTGTGTTGGAGGTTACGAAGCACTTAAAAATTCAATGCTGAAATTAAAGAGAAGTGTTTTATGACGGGAGCATTTGCATAAAACCATACCAGCAACATCACAGTAATTAGTAGATAACTAACAGATAAAATGCAAATTAAAGAGCAATATAGTGACTGATGACAGGGGAAGTATATAGTTTGATTTAATCTTTATGGAGACAGCGCAACACTTGATGATAATTATGAAGATGGACTAATTTATTTGGAATAAAAGCTGTGAGAGAAGCATATGTAGCCATTTGGTTGAACATATGTGCAGTGTTGATCTGCGTAGGTGTCTTCTACCTGAAATAAATCTAAAAGCGTTTGTAAGATGACTAATGGGATAAGAAAGAAAAATCATATCCCCTGCTCCAAAATTACTTTTTCCTGTCTTTTCTCTAATCTTTAATTTATTGTAGAATACTTTGACTTCACCTGGCTTCTAAAAATGATTCATATGAACCCTTCTGAGAAGGAAAAATCCCTTTTTTAGTTGCTTTCACAGCCAGCGATGAGGAGTCACAAGTAGCCACTGTTTGCTGTGTAGGAGTCATAAGCCAAAATGATTGAGAGTCCTTTGATGTGCTGTATTGACTTGAACAATAGTTAATACTTGACCTCACACTGAACACAGGTTGACTGAGTAGTTCCAATTGAATTTGCCAAAGCACCATCATGCTAACATGCCAGCAATGCTAACAGCTTCTCCACTGACAGTATAAAGAATGGACGTCATTTCCATGACGTCGCCCACAGGTTTCTAGAGAGCTGTTTTGCAGCTCAAAATGTGGCGGCTTTGGTCCACGTCATGGTCTTGCCTCTTCTGCCTCCTGGGTAATCTTAAAATCGGCAAAGACGTGGATTGTCGGTGGATCTGTGGCAGGCTGAATAACACCAAGTGCTAAGAACCATTTATAACATCACCCACCTGTCAATCAAGGCTATGCTATTAATTATTCATAACTTTAAACCTTAATATAATTTGAATGGGTGAGTTATATATAAATTCAGACTCAGTACGGATGACGTAAATGAGGAAATTAGCTAAAGGACCAACACTGTTTTTTGTACCAGGCTGTAAATATGTTTATTTCTACTGTGAAGTTGGACATTTTAATATGGGGGCTTATGGAGAGTGACTCGTTCTGTAGCCAGCCTCAAGTGGCCATTCAAGGAACTGCAGTTTTGGTACTGCATTGGCTTAACTTCACAGCTCACTGGGAGGTTGCCGCCTGAGCTTCTCTCCTCCTCATAAATTTCAAGTTTTGATACATCAGTAATAACCAGTCGTGTAGACATTAGCATTGTTTATACCATGACACGCAACCAGACAATCCAAACAGATGATCTGATGTAGCTGACAAGCAATCACAGAAGGCACGAGCATGAGCACCCCCCCTCACACACACATCACTGCATTTCTAAGCGTGGTTAGTTGTGATAAACACAAAGACAGCGGTGGCAAAATGGCAGAAAACAGCAACAGCTGCAGCAGCAGCGGGAAAGCAGCAGCCAAACATACTGTATATGCAGTGTGTATGAGGGATGGTGTCCAGCAGACTGCGATGCAGCACAGAAAGATGGGTGTGAGAGCGGGGCACATTACTTTCAGTGTGTAGAGTAGCAGAACAGCCTCTGAGCATTTTGGCAGAACTCTTTACCCATTACATTTCCTACATCCTCCTCAGCATCTTACGGCAAATGGTATCAACCATCAGTTTGATGTACGAGCTGGTTTACATGCCTATATAATCCCAAGGCTCTTTATTACTATTTAAATCTTCTCTTCTTTCGCACACCTCATGCATACTGGTCTCACTGGGATTTTGTGCATGAGAATAAGGAAAACGGCACCAGAAATCCAGAGGACTACTTGCCTCTTCCTCTCACTAAATAAATAATTGAAGCCTTCAGACAAAGAGCCGTATGAGCCTGTTATGGAATATTTTGTACCAGCAACATAATTGCAAATGTAACATTAATCACTCGACATCCACCTTTACTGGATGAGCATGAATGTTAATAGCCAATTATGCAAATATACAGTATTAAGATAATGAGTTTTGACTACATAAAATTAACCTATGGTTTCTCCTCTGAGGGTTTTAGCCACACAAGCTGATATGTACTGCATTTGTAGACATGGATAGCGTGGATAAACGTGTGCGAGGCAGCTATTTGAAAAATCACTCTGTTATTTGCATGTAACCTACCATCGTCGCATAAACTGCCAAACTCTTCTCCGTTATTTAAGCACAATGTCAAAAATGGATTGTGAATTATAGAGTGTCCCGGGAAGGAGACAGTGCTGTACTTTAAGCTTACGGCAAAACAGATTGAGGCTGAATTATTGACGAGAGTCATTTCTGTTTGCCCGTGGATGCCTGCCAGTGATGGGTGCATGCCACTAACTCTGTGTCAGTGTATTTGGGATATCTCTATTAGCTTAGTCGAGATAAATTCTTCAGTTTGAGATATTGATGTGACAGTGCACTCGAAAGTCTGCTTTATATTGTGGCCCTGACGCTTGACTCTCTAGGTTATTAAGATCGGTGCCCTGGGCCACAGGAAGAGGATCATTGCCTCTCTAGCAGAGAGACCCTATGAAGAGGCTCCGACTAAGTCCCGTCGTCTGTCCCCAATCATGGTAAGAATGCTGATGTGGAAGCAGTTCACATTCACAGTCATCATCTTCATTACTAGCTCTTCATTAGGTGGGACTGGCTTGATGTCTCCACTGCCTGGAATAGAAGAGAGGAAATAAGACAGCACAGCCTGAGAATGCTGTTTTTGTCTAAAGCACCTTATGGCGCCATGAGTGCGAATCAAACGGCAGCATTGTTAGTGCCACCATTTAACCGTCGAGATGCAGAAACATGCTGTCAATGTTAATTTGGCTAATGGATTGGGTGCGCTCAAATATGCCCAATTAGTACAGTAGTTTTGCATATTCCTTTAACATAACCCATATTTAGCGTCAGTGATGTCTGTAAAAGATACATTTTTTTTTTATTCCAAACACATTTGTTTGGAGCTGTTCAATATTGAAATAGAGATAGACGATTACACTCTATTTTTCTGATTGAGCAACAATTAAAACAGAGATTAAGAAGGAAGTTAACCAGCGTCGCACGGCAAGATTTATTTCTATGCCAACATCATTTTCGTGAGAAAATGGATCATGTGTGTGTTTTTTTTTTTTTCTGCGGCAGATATCTAATTTTGGAATGAGATCCTTCAATATCATTATGTTCACAACAGTTAAATACTCAGGGCTGATTTCCCAGGCAGATTAAACCGGGCTAAAAAGAATTGAGAATCTCTGTGGAAGAGGCCTCTTTGTTGAGGATTAAGCTTGGATGTAGATCAGGGAAACCAGCCCGTGTAGACGGCGTTATCGAATCATTAATCTGTGCTGTGTGTTTGTGATGTGTTTGTACTCTTTTGTGTGATTGTGTTTGTTTTTGTTTGTTTGTGTGTGGCAGTTCCATGACCTCCTGTCCCAGACTACATCTCCCCTCAGTCAGATGGACCCCTACACCAGTCGCTCTATGGACATGCTCCTGCCCTTGACTGAGTCGGACAGGAGGCGGAGAGGGGTTGAACAAGACTGTAGCGTTTCTCTGCGTTCGTATAGCGAGAGGCCGCGCTCTGTAGTGAGTTCTTTCACTTATCATCTTCTTTATCATCTACCTCTTCTAATGAAGGACTAGCTGAATAATGTAGAGGGATGCCGTACAAAGTTAGATGTGTCACAGGGGCTTGCTATCTCTTTGATACCTCTGGATGGGTTAGACTTTTGTGGACACTGTTGGAAATCAGTGAGCAGGACTGAAGGTATTTAATTCAAGATATTTAATTTTGGTAGATTAGCCAAAAAGGTGCATTCCTAGCTGATGTTTTAGCCCTTTATCCACAATTTCTCAACTGATTTTTCAGAAGATATACTATAATATACTCAGTTGCCAGCTGAATTGTAACAGATTGGGGGATAGAACTATATGCAACAGATAGACGGTAGGGTACAGTTCTTGATGTACTTAAATTCTCAGTTCAGGTAGAGGCAGTGAGAGTAGCAGCACACACAAACAAATCCAAAAATCCAATATTAAGCAGAAGGTTCAACAGGCAGGTCAGACAGGGGGAAGCAAATGCTGGTACAGGTTTGCAGAAAACAGGATCGCAGGTAAACAGAATGAGGTAAAGACAAGACAGGAAGCACATCGAAACACAACCTAACAATCTGGCAGAGAGTGTGCGGAGATCTGGGGCTTAAACAGTGGCTGAGCCAATGGAAAACAGGTGTGTGCAGGTGAGTGGAAGGTGTGTGTGATAGTTCTGCTCGCAGTGGAGCAGTGAACCGGGACAATAGCAGTGATTTATTATATTAACTTAGCTTAGCTAACCCTCCATTAAGGGTGGTCATTATGGATGAAGTCATAAGATGATTGATTCAAAATTGATGCATATCACAATATGCAAAAGTGCAGCAGTGAAACTGTCCTAAGCTTTTACATTATATCAAACAAAACTCTTCAAACACGTCAAACCAAAAGTTAAATTCCTCATTTGGTGAACTTTTGTTAGTTTTAAATTAACATGTGCATAGAGTCATTCATTTGGATGAAAGTTTCAGTGAATAATGAATTGCAATACTGAATTATCGGCTGCCGTACCCTCTATTTTTCAAACTTATGCCTGAAACACTGTAGCACACCAAAGTTTAGCAGTAATCTAAGTTTTACTAGAAGCACTTTGGTCTCACAGCAAGATCATTTGTCTCCAGAGTAAACCTGAATTAAATCCAATATAGCCTCTTCATCCACTGACACCGATTCAGTTCTTGTGCGCTTCCCTGAATTTCCTGGGTTCCACTTTAAGAAGATGAACTAAGAATAACCCGGTGATCAGATTTTATCATTTGCTAAAGGTCAAACTACAAAACACGCGCAGTCAAGATGTCATCCCGGGTTTCTGACTCACTGAGGGCCAAAGATGAAACACAGAGCAGCGTCCGCACATAAAGGAAATGCTGCACCAACCACACCACTCAGAATCGATGATATGTGAAATCAATACGTATCATTTTCCTAAACGCTTAGTGGAGTTTGTCATTAGTATATTTTACTCTGACGAGAGATTTATGAGAGCTGAGCAGATCCCACATTGATCTAGGCCTGAAGAATATGAATATTTATGAGCATGTCAGCAGATAAAGCAACTTATATTAAGGCGCTGACCAGGCAGCCTTCAGTAGTCAGATATCTTTTACTTCACCATCTTGACTGAGACAAAAAAGTGTACTTGGAGTCAATGTGGCGGCAGGTATTTACTTTGAATCTTGGCACAAATGTTAGTTGTGTTTCCTCCTTTTGTTACATTCACCACTCAGGACAGGCAGAGCGAACGACACAAAGACTCTCGTTTAAACCTCCGGCCACCGAGCCACTCTGCTACCTACGCCACGGTGTCCGCCTGGCATCACCAGCCTGAGAAACTCATCCTGGATTCCTGCGGGTACGAGGCAACTGTAAGTCGCTTTTTGCTGTCTTCAGCATCTTAGTAAGCATGCACTGTTGTAATGAACTGACATGTAGCTTGTCAACTTGCATTCTGAATTAATCCAACCCTGGTGTGTTCTGATTCTTTCTCCTAGTACCTAGGATCAATGATAATCAGGGATCTACGAGGGATTGAGTCCACACAAGATGCCTGTGCTAAAATTAGGGTAAGTATTGCTGAAATGGAACAGTTCTTTTTTTTTAAAAATTTGCAGTGATTTCAAGATTTCAGACATGAAAATAACAGTTAATAACAGAGAAGAAAAGAACAACTGACAAACAGTTTTCCCAGTCTGAGAACATCTTGCAGTGCAATAATATTTCTGTAGTTTTGTGTGTATGTGTTAGCTTGTACTTGCCTCTCACTCTTCTTATTGTGTCCACTGTAGAAATCAAAGGACTCACGAAAGGGTCCGGTTGTCATACTGTCCATTACCTATAGAGGGGTCAAGTTCATTGATGCAGCCACAAAGGTGAAGGGAAAGTATATTTGTGTGTCTCTATGTGTATCGATCTGTCCATGCAAACATTGCAGTCGACTCCATTCGGCCTCCATTAGTGGTTGATTTCCAGTGGGCGCTCACTTCCTTCTTTTCTCCATTAGACTATAGTTGCGGAGCATGAGATCAGGAACATCTCGTGCGCCGCTCAGGACCCAGATGACCTCTGCACTTTTGCTTATATTACCAAGGATCTGAAGAGTGGCCACCACTTCTGTCATGTCTTCAGCACTGTGGAAGTGGTGAGTGATAAAACTTGTCTTGTGTTCAGTCTTTTGCTTGATTTCATTGAAATGTGACTGTCCATACAATTAAACCGCCAAATCTTTCTTGACACTTTTTGTGAATTCATCATGAATAATTTAGAAAAAACAAAGTGTCCTTTTGTGGGATGTCTGGTTTCCTGCAGTTAAACCTGCATGCATCATCCTGTGGACATCATTTCCTTGATTGGCTCATCCAGTGCCTTGATTGAAGCTCCACCCCTGCTATGCATGGCATTTCCATGTACAGGAACAGATTATGTCGCAATTTGTGTCTCTGCTTCTGCAAAGGTCGGCGACAGTCTTTTATCTTCGGCTGTTGGAGCACTGTGGTGTGTCAGCGAACTGCATGAAAGTCATTTTAACTGAACTGAAATGATCAAAGTTTTCACAGTGCCAAACCTCATGTATTCGTATTTAGCACAAGTGCTCCATGTGCAGGATGTCGTGTAAAACCTGCTGTTCTCCGAGAATCTGCATGGTATCAAGAGCCAACAGATAATTATACGTAATTATCTTAACAATACGAAGAGGGAGGGCTTTTTGTGTGTTATGCGCACCGAACTGTTGAAAACAGCTTTTCCAAACACATTTGAAAAGCCAATGATTCTCTGTAAACATTAAAACAGAGTCAGAAGTCATCCAAAATTATACTTGAAGTAGATTTTGATAGTCCAACACCAACTGTCATGTTTGTGAAAGTGCTGGGCTTTCACTAAAGGTCAGGAAATAAAATGGTTTGTCATGCAAGCAAGCAGAGAGCCCATGTACTCTGTGCCTTCAGGTTGAAATCTATTTTTACTAACAAAGACCGCACCAATATGGATTCAAATCTAGACAGGCTTATTGCATGTTGTGGATAAAGGTGGACCGAGGTGAGACAAGTGATGAAGGGATGATGGTTGAGGGTCAAAAGTAGAGGGATAAAATGATGATGGTAGAAGGATGAAGGGTAGGTGGGATGAAGGACCTTGGAGTTCGACCGGTGTCGGCTGACAGCGGAAAGACAAAAGGGAACTGGGAGGGAGTTGAGACGCTTAGTGGAGAAATCGTCTCTTTGTTGCTCTTTGGATTAGAGCCACCATGGTTCCTGTGTTTGATGGAGAGATGGAGTGAACGGATAAGATGTTGTGCTCACATGAGATGCGGAAATGCGATGAGTTCAAGGCGTGGTCTTTGTTCCTGAACCTAGTTACAAAACTTCATGTAAAACCAAAAAGACTGTGAATAAGTTGTTTGTTTTTTTTATTACCAAAGACCTTAGTGTCTAAAGTTTGTTTCATTCACACAGACGCAGACCTATGAGATCATCCTAACGCTGGGACAGGCGTTTGAGGTGGCTTATCAGATGGCAATCCAGTCGAGGGCGAGACAATATGTCCCGCCTACATCACTGGCCTCAGAGGTCATAGAGACCAAAGCCAGCCGTCCTGTATCTCAGTCGTGGAGCAGCACGCGGAGATCAGCAGTGAGTACCACCCTCTAACTGTGTAAAAAACACGTGTATCTGTGAGTGTGTGTGAGCGTTGGATTTGCTCTACTTTGCGGAAACACACAGTTGTGCAATCATAATTCTGAGAAACTACACAGACCTCGTGACCGACTTTTTACCTGCCACTGAATCCCCAATGAGCCGCCTACAAAGGCAGATTTGCTGCGTGTCTGGTAGAAAGTGATGAGTCATTACTTTGCTAATATTTTCATCTCGCCCACCCTCCCCCTAACAACTCTGAATCATTCAGATCAGGGGAGATTTTTTTTTTTTTTTTTACGCATATGCAAAACATGATGAATGAATGGCTTTATTTGTTGCTTACAGGCGGGTATATGATTTCCTCTGGGATTTTTCTGAGGGCTCAGCCCTGCTGGTTTGGACCCATCCTTTGCTTCCTCCGTATTGATTGAGTGTGTTGCTTAAATGTCCACGTATAGCCTGAGCTACGCTTTGATGCATTGACCTCTCAGGCTGCATATAATGAGCACTCAGTGATCACTGTCACCTGAGAGAGCCGCACAGCCGGGAGCACGCACGCTTCTAGACCACATGCTTATGCAGGGACACAAATCACTTTGTTTTACTACCTGCCTGTAAGGATAATATATGGAGTAATCACAGAGCTGCATAATGAGTCTGGCTTGGTTGTTTAAGTTTTAAATGAGAAGGGGGTGGGGGCGAGGGGGGTTACTCCTATCTGCTGCAATTTGTTTTAATGTTTTTATTGCTATGTGAATGCAACTATATTGAGTTGGTTCAAATAGAAAGAGTGACAGGTAAACTATTTTTTTAAACTTTCCCCCAGAGAGAGAGCGACAGAGAGAGAGAGAGAGAGCGAGAGAGAGAGAGAGTAGCCCCGCTTGTTAGTAATAATATTACTAACATACATACTACATATTTGTCGAACGATACTTGAATTTTTCATGTAAGAGGACAAAAAGCTGTTATGACGAGGCTTTCCCAAAGTGTTTGGCTAACGTAAATCTCAGGTAACTTTGGCAGTAGTTGCTGGAGCATAAGGGGCAGGGCTGCTAAAGTTATCCTACACTCATTCAAGACCAGCTTCACACCGCTGAAAAGTATTACAGTGGATTTGGAAGTTGAGAGCTACTTTTTGAAATGTAACCCGGATTACTAGTGTAGGTACTAAGCTAGCTAGCTCAGCGTGCAGCTAAGCTAGCTTTCATAAGAGAAGGTAAACTCACTGTTTAATAAATTCCTTTATTGTTTATTGTTTGTTGCTTACATTACATTATTTACTACTTGTTTGCTCTTGTGTTTTTCGTTTTTGAAAGACTAAAAAAGACACTCCCCCTCCAAGTCCCCATCCTTACTACAGCTAGGCTTGGGTCGATGAAAACTAGCTTGATATTATGCTAAAGACCGGAACATTAACGGAACGTGCTAGCTGGCTAGCTACCTTTCAAACATAACACACAGATGTGATGAATGTCATGACTGTTTAACAATCAGGACGACACCGCTAACTCATCTGCTGCAGACACAGCTGAGTGTGTTGTAGCGACTGGCCACAAAAGTGTTACCGGACCGGACCGGTATATAACCAGAAACCGACCCAACCCTAACTGCAGCCCCGTGCACACCACTTCAACCTGTGTAGAAATCCAAAGCTTGACAGACCCGCCGTGCCTAGTTACGGTTGCTAATTGGACAATCCCTATTCAGGGGAAGCTTTTTGCGAATAATTTGCCTACAGGTGATGAAGTGTTCCTACTGCTGCTACTGGATTTCTTCTTTGCTCTGTCCCTCTTATTCTCTCGTTTTTTTTAACATGTCTTTGTTCTTGTCTTCTTGGTCCTCCTGCTTCCCAGGGTGCCCCTCTGCTCGAATGCCGCTGCTGTCACTGTCACACGTGTACTACCCACCGTCCTTCCTTCCTCCCGTTGCACTCTGTTAGCCCTGGAGTCCAGGTCCTTCTCTTTCCTTTCCTCTATTCAACCTGTAATCACCACACATCAGCTTACACACCGATCCCTCTCCCCTCTTTGTTTTTGGTTGTCGTTTGCAGGGGGAGGGGGGGGCGCGGTGCCGCAGCGCACTTTGCCTCCTTGTTTTGTGGTTCTTACTTCAACCATGAACGTTCTTCTCATCCCTTTGCTTTCCCATCTCTCATCTTCATCTAACATTTAAGATTTTTTGATGACGTTAGTCAAAGCTCCGCGGTTAAACACATTCAGAAGAAGAGAGGAGAGGAGAGAGAGTTTCCTGATGTGATTTAACTTCTCTATGTAAGCTTCTGTGAGGACTATTGGTTTAATTGGGCCTGTGAGGGGTTGTAAACAAGATGGTTGAAGTTGTCTCTGTTGGATGGTTTTAAGCTCCCCCTCTCATTTTTTATAATCTATCTTTTTAAGACACTGAAGATGTCATTCACACACAGGGGACTTCTAAATTTCAGATGCCTAACTTGACATTTTTTAGCCATTTTGAAGCCCTGCTCAAGTAAAATATTAATCAGCATATGTATTTTGACCGCTTATAATATGACAGTAGCACTCACGTTTGGTGGTGTAGAGCACATGTTGCTTTTGAACTTCTAATCAGTATATTTCTTTAACTCAGAGGGTCATAGCTTTGGTTCACTGCTGCGGCTTACAGAGTCTATTTTCTGTCAGACATCATCCATGTTGTGGATTGAGCCCTGAGTGTCTGTGATTATGATATGATCACTGGACTGTACCTCTAATCCACATGCACGTGTGTGAGCTGAGGACTTGTCAGTGTGGCGCAATGGCCTCCACTGCCGCCCCGTCTCACGCCACTCCTCTCGTCCCTCCTCCCTCCTCCCCCCCCGGCAGATCGATCCCCTGGAGATGGACGCAGACATGCAGTCCCTGGGCAGCACCACCTGGCTCTTGGACCAGCGGGAAACCAACAGGCGCCCAGTCAGCACCAAGTACGAGACCACCATATTCTGAGGCCGGATCCCCACAGCCGCCCCCTCTACACTCCCCCCCGTACTTTCCTCTCCCCCCTGCATCCGGTTCTTTATTTATCTCTTACACACACACATTTATACATGCGAGCCCCGTGCCTTCTCACTGTGATGGTATAGCATTCCCTCAGGGCTGCCTACTCCTGCACCCTCCTTTGCCCTGCCCAGCGACCCACATCAACCTCTTTTACCCATCATGACAAACACTCCTGCGGCTCTCCCCGACACCCCCTGGCAGCCTCCCTCACCTGTTGCTGCTGCAGCCAATGGCGGAGCCCTGGAACGGATGATCTTGGACTGATGTCATTTTACAGTGGCCCTGCTCTCTCAACCAAACTGCCTCTTCCTCCTCATCCTCCTCCTCCTCCTGACAACTTGCATCTGCCTCCAAATCCCAGATAGCTCCCAGAGGTTGCGTCTTTATTACTCTTCCTCTTTCAGGCCATTTTTGTTTTTAAAAAAAAGTTGATTCTCCACAGGCAAAACATGCATGTTCATTTTTAGTTTTCTCTGTAGTCTCTAGGTTCATTTCCAGAAAGGTTAAGTTTGTAATATTGAGTAAACTACAAAGTTGTGTGTAATACCAAAGGGGGCCAGTGTGTTAAACTGTTAAAGGAAAAGCTCAGCTTCTTGGGAAATGTGCTATTTTTTTAGTTAGATGAAAACATTGACACAAATCTATGTAACTGTACAGTAAATATGAAGATACAGCCGGCTAATTTAGCCTAGCATAAAGACTGATACTGGGGGGGAAACTCATTTTTTGTTTTTGTCTGTATCAACACATCCACACTGGCCTGATGTAACTTCCAAGAGTCAGTGATGGTCCCTGTGTAACCGATCCTGACCATGAAGTACTCTTAACCCAGTATAAAACTTGCACTTTGGTTTTAGTACAGATTAAACAAAATAGCATGTAAATTAGTTTGAAGGTCAGTGGATTTTTTTAAATTCTGGGCAGAGCTAGGCTAGTTATTTCCACCTGTTTCCAGTCTTTGTGTGAAGCTAAGTTAGCTGACTGGTGGTAGTAGGTTCACGTTTACTGTACAGACTAGCGAGTGGTATAAATATTGACCAACTCTTGACAGGAAAATGTTGGACCTTTCCTTTAACAGACCCTTTTGATATTTCACCGATCAAAAATTTAGATTCTGTAGTCTGTAAAAAATAAAATAAGAATACAAGTTTTTTTTTTTTATTATTCATCACTTTTTATTGTTAATTTACTGAATTATTTGATTGTTTTGCCTGAAGACAGTTATTTTTTTTTTCTTTCTCCATCTTTAGCTTGTCCTGTCTTACCAGACATCTACCACTGTGAGGCACTATGAGGAGGCTGCTTTGCTAGCATGGGATGCAAGACGGACAATTAATCAGTGAAAGACAAAACAGCAACATGCAGCAAACCACCACTTTTTTTTTTTTTTTTACTAGGCATTTGTACAATACGCATAATATTACGATGGATCGGTCATGAATCTATCGCTGATGTCTGAACTCAAACGGACCAAGAACTGAACCCTCGTACACCCACACACATACACAGGAGGACAACTTTCCTACGCTTTACTGGGGACAACAGCCTTACTTCATTTCGGTTATATTTAATCAACTAAATCCTCCAACTTTCCCCTGAATACTACCGCCACCACCCAACAACTGCACGCCCCCTTTCTCCTGCTTCTTAAAGACTTTTAAAAAAAAAGACAACATTTCTGATTTCCTAGTGTGTTAAATTGACTGTGACTGGCTGGGATGATGTCGATCTTATGATGGTACAGTTTTATCCAGATGAGAGTCTTTGCTCTGGCCTTGTACTGCCCTGTCTGCAGTCTCTCAGCATTCATGGTAGCAATGAGAGACTGCATATCACAGCATCTTCTTCTTGTCAATTTAAAAGAAAACACTGTGTTAAAACATGGCACTATCCCTTTTAATACCTTCTTTTCTTTTCTTATGGTGCAAATAGGACAATTAGTGCATTTGTAATACTTTTTGATAGACGGGGGCTGACTGAAATGTTTTGGGCGAGAGTGATTAAGGAGGCATCACGAAGGATCCCAACGTTACCAGAGGCAAAAAAACTTTCAAAAAAAAAAAAAAATACACAAGCATATTGAGTGTATTGACATTGGTTCCACCTTTCACGATTTTGGTTATCGAAACGAAAACATCCTCAACGTGGTTTCATTTGACTCGAGTGTATTGATGCACAATTTGGCGCACGCTTCCCAACATAGCATCTTATTATCGCGATTACACGGGTAGGTATCCCCGCTCTTTCACGCCAATTTAGAATTAGGTACAGCACATGCAAAGTGTGCCACATTGGTGGTGAAAACATTTAATTCCACACATTAAAAAGAGCCAAATCTAAGTGCTGCTCTGGTGTCGTGTTAATACGAATGGATTTGTTATGCTGAGAACATGACACAGTTTTTTTTTTTTTTTTTTTTTGTAAAAGAAAAAAAAAAGAATTTCCCTCCTGCACTGTGACTCAAAAATGCTCGTTGTGGAGTCGACACATATCTGTGGGTTCTCCCCTGTGTGCACTACCTACTGTGCGTGATGTATGCCTTGTTTCTGTCTGTCCTCATGGGAGTTTGGACTGTTACCGTTACATCACCGTTGTCCACCGTCCTTGTTTCTGTGTGCTGCAGGAGAAGTGAGCTATTGAGCTCCTCTCCAGAAGACAGTGTGGCTGCACTGACTGACTGTTGAGATGTAGCTAGTCTGTGTGCGGTACCCGTGGCTGTGTCATTGCCACTCTGTTCTGACCGTTAGCTTCCACTGACGATGCATGTTGGCAGTGTTTTTTTGTGTTCTGTACCCTTTGATGCACTTGGCCTGAGCAGTCTTTGTATGTACTGTAGCAGTGTCTCGTCTTCTCTACGCTCCTCTTCCATTTGCTTTTTATGTTCCCTCTCTTCGTTACACACCAGTACAGCGAATCATCATCATCATCTTCCCTTCACGTTTCCATTGTCGCCATTCCTCCAACATTTTTGTCACGTATGTTCTTCCATTTTGTGTGTCACCAAGACAACCTGCTCTAGTATGAATGCATAATGTAAAAGCATTACACTTTAATGAGCAGCAGCTATTTAAAGCAAGTTTTGGTGGCATGATATGGCTGTGCATGTACCGGTCTTTTTTAACATTGGTGTTTTCCTTGTGTAGCTCACCCCAGCGTTCAAGTTTCCGGATACCAAGCTGTGAGTTGAAGGGGAGCAGCCGATGTGAGTGTGTTTTGCGTGTGTTGAGTTAGTGGGCAGAGCAGTGGAAGAGATGTAGAGAGAGAAGAGAGAGAAAACGAGAGGTAAGCCTCATGCCATGTGCAGGGCCAAACCAGCGCTACTCTGACATTTAGATCTCACTCTGTATATCCCCCGCTCCTCCACTGCCCCTGATATGAATCCCAACACGCAGACGAAAGGTAACCTGTTATCCTACATCACTGGCTAAACAGGACTTGTGTATCACTCCTGTCTTGAGAGAGGCCAGTCAGAAAGGTCAAGTCTATTTCCTGGCCTCCATGTGACTTTATGATCTTGTCATGTAGGTACTGTAATGTTTAGAGCACTGTAGACCATTAATGATATAGACCATTAATGAGCATTTCTTATTGATTCAGGTCTATTGGAGATAGTAATTGGGAATTATTAAAGGTTAACAGAAATGTAACGAAATGTAAAGAAGAAAAAAAAACTGTACCAGCATACAATGCTTTGCCCATGTTTGTGGACAGAGTATGGTTTGTCAAAGAAAATGTGACACTGTTTCAAATTTCAAAGCAATATTATATTAATGAAATTAAATAATACAATGACAAAAGAATCCCTCTCAAGTCTGTTGTCAGCATTGATTTTGTTTCATGGTTATCAGAACCCTGCCCCCCCCCCCCCCCCCCCAGCTGTTTCTGATTTAAAGTGACAAATATGGCAACCTGATAATTATTGTATCATTTTACTATGAGTGTTTCCCCTGCTATAGGGATTAGTACAACATCTAATCTCAACCAACGATTAGCCCCAGTTTCTTCCTATCATGTGTTATATTACAGTCAAGTCACAGAGCTGAGTATCAGATTTTGTGCCTGGTGATCTTTGAAAACCTCGACTGAACACAGATTTGCATAATCCTCAAAAACTCCTTTGGATGAAAAATGATAATGTATGTGACATGATTTTAAAAAAAAAAGTCCAAGTTGCGACTCTCCTAAATCAACCTAAACTAGTGTCAGGAAAATCAAATATGTCCTTGCTTGATCTGTACGACATTTACACAGTACAAGTGAAAACTTTGAACACAGCTTCTCATTCAGTGGTTTAGTTGTTTATTTTCTACATGTAGAGGACATCAAAACTATGAAGGATGAATTGTGTGGTAAACAAAAAAAGCAAAATATGTTTTATATTTCAGGTTTTTTTTTTTTAATTAGCTTTTTAAAACAGTCCCGTATATGCTGGACCTCCTCTTCCTTGGGGTCCAATTTATCCCAAATCATCTCAATTTGGTTTATGTCAGGTGACTGTGGAGGCCAGTTGTCTGAGCACTTCACTGCAAACCAGATGGGGTGCCATGTTGCTACAGAATTCTATGGTAGCCATGTTGGTTAAACGTGCCTTGAATTTTGAATAAATAGCTAATATTGTCACCAGCAAAGCGCCCCCACGCAATCTCACTTCCTCCTCCATGCTTCACAGTGGGAACCACACATGCAGATACCATCTGTTCACGTTCTCTGTGTCTCATAGACACAGTTGGAACCAAAACGCTCAGATTTGGACTCCACTACTTGAACCCTGTGAAGCATTTATGTGGGCTCCAGTCTGAGGTGCTGTTAACTGGTGATTTCTGAAACTGGTAACTGTAACAAACTTTTGGTTTCATTTTTAGTTTCATCAGAGTGTTTGATGGTTGTTGTAACTGCACTGAAATTTCCTTTCTCTCTTTTCTTAGCTGAGCTGTTCTTGCCATAATATGGATTACTACAGTAGTTGAATAGGGCTATTTATTGTATGCCAACACTACCTCTGACACACAACTGATGGTCTTAAAACATTAAGGCAAGAAATTCCACAGCTTTTGACAAGGCACACCTGTTAAACCATTCCAGGTGACTACCTCATGAAGCTGATTGATGCCAAGCGTGTTCAAAGCTGTCATCAAAGTAAAACATTTGAATAATCTGAACTATAAAACATATTTTGTTAATCCCTTTTAGACTTTTTTAGAAAGCAATAAAAAATAAAGAGAAGCCATTAAATGAGAATCTGCGTCCAAACATTTGACTGGTACTGTACATTCCATTTATGGATAATGTTACTCTTCATACATTATATCTGATATTCTGACAAACTAAATGGGCAAGGAGATTTAATATATCTGGCTACCTGTGTTAGTAAATCAAGTCAGTAAAGGGGGCTAAATATTTTATTCATATTGCTAGATAAATAGCAGGAATTGTTAAAAGACTACATGAGTTTTCAAATGATTGGCAGGTATTTATTTGTCTCACTCAGCTCTGTGACAGTTTTTCCACCCATTCTGTTCAGAGCTGTAGCAAAGACAGTCAAAGTTAAGGGGGCATATCAGAGGTTTTGCATGTTTTAGCCCATTTTATGAATGCACTTCCCTTATGCTAACCATTCTGCAAATGATACCACATTTTAGGATTGTTTATGTATTTTGACTATTGCTCCAAGTATCCATTGGTGTGTATTTATTTCCTTAGGAGATGAAAAAAGGGCCAGCTGACTCTTGCTTGAAGAGTGTAACTTTGACTCTTGAAACATTATGTTGTATAATCAGTAAACAGCTCATCTGCAAAAGTTATATTATCTGATGTATGCATTAATATTACTTGAATGTGTAAGTTATATAGAAATTCAGACAGTTGTCATGAAGGACAAAATTATCTATAAAGACAAAAACTGTTTTTTGTACCAGGCTGTTTATTTCTGCTGTGAAGTTTTAGACATTTTAATATAAACGCTTGTGGGCATTGACTTGTTCTGTAGCCAGCATCAAGTGGTCTTTAGAGGAACTGCAGTTTCAGGCACTTATGTTACAGTGAAAATACTACGTAAGCAAGAGTCTGCTAAATAATTTTTTTACTGGCAATGAATGGACACCAGTGGCTTCCTGGAACTATAGAAACAATACATTAAATCTTGCATGGTGCCTGCTTTATGAGCACAGTTCCTTTCAGAGTCGCTTGCTCGGCTGTGGCACAGGTATCCCAACCGTATGAAAATCTGGCATGTGAAGGGTGTACTTGTAAAATAATGATAATTCATTTGGTATTTATTTACAAAAAAAAGCAACTGTTTCATACACTACCCACCAACGTAGGTGTATAACAAAGAGTATATTTTTGGTTTACATAAAAGGTGCAAAGAAAAGTCCACAATGTCTTTGGTAAGTTATATACAAACATCTGTCAACATAAAGAAAAAAAACCCCAAAACAGCTACATTTTCAAACTGGAATATTATTTACAAACTATTAGCATAATCTTTGGTACTTAATGCTTTTCCTGAGGGTGTGAAAACCAACAAATATGTTTTCCAGCCAACTCAAAACCATTTCAGAATCACAATCAGTCTCTTGTTATGACTCATACTGAGTTTTCCCATTAAAACACTACAGACTATTTGTTGCTCCTGTCAAGGACAAAACTATTACTCATTTTGTTTCACACAATCTATTAGCTTTTCATAATGTAATGATTCAGCACCTGCCTCATGCTTTGATTTAGACTTGTTTTGTTTACCTAAAAAAATATAATAATATACTTTTTTTTTTTTGTGCAAACTAAAAGTTTTTTTTTCTATTAAACATTGACATTCACTGTATTTACACTAAAGCTACACACAATACCAAATGGCAGCTTTTGTTAAGGTCACTAGAGGTTGTTTTGGTTGCCCTCAGCTTAGCGTGAATCGTCCCCAGTCTCAGCTTCTCCTGGTGGGAACAGCAGTTTCCTGAGGATGGGTGCGTAGAAGGGACCGAAGACTGTTCGGTTGAAGTGGACGATTCGCCCAAAGGCCGTCCCCATCTCGGCTAGCTCTGCACTCACCAGCCTGAGGGGAGCAGGCAGCTCTGGACTCCTTTTAGTGGGGCTGCCCTGCAGCATGGCCTGAAGGTAGCCCTGTACCCTTTCTCCTGTGTGTGATTGAGAGAGAGCGATGAGGGAGTGGAGCGAAGAAGAAGTCAGCTCTCTACAGCAGCACACAAAGTTTAAGAATGTGCATGTGGACGGAGATAAGTCAGACGAAATGACATTATAATGCATGTTTCTCCTGTTGATTGAAAATGGTGCATACCCAACATGTCAGCTCTCTATAGATTAAAACATATTACCATATATTAATCTAAATGAATTTTTAATAAGCCTTTACGAGTTTTTATCAACTTAAGTCTCAATTTACATTTTCATAATGAATAAAAATATGAATAATGTGATTTTAGCTTCTCAAATATGAAGATTTCCAGCTTTTCTCTGTCAGACAAGATGAGAAATTGTCAGATTTTAACAGTCTAAAATGTACTGCACTGTATTTTCAATAGCTTTGAATGAGTTATTTGATCAGAAGGTCAGCATTTTCTAAATGACACTTTAAAGGAAATAAACATAACCACCACCAACCTTCAACAATATAAACACGGCACTTTCATGGTAAATTTATACTATTTCCCGCCTATTTGTGCTTCAATTAATCATTTATCCTCTTACACTCAGCCTGACCTATGAGTGTGCGGACAGGGTGGTTCTGCTTCCACAGCTCAGATATTTGTCCTTTCAGCAGATCCAGGCTCTCCCGGGGCAGTGCTGCTCCTCCCTGGGCCCTCAGAGCTTCGGTCACCTGCTGCAGTACTGTCTCCCCGAGCCCCAGCAGCGCACCCTTAAGGTCAGCTTCCCTGCAGAACCAGAAACCAGCATTAGACAAATTACCAGCAGGCTTCATTAGATGTGCTTAGGCCACAGGCCCATGAATTCATCTGTTTATAAAGATTGGTGAGCAAAGGGACTCGTGCAAGTCAATAAATAAGAGTCTTTAATAACATCTAGATCTCCTAAGAGGTTTAGATTAAATAAAATGACATTTTAATAAAAGGTGATTAAGCGATAAATGGCCTGTGCTATTTTATTGCAGCTTGGATCAGAGTGTGAGCAGGCCTTGATTATCACGAGCTGCTGTTCCACATTTATCCACTAATCATGACAGGGCTTCTCGAGAACAGAAAGAATGAGGTTAGCTGGATCCATCCTGACAGGCTAGTTGCCTCCTGTCACCTCCATTGGTTGCCATCTCATACAGTACCTGTTCCCCACGACAGCCAGTACATGCATCACCAAATCCTCCTCTTACCTGGCGTGACTGCCCTCCAGCAGGGCAGCGATGGACTGCCTTAGTTTACCTACACACCCCTGCAGAGAGAAAACAGAGCCCCCACACTGAGCGTTGGTCAGCAGCAGCACTGATGCCTCCAGGACCAGCATCTGGAGCCGCTGGCCCAGAGTGTCCAGGCGGGCTCGGTCCATCAGCACCGTCTGTGTGCAGAGGTCGGGTCATGGTTACGTGTCAGATGGTTAATCACAGGGAATTTTCAGCATAAATATGAGGCTTTTCAAAGAAAATCACATCTGGATTAAACATGTTGGGTCTTGGAAACAAAAAGCTGCACTGGATATTCTACAATAATAATTTCCAGCCAGCCAGTACTTGCACTCGAGGGGGGACTTTTGTTTGCTATTTTGCTATTTGCTATTTTAATTGCTATGAGGTATATGGAAAGATCATAGAGTAGCTCAAAAAACAGAAATAGCCAACTAAACATTACATGTTGCAGTTACCTAAAAGTAACTATACTAGCTGTATAAATGGCTAAAAGTAATGAAAGGTGAAATTGGTAGCGTAATAGATAAATGGTTAAAGTAAATGGCTAAAAGTCAGTAATGAAGAGAGTTTTGAAATAGTAGCCTAACAACTGAATAGATCCTGAAAAGAATAAATGAACAGTTCAAAGAGCTGATAAACAGTTGAAACAAAAATGGATTGTGAGTTGAAACAGCTAAAAGTAGCTTAATAAATAAACAGCTGAAATAGATGCTAAAAAAAATAAATCGAATAAATGAATAAAGAAATTCAAACTTTACCAAACTAACTAAACATAACTGTGAACTAACAATATCTACTTGTACATTTAATAGTGTTATAAAATCTGTTCAAATGAACACATTTGCAACGTGTGATGATGAAGAGTTACTTCAGTTCATCTGACAGGGCTGTGTGGTTACGTCAGGCAAAGCAGGTTGGGAGTTCTATAATGCTACATGAGCTCTAATGTGTTGTCACATGCTGCACATGCAGCAGGGTGAGGGGGAGTGTGTAGAGAGACTGAATATTCCCCGATAATCAATAAAATATCACTCAAATGAAAGCCAAAGTGCCGTGGGATGTAATTTTGAAGTCTGCAGCTGACCTCGGGATATTTTTGGTCTTGTGGCTCCCAGCGTAGCAGGCTCATGTAGGCCCGGTTAAGGACAGCGGTGGCGCTGACAGGACCTCGACTGTCAGGACCGGAAGACTCAGACCGAGCAGTGACGGCCGCCTCCTCTTCTGATGCTGCTGCCTGAAGCCAGGCAGTGGTATTGTCCAGAGAAGCTGAAGAAAAACAGTAAAATAGCATGATTAGTCAACAGTGTCTATGTTTAGGGAATTAAATTGTGTTTGCAGCATATTTGCTTGAGTCTCAAAGCATAATTAACAGTGTCTGTACTAAGATGAAATATTTACTGCTAAAAACAAAAATATTGCTGATGTGAGGAGAAAACACTTACTTATCAACCAAACATTAACGTGCTAACAAAATACATTTTGGAAAACATTCAAAGAAGACTGGGATATTTAGTACAGCAGATAACATGACTATGTCAGCACAGAGGACCCTGACACTCTGCCAATGACTCTGATTAGCCAGCAGCACTTAGACAGAATAGAGTTCACCAACTGGGTGACGAGCTGGGCAGCCAATCTACGAGAAGCTGAAAAATGGCAGGATGATGCTGTAGACCGACAAAGGTCAAAATCTGTTTTAATTGAAAAGTGAAATATGCAGTGACTATAAATATTACAGCCACAAAGTCACCTTCATCATCCGTCACTCACACTGTCGCCGTCAGGTTAGAGATTTAAACGCCCTTCCTCACCTGGCTGCTTGTCCAGAATCTGCTGGAATTTGGCCCTCTCATACTGCACGGCCTGCTGCATGAGGTGAGGCCTCAGGCTCTGGATGGTGAAGTTCACCATGTCGGTCTTCATCAAGCCCAAGACACGGAAGATCTCCCTGAGGAAACAGCAAATTTTATTTATATAGCAGTGTTTTACAGGAAGAACAGAAATATAGTTGGCTACAAACTCTGGACTCGTGTAAACATAGGTCAGATGCAGTAACCTGGGTTTGCTCAGGGATACAGTATATATTTATTAAGACACAATCCTGTCTGTAAAGTTGGTGTTAACCTGCCCCTCACCTCAGAAGGTCCACGGGATCCTGGAGGTCCTGCAGTGCCCTGATCTGTGGGTCACGCACGGGTGCACATAGAGATGCCATGGTGTTGATAATGTATCCCGCCAGTCTGTGGAGATCCAGAGCTCCATGATCGACCTCCTGCTGGATCAGCTCCATGTCCAGCACCTCATCCAGCTGGGCTCTCAGTCTGACGTGACCGGGCAGCAGCAGGGACTGAAGCATCTAACAGGAAATAGAAGGCTACCTTTAGTGTTGTTTCAGTTTAGTTTTCTGTTGTAATTCATATTAATATTAGAACCTGCACAAAAACCTGAGCAGAGTTCAACTTATAAATCAATATATAATGATATATAATGATATTTTTGGCTGTTTTATCTTAAAACATATATTTTGGTATCGATACACATCAGTTAAAATGACAAAATCAGTGTGGCATTGCCAAAGAGATGTTTAAAGTAATTTAAAAACGGTGCGTTGCTATAACACACCATTCTGTCTGTCATATAGGTCGATATGACTTCATTTGATTTTTTGAACTCTCAGACATCTGTATTGTTATGGAGACTTCTATTTATCGATGGTCAGTTCAGTCAGTGGAGAGAGAGAGTGCAGAGTTCTGACTTCAGCTGAAGGTTTTTTTTAAGCTTGGCCAAGGAGAATGGAGGATTTATCAAGACATTTGTCATGGCATGATGGCGCCTCAATTCAGATGAAGCTGTCCTCTCTGGCTCATCTGTATGCCCTCAGCATAGTGCCACAACTAATCTATGTCCATCTACGGTCATACGCAATACATCTACAGTATAATGTATGTGTCAACTGGTCATTAGTGTATAAACAAGGAAATATGTTTACCCATAGTGGTCTGCCATGTTATCTATGCTATTTACCTATTTGTTGTGTCTGCAGAGTGAGACAACCCTATCCTCTGACCTTGGTTACCATAGTAATGATCAGCATGGCGTCTGCTTTTCTAGACACAAACATAAAGTTGCTCTGTATCCCAAGATAGAGAAGTCAGTGTCCTCATAATAACCTAAGATTTACCATTATCCCTGCAGTGGCCTCAAGACATGCTGGACTCTGTGTAACCTCTTTATGTGCCATTTTGTGGCAGGTATACAATCTAATAATCTAATAAATAATTAAAAGAGTATGTGCATGTATGTATGTATACATGTGTATGTCCCAACTTTTCTTTTAATCATTTGCAATGTCGACATCTTCTTTCACAAGGTTTCTAAGTATGAATGAAAATATTGTTTCACCTCGACATATTATTGCCAACTTAATTTTTGTTTATTTTCCAGTAAATAGCAGATATCTCTAATGAAGTCTGACACCACAGTCGTCCATGTCTTTATGTTTCTGTGTCATTTGTCCGTAGTGTATACACTCTGTTTTGATCTTCAAAGCGTGTGAGAATGAATGGGGTCAGTGGTCTCAGTAGACCCTCTTCCTCTTCCAACCCTACTAATGCTTCTGATTCGATACCAAACACACTTACAGTCTTGACTTCCTGGAGCAGAATGACAGCATGATTGTAGTTTGGTGGATCACTGTTCAGCTGCTCTTGAAGACTGTCCCAGAATGCCCGGTGAACAATCTCCGTCACTCTGCCCTCAAGGCTACAGAAGGAAAAAGAGTTCAGAAAACAGCTCAAAGGAGACTAAACTTTCAATTAATTTAGGAAATAAACCAAGGTCACTTTAGCTTTGGTGGAGTGTTTTTCTTGCCTGTCTGTAGGAGGACTCTTCGGTTCGAAGCAGAAGTCTCTGTTCACCACTATCTCATGCGCAAGGCTCAGGTTGGAAACACAATTTTCCAGCTCCATCAGACTGGATAATGAGGCAGTGGGTGGGCTCCCTGACACCACAGACAGGACACACACACCCACAGATAATTAAAACTGCCATGGTGGTAATAATTCAATTACAAATGCTCCCAGAACGTGCCTGAAAACAATAACTGGCGTAATAAAGCTTCATACCCGTAGGAGAGTCAAGTTTTTCCAGACAAGGAAGGTCAGCGGGGGAATCATCAGCGGCGTCGTCTCTTTGATTTGGCATTTCAGCAACAGTCTAGACATTTAAATTACTCAGTAAACAATCAACTCAACGGAGCTTGGTGAAATTGGTCATTTTGTTTCTTGTTAGGACAATGCGTGCAATAAAAATAAAATGAAAGCGCTGCAATTATTCGTACATTAAGCAATTACCCAATCGACAGAAAATTAATCTGCAACTATTTTGATAACTGATTAATCGTTTTAGTCATTTGCCAAACAAATCATGACAGTTCAGGCTTGGGAGAGGTGAAGATTCGCTGCTCCGTATGACAGTAAACTGAACACCTCTGGGTTTTGGAAGAACTGTAACTACATCTCACAGCGGTGAGGGACATTATAGCAAGGACAATGAAAATTGTTAGTTGCAGCCCTAAATATATTATGAGTAAGCAAATGTGCTATTACGGCACTTACAGTGTGATTTACAGGGGAAAAACAATAACAGTACCACAGTATAGAAATACTCTGTTACAAGTAAAAGTCCTGCATTCAAAGTTTCACATGAAAACATTCATACACTGTTGAATAACATTCCTAACTTGAATAACTGGACTGGGTCGTCCTTCCACTATATCACCTGAACTACAGCCACCCCACAAGAGTGTACTCGTGAAAAGGCTCATATCAGAAAAAGTGCATTATATTATTGTATGCATGTGGTAAAGTGGGGCTAATAGACCTAAACACAGGTGTTGTCAGTGATACTAATTACGGTACCTTAATTAGTAAACACCTGTATTTACCACACTCCTTACATTTTAAGCAATTCTTTTTATACTTATTTTTCATTTCTCTTATTGGTTTTTGTTTGCTATTGTATTGTATGACCTAAATTAATTTATCTATTTTGCTATTTTCTAGTCTGTTGTCTATTTCTGTTTTGTATTTGCTCTATGAGGCAATTTGGACTTCATGTTTGCAGAATATATATAAATATGAATTTAAATAAAGTAAGTATAAGTTTTACTCAAATATCACCAGCAACAAAACACCAGAGTTTAACCCTCATGTGTCAGTTTAATGTACTACCCTAAACTTTAACAGATTAATATGTTTGTCTGCATAAATCTACTAAACAACTTCAGCCCTGCTCAAAACTACCAAACATTCAATCATTTTGAGGATTTTAAATAGGCAAAGTAATTCATTTAGGAAATAAGCTATCAAAAATGGTGGAGTTAAAGTACAATATATTGGTAAGGTAAAGTACAAGTACTTTTAGAGTAGCTCCTACATAATTACTTTCCACCACTGATGCAGCCTTCACTAGTTAAGATAGTTAGCTACAGTCTGGTTAATTAAAATAATAAACGACAATAAAACACACTTTGGAGGATAACTTACCTGCTGTTGGTATTTCGTTGAATATATTGATGAAAAATTCAAACTGCCTGTAACAGTTTGTGTATCTACCGTTTAAAAGCCACCGTTCAAGTTTAAACCTGAGCTAAACCACTCCTATCGAGGTATGGGGGACTTTTTAAAAAATGACGGACTTGTAATCGTTTTAACTCATGTTGTAAACTTGCATGAGCGACTGTATCGTGAAACAAAACACACATATATACGTGTTTAATAGTTAACCTGTATTCATTTGTAGACTGAAAATAAGAAACGACGACGGGTTCACTTGGTTTGGTCCGTTCTCAAATCAAAACAGTGAGCGTGTCAGTACTGTATGTTTCCGCCCCGCCCCGCCCCTCTCTGACTGGAGTTAACAGCTCCGAACACTGCGGCGAGTCCCCGTGTTTGAAAACAAACTCACCGTACCTGTTTCTTGTTTGTACCGTCATTGTAGTTCACCTGAACAAAATGGAAAGCGGTCGGTGTGTTTGTGGAAGTGATCTATTGTCTGTGACACACCGCTGGAAATGTCCCGCTTCTTATAAACCGGGAACTTCGAGAAGACAGAAACAGATATGCGGTAAAACTACTGTACAGAGGATGAACCGTGAACACAAACACGTTTAAATCCCCTACACGAGTACTACTCATGACATTTCTAGACATTCAGTTTCACACTCCATATATTCGTCTGTAAAACTAAAAGCTTTGAAGATATCAGCTCTTTAAACACATTGTCAGATTACTTGTATTTATGTTCCCATGTTTATTATTTGAATATGTATTTGTTCATTTATGTTTTTAATTTTACATTGGTTTATTTTAGGCTTTAAATTTTCCTACAGGCCTACCTTCTTGTACATTGTCCTTTTTATTAAAAAAACAATATAGATAGATACTATTTAAAAAGAAAAATTCAAAACTGTAGTCACTTCTTTACAGAGGATCTTACCTGACTTGATTATTGTTGAAATTACTTGCAAATTAGTTGACAAACACAATGAATCATCAATAACTTCAATGACAAATTGTGTGTCTTGTCATCTCTCCATTCTTGAAAGCAAGATACGAGATATACCAGACTATAACTTCAAGTGGGTCAATACGAGACGCACAAAAAACAAAGCATAACAATGTGATGCATGACAGACTGATCTTTTGCTTTCAGAGACATGCACAAAAACAGCCCAAGACAGAAGTGTATTGCAAATTATTTATAATCGCAAAATGTTGTGTAACAAACTGTTTTGATAAATACAAGCATTTGACAAAGCCTTATCTAAAAAAAAGTCACAGCCACAAAACACAAATAGATTATATTTTCATTAGAAAAAAAAAAAAAAAACTTAGAAAAAACAACTCCCAGGCCATGATATTTATACATTTGCATATTTCAAAATAACATAATTAAATTTCTGCTTTAAAATAACAAGGATAACTTAAAAAAATGACAAGTTCACACTGAGTTTCAGTCTTTTTCCTCACTTGCTGCTATGTACATATAAACTTGTTTGCAATGCTGCAAAAATGCCACTGTCTCTTACTCGGTGGAATATCTCATAACATTAAAGCAAACGAAAACGGAAAGTAAGTGCCAAAAGCAGGGCAGCATCCCCAAATCGTTCCTTGGATAATTTAGTGTCCTCCTATGAAGCTGAGACAAGAAATCAATATCATAATTTTGGTAAATCATTTTGAGAAAGGGGCAAAAAAACAAAAATCATTTGCAGCAGTTTAAACCTACAGGAGAAAACGAGAGAGTTCCTCATGAAAGGGAAATCAATGTCACAATAGAAGCTGCTTAAACGGTTTCTCTGCATTCAAGCTTTGTATTCAGAGCTGTGCGGGTCTTATTGTGAGAAAAGGCAAAGGAACATCTACTGAATGAAAATGAGCAAATTAATGAATGCAATCTTCTGTTCCCAGACACACATACATACAGCCATTCGTCCTCCATTCACACACTAACAAAACTGTACAAAAAACATCTCCAATAATAACAATAATATTAATAAATCCAGACTCAGGTTTGTCTCAATGCCTCAATTCATTACCGACTGTTCTGCAGTATGACCCAACCTGGGCACAACCGAACACGAAGTGCACTTTTGCACTCAGCCTTATTTACGTCACGTTATTTCTTTCCCTTGGGCCAAATCCGACGCTCCGTTTGCACCCGTTATCGCTGAATCTCTATCTAGATGTGTTATCTGGATAATGACATTTGATTAAATGCCCTTACCTCTACATCTGGCATTAATAAGCATTCTGCTATCTCTATTCTGCCTGCGTTATGATCGGATCTTAATATGCAAAACAGGTACACAACGCTGCTTGTGTCAGGTCAAGAAAAGCGGCTGCTGCTGCTGCATGGGCGCGACCTACTTTTCCAGAGGAAAAAGCGATTTGTAGCTGTTTGACAGGCAGCGGGAGGTACACAGATCCATCAACTTTTGGGGGCATTTTCTGTTCTTTTCCCTCTTTTGCCACGAATACGTTGAGACCGTTTGGTGGGCTAGGGTTTTTAAGGTGCTGACTATATTCTGGAACATCCTTTGATGCATGTTCTTCTCTACCTCTCTCTACCCTTATTTCCCATCATCTCTCTAGTGTCAACTCCATAAAATACAGTATAGATGGGATTTAGACCTGACCACATGCAAACATGTTCTGCAGCATTAACTCGATCAAACATCAGGATACAACTAGGATGTTTATCAAATATATTCGCCAGTTTAAACCAAGTGAAATGGCCCAAATGTCACTGTGGTTTTTGATTTAATTTCAGTTCACATTGTGTTTAACTAGTAAAGAACTGCTTAACTCCTGTGAGCGTATGTAAACACAGACTAACAGCTTCAAGAGATTGTGGAGCAACTCTATAACCACCTGTGAATGACACACACACACAGTCACATGGCTGTTGAGCAGGTTCAGGTGAACATTTAGTGCCAGCTAAAGGCAGATTCCAGTCCAGTAGTTGGGAGAAGGCGAGGCCATAGTGCAGTCAGTCTGTGTCAGTGCTACGATGATGCATCATCTGCCCTGTGCCAAAGTTTCACACTCTGCTCTTCTCTCACACACTTACAAACACACACACACACACACACACACACACACACAAATACAGACACACTGAGATCAATGCACAACACACAAACACCCTTTCCTGCTAAGAGTCTTTGAGCATGTTGATGCGTGCGAAGATCTTGAGTGCAGGTCCCAGTTTAATGTTCATGGTGCTCATGAGGTGGTCCTCCTTTAACAGGAGCAGAGCCTGTCCATCAATCTCCTGAGAGCGAAACTCGTCTGCTATCTCTTGACAACCTGCATGAGCAGCAGAGACAGAAGTACATGCAGCAGTTAGTGACACTTTAGCTATGAACAAAACAGTGTATGTAATGCTTCATGAGTGCGTTTCCTGAACAAACAGCAGTCTGCTGACCTGGCAGTGAACGGATGAACTCATAAACTTCCTCCACGTTCCACTTGGTGGGATCGTTGGGGAAGAATCGCTGACAAAGAGAAGGTGCATCTCGACCGGAGCAGCCCTCTTGGTCTGAGGCCCTGCTCGGATGCCGGTGTACAGGGACCTGAGCTGGGGCCGGAGCAGGAGCCAGGGGTCCTGAGCTGGCTGCCGACAGGGGAGACGGTGGCTCCTCATAGCTGGACATGTCCGAACACGGGCTGGACTCCTCCTGGCTGGGCTGCGAGGGATGCGGCGAGGACACGGAACCAACCTGAGTCTGCTGAGGTGAGGGGGACAGCTTCTGAAAAAGAAAAAGAGGCGGGCATGACGTCAAGACTCAGCATTCTGAGAAATGAATGGCTCATCAGTAAAACACTTCTGGGACATTGTGTTAAGACACAGCAAAGAGTGTAATGAGTAAGATTTATACTGTACGAAAGTCAGTTCCTGGTTCAAAGATGCAACAAAAGCACCCCCCACTGGAGGTGGAAGGACCCAACCTTCGAGGCATTACATAACTCAAAACACTGAGGCTATTAAATGTAAAAAAACGACTCTACAGCCAAAGAAATATCATTTTTTAGGTATATAGATATACCACAATACATATACCTTTCTGCAGAATTTCCGCTTTCATTATCTTCACTGCTTGTCTCTATTGTAAAGTAATGTTCAACTTTATTGTGTCATTACAGATTTCAGATAAGTCAGCCTTATCTTTAAACCCCCAGCAAATCCAGTTGCTTTAGACGTCTATATAACTTGTGCAGGAGGCAGAAAATCTCTGCTAATGCCTCTCTTCTCCTGGTCACCAATAAACGAAGATGATAGAGTGCGTAATGACCCTTTAAAGACAGAGGGAGATAATCTGGCATGGGAAACAAATGATGCCTAAGTTCATTAAAAAGCATGAGGCGTGAAAAGTGCTGGGCATAAAATATGCAGTGAAAGCAGTATGTGATGAGAAGTAAAATGTTGATGTGGATGTTTTGTGAAGGAGAGAGTGCGCGCGCGAGAGTCTCTGTTTCGGTACCTGCTTCTTTGCCTCTATACTGGAGCGCCCCTGAGATCTCTTACGCCAGCGATTCGTTGGTTTACTCCTCTCCGGGCGGAAAAGTCCTATCCGCTTTGTGCAGCCCACATTGTACCTGTCCGAAAAAAAGGTCTATTATTAGAGCTTTTCCATTCACACGTAATATAACGGAGAAGAAAAACTTGCTCAAATGAGGATAAATCAAAAAGGTGACTTACCTCTTTGCGCAAACCACAGAGCAGAATCTTTTAGAGCCTTTGAACGTGTAGGCAAAGTCGACCCAGCCACAGTATTCACACGTCAGCTTGGGCTCCTGCTCTTTTTCTGGAAGGAAGGAGAAACGGCATCAACACCAGACACACACAATAAAAATCCGCTCATTTATTTTGACCACATCCGCAATCACCAAAATAAGAAAACTTTAGAAAGACATATAATAATCAGGATATTTAACACACTTGCGTAAACTGAAATGTTTTCAATTAACTCCAGAGGTACAACCTTACACTGCTACTTTGTACGATTCAATGAAGGATGTCGCGGAAAGACGTGGCACTGAAGCAAAAGTTGAGGCAGATAAACCGATATTTGCCGGACGGAGTGTTGTTTCTGCGTTGGCAGAGCAGTGTTGATTCCACATTACAGTTTTATGTGCCGCGTTTATTTGCAGCAGCACACCGACATGCGCAAACTGTTACTTCCGCACCTTTCACGTGATTCACTTGAGTGTATACAGGACTTGAAACCAGAAATGTAGCTCCTCTAGAAAAGACAGAGCCACACATAGGGTCAAGTGGTTTGGTGAGAAGATCCAGAAGCATGTAATCATGCAGAGGGCCGCGCTCTCTGTGACGATGCACAGAGGACAGCGAGTGCAGCAGCAGCAGCAGCAGCAGCAGCAGCTCTGTGCATCGTTTCCTCGCAGCGGTTCAGGGCCATTTGTCAGGTCACACCAATAACGCTGCTGCAGTAACGGCGTGTGTTAAGGAAATGATGCCTCATCTGTCGTTATGAGGTTGGTGCATTGTAATGTTCACGATCATAAACAGTATGAATAAAAATTTCACAAGCCTTCGAGAGAAGTCAGATGGGTGCATCCCTAGATTCATGAGTCACCAGCGCAGTGCGACACACACACACACACACACACACCTGACTCTACTTGTGTAATACTTTTTGTCATACCTGGCTGGTTCATGTCCTCGGGCTCAGAGTCAGTGTTTGCTGCGTTGCTGACCGGGGTTTTGTCGGGATCTGAGGAGAGCTGATGATCCAGCTTCTTTGGGCTGTCGATGAGAATGGGCAGACGCTCCACCTGGTGACAGATAGATTCAAATACATTAACAAATCTGGCAAACTAAAATGGTGATAAGAAACAATAGTTCTGATTACCGCGGCTGGCAATGTAGTTGAATAACACCATCATTTTGACAAATATCACAGCAGCAATATTGGGTGCAAGGGCAGTTTTTAAAGATCCTTGTTATATTTAACTGGATTAAAAGAAGTGCTAAAATGATCAGTCACCTGAGAAAAATATTATTAAACTTTTAAGTTTGAGATTTTTTTAAGTCTCGCCTTACTGGTGGCTGCAATCATTCCTGTAAAGCAACTTTCAAAAATCAGAATCTGGAATTTAACAGTCAATTTTGGTCTAACTAACTCTGACAATCAACAAGCTACTACTAAAGACATGGTTGATGAAATAAGACATTCGACTGATCAAATTTTCAATGAGTCAATCAGCAGAAAACGGATCTGCAACAACTGTTATAATTAATTAATTGTTTCATGAATGGCCCTGTTAATCCTTCTGCCACTGCGACTCAGCGCTGGATAAGTGAAGGGAAATGGATGGATGGATATTTAAATCATTTAAAACAAGCAAAATTACTCCTTTTCACTCCAGTCACAGATTACTCAGTGAGTTGAAATAGATCTTCAGGGTTTTGGATATTTGGATAAAATTAGTTCACCTAAGCCTTTACAAACTTATAAAAGGCATTCCACCATTTGATAGGATAAAATAAAAGCTAACTTCACTGCAGCAGATGCCTCCTCCATTCTTTCAAGCTGTCTAACAATTTGAATTGCTTGCTCTTGTTCAGCCCTCCATGCACGTAAATACACACTTACACCAAATGTCCAGTAGGAGGCAGTGAGCCCCAAGCATAAGAAATGACAGCGAGCGCATGACAGTACGCTGCGCCTTAACAAAAGGCTTTAGTGAGCAGGTACGCAGACACACCAGGTAAACAACACAACATATAATAACATCATGCGGAAGGGCGATGACAGATTAGAGGAGCGATTGTTATGCTTTGAGATGCTGCAGCGTGCAGCTCATTACACACACCTTCATCCATCTGTACTCTTTCAGCTACAGAGTGTGACCTCACTATAATTAATGACTGAATCAAACAGGCTGTGAGCTGTCACTACTAGCGGTAACAGGGGGTTAGTGTTTGCCTGCTGACAGCTCCCTGCGGGAGAGTACACTGGAGAGTGTGGCGGTGGCTCTGGGTTGTTTATCATGTCTCGCTGCTAGTAAAAAGCCGAGATCGGGCACTTACACACACGGGGAACGGCTCAGCTCCTTCCTGGATGACAAAGCCCTCGATGACATGTGTGAGGACCTGGGGCTTGACGATGGCCTGGGGCGGTTTGTTCTCTCCGTTCTGCGGCGTGCTGCCCGTCACGGTGGGCGCCTCGCTCTCATTTCCTGAGGTCATGGCTGGAGGTGGGGTCCCAGGTGCAGCGCTCGGCCTCTTGGTTGAGCCCCCTCCTGACCGAGAAATGAATACAACACATCCAGTTAATGAAAGCTTTTACTCTGTGAGAGCTGCTCACTAGTGGATTGGTATTAGAGCTGGGGGAGAAAAAGTGTTAGATTAATCATTTCTGTCATTTTTCAAGCAAAAACACCAAAGACTCTCTCGTTGGAGATTCCTGAATGTGATCATTTCAGGCTTTTCTTTGTCATTTGTCATGTTTTTTTTTTGATTGTGGGTCAGACAAAACAAGCATCCTGAAAATGTCAATTCATGATTTTCATTATTACACTGAGCATTTTACATTGTTTTGTGACATTTTATAGGCAAAACAATGGATCAATGAATCAAAGAACGGACAAAGACAATTCGCAGCTTTAGATTAATCATCTGATTCGATCTTTAAATCAACGTTCTTCTCAAATATAAATGTTTGCTGCTTTCCCTTGTCACATGTGATAGTAAACTGAATATGTGGGGCTTCACACATGTATAATGGGCATCAAGTATTTTCTGCCACTTTACAGATAGAAAAAAATGATCAAAAATACAATCAGTGGATGAATTGACAATGAAATTAGTATTTTCACACTTTTTTGTAAAAGTTGCAGCTCTAAATAAAATGTATTTATTTACACACAGCAATGTAGAGGAGGATGTATATTACCTTACTATTAGAATTATAAAATTGATCTCCATCAACAAATTGTTGAAAGGTCATTGGAGGAATAAAGCAACAGCTAACGCTAATATAAATCAAATTAAAGTAGTGGTTTGTCTTCATATAAATCACATATTATAGTACTTATGCATGAAGAATATTAATCAAACCATCTATATGCAAACTGTATCCAGTCACATCCACCTGTCTGTCGCTGATCCGAATAACTTTCTGGGTGTGTTCAAAGCGTCTGAGCGGACTTACTGGCGCACGGTCCATCAATAACAAACAGTAAATCCATCATGTATCGCTCCGACCATCACAGCGACGACACCAAACGCCACAAAGCGAAAGTAAACAGAAAAAGTGCTTAGTCATCTTAAAAAGCCATCGGGCTTTTTAGAGAAGAGACGCTTTCTTACCGCTGCCTTCACAGACAAAACATGTGCGGTGCGGTGCGGTTTGTTTGTTGTTGCAATGATCCGACTCGCTCCGACCTGCTGCTGCTGCTGCTGCTGCTGTTTGAGACCGCGGATCGGTTTAATCTGCAGCAGCGCCGCTTCAGAGCCGTGAAAGAAAAGCTTTTAAACCAGGATCCGCCTCCCTGTTTCCTCCCACAGCAGCTAACGCTGTCATCATTGCTACTGCCCGGGCTGCTGCAGCACCGCTACATCTTTAAATGGATTAAGAAGACTGTCTCCGGCTTCAGCCACATGCTTCAAGTTGTTTATTTTTGTCTCCGACCAACTTAAAAAGTAATAAACCTGAGTCCATGTCCCCCCCCCCCAGCAGGGCTGTACAAAGATATATCAGGACCCGGGGTCCAAGTCCCTCATCTGTGCACCCCTGAGGGAACACTATTTTTATATTAATTTATGCGCTACATAAATATCTGTACATTTTATTTCCAAAAGGTGGAACCCTCTCCACAGTGCCTGCAACTTGTTCGGGTGGTGCGTTTTAGAGACATGCAAGGTGCTGAAGTTGGCAGGGGCGTGTTGTGAGTGACACATGTCAGGGGCTGAAAGATATCCAGGAAGTCCAGTTTAAATACGGAATAATGAGGTTAAAGCATTGATGTATTAAAGCTCCCACGGCCGTCTACTTTCCAGTGAACTCACTACCTACTGAGGTTTCCTTGCCGGTTTTGGCTCCTGGCATCCCGGGGCTGACAGATCGCTACGTAGCAATCTTTCCATCAGGAAAAGTCTGTAGATCGCCATAGTAGTGTAATGTTGTTCACTGCTGGTCTCAGTTGTGCTTGAACCCAGTCCAGTCGGCTGCTGAGCCCAGCGGATAGTTAATTAGAGGTTAGCCACTTAAGCAAGTTGTTAGGCTAAAGCTATCATCAGAAAACTGTCTAAATCACTGAGAGTTGAAGCTGAGCAGCTGGAGGACATCAGAGGGAAATATATTGTGTATAAAATATAATCCAGTTTCGCCCAAATCAGTGAATAATGTCACAAAGTTGTGATTTTTTACAGTAATACGCAGAGCCTAACCATATTATGTTGCTTGTACCAGCCTTCAGAATAACAAACAGGAATCACTCTGCTCTAGCAGCATCACCATACGCTAATATAAATAATAGCGTTGAATATGTTTGATCTCTAATATAGAGATCACATTCACAAAATACAGAGTGCTGCTTTCACATGCATGTTGCGTAGCACGCGGTGGATCAAGATAGCTGTACCAAAACTTTTTACCCAGATTCAAAAATAACAGCACTGCTTTCACTTTGACTGGATAGACGGTGATGCACTTTACAACTTTGCTGTTATGGATGTCTTCATCGGCACTAGACAATGTTCTTCTTCTTGGCCTTCATCGTAACATTCATCTGACTGCAGTTTGTGGTGTTTTTTTTTCTTTTCCAGGTGGTTCGGCACCTTAGTTGTGTTGCTTTGTGGCTCACACATTCTTCGCATATGATTTGTTCTTGCTTAACATCACTTCAGAGATGAGAAAAAAAAAAATAGCACTTGACCTCACAGTCTAAATGCACCGATGGGCTGCTGTCTTTCTTTGTACACTTCCATTTAAATGCTGCAAAAGAGATGTGACAGGGTCTCTGAATATCTTCGAAGGCTGAAGACATTCGGTGCACATAATCTTTGTAGGTGGTAACCTTGTATGCTCAATAAACCGCTTTGACTGAAAAACAGCTTCTCTCTGGAGGCTCTTTCTTTGAATGTGACATTTTAGTAAGTAAAAGAACTGAAACCTATCTTCATCAGAGTGGATTACAGAAATAGTTTCCTGCTCTGGTGGTGAACAGTGCACCTCCATGGCACATCACACCCAACTCACTGCCCTTAAAACAGCAATTTGTGGTCTGCAGAATGTTTCATTTTACAAGAAACACAGCATTAGCACTATTTCCAACCATTTGGAAAGAAAGACATGTTGCCATAGAAACTAATCCATGTCAACATTCATAAAATACGCCCCAAATAACTTTGAGCTAAGCAAGAAGAGTTTAGCCGCTACACGATCATGCACTTACACTAGCGCAAAGCTACAAACAAATGTCTTTTAACCAAATTACCTGGCTGACAAAATGTGCACAACAGCAGAAAATGCAGCGATATAAAAATGACACTGTACTGACGAGGCGACATTACTGGGATTTTCTTGATACATGCAGCTAAAAGCTCTTTAACTGTAAAAGTATAGAAAGTCGACCCACTCGTTGTCTTAAGTTGGGAAACTTTGAAACTTCCAAACTACAGTCATAATAGTCTATGACACAAACATTGTCTAATGGCGAAAGCTGGTGTGTAACTGCAAAGTTATTATGTACAATCCCCATAGACAACTTACATCAACAGTCATGAGTGTTCTTAAAGCATCATTGAAGAAAATAATGCAACCCTCCCTACTGATGCTTTATAAACTACACTATCTTACCAGTTTATCAGCACTTATCACAATAAATGTGCCTGTGCCATAGTCACTGACTCATTTTGACCGATCTTTGGGCCATTTCTTTGTGGGTTTAAATGTTACAATACAATACAAAATATGGAGTAACTCAGTGGGTTTTTTTGGCCACAGCACAGGGGACATTACATGGGCTACAACAAAGCAATAAGAGACAAAGGAAAGTGAAACTAAATGTGCTGCAGAGACAACATGTTCTGATTTACAAGTAAATACGAGCATGGATTTTTCCTTTTTCTCTACTGGAGATCAAGAGTTGGTTAATTAAAGAAGAGCAGAGACGATATAATGGCACACTTCTTCTACCAAAGCGTTTGACTACTCCAGAGAGAGTCATTTGGCAGCTTAGAAAATAATGCTGAATCATTACCTTGTGGTTGAGCAGCTGGTGTCGCTGGGTCAACCTTGGGCTGCTCTACAGTTTTGGTGGGTTGCGATGGCGAAGGTGCAGGTTGCTGTTGCTGCTGTTGCTGCTGCTGCTGCTGCTGCTGCTGCTGCTGCTGTGGTGGTGGCTGTAGCTGTGTATTGGGGGTTGGACATGTCTCTCTAACCACAAGTGACGTCGGCTTATCTTTACAGTCCTGAACCAGTCGAGAGGCCTATGATGTGCGTTAGGAACAAAAGTTAGGAGAAAACATCAGAAAGCTCTCCTGAGACAGTACTGAAAACACAGATCAGAGACTGTTACAACTTATAATGTCAGTGACTCAAAAAGGGTAGGAAAATATCACAGCAGTGGGAAAATATTACACCAAAAATCCCAAACTCAGAAGATTTATGATGTATGTTTTGGAGTATGAAAGTTGAATTCGGTGGGTGTTGTTGAAACCGTAGTTTGTTTTGTTGGTTACCACTTTCAAAAAATGGATGTGAATAAAACAAAAAGTAAGGATGATAAGTGGAACAGAAAGTCACGACCCATTAGAAAAAAGGACAAAAACATGAATTACATCCATTGCACAATTTCGGAAACACAAAATGTGTAATATGCTACTGGGAGAAAGTTATACCCTCCTATACCTCTCTTCTAAAATGATGTTCTTTCAGAGAGTCAATTGTTAGTCCACAGACTGCAGCTTCGACCTGATGGTGGCCCTTCATTTTATGGCAATTCATTCAACAATTGTTAAGACATTACACTCAAAATCAGAAATGTCAACCTCATGGTGGGAGTAGAAGAAAAGTTACGGGATTCCCAATGTCATTAGGACGCATCATCTGGGAACCATGCATGTGTGTACAAAATCTTCATACAGTACTTGTATTTGATACCAAATGAATGCTTCCTTGTGGTTGAACATAATACTCAGGGGTTCTGGGGAGACCAGACACTAAGACAGGGAGACAGTAACTGTCCAAACATGGTCCAATCTGTCTACACTGAATGTAAACACAACTTGATAAAGAAATAAGGGCCTGTGCCTTACACCAGCTTCCATTTTAGCCCTGCAAAAGGTGATGCTTGTTTCAACTAAGTAATGCAGATTCATTTAAGACGTAGATGTGCCTAACTGTACTCACCGTTGGCTGTATTTGTAGGTTGATGGCAGTGAGCTGGACGGGCTGTGCTTTGGCATGGTTAAGGGAGGAGTGGAGTGCATGGGGGCTGATGGTGGAGTGAAAGATGGTGGCCTGCTGGCTGGGTGTGGAGGGCTGGTGTGGTGCCGGTTTGGGCAGTACGGGGACAGGGTGCTGTGATGGCTGAATGGAGGCCGTCTGCAGCAGCTGGCCCGCGGTCCTTTGGGAACCTTGACTCTGATGGACCACAAACTGCTGCTGCTGCTGCTTGTGCTGTTGGACCAGGGAGTGGGGCTGAATCTGAGTGTATGCTGGAATGAAAACAACAAAAACATAGCTAATAAATGCTGTGTTCAGCCACCCACAAATATTTTTGTTGTGTCCTAGATTCACTAGCCAGAAAACAAACAAACACAAAGCACAAACAGCAACAAACCAACAACAGAACTACTGGAGATACTATTGACAGTGTGTTTTGCATTCAATGGTGCTGACAAGTCCAAAATCTTTTGATTTGTTAATTACCAGAAAACAATTCTGCAACAACTGTAGCAACACATTAATGCCTCATCCTCTCCTTCCAAGCATGTAGGAAAAACTCTGGCTACAAGACTCACATAAAAAGCAGAAGGCCATATCTAGAGCCACTGTTTGATTTGACTGCTCAGGGCTATGGCAGAAAAATGGCAGTACAGTAGAGGGCTCATTTTAAAGGCACCAAAAACACGTGATTCTTATTATCAGGTGATTATACAGTAACGTAAATACACACTGGACCTTTAATCTTTTAAGCCACTTAATCAAACCAAAATACAAAGCAAGATCTGGTTCATGCTTCTCAAAAGTGAATTTTGTTGGGGGGGGGGGGTTGTTGTTGTTGACAGGATGTGATATTAAGAGCTTGTTGTAAGGAAAGGACCAAAACTGCAACAGGAAAGCTCTACTGTTGCAGTTTTGGTCAGACCATTCCTAACAAAAACCTTTGAAAATGGCCTGTCACCACCTGCCAGAGGTGTTGTGGGTAAAAGGACTCATAACTTTTTCCCCGAAGTTCAAGACACAGCACATCTATCTATTGTGAGATCATGTGTGAGTGGGAGAGTGTTCAGCGGAAGTAGCCTGGGGCTAGTCTAATCTTAGAAATGCCCTAGGAACGAGCATGCAGAGCCAACTGTCCATGACACTTTTTACTGAGTTAATGTTGAGTCAGCCCGTCCAAGACCCTCCCCCTCGCCTCCTTTATATCCAGCAAACAAAAAGAATGAACCAACTCATTCTGATTACTCAAACCCAAACAGGAAATTAGTTCCTTATTAGCGCCGCAGTACTATACAGTAGCTTCTGCTAGAGCTGTGTGAACATGGAGGTGCTTGGTGATGATAATGAACCCCCTCGTCAATAACTCCAAACATGGAAAACTGCCAAGTACATCAGCATTTGTCTAAAATCCCCCTGACCCCCACCCTCGTCTTCCTCCTCCTCCTGTTCTTTTCATGGTGTTTTGTGTGGGACAGGCTCCATCTGGTTTCAAAGTTTCCCTGTGAGGCATTAACCGCAGTCTGTACCCTGCTGTGGAATATATAGATGTTTCTATCCAGCAGCGTTTGCATGTCATTAGTCCCTTTAACGTTACAGGATCTGCTGAAAAGGGTTTTCTTTTTCACATGGTGAGACAGAGTGGAAGCCAGCAACAGAAAATTTGGTTAGCTGTGGTGTACAGGGAAGGGCTTCATTTAATATTTACAATGTTCAGAGGGCGATGGATGTGATCCTTAGCTGGATGGATACGGCCAGCAGCATGATAATCAAAGATGTAAGATGGTTCATGCTTGAAAAGCAATTTAACCAGACACTTCAAGGGATAATAACATCCACCAGCTCAGCTGCTAAGCCTAGGGGTGGCAAAAATAATCGATTATTAGATGTATCGTGGTGTTTGCTTGAAAAATTCACTCCATCTGTAATTTAAAGTAGTTCTTGAAGATTGAAGATGATATGTGGTGCAAAGGAGCAACCATGATGTACAAGATGAATAGGATAACTTAATTTGGGATGATGGCATTTTAGGTACATACCAAGTGAGTAGGTATCCTTCCACGTAACAAGATAAGCATCCTCTGGGCAGTATTCACGTTTGGGAAAAAAAATTAACAGATCTCTAGATCTCTTGAATTTCGCTCTAGAGCGAGATCTCTACAGCCTCACCACTAGCATGGTTAAAAACCCACCAAGTGGACCTGATTCTTCGAACTGCCACACAATGAACTATAACACCTATTGAGCTGACAGATCAGCAAGCATTGTTAGCCGATGAAGACCACGTGATATGACTGAAAGATTCAGGCAAAGCTAACAGACCGCGAGATAAATGGTAGATTATGTTCAACCACAACAACAAAATGGACATACATATTTGTCAAGGCATAAGTCCTGGTAGGGGAAATAATTGACTCAAAACCTTTTATACCTGCAACATATTTTAGGTTCTATTGGTTGCCAGGACCAAAGAAAGGATACAGGCGTACCTAAACTAGATTTAGACCAACATGTCTCATCATCAACATCACTTCACCTGAGCTGAGTGTTGGGAGACCGGTCAACCTTGACGCTTGGCATTAGTTTAAATTAAGTTGGGTTAAATACTCAGAGAGAAACTAAACCAAAATACTACAGGGATTATAAGTAGCATTTTTTATCAAAACCTCACTGAAACATAAGCTAGCAAGAGATTCTCAGCCACAGTCTGAGGGATGGAGGGGGATTTCTGAATTAGTGCACACCGGATACAACCAGTCCACTCGATGAATCCTGACAACTTTCTCAAGCCTCTAATGAGGAACAGAGAGAGGTCTTGGAAGAATAGGAAGACAGGGGAATTGATTTAAACGCTATTCCCCCTCAAGGTCTTGGGATTAAGGACTGAATGACTCAGGCCCCCACGCCCACACACATACAGATGCAATTATACAATCCTCAGTATGCGGCAGTGGCCTCCGAGCTCTGAGCGCGTCTTACTTTGTGTGTGTTGTTGCGCAGTGTCCCGGAATTGAAGACAGTATACGTTCCTGATGGGTTTGTAGCACCAGGCCCTGGAAAATCCCTGAGTTTCCACATTCTCACTGGCTGCCGCTTTGGCGTACTTTCATGAAACACATTCCGACTTAAAATAACAGAGCAACAGCAGGACTGACGCCATCTTTCCTCACTTATCAAGTTTGCAGATACTCTATCAAGTAGACAATAAGGGAACATAAGATATCCACTTCCTGATTAGTTTAAAGACTCCAGTGTTTAGGGAGAAAACACAATGGCAGGCTCTCGGGAAGAATGACAGGCCTCAGTATTTTAGCAGGTGTAATAACTAAATGAGTTTGAGTGAAACACTGAATCTGTAAGTAGATTATTAGCAGTCATTAAGTTTTGCATGAAGCTGAAGTCTGGATTTTCATTTGAAACAAGTAGGTACATTCAAGGTATTTTCATATTCCAGTGAAACTGGCATCTGATACTGTGGTTAGCAGCTACGTAATGCCAAGACACAGACTTTGTGTGCATATATCCCCTTTTCATCTGCGAGCATGGTGCTTTTGGGGGTTCCCTGCTGTGTTTTTTTTTAAAGTAAAAAGGTGCAGGCTGTTTCCTGCCAAACCTTTTCTATAATAAGATTAATAATAAATTGCAACAAGCCAGACGACCCAACATTTGTTTCCACCCCGACTTCTATTCATGGGAAAGTGACTCTTAAATCTCTGAAATGTTCGTTGTAACAGAGATGTTGCTCTAATAGTGATCTGCCATCCTTCGGGAAAAATAGCAAACAAAATGAAGCACACTTCTTCCCATTTTTGTAACTCCTTCAGATCAAGCCAGACTGGTTTCTGTTGAGTCGGGTTTCACACTTGTAAAGAAAAATGTGTTTGATTTATTTCTATACTTGCTTTATGGTTTCAGATATGGTTGCGCAATTTACTACTTGGCACTACAATTCCTTGAACCATAGCATTGACATCTCACACCTAAGACTGTGCAATGTACAGCAGATCTAACAGCAAGATAAAGCAATGAGAATACGCAACACCGCAACAAAAACTGATTTAAAAAAAAGAAAAAATTTTATGTGATAATATTACAGCTGTGGCTCAGGAGGTAGACCGAGTCGTCCACTAATCAGAAGATCGTGGTTCCTTCAGTCTGCATGTCAAAGTGTCTTGGGGCAAGATACTGAACCCTAAATTGCTCCCGAAGGCTGAGCCATCGGTGCGTGAATGAGATTTGCTCCCAAAATGATGAACAGTTGGCACCTTGCACGGCAGCCACTACAGTAAATGTGAGTGAATGTGATATGTAGTGTAAAAGTGCCTTGATGGGGGCTGAGGATTCAACCATTATTTATTTATTTATTTAAGTTGGTAAGGGTTAGTCCATAATTAATTCAATACTCATTAATGCCCCCTCCCCAACATTAACCAGCTAAATCTGTGGTTTCCTGAAGCTAAATTATTTGTCCCTTCTATCAACCTTAACAAGATATTAAACATCAATCATGGAAGCATTGGGTGAAATTTTGGATTTCCAAGCGACAGTGGCAAGTCCAGAAACTTTTTTTTTTGTATGTATGATTGTCTGTAGGAAAATCAAAGTGTATAATGAGTCGCAGTCAAGTTGAATCTTAGCTTTTAACCTAATCTGCCAGCCATGCAGCCTCTCTTTCTCCTGATCCACAGCGTATTAACTCCCCAGCATCTCATATGCACACCTGTCCCTCATGGCCTGCTGCTATGGCAACCCATGTTAATTTTTCCAGACAGCATGCAGCCAGATTTTCAGCTTCCATCCTGCCTTTCATTTTATGTGAATCCATTACTGCAACAAAGCAAGACACAGTTGTGCACTGACACGCTCAGATAATCCCTGCCACCCCCCACCCCTTTCCCAGTCACACACACAAACACACAAGCACCAAAGCATACACACACAAACACAACAAAGACATGCATTAATACACTGTACAGCAGACTATATAAGACTTACATTATTACATCATGTGCACACATTAACACCCACATATGGTACATACATACATATATATATATATATTTTTAGGTTCTTCCTCAAATGAACTATTTTGGGAAATGTGGTGTCAGGACCTTCTTAAAAATGAGATAATGCATCTGAAGGGGGTTTATCCTGCAAACAAACTGGACTTAACTTGATTTAATCAGCTTGTATGCTGGCATATTCACAACCATTCACACTAAAAAAGGGGGAAAAAAAAAAAAAAACAGCTGCTGACTTTCAATTACACAGTAAGTGGTTTAAAAAGGACTCTTGCGTGGCAGTGTGCCTTTCACAGCTCCTAATTCACAAAGCAGCCCGACTGTTCCAGACACAGCCCACCACACTGTCGGGTGGTTTCAACCCTTTTGTGAGGGAACGGGTTTGTGATGCAGGCTCTGACATGTCACACTCGTAGCCCAGAGGACGCTATTAACAGTGCAAAGTGCAAAAACTCTTTTCTCATCTAATCTTACTATAAACACGAGAGCACATTTCTAGTGTATGTGTGACAGCTGCCTGACGGCCCAGGTCTATTTTAAGGTTTGAACTGGACATCTGTTACCAAAGACAAGCGTGCAGCAGCTGGCAGGCAACTAGAAAGTTTAATTTATCTGCCCACAAAAATGAAAACAAACTTCCTATGGAATATTGGGCGTCAGTAGAAAATGTAGACATCTGACATACATTTACTCTGTAACCAGTATGAGGACCAGCCTAAGAATCTAAGACCATGCTAGCAGCTCTGTGAGGCCAAACACTGAGAAGTACTTCATTGGCAATGCTAACATGCTGATGTTCAGCAGGCATGATGCTTACTATGTCCACCACATTAGTTTAGTGTTAGCATGATTTCACATTTGTCACTAAAAGTTTGATCTGCTGGGAGAATCAGGGGATCTCCAAAGTCATAAGAGTCTGTCATCTGGGTACCATGAATGACTGTACCATATTTCGTGGCAGCCCAGCCGATCGGTGTTGAGACATTTCAGTCTGGACAGACATCGCTATCCCTTGAACCAGGCCGCTAGCATAATCAAAAAGGGATACACTGCTTGAATCGGACTACAGATTATTTGTGAAATATTGTCTATTATCTGGTTGGTCAGTACAGCTCTAGAATGCCTGATAAATGAATATGTATGTATGAGTATTTAAAACAAGTATTAGTTTGTGAAAACTTGACGCTGTGGACAAATTTAGCGAGAGATGAGTATGAGTAATAGGATGAGTAATATTTAGCTTTGGCATCCAGTAGAACGTCAAAAAATGACAATTTATATTCATTATTGATTGATCTATAATAAGCATATGCATTTTACAATTCCTTGAGGGAGCATTGTTTTGTCTGACCTACAGGAAAAACTATGAGCTGTAAAAAATATTTTATCATCACATAAGAACAAAACCTCACATTTGAGAAGGTGGAAGTGGAAACCTTTTGATATTTGCCCTTAAAAAAGGTTCATAAGTCATCAAAATTACTAGTCAATTAATCTTAATCAACTAATTGGTTAAGTTTTTATACCTATATTGCTATATTGGGAGAGGGTTTATGTCTATGGGACCCTTCTTATGGTTGGCCCTAATGTAAGCACTGCCGTGATTAGTTTTATGGGTAAGAGATCTGGACACTTTTCAGGCTGGTTGCAGACTCCGCTCACCTGGGGCAATCAGGGGCTGAGCACTGACAGCTGTGACGCTGCGGCTCATGTTTATGGCTCGGACTTCTGTGACGGCTGCACTGTCACCCTTCTTCCCCCCTTCAGACAAACTGTCAGAGGAGCTGGCCTTCCCTCCTGCGGAGGCTTGCGTCCCCTGGTTGGGATTCTTGATCAGTGAGGCGGGCTGGATGGGTACAGGGCTCTGCTTCAGACTGAGAGCCTGCAGGGTCTGAGTCTGAGAGGAGGACGTGGTCGCCACCTGCTGGCCACGGATGGCGAGATTTTGGACCTGATTCTTGGAAAGAATGATGGGAAAATTATTGACAGGAAGAGATTCAAAGTGGGTCAGAACTGTGTTTATTAGAAAATTAATGAAAATTATGCTTTCAATGTAAACCAACAAAGATTATTAAGAGTATGCTGGTAATATCACAGTAAAGATGGATTAGATTTTGGGTTACTGCAACAACTTTTTCCAAATCTTCCAAGTTATGGTCACCTCTGAATTTAAATTTTATATATTTGTATTCATATTTTTCTTTTAGTGAAAATATCTTGAGCTATCCACCTGTGAAGAAGCTTGTGTGGAGCTCTCTGACTGGACAGCCGTCACAGTGGCCGTTGGAGTGAAGATGAGCTGCGGGGACAGAGGAACAGCCCGGCCGAGGCTCCTGGCCACCTGCACCAGATTACTCTGCTGAGCCTGGAAAGCATCACACACACACAATCACAGAAAGTCAGAAAATAGTAGTAGAGTAAAAAAACAAACAAAAAAAACCTGAAATACAAAAGATCATCACGATAACCTTCAGGCACACACGAGATGCGAATTATTCCAAGCGAAACAACCCTGTTTAAGTGTTTTGGACTATTTCAATCCCATTTCTAACCTACTGTAACATACTGATACACAACTTTTAATTGGTGTATGTATGGGAATAACAACAAAGAATGTGTGTGTCAAGTTCAATATGAATCATATGAACTAATTTAACACCTAAGGACTATACCAGAAATAAAAACCGTGGCCAATCAGAACTGACAAATCTGTTTTGCCGCCTGCCAGAAGCATCGCACGTATCTGACAACGCTTTGTACTTACTCATAATGAGGTGGCAGGAACAGCCTGTGTGCCAGCTGCACAACTGATGGCAAACTGAAACTGACAAGTTATCCTCAACCAGCTGCACCGAAAGAGGCCAATAAAGAAACTTGCCCTTGAGCGACTCTGTTTTAAAAACATCTAGACCTTACGCTACATCCCCGAATACCTGTCACCTCCGAAAGATGTGAGCCGAGCATTCATGAACATTCAAGACATTCCCTTCTGTGTTTGTAACGAGCCCTGTGGGGCCAGACAGATTATTCTGACCACCTATGAGCAGAATAAAGCATGGCATTTACTACAGCAGAGTAAGCATGTATGCATAACACACACACACACACAGACCAATCCCAAGACAGAGTGTGCTCATTTATTCAAGAAGTGTGCGTTTTTACACGAGTGCGCGTGTATGCATAAATGTCAATGTGCCAGTGGCTGTGCAGTCTCACCATCTGTGCGCGCAGGTACATCTGTGCCTGGCTGGCCGTGAGAGTGGGGCTGGACGAGCTGCCCAGCAGAACAGCCTGCTGGGATATACTGGTGGGGGTGGAACTAATGCTCTGAGCCCGGCTGATCAGCTGAGCTGCCGCTGGGGAGGTGGTCAGGTTGATCTATGGGGAGAAGATGAACAGAATGATAAAATTACACACTTCCTCTTTAGCAACACGCCGGCTTCCTTCAAACAACCCGTCAAATATGTGAGAATTTGTTGACATTTTAAGACTGGATGTTGCCATTTCAATCTCAAGTGAAAGAGAAGTGGTACAGCCAACACAGCTGCTGGTCTGGTGCGTGTCTTGGTTAGTTCCATGATAATCTAATGGTCAAAGATAACTTAAACTTTAGGAGACAGACCAAACACTCAAAACTGAACTTACGGTAGCCTGAGTAGATCCTGACTGCTGAGACGAGGTGCCGTTCTGTGAGTTTTGTCGGCCGGCTGCGATACTGGCCTATCTCAAGGCAAGAGAAGGAGACAAAACGAGACACAGACAGATTTACCATTTCATGAATCACGTCCTGCAGGAAGCAAGTGACAACACATTTGTCTTTACAGTGTGAGAACAATGCTTCCATGTGATGACCATTCGCTGACCTGCTGTACAGCGGCCAGGCTCTGGAGCTGAGCGGTGCTGAGGCTGTGCTGCTGCTGGAGAGCCGCGGTTTGCAGCATGAGATGCTGCTGCTGAGCGGCGTACATCTGCTGAAGGTACTGTGCTGCTGTGTTGGGCTGTCTGTGTAACGCCTGCTGGAACACCTGAATACACACACACACACAGACCGAGAGAGAGACAGAGAGAGTCAGACGCGACCCAGCCCTTATTCAATCACATGCACTAAACGAGGTCAGATTTCTGTGTGCGACACTGCGCGACACCTTCACATTGCGTTGCAGTCTTATGTGCAACAGTATCGCAAAATCAGAACTTCACACCTCACTGCTCAGAAGACAGTGTCGTGTGAGCTCAAAGTAAAGCTGCAGAAAGGAGAAGTCAGAACGAGGCGAGCAATGCTAGCACCGGCAGCTAATGCTACTTCCAACAAGCCCCAACTCTTTTTCTTTAGGCCTAGCCTATCCAGTGTGCGCCGTACGTGTTCACCATTGTTTGTGACAGAAGACACAATTTTATGGGACATTTCTAATTTACTGTGAATAATTTTATAATTATGTGTACACATCCCTCATGAAGTGTTTCTAAATGTCTAAAACTTGCCATAAAGACCCGGACTTTAAATAATTGTCTGCAATAGTTCCTTGACCTAATGATAAACAGATCTAACCCTTAAAGCCATTGGAAAACAACTCTCACCCTTCACCTCTAAAAAGTGCCCTCTGCCTTGTTGCCAAGTAACCAGAGAGGATGTTGACCCGTGGTCCATAGTGTCACAGAACCATCCGGACCCACACCTCTTGAAATGGGGGTAAAATTAGCAGAGGTGCACTCCGTACAAGCATTCAGCTCTCACTGACCATAAATAACTAGAGGTCCTTTATGCCCAGAGGCTTTCCTCATGACAATAGTGTTTGCCTTTTAACTGTCAGCAGGCTGAGTTCAAGAGAGAGAGGGGCTGAATAAAACAAAAACCCTGCTGTCAAGGCATCGGCACTAAAGGTTGCACGGCTCTTATTCAGGAGGAGGTTAATCCTGTGTAGAGGCTTATCCCCAGGTCAAGGGGTCAAGAGCAGTGAAGCACTGAAAGCATTCCTTCCTTCAACTTGGACACAGCTTGTGTGCTGACCATTTATTTTGAGTGGGGCAGTTTGTTATATTGCTCGGGGAGCCTCTTATCTAATTCTGTGATTTCAATGTAGGCTCAGCTCAGAGGCGTGTATGCAAGTGGTTTTATTTGCACCAACAGAGGGCAGCAAAAGAGAGTATGTTAACGTAACTGCATTTGCTAGTGCATATGATCTGAATGGGTTGTGCACGTCAACAATTTCATCTCCACCACCAAGGAACTCACCTGCACCGTTTGTCGGTCAGATATCCCGCCGTAAACAGAAATCTGAGGCACTGCCTGTCTTCCTGTCGTAGTACTGCTGGAAGTACTGCTAGTGTTACTACTACCGCCACTGCTACTACTATTACTGCTGCTGGAAGAAGTGGTAGGAGTAGCAGCAGTAGTAGTGGTAGTGTTAGAGGTATTACTACTGCTAGCAGCGGCGGTGCTGGAGGAGGAGTTGGTGGTCCCGGTGCTGTTGCCTGTGGAGGCAGGGGCCCCCGGCTCGCTCTCCATGGTGCCCTCTGCTCTTCTCACCTTTGACCCTCGGCTCTTCTGAATGGCTCTCCTGTGCCTAAGGAGAGGAAAAGCGAGAGCAGAGAATGAGAAGAAAATGTCACAGTTTCTGCTTTTTATACCCAAGCCCATGAAGGCGAAATGTTTCTCTTCAGATGAGAAAAATAAAGCGGCCAAGCAAAGACACAACTGCAGTGGAAGCAGAAGCATACCCGTACGTGACAGCTGATGAACGCCTCAAGTTTAAGGAAATGAGATCATTTAATCCAATAAAGAAATCATGAGGGCAGTGAAAATTGGTCAGATAAATGATCCAGAGGGCTGTCACCAGCAATTATTTTCATTGTTTGTCTATGAGAAAGTGAAAAAGGTCAGTTCAAAGCGTTGTTTCATACGGCCAGGTAAACTCAAATATATTCAATGTAATATTATGTGTGACAAAGAAAAGCACTAAATCGTCACACCTAAGAAGCTGGAAGTTTGGCAGTCTTGCTTGAAAAATGATTAAATCGATTATCAGTGTAGTCTCAGACTGAGACTCAGAGGTGAGTCTGAACCACCAAACAAAACTTCTGATTCTGTTTCTGCACTCACTCTTGCACTCACCAACACGAGCCCACACGTGTTTTATGGAGTAACTAACAGTCCACAGTCTGTTGTTGTTGGTTAAGATAGAAAACGTTTGTTTTTTTCCCTTTTGCTCTTTTGTTTTTATTTAGTTATTTGATTGCTTCATTTGGGGTATTTATGTTTAAACCTCACAATGAACCACATTATAGTTACACACTACAATTAGACTAATATTACCTGCCTTCCTTTAACGAGACTTCTTTAAAGAGGACAAAACCATTTGACTGCAGACGGATTCATTTCGAGCATTAAACTAATACTCATGAAAGCATGAAAATGAGCGGGAAATGAATGATTCTTTGGATTACTTTCATGCACAAATCACATATCATAAATACTAAATACAAATTCAGGGCGCCTGACCGACTTCATTCCCCCAAAACCAAAAAGTGAGGCATGGTAGAACAAAGCTGCTTACAGAACCACACAAAAATGCTAATGAAATCCAGTGAGTTTAGCATAAAAAAGGCACAGTGGCTGGCTAACATTAGTGGCGACCCTAAATTACATCTTACACACTGGAGTGTTTCCCATAAACAAGAACACACACATTTGGTCAAAGTTAATTGGGAAGGAAGCAGAGGCTGGTCTAAATATGACTGAAACTCCCTCGCGATCCACTTCTATCAAAACAGCCCAAACCATGATACAAACATCACGCCATTCACTTTAACAGAAGTTAAAGCGTAATTATCACTAATAAGAGTACAATCACCTGCTTAATAAGAATTATCGAACACAAAAGTGCTGTCTCTGTCTCTAATGCTGTCTCTTTTCCTGTCAGTCATGGACAAGGATGAGAAAAGAACCAATGATTTAGACCCCTTCCGTAAAAGCCTTTTTAAAAAGGTTGGTCCCCTGGTGCTCTGCTAGCCATTAGCACAGGACGAAGAGGTTCGGAGCTCTCCAGGCAGATGAGATGGAGGGGGGCCTCAGCATGACAGGTGATAAGATGAGGAGCGAGTGGGAGGATCCTTGCTTGGTGGAGCCAAAAAAGCAAAGATGAAGCTTTGTTAAAATAAATATGGAGAAAGTTCATGTAGCAGAACTCAAATAGAACAGGAGGTGTCGAGAAGGGGGTCGGATTAACACGTGTGTGTGTGTGTGTGTGTGTGTGTGCGTGTGGTGGAAGATTCAAACAGGATGACAGCTGATGTAACAGAGCTGAAAAGAGAGGCCAAAACAGGGAGGATGGAATTTCTAGCCTCGAGGTTAGAGGTGTGTACATGAAGTTATAGGGGTGCTGGTTGGAAGGGAATGAGGACGGGTGAAGGTTGAGTGAGCGGGTTGTGGATTTTAAATGGGGTTGGGAAGAGGGTGTCTGACGGAAGTCATTAAATAAGGAGCAATGCTGCCGCCATGCCGCAGTTCTTAAGCTACTTCCTCCTCCTCCTCATTATTCTTTTGAATGGATTAGGGGCCAAAGCACAGCTCTACAGCCCACTTATGCTACAAAGAAGACAAACTGCAATCTTACTAAAGCATATGCTGTGAGTGGCAAATGCAGAACAGTCCTAAATATCTGAGTAAACAAATGAGTCACGGCATGAGAATTGAGTTTTGGCTTTTGTCTGCAAAGCTGTGCTTCAAGTGAAACTTTTAGATGCTTGTGAATAAGGATGTGGGTTTATTTATATGTCCTACGTGTCTCAATTAACAAATATTGTGTGTCATTCAATTAAATGAGAACAATGTAAACAGCACGGACATCAAACCAAGGCAGACCCACCAAAATATAAACAGAAATTCAATTTACTAATACAAATCTAAAAAGCTAAAGACGACTGAAGATTCTCTAAAACAAAAGAACCATAAGTTTGCATTCCGCAGTGTCTGCCATGAATTTTAAATTTCATGTCTACACACACATTGCGGCTGCAAAAAAAAAAAAAAGCGCTTAAATCTAGTCAGGCAGAGTGGCTTTCTGGTTGTAAACAAAGCACCACTGCTGCCAAAGCCTGCTTCTCTGTATGCAGTCATTAGCCTACATCCCAGAGTCTGCTTCTCATTGCCTCCTCGTGTGTGTGTGTGTGTGTGTGTGTGCGCGTGGAGAGGGGAGGGAATCCCCTCTGGTAATGATGCCTTCAGACCCCGTCTTTCTGAGAGGAGTCACCCATCCATCAGTGAATGGGTATGATGGAGATCACCCCCCCCTCCATTCAAATCCTCCAACACACTTGCACATCTACAACTGCAATGACGCTTTTAAAAATCGGAAAATCGGGTAAAAAAGACAAACAAAAAAAAATCCAACAAACTGGTACCCATGAAAAGTGGTGAAGCCAGAAGCCAATGTGCTTGAGAGCACATCAAAGCGGAGGCGGCAGCTTGTTGTACAGTGCAAAGAGCCAGTCAACAACATAACAGCACAATTTCAGCTCTTTGCACTCCCATCACGAGGACATATTGATCTACTCAACTGGCATTACAAGACCGCAAGAACCCGACTGTCAGATTTGTGTCTGGAGGATTTGCATAGCCCGCAGGAAGATGAGAGCTGTTAAGAGACTGTCAGACAGACTGGCTGTCTCTGCAGAGCTTAGATCATAGTAAGAGAGTGCTGGAGCCTCCATCAACGTCCATCCGTCAGTCAGTTCACATACAGGAACACTCTGATGACCCACATTAAAATAAATAAATACATTTTTTTTTAAAAACAGAAAAAAATACTACAAGTACATACTTGTCAGCTGCACAAATCGATTGATGTGTGATAATGGCTTAATAGCCACGAGATCCACAGAGAAATGTATGCTTGTGTGTATGTTTGTGTATGTGTGTGGAGGGGGTGCTCTGCTGCTGAGACAAAGCCCCCTAACCCTGATGCTCCTACCTCCTCTGGCCCCCCCAACGCGATGCAGGGGTATGATGCCCCATCCCCCGGGAGTGTGCTGTCCTCCTGCAGGATGTTGCTCTTCTTTGTCTGCCTAACTGAGTGGCTGGCTGGCTGGCTGGCTGGTTGGTGAATGAGTGAGCGTGAGCGAGCGTGTTTCTGTGCAATATCTCCAAACCACCCCCCCCTCCCCACCCCAGCCCCTCGTCTACCCCCAACTCAAAGCGAGCTCGTCGTCCCAGCATCAACACCCCACTCCACCAACCAGGCCGCGGCCAGCCTCCTGATTATGTGGTATCCTAGCGACAGCCAACGGGGTGCCTATGGAATCCCCGTGCAGAGGAGGAAGCTGATTGGACGACGGGATCCTCTCTAATGAAGATGATGGTAATGATTTTACTCCGTACTCCCCTCCCCCTAAGCTGCTGCCTGAATGCTGAATTTTTTTTAGACTCTCCAAAATAATGTAGACTGTAATCATCTGCAATTTTTTTTTTTTTTTTTTTTTTTTTAGGAGGAGTCAAATCTAAGGTAATGAGGTATATAATTAAAATGACAGCTCAGGCATACTCTTTATGTTGCTGAGTCCAGGTCTGGACAGCTGAAAACTGAAGGCTACATTTCCATTTCAGTGCTTCTAAGACAGCAGGTTTACAGCGTGGGTTTTAAACCATATAGGCACAATTTCCAGCAGTAACCTGCAGCTCTGGACGGCCCAATTATGCATCATAACATTCAGCTGAGAACCAGTGCACTGACTTACGTCCAAACTGAAAGTCTAACACATTATCTTACTGGCAGGACAGGAATCATCACCAATTTTGTGGCTACACTGACTACAAAAAAAGGGGGACTATGAACTATAAAAGTCGCTCCTTACCCTGTGACTTCATGTTACGAGAGTTACTGGATTCCTAAATTTCTTTTTAATTATATAAATCAGAAGCTATGACACGCCAAGTTGCAGCCGGAAAGCGTTAAAGCACTCATTTATGGCAGTTATGGAAATTAAATGCAAAACAATATGAGTAGAAAATTGAGACCCCCCTCATAAAGTGAAATGGGATAGCTTTGCAGTTGAATTCAAACCTCTCTTTAACGACAACAGGACTCATTTATGTGGAATAGGCTAGATAAAACTGGAGGATAATGACATACTCATGGTCTACCCCGCCACATTAACACGCCACCGAACTGTCTGGCTGTATGAAATGTAGCCATTTGAATCGTTTGCTGGTGCAATGTGGTATTGATTGGGGCCAACCATGCATGAACCTCATTGATTATTATCTTCTCATTAGCATATAGATTAGCTGGCGTTGCAGCCAGGAACACAAGCCTCTAGTCTCGCACTTGGCTAACCGAGCCGTGCAGCAGATGGGGGTCAAAACAGGAGGCAAAGAATAGGAATGAGCTGCCTGATGATGGACCTCAACATCTGAAAGCCTGGGACCCTGAACCTCTGAGATACTACAACAAGCAGAGAGTAGCGGCATTGAATTGAGGCATAAGGGGTGGTCCAGCGAGGGGCTTTAAAAACAAATAAACCACGCCTTTTGTTCAAAGGGCATCCAAGCTCATTATCAATTTCAAGAACGCTGACGCCTAACAAGCTCTTCTGGGGAGCGGTATAAAAATAAATGATCTAGGCACCATGTGAGTGCTGTTTTTAAGATTCCTACATCAAAGCCACTGCCAGCCAGTGTACTAAAAAGCTTTCTTGAACGCATATCAACTCCACACTCATTACGATCTGTCTAAAAATGTTTAAACTTAGGTAAAGCAACGTTTAATGACATACGAGGCACTCAAGGACAAAATGTATAGAAATGAGCTCATTAAATAAGTCTTTTAAAATGGCGAGACATTTAAGAGGTGAACGTGTAAATATATTCACTGGATGAATTTGTCTGTTGGACAGCCTATTTAATGTCACACGGTCTGTCTGCAGAGTCATCAACTTTTACTGACAGTGTTTAGAGAGCTGTTATCTTGAAAGAAAAAAATGCAGACACTTTTTGTCACCCTTTGTTTACTTCTAGGTGATGATGATGCAAGCTAGCCCTTTAAGAATATAGTTATTACTGCAATGTATGTATTAACAATTTACCCATGCAAAATCAAGCATGACTGTGGGCTTGTTCAGTCTAGTGCAACAATAATTATTCAAATTGAGAGAAAACATAAATTAGGCCTCATTGGTCCAAGACCCTCAAATGTGAGGATTTGCAGCTTATGTATGAATACATTTGAGTTTTTAATTCATTTTGGGGCAAAACAAGCAACTTAAAAACTGTTTGATATTTAAAATGCATTTTTTTTTTTTGTTTTTTCAATATAGCCATTATCTTGAAATAGGTCAATCCAAATCTTCACAGACAACAATATGCTGGGTTCAAAATGAATGGTTGCCCAGGGCAAGGAAAAGGCCAGGTCAGGCAAGTAGATCTAGAAACTCTTGCCCAGTTGGGCACATTGTTCAGAGATGATTATGGAAATGGAGGAGAGAGCACATGTGCAGTGCTGGTCTGACAGGCCAACTATGCATTACACAGTTTGCCAGCAAGGTGGTACATACAAAAGGGTACATTTTTTAAAAGGCAAAAAACTTCTTTGTTATTTAATTTAATTTATAACCGCTAACAAACATTTTTACAGGCTCAAGTAAAAATTTACTCAGAGCTAGTAGATTTCTGAAAAACAACATGGCCTACATTTTGGTTAAATTCTAATGGATGAGAAGGCCTGACCAATCAATCTCAACAGTAAAGGGTCACCATCCCCATCTTGCGCTCTACAAAGCAGCATTTCCTCTGTGATGTTGGGGGTCATCCCCTGAGGCTGATGATGGTTGATGCGTCTTGTCCAAACAGAGCGAGCAGGGCACTGCCTTTGTTAGAGTATGTAAGACAGAGATACCCTCTGATCCCGAGGCAAGATTGCTCGGGTAGCCGTAATTGAGCCATCTGACTCAGACGGACCTTGCCTTCCACAGCTGAGTAGACCAGCACAAAGAGACTCTGGCTGCTCTCCAGGTTAAGTGTGCTGAGCGTGTGTGTACCATACCAGCACACATAGACTCAAGCTGTGAGGATACAAAACACTTTCACTTGACTCGCCCCAGTAGACAGTGCTCTTTTTTTTTTTTGTTCAGGTTCATTTAGTGAGACCCTAGCGGGTTGCTAAGACGCTAAAAATTGCTTGCACCGTTAGGAACTCTCAAAATAAACACGGGATAAGCAGACAGAAAAACACAGAGACAGAAGGGGGATGAGCAGAATGACGGATAAATGAAAGATTCTCCTTGTGATCTATAAATACCATAGTTAAATAGTTCTGGCAAACCTGGCAAGATTAGCAAAAGACTTCAATCCAGACTGTTCTATCAAAACAGTCTCTGAGGCGTCACTCTCAGGATTCAGACACACCAAGAAGGGGGAAAAAATAGGTCAAGTATGAGATGAGATGAGCAGCAGCAAAGAAAAATGTGCTGCTTTCTATAACATTTCTATCAATGCCAGCAGTGGACCAGACATCAAAAGTTCATATAATCCAGAAGGATAACAGAGGAGCCTCTGGGTCACCGGAGACTCATAACTTTCAAGAAGCTTAGGCAAACTTATTGAGATATTCCCAAGTATGTATTTCTTTATTGCCTTTTTGTGGACTAGATTATTGTGTATCTAATGAGGTTCAAATAAAATGCACTCACTTTCTTTCCCCCTGATGAAAAGCTCATCGTCTCATTTGCACAAATATTACCCAGGGCTTGACATTGAGCCTTTTCCAATCCACTTTGCCCTCTGGGCAAATGCCTGAGATGTTTTACTTGCCCAATAGCCAAACTTGCTTATAGAAAATGTAGACCTATTAAAAAAAAAATAATCAAAAATATTTTTTTCAAAGCTTGTCTGCTTTCTTTGGGAACAAAACATTGCGTCTTCCTCCAGGGCTGTAATTCAGAGGGTAGGTTTAACCCTGAACTCTGAGTTAATGAACCCGAGATGCAAAACTGGAGTTTCTGTTTCAGAACAGTTCAAAAGAGCAAAGAAAACTCCCTGCTTAGAATGTTACCACATATACAAGATGGGGCAAAAGTCAACCTGATAATCTATAAGCCTCCTCTGTGAGATCAGAGTGCTCTTTGACCTGATATTACACACCGTCAGATAAGTTGTAAGCTTAAATACCAATCACCAACGCCTTTGAAATGATGAAAGGTTTCACAAGCACTTACCCATAGTCCATAGTGGATGGTCTTGATATTTTCCACTGTAATGTAACACAGCTACAACTCTGGCTTTTGACTTCCGTGAGCACAACAAACTCCTCTGATGCCGATCTTGTCTGAAGGCGAGTGAATTGTGGGTCTAGATGAGTGAGTATTGGGTCCATCCCACATGCAAATGATCATATGCCTGAGCAAAAGATGATATTGACGTGTGGTCCCCACTCTCGTGTAATAAACAAATCAGAATTTTCATAACTCTCACGCAAATAGCACAGAACGGTTCATTTGAATAACAGCTTGCAGGATTAGACCAGGTGTCAGCTATAAGAATAGACGTGGAAATAATTATGGCTCTGTCTTCTCGGGTTTAAAAAGAAGTCACTAGTTGTTATTCCATCGTAACAATTATAGCATATAAAGGGAGCGTCCACCTGCAATTAACCCCTGTAGCCTTGAGGAAAATCTGTGAGCTTCGTCACTGCTGCTTTTCATTCTATAAGCAAGTTACTGGGTTTGATGTGACCCTCTTGAGAGCGCAGATCGTATGAGGACAATGTGTGTACCATAGGCAAATTACAGGTGCCTGGAAGCTGACCTGAGGAGACCTCATCTGAGCGATTAACTCTTCATGTTCAAGTTTGTGTGAATGAAATGTGCTTAACAGTCAGGCTTTTTATTGAGATCATGATTATTTCACAATTTATTCACCGATTATAAAAAGGAAAAAAATACTATGAGCATTTACATAAACAGAGCACTGCTTTCACTTCCACGTTGTGCTACATCTTTGCTCATGTACAAACCTTTGCATCAACATAAGGCTGGTCTTTATCACACAGCATCTCACAAGCGAAACATTACCTTCCCTAAAATCGAAAATACTTCCACACAACGAATCATGATTTGTTTTCCTTCTCCTCCAGACATTATATTTTCATTCTGCCCATCTACTCCCTGTTGTATATTACTCTACTTATACTCCAGGAACATCCAGGATTTTTTTGCAGAGGCTGCTGCTGCTGCTGCAGGGTGCATGCTCACTCAGTTTTATGAGCATAGAACACAATTAAAGACGTAACTATAGCAGTCAATCGCGTGCATTTAATTGTGAGAGGACAGAATCATGATCATGATTAATATTCAATTTATAAGGCAGCCATGCTTTTTGGTTCCTCTGCATTGCTGTTTGTTTTAACAGTCTCTAATGTACTAATCCAGTCACTTGTGTATGAGGCAGGCACATGACCATCTGTACATCATTTTAGTCAAACCTACTCAGTCAGATGATTTGTACCATTTGTTAGTAAACTAAATGGATTTGAGTTTCGGACTATTGGTTCAACAAAACTGATGACTGATTCCTCGGGTCCCGGGAAATTAGTGTCTCACAATCCATTGATTGTTGTATCGCATTGATTTAATGATGAACAATCCAATATGATCAATGCAAAGTGAAGATATCGATGCATATTAGCAGATTTAAGATACGTTTCTGGAAGTGCGGCTCCTTCATAATCATCCAAACAGCATGCACATAGTTTGCTAATAATGGTCAACCGCCACCATGTTTCATTATTTTAAATGAAGAATTAAATGAAGATCGTGTGTTGCTGTACCCGCGACTAAAAGTAAGCGTTCCTGACAATAAAGAGAGTTTTAGAAGTGCTACTTAACAACTCGTTCGTTGTTAGTGACGCAAGTTAAGAGTTAAAAAGTTCCAAGCTACAACTTCTGGTTGGTCTGTGCAGCTTGTGGGGCCGTGCAAAAAGTGAATCTCAGTCACAACAACAAAGGTCTGTTGTTAAAATCTCACAGCGGGGATTAACTGTGAGAAATGTTTGCCTTGTGTGAAAGTCATTAAGGTGGGGAGGTAACACTAGCAATCAAGCAGGCAGTGAGAGAGTGAGGGATGTGTTTCTGTTTCACATAAGCCCCTTTCATACATGCATGCAACCTTGAACTTATCTAGACGTTACCTGGAGGAGAAGACACGTGTCAGAATGAGTTGGACCGGACTTTATCCAGCCAGTCTGCGCGAGCCCATGTATGAATAGTGCATGTCATCGTCTGGAGAATTCAGAGCGAGCGAGCGGGTGGGTGGGTGTGTTGATGAAATTTCATGGCGTGTAGCTGCTTTGTACTTTCTGCTTACTTGTACACTGCTTTCCGCTCTCTCCGTGATAATGCAGCGATGTTGAAATACAGGCCGCATTATTACCAACACAAAAACAATCACCACGGATGAGACCTCCTCCTCCTCCTCCTCCTCCTCCTCCTCCTGAATGCTCTACCCAGGCAACGTCCTTGTCTAACCCAAACAGAGGATTTCCAACATGCAAGAACCCGTCAGATGTGCACAATCTCCGATTGTATGAGTCACGTGAGAGGGGGCAACACTGGACAATGTCTGGACCTCTTAAGACAGTGCTGGGAGCTGTGCGTTTGATTTGAACTTCCTTCTCACCATAACACTGCCATTCAAACACGTCGCTGACTGCACATACTCTGGACTTTCCACAGGTTTTTGGAAAATATATTTATGTCCGTAAAAAACTTCTCCAACGTTGTCGTTTTGCGCCATGGTTTCAGCTGAGCATCTTTCACTCCCAGTCTAATCTCACACAGCCAGAGCGAGCTCCACGCTTCATATTAGTACTATACCAGCGTAGGAGAGGGTCCAAGATCCACCCACCACAGTCTCAAAAAAAAAAAAAAAAATCCTGTGGGAAACGCTGCATCAAGACAGCTGTTACGCTCAGCTATCCCGGTCATCGGGTTACCGATCATGTTAAATGGGCGTATGAGGTCTCATATTGATCGCAGGCGCCTCAACTGAATCGAATCAAAAGGCGTACGGTGGCAGGTTTTGCGATGTCAGCAAATATTGTAGCGAGATTTATACTCCTTTTTCACATTTCTATAGGCAAATTGATTGAAATGATAAAATAAATTGACAGGGTAATCAATAATGAAGACACTTGTTGGTTGCAGCCCAAGTGTGTACAGCTGCACACACACACACACACACACACACACACACACACACACACACACACACACACACACACACAGCCACCCTGAGGGATGAATTAGCCAACTACGGTTTTATTTTGACAACACTGGGGGTCACTGAAAGGCCATGGCCACACTAATCCAGCTCTAGTGCAGCATCGTATTTATCCTCAGTCTTGACCTGCACTTGTCAAAACAACTAACTCCTCCTCTGCCTGTCCGGACCAAAGTTCCTCAAGAAAGCACATGGCTGACTTTGGCCAGCACTTCTAAAGTTATGAAGCAAAGTACAAGCTGAGCCGGGCATTTAATCTGAGACACATTTTGCACACGCTGAGATTTTCATTCAGAGCTAATAGCTGGCAGTGAATTACAGCATTAGCTAACATTACTTGGGTCGTTGTTCGTCACGGTAATTCTGTGTTTTTAACCACACGAGGCTCTGCGAGCTAAACTTAGCCGTTAAACTAACGTCAACGCTAGCAGGCGAGCAAGCTAGAAACAAATGCCCTGCTGCCTGCTGCTGTTTTTTGGGGCCTCGAAGAAGACGCTAGCTAGTGCGACCCATTAACCTTACGCGTTCCGACACACACAAACAAACACGGTAACTGACCCAACCGTGACACCTGGTACCGAGAAGCAAACTATACGTCGCCTTACCGTTAACGTAAACCCCCTCGTAGCCTCGCTCCTCTTTCTGGCCGCTCTCGCTCGCTGTTTTTCCTGATATTCTACACCATTTCTGGATGGTGGTTCTTCTCTGTATCCGACCGACAGCCTCGTAGCAGGAGCAGACCAGCGGCAGCGAAAGAGCAGAGCAGGGGTGGGTAACAGCAACTCTTTTCATTTGCGTTCCAAACTGGTAATGTGACCAGAATCTACCCAATGGGCGTAGAGTGTGGTGTTTTACCCCACCCCCTTTTACTGTCAGTCAACAGCCCCCTCTGTATCCATCCGCCCCCACCCCCCCGCCTCTTGTTCCATGCTCCTGTCAAGTGGCGATGGCTGGCTTGATCTCCATGGTAACGAAATAAAAACCCTTTCTCTGTCCGTTGTTGGCGTTGCAAGTTTTACAAACTCAGAAACCTCACATGGGTATAACAGTGATGATGAATAATGTAGCGTTAAAAAGAATACCAGAACAGTATGCAATATGACACTCTTTTTTTTTGCCCCATTTGAAAGCTAAGGTCAGAGGTCAGAGGTCAGGACCCACAAAACACATTCAGGGTTTTGTTCAAGAGCACTTCAGCGGGTCAGATGCGTTTATAATCCTTAATTTTCAACTGTTTTACTGGCTTGCATGAGTGCAGCTTTTGTTTTGGCGCAGTTTTCTTGTGCTCACTACGTTAAAGGTAAAAGGTAGGATTTATTGTTATTCTCACTATATTCATTATTCAGTACACAGGTAGAAGACTTTATATAATATATACAATGAAGTCAAAAGTTTATTTACTTACTCTGTCTTCATCAAAAAGAGATATTGAGATATCCTCAAGTGTATTTCTTTATTGCTGCTTTAGGTCAAAAGGTTAAAATAAAAGACTCATTCATCTCATTTGCGCAAAATGCAAAATTTCATGTGTCATTATGTACTAATTAAAAAAAAATTGAATCTCACTTCATTTTACTCTCTTCTCATGAAATGGTTGTGATAATGTGATTTATTCCTTATAGGTAACGTGTATCATCTCAAAACTGTATTGATCAATCAATCTCTTCTAAACTGAAAATGAAACCACAATTAACAATTAACCGGATGTGTATAAATAGGAATAAAAAGAGGAATGTGTCTGAAAACAAAATTATTCCAACTTTACAGGCAACAGTGTATTTAAATATAATAAGTAATTCAGTTTTTTCTATATTTCTATCCTTATTTGTGCAATATATATTATATATTCTTCTTCTTTGGTGATATCTTTTGCTCTTGTGTGTTTAAAATAAACTATACATATACCTTATGTGTCCTTTGAGTAAGTTAGGGCCTGGCCTGGACTGTGCCTTAAGGATGTGCAGCACATGGACATTGAAAGTGTTAATACATACTTTCAAAGGAGATCAAACTGTCAGTCTGAAATGTTTTATAGACTTTTTTCATTGCATACATATTTTGTAAAAGCAGAAAATACACAGGTGGAACTAATAACATGACATCCCCCATCCATTTAGCTGTGCCAATAAGGCATACCAGTGAGTCAATAGGACTCTGGGACTGAGCCATCATTTATGCCTGTGTCTGCTACAGAATGAATACCAAGACAGATGATCATGGATAAACAAAAGAAAACTCTTTTCCATCTATGGATTTCTCGTGGATTAATCATGCACTGCAAAATGAACAGTGCTTTTTTAAAATTTCTATCAGCACTCGTTTGCAGCAGCAGTGTTAAAGAAGGAATGTTTAAATGACAGGAATGCAGTATTTTAAAGCCTCATTCATAGGGCTGTCTTCTCTGTCTTCTGTCACAAAGACAACTATCCTCTAGCTGCCAGTGCCTCATTCTTGGATCTGGATCTTTGTCCTCCAGGGGACTCACCTCTTGTCTCCTCTCCCTCTTGTGTGAATAGTATCCTTGAGTTTTGCTGCTTCTGTATTAGTGTTCATTGTAGGGAGGAGATCTTGTGACTCTGGTCCTACCTGTATTGTCACCCTGCCTCTCCATATCGAATCATCACTATTGTTGTTTCTGTCTACTTTTTACACAAGACAGCTACTTTCTGTCTGTCTGTCTGTCTGGTGCTCTTCCTGAGGAACTTCCTGTTTTTCCTCTAATCTAAATTGAGGGTCTAAGGATGAGACTGTAACTTTTATGAATGGTTTTCACGTATTTTATGATGCAATGGAAAGTTTGTATACACTATACTGTGTGTACATTTTGCATATTTAACTATATTTGACTGCACACAATTGTGCATTCAATGTATGTGCTCTAATATTATTGGGCTCTGATGTAGTCAGCTGCCAGTGCATAATGTGCACTAATGTGCATAATTTATGAATCTCATTTCATATAAACACATTTCTTTCTCATCACCTAGAACACGTGTCTCTCTCATAGTTTTATTGAAATGTATTTTTTCGGTTTCAGCTGCGGCCGTCCTCTCCCCTCCATTAATCCATCACCTCTCAGCTGTGTGCTTTCAATAAAAACAGCGCGTCCAGATGGAAATGACTGAGCGTGGTAATAAAATGGACAGCAATGAATTGCTGATGTTTTAGTGCGTCGCCATTGTGTTTCCTGCAATATGAGAAGGGAGTGCATTCAACTGCCTGCAAATACTGAATAATTTATCAGAATATGACTTATTTGGTTGGCCTCTGAGTTAATTATCTGGTCTTTCATAGCTCCCTTGATACCTCACTCGCAGCATCAGCATGAACATAGTATCATTTCAGTAACTCGGTTAATCCCCAAAGACACATTATGGGCTGGCAGCCACGCAGACTGTGTGATATTAATGTTGTAGTTTGGAGGTGAACACTGAATTCACTGAAACTGAAACTACTACTCTGCTGGACTGGAACATACCTTTAAAGTGGTGTTTACCTGATGTAATGGTGTATAGATAATACATGAGAATCTTAATGGAATATTTATGTGGGCGCCCGTTCAGCTTCCTTGATTCTCCATTTCAGCAAAGTCAGTGATCGGGTGGTTTGTTCTCTATCGCTCAGCAAGTGTCCCTTTTTCCACAGTGCTGCTCACTGATTTTAAAGAGTGCAAACCTGTTTCACCTGCTTTTAATGGTCAGAGCTGAAACTGCTTGAAAGCTCTTGCAGCTTTAACGATTTTGGTGTCAGAGGCTATTTTTGGCTAAATATTTCTATACACACACACACGCATTTAAATCCTTTCAGTGTGTGTTGTTTTAAAGCAAACCCACAAAAAGAGATTATTTTACTTGATTGATTAGTATTTCTGCATAAATCTTTCAATGCTTTACAATCAATCAAATCAAATCAAATCCATTTTGAACATGTTTTACCATATCAACCCTTTCTGACTCTCTGGTCATGTGGTAACAGTCTGCTAACCATCACCAAATATGAAGAAGCATTCTGTCTTTTTAAATGCATGATAAAACAATAAAGCACTGCTCTACCCAGCCAGTTTTTTAAGCTATTAACGAGTTTAACAGAGTGAGTTCACATGAAGCTGTTTTTACATTGAGACTTAAACATAAATGACATAAACACCAAGTCTTTTTTCATCCAATTCCATTTTTCATGCACCTAAGTGTTGCGTGTTTGAAAGGGCTAGCAGTTTACAGCTAAAATAATCTAGCTTCCCTCTAAGAAGAAATGCTGTGACTCTTCCTGTGCACAGGAAATGCTATTTCCAGTTCACACAGTAAAATCTAGCAAATTCATGCAACAAAAGTGGAAGTTGGTCTGGTACTTAGTGGTTAAAGAAGAACTGAGCATCCTCTGTTCTTATGATTGGAAACATGAGCGTCATACGTCATACTAATGCTGGGTTGCATTTCAGTTGGATTGTTCACTGTTATACTTTATTCACTTTGACCATAATGTGTCACTTTAGTTTTAGGAGATATTTTTTAGATGTCCGATGCCTGAGGAAGACAGACGGTTTCACTCTCTTATTGCTTAGCTAGGAGTAGATAGTAGCCTCCGGTTGAAATCTTTGACCCTCTTGTTATAACTTAATCATTCCAGACCTGATGACTCACTTGTCATTTGTTTGTTCGTGGTTATATTGTAACTCTCTGCAAACATCCAAAGAATGAGGTTGGGTTATTTATGATGCAACACAGTCTCCAGAGCACATTGACCACCATCCTGGCTTTTTATATCAATTGTTTGTGTATAATAATTAAGAATATAGTCTCTAATTCTTAATATATATTTAAGAATATAGTATATCTTTGCAGAGTTATCCCCTCAAACTTGGAATTTATCTTCACTTCTGACACTGAGAGGTCAGTCTTTAGGCAAATCGGTCTGTTTTACTCATGGTCTATATAGCTACATATGACTACAATGAGACCTTGAAGACTTACACACATGGGAGGAACTTATGTTTTACATTAGAGTGAGGCAACGGTACTGAGGATTGTGCAAAGTGACACTGTGTTTGTTATAACAGAATACAAATTGACCAACTCGCACACCAAAAGCAGTCATACATGCTGATATATTAAAAGTAAAAATGAAATTAAAAACTTAACTTATTAAGTCAAATATTTGAAGTATTTATATGCAATTACATCTACCATCCACAAGATGGTGCCACCATGTCACCAGTCTACAAATGACTCGAGTTCAGACTCATGCTGGGGCATTCAGGCTCACACTCATTTGGAGAAATTTGTACATAAAACCATTTAAATTAAAGACCCAATATTTATTTCCTAATTAATTTGTCTGTCTGAGGTTTATCTGGTTTTCTCTGGAAAAGAATGTTAGTATGAGCATGACACACACAAAAAAAAAAACAGTAATTGTTTGGATTTCAGTGCAGATATTCAAAACATTATATGTTCAACCAGTATTCTCTGCCCTGAGGCTTATCTGTGACAGCACTCTGGTCTCCGATGTCATCATTCAGGCTAGTAAAAGGTATTTAAAATAGCATCCAGGAACGGTGTTAATTGTTCCCTTGAAACAATGAAAATTCCTGAAGTCAAAGGCTGTGTGCAGTTGCTTCCTTTCTGGTTGGTCCTGTTGTGTTTGCTTTTATTATTTTCTTCAAAGAAAGACTAAACTGTTTCTTTCTGCATGAAAGAGCTTGGAAATGACGATAGAGTGGCCTCTAGCATCAAAGTTTGCTTATTAGTTCAAGAGTTACCCCGTTTTCTCTTCATTGTTGTGTAGTTCTCCGATTTGTCTCACTAACTGTTTGTACAGCAGGGATGACTATTGTGAGGAAGGATATTTAGTCTGATTCAGGCCCAGCAAACATCCCCTCCCTGCTGCATAGTACAAACTCTACAAATAAGGTTTGGGGATTACAGGCATCCTGTACACTGACCTTTGGTTTGGACACATAATCAGGGTGCACCTATGCCACTATTTCTAATATTTACAGTTCATTACAAGTAATGTTAAACAATTAAAGGAACTGCCAAAGGTATGCGGAACACAAACAGGTAGATGACTAGTTGCTCACATTCTGTGGCTGATCATTTGTATTTTTCTTGGCATGTCAAAATGAAAGACTCCTTTCCAGCATCCTGTGTCATGTCGTTGTCGGAGCAGCCACCTCAGCTCATGAATTCCTGCATGTACTCCCTCTTAAGACCATGTTCTCTAAAGTGCCATTAGTGGGAAACCTCAGCCCCAGGTAGCTACATAACACCAGCTTAGTCTTCACCTTCTCTGCAATAGCTGAGTGCACACTCACACACTCATTACTTCAATTCCCTTACACTCGATCAAAATAATCATCATCATAATCATGATCATTGCCGTCAAAATTACAACATGCTGGCTAGCATGCAGTGATGTGTGGAGGAAAGAACGATCCAGCGTTTTGCAGGGTGTTTGCTGTGGCTGCACGTGCCTCAGTTTTTGCCTTTTGGCTTATTGATGTGCTCTTCCTACTTTTCCTTTCATTTGTCAGCAAATTATAGCCTGCAGGAAAACAAAAGAATTTCATATCAGTTCCCAAACAAATAACAGCTAATACAGACAGAGACCAAAATAGAAACATAATGATAGTGATAACCGTTATTTATCTACTTACATCATATTAAGAATTACTTGTCTAACATCCAAAGCCATTAGTCAGAGTCATTTTTTGCTACTTTTTCCTGCATCACAGCCTGTTAAATACCTGTCATTCCGTTTCTATTTCCTTATTCCAGTGGTACCTACCTGTCCATGTTCTTGTTTTTCTTGGTGATTAAATGTTATCTGTGAAGGGACCTAATTGTGACCTTATCAGGCATGCAGACACATCTTTAAAGTCATGTAATGTAAGTCTTGCCAATATATGCAGGCTTAGTAAAAAGGCTTTTTAAAAAGATGTTAAAGGTGGGGTAGGAGATGTTGGGAAAACGGTTCCAGCAAGCTATATTTTGAAAATACACCCCATGCCTTTTTTTCAGGCCGCCCCTTGAAAGCACGCCTTCAAAGTAATGGAAGGGTTTCTATTCGTTCATGAATGGGTGAACGTGCAGAGGGGGAGGGAGAAGCGGACTGAAGTTTGATGGATGTGTCAGGATCCAATCATAATGAGCGGCCCCATCAACATGATTGGACGGTGTTTTCCCATGATTTCGCCCTCTAGACTGGACTAAAAAAATTCGTTTTTTTGACAAACCTTATTTTACTGGCTGCAATGGGGTCATGAAGTGGTTTTCAAGCCATATGGTAAAAAAAAAATGCCCCAGAAAAAAATCTCCTACCTCGCCTTTAATGTAGACATTGTAGTAGTGCTGTTTTGCACTCAATATGCAAACTGGTGTCTTCCTGCTAAACTGAAATGATGAAATGTGTAGAAAGGATTTATGGTGGTTGCAAAGGAAACCACCGTCAAAGCTATTTGCATATTTAGATCAGAGCTGCGCTGACATGAATTCCAGTCAGAGGATTTGAATGAGGCCAGGTGATTACAATAGACTTCATAATGTCAGGGATATTACTAATTATAATAGCTGGTTGTCACTGTTCATAAAATTTCCTCTTATTTTCAGGCTGGATAGATTGATGTCGCACTGTGAAATTTTGAAGAAATGATAGGAAGAGTGTCAGTGCAGGAAATGATGTCAATCAGAAACACACTGATACGTCAAAGCAGATGAAAAAAAAAAGGTATGATTATTTTACTGTGTAAAATGTAATGCAATTATTTCATACTTCAGACATAGGTGCATTAGTTGATTCTTCATGTTTGTCGGCGTTAAAAGTGGCCTCTTGTCTTGTTTCCCCTGCAAATACTGGAAATGAAAACTGTTTATTTTTAGGTTGGCCATGCATTTTAGTTTACATAAATTAAATATGGCACACAACATCTGACTTGTGATGTGTTGAACAAGCCAAACCGAACATTTTAGATTATAGAAAGTATTAACTGAGTGATTATTACCATTATTAAAAAATAAACTCATTGTTTACTGTGTGTGTGTGTGTGTGTGTGTGTGTGTGAGAGAGAGAGAGAGAGAGAGAGAGAGAGAGAAAGAATTTGGGGTTAAATGAGGTAACCAAACAGGAACTGAAGGCGGGACGAGAGTGCAGTTCTACACTGCCAAACAGTGTGGTTTGACCTACAATGATGCTCAGTTACTTTTACCTTAGAAACTTACCCAGGTTGTTTAGTGAGTTAGTATGGTAATCCAGGCCTCTAGTCGGCATGACACACAGTTACAGTAGGTTACAGTAAGGTTTATTATGGCAGGTTACTGAGTGTGTGCCTGGCTGCACGCACACATTTTCTATTTCCAGGCAGAGAGCGAGCGTTGAGGGTTTAAACCACAGGGTCTTGTGATCTGTGAAGAGGCTGAATGTGAAAAAAAAGTGTTTGGTACTCTGGCAACCGTCAGTGACTCAGAAAGAATGACAGAGTGGGTGCATGAGATAGTGTGCACGTCTACCATGGCCGCCTGGCAGACAAATAAGCCAAAGAGATGTCTAATAAATAATAGTAGTATAATTAATAATTATTATCTATTGAGTTACTGCATTTCTTCAAAAATCATCCATAATCATCCCAACATGTTACTTTGGAAACACGTCACAAGATAACTATAACATAAATAATACTGACTTCAAACTAAAACTAAACAGGGGTGTGAACTGAACCAGGCACTTGTGCTGAAGTATGGCTGCAAAGTGGCATATGCAACCACACACACACACACACACACACACACACACACACACACACACACACACACACACACACACACACACACACACACAAGTTAACCTGACTAGGTGCTGTGTTCAGATTGAAATGATAAAATTAGGGCATTGTGCCTCATGTGTTGCTCCACCTCTCTCTGGCATTGAGGCGTTTGAATTCAAGTGAATTGAAAGTGAATGTTGCTGTAAGGTGCACTCACACGACTGTCCACTCATAAAGTGTATTTTAACCTCACATTAATGCCGTTTTCGCTTTATTTTAATGGCTAAACTGGAATTGGCGTGCTCTGCCTGCGCCACCGTTGTCAAGCTCCAATGTCCCGGTATGAATGAGTGTAGCCACAAAGAATAAAAGAAAGAGAGACACTGAAAAAAAAGGATGAATGCCAACAGAATAAAGGACCACATGTAGAGACATGGAGAGATAGGAGACTGAAAAAAGAAAGAGAGAGAGAGAGAGAGAGAGAGAGAGAGAGAGAGAGAGAGAGAGAGAGAGAGAGAGAGAGAGAGAGAGAGAGAGAGAGAGGGCAACAGAGTGAGTTTGTAACGAGTCATTGTTACACAGCAGTAAGTAAGGCTGAACCGGTATAGTCCTGAATGTGCTGGCTGCTGCTGCAACAGTCTTTTCTTGAATTGTCTAAATAATGCATCATCCTGACCAACAGGTAGCCTTAGGTTTCTTTTGAATACATCACCTTGCCTGATGACTTGTGAAAGAGCCAAAAGTGACGTAATCTTCATCACCACTTTCCAGGAGGTAATTCAATTTGATGTTGACAGATAAGTCCAGCTTATTACATCTAGATATTACTTTTGTGGTTTGGACTATCATTACAGTTGGTTGTGTTGACATTGTACTGTACTATGAAATTGCTGGCGTTTAGGAACATGGTGACATCACCATACATGAGGGAAATTACAGTAATCAATGATGAAACATGTAAAGCCAAAAATTATGTATGTATGATGTATGACTAATCAAAACCTGAGGACCCTTTTTCATCTACCAATTACAACCTACTGTGCTGATATTTGTGGTTTGATTATCCTCAGTTGAAAGGCGCGGTGCCGCACCTATACGGGATAGTGCTGCAGGCGGTAGTCAAAGAATGATTGTACAGTAGGAGCTTTAACTAAGCTCTGACATGTCCTCTCACATGGCTCCATTCTCCCCTTACCTCATTTGGCTGCAGACCTCAGAGATGCTCCACTGAATTTCAGCAAACACTGCAGCACCACGTTAATGCCATGTGACATCTGTTTTTCTATTTTGCACGGTTTTGGAGGCAGCGAAGAACGGCATATCTCTAATTGGACATAATGATGGAGAGAGATAGAGAGAGAGAGAGAGAAGAAGGAGGAGGAGGCTCCCTGTTTGAGATCATAATGTGCCCACTTCACTTATGAAGGAGTTTTAACTCCTTGGTAACACATTATTACTGCTGCCTGCCTACACATAGATCAGATAATAAACATGTCCCTCTCACTTGCTTTTCTGTTTTACTTCCTGGAAAGTGTTTTCCAGGAAGTTCATGACCTTTGGCCCTCCTTGCTACTAGTAACATAACATAACTAACAAACCATGAAATTAAAGTAATTCAAATGAATGTCAAAAACTACAAATTGACTGAAATTTTCAGTCATAGTTTTACAGAAAAACACAGAAATATTTCCCGAAAGTATCAAAAACTGTAATAATTACATGTATGTAATGAATGTAAAAGTACACATTCAGGATTCCGTTAAAATAACTGATTGGCTGTTAATTTACAGATAATGTCTGTAATTTTAGAGTTAAAAACACAAAGAAAGAAACAGAAAATGACTCTTATTTTCTGTAAATTTACAATTTTTTTTTACCGTGTGGTTTGAAAGAAATTTCAAGTAACTTTTCTCATTGAATGCGAGCATACCGAGTGTGTTTAACAGTGCTGATGCCTTTCTTTTACAAAGTTACTATAAGTTCTCCACAGGTACTGTAATAACTCCTAGCTCACCAAATAGATGTACAGAAACTTAGATGCATTGACCAATAACTTTTGGTGATTTACAAGTTACAGACAGGTCAAACAATGGTGAGAGGGTCATGGGAAAGTTCACCTGTAAAAATGTACATTAAAGTTATATGTCATACTGCCTTTCTTTGTTTCTGGTTGTTTAATTACTGTGGGATTTGACACATTTAGCTCTCTCCAGGTCCCGCTCCCCTCCACGCACCTCACGGGCATCTTAATCGGTACGGACTTAGAGGTCCCGTGGCACCAGGGGTGCTGCCTTTGTGGGGCTAGCAAAGAAAGGAAAGGAGTGTGTCAGCGATTTAGCTGAGAGTTACAGCCTTGTTTGGCCTCCTGCCTGCTGCCTGGTCAACTGCGGTTCTGCCAGAGCATTGGGCAGTTACAGTGAATCAAGACTTTGTTGGATGTGCAAAGACGGATGAGGCGAGATGGTGTGAATAAGAATGGTTGGCATTATGCCAGCATACAGCAGCGATGAGTCTTCAAAATGACATCTGTTCATGAGTAAAACATGAAGTGTCTTCTTAATTTCCAAAATGACATTGTTTGATTGTTGATTGTTTGATACAGTATTCCTGTTTCACCTACAAGTAAAACGCCGACTTCAGGTTTGCATAATTTTAGATACTCAGTGCTAGAGGTTGCAAGATACACAGATAGAGCATGTACTCGTACAGGGATGGACTACTTTTGCTCCTGCAAATTTTTCTCAATATTTCTATTGGCTGCCTCGGATCTTTTGTGTACTTGAAGTGATTAAGTGCTTTGCGATTAGCTGATATCACAATCTTTCTGATTACTTGGAGTGAGTTGACCAAACAATGTGCACCTGTCACACCAGTGATTTCCTTAAAAAAAAAGAAAAAAAAAGATACATGCCGAGTCAAACACAACAAGTAGCAAAACTTTACTGAATATCTTAATATCTTTAGCATGACTGAAAGGACGATGAAGCACCAGTTGGAAGAAATCCTGCAAACCGATAAGTTGGCGATACATAAAAATGATATGATTGAAGGAGGCCAGTAGCCTTGTTAAAGGCCACACATTGATGTTTTTTGACTTTTTGACACACAAAATCTTTTGTTAGCAACTGTGCTTTATCTTTTGGTTTCACAACCTGTCAAGCAATAGGTGAAGTGCAATGGCTGAGATTGAGAAAGTCTTTGGTAACATGCCAAATCTCTAAAAGGCCTCCATACACTTTGGCATGCTGCACCACTCCGTTGTCAGTTGCCTTGGCGATTGAGAGTGTTATCTATATGTGAATGTTTAAAACGAAAAGAGGAGCATTTGAATTTTGGGAAATGGTGTATAACTCTGATAACTTATGGGCCCACACCCAAGATTCACTCCTTTAAATGTAGATGTTACAAAGGCGAAACATAAACATGATATGATTGAAGGAGGCCAGCTGCCTTGTATTTTTTTTGACTTTTTGACGCACAAAATCTTTTGTTAGCAACTGTGCTTTATCTTTTGGTTTCGCATCCTGTCAAGCAATAGGTGAAGTGCAATGAATGAGATTCGCAAAGTCTTAGTGACATGCCAACTCTCTAAAAGGCCTCCACTACACTTTGGCATGCTGCACCACCCTGTTGTCAGTTCCCTTGGTGATTGTGGTCGTGAATGTTTATCACATCCCATGCATTACTCAAGTTGGATCTTATAAATCCAGTTTCACGAGACTTTTCTCGAAAACAGAAACATTTGATTTTTGGGAAATGGTGCATAAATGTGATAACCTCACGAATCACGTCCAACATTTCACCTCCCTTTGCTCGTTTATTTTATATGATTATGATTCACTCCTTTTAAAATTTAGATTTTACACAGCTTGGTGTCCATACAGGTGCAGGAGATTGCGCTCCAACTGGTGAATTACAGAGGTGTTAATGTGTTAGTAAAGCGGCAAAAACTATGCTGAATATAAAAGAATCTCCTGTGCCACAAATAATTATTGTCACAATAAATGATTAAGCTGACTGAATGTTGTGGCAACTAACATGAGTTGGGTGAACGTGGGGTTAGATTGTTTTCTTGTGCATCTGACCTGCCCCTCAGTTATGTAACATATTTGATGTTAATCCTGCATGTTGAACAACAGGCAAAAGCAGGCAACGGGCAGCCTTGATGAAAACCTGCAGCTCTCATTAATGGTCTTATTTTGGCAATGACGTGCAGACATACTGCAGTTAAAATATAATGTGTAAATCTGTTGGTAAAATGCTACATAAAGGCATAAAATGTCTTTTATTTGCAGCTTACCTTTTCTCCAAAACATCCCAGTGTTGGTGTCAAAAGGTTAAAACATTCTGGTACAGCAGGTTTCTTGCACTGAAGTAAAAAGATCTTTTTTTTTTTTTTTTTTATCAATGTACTACTACTTCCTGGTTCTTTTACTGTAGAGGTATAGGTGTAGATTCCTTCCTTCAATGGACCATTAACCACCATCAGGCAGTTATTTAAAAACTTTGACAAATGTATGAGGACAAAGGCCTTCTTTGTGTTCGTGAAATAAGAGCTTAGCAGGCTTGGAGTAAACAAATACAGAAACAATGCTCATGTGTTCCCAAGTGAATATGTTCGTCAGTCCACCTCACACTTTTCACTAAGCTGAATAACAGCAACTGATACGCAGGAACGTTTCAAACAATCAATCCTCAAATGGATCCTTTAACCTTAAACCCTAAATATATTAAGTCTTCATAGAAATGCAATACATACAGAGAATGATATACTATGATTAAAAAAAATGAAAAAAATATATGATTTCCTGGTTTGATTTTTCAGATTTTTCTTCTCACCAGCTCATGAACACGCCAAACATCAGTATTAACTCCCAGTCACTCCAGAGAGTGACAAAGCCAAATTCTTCTGTGAGTTCGCATGAAATAAGCAGCACTGGAAGCCAGGTGACGTAATGTTGTGCACTGGTACAGATTTTTTTTAGATGTCTTATTTGAGGCGACATGTCTATAAGGAAGAAATGATCATTTGTGTTGTTTCTGATTCAGATTCTTATTGATTTACCTTGATATTCCGACAAATGCAATGGGTACTGGGCAATCATAGACAGATTAGGGCAGGTCATGACTTTGCTCTGTTCAACAGAGTGGCATTTTCAGTCCAAGGCAGCTCTGTGTCATAGTCATAAATGTTTATTGGCATCTTAATATACCACATGGAGGAGGCATTAGAAACCACAGTCTTCTCGCTCTCTAATCTCTAATGTTGTAATATCCATTCCTGTAACTGTAAATGCCTATATTTCACTTGCACCACACTATTTTATAAGCCACCCCAGTATTTGTAATCTGAGGATTTATGATAACTGATAAGACTGATATTCTTCCCCAGAACACCGTCATGATGGGCCTCCCAACTTTTCCAGTAAAACCGTTCCAGATGATCCAGAACATAGCGGTACGCCTGGTTTTCAGTCAACCCAAAGGGCGAACGCTACCCCCCTGCTCATCGACCTCAATTGGCTACCTGTAGCAGCCTGTATTCAATTCAAATTGCTAAGGCTTGCCTACCAAGTAGTCTCTGGTTCTGTACCTGCATATGTTACCTCACGTCTGTTGTGGCTTTGGCACAAGTCATAAAATAGAATTTCTTCTTAGGTGATTGTGCTCTGACTGGTTCTTCCTAAAGGAGAGCTTTATTTCAGTTGCAGATGTGCTAAAGTATTAATGAAGTCATTAGTGGAGTGAAAACTAACTAACTAACTAATCTCTTTGTGTAGCACAAAGTATTATTGTCACAACAAACTGAGCAAGGATTATTTTGCATCCTCAAAAAACAACCAATAATGAAAATAACAGCTGGCTGAATGGCTGCTAACACAAGTTGGGTGAGCATGAGTTTAGATTGTTTCCTTGTGTGTCTGAGTTGCCCTTTAGTTATGCAACATATTTAGCTTTAATCCATGAGAAACGGGTGATGCGGAATTGGTGAATATATACCAACCTTGTCTAACACAAGCGGAACAACCCTGTGGACACTTTGTGTTGAAAGTGTTAGTCTAGACAAGTAAAATTTGTTTTGGCCTCCATTAGCTTCAGGTGGCTGGGTGAGGCTTCTTGGGTGAGGGCCACTTTTATAAGCAGTTTAGCAGGATTTTTGCACCACAGCTCAAAATGGTCACAACAGAGGCTCAATTGTGGAAAGGTAGAGGGATTAAATGAAAGGGAGCTTTTTTTTTTCTCTCTCTCTTAACTTATTATTCATATTGTAAAGGCTGTGGAAGCAGCGGCCAGGGGGCAGAGGTCAGTGGGTAAAAGGTTAGTGATAGTACAGCCTGCCAAATGTAATTAGACACACTTGAACTTACACAACTCGTTATTGCAAATGCTGTTGCATCACATAAAGTTATGTGGTGTTTAAATAGAAAGGGGGGGAGGGGGACAAAATACAAGACTAGGGCAGATTATCAGTGGTTTTATGCTTGGAGTTAAGGCTATTGTTGCAAAAATGTGACACTGAGACCTTTCATTTGTGTTTGTTTGGTTGTTGTGCCTGTGAAAGCTGACGCTGAGTAATAAATAGACTGATGATCCCAACCAGGACCAGGATGCAGCCTCCAACATTTCTTGTAGAGATATGTCAGTCAAACAGCCTTCATTATCATGGTTTAGAGCTTTTCATTCATGTTGCCCCTGGCTGTGACTTCATTATTGCCTTTTTCCGCCATGCTTGGCTACAGGAGTGGCAATATTTGGTCCATCGCTTGAATCTAGACTAATTTCTCATCAAATGATGGATAAATTGAAAGTTTGTACAAATGGACAGTCATGCATTCCCCATCTCATGTCATTTCTTTCTTTCATATATTTTGAGTATTTTATAATGATTATTTGGAGTGTAAACAGTGGTATATTAGTGCCTGGATAAGGGCCTATATTCTTAATTTATGCCCACCATTATTTTAAAGCAGGCCATCCAGGGAAGGATAAATACCAGGAAAATGGGCCAGTAGTATTTTCACATTGTCACTTTACACCTTTGGTTCTTCTGGTGTAACTGTTCACCTCTGGCAAACACAAACCAAGAAGTTATGGCCTACTCTCAACTGCAACTGCTCTGTTGTCTGTGACAGAAGCCTTAAAATAAGCAAGAGCAGCAGCACAGGCCTCTGTCCTCATTCTACTTGACATCAGCTGCCTTTGACACAGTTAACCTCACCACTTCCTCCTCTCTACTCTCTCTATAACATGGGCATCTCTGGCTTGGCTATTTCCTGGTTTGAATCCTACCTGACAGGGCGCTCATTCAGTGTATCCTGGCTAGGACAGCTGTCCATGTCACATATCACTTCAGGTATTAAGGATCATTATGTAATCAACTTTAGCCACAGAGGAGATGCAGATTTTGTAATAAATACTGACCTATGGATCCTTATGGAGCTGATCCCAGTCAACATTAGGCAAGAGTCTGGATACACGACATGTCACCAGTTCATCACAGGGTTGATACATCAAGACAAATAATGATCCATACTCGCATTCACGCTTACGCTCACAATACTACTGATGGTCATTAGAGGAAAAACAAGTGTTCTGTATCCCTGCATATAACCTGCACTGCAGGATATCTCTCTAGTTGTTTCTCTACGCATACTGAGTGTACGAGTAGAAAGACAAGTCGACAGCAGTTCATGGTATGTTAACTCCCTCCCATTTCCTGGAATTTCTCTGGTGATGGTGAGGTTATGAAAGAATAAAATATCCACACAACTCACAACAATTATTTAAATCCTTTGGTGTATGAGCCTTTTTTAGCATGTTAGCATGCCGATATTACCATTTAACTCAAAGAGCTACAGCCTCACAGATCTGCTAGCATGGGTATAGACACTCCGTCTTTTTTTCAGTGTAATCATTGCCCTGCAACAGGAGCTGTAGTAGAATGTATTAAAGGTAAAATCGGCAGACAGTCTGAAACTCCAATTTATTTTCATGTTGACTGTAGATTAGAGACTATTATGTTCCCTGAGAGGTATGTGACGACACAGTGGATGGCTGTATCTTTTTGACAGCAGCAGATTGAATATTTCAATGGGAAAGAGTGAGTGTGTGTGCACATAGACTCCAAGTTATCAATCCCTGCTGATAGACATGACACAACAGAGATTAACCAAACAGACGTGTTGGCATTACCCTGCAGCAACTCCAGGTGGACCAGTCCACCAGTTGCTGTTCCTGCAGCTGGTATGCTAACATGGCCCAAAAAGTCAATCAATCCATCAAATTTTATTTGTATAGCTCAAATTCACAAAACACATTTTGCCTCTGAAGGCTTTGCAATCTGTACAGGGAGTGACACCCTCTGTCCTTAGACACTCGGTTTGAGTGAGGAAAAACTTGCCCACTAAAAACCCTTTTAACAGGGAAAAAAGGTAGAAGAAACCTCAGGAAGAGCCACAGAGGAGGGATCCCTCTCCCAACGACGGACAGACGTGTAACAGATGCCATGAGTACAGAAGGTTTTTTTTGAGTACAGAACGAAGTGTGGTCCTCTCTTTGGTTTGGTCTTTGTTGCAGAGTACATTTCTTTGGATTTGCTGTTTCCATGGTTTTGTCAGCAATGCTCGTGGGATAAATACTTATCCTGAACAGCCCCATTCAAGAACATGGACATCTCTCACTAGTTTAACAGCCAGCTTTGGTAGGCCTGCCATGTAATCCTGTCGGCCAATTACAATGCCTAAAACGATGAATGACAGGTCAGGCTCTGTCCTTGGCCTACAAGACATGTTAGCCATGAGCCAAGGGAAAAATCCATAACTCTTCACCAGTGACAGAAAACAGAAAAGTCCACAGGAAGGTCACTGCTCCCTTACAATGCTGCAATCTTCACTACAGTCTCAGTAATGTAAATTGTGACAAAAGATATCATAATAAGCCACAGATGGTATGTAGTGTTCAATTATTTAAAGCTGCTACAATCAGTATGTATGCACCACTTATGTGTGATCCCAAAGGCACTAACACTAATTCTGTATCTCAGAACATGCAAGAACATCTGGTTGATCAACCTCAGTGCACTAACTGTAATATGATGGTGCAAGACAAGATGGTGCCAGTCTTATTACAAGGATTAAAATCAGAATTAGAAAGTTTAAACAAACTTTGCCAGTCTTGATATTTTTGATGTCTACATGCATATGTACAGCTTCTTCTGGTGTACATATAATCTAAAATTGTATTTTTGATGTATAAAGGAATAAAATGTATTAATAGTAATATTTATGTATGGAAATTTTGTATTTTACAGTTAATTATTTACTTAATTATTACTTATATTTATTACCCAGCTCACAATACACTCTTAACTCTGAATTGTAAATTATGATATTCTATGGTCTGTTATTTCTGTATAAATGACTTCTGCTATGATGTGGTTCTGATGATAGACTATGATCAATATTCATTTTTAAATCAATATTTTGTGCCAGATTTTTAATTTATTTAGTCATCAGCCATAAACATGTGAGATGAATCCTGCATCACCCCATCAGCGTGTTTCACAATAATGACTGACTCTCTGTGCATTATGACTTACATATTATTTATATACTATCTAATTTGAGTATCTGATAATGTATAGTTTCATTTGTTTAATCTTCTTTGCTGTATAATGTCAAAAATACATTAAAAAGAAACTGAATCCAACAAATCTGACATCTGAGTTCCAATCTCACTGCAGGAGTGTCAGGAACAACAGGCACCAGTGTCGTACTGTTATGACCCCACGATAAAAGAAGGCCTTTGATGCATTTGTGTTTTGCAGGACCACAACCCAGGCTGTGCAGAACAGGAAACAATTCTGTTTTTTGATGAACCCAAGCCCAGGCTCTTGGGAGAGTCCGTATTGCGTCTGCATGTTCGGTTTACGGAAAAGCTCCTGCAAAGATGCGAAGTGTGTCGCACAGGTGGATGGCGTAACATGCATCCTGTTGTCGCATTTCCGCTCATACACTGAATTCCTTATCTTTGTACTTCATCAAATCCCAGGTTTGAATGCTGTGGTCAAATAAGGTCAGGTTCAGAGCAAAGGTCCAATATTATGCAAAGGCCATGATCTTTCCATTTGGAGCAGTTCGCTAATTAGCCTCCAGATCTATTACAAATCAAATTAGTCACTGAAACTTTAACAAGAATAGTTTGAAATTTTCGGAAGTATGCTTTTTGCTAAAAGTTAGCCAATGGTAACAAAACTGACATACAGGTAGAATTACAGGTGACTTGTTTGCGCACACAGTCATCATTCAATCTGTCTCAGATCCACCCATGATCCACATTTTGCAGCAGCACTACCAAGATGCCGACTGCCAGAGCCACCACACTCTGAGCTTCACAATGGCTCTTCAAAAACATATGGCCTTATAATTTTCTGCAAGTCAGAACACTTACTCTTATGTGGAACTGCTACTTATTATTTATACTTGTTAATTTCTGTAAGAGCTTTAGTTAGGAGTTCTGGTTTCCCCACATTTTTCACCATTATAAACCGTCCAAATCCTTTATAGTTAATATGCCTTCACCACCCACATCAATGCCCTACCTAATGACAGAAATCAAGGTGTGTAAGGTGTGTCATTGTGAAAAATACAATCACAAGCAAGTGCAATTACTGATGATGTGTCATCAGTTTGCCAATAAATTAAAGCTGTATCAGAATACCATGAATTAAATTGGGTGTAGCTCACTGGTTTTACAACAGATACATACTGTGGGCTGATTGACTGAGCGAAAACTGTGAGAAAGCACTGCAAGTGCAAGTGTTCTGAGGAGAGTATTAACGACACAAAGGCTGGTGATGGACACTGGCTCGTGGGAATACATAGCAGGGGAGTCTACGTGCATGAGGGCACAGACAGAGTCCCGGGCTTTCACTGTGAATAGGAATTTGAGCCGCCAGTTGACTCAGGTGAAAATTAGTCCAGGGTTTCAGTGAAGATACTGTGGGGTTTATGAGAGGTCAACAGCAAGAGAAGCTCTCAACAATGTAAATCCAAAACACAGGATAGACATTTAATACAACTGTAATAAATATTTGATTACAACATCAAATCACAGACATATGATATGATAGTAAAGTATAATGAAAATACTGAGGTCATCTTTCATGCTTATTGTTTGGTTTTATAGGCCCGCAACTTTATTGTTTTCATCATTGACAGTATAAAACGTGGACATTTTCACCCACAGGGTTTCTAAAGAGTTGTTGTGAAGCTTCATGTTTTGTTCTGTAGCCAGCCTCAAGTGGCCATTTGAGGAACTGCAGTTTTTAGCACTTTGGCATTGGTTTCACTTCACAGCTTGGTTTTGATTCAGTCTCTTAACTCTGATGGTATCGATTTTAAGCCTCAGGCAGCAGCAGTTTTCAGCAAAAAAGTCAGCACCACAGTTGGCAACAAAATGATCATCATAGTGTAGCCTTTATAAGCTAAATAGGCAGATAGTTCCTTTAAATGTAAGTGGAGATCAAAAACTGAGCTAAAAGAGAGTGAATATTGACTTAGATTTCTAATGCTAATGCTTTATGCTAATCCTAAGGTTGCCCAGAATCTGCTGGATGTGTAAATTGATAACAAGGCTACTATTTGCTAACACATTTGCCACATCAGAGTGGTGTTCTTCCAGCGTTCGGCAAAATAGTTGAGCTGGTTGTTTGACTGAGCCAGGCTAGGCGTTTTACCCTGCGTTTCATCTTTACGCTAAGCCAAGCTAACTGCTTACATGCTTCATATTTACAGTGCAGACACAAGTATCAATATTTTCATCTCAGACAGAAAGGGAATACACATATTTCCCTAAATATCAAACTGTTCCATTAAACCATTCACCGCTTGTCCCTTTAAGATTGTTTCTGGCTGCAGATTTGAAAGCGTACAGATCAAAGAGGATTCCGCTTTCCAAGCAAGAACAATAATTTGTTTCAAAATGTAGAAAAATCTCCAACAGTTAATAATTTCTTAGGCAAAGTCTTTGTCCAAACAGGACAAAACTTGGACTTGGCATCCTGGGCGTTTGATTTAGTGTACAATACCATCCTTTAGAACATCTGTCCGAGTCTTTGTTCCCGAAAAATGTCTGTTATTGTTTTCGTTTGGTCTTTCAAAGGATTTGCACGCTGAACAAAGCCATAGTGTGTCATTTTTTTCTACCATGTCCCCTCATTGCCGCCGCCATAAGAATACAGGCGTTCCTCCTTTTTTTCCATTATGATTATTTTCTTAAGAACTGAATACATTTCAGCCGGATACCACCTCACCACATGTATCATCTAGAAAGCGATGACGTCACCTCATCTCTGTTTGTGTATTAGATATTCAGAACCTCACAATTTTGGCTTTATCAGATGCCTCTGGCATGTTTGATAAACTAAAAAATGGATATATTTCCATTTTAGTGCCTTAAAAAGGAATGGACAAAGTTGTGTTTATGCCTCATGCAAATGTGTGAGAGTAGAGAGGAAATGGTTGAAGTGAGGATTATGACAGCGATTCCTGTTAAGTGACACACCCTGAAGATCACTTCACTAGTCAACATTAAATTTGAAACATTTTGTTAAGTCCAGTTCATTTGCGCCTCACATTTGACTCTTCTCTTTCCTTGGCGTTTCCCTGTTATTGTTTTCCCAAGGTTTCAAAGGCAGCAGGAAAAATACGAAGGGAACAAAATTTGACAAATCCAGCCTGATCCCCTCCCTCTTCTCTGAGCTTTCATACACTGTGCAAACACATGCATTTCCATGCGAGTCCTCTGAGTTATTTTCTTAATTTTTTTTTTTCAAAAATAAGCTCAAACCGGACACCTATCCTCAAACCCAAACAAAAGGTAGCACACAATTTTCATTTTTAAAATTTGTTTTCTCAAGCCTTTTCATAACAAACATTCCAGATCACAGCGTCAGGGTTGAATAGAGGGCAGACATCATATCACCATAACAGTTAAAGATCTTAGATCCCACATATGGATGGATTCATTGAGTTATCGTTAGAAAGCTGATAACATGAAGGCAACCAGACAGAGAAGACAAGTAGTGGTGATAAGAATACAGCAATCAGTATAAAATATACTTTTATTAATCCTTAATATTCCAAACATCTTTATTTCATTAGTTATATATTATATTTACTATTATAAGAGTGTAACAATCAAACAGGATCTGAAAGACACCTTTGCAATAACCTTTTCAACCCTGGCGAAGACTTCCTGAGTTACATGTGTGACTGTGTATCCGGGGTTACTATGCAAAAGATAAATATCAGATGATGCAATCATGCTTTAGATTACATGGGGGACACCTTATTGACACTTTTTGATGAAATGTGATAAGTTCCCTTTATCTGGGTCTATAAGACTGACCGTGTTTCAAATCAATGTGCAGAACTTCTTTATTTTTTTAATGATTTATTTATTTATTTTTTCATCATGTAACAAATCAACAGTTACCAAAAATATAACATTCCTGCTAGATTATTTTATCCACAAGCAGTTTCTCGATAGATTTTCCAGAAACCTTAAGGTTTACCGTGTTGTTGTATTGCAATATGCACTGCAATGCCAAATTTGGTACCGCTTTCTAATAAAGCATCCTTTATAAAAGGTTTGTTAAGTTGTAATGGCTTTATTCATTCGTAATAAATCACTTACCATGGCCTTACAGGTCAGGTATAAACCATTTCCAAGAACAAGTGTTGGGTTATCAGGATGTAAAGGATACACCCAAGCTCAACACAAACACTGAACATTAGATAAAAAGAATTAGAAGATAATAAAATAACTCAATTCATGTTTATTTATTTGCAACCAGGACACACGGGACAGTCTAAGTATAGATGCTAAACAAATGACAAACAACATTATAGGATAAACGCATTAATATCTAAAAAAAAAAAGACAGAAAATAATTGGATTCAGATAAACAACCAAACAGTACACAGAGGAGTTCATATTAAAATGAGCTAGTTAACCCCCAAAACACAACCAAGATTTAAGTGCTTGTCCCACGTGAACACATCAGTTATAGTAATATAATATATTGTAGGCCTCCATTTACTGCTTCCAACAGTCTATTTACACCTCTGCATGTCTACTTAAACAAAGCATCTGAATGCTTCCATTACTCCAGCTTGGCTGCATTTTTTTAGGCTTGGCTGCATTGTTACCTGGCCTCCTCTGAGTAGCTGGATGGAAAAAAAAGCGTTTGGTCTCTTGTCATTGGCTGTTCAGGAGGATGGGCCTTCAGCTTTGACACGCCCACGATGTTGCGTCAGCTACCCTGAATATATTAACCCTGACCGGCTGCTGTCTCCCAAAGAACGGTTTCCTCGATGTTGGGCAATCTTGGTTCAGCAAAAGAACAACTACATCCTGGAAGATTGTACACATCCAAGAAGTTGTGAAATTCAAACTTGAGGGAGGTCTGGAAGAAGAAAAAAAAAACGACACAGGAGGAGAAGACCACCGACATCACCGACCTCCAACTCAATTTAAAGACAAATCCGCAGAGACTTGTGAAGCATTCACCTTTAAAAACCAGCTTGAAGTCATTTCAACGGAGCACAAAAAGAAGAAAGCTTCAAGATGACCGACGTCTGAGCGAAGAGACACCGAGGAACTTCTTCCATCGTCGCCATCAACTTTGACAGAAGAAGAGACAAAGAACCAGATTAAGAAGAACCAATATCCCCCCACAAAGCGGCAGCAGCGCCAGCAGCCATGGACTCGGGAAAGGTATTTTATTTTGTGTTTGACTCATTTCAATACAGCAACCTCTTTTAATCCAGCCAAACCTGTCTGGCTGCTTTTTGAGCTCCTGGCTGTCAAGGCTGTGAGTGAGTCTGGAGGAGTTCAGGGAGTTCACACTATTTTTAAGCATGAGGTTCCTCCACATGTGCCGTGACGAACAGTCAGCACCGGTGATGTAACTTGTATATAAGATATCTGTTGCGTCGTTATTAATTAAATTGGCTTTTCTGTGACCTCGTGGTCCGTTTAAAGGCGGTGTTTGGCGGCCTTTTCTCCAGTTTAGTCGTACAATAACCGGTTTGCACTCAGCTACGTCATAGCGAGCGAGCGAGCGAGAGCTTTGTCACGTCGCTTTGCTCTCGTCCGTCCGGACGTATGATGCGTTATTGTCATAGCATTGTCACTGCTGTAGGTCTGTTTAAACGTCACGAGTTGGACGGGAGCTATTTTAAATGTCCTCTATAAGACTGTGCACCAGAAATATCTTTAAAATACATAAAAAAAACATCCTACAAAAACGTTTTACTTTACAGGCACAGAGGCAAGCGACTTCTGCCAAAAGTATCAAAAGTAAAATCATTCGTGCAGTAATATTCCCAATAATGTTTGCGGTATTAAGTATTACAGGACAGCAAATGCTCCTCATGATCACTTCATATGCAGATTATAAAACAGTTGGTCTATAAAGAATGGTTAGGCGGTGTATTATAATTTAAGACAGCAGCACACCAAGTGGGACCATCTATGGATTGGCATGTTTGCTAATAGTATAATAATTTAATAATAATATTATTACTATTATTATCATTGTTGATGCATTAACATAAGTTGTAGCTGGTGGATTGACTATCTAATGTACAGTTGGAGGATTAATTAGTAGTTATGTGTTATATTTTATAACACACTCACTAATGGCAGAAAAAGGTACAGTATTGCCTTCTGAAATTTAAGAAGTATAAAGTAGCAGAAACGGGAAATACTGCAATATACAAGGTAACTGTAACATACGAGTACAGCTATATTGTACGTTCATTCCACCACTGGAAGACACACAGATTAAACAGCCATTAGTTTCGACCCTAGACACAATGCCGTGTCAAAGATCAAGCATCAGAAGAGCCGTCAGGAGCAGCATAATCTTTCTCGAGTAATTCTTTGCAGTTCGTGATCAACCACTAACCTCATCTTCAAGGTCAGATGGTTTACATCAGGTTTAGTTACTGACACTGATGCGCAAAATAAATATGACTTATATGGTGCTGCCTGCATCCTGGTGGAGCTTGTGGTAGCTGACGCATACATAGGCGCACAGCAGTGCAGCACGTACGCCAAAAACTTCCCCCTCCTCTTTCCTCTTCTGGTTTCTCATTGATGTAAGACCAAGTAAACCCAGTGGAGCAGCACAACGTGCCCCGGTCTGACATGGTGGTCAGAAAATATATCCCAAGCTATAGTTGTTTTGTCCTTTTTTTTGTTTGTTGTTGTTTTCACTATGCATGTGGTGCTATTGAGGACCTTCAGCTGGATGGGTTGGTTGTGGACGTGATGGGAATGGTTCTGTCTATTCCCAGTTTCCACTGTGACACAAACACAGCAGATTTCTACAGCCGGTGAGAGCCCACTGAGGGAATAAGCAGTGTCCAAGCCTCTGGTGTTAAAGCCTTGACCCTTTCCTTCCCAGGCTGTTTTGCTTCACTCCCTCCTTTGTGCTTTGTTGCTTCCGGTAGAGCTGAGCTGTTTTTGTGCGTCTGTAGTAACAGTAGTTCAGCCTGTGCTAATTAAAGCCTCGTGTTCAGGATTGTCATACCTGTCTTGGACTTAGTGCCAAATTATGCGCGGATGAAGTCACGGATGGAGAAATGTCAGCGAGTCACACGGTGGTTACGGTGAAAAGTGATAAAGACTGGTAGAACTGGTGTGGTTTCTAGTGAAGCAACACAAGATCGGCGACATATTAAAGCCATTACTGTGCTTGGATTAAAATGTGACCGCGTTCTGTTACGGCAAGGCGTTGTCCCGTTGATCTCACGCAGTGGGCACGGTCCAAGTTTATGGTGGATTCACCTTCAGTGCATCAAAACATGTCATTTTAATGACGTCTAAGGGCATTGTTGAGTGTCACTCTCAACTCTCTCTTTGTTTTGGTTTGAAAACTCACCTCAGTCCTTTTTTATTTGCTCCAACAAAGAATAAAAATGATAATTGGGGTCAGGCATACAGTTGACCTGCTCTTTCAACAAAAAGGCCCCTAAACATTTCATTCCTGACAGCACAGTTATTTTCATTTGGAGTCCAGAGGCTCACATTGTACAGACTTAATTGCACAGGCTTAATTCCTCTCCATCCACTTCTTTTCAGTCATCTGCCAACTCCTGCCTTCCATAAGACAGTAGTAGTTAAGTCCAGTAGATTTACTTTCATGTGCATGACTAGCTCCCTTCACTATGTCTTACAGTGTAGCTGTCAGCCATGCTTTAATGAGGCTTAATGAGGCTTTGCTGCAAATGTTGGGATTAAGAGATCTAGGAGGGTTTTAATTGAAACGAACAAGCAAGTGAGAGTGCATGTTTAATTCAGTTTCTTGAGAAAACGGACGGCTATGCGCACAATGCACCGATCCTCACGTACCCTTCGCTGTACACGGGGACGGGACGGTTCATGCAGGGTCTCAGTGTGTCTCATGATTTAATAGGAAGTAGCTTGGTTTAATAAATAAGAACAAAACTGTGTGTTCAACCTCTAATTGTTCGGCCTCACCTCTATCAAATATTAATTCCTTTTCATGGACGGTGCTGCAGGATCGGTTTGAACGGTCTGTTGCTGCTTGATGTGACATGATCTAAATAGGTGCAGTGCCTGGAAGTAGTATCAATAAATTATTTAGATGCAGCTTAGATGCTTAGATGCAAAATTTGTGGGATTTATTGCATGCGATTACTTTTTTCCCCGCCTGTGAGCTACTTAAAAAAATGCACATTTTCTCCTCGATCAATCTTTCACACAAGCTGCTTGAATTGACATAGCTAGAAAAACATACTGTAAATGAGGTCATCTATATGAAGACAATTCGATTATATACACAAGTCCTTTTGTATTAACCACACACCCTAAACATACACGACTGTAAACAAGTTTCAGTCTGATCTGAAAGCGAGTCACTGGAAACTCACTGGTGCTGAGAGATAAAGCGTTAAAACACTCCTACTCTACTCATGTTTACTAGTGGCCTGCGCAACACACACTGATAAATAAGTGACCTCTTTAATGCCACTATTTAAGGCCGCTAGTTTTATCTTTTGCATGCTTGATGATTGAGTCAACCCGTGGAAAGAGATAAACCCTTCTCAGTGTACCTCGATGCTGCCTGAATAAGGATTCATAATAAGTGTCAGGAGTCTGCCAGGAAATACCCTGTGTTAGTCATGATATTCCTGTTTTTAATACTCCAACTACAGGAAGAAATGTGTAAGTATCTGCTCACGTTTTCTTAATTCTGTTAATTAAATTAAAGCATGCTTTAGGCATCTTACGCCTAGATGAAATTAGTTTTCCTATCTGTGTTTTAACTTTAATGACTGTCTAAACTGTGCTAATGCAGAAAATTACATCAGTCTTTGGCACACTAACGTCAAAACTAAGAAAAAAAACTTTGTTTGGAAACTGTCCCCACATTACAGATCAGGTGAGTAGGCGTTCAGAGAGAGGAGGAGGAGCTGAGGTGCGGACGGGGCTCATATTGGATTCCCCACAGCTGTGTAAACTGAGACTTTAGAGGTCACATGTGGAAGGACGTGATGGTAGCAGTGTACTCCGTCACATCACCGAGAATCTGGCCTATTCTGGCAAGGAGGAAGAAAACTCAGCCAAATTACAGCCTGTTCTCTCTCTCTTTTTTTAACAATAAAAAAACATTCTGGTAAAATTCGAAGGAAAACCTTTAACTGGTCTAAACGGTTTAACTGTGACGAATCAGGAGCAATGTGCCAAGACTTCCTAAGAATCAGAAACAAGCCCAGAATTAGGAACTTACATCATGTTAGGCAGAACTAAAACAGCCAGGGTTTACCAAGAAGAGAAATTAATGTTTTTTCTTCCTTACTGATACCATTTTAAATAATACAGCCAATAGTTTGAATGCAGGCATTTTACCACTGTTGTATTGGTACTTTTACTCAAGTACTAGTGGTGTAGCATCATTTATTGTGGCTGTCAACAGCTAGAGACAGTAGTCACCTCCAATAATCTTATTTAAATGTGCGTGTAGGTTACCTGTTTCACATTTACTTTGAAGTCTTTGCTGCACTTTGGATTTCCTGGCAGCGTTATTTATTGTGGCCCTCATTTGGCTCCATTTTCTTGAAATGTTTACGGCAACATTTTAATGCTTTGAAGAACCTACGTCAACCACCCTGTCAGCTTGAAGTTACCGTTTCCTGGTTTTGCTCTCTTGTGTGTTTATGCATTCCGGGGTGTATTTTTTACTAATAGAAAGGTCCCAGTAAATGTGCACTTTAAGAGTTAGCAAGAGCAATGTTCGTTGAATCTCATAGATCAACTTTATGTTTGAAGAAGTGATCGTTTATATAAACAGTTCTAGTTGCAGATTGTCCTAATTTGGAGACAACCGCTCCTCTGTTTCGTGTTCTAATTATATTGACTTTCATTAATCCAGTCAAAGTCCCTAAGGTTTGTCTATGTGACTAAGTAAAAGAATAGCATTGTCGAGTGTGAGCTGGTGTGTACAGTTAATGTTTGCTCAGATCTCCACTTCCCGTTCTGGTAATTCTGGTAAACCTGTATTGTGTGCTTGATGTGGGTATTGTCAATCCCGTTGGCTGCCGTCAGTGTTTAGTGTTACCCAATAAGAGCAGAGAGTCTGTGTTGCCAAGCAGCCAAGGCTACTATAAACAAGTGTTAATTCGGCAGTGATGACTAGACAGAAATTTTCTTTGTTGCCTAACCACACGTCATTTGACTTTTCCCATGCAAAGAGGGCGCATTTGCGTTTTATCGGCTTGAGCATGTAAATTCAGAGGAGGAATGGGAGGAGAAAAGGCTTGTTTACCCTAATGAGTCTCTTGAATTCAACATATTGCTGACGCTCCTGGAAACGTTTCCAGATAGGTCGGGAAAAATGTCGCCGGTGGCACCACTGTGCATTGATTCAATCTTGGAAGAAGAAACGTTTGTTTTAAGGAGCAGGGTGGGAAATTAGCACCAACCACCAACCAAATGCTGGTGGGTTTTGGCAGCTGAGTTTGTCTGTATTGAAACAACCTTTTGCCGGTTGCAGAGTTTTTTTCCATCACCAACTGGATGGTAAAAATGTGAATACATTTTAGGGAAATTTATACTTATTTAACCTTCCTAGAGTTGTTTTCAGCTTTCAAAAACACACCAGAGTGGATTCCTCCTAATCAGATTTACTTGTAGATTAGTGTGTTACATGGGCCCTTGCCTAGCTTAGCCATCGTGTGTAAGTAAACAAACACAAAAATGTAAATAAACCTAAAAGCTGCGGCTGCGTGATAGCTGAACACACCAGTGCCAGGACACAAGAAAGGCCAGTGGTGGCTTTAAGGCTCTGATCATAAAATATTTGTTTTGGGCGTGACTTCACTCTTTCCCCAGCGAGGAAGTCATGCATTATGTTGGTGCTTTTGTCTCTGCGTACGAGGAACAGTATTGACTCACCTACTTTATTATTTTGACAGAGAGGAAGAAGGGAGGTTGGGCACATATCTGTGTGTGCTGAGTGCATATTTTAAATGTAACCTTACACATGAACCGTTAAAACCTTTGGCTTCACGTCTTTATCTAGATACAGTATTTAAGAAAGTCCCAAAACGTTGTGATCCCTTTATGTTGGACGAAACATTGCCCTGTAGCAAAAGTGTGTGCGGACTGACGCCAGGCTGAAGGAGGTCTACTTGTATGTAGGTTAAAGGTAAGGATGTCACAGAGGAGTGTTTGATTTCGCTCGAGCACACACACCCATCTTCACTTTCAGCAGCTATTTGCAGCTGGATACAAACATCCACATTTAGGCTAAAGGAGCAAATAATTCCAGCTGTTCCCTCAAGACCGGGGCTGAGGAAAACTCTCCAGGGATGACTTTTGGCAGAGAGGACAGACGGACAGGATTTCTCTGCTTACACTAAACAGCTTTTGGTGGTTCACTAAAATCTGGTGCTGTTTCTAACCAGAGTGACATCAGTTCTCTTCGTTGGAAACGTGGCTCCTTTAAGAGCCCAGCCCACAATGCTGAGAAGTGTTTAGGTTATGTGCCAAACAGTCCACGCGCAGCCATGGACTTGACGACCCTCATGACTAAGAGTTCCTATTGGCTGAAAAATGTAGGCAGGTCTTTAAGTTTTTAGTCATGCTGGATTGGCTGCTTCCAAAAACACACAGGGGTTACTCTTCTTCCAGCTCTCCTGCTCCTCTTAATCTCACAGGGGAGGAATTCTCGGGCTGCCTCGGTCACAAAGAATCCTGCAATTTAAAAGTTGCCTGCAGCACTTTGGTCACAGGGAGGCATGTGCAATCCTTTCAGATTATTTCTAAGAACTGTCCTTTTTTATGAAACCCGGTGGGGTCGGTTCTTGAGTTTTACGCTTGGATGAGAAATCCAGAGCTTTAGCTTCAAGGCTGGAATCAGACCTGATTGTCTCCACAGGAAATACAGTATATTACAGTATGTAATCTCCGCCTTTAGGGGACCTCTCACATCAAAACATAGACAAGACACAGTTTGATAGTGCAAGTCAGATGTGACTCAGACAGAAATCATGTTCACGGTCGAGGTAATATAATTCATACTCTTTCTATGTTTAGTCACATTTGCCTCAGAGCAAGCATGTGATCATCTTGTTTTGGTTTTTACGGCCAACAATTTTATCGTTTCAGTTGACTCTCATCACTCTCATGGCATCTTTTCCAGCACTAGCCTGATAAACCCCCACTGTTCACTGCCTGCCCAACACCAAATACAGCTAGTGACCAGCAGGTGAACATACTAGAGCATCTAAAGGCCCAGATATTTCCCCCCAGGAGGTGACAGAGACCAAATCAGAGTTAAAAGGCGTGTCAACATTGGGTCTACATTTCCTAGGTGGCTCAAAACACAACTGCAAATGAAATCTAACATAAGTTTTGTTCCATATTCCGTATAACTTTAAATACATGAAGCTGATTATTAGAAAAGGTGTCAGGTACTCATGGTGTCTTTGGTCTACAGGTTAAATTATAAAAAAATATGCAGGACTACAAGTTACTTCCGTCCTGAAGATGTTTAATTTGAAGGTGAAGTACTCTGTTGCCACAAAGAACCCTATGAATCACATGGCTTACAGTGTAAGTCATATATTCCAGTCGGGATGACTGATGGTGACATGAATGATGGAAATACTGTAGCAAGCAGCTCTTTGCTGCGTCCATCGCTCCAGATTTAATCTGAAGTACATGCAGAAGCCTCTCAAGCTTGATAGACACACAGTTAGCAGACGTACTTTATGGTTTATTAACTTTTTGGTATGAGGAAAATCTCTACTGATCTACTGGGCTCCACTGAGATCAAGCAACAAGGGCAGTCTGTAATAACACGGACGTGAGCGCAGACAATAACATCCAGACCTGGGTCTAAGCTAGACTTGTTTTTGTCCTGACTTAGTGTTGACAGTCAGATCTGTTGTCTGTCTCCAGTTTGAAGATATGTTTTAGTATCTCTTCCGCATTCGCCGTCATCTTATCACTTTAAGGCCATTTACATAAGGTTGCACAAGGTTGGTTTTTACCAAGCATCCTCCAGCTACTTGAGGATATTCTAACAGCTTGTCGTTATACCTCTTGGTCATCCTAAACATTTTGTTCCGTCAAGATATTCAAGTTGGTCAAGTAGAAGTCCGACAGTGAATGCTTTGTCCAAAATAAGTGGTGTCTATCTTGGTCAACAGAAGCTCAAACTAGTCTCTTCACTGACAGTACTCTCTTTTTTCGCCTTGCAGCAAATAACGTTCCCCCTGCTGATGAGTGTTGGAGCAGCTGTGATCGGCTCCCTGCAGTTTGGCTACAACACAGGTGTCATCAATGCCCCTCAGAAGGTGAGTTTTGCATCTGCACGTGTTCAAACAGTCTCTCCAAGAAAGGTTTCAGGGGCACAAACATGTGGCATGAGTGGGTTTGCAGTGTATCACACAGTAGATCATTTGTCCTGCCCACCAAGTGAGAGAACCAGACAGAAAGTGGAGGGGGGGGGGGACTGGGTTAAAGGGAGGGAGATAATAATAGCCGCCCAAGGACATCGACTTTACTGGACTCTGAATGATTCCTGTGTAAAAGAGTGTGTCCATGCCCAAAAATGGATCTTCGCTGGCTTGAAGCAGGCTGGGAACAGACAAACAAGGAAATTAAATGAAGGAAGTAGACAGTCACTTATCCCTGTAACAATGCGGAATAATAAATTATGTTTTCATGCCCCCCTCTGAGCTAAACTTACAGTAAGTTTCAATAACAGGTACAGGTACAGTAAAGAAACTAATTTCCTGTGTGTAAATATCTTGTGTTTGCGAGTCCAGTTTACGCCGGCCTGAACACACCCTGTGGCTACACAGCTGTCTGTTCACAGGTTACAGGTGTGTCACCAGACAGGTCTGAACTCTGCTTCCTCTTCTTGCTATCTGCCTTTGAGTCCTCGGTGTGCTCGAGACCGACTGTCACAGTGATCTACAGTCACAGCTGTTTGAGATGTTCTCTCTGTGATGGCAGACTTCCATCTGAACTGCTCGTCCACTATCATCACACTGTCAAAGCCACGCTGGGCTTTGATGTGACGGAGGCTTTGAGAATGAGAGCAACTTTCATTGTTTGTCTCTGAGACGCGAGGGAAGACAGGATACATGCTCTGATTTTGTTCAGTAAGAGGAAAAAAACAAGTTGAAATAGACATGAAGTTTCATCGCTTTCATTTCTTCTTGAGGCAGAAATAAAAGATGAAGTGGGTCACGGATGTCTTAATACAAACTTATGCAATCAACATGGATCGACGTTGTAGATATAAGAGTTGCAAAGCTAAATGAATCAATCTTCCAAATTGTTACCTGACTAATCAATTAATTGTTTGGTCTAAAAAAAATCGGGAAAATAAGAATCCAGAACTTCTACAGTGACCTAAAGTGGAGAAAACCAGCAAAGCCTGATATCTGACATGAGATTGTCTGGCATTTCTGTTAAAAAATCTCTTGAATAACTAATTGTTTAGCCAAATTGCTTAAAACTAATCAAGACTTAATGTATTTTATTATATTTAATTCAGTATTAGGCCTCTTCCACACTACGGTTTTCAGAGTAGGAAAGATTTGCCTCCACCAGAATGTGTTTGGCCTCATACAGTGCCTTGTGAGTTCTTGTTTGAGGGGCCAAGTTGGTGAATATGTGGCCTGTCACACACTGGACTAGTGTGAACCTGCCCTCTTGGCTCTTTATCCCCTTCCCAAAACCCTCCAGAGGTCTTACGCACACAAACTGCACAGAGGTCACGTGCAAGCAGTTCACAAGCATGCAGCAGAACAGTTACCCAACACCTAATCCTTGATTAGCTAATGGCCACTAATCTAAGGCTATAATTTTACACATACAACTTCTATATAGCAACGGCACTTCAGAATATCTCCAGCACCCCCACCCCACCTCCCCCAGCGATGCCGGTGCTGGCAGTGACGTAGGTGTCTGATTAGATACGCTCTTTCAAGGGCCTAGCTGCAGCTCCTGTCGTGCTCCTGCTGCATGTTTGCCTGTTCATGCAATAATATCCTTTTAATCGAGGGGCCATCTGTGTTTTGTTGTCACGAGTTTCATTTTGGAAAACATTTTTGGTGATAAGGGTTAAGAGAGTGCGCTTTTTCTGAGGTCAGTTTTATCTTGATTTCTTTCCTTGACTTGCTTGCTGTGCATGTCAGCTACTAAGTTGCTCCACAACTGCATATTGCAAGATATGTTTAGTCGAAGAAAGTAAAGGCCTCTCAGAAAACAGACTTTGTTCATGGTGTGTTCAAGACAATTAAATGTTGAAGAAAGATTATGTCACTTGTCTTGATTATGTCTTTGTTTATTCGTACCCCGTGGGTGCTGAACGCAGTATTCACCTTGACAATCCGGCAGCCAGCCAGCTCCAACAACATGCGCTGATAGCATGAATAGACAGCTTGTTTCACTGTGTGGTTATGGCCAGCTGGTGGCTGCGACTAGTGAGAGTAAGCCTGGGGAGAGAGAGCACTAAATGATTATGTAACTTCGCCAGATCAGCCAATAAAGGGGGCGGAAGTGGCACTACTGTCTTTTTTTTTGTATAAGGTGAAAGATATATTTTCATACTTCCTGTGGGATCCATGTGAAACTGCCACACGCTTGTTGTGTTGTGTTTTGATCTGCAGCTCCACTTGGCCAGTTTTTTTAGCTCATTGTCTGGCAACTTTTTTTGTTTTGGTTCACTGTCACAACTCTCACAGCGTTGTTTGCGGCCGCAGCTGCCTTTTAGAGAAACAGCTCTACAGGCCAGATATACACTACCTGCTCAGCACCAAACCACAGACAAAGTTAGCGAGATGCTGGTGACCAAAGTGCAGCATTTAACAGCTCTAAAGACAAAGATATACCACCGGCCGCCTGAAAAATGTCGCCCCTAAGCTGCATTGTGATGTTGCTGCTAGGCCAGGTTTTAATTTCAAAGTTTCACATGCTGCCGAGTAGCAGCATCTGAAATAATCATATTTTATATTCTTTTTAATGTTTTTAAGTGGTAGACACGATGTGATGAAGGCCAGGGTACAGTGTAATATCACTAAACAAGGTCTTGTGAGTGAAATTTGATAGTGGATGATGACCCAGGCCTTTAGAGCGTCACAGTGTCACCCTATATGTGTCTCTCCAGCATAGGAAAGCCCTTATCACATGATAGCCTTACTATTCATAACTGGTTCATGAGGGAAACTGCTGAGTATTTATTCCACAGGCCATCATCGTAGCTCTAGTACTTTAGGGGGGGGGGTCAGGGACATAGTGGTGAAGTCAGACTTGTTAGATGTGTTTCAGACAGGGTGGTGACCTTTCTGAATCATATGAGAAGTGTCAGCGTGACGCACACGAGTAGATGCTTCCACTTAACCCCTGTCACTAGCTCGCCTGGGTGTGTTTGTCAACATTGTCGTCTGTGGCGAGGAAGGAGAGGGAGGGTGCACGGCAGCAGAAATCTGACACTTAACCATGTCTGGTAAAACTTCCTGCTTGCCAGCAAACGGTGACAATTATACATTGCTGCCACCAGCTGGTCAGACTTTAACAGCTCAAACGTCATTATGCAACAGGAGGAAAACAGAGATCTGATTCCAGAGAGCGTATACAATGATGATACTGAAATAACCACCAAGTCTATAATTCATTCTCTGTTTTGTTTATTATGCAATATGATAAAACACAATGCTATTTAGCTTATTTAGTCATTATTATTTAGTTATATGAAAAAAATGAACATTTGCCTCTCCGCCTTATGACAGATCATTGAGGATTTCATCAACAACACGTATACAGAGCGCTACCAGCAGCCCATCACCAAGAACACCCTCACAGCCATCTGGTCCATCTCTGTCGCCATCTTTTCCGTCGGTGGCATTTTTGGATCCTTTTCAGTCGGACTTTTTGTCAACCGCTTTGGAAGGTAAAACATTTAGCTGTAACTTGTAAATCTCATCCTCAGATAGCGTGACCCGTCTTTTAATCCACTCTCTTCTCTGTTCTCTGTCACCCACAGGAGGAACTCTATGCTCATGGCTAACGTCCTGGCCTTTATCGCAGCCACCCTGATGGGCTTTTCAAAGATGGCGAACTCCTGGGAAATGCTGATCATTGGTCGTTTTGTGGTAGGCCTCTACTCCGGTCTCTCCACAGGCTTTGTGCCCATGTACGTGGGTGAGATTTCCCCAACTGCCCTACGAGGAGCCCTGGGCACCCTCCACCAGCTGGGCATTGTTCTCGGCATCCTCATTGCACAGGTTGGTGGATGGTAATTGTTCCTGTGGCTTTACTTCAATACTGTAAGAAAGAAAGTCTACTGATTATCCAACAATTGAGACATTTGACGTGTATGGTCTGATTTCAGATTTTTGGAATGGAGTCAGTCATGGGCAACAGTAGCTTGTGGCCACTCCTCTTGGGCTTCACCTTCATTCCTGCAGTAATCCAGTGCATCCTGTTGCCACTCTGTCCCAAGAGCCCCCGTTTCCTGCTCATCAACAAGAATGAAGAGAGCAAGGCCAAGAGTGGTGAGTTCACACGAGCATTCACAGCTGGATCCTTGCATGATATGCCTGTGATTTCAGATTTTCATGCAATTGTATTCCTTGAATTCCAAGCGTTATCACGGTAAAAGGAAACAAAAATGACCAAGACGAATGAAGCTGAACTGGGCCAAAGGAAATGTGCAGCTTGGAGATTTAACTTGCTCTTTCACTGCTCATTTCAGTGTTGAAGAAGCTCAGAGGCACCACAGACGTGAGCGCTGACATGCAGGAGATGAAGGAGGAGAGCCGACAAATGATGAGGGAGAAGAAGGTGACCATCCTGGAGCTGTTCCGCTCGCCTCTCTACCGCCAGCCCCTCTTAATTGCCGTCGTCCTGCAGCTCTCCCAGCAGCTGTCTGGCATCAACGCTGTGAGTGTCCACCAGGCTTAGACATTAACACGTTGTTCACTCTGAGGACTGGCATTGTCATTTTGAAGAAAAGACACGAAAAAAAAACAGAGAAACTTTTTTCCTGACATGTTATTTCACACTAGAGCGACGTCAGGAATAGAAGAAAATAACCAGGAGACACCTGAACAATTGAACTTAGTAAAGAAAGGAGACTTGCTCGTGTTTGATCTTTGTGTTTGTCGTACTTTTTCAGGTATTCTACTACTCCACTCGTATCTTTTCTAAAGCTGGAGTCGAGCAGCCTGTCTATGCCACCATTGGAGCTGGTGTAGTCAACACAGCTTTCACCGTGGTGTCGGTGAGTACAGTGTAAAGTCTTTTACATTTTTAAGTCATTATTTAAAAAAGCAGAATGAAGTTCTAGAAATATGTTCTCACATAAATATTTAATTTGCAGTAGTCAGCTGATCTAATTCTTCACTTTTTGGTTTTTGGCGTAGCTGTTTGTGGTAGAACGTGCAGGACGTAGGTCTCTCCACCTGCTGGGACTGCTCGGAATGGCTGGATCTGCTGTCCTAATGACTATTGCCTTGGCTCTGCTGGTAGGTTTCTCTTAAAGTCTTAAAACAAGACAAATACTGAGTGAGCACAGAGTACATCCCAGTAACTAACTTCCTCCCTGTCTTCTGCTCTTGTAGGAACAATATAAATGGATGTCATACTTGAGCATCGTGGCCATTTTCGCCTTTGTTGCGTTCTTTGAGATCGGACCGGGACCCATCCCCTGGTTCATTGTGGCTGAGTTGTTCTCTCAGGGACCCAGGCCTTCAGCCATTGCTGTTGCTGGTTTCTCCAACTGGACTGCCAACTTCATTGTGGGAATGGGCTTCCAGTACATAGAGGTGAGGATCGAGGATTTGTGAGCCAACGCTATCTTGTCGCTATGAGTCTGTAATTTCTTGGGAGGTTAAATTAGATTAAAGGGAGAAGGCTCTTTTAGTGAGGATTTTGTTGGATTCATAAGCAATGGCTGATTTTCAGATTACCTTTGAAATAACGGCTGCATTTACAGCCAAGTAAACATATATCAACAGCAAACAGTAATCACATTTTGACTGAGCATGTCAAGACTCTAAATAATTTCCCCATCTCCTCTCTCTTCACAGGAGCTTTGCGGTGCCTACGTGTTCATCATCTTCACTATCCTACTGCTGATGTTCTTCATTTTCACCTACTTCAAAGTACCGGAGACCAAGGGCCGGACATTCGACGAGATCTCTGCTGGCTTCCGTCAGACGTCTGCCACCGGAGGTGAAAAGCACTCACCGGAGGAGCTCAACAGCCTGGGAGCTGATTCTCAGCTCTGAGGTTTTTTCGAACCTCCGACAAACTCTCTCTCAGACCGAAGAAGGAATGAGAAGGGTCTACTAACTTGAAGTAGACTGATCAATTGGTAGAATAATTTTCACACTGTCACCACATTTCGGGCGTTATTACCGAACACAACAGCCCTGTGTGATTTTTTTTTTTTTTCTTCCCTAACATGACGTTTTCCGCTGCCCCTCTCATGTCACGCAAAGAAACATGTGGGCACTATGTCGCCTGGTGGATGTGGAGAGGGGAGTTGAGGATAGATGGGGAAGCTTTTTAATATTTTAAAGATATTTTAAAGAAGGAAACGGAGTGTGTGCATCAATCAAACAACCTTTTTTTTAAGACCTTTTTCACTGAATATATTACTGATATGTGCTTATGCTCTGCCCTTTTTATCCCATTACAGTTACTTTATTATCTGAAGAGCGCTGCAGGTGTAGTTCACTGGGCGGAATACTTGTTTTTATCATACTGTAAAGCTGTATCACTGTAGACACTTATCACTGTAGATGCTGCGCAGCTCGAATTTGCCTTTCCCCACCAGATGGTGCACTGCCCTTAGAAAAAGGTCCCAATGCTCCACTGATAAGGAATAAATTATTTTTTACCTTTTTAAGTTACCGAGTACACAAATATGTTGGTGTATTACTGTGAGGACGCTCCTATAAAACTGTAATGCTCCAAATATTATGAATTGTTGTTGCATACGTACTCATGCTGGACAATATTTTTTATTGTTAGTCAAGATGTCATTTTTTAAACTAGTTTTATTGTCTTACAGACAAGACAAAGAGATGTATTTTAACACAATTCCTTTTTAGCAGTATGTTTGATGAAATTGATATTAAAGATATTTAGACAGCAGCACAGAGCACTGAACCTGGCAGTGAATCCATGAATAAATCATTCGCCCATTTTACCCTGACATGACACAAGTGTGCACTCACAATCAGAAGCCTCAAAAACCAAAAAAATAGTTCCCACAAAACCAGAACAGTTGTGAGTTTAAGTGCCCACATAGAAAAAAAAAATCTCCTTTGCCTTCAGCTATATCACTTTGGAGCAGTTTCAGGACTGAAAGCTTCTGTCAGCGGACAATCCTCACTTCAAATATTTTTGAGTTGAGATTACCTTCCAAAGAATCTGGTGAATTGGCCTGAAAGCTGTCTGGATGATACCTGGGTGGCTCCTCTGGGATGACAAAGCATCTTCCAAAAAAAAAAAAAAAGAAAGAAAGAAAATTACAATGATTATGAATTAATAGGGACCAAAATGAATGTCAGCCTTCTGGAAAGTTTCCATCATCCCGTTAAGTGCTTGTCAGCCATCTTGGGTCAAACTCTGTGTGTTCCTATGTCTTTTTGGAGGCTTGTTTTTTTGCCTCGTGTGCTGAATTCTGCAGTATTGTCCCCTCTCTCTCTCTCTCTCTCTCTCTCTCTCTCTCTGTCTCACTCTCTTTTGGTTGTGTACTATACTGTGTACAGTTGATGGTGAAAGATGTATAGTCTGCTGTCTGTGACTGCTGTATCACTTGTTGACCCTTTCTTCTTTTTAAAATGCCTTTTGTTTGAGGAAAATCTTTTTAGCTGCACTTTATTATTCACAGTAATGTGTCTTTGTTACTGAAACAAACACTTTGTATCAGCTTTGCTTTTACACGCAGTGTGGATTCTTTGTTACGGAAGAGAGACTGAAGTACTGCTGACAGATTACTTGATGTTTTTTTTGTTTTTTTTCGAAAATGAGTGGAATTGTATCATTTCTTCATATCTATCATGGCCTGACGTTATACGTGTACGCGTCTAAAAACAGGCCAGTTTTGAGTAAATATAGTCACATTCATTGATCCAAACACAGCCCAGAAGTCAAATTCCCTTTGAATCATTCCATAATGGGTTATCAGTTATTGTAAATAGTAGATTTTTATAGTTTTAGTCATTGGATGGGTCACCCATCCAAGCACTGTAACATCCACTCTCTGTGCCTTTGTGTGGCTTTCACCTATTATCACCAGCAATATTATCTAATGGCTCCAAAAGATGCACATCCCCACACAGACTGATGTCTGTCGCAAATATCAAAGCTGTATTTTATGTACATAGATTCACAATTCTGCTTGGGCATTTAATTCTTAATGTATACGTTGAAATCTTATGGCACAGGTCGGTGGCCTAGACACATAATATGATGTAAATATGAAACACACTACAGTCTCACCCACTCCAAATTTATAAAATATTTAACTTTTTTTCGATAGACGAATGGATGACTAGCACTGTAGTGATGTACATCTCTTTGCATTTAGCGTTCGTACCGTCTGCTCCCTTTTGATCTTACATCTGAAGATATGTTGTGGCCTAATATTACTAAAATGATTTGAATTCAGATTTTACATGTAAGAATTGTGTTAATGAGACGCAGTAGTGTTTTCATTTTTAGTGCACAGACCATATTCTAATGTTTGTAATAGAAAAAAAATATCTGTGTGTATGGTGCTGGAATGTGAACCCTCTTTTGGGGAAATCTGAATTGTGACGGATGCTGTCCTGAATGACCCTAGAGTCTTGTATATGTGGTTTCATGGCTGAATAAAAGAATTCCTACATACAGATCTAAAGTTTTCTGGAGTCACTTTGATGCTTCTATTAAACCTGCAACAGTTTTTTTAGCCACTTGGGGGCAGCACAACAACTCCAACTTCCATCAATCCATCCATTTTCTTTTACACTTGCACTGGGTGAACGGCATTGTACACACTGGACAAGTTGCCAGTTCTTCAACTTCAACTTATAAAGTTGATGCGGTGATCGTGTTATAAAACAGTCCCTTATTTACACATCCAGCAGGTATTGTATAGTGGACATATAGAAATGATGCCACAGAGAGCAGTGAGACTGAAACTGTAACCGTGAAGCCGCGCTCTAACAGCACGGGATTGGAAGTTCATTCATGACCTTTAGAAACAACATGACTAAAATGACATGACACAAAATAACGCATGCTAAAAGGTCCATTTACCAGGTCTCCAGAGCTTTCAGTCACGTCTTCAGTCTTTATTGCACTAATAGAGACATCTCAGGGGACATCATTTGTGCAATTTCAAACGTATTAAGCTGTCATATATAAACTGAGACATCTTCAGTGACTGAAGATGATGCAGAGCTTTGAAAAGCCAGTAAGTGGACTGACCAGCGGACAAGAAGACACATGTTTTGAATTAAAAAAAAAAAAAAACAGAGCAAAATATTTTGTTTGATGTAAAAAGTAGGTTGCATTATTCTTTAATCTTCTTTATTAAAAAATATCATAAAAACTAAAACCTCAGAGCTACTTTATAGAAACCAGACAGACATAATTATTCCACCCGGCAGTCATCAGAGGGTTATTTCCTGTTGCCTCAGTGCAATGACAGTCCATTATCGAGAAAACATGCTCTAACACAAAGTCATTTCATTTATTTGTTTTACACAAGCACACGTTGAAATTATTATATAGCGCTATCATATGCATTACACAGGTTTGGTGTGGGTTGTTGTCTTGTCTTGTGGTTATGCCATTGCATATAACCACAAGACAAGATATATTGCATATTATATTGTATATCATTGATATTATGAAAGATGCCCAGAATGACTACAAATACAACTTGTGTCATCTGGAATTTATTTGAGTTTATTGATTTCTCAGTGCCTACAAGCATTTGCCAGTGAGTGACCAGAGGGCTTCTCCAGAAGTACTGTATGATCCGACCTGAATCTACAATTTATTATTTATGCAAGCAACAAAAGACCTCTCATTTTCCTTCAGTTATGAACACTGGTTTAATACAGCAGCTGGGGCACAAACATTGTATATCGTGTTTTTTTCTGAACCACATCAGTGCAGAATACTGTAGGTGCATGACAATTCTTGGTTTGACACAACAGTAAGGTCAGTTAAAAGTGAAATTAGCTCATGTCAACCTTCATGGATGACCTCCAGATGAATGAGATTAGGGTTATCAAGGCAAGCGACACGCATCACATCATCCATGCCCTCCAGCTGCCTTTGAAGGGCGCAAGAATCACCTCTCTTTCATGTCTTTTCATAGACATCTGTTAAATCTTCAGCACCAGAATCTATTTTTTTTTCATTGATCTGATGCTCTCTCTCTCTGGCTCTCTAGTGCTAACGTTAGAGTGCAATAATTACCCATCATCTCTGACCTTTGGAGTTTAAACTGTTAAAAAAAAAACAACAACAACATCTTTACAGCTTAAAACAAATAATTAAAATACATTCCTGGTCCATTATTGTGAATTTTAAACAATGCTCAAGGTCGCTGGAGCAATATACAGTCTAATGAGATACAGGAGAGGCCCAGGCAAATACATGAATTTGAATATGTTTGATCATGTCCTGGCACATGAGTGTTTGTAGTCTAGACAGATAGTGAGACAGCCAGAACCTCCGGGAGGAACGAAGAGGAGATGCCTTCTACAATGGGACCACAGGCGCAGGTTCCATATCAGTCCCTCCACTGTTATTATACATTGAAATCCCCTCTCAGTCCTTCGTGGATAGGATCAGCCAGGTTCAAAGGCATGTTTATAACTGTGACTTTGCCTCATGTCATGCCATTACTGATTTCAGTGAAGGGAAGGGATGAACATTCCCAGAGGGGGGGAAAAAAAAAACGTTGTACACAAGGTTAACCGAACCCTATTAAAAAGCAAGTTTACACAATTTCCATAGATTACCTTGGATTCATGCATGTGAATACTGATGTCTCTGCGTTTGACTGTTTTCTTTGTTCCCTGCGCCTATGTACAACAAAACATATTCTCTCTGTGCGCTGCTTGATAGAAATGGACGACTGTTTGGCCTGCTCAAAACATCATTGCCTCTTAAACGGATGAACCCAGCCCAGCCGAAAACTGTCCAAGGGTTTGAAAACTTTTAAACAGCTGAGATGTGGATTATGTAACAGGGTTGCGAATCAATGCCAAGCAGCTGCAGCTGGTATTTTATACATTCAAGTATCAACCCACAGCATCCACAAGCCACACATTCAAAGCTGTGGACGAGGAACATTTAACCGATGATGTAAATGAGACAACGGTTAAATCAACACATGAATACTGATGAGATGAGGAAGCCTCTCTGTTACAGTACAGCCGGATAAATGATACATCAAACACTCAGGGCGTGTATAAACTCTCCGTCATCCCACTGCGTATGAGAAGAGACAAGAGCCTTTACGAGTGGGTGGTGCTGCTCTAAAATGTACAGACACTTGGATGTGCCCGGAGTGTGATCATCGGCAAACCACTTTCTGTCTATTTGGCTTCGAGCAGGATGTTTGACCCCTATTTGCTCCAGGGAAACTGCTCAGCAGCCAATACTACTAGACTGGTGGTTTAACAGGAGGATGAACATCAAACAGGTCGATTCTGACAGGTGAATGTGTACCTGCCAAAGCTTCCCTGTAGAAAGAAATGTCAGCGTGAGAGAGAAGAGGGGCAAAAGAAAGAGGTGCAACAAGTGAAATAAAGTTGATGACAGCATCAGGAACAGAAGAAGTATAATGGATTGAAAAGTTTTGAGCTGCTTTGGAGTCAGACCTCAGACCAGAATTAGGTTCCTCTTTAAGAGGAAGCATTGCCTTCCAGTGTTTTGTTCAAAGCTTTCATACATAAATGTGAAAATTTCTCCAAATGACATGAAGCCTGCAAAAACCTTTGAGAACACCACAATTCTCTGAAATCAATTTTTTTTTCCCATTTCCACTCAGACATCTCATACTTATCACAGAAACAGGATATTTCCTTTTTTTTCTAGGGTGTCATGCTGCGTCACGATACTTGCTACAAAATGCTTTTATCACATCTCTTGCTACCGGAGGTAAATTTCAGATATCAGACAAAGACTCCTGGCCGTCTGAGACTGTTATGAGAGTCAGACTTTTGTTGTTGGGCAGAAAATGGGCTGAAGATAAACCATCATTTTGTCTCACAAAAATTACCCAAAAGTTTTGGTGAACAACACACCTGGCTGTAGTTTCTTTAGGATTTAATCTTTTATTTCTTATTTTTTGTTTGTTTATTTTTTACAAGATCTGAAGCCAAATCTTCCAAGCTGTGCTTAATCTCCTCTGTGCATTGCTTTTTGGAACAGCGCTGCTTAACAACCCATTTCAAATCAACAGCCTTTAATATTCATTTGCTTTGTCACGTTTGGAGTGTGAACACAATCTACTGAAAACCTGCTAGGAATTAGCATGTCGAATGGATCTGGGACATGTGGTGTGTCTGCTGGTTGTCATTATTGTGTAAATTAAATATTGTGCCCACACTGCAAATTAAGTTAATGACTCAATCAATTAAACGATTGTTTGATTCGAACCCGCAGCCCGTTGCTGCATGCCACGCCTGCCCCTCTCTCTCGTCACTGAATTTTCCCATCATTCTTCAGCTGTAACTATACAATCAAGATTCAAAGGCCCATAAATGTATCTTTAAAAAAAGCGTGCAATCCTTGTTTATACTAGAACTGAAAATGGCGAGCAAAATAAAACCGTTCCTGTGAAGCAATTTTCTTCTTTTTGAACTCTCACCGACCTTCATGAAATAATTACTTTGCTGCAGTGCTCTAAACTAGGACATGTTTTACACAATTTCACAACTCCAAGTTCCAAATTGTAATACTTTAGCAGATTAATGATAATTCTCCTCCGTGCATGCAGGTTTTGAGCTGTGACACGTTACAGCACGAAGAGGATTTAAAAATGGCATTAATGGTGCCGCGATGCTTAGCTGTCTCTTGGTTCTGCCTCGTCTGTGACGGCCGTGTGCACATTTCTTTTTCTCCTGAGCCTTTTAAAAAGTCACTGATGTCTGTTTCACAGATTGTTTTCCTAACTTGTAATGGCACTGCCAATCCTCCAGACAGTCAATGAAAGCGTGGAGGAGAGAGTTACATGGTGAATTAACACACTGGAGGGAACACTGTGTTTCACAGTAAGAACAAACATCATGTTTAATTTACAGTGTATTTGAAGTGTATATATTGATTACATGAGAGGTCCTTGAAATGATTTACACGAGTAGTTTCTGAGTAGATACTCATGTAGAGACACAACTGTAGGGTTTTCTATAGAGAGAAAGTGTAAAAGCTGAAGTGGATGAATATTTATGAGTCTCAAGAACATTGCACAGAGATTCAAGTGTCCTGATTTCAGCAACAGAAAGAGGAAACGTATAACAATCGACTTGTCGAAAATGAGTTAGTTTGCTGCCATCTATTGGACTGAGCACACTGTACATGAGAACAACTCTGGGAACCAGATACTGATTTACACACACAACTTAGATACTTCAATAAAAGGTTAAGTCTTGGGCAGCTGGACTTTGCAGATCCGTGAAGACATTTCACTTCTCATCCACTCTTCAGCATAAAGATGTTTTGTTGGTCATTGCTGCATTTCATATATTTATAGATACAAAGATAATACATACTTGTACAGACTAGTACAGACTAGTTCTATGTTTATTTTTCTTTGCTCATCTTGACTATTTAAATTTTTCTTCCTGCTAATTGTTCTCTCTGTAAGTACATCAAGTAATTTAAAAGCTGAAGTAAAAATCTTTGTACGCAAATCTGGCCATTAAAGTCGATTCTGATTGTGAATGAGGTTCATTTGTATTCTGATACACATGTCACTGATGTTTGATACTTTACTGATTGATAATAACAACAGTGGAAACAAAGGTAGAATAAGTGAAACATCATCAGCATACAGACAGATAAGACGTTGTGTTGTTTTTGTATGTCGTGTAATAACTGGTGTTATTGGTGGATAGTCTTCTGGCTGAGTGAACTGTTCCATTGACAAAACAACTAGATGAGGGAATAGAAGGCAACCCTTCTTCCGTGCGCCTCGTGTTATTCTAATGGGAATTTACACCTGACTGCCTCTTCATGCAAAAACAGAGGAAGTGCAGCGACACCCACGTAGTCTAACGCTAATCACACATATGAGGGTTTAGTAACATGTGATGGCTGTGCAGGATATTGGACAAATGAGCACAAATAAATACGTCTATTATAAAGAAACATTTGCAACTAAATCAAGGACAAAACAACGGACGCAGTGAACGCAGGTGTCCTCTTTCCTCCTGCTGGGAGTCATGGAGTTGAGCCCTCCTGTTGTTAATGTTATTGTTGCTCCTGTGGAGTGTTCATTAGCCTCGTGCCCCTGGTGATTATGCCATCTCTGAGTCTTCTTGTCCGCCTCCTTGCTCTCCCCTGCCTCAGGCGCTGTCTTCTCTCTGGCACTCTGCCACCAACACGATGACCTGGGGAATTTTTAAACTGTATGAGTCCAAGATAATTTTAGATTGGTGGGATGAGTCAAGGTCGAGGTGGTAAAGCCACAGAGTTTCTTGGTAAAACACATAGATACTTCATATAACAGAGGTTATAAAAGTAAGTAAAGTAAAAACAGTATAGGATCTTTGACGATAGGATGATGACAGAAATGGTAATGTTAAATGAAACAATGATCAGTGACAGCAATTTGTATTCTGTCCAGTCGGACACAGCAGGTCAAACTGAGTCCTGAATGTTATATGAACATCTTAAAAATCAAAGACAGCTTCGCTCGCTGTGGTGCATAATATTTCAGCCAGCACCTATTTTCCAGTGAATGTCATTGTAAGTCAAAACGTCATTTATTATGCACAGGCACAAGAGTATGTGTGCCTTTGATATTTCTCTTTTAATCTTCAAGATTGCCTTGCTGAAGTCAGTACTTTATACCCCCACGAGGTGCATATGAGAAAGTAGATTGTGATGGAGAAGATAACTCTACATTTGGGAAATGCAGGAGAGTAACGTTTATGGAATAAATATTGATTACAGCTGAAGTTGTTTAGAAAGCATTAGTTATATTATTATGATGTATTCCTGTTGGCTTGGCATACTGGGAGGATGTAATTGCACATGAGGATATAAAATGAGGTCAGAGACATGATAAACAGTAGTAATGTGCTGAAGAAACTGGCTTGCGGTGGAAAATACCTGACTTGAAGGGGGTGAGCGTGGCTCAGCAGGTAGGGCAGACCATCCTTTAATAGCAAGGTGGGCAGTTTGATCTCAGGCTTTGTGTATCGGAGGACATTTGAACCACAGATTCTTCTCCTTTCGTATGGTCAGGCCTCGGTGCCGTCAGTGTAGGTGTTTGGATAAATGCATGAACCTCCCATTGCCATTCTTACATCCTAGAAATTATGTTTGTATATAGAAATCTGAGAGTTGATTTGAATATATGTGGCTTTGTGAGTGTGATGCAGGAATAGGTTTAAGCTTTAAGCAACATTATTTATTTTCTTCTATAAACAGCTGCTGCTGTCTGTGTTTTGAGTTTCTTGATGGACATTAAATAAAACCGATGCAAACTATAGCTGTCATTAGCTTATGTTAGCTCAGTTTGTTAGCCAGGCTGCTCAGACTGTGAGCTCAAAGCACTGGCGGAGTGTTGGTTGTTTGTACTAAGGGGGTGCTGACGGAGGAAGCTAAGAAAAGAAAAAGAGAAAGTGACACTTCAGAGTAAATCTGGGACCGACTTCCAGTCGAGAGCTTTGTGAAATAAACAGAGTGAAAGACAGACGCCAAGCTGGGCATCTTTCTGTTGGACTTGTAAATACTATTAGCTGGCTGCTATATCACATGGCGTTGCACTTGCTTGAATTTAGCTGTTAGCAAAGATGTCAACTTGCTAGTTTTTGATCATAAGTAATACAATCATAACAAATGCACATGCAACAGTGGTATTACACTCTGAAACTAGGGACACTAAATGACAAAAATATGAGGAATGCTTGCTTTAAGGATAATAAAAATGACCTTATTTTTGTTTTTTAACCAGTGCCTATGTTAACAGTGTACTCGCTATACCCAGAAGTATTAATTAATAAAATAATGAAGAAACAAAACAAAAGAAAAATTAATGAATAAATAACGGGAACATGACTTTACAACAAACAGACAGCTCTGGGTGCAAATGTCAGCTATGGTTAACGTCCTGCAGCTCAGTAATTGAAAAATCTGCAAGTTCATTTTTGAGTCATCATTTTTCTCAGGCTGTGCACACACACAGTGCTGAACTTTGTCAGACTTGATAAAAGCATGTACAGGAGGCAGTGTTTGTTTTCGCAGCAGTCAAGGAAGGGTGGAGGGCAGGACTGAGGGTACTGCGAGTTTGTATCCTCCGAAGGAGAGTGCACTTATAAACAGCAAAGTTTCTCTCCTGATAGAAATTCACTGTGTACGATCAAGACTTTTTTTTAATGCAAATTAAGTTGAGGACCTTGATCCCTCAGGGTCATACAGCCCACGCTCCAGTGACTTAAGTTAAGATCCAGTTATGCTTTGGATGTTATCCTCTCTCTCTTAACAAGAATCTCCAGATGCCAGACTGCTGTTACCACAAAGGATGGATGAATGAACCAAACAGCAGAACACTGTACATAAAGGAAATGAAACACTGACGCTGCCTGATACGAAAGCTGAGAATCGCCTTTTTAATGCCAGTATGTCAAGTTCACAAGTTAATTATCTTGCTATATCGAGATAACAAATGTTGTTTTCTTGTGATAACGGATTCATTTATCTCGTTATCTGAAGAAAACAAAAGGCATTCTTGAGATAATGAGATAATTTATCATGTCATACACGCTGCACTGTGGAGTGGGCTTAAAAGTTTAAAGGCAAACTGTGAACTTTCTATACACATTTGCCATTTGTTGTAAGAATTTAAATGAGGATATTAACATTATGTATTCCTGTTCAGTAGTAGCCCATAGAGAGGTGGTCATGGTGGATGAATGGCTCTCACATAGGACTTTCATCTGAGAAACCAAGGCTTTTTTGTTGTTAGATTTCTAGACTTACTTGACTTATTATTTTCAGTTTCAGTTTGGTTAGGTTTAGGCAACAAGCTATTTGGTTAGATTTTGAAAAAGATCACGGCATCAGAGGTTATGATTATAGGTTGAAGGCAGGTGCAGAAATACAATAGTTCTAGGGTTACTATCTATGCATGACTGTCTGTAAGTAATAAGAAGAAACAACAGCCATTCACAGCATATGTAGACTGTTGATTAAGAAGGAAGACATTTCCCCTAATTTCCTCAGCTCCAAACTGATTGACAGCATGTTAAAGAACCAGCACAAACTAGCCCCCCAGCCTCAGAGGACAGAAGAGCTGAAAGAATAAAGTCTATGTGCATTTTATACCAGGCTACCAGATGGCAATCTCGATACTGGTGCTCTCTCACTCTCATTCACTGTCTATGTCAGTTGATGTCACTACTCACTCTCTCTGTCTCTCTCCCACAGCCATTCACAGCATATGTAGACTGTTGATTAAGAAGGAAGAAATAGTTTTCCGGGCCGACATAGACACCTTATTTTAATGGTTCATTGCAGATAAACATTATGAAATCTAAAGGCCACCAAACAATTCTCCACCACAGAGCTGAGAAGCTCACCGATGGTTAGAGGAACCAATTAATTTCAGTTATTTTGTTTTTCAAAGGGTCTGCTACCAACTATTAAGCTGAGGTTGCCAATAATCTTGTCCTATCAATTTTGTTTTGTGTAAAATGAATGGCTTTATTTCTCCATTTTTTGTGTTGTTGCAATGGAAACAAATGAAAAGCATTTGTAATTGCAACATTTTTGGGGCGAGAAATTGTGTATTTTGTGACAAAATGCAGGAGTGTCAATATTTTTGGCCATGATTGTAGTCCGGCTCTGACCAAAGGTGAAAATTATTCCACCTTATCAGCACCTCTAAAACACTACTGATCACAAATATCAATCTTTTGCCAGACCTAGGGTAGTCGTTTCCTCCTGTTTTCAGTCTCTTTGCTAAGCTAAGCTAACTTCCTGCAGGCTCTAGCTTACAGACATGACAGTCAGTCATATGAATATATTTTTTTTAGTTTGTTAGTTTAGTTTTATTAAAAATAAACCAGACAAGTGATGGTTCTATGGGGGTTTACATGCCAAAATATTTCTTCTCTAGGCTCAGTGACGAAAACCACACATTACTGTTTTTACGCTTCATTTTTTGTACAAATTAAAGATGCAACTTGTTAATTACTGAGCTGGTAGGCAAATCATTGTTTTAACTTTCCACAGAGTCAGGCTATTTCTCAAAGTCGAAATAATGCTTGAAGCGTCAACAAAGCCAAGAAAACATTAATCCCCAAACCATAGTTATATAAATACATAAAAACAAAGACTAGCAAGCAACAAACTCTTTTCTCTGTCTTCTCCATTCATGGCTCCGTGTACCTCATTGACCCCTCGCACTGGAAGAAGAGAGATGGAGAGAGTGAGAGTGAGGGAGAGAGAGACATGGCCTGAGAACATGCCGCTATTCATTTTGTGTCATGAGTAATTATTTCAGACATTGCACATCAACCGTGACAAAGTGTGACAGCTTGAGACGTTCAGGACTGACACAGTGTGAGCAACATGACAGAGAAATGAACCTTGAGATAGAGACAGAGAGAGGAAGGCGGCGGAGGCATCAGGAGCAAACAGCCAAACAGCAGCAGGGCATAAGTGGGAGAACTAGAAGGGGGTGAAGTGGACCTAAAAAGATGAGTGGGCTGCTCTTGTTTGGGGGAGGGAATCACACTTGTACAGACATGATGTGTTCTATTACAGCCTACATGGAGCAAATTATGATGCATTGAAAACACAGCAGGAGGTGCAGCCCACCCGCATTGCTTTGTACTTTTCAATTCACATCATGGGCTTTGGAGAGAAACATGAAGGGAACCTGCAGCGGACTACAGTCGACTGCATATTGAAAGCTTACAGGTGGAATTCCTCATTTTACCTTTGTGCCATTACTGCAGATCATCTCTCTGTCTTACCGTGTTGTGTATATAAGTCCACCAAGTTAAAAGACAAAATACGTTGTGTATTTGTCTTGTCTAACCAGATATTTATCTGGGAAAAAAGACGCGCAGATCTGATGTATTTTACTTTGGAGTAAGGCTATATTGTTAGAAATAACATTGATTATGAATACACATACAGTAATAATCATGAATGTCACCATATTTCTATAGCTGTGTCTGTTTAATAGACTAGAAAGGAAGTCAAAACTCCCCCAACTTGGTCCAATCTATTGGAGACTGCCAGCCCTAATTTCCTCAGCTCCAAACTGATTGACAGCATGTTAAAGAACCAGCACAAACTAGCCCCCCAGCCTCAGAGGACAGAAGAGCTGAAAGAATAAAGTCTATGTGCATTTTATGAATGAATGAATGGCTTTATTTCTCCATTTTTTGTGTTGTTGCAATGGAAACAAATTAATTAATATGAAATAATCATGAAAATACCAAAGCATTTGTAATTGCAACATGTTTGGGGCGAGAAATTGTGTATTTTGTGACAAAATGCAGGAGTGTCAATATTTTTTAAGTTTTCTTTGGCACAAACCAAAGAAAACTTATTTGCAGCGTAGGCACCGCAGACACAAACATAAAAGCTGGCAACCAAACCACAACACAACAGGTAGAGCATCATAGATTAGTCCATAGTCTCCACCTGAATACGTTTTATGTTGTGTTAGCTGCATTGTTATACAGGAGCCTGTATAGCTTCACAGGCCTTACATTGTGTGTTCATTTGCTTGGCTAGATTGTCTAACGTTTATTAGCACCCTTGGCTAACAGGTAGATAGCCCTCAATGTACTGTGGTCGATTTAGTTACTCTAGAGATAACGTGCAGATCAAACAATTGATTGGTTGAAGAGTAGAATTTCACCTATACAACCTTCACTTGTACTGTAACTGCCATTTAGAGTGACACAGTGGTGTCCTTTGATCTGATGCCAAATCACTGATGAAAAATTTATTAATTTAATGATGCTACAACATTATGGTTACGGTTTTATTAGAATCAGGCATGAAAAATGAATTGGATACGTTCTGAGAAAGATGATGGTTCGGGTTAAAATAATCTTCAGACCTATCTCACCTATGGAAAACCCAGCGTGGCAAACAATAACTGGAACTAATTTTCATTATCCGGCCTAATACTAAGCTGGTGGAGATGTACAGTGGAAGCTTTGTGTCTGAGAGGTGAGAAGCAAATTTGACATTTTGAAAGAGGCTGATGGGAAGGAACAAGTACAAGTGTTCCCTCAAGCCACCCATTTTCTCCACAATATCTAAGGTCAGACAAATTTAGAGCCTCTTATTTATACAAAGCATAGCCCGGCCACTGTTTAACACTACCTCTCGGCAAAGTTGTGCTGGTCTTGAGCGTGCGTGTGCGTGCTTTTCTTTTTGTCTGCACATGAACTTGGGAATGTGAAGTGAGAGACATGTGCAGTGCAGTATGTATGTGCTCTTGATTTCAGTGTTTTTCTTTGAAAATTTAAAATGTAACAGATGTATGCTTGATTTTATGATGTACGGGCGATTCTTTGAGCAATTTCGGAATTTCCGTCCAATTTCATCACCTGTAATATTTTAGGGTATGGTGATTGCTGTATCTTGTACCTGCTTCCGTATAAATTGCTGCAAAAACCAACAAAGAGCACCCCATTTAAGATTTAGTGAAGGGAAGAGAGACAGAGTTTGTTCATTCACACTGTTACAGAGGTCTCAGTGGATGCACTGCGGAGAGGAATGGAAACAGGAAGGGTGGAGGGACATGAATAATTCAGCAACTCTGCCACAGTGAGCCCTGGATTCCCATCCTCCATCCCACCAGCTTCAATCCCAGAGGACGCACAGTGGGCTTGTAGTACAGCTCAGCCCGCGCCGCATGTGCACTGGTGCAGCACCAGCTCCGTTGGAAAAGGCCACACAAGAACTTCGGGTCCTGAGGTGACTGTGGGGAAAGCACTACCTTGCAGAGGCGAACTGGCGGCCCAGAATCAACCCTTGAACTTAATTAACATGCATACTCTAATGGGAAGAGTAGTGGATGGTACACAAGCGAGTTTAGAAAACTGCATTCCGCTGGTTTGCTGGGTGAGAGCATCAGCTAAATGCAAATATGATGCAAAATGAAGTGCGAGCTCAGCAAAGCTACTGAAAGCTGCAAAATGCTGGATTTGAAGACACAGACATAGATAGAAAGATCATTAATTTGACTGAGAAACGAGAAACCTTTGCCTTTATCTTGGATTTTAAGTGCACAGAGTAAAATGTACCAGACACTGAGCTGGATATATAATAAACCCACAAATCACAGACACGCACACTCGCACACACACACACAACACACAATGTTATTTGCATCTCATTTTGAAAAAAAACAACAACCAAAAACCGAGAAAGAAAGCTGTAATTAACCAAAGTCTCTCTGCAAACTAATTACCAATATCCACTAAATCATCTGTGCAATCCTTTCTCTTTTAAATTGTGGAGTGCAAAGTGTCTCACGCACACATACACACACATATACACCCAGCATGTGCTGTTGGCTGATATATGCAAAGTGAACTGGAGGCAGGATAAAGAGAGACACTTAAATGCAACACTGTGTTGCTCCTTGGGGACAGTGCACTGTAAGATCTGTCATTACTCTGTTTACTGCTGTTCTTACAGCAGCTATTTGACGTTATGCATACATTAGACTAAGTCATAAAGCAAGACAAGCGCCTCCATCGCCTCCTGTTCTTGATGTCACATGGGGCTTGAGGCTATATCCCAGCATGCTTTGGGTGAAAAATCCATGGTTAGAGCTTTGAACTGTGGCAGGAAATGAGCGAAATGAAAGAGCGACCAGGCAAAGATAAATAAGACCGAGGTGATCCACTGCCCTGCCTTCGCCATGAAGAAACACAAATGTAGACAAACTAAATCATTCATTGTTTTTGAATATATTAAAAATATATCCATATATAGGTCAGAGATGTTTATGCCAAGGCACTGACCATTTATAAAAGATGCAAACGCTGGCCCATTTTTATCACTTGCTAACTGGAGGAGCAAAACAAATGAACATCAGTTTTTCCTAATGAAGATGTCCTCACCTGCTTTCTCTCTTGGCGTGCAGGATGAGGGTTAGGGTTGCTTGTTAGAAAAAAAAGCGTGGCCTGCTTCTATTTTTGAGCTGTTTTGAGCATTTGCTTCAGCTCCAACCTGCTTAAACAGAGGCATTGAGATAGGTCTGACTATGCAAAAAATAAGTCGGCAGTAAACATGTGCATGTGGGAGAAGTTTGCTTTCAGAGCTTTATAGAGTGGGACTTTCTGCCAGAAACTTGAAAACTAAGAAGAAGCACATCTTATCCACCAGCACTTTTTTTCATATCCTGATCAAAAAAGTGAGGACTGAGAATAAAATCGAGGAGCTGCGGGGAGTTACAAGTAAACTATCCTCCGACTACAAGGCCGACCAAAGGTTTACCATAATCTTGCTGTATGTAAGCAGCAGTGTGAGAAGTGTCAAATTATTCATAATAATCACATTGTACAAAGTTAGCACTGAGCCTAAGGGCTCAATCCCACCAGGCACAGCTACAATCCAGCTGCTAGAGAGTAGATCAAGCTAGCCAGAAGTCGAACAGAAACGTCATAGCGAATCTGTGCAGAAGAACAGAAAACAATTTCATACTACGTACTACTCTACATGGCCTACTCATGGTAGAAGCGCATGAAACAAGGGAAAATTACGAAACCTGAGCAACTTAAGAACAACTTCTGTAATCAACAAACCAAAAGAGTGATGCGATATTAACATAGCAGAGCCAGTCCCGATGGGATCTAGGATAAAGTACATTTTAATGAAGTAAGCAACAATTACAGTTTTTATTTATTGAGTTTTTTTAAAAAAAGAAAAAAAAAACCCTGCTGTGATGATGATATTGACAACATATTACACTTTTTAGTGAAATGTGATCACATGTCTTCAACAAACTGTTCTAATTTGGTGTGAAAAGGTTTATGAAGGAAATCCTGAAATACGGGCATGACAAAACGAGTTTACAGTCTGTTATTTCACGCAAGATCAGAGGTAGAAGCCCAGAAATAAAACTGCAGAAGAACACCAATAAACATGTCTTCACACTGCCGGGACTCACCTCCAATCACCCGTGGAAAGAAATCCTGTCTTGCCTGACCCATGTTGTTTCACCAGATCAATAACTCCTGTGGTCTGTGTGTGATGAATGATCCCCACAAATAATCCAATTTAAGAGATCAACCTATAGACGGATTACACATGTATTCTGAGAAGCCAGCAGTGAGGTGAACTGGGGAGAAGCACATAGCGGCAGCCTAAAGGTTGCTATTAAGAAGATAAACTGCAGATTTAAAAAAGCCATATAATCAGCAGAAGGAATAGTTTTTCTTTCTCTTGGAGGAAAGCCTTGGAGATAGTTGACTTCTGGGCTCCACAACGGGTGGTTAGTAAATTAAACTCAGAATTGAAATTGAAATGGTCTCTGTGCAAACGACGATAATTTACTACAAGATTAGGCTGAGTTATGGTGCCCCGTAGTTCCAGTGTCTTCAGTCAATCTGTTTTAACTGTGGAGAAACCTGCCTGCTCATCACACCTGGATTCATTATCTCAACAAACAATGCGCATGCACATGTTCCTCCCCCAACACACTCACTCTTTCTCCTCCCACCTGTTCTCTTTCTCCACGGATCTGGTTTTCAATCACGGAGGGCGGGTTTTGTGCAGACGACGGTGGAAGCTCTTTTCTCATAGACACCCACCAGTAATGCTCTGGTTTATTACACCAGCACTGAGATTAAACTGGGTTATATCGACCTCAGATTCAATGGAGCTTGCGGCATGGACCAGCAGGCACAAATCACCCGTCCATATCTGCCTCTGTGGCACAGCAAGACAAGAGGAGATAACAGGTCTTCTAAAATCATCAAACAGGAGACGGTACTGTACAGATGTTTTGTGACTGCGCTCCCTTTGGATGAACATATCTTCCAGCACAGATTAGAATTCCTCCCTCTGTGAATCCTGAAGAGATCAGATCAGAGGATGTAGCGGGATTTTTGTCTGCAGATAAAGAGCCTTGTATTTTGCCATGAGCCATGTTATTGGCGGGGCACAATCGTGTTTTCATGCACACATTCCACCTACATGATTTCTTAGCCTCTATTGCTGTTCAACATATCCTGAATGTGAGCATCACCCACATTTCAGAGCTTAAATTAACACACCTTTTAAGCTGACACTGTGCTTGAGAAGGTAGAAATTAACATGACAACTGATGAACTTCATCCCAACTACATGGCTGCAAATTAGTCATTCCCTACGTTCACGGCAGATTAAAACAGTTCTGAAAATGACTTTTTGTCTTCTTTGCTCGAAGAGTAGACAAAGATCTAATATACCAGAAGGAAAAAAAAACACATATGTTGAGCTCTTGCAAGACTGTAAAAAGTCATCTCTGATAAAGATGCAGTGGACGCCTGAAGCGCTGGATATAAACATAAAGCGTAGAAAGTGATGGAAACATGCAGTGAGGCAGTATTATTGCAGCAGCCAGTGCTTATTGAAAAGCCAGCACACATAAAATTTTGTCATCAGTCCTCCTCCAGCAGTGTGAAATCCCCCACTCTTGTACGTGAATAGCTTGTGACTCATGTAGAGAGGAAACTCAATGGTACTACACATGCTGGCATGAATCATGGGAAAAATGAGTAATTACCTTTGATTAATGAATTCAAAAGCTTTCTAAAAACATGTTTTCAATGAGAATATATGCTAATTTTTACTTAGCTAATAAACACCCCATCATCAGACATGTCATTTCAGATGCAATGGCTCTAAAATGGGGTGACATGAAGCAATAAGAGCGCAGACAACTATTGAAAAGTCAGCACATAACAATCACAACCAGTGTTCAGTACGTTCACCAACCTCCAGGGTCATGCTGTCTCTCATTCTGAAATGCAGGTGCATCCTGACTCATGTAGAGAGTCTATTTATACTGAAGCTACCAGTGATAAGTGGAACATATTGTTCTCTGGTTAAGCCTGGACCCGACTTATGGAGAATCATGACACTCACTTACATCTCCGGTTTACCTGGATAAAAAGATTTGTCGTTATTAGACGAGGCTCGTGAACAGAGAATGAAATCACTAAAATGTATTGATTGGTTCCTTCGTGGGGGAAATCCTTAAAGAGTGGACTGGCTGTAGCCTCTGTGAGGTAAAGTGTACAGTTTCTATCTGATTCTGGAGAAAAAGCCAATGTTTTCAGCCTATCCCCAGCTGATGTTGGATGAGTGGTGGGTTACACGCTAGACAAGTCACCAGCTTAATTTAGAGTGCAATTTAGAGTCACCAGTCAATCTATAAATCTGTATGTCTTTGGATTGTGCGAGGAAGCCGGACTACCCGGAGATAACTCACGCAGACACAGGGAAAACATCTGAACTTCACACAGAGAGGCCCCTCTCTGGGGGATTAGACAGTGCTAACCAGAACAATTCTTGAAATGAAATGAATATGAAATCCTGTAAATATAAAAGCGGTAAAAGGCGTGTTAAAAAGTCAAACAACAGGGGATTTAAGTAAAAAGTACTTAGCAAATGTTAGCATGCTAACACACTGCCACTGCCAGCATTGATTTCTCAACTCCAGGCAAGAAAAGAATAACAAAAATCATAATTTTTCAGTTTCTCTTGATACGCTGATGTAAAAATGGTGTTTTCTTGATCAGATCTCAAACCTGTGTGAAAAAACTACTTGTTCGACATGACATTAACCCCCCCAAAAAACATCCATTTCATTAGCTCTTTCTCTAAAATGAAATGACAGCACAGCTCGCTACAGGCACATGATGTTGACATTTCCCTGCAAAATTTCTGTGCTGTGCGGAGCCAAGGTCTGAATAATGAATACAGATCTATTAGGCAGCCTTGATGCCCTTGTCCCGACAGGCAGACTGTGTCCTCGCTCGGCCCCCACCAACGCAGACCCGGATTGTTCGCTGATTTCAATGCTGACTCTCAAAGAAAACGTTGCACGGCACTCCTGTAATTCCTGGTAAATTTATAGATGATGATTATAGAGATATACAGATGCTTAGTGAATTGACACTGTATCAAGTGGGAGGCCTCAAAACCATTGTACTGTAAACCCGTAATGATAATTGTCTGTGTATTAAATCTTGAGGCAATCAATAGACAAATTATCACATCAATTTCCTTAAATTATATAAAAGTATATCTAATAATCCATATTTAGCCTAATGAAGGGCAAACCTAACAACAAGTTGTACGTGCAGTTAACCTCCAAACTAACTGGACTATTATTGTGACAGAGTCTCTGTCTCCTTAGGCAATTTCGCTAGAATAACATCCATCCATAACCACCATCGCCTATGCTCTGAATGTCGCACTATGATTTCTGAAATTGAATTTTACCAGGCCACAGAAATCTAATAACCTCCCAGCTAATGCCAATTGAGCCATAAGAGATGACCGAATTGCTTTCAATAGGCTCTAGGTGTTCCAAAAAGTCAATATCAATTTTCTGAATATTTGGGCTGAGACCAATAGGACTTCATACGATATGAACATGATTTAAAATTGACCTTTCTCTTGCACCTCTCTGACAGTCTCCACAACTGCTGAACAAACGAATCTTCAAGTTGATGTGGGGATAGCGAATTATTTTATTTTGTGCTCATGGTATTTCGTTCATTTTTAAGTTCAGTTGAGATCTGTATTGGTTAGAAGTATATTATTATTATTATTATTATTATTATTATTTTAAATCAATTTCAATTTCCTGGAGTCTTGCACAACTAAAACAGAAGACTTGGGTGTCAAAGTAAGAAAACAACAAGCATTTTTTTTTGTTTTGCTTGAATAAAATTTTTTATTATTATTATTATTTTCTAATTTTTTGTCAAGTTCATTGAACTTTCCCATGAGGGTTCTGGGTTTCTTCACTAGTGTTTCTTGTTTTATTCTGTATTCCTCCTTGGCTGTTCCTCCCTGATTAGTTTTACCTGTGTCTTGCTGTCTTGTCTTCACTTGTATATTTAGTCTGTAAGCTTCTTGGTTTCAGGGTCAGTTCGTTTTCATGTGTCCAGCATTCAGCCTTGTGTTTTGTCCTTGTCCTCTGGAATCCTTGCTTGTCTGGACCTTGCAGTTTCTTTTTGATTTTTTTGACCCTGGCCTGCCTCTCCACCCTGTAATTAGGTGAGTGTTGTTAAATTATTTTTGGACTGCACAAACTCCCTTGGGTGTCTGCCTTTCCTTTAGTTACCTTGCCAGTGATCCACTGGCAATTCCTTGTCAATCGAGATGTATATTGTAGGCACCGTGCTTGACTTACCACAAACCAGCTCAGTGATATTGTGATATGCATATATAGTGACTGGCTGTATGGCAGTTATTAATGTTTTCTCATATGCATAACATAGTGCCACCAGACCCTGACGACAAGGCAACCACTGTTGAACCATGTTGTCCAATTCTGTGCTATAATAGGCAGTTGGTTGTTTTTGGTGAACACTACATGTTTCCTGCATTAAATCTGGAGATGCATGTGTATATATACAACATTGTTCCAATACATACAGCATAAACAGATTGTTTGATCATTTCAAAAGCTGTCATGGTCTCATTCGTTCAGCCTAAAGGGCCATTCAGTGCCTGACGTTTTTCTTGATGTCTCTGATTGGAGCAGTTTTGATAATTTAATCTTCTATCCAATCTGAGCTAAATCCTGTCACCACTTTTATCAACACTGGATATTGACCAGGATCAGCGTATCTGTCTGGAGGACATGTTGTTGCCCTATACCTAAGGTCATCCTTTTTCTCTATCCTTCCCTCCTTCTTTTTCCTTCCTTGCTACCTACTGTAGGACTTTCGCGTGTATCGACACGACGTGCTGGCCCTGAGAAACTGCCTCATCCTTTTCTGGAGCTTAGTTTCTTACATCTACTATAATATTACTTAGTGAGTGCTGAAACAAAAACGTTCAAAGTACACGCTTCTTACATCTGAGCTGAAATCTAAAACAGATGGACTCGGAGGAAGTCAGAGTTAGGAGGTCACAGTGGTGGGAGAAAGGACAAATGTATGTATGTATTTCAGAACACCACATAGAGAGGTTTGCACTGTCTTTGCTCAGAAAAAGACACTGGGGTCAAGAACAATATTTGTTATTCCAGTAGTGGTGAATAAATCAAATTTCTAGGTGTGTTCAGAAAACTCCCAGAGGAGAGAAGACGTTTGTCACGTGGATGCGTATTAACTTAGCTGTGACTGACAAAAAAAGGTGAACGTCTAAGGGAAAACTGTGGGAACTGAGTTGAATGCGAAAATACGGGTAGAAAAAAAGAGAGGAGGAGAAAGGCACAGATGAGACAGCAAGTGGAAAAGGACACACACAAAAAAACAGGGAACAAAAGATATTTAATAGAAGGATCTTTGACACAGAGCAGTATTTTAAATGTCTAAAAGCATGAAACCTATACAATTAAGAAGCACGACTATCACTTCCCAGAAAGTGGCTTAGGAGTTTACAAAGATGGCCTCCATGCCTCATCTAACAGCAGAGGTGGGACCACAGAGGTGGCGGTTTGGAGGCTGAGCTAATATTGTTCATTAAAATGCATCAGAATAATGCTGTTACACGAGATGCAGCAAGAGATGCTGCAGGCTGTTTGGCATTTATTATAGAAGAGACAGTCAACAAAGGGGTTTTCCTCTCAACTCTGTTTTTTTGGCTGATAATTCATCTTCAAAAAACCTACACAAGCTTCTGGTGTTTCAGCTACAGGTTCACAGTTTTGCTGTAAAAGAAGACAAGGTTTTGTCTGTACTATATGTTAGCATGAGCTGAAATACTAGCACGTAGCCTCCTTGTGCTATTTCAACCAAAGAGGAGCAGTCTCTACACTTTGTGAGGCCACAATGCTTTGCTATAATGACCCAGCCATCAGGATGGCGAGGTCAGCCTGTTTGTCTCTCCAGCACTAGTGCAGAGAATAATATTTCAATAAGAATTGTCCGCATTTACTGTGGATAATTGTCCATCAAGAGGATGATTGCTAATGATCTCAATGGTCCACTGGCCTTTGGACACTTTACTTGTGCACAAGTAGTAAATTCTGAGTGCTATGAAATAGCGAAGCAACAGTTCAGTGCTCTCCCTCTGAACTCTTTATTTTAGACACTGCTTGATCTTTACTCTTATACCACCCATAAGCCAAACTGTGAACTTTGCAGACAATACATGGCATAATCTAATTAGTCAAATCCATGCTCAAGGGGGGGAAGTATCAGTTTGTTGTTAATGTTTATCCAACTCCTTATTATTGTGTGGTGTAATGAACAATGAATGGCCATTGGGGTTTTAAACGTTAATGCCAGCCTCTCACTTAGCCAAGATAATGACAGACCAATGTTTCATGGGCACACTGTAGGTGGATGTCTGGACAGAATATGAAAGTCCTTCTTGGATACCCCAAAACCACAAAGACCATATTATCCCGCACCATCTCACTGCCAAACAAGACGAAGAGCCACGTTAGACAGAGCAGTGCTTTCAGCTAAATGTTCACAATGCTAATGACGACTTTTAGCAGCCATAATGTTTACCATGTTGGCCATTATAGCTGAGTGTTTCCTCAATTCTTCATTGTCTGATTAGCACTAAAGTCCAACTACTAAAGTTATTACAATTCATTATAATTTCATTATAATCTATCCCTCGTTTTTATGAATGGATATCTACATATTAATGCCGCATCCATAGGCAAAGGGGCCACGATTTTGGCACCAGGTGAGTTCTGGTTTCCGTTTGCAGTCAGAGTAGTATTGACCAGCGGGCTTTGGTTGCATCAGTCCGTGTGGAGAGTGGACGAAGCAGAATACATTGGATAAAATGCAAACTTGGAACTGACGATTGAGCTTTTTATTAGTGTTTTTCTTTTTTATTTATTTATTTAATGTCATTCACGTGTATCAAGTTTCTAATCAGACTGCAAAGGACGTCTTGACCTGGAGATTCGTCATATGTTTTCTGGATATCCACTGGCTACACCGGAAACCAAAACACATTGGCTGTTGCTGATGAGCTTCAGGATTGATCCATTTCCTAGGTGCTGAGACATTTCACGAAAGAAAACTTGAATGTCAACTCCACTGGCACTAAAGTAAGGGGATAAACAATGTCAGTGAGCTTCACTAGCAGTCTGAATTAAGTTTCAGTGATTCTGGATCACAGTGACCAAAACAATTGGTGCAGCACCTGCTGAAGTTTTTTGCACCATCTTTTCTAACCCTAAAATAAACCATGTACAACTTTTTATGATACACCACCATCCTATGGCTTATTCTCAGACATAACCAGTTTTCTCTGAATCTAACTTTCTGCTTTGGTGGTCCTGTAACTGCACTTTACCCCCCGTTACCCCGGTAGGATCCATAATTCCAGCGGCAGGATTCATGCGACTAAACGCAGCCGTGGACATCAAATGCTTTGCATCAGCAGCGCCTGAGGCAAAATACAGCGAAAACACAAATCGCTGATGGACACAGAATGACACTTAAGATGGATGAGGCTTTAAAAGGAGATGGTGTGTGGAAGACAGGCGGGTTACATCAGTCAGATGTAATGGATGAAGGAAAAGTGTGTGACTGTGCTAAATAAACGCCGGCATATTTCCCTGAACTTGAATAAATTCACTTAAAGTGGTTCTTCATCTTCTCGGGACAATACTGCAACCCTCCTACGCTATGTTTCTTTACAAGTGAGTGCATTATGGTTAGTGTGAAAATGAGTAGATATTTTTAAGAATTCCCCACAAGTATTCATTAAAATGCATTCACAATAGCCAGTTAGGCGCAAAGTGTGCAGGGTGAACGTGCATGATGTTTTTTTTTTTTTTCCTCAGGCTGCACAGTTAGCTGCAGCATTATTTAGTGTGCATGTGTGGATGGAGGAGTAGTAGGGAGCGCATTGGACCATGGGGAGTGGTCACATGACAGTATCAGCATGTTCGATTTAAAAGAAAGGAGAAGAGAGACTTGAGCATCAGATGCGGGCTGAGGATTTGACTGAACAGCACCTCTCTCTCTCTCTCTCTCTCTCTCTCTCTCTCTCTCTCTCTCTCTTTCTTTCTCCACCGCTGCCTCCAGCAGACTGCTCACATTTTTTTATCCCCCTTCCACCGATGCGACAATAATTATTTCCTCCCCTTCAGCTTTTGCGAATTTCCAAACCACACACACACGCACACACGCACCTTTTGTTGCTCTCATCGTCATAACAACAGCGAGGAAGCGCGTCCACACAGATCACCTATCGTAATTCTTCCCCTCCCTCTAAAAAAAAGGTAAGAGAGAATAACTTTTTAAAGCAATCATTTCTAGACATCATTATTATTGTTCCATGTGGCTGAATCTCGCGTTGTTCTGCGGGGTCCGGTTCCAGTGAACTACTGGGTTTCCACAGTTTATGTATCTGGATAAAATAAATGTAATGCTTTCTCTGGCTAAGCACGTGCACCTGACAAAGGAGGAAAAAACCCCTGATCTGATCAGTTATTCACTGCAATAAGTGCTTAATTTAAACTAAAGCTATAGGATTACTTACAGCTACAGCGGCAGCCTAATTAAACATTTGATGTCTAATTAATTCCGCCTTTGTCAGCAAATCCCCCCCATTTCCAATTAGCAACCCACAAATAACTCGCTAAATATAGGAAAATGGAATCAATTTGAATGCCTCCATGCAGCCGATTAAACTAAGCTACACGTCTTTATTTTAATTTGCCGTATCATAGCTGTACATATTTTTGTTTTATATGTTTGAAACTCAAAGTCAACTTCAGAGAAAATAGGACAGATCCTTATTATTATTTTTTAATTTCCCTTTTTAATTGTCATGCATTTTTCATTACTGTACATCCCATCAAAGGGACATCATCCTGGTTTACAGAAATGAGCTTTTGTTTTTGTCTTCTCATGGACAAAAACAACAGGGTAACGTATTCAACAGCTGGTGGAAAGCTGTGGTAGCACTTGGCAGCTCCTGTGTGAATGTGTTAAGTATCTAATTACTCAGAAATATTGGAGGGTACCGAGGAGAGATGCATAAAATCATGACGGATAGAGATGTCAGCTCATCTCATCACCAGACTCACACTCGCAAGCATTAGACTACAGCAGTTTTTTTAAAAAGTAGTTTTATGGACACTAGTTTGTCCCATCAGAAATTGAAGAGGAGTGAGCAGTTGGTTCCGTATTAATGTAACTGCTTCCATAGTCCGTTTGGGTAACATGTCTGGGGACAGTCAGAGATGCAGTCCTTGTCCTAGGGGTCCTGCACATACCGTAACCTCGCTGCACACTGGTTCATCACCTTTACTGAATGTCATACTGGCCCTCTTCCTCTGCAGAATCTATAGGACAGCCATGCTCATTTTTTTTACTTGGAAAACAAGGACAGTTTCTCTGCCAGGGGGGGCTGTGGCTCAGGAGGTAGAGTGGGTTATTCATTAATCACAGCAGGGTTGGCGTTTCAATCTCCATCCCATGTGTCCTTGGGCAACACACTGAATCCCCCAAGTTCCTCCCGACCAGCACCTTTATGGTAGCTGGCTGCCATTGGTGCGTGAATGGATAAATGAGAGGCGAATTGTAATGTTATATACATAAATAGGCCTGTCCTGATAATTATGAATTAGCTTCTACAGCCCTGATTAGCAAACAGCTAGGACGTTGTGTAAATAAAAATCTGGCCAGGAGGAGAATGTGACGCCCGTTATTTCCAAAAAATAATTTGAAATGTGGACTCGTTTTTTCTACTTTACATCAATCCAAGTCGGATGAGTTCAGGCACAGATTAGTCAGCGTTATTACGGGATGTTGTTGATATATGGCTTTCTCTTTGCATGGTAGAGTCTGAATTTGCATTTGTAGATGCAGTGACAAACTGCGCTTACTGATAACTGTTATTTAAAGTGTTTGTAGTAATAGCCTTTCTATAATTATATATTCGTGTTGGTTTTTATTGCAGTGCTGCCTGAGGGGGCTAAAATCACAGGCATTCAATGTTGGTTTTCCGGCTTTGCTTCCTACATGCTGAGATTTTTCTGCATTCTCTGAATCTTTTTATTTCATTATGGATTGTAGATGAACCTGAGATGGGCTGAATGTAGCCTGGGTCAAACAAGCTACCTGTAATGGCACCCACCTTCAATCAAAGTAACTTTAAACCTTAATGTAATTTGAATGGGAGAGTTAAATAGAAATTCAGACTCAGTACGGTTGTCATGAATGGAGAAATTAGCTTAGAGACAAAAAATTGTCATTTGTACCAGGTTGTAACATGTTTAATTCTGCTGTGAACTGGGAGCTCATGGAGACCGACTTATTCTGGAGCCAGCCTCAAGTGGCCGTTTGAGGAACTGCAGTTTTTGGCACTTCACAGTCATATATGTGCTGCTTGGACAAAATGCGACAGTGTCACGGTATCTGGACCGGTGGGTGTTTTATACACAGTTTTTTTGTAGCAGATTGTCTGAAATATATGGTTGAAATGAACCATCAGCTCTCCACTCAAATCAATTAACACAGAAGAAAAATCATTCATTTTCACTCACATTTTGTGGCACACAGTATGTGAACAAAACAAGGCGATCAGTGCAAACACTTTCCACTCTGAAAGCAAATGGAGTCATTTATCAAATCCAAACCTTTTGCATGAATGGAAGATTAAATACATCCTGCTTTCTGTAGCCTCTTTGTTGTTCTTCCTGTGAATGTGAATGTTTCTCATTGGCATGTCCATGATTTATGTGGCCCACATAATGTATTTCCAGTAATCTTAAAGCTTCCAGTTCCTCATTGCACACACAGTGTTCTATAATGACTTCCACCTGTGGACTTTTCATACATCTTTACACATTGTATAACAACACGTGGAATGATCATGTGTTCATATGCAGATATTGTTTGAATGATCCACAGCCAAAAACTACAGTACTGACTTCTACTTTTATTGTCTGTATAGGAATTGGCAGTAACTTCAGGTGAATGTAATAAATAAATGATATAAAGAACTAGAAGGTAGAGTTCTGAGCCATAAAAGATAGAAAATGACAGAAAATGTTATGTACATTCAGTATGTGCTTTTCTATCGATCTATTTCTATCAGAGTTTCTATCATTTTCCCTCTGGAAGCAGTTGAGAAAACACACATTGTCACTGAGCTCTGACATTTAAAAATTACACAGATTGGCAGGTTAAGGATGCAATTAATAAAGATCAAAATTTAAGACTCTCTGAGGCTATAAATGATACACCACTGGCCTGGTTTTGATGAATCCGTTAGGAAGGGTGCCTGTTGTTAATGACTAGCTGGAGGGGTTCCTGCATTATTCATAAGAGATGCCAAGTGTTTTGTTGCCTTTTGTCTCTTATTTTCCATTCTTTATGATGACGCAGAAATCCTAGAACAGGACTGGAAGACATGCCAGAGACTGTCTGGGAATTATATCTCCGCATTTAACTTAATTACCCAACCAAACAGACTCCAAAATCTTAAAGTGCTCACTCTAGGTTTTCCTCTTCTTCCACTTCCATTTGTCTTCAGGAACTTGAATCAGCTTTTCTGAATTGTCTCGGATACTGTCTTGGAATACAGGTCTCCAATGAAGAAGTGAAGCTTTGGGAATATAATTTTTTAGGTTGTTTCTTTCTGAAAGAGAGAACCAAGAACATATAAATCCATCCATTTATTCAATATTAGTTTGGACATTCAATGAAAATACAGTGATTTATTATTTTAGGTACTGTAAAGGACTAGAAACACTTACTTTATAATACATTAACGTACAAAGAGAAACCGTGGGTGGGAAAAGATGTTGTATACAGTATGTCTCTGAACATTAGTGTTTTTATGACTGACAAGTGACCTACCTCGAATCGCACGTCCTCATTTGTCTGCACATACACAAGTGACATTTTTGATTCTTAAGTTGAGTCATCCTACACTGAAACAAAATGTTCTCCCATTTTCCTTTGTCATCTGACATTGATAGAAGGATGAAAAGGACATTTGTTCAAATTTAAAAGGAGCATTGTTTAGAAATTATCTTTGTGATTTAGCACCCAGTGCAATATCACTGTTATTAATTAAATGCAAAGCTGTACACAGGCGTTTGTTCTGAATTTATTACTTATTATCCATTATTTATGATTATGTGGCTTCTTGCTATGCCACTCTCTCCTTTTCTCTTCTTAGCTTCCTCTGTCGATGTCCTCTTTGGTCTCTTTGCCATTAGCTATGTCCATAGAGGCTACCGAACCTGGTTACATTGCTGGCCTGCCCAGCTCTGATTCTTGCACGACACTGGCTTCGCTCCCCATCAGTAACACTGATGACCTAGATCTCACATTCTGGGCGGCACGGCTAACAAACTGAGTTTGCAGCAGTGTACTTTCCGGTCCATCAGGAAACTCGAGACATAGAAAAAAAGAAAAGAAAAAAAGAAATGGATGTTTTTTTATGTAATGTTTGTACTCCTCCCCCTCTCTCCATCAGGGACAGACACTATGAACGTGTTGTTTCTAGTCTATTTTTGGTCACATGAAGCCATCTGTGTTTGTCTCCACCTGAAGATAATCAAAATAGCGAACAATAGCGTGACAGTACACTGTTTACATTACAGTAATCATTAATGCGTTACCCCATTGATTTCCCTGAAAGAACTTCCCGCTGCTGTACTAAAGGAGAATCGATGCCACTTTTACCCAGCAGGAAATCCATTGCTTCACAGCACTCTGCTGAAGACCTGTGTACAGTATAGGTCAATTTATAGCTGTCCTGCCACATTTACATTGTAAGGTACAAACAGGAAAAGGTCTGTCTTTCTCAGGAAAAGCCATCTCACTTCTGTGCAAGTACAAAATTGACTGTTTTCAAGAGTCAACAACCGGTCATTTTCTCAACCAAATGTAATGCAGTTTGTTTTTTTTTAAGCGCTGTTTGCTCTTTTGAGGATGTTGATGGATGTTTTGAACCATCATCCATCACACTGCTCTGCACAAATATCCTCAAAATCACCTTCCATGTCTCATTTTTGATGACGAGAATAAATAATGTTGTGACGGGAGGGAGTTGCAGTCTACACTGCTAGATGTCACTAAATCTGACACACACAAGTCGCTTTTGGCAACAACTTCAATCCATTTTCCCCCCTTATAGAAGAAGAGATACTTTATTAATCCCTCAAAGGGAAAATTCTTTTTCTTTTAACCTGGGCAGCCCCTCTGAGAAGCACCCTGCAAGCAGTTGGGGGGTTCGGTGCCTTGCTCATGGGCACCTCGGCAGTGCCCAGGAGGTGAACTGGCACCCCTCCAGCTAGCAGTCCACCTTTTTATGGTAAAGGTTAGCTAATAGGTAATGTTAACTAGCTAACTTGGTAGGTCAGCTGAAACATGATTTTTATGCTCAGTGATTAGCTAATGCTAATTCAGCGACATTCCTATAATGTTGCAAGAACGCAACAGGACAAACTGAGTGAGTAGTAACTGAGTGGGAATGTGCCATTTAAGGGCCACCATGAGATGTCACTATGGTGTGCTTTGGAGGTTTTCTCATGATGGGTGCGACGAGCGGTGTGCTTGTGTACACAACAGGGTGTTCAAGGCACCACCTTTCCATTTAAATTATGCAATATCATGCAACATTTTGTCAGGCCTGAATATGGCCCAGGCAAATGCAGAGCAGATGAGGGAAGTGGGAACAGGTGTGAAGATGAATGTGGCAGTTAGGGGATGTGAAGAGGAGGGAAAGACCAAGAGATGTCTGGTGAATGGATGGAACAAGACTGGAAGGGCCCGGGGGAAATGGGAACATGGTTGTAGAGGAGGGACAGAGAGAGAGACTGTGACACATTGAGATAACTGGAAGCCTGTTGGGAATGAATATAGGAGGGCACAAGAGAGAAAAGCACCATCACTCCTAGAGATACATTTGAGCGGTAAGGTATAGTCTGGGAACTAGTTGCGCAAAGAAAGTTTCTAGTAGTTTTTCAATGGGCATAAACACAGTGAAGAGAATATAAGAACAGCAGTAAAAGTTCAAACTGTTGCCCACTACTCTGCACAATTACAGACACCTACACTTAATTGACTGTAATTATGTGTCTTGCTGTGACTCCATTATATCAGCCAGTTGTGCAGCTGTGTCTGTCTCCTAAAGGTGCAGGTCACAAATCACTAGTTTTAAGTCTTCCAAGACCACCGATGATGGTTCCTCTGAATCTAATAGTTTTCCCATTTTCACACACAAGTCTCTTTTACCCTTTTCAGGGTTACAGTGAATTTATATTCACTTAGAAAATAAATTTAAAACGATTACGGCAAAGGTTAGCTCTCCCTTTTCTTATGTGAGTTTCACCACTTATCAGTTGATTCTTCTATTTAATATTTGCCTCTGCACTACATAAATAATGCTATAAAAATTCAGTGCAGTTGAAAAAAGTGCAGAGACAAAGACAGAAAAACTATATATAATTGCTGTTACTTCATGATAAAAGTTAGCTTTAAGACACAAATAAGTACAGTACAAACACTCCCTTTTATAAGAGAGAGAATGCCTGTAATACAGCTCATTGCAAGTCTGTTCATGGTGTTATAAGCCTGAGAAACAGAGCCAACATCCATGAACAGGGAACCTTTTGGGTATTCTGTGGCACTACCAGAGATCCCATTTCATGTAACTGCTTTATTGCCAGATGGAAGCACTAAACCAGTCCAATCATTTCCAACTCTTAATGCTATACTTTCCACAACTTGCACTCCAAATCCAGGTCTGAGATGAGGGTTTTTGGAAGGGCACTATTTGTTTTTCCTTGTGCCACTGATTTGTTCGTTGATGCTCTGCCACTGTGGTCCACAGCACCATGGAATCCATTATCCTTCAGGCATCGGCGCCGTGACAGAGACGGAGCATGCTATCAAAAATTCCTCCACCTTCATCACATTCTTGTTTGCCTGGACCAGGCATTATGCAGCCCATTATCACACTTTCACATTTGTTTTTCCTCTGTGAGGTCAACAGATCCCTCCATCTTCACTTCCTCAGCTGCAGAATGGATATGTGAGTCCCGCTGAGGAGCTCCAGCCTATAGGTGCTCGGAGAAGAAAGCCAGATTTCAATTAACGCAATACATTTTGTGGTGAGGAGTTGTATTGGACTGTTAGGTTGACCGTATTTGCGGCAGGAGAATACAGCAGAGAAGATTGATCAGGCAGGAAAGTTGTGTCCCAGACGATTTCTTTATTGTGCAGATTCTTCAGCATGGCAACATTCTCTCTCCAGCATTCAGCAGCAACCCCCCACAGATAACAAAATGGCGCCTTATATAGGGTGCCCACCAAATGAGGGAGAATCCATTTGCCATGCTGAAATGGCTTCTTTCTGAGAACACCTTTTACATATAATTATTCCCATAATCATTTCCATACACCTATAAAACACACATCTATTTACAAAACACAACCATACTACCATTTTAAACCCATTAGCTCACTAAAAATAATCAAACTCCCAACACCCCTACTAATCCCCCATTGGCTCCTTCCGGAACTACAAATATGGCAACTGTTTCCTGGGGAAGACTTTTGCCCGAACACCCTGAAGACAAAGAGACTGGTGAGTACCATTTCACATTACACTTTACCTTTCCCAATATACTACCCCACACACACACAATTGCACACTGTCTTTATATTTAGATGAATCACATCATGCCACTCAATTATCAAAGATACAATATGTCTCATCTCTTTTCTCCTCTGCAGGTGGAACCATGTGGCCATCACAGAACCTACCAGCACTGAACAATAAATAGCAAATACCAATAATCGATGTATCAATGTAAACATGAATATATATCAAATGTGCAAATATGCAAAGTGCAAAATGTAATGTGTGCAAATCCAATACAGTGCCACTGCTCTACCAAAGTGCCTGTGCAATTATTAAAGTGCATGTATTCTGGTTAAATTGCATAGTGCAATGTTTCCCCCAACTCCCTCTTATGCTCCAGGGAACGAAGCCCTCTTCGTTACATGGACATCTGTGTGCATTATCTTAATAGCTAAGACCTGGGACTATGAGTGTGAACAGGGTTAAACTGCAGACAGTGATTGTGCACGAGCTTCAGTCTGATAGCTCTTGCTTTATCTCTTTTCTCAATACGGTCACCTGTCTGTTTATCAGTGGCTTCAGTTGTATTCGAATGTGGGGGCTTGTGGACAGTCATGGTAATAATGACACATTAACATTAGTCTCACAGACTATAATGAGCTGCTGCTTTACTGCTCTGAATTCTTGAGGTCAAAATTCGCTGGGAGATTTGACGTGAGGTTAGCTGTAGGTCACTTATGCCTTTCATGAGCAGCAAAAAAATCGTACAGAAATTTTACAGAAGGCATAATATCCAGACAAACAGCCAAAATTTGCATTGTTTCACTGCCTTACTGAATAAATATTAAGTAAATTTACATTGTAGCCGTTACATAGACATCAGGACAATCACCCATTCACATGCAGACATCACAGCCATGTCTTGCTCTTTAACTGTCAGGGGAATTATCAGTAACTAACTTTAGAATTTATCTAAAGTTGCATATAACATTTTTTTTACAGTGTGTGATTCTGTTTCCATCACAGGTTTGTCTTGAATGGTGTTTTTGGTTTTGTTTTGATTGTATATCTCTGAAAGCTATCTGAATGGACAGTGTTTCAGCTATGACGACACTCCACTTTTGGATGGTGTCTTTGTTGTGCATCATTATTTAACAAACAAGCATTTGACACTTTGACGTACACCAGATTTAGCGGCACAATGCCGCAGTAAAGCCAGACTTTATAGATCTTGTCATATTCTTGTCACATGCTTGTCAGTTTCCATTTCGATTATGGGATGTGTTCATTTGTCATGGTGAAATCGATGATAATTCTGGGAGCTGTTGATTTGTTGTGCTGTTGAAATGTATTGGAATAAATTGGAGACAGTCTAGTGCTATTGTACAGTGGTTTTAATTGCCGTGTTGCTGTAGTATTTCAAATACACAGTGTGGAGGTGTCTGGAATTGCTCCCTGTCTTGCAGCTTTTCTCCATTTATAGACTGCAATATGTTTTCAGACTGACATTATTTTTGAAGCTAAAAAAAAGATTTGTGAGCGTCAAGAAAGAGTGCCGTGTTATTACGTGAAACAAAACAGCCTAAATCAGTATGCTCTTCAGGAACACCAGGCTGCTAGAAAAAAAGTGTTTGAAATTATGGTAATGACTACTCATTTAGCTCTCATACATATCCCAGAGTAATCATGTTTATCGCAATTTGGATTGTGCACAATCTAAATTAGTTATGAAACAGAAGGTCACAGTGGGAGCCTTTTAAATAACACCAACATTAGCAGCCTGGGGTTTCGTGCTGGGGTGGAGGATGACACATCCATCATGGTCTATATTTGTATAAAGGTCAGGTAGTCTATTTTCAGTCAAAAACTTCACTGTGCTCAGAGCTTTAACATCTTAGATTATATCACTGAGACAGTGCTGGTTATTTTGGGCTCTATAGATGCATAATCATGAGCATATAATATTTTCATTCAAGTCAACTTAGTGTGTATACAGCACTGCCAATGGAGCCAATAAAAACTTAACTTGGCTGAAAAGCTGAATTTTACTTCCCTTTGTAGTTGAAATATTGAAGTTTGCTGCTGTTCCTAAAGTACACTTGGTCTTGACCAAGCGGCGACCTCCGGTGCTGGGAAATGAGGCCAAAAGTGCAAAGTGCTAAAAAACTGTAATTTCTCGAGTGGCTGCTTGAGACGGGCTGCAGAAGTGACTCAATCCCCAGAATTATAATGGCCGGAATTATAATGTTCAACTTCACAGCATCCATGACAGCATGATTTCTTTTTTTTTTTTTTTTTTAACTCACTAGTTCAGATGATATTAAGGCTCAAAGTTGCGCATATTTAACAGTGTGATCGTTTCACTGACAGGTACATGCCGCTACAAATGGCTTGGTAGACACCCAGGTGTCATTCAGCCCACCTTAGGTCCGCTGATGATCCAGGTCTTTACCGATATTCAGATTAGACGGGAGATGGAAGAAGTAGTACATTCAACATTGCGGCGGCAAGTGCAGCAACATATTTTCGGCTTCAAAGCGGCGCTTTTGGAAACGGCGAATTTCGCAGCCACCATTGCTTCTCCCACATACTTGGAAGAGTAGGGTGAGCAGAGGGTAGTTGGTTTCCTGAGGGACCTAGCTGACTATTTAGCTGCTAAATGCTCCACTATATTCACCAGCTAGTCACCAGTCTGTGTGCTGTTTGGTGCTTGGCAGGCACCATAGGCTACATGTTTATCAGAGATATTTTATGTTTTGCTGAATACAGAGCTGCTGCAACTAACACTGACAGGAGTGACGAGACTGAACCAAAAACAAAAAGTATGATAAATCTCTCTGGGTTTATATTTTGACTAACCTTCACGAGAAGTACAAAAGACAACAAGGCGACAGGATTACTGCTCTGCTCCTTCATGCTGTGAGCTGTACGGTGTTTGTATTGATTCGACAGGATCTCTTAAGTGAAATCCTTTGCAGCTTCTCTTTACATTAGCAGCAGTGCAAACAAAGAACCATCTCTTGTGCTGTGTTTCTGTTGAAGGGAAAGAAAAGGTAATGGACAACTCTGGAACTGTTGAAAGGTCAGGAGGCAGGGATGAGTTTACTGATGAGAGTCATTACTGTATGCACTCTGTTGCCAATGGGCAGTGTTGGCCGCACAGTTCACCATTACTCACGCGGCATGAGGACTTTGTCACCTCTGTAATTAAGTAGTTTAATGACAGCCAGCCATCTCCTCACTCTCACAACTCACACTCATGTAGGGAGTCGAAATGTAAATATCAACCTCTCTGAGTTCATGGCAGGTTAACAAACATCAGAAGTACACTGGGGAGTATGACAGGGCCTCTGTGTTTTACTGCTTTGGTGACACACGTGCAATCTTTTTGATTTGTATGTACTGCAAGAACTGAAAAATCAGAAGGATAAAAGCACTCAGCAAACTTGTTTCTGAAATTACAATCAACCGGCAATTTTCCAAGCAATGATTTTGTCTTTTGCTGCAATTTTGCAAATGAAGTCAGTTAAAATGGGACTATCAGGGAACATAAATAGGCTGCAATCAACAGATCTAATATTATACATGTGCCAGTAGTAGGTGCTTTAAAAATAACAATCATAGCCACACAAACAGGAAATCGCTGAATTTTGATTGTTGTCATTTGGGCACATCGAAATGTCAAGACAAAAAAAAACATTTGAATTTTTGAGTTGGGAAAAGTCGGGAAAAAAACTTCATCAACATCAACAGCCCAATCATTCGGAAACTGTGTGATGAAAAAAAATCACTGGTGCACTCGAGGTGAAACACCAGACTGAAGCTAGTTTGATCATCACTAGCTGGACTTGTTTTAGCCAGAACAGTCTGCATCAAGTTGAGGTTGCTTCAAAGTTTCTAGCTACAGTAAACGATCTCCGCTCACAAATGTCCTGGTGATGTATGTTTCCTGTAGAGTTAAGTGTTTGATACGTCTTGTTCTATGTCAGGTCACTTAGATTCTTGTATTCCTGACACAGAGGCAAAGACAAGGGATATGTGCATTTGGAAAAAGTACTCAAGCCTGGTGTGAGGCAAAATCAGTTGAGACTGATAATTTATGCAGGGTGCGTCTGCTGGTGGAAGCTTTGTTCAAAGCCTCCGTGGTGCTGTGATTAATGAACAGTCAGTGGTGTAGATCTAAACCTTTTTTTATATGTAAACCTCATCCTGTTGATGTAATGAAATGACACAATGGATGTTACATCCAGGCCAGGGCCAGACAGTCTCCTGATGACGCAGCGTTGTGATGATGTAATGGGGAATGGAAATGTGAGGTCCAGCCTCGGGACGTCTTTACATCGCTTACAAGTCTGCAGGAGACATGAGTCAGACCTCATGACGATGTTTGCCTTCATCTTGACGCATCCCTAAAAATGTCACCAATTTCTCAGTTTGCGTCCTGTTATTTTTTACCCCTGCAGATTTTGGAATGAAGTTACTCTTGACCATAGACAGTATAAAATATGGACATTATATCCATGATATCACCCACAGGTTTCTGAAGAGCTGTTACTCAGAGTATGTTGGCTCTGGTTGCTGCTATCTTGGCAGTCCTGCCTCTCCCACCTCACAGCTAATTTAAAAATTGGCAAAGACCAGACTGGATCATAGGTGGAGCTGAAGCAGCCCATGCTCTTAACCATGCTTAACTTTAAGCCTTAATATAACTTGAACAGTATTTAGGGTATTTTAATATAAGGGCCTATGGAGATTGACATATTCTGTAGCCAGGTTCAAGTGACCATTTGAGGAACAGTTTTTTATCGCCAAGTTTGTGAAATTCTGTGTCATAATCGGGTAAAAATTAGCAGTATTCTCAGCTTCAGGACTGTGGGACTCGTGGGAGCTGTCAATCAGATGAGTTCAGAAAATGACATGACAAACTTTGAAACACTCTATCTCTCTGCTTGGAGTGTACGGGTATGCTCACTTAGCACCACCAAAAAAAAAAAATAATCCTGGACTGAAAACTGGTGAAAAACTGTTTTAACCTCTAACGCCACATTTCAGTAATATATCGTTTAAAGTCTTTTCACATGTTGTCAGCAACTATTTCCCAACATATTTCATGTATTTTGAAAGAAATCTCAGAATTGCCTTTACACAGACTTTTAGTTATAGACAGGACAGCAACAATGTAGACGCACACCCCTCATCATGTCATGATCCGAAGATTTTTACTTTTAAAATACATATTTCATCAATGCATGGTCGCGTGCCGCTGTCATAGTCTGACAGCCCAGTAGACAGAATAGACAGCCAAGGTAACATGGCACACAGGACTGAGGGAAATCTCATTAACATTCAGTATACACAGCCTGACAGATATTTAAACTGTGTTTTGTTTGTCGGAGCACTGGATTATTTACATTTAGACTATTTTCTAGCCATAAATAAAAACGTGCAAAAAGTAGCTGTTTAGTTTTTTCGTACCTCACCTACAACCTGCCTTTCACTCGCCCCACACACACTCACCTCTTATGCACACTCACACACGGCCCTGCTGAGAGCATGCTGTTGTGAAATGTCAGTGAGATAAGCAACGTTGCCTTGCTGCTCCCCAGAGAGCAAAGGGAGGGAGGAAAACGCAATAATGCAGTAATGAGGAGTTAGGGCTGTCTGCACAGTAGGTAGACCTCAACCTACGACTGCAAGGAAGGGACAGTATTTACATGAGGAGTTTGCCAGCTGAGTGACCTGAGCTATGGCAGAGCAATTTATTAGATTTTTTTTTCAAGTCTCCTGAGTCTCTCATCAGTGATTGTTACACACTTGCTAAGCCTCAAGGCTGGTTTCTCTGGGAAGCCTGTCATTCAACTAAAACGTGAATTTATGATAAATGGATTTTCAATGTGGTGTCAGAAATGCAAGTGATTATTTACAGTGCAGCTCTCTCTCTTCAGTGCACACACAGTGTTTGGGCTTTTTTAAAAGATCAAGTTTGATCATATTACGAGTAACATGCAGTTTGTTTGAAGTGATTCAAATGCAAACTACAACAACTACAAACTACTTAAGCAGACTCAGCTTTTTACAATTTTTCTCACTTGTGATGTTGGATCCAGTATGTTTTCATCCTCTTAGGTGGTTTGGTACCATGATAATCAGCTCAGCAACAAAGAGAACAACAATAGTCTAATTTATGGAGGGAAACACAGACATATTAAGATTGCCCACCTGCTAGAGTGCAAGGCTGTTATACAAAGTTAATTGAATTTTTTACAGATCATTACAGATAAATGTTAGTCCTGCACGCAACTTTAAACCCCAGCGGGAGCGGAGCGTTTAGCCTGTCAGACTTTTACTTACTAATTTGGTAATTTTCTTGGTTTATGTTCTTCTAAATATGCTTCTACGTGTGTAAATATGCTTCATAGTTAATTAGTTTAGCTTTTGTCTATTTTTATGACCGACAGTTTGTGCGGGTTGTCTGGCTTCCGCCCGCTGGAGGTGCTCTGTATATTGATGCAGGCTGCTAGCTGCAGCTGTCAAAAATAGAATAGACACGTATTTCAGCTGAGCTGAGCTCCTCCAATGAACCTTGCCTGGCTCTGCCACCTGTACGCTCAGGCAATCCAAACGTTCTCATCTGTTGTTCCCCGTTGGTGGAATGCAACTTAACGTTATTTTAATTGTCTATAAATCTCTCCACAGTCTCTTGCTAAATATAACTTTTCACCTGACAGCACCGCCAGACCGCTCAGAGCCTCCCACTTTGGGCTGGGGAGAGCGTGTCACCTGTGGCAGCTCCTGCCTCCAGCCTCCTGGAGGCTGTTGATGCTTTTCTGACGCAACTTAAGATTCTGTTGGCTATTGGCTATAAATGGTCTTTTTGTTTGTTTGTTTGTTTTTGTGTTGTCATTTAACATATGTCTTTATGAAGCACAAAAAATCTGTTTCAAATCCTATGAAATAAACTTGAAAAAAATATAAAAATATAACCCGTTACACCCATTTAATCATCCAATCCCTAAATAAAATAGAAGAGCTGTATCAATTTTTAAAACATTTCCTACAGTCACTTTCTTTGAGTCATTGCTCCACAAAAACATATCCCTCAGGTCTTTTATTCTCTGTATATGAACAGTGACTTGTTTACTTCAACGTGCTTCACGTTTTTATTCTCGACCTCCTGGCTACTCATTGTTTCTCCCTCTCATCCTCCAAATGCTTTCCCTGCCTACAGCTCTCTGAGACATCTGCCTCGATGTGTTTTTATTTGTTATTGTTACGTTTCGTCAATCCTCAGGGGACGTTAGACAAAGCCTAGTATCAAAAATGATTTATCAAATAACGTATCAAATCAATCATTTGAGAGGCTTTTTCTATTCTAATTAAGTCATCCCAGTGTCTTCTATGCAGTAATCCAGTATTTACTGACACATTGCAGCTTGTTAGCTTTGTGTATTGTTTTCATTTTGTTCTCAGCGGTGTCAGAGCTTTTGGTTTACTTGTGTCAGAGAGACAGTTGCACACATACCGCTTCGATACGTGGAGAGGTCCCTCTGTGAGAGGGATGAGAGCTGCTTTCTGGTAAGCTAGATGTTTCTAAGAGCTCTGTGCCTTATTATAGGTGTTGTGTTAGTACCGCTGGGGTTTTATTTGTGTCTTGTGTGTCCTAACTCCAGAAACGGCTTACTGTATTGACCCTGATGTCTGGCCGAATTGCCAGGAGACTTATTTTTATAGTGAGTACAAGAAAACCGAGAGCATTGTTTCAACTTTTGCAGTGTTTACCTCAATAGATGATGCCGGGTCTTGCAGTGATTGACACTTTAAAGTTTGGACATTACACCAAACACCTGACAGGTGTAGCACAGAGTGAGAAATGCTTCATTCCCCACGCTGAGTAATTACTTGCTGCATCAGACACCGTGTTGAATGTCATTTTGCTTCGAGATACCTGAATCTCTTTAACGCTGACAGCTACACCTGTGAGCGTGAATTTCTAACACATCCGCTTTGATTGAGCTCCGAGTTTGTTTGCCAAAGAAAATCTCTCGCAGACTCTCAGATGTTCGCTCTTCTCTCAATTAGAGCAGTCAGTGTTGATAATTAAAGAAAGAAATAAACCAAACTTTTGTACATAAGCAAGACTCTTTATTCGCTCATGTTCACGATAGCTACCAAGTGTTAGATGTTGCCCATGCATGTTTTCATTTTTCCCATGCTAGCTGACGGTGAAATCCAATAAGAACTAAGAAGCTATTTTAACAGCGTGTGGAGGTGAGCTGCTTATGCAACGCCCCAGGGTGTATGTAAATGTGTAGGTAGCAATATTTTTGTTCATATCGATCGCCTGCAACTCCCCAGCTGCAACCGCACTGCAGGGTCTATGTTCCATGTCTATGTCTTCTGCAAGCTGCTTGATACCAGAGCCGATGTGGAGCTCGTGCAGAATGCAGATCTCTGAACGAACATCCAGGTTGCCGCAGCGCCTCTCGTCTTCTGTAGTCACGGTCGTCCGGATTTACTGGATTGCTTTGATTATTCAGTTTGTTTTCTCCTTTATGTTCACACAATGCATAATTTAAATCATTTATCATGTTCCTTTGTTCACCTGAAAGCCCGCTGTATCAGATCAGATGCATTATCGCTCACGTCAATACACTGTCTTGCAGTCGGGGTTGAATAAATTAGGTTCATTCCTTCTAAATTTCCTCCTTAACAGAACAGGTAAATTAAGATTACTAAGAAGATAACTGGACTGGCTGATCGGTCCCACCCCTTACTGTTAATTAGGATTAGTGTGTCAAATACGTCATTGATGGTGGTGATCATGATAATGGCTCTGCTGACTGAAACTGAAAGGCCTAGCACGTGAGCATGAAGGAAATACAGCGTCAATGAATAATTTAATGAAATATAAATTATTTTAGCCTGCCAGCTGGTCTCTGTGTCTGAGTCGGTTCTCTCCAGCTACTCCAGCTTCTTCCCAAAGTCCGAAGCCGTGCAGGTTGGTGACTCTAAATTGCCTGCAGGTGTAAACATGAGCGTGAATGGTTGTTTGTCTCTATCTGGCAGCCCTGTGATGAACTGGTGACTTGTCTAAGGTGTACATGTTTGCTGCAGGAATGTAGTCTGAAAAATTGTCCAGCGGCAATTGACCCAGCTGGCCAGCATGAGGCCAGACAATTTGTCATACTGTGTCCCGAGAGCTTTTGTCACTTCTCTGGCTTTAGATGACGATGTTATTCGCTACCTCCTAAAGCTGTCAAGCTTCTCGTCTTTGCCAGGTAATTGTATAGGCTGAAATGAATGCTGTTACAATGGCCAGGTCTCAAATAATTGCTGTGGTATGAAGGAAGAAAAAGTTTCTTCTTAAAAGGTTGACCTTTTAAGGTTATTCCGTTTTCTTCAAGTTAGCAAAATACATTCCAAAAGACCAAAAGCAAAGACCTTTTGTCTCTCAGTGCATCCCAACGCCCCTACTGTCTGTGGCACTCAGCTACGCACCCACCGATACTAAAAAGACAAGGTGATCTCCTAAAATGGCTGGACAATGTCTTTAGCAAATGTTACTCAAACAGGAAAAGTCTGTCTTTGGTGGAGACTAAAGATTAAATTAGTCGTTGGGATGAATCACTGCAGGGTTGTATGGCAGTGTGTGGGTGTGGGGTTATGTTGGGTTATGCTGCTCCAAAAGTTATATCTGCCTCAACTTCGACTTCAGGTCACTGTGTTTTTTTTTCCAGCACTCCCACTGGCCTGTTCTGGCACAACCAGTAGCAATTCTTTATGGAATTTGTTGATACTAAGAAAAACAGAGAATATTACTAGATGATGTTCAAAGTCAATACATTCTACAGATGTTTCACAATGAAAGTCATCAAGAGAAGTAAAGGACTGCGTGTGTTTAATGTCATGATGAAGAGACCGTTGATTGTGTTAGCAAAAAACAGCTAATTAACATGGCAATCAGGAACAGAGGAAAATTCAGAAAAGCTTCTCAAATATGCTGATACAACAGGCTGATTTCAAAATAAAAGCTCCAATATAGCATCACCTTCGGGTCAGGTTCATGCCTCCAAGATAAAAGAACGTATACTGTAGCTGTTACGTTATCCATATTCAATAAAGAGGGACTCTTTGCTTATTGGCGTTTGAGATATGATATAAATATAGCATGCCATTTCAAATGATTCGCAAAGCAAAACGACTCGAACATAAATACAACGCTTTGGAAAAAATAATTTGTTATGCTTCGTCCTTATTTACTTGCTTGTTTCTCTTTCAATAAATTCAATGATTCATGCATATTTCCAACCTATCATATGGGCCCACACACATTTTCAATTTATTATTCAGGCTCAAGGACAGAATTGTCATGGTGACTTAGTACTGGCATTAACCCTACAGTTAAAAACGGCTGTCTGAGTTTTCATTAACCTACACAATAGAACCGCCCTGCTAATTTTCACAGCTCCACTTTAGAAATAATTGATATTCATGATGTGTATTCCTGGAGCTGCCAGTTAAATTCAGTGTACACAGGACTCACGGCCGGTGGGTGGCTTAATCTGCTTGGGGATGTGTGTCATATTTAAGCCAACAAATCAGTCAAATTCAAGCCACATGCAAACTATAGACGTGCTTTCAATGAGCCACATAATGTGATTCACTGTATTTCATACTGACAAATTATGATGTCCTTAACTGTTACAAGACGGATAGCTCCAGCCAAGCAACCTGCTAGGTGATGGATAAGTGCATTCAGCCGTGGCTAAAACATGTGCTTCATGGAAAAATTGGAATACGTCAGTTCGTGTAATGTTTTTTTTCCCCCCGCTGCTGTCAGTGAAAATTTAGTCATACATTTCCATTGTTTTTTCATAATTAATTTACATACGCCTTTTCTCTTTTTCCACAGGAACAGCTGACAGGCTGAACATAGAACTTGGCAGCTTACAGGTAGGTCAACAGTCGTTTACACATATCATTACTGTGATCACATCAACAGCATCAGAATGACAGCAAGAGTGAAAATAGAATTCAGGCTCATATGTGGACACCTACCCGGCGGGAAGAAGAAGAAGAAGAAGAAAAAAAAAAAGAAGCTGTGAAGAGAAAAAAAGCCACATGTTTTATTGCCACTTTGTGTATGGCAAGCTGCCATGTGGTACGAGCGCTCCAGGTCACTTCCTGTGGTGTTTGAGATGGCTGTGACCGCGGTTTTGTAGGATTATTGCCTCCACATGTAGTCAGGAACAGAGGAAGACAGCAGCATGCAGCCCTTTTGTACCCTGCTGTCTTCATACAGACTGTGCTTCACTGCTGGAATTACCTTGACAAAGATGTGAGGTTTCAGACGTTTTACTGCACTGTCTTTTAATTATGGACCTGTTTGGCGGTTAATTAGGGTGGGAACGCGGTCTAAACCTTCCTGCATTGCATTTGTCTGGAGACTGAGGGTTTATTATGCCTTTTATCGCACACACACCATCTCATTAATTTCTAAATTGGCTTTTGTATATAAGCCAAGAGTGAAAACGTATTGAACGGCAACTTTTGCCAAGATGTTTATAAAAAGGCTCGGTGGAGTGCGTTAAAAGTGTCAAGCTCCTTTTGTGTTTCCTCATCAAGCGGCGGTGCTTATTTACAGTGCAGCTGAACTCCTCTGATCCCCTGAGTGCATCTCATCTCTCAGTTTGGCCATTTTCAGTTTCCACTAGAAGAATTAACCCAGTTTCCTTCTGCATTGTAGCTATGGTCGGGTCTTTCAGGAAATATCTAAGCAAAATACTGTGTAAAGAAAGGCAGGCTAGTATATGCTTGTTTGAGATGAGGCCTTGGTCTGATTTATATCTGTTGATTTGGAAATGATTAATTCACATCTGTTCATTCAAGCTCTAAGAATGCACAGGTAGGCCACTTGTTTATGTGTGTGAGACATGGGTAAAGACTGTCATAACCCCAACTGTCAGTCTTGTCTCCTGTTTTTTCCTTTCACTTCAACCTGCGTTGCAGTCATGAACTGTGTGCAAAGCTTTGACAGCTTTTCAAGTTCCACATTATTTCCAATACTACAGTCGAGTGCCTCTATCTTTGCGTTATCGACAGCCAGACTAGTGCAAGCCACTTGAGTAAACAAGAAAACAGTCTGTGTTGGTTGCCTGTGCTCTTCAAGTTGAATAATTCATGAGTTGTACTGTCAGCCCGGCTTTCAGAGTGCAGAAACTGTACAATGTGATGAATGCCAAGCCTGTGTTATGTCAAATTTCTTGTGGTCTTTTTAAAACAACGTGGAGGATACCCTCAGGTGAATGTTGGATCTGTCTCTCCCCGTCACCACTGACCACAGAGAAAATCACACCCAAACCAGCCAGAACCATAAAAATCATTGTGGCATTATAAGTAAGCTCAGCTTAGGACCATAGTAAAACCTCAATTTAACCTTCAGTTTGGACAAACACAGATGTGCAAGTGTTCTGTGAGACAAATACAAAATACTGAAATAAACAAAGACGAGGTCACTAGGAAAGTGAACATTTTAACAGTGTTTGAACATTGATATATTCTGTTATCAAATAAAACTATTAGCTGACGTGACAGCACTTTCTGTGTTGTTGAAATATCTTCTATATTTCTGAAAAAATCCTGTTCAGAAGTAACAAACATGGCCGGAATGCATACAGACACAAGGTCAGGTGGGTATGACATGACTGTTGTCTAACGTATATATTGATGATTTACTGTGCTGCTGTTTCACGCTCTGTGGTGTTCTCTGAGAGCTCTCATGTGCAGGGTTATGACTCTGATAATACAGCACATCCAACATTGTTCCATCTGACTTGTTTTTATGCTTTATTTGCTGGCTGTGGTCCTTCTTGGTGTGCACTTGCCAGCAGTAGGTTGATTTTGATCCCAGCTGTGAGGAAATCAAGTTCTGAACTTTGGGTCATGGAAAGATGCAGGACACAGTGTTAGCAGAGGGACCAGCAACTGATGGTCTGAAATGACAGATGAGCCTGACAGGACGGGGCCATGTTGCATGTTCTGCAGCTACATTCTTCAGTGCAGGGTTACCTTTGTCGCTTGTATTTTTCAGGGACTTTGGAACCCAGTGTCAGGAAACACACAGCTAAAAATGGCACCGTTGTGTGAATGAAGAAGCGCACAGTCCAATTTGTCAACACTGTCACTACTGGCTATCACCGCTCAGTGAGTCTCTTCGCTGCGCAGAAGACAATGTTCAGCTGAGTGGGTGCATCGTGTTCACCATTTCCCACTGAAACAGTTCACTTTTTGTAAATGTCTCTCAGAACATCCTGTTGTGTGTATGTGTGCCCTCCCTGACACATTTTGGCAGCAAACTCAGGACCTATGTTTTATCTTTTTAGTCTAACATGTTTTTTTTGTTTTTGACTTCACTTTTACTTTGTCTGTTATGCAGAATATTGAGTGGACCCAAAGTGCAAAAATAATTAGGAACTGAGTAAGCTTCAAAAAGGTTCATAAAATATAGCCAGATGGACGGATAGTACAAGGGGCATCAGGTAGTGAGGAGATCCAAACAGTGCGAGGCTGGTGGTGGCTTCTTTCCAGAAATGGGAGTGATAATGAGGCAGGGCTGGACCTGCCAGGTGAGTGGGTGGCAGGGTGCTGAGGTGCTTAGAGATCAGGGATAGCAAAAAAAATAAAAAAAATAAAATAAAACCTGGAGAAGACACAAAGAGCACCAGGTTTAGCCATATTGCTGTCACCGCAAGGGAGACTGAGCGATCAGGCCGGGTCGGAAAGGTTGCACTCAGGCTATATACTGCACTAATGATTGGATGATGAGCCCTAGGTGGTGAAGGTGAAAAGGCAGAGGCCATGCACACACACACACACACACACACACACATACACACACACACACACACACACACACAGACGAGATGGACAGAAACACAAGGGAAAAAGAAAACGGGGAAAAGCTGGGAACTGAGAGGCAGACCTGCCCCACATGATATTGCCATTCTATTTATACATTTTAATCTATTATATTATTTTATTTTATTTACAGTTTTTATCTTTTTGATCCTGCCTCCACCACAAACTGATGAGACGGTGTTTGTGCTTTTATTGAGTGATGTTGTTATTGACTGTTTTCTTTCTCTAATAATTGATTATATGTGTGGATAGGAGGGGTGTTATTTCATGGTGTGAAGCACATTGTGTTACATCTTGTGTTTATGTGCAAGTGCAACACAAATAAATAAATATCACAGTCTGACTGAGTGACTGTGTGAATATATGGCACCAGTTTAAAATGAAATCATCTTGAACAACTCTGGTTCCTTTTTCTTCTTCCAACTGATTTGCTTTGTGGCGTTCTGCTAGCTGTTCGTTTGTCATTAGAGTGATTAACTCGTCAGGCTTTGCCTATTGTGGCGTGTAAGTAAAAGATGCTTTCTGGTCTAGACTTGTGCCATCTGTCTCTCCAAGCTTTCCCTGCCACATAGTTTCATTCATTATTTTCCACACTTTATTTCTACATAGCAGCTGGTAGCTTTGGGTAATGTTTGGGATCAGTTTATTGAATAACTCTCTCCGACGGTATTAATTCATGAACCATTCCCAACCACGAGTTTGTCTGTGATGCATTATGAAGTGAGTTATGCATTATGAAGTGAGCCTGGCAATGGCTTCTCATCGATGGCAATGCTGAAGTGCAATTCTAAACAGTCAAACAACAGTAGTGATTTTCTGTCGAACAGAAGCCATAAAGAGCAATTTGGAGTCACCAATTAACCTAATAACTGCAGGAAGCTGGAGAGAACCGATACATACATGGCGAACATGCAAACTCCACACAGGAAGACCCTGGCCTGCGTGTTGTGAGGCGGCAGTGCTGACCACTGCAGTACTGTGCTGGTTTTTGCATTTCTATATTCATTCAGACAATTATGCTTCTCTTTTGGCCACACTTGGCATGACTCACTCTAACAGTACAGTCGCCTTTCATGAGCATAAATTGACCTAGAGTCTATACAATGCAAAGAGACCATCGTATTAGACAGGCAGCCAACAGACAATATAAACCGTCAGAGTACAGCGTGCACAAAATGTGCATAATGGAGAAGCAAAATCTCGTAGTGCAAAGCTTGACAAAGCTTTTACCCTTTATGTAGTGAAGTCACGTGCTCCTAAGTAGCTTTTTGGAGACTCCCTTCCGTGCATAGAATGAACAAGTCATTACCTTTCCTGCTCAGGCTGCAGTGCTCTCTGTGTTCTAACTAATGTGGCTGTTTACTTATCTGCAGTGAGCGCTGAAATCGCTGCAGGATGTGTTTTTGAAGTGCAGTCTGCTTGTTAGAAATCTTGGTTGTGCTATGACTTAGCAAGGGGTGATTAGAAATGTTCAAACAAGATGAAGTGTCTGTGTTTCACTTTTATCTCATCATTAATATTGATTTTCTCTTATAATTCGCACAGACGTCTTCTCTTCACAGGCTTCCTCATCTGCACACATACAAACGCTCTACCTGCTTGCTCTAAAATAATCGTCTATATACTGTTTGTCTTCAGAACAGTCACGTAATACGGTTCTTTTGATAGTTACTGTCAGTCATAAAATTGTCAGATTACACCATCATCACAGATCAGATTTTTTCAATCCTTGAGTGAAAAGTAATTATAGAAAATCCCTCTTGGAAATTCTTTGTTCAGCCATAAGCTCTCTTATTCTTATTTTAACCTAAATGTGCCCATTGTGCCCCTGACAATAAAACTCCACTTCTCCGAGACAATGTTTAATAAAGCCTTGTGGTACTGAATGGGATCACTCTGATAATTTACCAGTATTGCAGCCCACAGGGCCCTTCCATGACTCTGAGTTAAACTCATTACAGGCTCCACTGTGCAGCGTTATGGCTTCTTTGAGGACTATTGCCTGCTCCGAAAATTACAGTCATTTCAGTTTCATGGATTATCTTTCAGTGCTTTCCTGATAGGCACGTTGCAGAATCTTGCATCATCACAAGCTACGTGATAAGTAAATACAAAGAAATGGAAAAAAAATCGAAGGGAAATGTATCTAATTATACCATTACTGTGGAAGGGAATAGTTATCGTTTGAAAACGGCATGTCTCATGTCTCCTAGAAGGATTAGTTGGGAAGTAAGGTGGCCGGGAGCATGGGTAAGTCCCTCCATTTGTCATATCTCTTCTGCTGAAGTGTCCTTGAACAAGACGCTGGATCTGTTTAACGAGTTGCTTAGAGACTCTGCTTGACTTCCCCTCGGGATATGTAGCATCGTCCACAAGTGGCCAACTCCACAGTGCCAAGGGTTGTAGTCCAAATGAAGAGTGAAGCTTTTGAAATGAAATGCACCGTCCTTTAGCAAGCAAATAATATAAATCTACTCAATTTACTTTTTTATATTGGATTTTCTTCAACATGGAAAGATATGAGAAATCCCAAATGATCATAATTAGTGATGTTTAACGGTTTAATGTTAATCGGTTAACTACCGTGAATATTTTTGAGTGGTCACTCATGTTGGTTCATGGTTTTAAGCTGAAACACCCTCCTGCCAGCTGTCAGATGTGAAAGATGATGCATGCTGAACGTGGTGCGTGGCCCTCTCTTCCAGGAAAAGCAGCAAACTCACTGCGTGATGCTAATTACTGCTAATTTTGGTAGCATCCAGCTGCCATGTCTGAGGATGGCTTACAGCCAAAGATCACTTGGAAGTCTAATTCTCCCCAAAGTACTGCCACTCAGTGCATTAAGTTAGAAGGTGAGAGGTTCAAAGGACTAACATTAATATGGTACCTCGAACTGTGCATCTTGAGCATGTCAAGCGCAGAGACCGTACTGTCTACTGAACAAAACAGCAAATGGCTGTCCAGACACATCACAGCAACAACGGCACTGTGTTCTGAAATCCATTATTTTCAATGGCTTGCACCGTGCCTCAATAGTTTTTCACTGCCTCAGGCAAAGCATTGGGCACCGCTGTGTTCAACCAGGTTCAACCAGGTTCGACTTCGGCCACAGCGAGTGCACTGTGAATCACGTCGCGTCTGCCATGAAAATATGTCAGTGCTGACTGGGAGATACAGTCCTATGTGCAAATCCTTCCTTCTCATATAAATGTCATATAATGTCACATTATATCATTAATATATAATAATAATCATATAAATGTCACACGACAGTCTTCCTTGGTAGGAAATATCTGTCCAGTGTAGTCCTGACTCAGGGCCTCTCTGTCCTGCTTGTCATAGGGCAGTGGAGACATGGGACCTCAATGGTCTCTTATTATTATTATTATTATTATTATTATTATTATTATTATTATTATTGTTTTTAAATTTGTTACATGTAGGTTTATACAAGCTCACATAGTGTCACTTGACTCACTTCACTCTGCCAAGTCTTTGGTTTCTTATAAATTGTGGGAAAGCACCAAAGAACTGTCTTGCTTACTAATAATACATTTTCTCAGTAGTAAGTGAGACAAAGTGTGGGAGTTATTTTTAGTGTTTTTCAAGTTGTATCTCCCTCTGACACCCCCGGTCACGCGTTTTATATATATTTTTCATCTTTGGAAGAATGCGATGGAATAAGATGCAGCCTACATGCTGTGTTGGGAATGTAACGTGTCTGAGGTGTGAATCCATGAGGAAATTTCACAGATGGTAAATGGCAGTTTGTTACTTGACATAGCTGAAATAGGGAGCCAATGAAGCGAGAATAGAACCAGCATTGCGTGTTCAATTATTTGTTTTTTGTAGAATAATAGCAGCTGTGTTAGGAAAGTTACAATAGTCAAGTCTAGATGAGATGAATGCATGAATAAGAATGTCTGCATCTGACTGTTTTAGAAATGGGCAAACTGTACTTGTTTCTCCAGGCAGGGTGGGAATGCAAATCCGGCTGGCATTGGCATAAAATTTCCATTCACATGACAGACGATGTTGCCAAGTAGGAGCATGTACCAAAAAAAGCAGTGGTCCTTAGACACAGCCTTGGGACACCCCACAGGAAAGGATATGATTATCAGAGTTCTGTAAAGACCAGCAGTGTCTTACCAAACCAGTGTGAATAAAACCATGTGAGCATTCAGTACAATACTCTTAGGATTTCAGTGCTCAATAGCAAACTACCGTAGCTCAGCTCATTATTACCCATTATACTGACCACGTGTGTTCATACACTGCTGCAATATTTATAAACGCCTGTAGATTAGTATTCCAGACTCATGGCATTACCTCCACGGAGCCAGTCAAATCAGTGCACCGCTACTATGACCAGACTGCTCTTGTATTCCAGTCAACAAGGACACTTTGAATTTAATTTGATTTAGCATTTTTCCTCCCCTTGTCTCTGATGTGGCCTTGCATTTCCCGTCATCCATCTATCCAAAACACTGACATCCTGAACAGGTTTTGGTTCCGGTCTGAAAGGTGGGATGAGAGTGAGTTTTCATTCATGACTTGAATACTGTTTATAAGAAATGGAAAATTACCCAGATCTCAGCCACACCACATCATCTCCTTCTGTATTTGCGAGTACGTGTGCAAGGATTTCTAACACCAGTTGTTTGATTTGATATTTCTGGACAGAAACTGATAAAGCAGCTTTAAGTGTAGAATTAGACTTGAGTGATATAAAGGGCGAGAATATAGGGCTATATTGCTTTATCATATAGGGTCCAGATGGACGTCTGTGTTTTTGAGTTATTTATAACAGCTGCCTGTGATTACACATTTCTGACCAATGAAACGTTGCGAGTGTTCAAACTAGGATGATTTCCCCCATATTTATTGAGTGAAACCACATTTATATGTGCAATAGAATGGATTTAATTTGTCAAGTTTGTGCATCCAATCCGCTAGTTACAGCACAACATAGAAAGTAGACACTTCTAGGAGTTTTTTTGTTCAGATGCTCTGGGAGGGACGTACAGTACGACCATGATCCTGTTAGAGCAGTCCTGGTTACAAATGTCTAGTTGTCCAAGAGAGTGTGTCACAGCAAGTCGTCTCCTCATAGGAGGAAGCCTAACAATTCCCAGCTGGAGACTGGGTGCCCTCAAAGGGTCAGGGCCACAGCAGGGATTGGGCAGTGCCACTGCCGTCAGATTTTGTGAAATGCCACGATGGGAACAAAGGCAAATGAAAGATCCTTTTTTGCCCTTTGATGCTGCATCTAACGTCAAGAGCTGTGGAGCGGTATGACATCACGCTGCACGCTGAGACTCTGGTCGGCACATGAAATTCCCTCACCTTCACTGTTGCAGCTGGTTTGCTCAGGGATATTTCAAGGTTGCAATGACTACATGACTAGTGGTAGGTGAAAGGAGTCACCCATTATCAGCTGTCTTAGCTCTAAGGAGCTTTATGACATGTTTCAGCGCATTTTAATTTTCCATGTTACTATATAACAGTTTAGCCTGTGATGGTACACTAACTGGCCCTCCTAGGGACATAGATTCAGTAATGTTCCTTCTAACTGTATTTGAACAAAAAATTCTTGAGAGGAAAACCAAATCTAAAATCTAAAAGATATTGACTGGAATTACTCAAATTTATTGTGGATTTTAGTATTACATAAAATGAAAAGATGTTTTGTTCAACATTTTATAGCTTTTATATCACTGCGACGTCGTGCCTACAGTACATGATATGAGAACAACCGATGTATCTGGTCTTCTTTCCTTCCCTTCGTCCTCTTCTGACAACCATTCACAGTTTAAGTCAAGTGTAATAAGTGGAAAACTGTTCATCTTTGCAAGGTTTGTTACAATTTAAGATAGATAACAACTGTTACAACTGAACACCTGTGAAGTGGAGCAATAAGTGTTGTCCCCAGTGATGTTGTGTTTGATTGCCTCCTGTCCAGTCGAATTAGTTGGTCAGAACTAACTGTCATAATAAATTCCCTGTAATTTATTATGACACACATTTCATCTAGGAAACTATGAAATCGAGATCAGTGGGTTTGTACAATCCTGCCCCACGTTATCGGTTTGCAATTATCCACTTCATGGTCTGCAGTATAAATGAAACTTTCTGCTGCTGCTCTCCGTGGTGCTGAAAGCTTGCAGCCTTTTTGCTTTCAGCACTTCAGACTTCAACAGCACAATGCAGCTCATTGTCTTAAGAGTACTGTTGTTGCCGGGAGACAGCACCAGCCATGCTTTCAGCGGCTCTGCATGAGATGGCTTCCTGTCAAGCAGGCTGGTCACAGTCTCTCAACATCTTTATCAAATGGGAGGCGATGTTGATTTTTAAATTGCTCATAATTTGTTTGGTTTGTTCGCAGTGAATTCCATCGCTTGAGCATAGCAGAGACAAACATCCAAGACAAACATCCCATTGTTGCCCAGTGGGTGCTACTACAATTTTGTTTTTTAGAAGTCACTTTCACTTTCAATAGAATAAAAACAACAACAGAAAAACACACAAACAAAGAAACCAAAAAAACTTGGGTATATTCTGATTTACAGAAGTGCTGAAAGTAAAGATAGATTTCACAATTTCCAAGATTATCACAAAACAGCTCTCACACAGCAATATATTATAAGAGTAATTAGTCGCTGTTGTGGTTTTATTCCTCTTTTCCACACTGGTCCTGAAGTGACTCCAATCGAATAGATGAGTAACAACATATACAGTCTATGTTTCGTGCAAAAATCTAAATCTGAAGTCAGTCATTGCTGAAATCAATGGTCAGTGGTGAGTTCAGGAAAGAAGAAAGTGTTCGGGATGTGTTCGGAAGTGTTCTGATGTCTTATGCTTTAAAATTCATTGACAAGGAGAATTAGAGACACTCTCAAAGTACATCAGAAGTGCCTGAGTCGCTCTCACATTCTGCCAAACTCATGCTGCTGGTCAGACTTTAAACTCCTACCCAGGTCACCACATCGTTCAGATAGATGCTGTTCTCAAACAAAGCCAAACAATTGCTACTGCCGAGAGCCTCAAGCCCCAAACGTGACCCCGTGTAACCTAAGGACAGAAAATTCCATAACAGAGAGGAGGAATTATGAATTCAAATAACTCTTTCAAAGTACCTAGAGTCTATTAACTTATTAAGCATTTGGCCAAAAATATCCCGGAAAATATGGATATCACAAGATGCATAAAGATGCAAATATCTTCCCTTTGTCCTTTCGTCTGACCGACAGAACAAACAAAGAGAAGAGAGAGAAGATTGAGTTTATTGACAAATCTGACCCCATTATTTAACCCTGTTTTTAAGAAAAATGAATGCATAGTATATATATATATATATACATACATATTTATATTTTTATATACATATTTAGCTACTGTTCCTCTATATTCATAATATACTTAATTCATATATAAATCTTGATTTTTATTTTAGGAGTTCAGTATTTTGGGAACTTGGAGATAATAGGAGCGAAAACCTCCTCTTGGCTTGACAGCTTCGCATTAAAAACCTCCACCGCCACGTTGTTGTTGAACTGTACGGAAAAGAAAAGTTTAAAAGTTTAAAAACTTGAATATCTGGTGGCAGATGCTGAGAAACCGCTCCAAACAGCCATTACAGGTTAAGACCGAGGTTGTTGACAGTGAACAGGCCCCGAGGTCTGAATGAATGATTATTTTGATGAGGCTGCATGATTAGAAACTGCTCCCTGCCTCCTCCCAGTCCCTGTCTTGCCTCGCCTCGTGTGGATAAATCAGTCAGCCCCTAACTGACTCTCTGCTACTCCTCTGTCTGCAAAGTCATTAATCCAAGGCCGTGGCCCATGGGGTTTTCTCCTCCTGCTTGACTGTTGTTACATGAAAAATAATAGTTTCTCTCTCCCTCTCCTCTTCTACTCTCTGCATCTCCTTTTCATTTCTTCTAATGGGCTTTTGCTCCTGGCTCCAGAGAGTGAGTTATGTGTCCTGCTGGGTTTTTCGGTGGGTTTTTGCGTGTGTGTGTGTGTGTGTGTGTGTGTGTGTGTAGCAGCGCTGTAAATTGCCACGCTGTGTCCTCACTCTACATTGCTCTAGGGACATTCACAGATTCCCCCGCTCCGTTGATGTGATTTGTGTCTTCATATCTCCTTTTGTCTCTTCTACAACATGTTATGCATGAAGACAGACATAATATAAACAAAGGTAACCGGGTCCTGTCATGCCTGATCATGCGTTATATGTCCGCACTCCTGTCGCCCCTCTCAGACACACACCCTCTTTCTGTTCCCCGCTGTCTCTTTTGCCTCTGTCTTGTTCATTTTTTGCCCCCCCCCCACTCACCCCCGACTTCCCTCCCCCTCGTTTGTTATCATGGCCTAGAGAGGAGTTGTGAAATTCATGACATTCAGATCTAGAGGGGCTGGGTGATGGAGGACAAGAATAGTCTCCCGAGTTCCTGCTGGAATCTGTCTGTCTTTGATGAGCGAGTTATACAATGTCAGCACCCCAGATAATCTCACTCTTGCAATTTGTGGCAGAGAGAGAGAGAGAATCTCATTTGTTGCATTTGGTTACGGAACAGTGGCTGCCTCTGCAGAGCCTCGTTCTGCTCCATAACCCTATAACTGTACTGACCGGTAACGTGTGCACGACCTGAAATGGAATAATGCACAGTGTCATGAAGATAAAAGGAGATAAAAATCTTAATGCCTTGTTCATGGTCTAGGGTGACTCTCCCACTCTTGCTCTCAGTTCTCTCTGCTGTGAAACTCATCATAGGCGGCATGCTCTGTTGCTTGAAAGGCAACAGAGACTATCTGCTTGAAATTCAAAGTTGTCCGTGTCAAACAGAGCTCTCAAACAGCCCCTGAGATACTCAGCAGCTTGAGAGGATGAAAAGTAATTCCTCTGGCTAACAGCGAGGGGTAGTGTTGCTCCAAGACAACTTAATCATTCTTTCGCCTCCTTTCATATGGCATCCTGTTTGCGATCCTTGCATGAAACCCTGAATACACTGAGTGTGTTTGTTAGTCAGTTTCTTGGGAGACGGTGAAAAATTTGCAGCATTTCTGCATTCAAAATTTTGAGAATGCTCTTATATGACCTTCAGAAGACAGCTAATGAGTCATTACTTTTAATTTGATTTCCTACTGATGATTACGTGACACTGGACTGAACCGTTGGCCTGTTACTTCAGAGACATCACACTTAAAAACGATAGCGCTTTTTGAAGCAAAGCAAAAGTGCATTTCTATCCAGCAGAAAGTTTGACAAAAAGGACTTGAAAATATGTTTGTGGGCATTTCAGGCCACTGAGGCAGAGCCTGTTGTCCTCACGATCTCGTCAGGGGTGTAGTTGTGCGCATAGCTGGTAAATATTTTATGCGCCTGTGTCCCGCTTTGCTGTTCCCACAGGGAAGGGACTGTACTGTAACTATGTAATAGCTACTTAGCCCATAAGACCCACATAAAAAGGGCCGTTACTGCACTTGAGTCTTTGCCGACTTTTATCATCTGAAGACAGTGCAGATGTTTGGATAGCAGGATGTGTTTGTGCTCAACTTGCGGTCCGGTGGTGGATCAAGACATCTGTTGTATGTTCAGAGATGTCAACTGCAACCTGAACTACAAGACTATTGTAAGGCTTCTGTATTTTTGTCTGTTTTGTCCTGCTTGCTCCAAACAAACACTGCAAGAAAATCAATGCTGAAACTCTTCTACCTTCTACTAAAGTTACATAGTTTGTTATTGAACAGTTCTTTCTATGCAATCACGATGTCACTATTTCATCTTTTTGATGCTTCCTAAAAGCAAATTTATCATTTTTTTTACTAGCTGCAGTATCTTGGTAACAAACTTCTTTAGTTTGTGTTGTAACTGTCTCTGACTCTGAGTTGATTTGTTGGTGAAGTATTTATCCACCGCTGCGTTTGAACCCCATCTCACAGAGGGCAGCTGACCATTGCTGGCCCCCTCTTCTTGTTGTCAGTCAGGTCCTCAAAGTCAAGGCTGACCTGTTTTGGAAGAGCACTCTAGCCAGCCTGCTGCATCTCCCGAATAAAACCAGTGGACATAGACTAATTACACCAAACCGCACTTTTTTCCTTTCACCTAGCTCACACAAGTCACTCTGGGTAAATAGCTTTTTTTTTTCTGTCTGTATCCTCATGAAGGACATCTTTGATGGACACAGAGTCCAAGCTGCGGTGAAAAGATCTCTTGAAACCATGTTACTGTTGTGGTGTGAGCAAATTTGTCAGAAGAAGTCTGGCTATGGACAATCATTTTGTTAAGAGGCATTTCGCCGGCTGTACTGGAAAGGACACGCTGCCATTTGTGCCCACTTTTCTCTGGATAAAATGGAGTCCGACTGGAGGAAGATGCATAGTTTTGCCTTGAGGCTTTACCATTAAAGCACACTCAAATACAAAAGTGGACTGATAAAATGTGTAAAATCTATACAAAAGTCAAAGCCCCACTGGCATGGGACTTCAGGCGACCTCATGTGATTTGGAAATCACACCTGTGTCTGTTTCATGCCGTGCATGTGCCTATAAGCAAAGTGTGAAATTTATTGACATTGTTCTTTTGCATAATAACTGTGAAGCCTCTTGAAAGATGGAAGAAGAGAAAGCAGACACTACAATATTCTCCTTTCATGTGTTGTCCTTGTTCTGTATCTCAGTCCTTTATCTTACAATGACATTGTTGGTCCCAAACCTTTAGGTTTATTTTCACAACAGATGATTGGGAAGTTTTTAATCGAGGTACAGAATAGTGAGATAGAAAGCATCAGTGCAGAACAATCAGTATCAATATCAATCAATAAAGGAGTTGAAGGGGCACTGTGGATGACACATTCCTGTGTCCTCTCCTCTAAGCTTCTGATTTGATTTATAGCACATGTCTTTCCAGAGTCTAGTCAGAACTAATACAATCACTAAAGGTCGACTGGGGAGTCATCAGGACACCCTGACATTAGCAGTGGCGCGTAGGGGGACAAGCGGACAATCAATGCGCTTGAACTGGACAAGTGAAGAAAACTTTTTTACTGTTTACTGAAATAAACAGTATGCAAGGCAGCCAGAGGCGAAGGGAGGACATGCAAGGAGAGAAAGAGCAGGGGGAGGATGGGAGAGAAGTGAAATGGAGAGGAAAGAAAATGAGAGGAGACAAGAGGGAGGCGATATCAGAGGAGATGTAAGATTGCCCTCTCTTGTTTGACTATAAGCAGACATGTGCTCTGCCAACAGATCAACAAAGATATCCCTTTTCACGCGCACTGATGTAGGTGTCACTTTGACAAGTCTCTGCATTCGATTTACTTAGGAAGTTCAAAAGAAGTGTAATCACAGCAAGATCTTGGAATGTCAGATCTAGGCCCTGAATTACAAGGTTGAAATAGGTCAAGTAACATGAGAGCACTCCGTACATCAGATAATTTGACCCGACCTATTTTCAGTTCAAATCCACTTCGCTGGGAGTTGTCTTCTATGACGTGACCCAGGTAATTTGATAGCAAACGAAGAAGTGACTTTCAGACCATCTGCAGAACAGCCAATACTATTTATTTGGCTCTAAACAGAGAACATGAGACTCCAACAACAGAGATATTAAACTCAAACGGAGGAGTGCTGAGTGAGTGTCTGACGTAAGCTGGCGCGGCATTGCAATTCCAGCACAAACTCCATCACTGAACAGATCACTGAACTCTCCCAAAGTAGGAAGAACATCCAGAACGTGGGCTGCATTCCAGTACAGAGGGTTGTTGCTGTGATTAAGCTGTGACATTATAACTTAAATGTAGTGACACTGCAAAACACCCAAACTGACTTTCTATTATTTATTGCTTGCTATAAAATCAACACTGTTTGTCTTAATACATAATGCAGCAATCTGGCATGCTATAAGTAACCTCAGTATAAGGATTCTCAGATAGTGCTTTGCAATCCAACCAGCCAGTTACAGTTGTATCTGAATGCCTCACAACATCGCGCTGGCACAGTAACTAACCCTAACCGCGCAATCTGTTAGCAGGCAAAGCTAACATCAGCCAGCTAAACCACAATATCACAATATATTTTATTTTCCTTTACAGTAATGTTAGCTTTGATTCAAGGTTTATGTTGGATGCCAGTTGTATGTTGATGTTAGCTAACATTAGCTAGTGTTGCGCGCTGATGACACTCAAGGGAAATGGAGAGACCTTTATATAAATCAGTCCACAGGTTTTTATAGGCTATTTTTTTAAGTTATGTTAAAACCTGTTCATCCATTAGAATTAAAAGTAATTAAACCATAAAATGAAATGCCTCAGAATCTTACATATGGCACCTTTTAATAGACAAAACGATTGATTGAGCAGTCATTTTCATCATGACAATTGCTTGTCAGTATTGAGCAGCAGGGGACATTGCATTCGTAGGACACAGGTAGAAAATATGTGTATTAGTATTTTGTGCTTCTGCATTTCCCGCTGCAGAGAGCTTGAGAAACAATCCTGTTTGTCTCCAGGACAACGGGACAGCCGGACGCACCTTTCTCTTAATCTGGCAGAGATAGGAACTACTTAGTTGGAGAGCAGGGAGAGGACTCACAAGGAGGGAGGGCCGAGATGTGTACACACATAAAATACTCAGACAGAACACACACACACACACACACACACACACACACACACACACACACACACACACACACACACGATGAGGGCTGATACAAGGAGGGAGGAGAGAAAGGAAAGAGTTATAGGTGTAGAAAGAGAGGAGAGGTGCATAGAGACAAGAACAGAGATAGAAACAGGAAGAAGGCATGGCTGTTATTCCTTAGCCTCGTGTTGTAAACTGCTCCGACATCCTGCGCTCACCTGGAAAGTCTCATCAGCCGTTTAGCAGGATGCCTCAGAGGAAAAGGAGTTTCACATTTGGAGCTTATGGAGGGTAAGATAATAGAGGATTCATCTGTCTGAGCGCACAGCGATTTTGGAATATGACAGCTTTGTGCATGTGGAGCTTGTGTACCTGTTGCAACTTGTTACCAACCCATCCGACTGTCACAGAGGAGTAGTAAGAGGAAGGTGTGAGACTGCTTAGGGAGTTTCACTGTAGAACTAGACGACTCTGACAAGGTCACCGGCTGTCAGTGTGCACACCTGATTTACAGCTTTAACCATTAATAGTGAAGAGCGGATGAAATGATAAAGAATAATGAGACCGGTGTGTGAATTCACAAAGTGAGATGTCAAGAGATTGCTGCTTGTTTGTCTTTGTCACGGTGACCTGTTCCAGCGTCTTTCTTCTTCAGAAGTCGATCGTCAGACGATGCAGACTGCTAAAAAAAAACTTAAATGTATCATAGTGATTAGTGCTGTGAAGCCATTAGAAACCATGGGGAATAAGTCATCCCATTAGTGGTAAATAGTGATCTAAAAATGATCAAGACATCAGGAGACTTCATCAGGAGACTATCTTCTGGGGAAAACAAACACATTAAAAACAAATCACTGGTCGTTCATCTTCAACATAAAGTGTCCTGAAAGACACTTAAATGTTGGCAATGCTGAATTAATGAAATGTCACAGATTCAGTTAAAGGCTTGTTGAGTGTATTTCACCATGAGCTGTTCGCAGAATCTCCAAATTGCTGTTAGCGAACAAGCTAAATATCTGAGCACGATGAAAACGAGGATGTAAAAGTGGAACGATGCAACTTTGCTCACTTGAAGTCTTGTCAAAATCATCACCCACATACATTAGATGATTTTTTTTCAGCAGTCCAAATGTGAATCTCTGAGATATGGAAACGCTTTATGGTTTATGAGCAGTGAGCCGCTTCAGTCATGCAGTGGATCAGAATTCGCGAGGTAATGAAATTACTTTTACCATTGTGTTTTGCTGCTCGTGGGCTCTGCCAAGTCTGCCTAGAATACACTCATGAGGCTCAGTTTGACATTTGTGTGGTAGGAGTCAGATTGGAAGCTAGCCTGAGTGCACAGGCAGACACTGCCAACCAATAGTAAGTTAGTAAGTGCTATCTAGGGCAAGATAAAACACAATTTTTGGAACAGCAGCAACCACTTTGTTACCGAAATGTGCAATGAGAATCTAGGAATAGTAGTAAAAAAATAGTAGTGTTATTCTGAAAAATGTACTCCCACACCATAATCTCAACTGGATTTGAAAGGTATGTTTTATTTTTAGAGTTTTTGTGTAAAACTACTGGAAAGCTTCAACCTCTCTTGGTTTCAGGTAATAGTCTGTAAGCCACAGGTCTGTTCATACAAGTTTACACACACTAAGCCAGTGTTTGTCAAACTTTTTTTCCTATACCTAATATTTCCCATTTTGGGCCACGACTGCAGTAATTTTCAACCATGAATTTTGCTGAAGTTTGTTGTCTTGCCATCGCATTTCGCCTCCTAATTAATCCCAGATCCATGCGTGCACTATCGATGAACATGACAACGCAGCAGCCTGATCTTGAAGCAAAACATTACAGGAAATACAAAACTTAAAATTGCTATCTAGAGATCTCATAGTTTATGTTCATTTGAAATGAAATGATTGACAGGTTGAGCCAATTAAGGCTTTCCAGTTGAAAATTCCAACTATGCCTGACGGAGGGTTTTCCTCTCCTTATCTGTAGTAGGCAAGTGGAAACTGATTAGCTGAGTGTTATTGACTTGACTATTAGCTGTCAGACAGATAAGGTTCAATAATTGGAAGTACTTGCTTCTCATGAGTGGACTACTCATCAGTATCCCATGCCGGTGGTCTTGGAATTGGGAGTGCAACAAGGGCTATTGATGATGTGTTAACCGCAATCACTTGTTTTATCACATCAAGAGTCCATAAGTCTCGCACAGCATTGTTTAAAGTGACATCATGAGACATTTCTCAGGTACTGGACATGATGTGACATGATTATGAACCACTGACTCACATTTTTTCGCGCCACAGAAATCTATGACCTGGTGCTATTTTACATTAAAATGATTCCTGAGTTTAATCTAGGGAAGTAGGGAAGTAGTGATGGATCTATGCTGCTTTAATACTTTAAATGTGAAGTGCTAAATTATATTAAAGATTTGCATGGGTGTGGAGAAGACTAACTGTTAAAGGTTTCATGGGAATATACTGAATTACTAATTGTTTACATCGTTTATCAAATGAGAGCAGTGAAATGAATGGATGTGTTGCACGGCTGAGAACAGCCTGTCCTTGCTCACGCAGCCAACAAATTGTCCCCAAAGCAGCTCTCCTGGAACAGTTTGATAGTTTAGTGGCTTGCCTGTTGAGGGATTGTGTTCCATATTCATTTACGTCGCCCCAAATTTTCCCCTTCATCTATGATGCAATCTAGTCTAGTCACAGACCGGCTCCTCTAATCTTCAAACCGGTTCTTCAGAATTTTTTTTTTTAAAAGCATGAAGCTGTCCGAGCTTTTTACTTTTTCACTTTGATTTGTCAGACATATCTGGTTTGTTTGCAGCTGTCAATATAAATATGTCACTGCTGTTGAAAAGGAGTCTCTCCGGGGAAATTAATGTCCAATCCACGGAAAGTATTCTTAGAAATGGATGAATCACAGATGCAGACCATCAAATTACCGGTGCTACATTTGTTTCAGGATCTGTCCTTGAACAAGTTATTTTGTTGTCGCATAATTTCCGCATGCAATTTGACAGAAATTGCCGTGAGAAGACGATAATGCAGCAGATTGTACAAAACGCTTCTAAACAGCTGCTAAAAAAGAAACAAACAGCCCAAACTGTGACCTCTTTGAGATTTAATTCAACTATCTCCTGTGCCAGTTTCCTCGTTGATTTGACATTTGTATTGTGGGATGTAAATGCAGAGCAGGCAATTGTTGTGAAGTGGGCAAAATGATTTAAAAACGAGAGACGGTTGAGGGCCGTGTGGGTGAACATCTATTTTTAACATTGTTTCCTGCGTGGATATCCACTTAACTTTTTCTTTAAACCTCCCACTTGTATTTAAATCTATAAACCACAGGAACATACAAGCAAGATCAGTGCCCCCTCATAAACGCCCCTATACCCGCTTAAAGGCCTTGTTTGAGGTGAGCGACTAGCCTCTTTTTGAATCCAGGTTGTGATGGTAAACTGAAGATTTAGACAAAGCTATTCGATGATGCCGGTGGTTTCACAGGCTTAAAATTACAGCTGGCTGGCTCGCTGCTCGTGAGTAAAGTCAGCTTTAAGCCTGAATACAACTGGCCACTGTTCAACCATGTGAAGGATGATGGGATTGTGCACTTAACCCACTGCTCACTTTCCCTCGCAGGTATTATACCAACCTGATGATGATGGTGTTGAGGAGGAGGATGGAGTGAATGTGCACCCAGTAAACCTCCTTTTACACCGTCAGGCGTTTTAGCTCTGGTGTGTATTTTGTTTTCCATGGCTCTGATCATCTGCATCAGAGGTAATGATTAGCCAATCAACAGAAAACTATCAACAGCAATCATCTGGATAATCCATCAATATATGCTCTATATATTTTTGATATATAATTCAGCTATATCTTTGGGTTTGAGACTGACATTTGCGCTCCACTCAGCCTCTGTAAATTGCTTTTTCTGGATGTTTCATAGGCCCAACAATTAATTAATTGGGGGTGAGAAAATAGTAATGAACTAACTGTTTATTGAATTGCTACTTGGAGCCTTAATCTGCCATATCAGTGCTGTTATTATCTCTGTTTGCTTACTTTAGTATGATTATCTTGTTGAAAATCTCTTTATAACATTTAATATTGACAACTAAATGACTAACATTAGAGTTGAGAAACCATTTTGAATTTTATTTATTATCTGTTTCATCAGGACTGTATGGGTGACTAACTCACTGACTATCAACAAATTCTGATTTAAATGTTGTTGAACCCTGATTGGTGCGTTTCAGTATGTGGCATCAACTGAACCCTGGCCACTTCAAACTCATGAGAAATACCAAAAAAGTTTCCTGTGAAATAACTAAAGCTGTTAACTATGTTAGAAACCATGTGTCTAAGTAGGATCCATCATTCACAGAAAGGAGCTGAGAAAATGAGCTGCTTTATTTCTCTGGTCCTCTCCCTCTTTTAGCATCTCAGTTTTTGTCACTTCAGGTCTTTTTTTCTGAATTTGCAGCTGCTGCGTTCAGAGCCATGCCGAGCATAGCGATGAACCTATGAAAGTAATTTAACTTCAGAAGATTGTTTTTTTCAACTTTGTTAAGTCGGATAATGCATCACAGCAGATTCTCCAAAATTGCTGTTTTGTTATTCACTTTCACTTACTTGGTGGATGAGAGCACAAGGCTAATGTTAATGTGTGAATGTATAAGGCAAATACAAGCTGGAACAATACGGATCAAAGACTTTAATAGGAAAGATTTACTTCCTTAGCGTCCTTTCAGTAACATTGGGGTGCACACACACTTGCAGTAATCAAATCAAACTCGTGGAGCAGTCTGATTACGTCATTTAAAAAAAAACAAAAACTGGATTCTTACAGAGCCTCTTTAGTCTTATTCCCTCCATTAAATATCATGTTTTTGTTTAAAATGCATCTTTCTTGCTATTAATGTTCAATCTGGATTTCTTATTGGTGGTTTATTTTGTTGACTTGTCTGTTCATCTATTCACATACTCTTGAGATGATGAAAATGTTTACTCTTTGAATTATTGCTGTCAAGGTGAATCGTTCCCAAGCAACCCACCAAATGTCGCTTTTTCTGCCTTAAAGGTTTGCTTGTCACTTCTGTTAAAGATCCGTTCATTTTAGTCCAATTACTCTGAAAAGTTTGACGTCAGCTCGGGAATTCAATTAGCTGGTGACATTGTGGTTCACTGCCATCTCGGTAGATTCACATGCTGCATAAACCAGCTGACAGTGGACAGCATGGAGAACCTTAAAACATTACGATCGGTGTTTGAACTTAACGGTTGACATCAGCCTTTATTTGTCATGTTTGGCAGAGAAAGAGTGCTGATGTGGGCTAATTATTGAAGCGCTTTTGACTATTCTGTTCCGAACGCTTCCTTGTCCTTCCGCTCAAGGAAAGTTGATGAATACATTCAGCTGCATCTTGCATTGATTTCTCACTCACTAGTGTAATTTCTAGAGCTTTCTGTCTGAATAGCTCAATTTTATATTCCTGGTAGAAAAAAGGAAGCATGCTTTAGTTTAAGTGGGTGGTTTAAGTCTCTGTTAGTGAAATCCGTGTGATACTCTATCAAGAGATGTGATTATAACACATAAAATGATCATCTGCAGTATCCATCTCGCCGTGGTTATTGCAGCTCATTTAAAATCAGACAATCTCATGCATTCGGAGATGATTAAGCTGCTTGTAAGAACAAACAGACGTGGGGGAATTAGCTCTAAAAGTAAGCTTGTTAGCATCTTGTTTTTTGTTTTGTTATGAATTCTTGAAAACTCTTGAAATATAGTCTCAGCGGTAAAAATAAAAATAGCTGAGCCCATTTTGTTACCGTCTACCTATTTGTGTTGTCCTCCCTGGATTGTCACATGCCTCCACAGCAGATGGAGGTGTGATTGTTTATGTGATGGTCCGTTTCTCACTCTTGACTGTTAACACCAAAACAATGTGTTGCCTGTGTCAGCAAGAGGATAGTCACCGAGCGTAACGCTGACTGGCAAACTAATATTTCCATTCTCAACACTGGGCAACAAATAGGGCAAAACAGCACAGCCCTCATCAGCAGCAGCCATAATGTCACTGTTTGCATGCCAAATACATTTTGCAGTCGTCTTAAAAAGGTGAGTTGTATCTAATGACAGAAGCAAGTGCTAAGAGTGCGCACTGCAGGAGGTTTACGAAACAACATGTTTGATGTCAGACACTGCAGTAAAACTGCTTCAATTTCTTACATCATCCCATTCTCTCACATGCACTTTTTTTTTCAGCAGTCACAAGTTATGAAATAGGAGACAGGGGTGGAAACACAGGGGAGGGAGCAAGTGGCACGACAGACTGGGAGATAGTGACGGGTTGGTGAGCCACAGAGCGGGCAGAAACAGAGGGATATCAGTGTGAAGACACATACAGAAATATATACACACACACACAAGAGCCCTTTAAGCTCTATCCTGGGTATGCTATTGAATCTTGACCCACTGCTCCATAAAGCCAAAATAAAGCAATAATCCAACAATTTATGGAAAATGTAAGTGGTAAAAGCAGCAGAGAATGACGTCATCCCGTATGTGTTTAAGAACACTGGATCCTATACTTGCTGAAATGCAACTTGACAGCATTCTTAATCAGACCTCCATCTCCTCCGACAGCTGCGGTTTGTAGTACAGTTCTACAAAAATCTGAGTTGAGGTCATTTTTTGAGCCAGTGGAAAGCTCCCACCAGTACCATAGAAGACTGAAGCTCATGTGTACAATGAGTGGACTGGCCCTTTAAGTCCAAATCCAATTATTTGACTTTGATGAACTGAAAGTACATTGGAGCTGAAATGATTAAGTCATTAGTGGATAGACATTGTCAACCATCAACCAGGAACTATTTTGAAAACTGATTAATCCTTTAGCATTTTTAATCAGAAATTTCAGTTACAGCTGCTCAAATGTGACGATTTGCAGCTGCCATCTGCAGCTGTAAGAAATTATGTCACTAACTATCTTTGATGACACATAGGGCTCTGGAAAAAAAAAGTCGATGTGCATTTTCACAGTTTTCAGACATTTTCTAGAGAAAACATAATTGAGAAATGAAATCGCATGAATCGACGCTGGTCCCAGTCTATATCGTTCATTGAAGCAGTAGTTGATGGATCTGTGGGGTGATGAGGTGGAGCTGTGTGTCTGGATTGTAATTGGATTTTTTAATATGTTCGAAGTTTAAAAAAACAAAGTATCACGCTCTGTTCTTATTCATCCTAAACTCGGCTCTCCTGGGCATGAATAAATAAATAATTCCAAATCTGGATACATTCTATGAAAGTGATAGTAAATCACATGAGATATGCAGTAAGTGTTGCCTTTGAACGCACCCCTTACTCCAGATAAATAAAAATGGTTTGTGACGTTGCCGGGAATCTCATTTATTATTTTAAAAGGTTTTTTATGGGACCGAGTAGGGAAAGGGAATAATCAATACACTGCCTTTCTGCCAATGTCAACAGATAGACAAACTGGACACTGCCAAAGTCACATATGTTGCCATCCCACTTTGGACTAAATCTGTCTTCTTTGATGAGACTGGACAATTGACTCAGATGACCCAACAGTATCCCCACATGGACTTGAAATTGAATCTCCCTGACACATTGCTATTGCACACTGTACCTAAAAACAAGCTTTTCTGAGACTCAGGAATGGCTACAATTTATTTTATGTTGTTTTACCGGCGAATGGAGTGACTGCCTGTGAGTGTGTTGGCATTTAATGGTAATTATTTGATTGGCTTAGGGCTGGGGTGGAGGGGATAAGCTGTGATTATCAGTAGATTGATTGGCCACATCCAGTATCTACTGTGGTGCACTTCAAAGATTGATCCAGGTGGGAGAATTTGTCCTGCATCATTTGTGATGCAGGGTGAATGGTAAATGGAAAGAGAGCTTTAAATCTCTTAACTAATACTGAATGTAATGCACCAACAGAGGACAACACAGTTTTCTGGCTGCCTTTTATCTACTATCCCCTCTTTTTCTCTTCCTGGCACTTCATTTTGCTTCTAAGCACACTTTGTTTCTCTCTGTGCCATTAATCATATCAGACTATCTCTCCAACAGAATTACTGTAATTAATTTGCACGTGCTTTGTCTGGTTGGCATGCTTTTTCCTCGCCTTAATTTACATTTTTTATCATATCTGACATTTAACCCTTCTTTCTGAAAATCCTACATTAGTTGTCCACCACCCCATCCACCCATCTTAAGATTCCCAACAGTCTGTCTGCCTGCCTGCCTGCACGGCACATCTGCCAGCTGCCTCTTCCCATCTTTGAATCCCACTCTGGATTTACTTAGCAAGTGGCTGGCAGGCAGAGGAGTAAATAAGGGATGTGGAGAGTGGTGAAAGGAGATGATGTGGATCATGTTAATCTGCCTTCCTGGGGTCACCCTGTGGTGTGGACTAACCGATACTATTGCGTTACATCGATCAAATAACAATGTGAATTGTTAAGAATTACCCCCCGATTCGCTTTTCAAGCTTGTTGGTCATTGGATTGTTTTTTACAGCACAGCTATTCTGTTTTGATTCATCAGCGTTGTTTCAGTTTCCAGAAGGAGAACATCATAAAAACATAATGATTCTTATTTTCAGCTGATTTGACACTAATGAAAACATTAGTTATGCATCCTATATTTCATTTCTGTCATATTCTGTCAACCCCGTAAATCTGACACACACAGATTGAAGGTGGGGTAAACAATTTGATTTGGTGATTCGATGCCAATCCAATACATTGTTTTTCAAAACCTGCATATATCTCCTTACGGTCCGCTAGCTTTCTGCTGTGTGTTTGTGTGTGTGTGCTGCAATCCAGTGTTTGTAGACAGCCCTGGCTGTGTAAATGGGGGAAACAAACAGAGTGGATCATACTGAACCGCACATCACTAACTTGTTATTCTAGCCATACCGCTGTGGATTTGCGTGTCGTATGACATTAGATCACTCACCCATGGACGTTCATTCTGTTTCCAAGATAAGCTGTTGTGATGGTGTTAGCTACGAAACCATCTCGCTCTCTCTGCATGTTAGCTGCGCAGAAGCAACTTTTGCAACAGTTTGCAAACCCACAACGTAGCTAACGTTAATTACATTACGACTTGCTGTGTTGATGATCACACTACTGTATATCATGGTATTTGTCAATGGTGTTGGATCTATCAGACAGCTTCAAATGAATGCTAGCATTGCTTCGTGTTGGTCATATTTGTTCGATAATTAGGCAACTGTTTGCTTTGAGATTCATCACATAAACTTGTAAAGTGATAAGATGTTGAGAGGTGAAGTTGTCTTTGATATGGCAAAGTTTGAAATGATCCATCTATTGTTTGTCTTATTAGAAAAACATAGCATCAGTTATTTTTAATGTCAGTTTACTCCATTTTATTTATTATTATTTAGTTATTTATTATCATTAAGGTTGTCTTTTCATTGAGTTTGGGCTCACCTTCTTCAGATGTTATTTTCTTTTTTTAAGTAATGCATACAGTAGGATGGGAAGTGAGATTAATCTACTGTCACTTTGTTTCTCTCTAGAGTTGACAAGAGCTTCTCCAGGACCAGAATCTTATGGTGAGTCCCCCCATTTATTGAATAACATTATGCATCAGATAACTTTGTTTCATGCTTAACTGCTCCCCACACTTTCTCCCCACAAGTGTTGCATTTCCAAACAATATATATATTTTTTTAATTTAAGGATTTATTTATGGAGGCCACAGAACTGTTTTCCTACTTTTAATAACTACAGTCAGAATGAAACTGGAACATCAGCTGAATTTTATATTCTCCATCAAGAGTTAAGATTGCACTTTATGTCAGCAGATGTGTGTGGAGTGTTCCACTCATGTTCAGTGTCAGCATGATTTTCTGTTGTGTGCCTCAGCAATAAACAAGATATTTTCCGCACTCGTACACAAGTTTGGTCTCAGCATGAGGAGCGTAGAGATAAGCTTTGATTTGTCCATCAAGTTGATGCCAGTTACATGCAAGCTACTTCACTTTAATATTCTCAAAATGTTCTTTTTTTAATGGAGACGATATAATGACATAATGACATGGGTATGTAAAGATGATATGTAAAGATATGGGTGAAGGGTACCATAAGGAGACCTCGGCTCTTTTTTATCTCAACTCTGGCTTTTTGCTGGCTTGTAATAAGATTTCAAATCGCGCATACAATTATTTTTTAAAACCCTGTCTGCTCTCGTGGCTTTGGACGTGCGCAACTGATCAAAATAAAGATAGTTGGAGCTTGTAATGTTCCCTACTTGGCGGGTAGTCTCACAGCACGGAGAAAAAGGGGAATGTGTGGCTGTAAATACAGGAGGAAGAGCAGATGGAGGGAAACAGGGAGCACAAGTATGTGTGTAATACAAGCTGGCCACGTCGGGCATACCTTTGAGAACTCAACCATCAGAGGGAAATATTTGCAATATCCAACTTATATTCTATTGCAATAATTAAGCATCTTCTTATTTGTCTGTTATGCTGTGAGCTGTGTAAAAGCTTTGCGATATTTTATTGATTGATTATCATTATTATATTATAGTAAGATGTAGACAGACTAATACACCCAGTTTCATATGGCATGGATTTATCATGATCACCGTGACCTGCTATAATCAACATCTATATTAAGCAGAATGTTTTTATTTTGCATGGGCTGACGGGGAGACTCAATTTTAGTTCCATTTTCTTGAATGTCTGTGCGTCAAATGCAGTGAAGCAAAGGAGCGTATTCTTTTGTGTTTTTTCACCATTATACATCAAATGCGCCATAGGCTGGAGTCATAATGAGCCTGGAAAGGACAATGGGCCAGTCTGCTGGAAGGGCGAAATCGAAGGTGCAAGGATGGTTCAGGCTCATCTGAGCAGAATGCACCCTCGCGCACGTGTTGAATTTTATTATGAGGATTTGGGGTTTCTGGGGTTTGCAAACAGGTCTGTAGTGCATGCTAATGGCAGCTCAGGGCTGCGCTGTGCGGTAGCTATCCACAACACAGCTCTCTGATTATAATCACTGAGTCATTATGCCGATTGTGTCCTCCATCAGTCTTAGGCTACACTTAGATTAAAAAGCCCAAGTATCAACAAGGTAGTATTTAATAATTCCTTTCTTTTCCTCGGGGTGTTATTTAACTTTTCTCCGAATCCGGTTTTTCCAAAATCATATATAGCAAAGGTTTGTGGCTTAATTAGGACATGTCTGTTTGTCATGGGTGTATGGCTCTCTCCATCTCTGTATCCCGGCCTCTCACGTCGCTATTGTGTTAGAAACAGCACCATGTCGGTGAGATTTACGACAGCAGCTTCACACCACAGTGTCTGTCATTAAAAACTGGCTTTCCTGGATCTCCTGCCATGTGCCACTGCTTCAAATCCGTCACAACATTATTCTCAACCAGCCAGGTGTACGTGTGTGTGTGTGTGTGTGTGTGTGTGTGTGTGTGTGTGTGTGTGTGGAGGTGGGGATGAACACGCAGTGCCCATATTTTGCTGCCACTCTTACAGAGCACAATCATTTCACCCTGGCACACAAACACTTTCTGTTCGTGTTGATGTGACTTGAGTAGCCCTGAATCATTCGGACAAGGGGGGTCGCTCCTCATGAAAGGTGGGAACACGCTTATTTTACTGTGCTAAACTGCTCACAGCACAGTGTTCCCAATTAAACACTCATTAACTTGATTGCTCTCGATAATGGTGGTGCTTATCTGCCTCACTCTAAAGCTCCTGCTGTGCTACAATAAGGAGGCAAGAATAAATGCCGTGGTATTTCTGCAAGAGTTGTCATTCTGGGTGTGGAAATTTTTTTTGTCCCCAACAACTCGGCTCAGCTCTAATTGGGGAAAGCATTAGGATGGCATATTACAATTAAAATTACTGACTAGTGATGCAGCAAATTAAGCGGAACAACGTGATCAGCATTTCCATTATAGTCTGACTGTGAATTTAAATCATTTCCTAATAAACTTCTTAAGTAATGGACACCCCTCAAGGGGCTCCTCTTTAAGATAATGTGACAAATTATGCATGTGCACAATTGGAGTTGTGTCTGTTGCTTTACAGCCATCTACTCTGAGCAGCTCCAGGGCCATGTGACCGAGCAACCCTTTGACTGACACAAGGGGTTCCGTGATAATGAAGTGGTCTTCAGCGGTGAACGATGAGAAAGAGTGAGGGAAAGAGCCCTCTAATTGGGCATCTGTGCCTCTTCAGTTTGCTGTTAATGGCCGCTCTCCCTCCTAATATAGGACTTAGTGTCTTGAGGAGAATGCAAACAGGAAAGGAGAGTAGCCGACCGTAGCTCAATGGGCAAATCAAGGCTCATATACTGAGCCAGGGCTCGTGGCTCACAGGGACAAATGTTTGCATTTACATTATTGAAGGAAAATATATGTAAGATATGAATGAAATATTGTGCGTGCTTTTCTAATATTGCACTGCAGCTCATTTTGTCTCCCAAACAGCCTGGATGGCATCTCTCAGGCAAGTGGACTGAGATCTGATGGCTGAGCAGGCTACTGCATCAAACTGAATTCATTGTAATGTTCACTGAACCGTTCCTGGACTGCCTTGGCCTGGCAGTACAAGTTATAACCCTACTGCCAGGATATCCTGAGGCCTCAATATTAGCAACGGGGACCCGTGTGCAATGAAAACAACCCACACTACTCAACTTTTACCACCTTTCCGAAGCTGTGTAACTAGCTCATTGGATGCCATACCCCCTTCGGCAAGTTTATATGTCCTTTATGTCTGTAAGAGCAGACTGGCATATCAGGCTTTTCTGATTCTGTCCTTCCCTTCATCATCTACGCCAATTGACGGATGGATGGTGGATTTCTACTGATGATATCAATTAAGAACCATAGCCTTTGCCCAGAATTTGCATGACTGCCTTTCATTCAGGCAACCTCATGATCCCATGATCCTGCTCTCACCACCCCACTTTTACTTATTGTTTTTCTCACACCATGAAATGTCAGTCCAAATGATCAAATAAATGTTCAATGCTCTGAGAGTCAGTGATCTGATAACAGTTTTTATTTTAGAGACACAGTTGTGGCTCCTGCTGGAATAATGGATTAAGCCTTGGCAGGTTTAAACAAGTCTAATTTGAATTAGCTACCTACATCTCCATTCATACTGTATAAATGCACTGACTGCAAAGCTACTTCATTTCCTTCATTTCATTTTATGTTTATTAAATAGGGACAGATACAATAAAAATAGAACTATTACCCAGTACAATGTATGTATCCACATGCACAGCACGTGTAGCTTCTGCTAATTCACTAGAAGAGCTTTTAAAATAATAAACAAGACATGTAAACATACAAAGTTAAATATGTTACAGTTTGTTGACCTTACAGGAATAGCAGTATGACTTGCCAGCATATTCATATTTATACAGTACACACACACAGACAGTGTTGTCAATGTCAATCTGCCTGTTTTAGGTTCAGTAGGAAATTGTCTAGTAATATCCCAGTGTCTGAAACGGCTACAATAAAACAGAAATCTTTTGAACTCCAAACATTCGAGGTGGACCAACAGCACTCATTTCACCCAGCGTGTGAGCCGTAACTGAGCTTTATCTTGGTCTAAAAAGCACATCAGCTTTTTATTTTATTTTTTTTTATAGTCGATGGACTGACTGTGTGCTACTTTGGTTGCATCAAAACCGGGCAATAAAGAGACCCCTGTTGCGACACAGATGGATGTGTCCAGTTGTCGGTGAGTTCACAGAGGAAGACATTATCACCTGATGTAGTTGCAGTGTGGTCTGCTTATGCAGATTGTGCTTATGCAGATTGTCTGCTTATGCAGGGCACAGTTGTAGTGGAGCGCAGAGATGTCGGAGGTTATTTTAACAGATGGAGTTTGCCTGTTATTCACTCCACCTGTTCAGGGAAATACATGCGAGGCTGCAGCTGTAATGGTAGATGAGAAATGAGGCATAGATCTCGATCTTTTTGAAGTACTGTCCACCCTCTTGCTACACTTTTAATCGTATCGATTATCGATTGATTATTGCATTTGTTTAAGACACTGTAACAGAGGTGCTGTTTTGTTTTGTTTTTTGTTTTTTTCCCCCCCAACTCTCCATTTACATGCAAATTATTAGAACACTAATCATTACACTAAACATTACAGCACACACACAAGCATCTACATTATATTTCCCCCAGTTGTGCTTCATTAGCCTCCCCACTTGGTATAGATGTATTCAGCTAATTAATTGAAAAGCCCGGACTTATTGAGGGGGCAATGTTGCTTGCATTAGGCATTTAACGTTATGAGGAGGTTGACTCTGTGTAATCAAGCTTTATTACATCTCAGTTCAGGAGATCCTTCTATTAGGCACTGTACATACCTCAGTGAGTAGGATGACAGAGAGCAAAGGAGACGAATGATGGAGGAAATGATGCGTTTTAACTCAGGCACGTGAGGTTTGCCATTATGACATTCAATAACATTGTTCATAACATTGTTCATAATGTATAACGTATGGACAGAGCCTGAGTGACGTCACCCATAGGTTATCCGAAGTGCAGTTTTGAAAATTTGCGCCACTGGCCGCCGCCATGTTGGCTGTTCTGCTTCTTCCGCCTCTCATCTCATCTGAATATCGGTAAAGACGTGGATCACTGGCGGACCTGGAACGGTCAAATGACATCTGGGTGTTCTAATAAGCCATCTGTAACGGCACATACCTGGTAATCAAGCAGTCATGCTGTTAATTATGCGCAACTATCATCTGAACGGGTGAGTTAAAAAATAAATTCATCCCCCTCATATTGCCATGGTTGGGGAAGTTAGCTATAGAGTCCGAAACCGTTACCTGAACCAGGCAGTAAACATGCTAATTTCTGCTTTGGGCATTTTAACATGGGCGCTTCTGGAGATTGACTCACAGTCACAAGCGGCCGCTCGAGAAATTACAGTTTTTAGCCCTTCCGCATTGGCTTCATTTACCAGAATTGGCAGTTGCCACTTGGTCAGTATTCACGTTTGTATGATGACGTATGTCAAGGTCTGTAATTACATGTTACTAATTATTATTAGTTATTATTTTTAAATGACAGATACAATTGGCTTACATTGTTGTCAAAAGTGGAAAATGGTTTCACTTTTTGTTGAGTTCCCACAAAGCCATGATCACACTTCACTGTGTCAACTCTGTAAACAATGTATGCTGGTTTGACCATATTCCAACTTTTCTTATTTTTAACAATTAGTATCTTCTTATTCTATATCTTCAGGTCCTGCTTGGGGTCACCTGTGTTTTTATCTCCTCATTCATTAGCAGCCATGTCTACCTGGAGCAGCTGCTGGCAGGTCTGCGTGCCCACATAATGACTCTAATCACCCTATTAGTGATTGTGGCACTCTGCACACTGCTGCTCCACCCACCATTCAATCAACTCAAGGATAGGTACCGTCAGAATTAAAAGATTTTTTGATGTTTGTCGGTATTGAAATAATGGAATGACATTTTAGGGAAATAAAATGCTGCTTGTGTTACTTGTTTGTGTGTCGTTAAATTGAGTGTACTTTAGTGTTCCCTGGAGCCACGATTATTCACAAGAACTAAACTAGGCAGTTCTTGTCTAGTTACAGCCAGCAGGCTGAGTTATTATTCTGGCTCTCACATGATGTCAAAATGTACCCGTGTTATTCTTTGTGAACATTTTTAGTGCAACTTAATTTAGCTGTGCTCTATAGAAACATGCTTTCTAAAGCATTTTAGCGAATAAGCATCTCCCATGGTGTGTATCTGATTTTGTTTGAGCGGATGTACAAGCCGTGTCACTGCTGAATTGTTCAGGGTGTACCCTGCCCAGTGCATGCTGGGATCAGGTCAAGGCCATGTAGGGATTATATAATGGCACTTTTAAAAAATCTTATTCAATTAGTTTTGTTTATTTCATGGAGATTTAACATAAATGTGAGTCTTGATTTCATGAATCCACATAAATTAAACACAAACAAATGCATAGGACACCTGGGTGACACCTGAGTGCAGCCAGTCTCCCATATGCTACCTGCCCCACTGACACTCGTGTGGTTTCACACTCAGTTTGGGTCCAGGTTTATGTCTGCCAAAATCAGAAGAGAGAGCCACCCAAACACGGGCTAATTATGAGAGCCAGCGGGGTTCTGGGAGTGCTGACAACACTGTTGTTGTGTTGAAGATCTACTTCCTTTACAGAGAGAAGGATGAGGGCCACGTCCAAGTCCTGTGCCCCAGGGCTACACATGTAAATTACATTTTTGATAGGAAGCCATTCATTAGTTTGAAGTAGCCCACTTTTCTTTCTTTTTCTTCATTTCACTCCCTCCTTGCTAGCCTTAAGGAGAAATTACAGTGGCTGTGAAATATGCAAATAAAGACTCTGTGTTTAGTTTGTCCAACGCGGTTATTAGCAGTCCCCTGTCCCACCAAAAAGAAGATGTGCCAGATCTTGTGGTATAAATTTTGGTTACCTATACAGAGAGTTCATCTTCGAAACAGCGTCCAAAACAAAACACACAGCAGCATGAATACTGAGACAGCCTCACCCAAAGAGATTAGCTTCATATTACTTACCTAACTAGGCTATACTGTCTGGTCTTGGTCTTGTCTCTGTCTCACCCTGCCTTGGTGTTGGTCTTCACTTAGCCTTGCGTCAGATGGTCTTGACTACACTGTTGGACAACATCAACATGTACATATTACCCAAATATCATTACATATCTGCATATGACAAGAATACCAGCAAATTATTAATTGAACTGAATTTTAGTGTTGGCTTTTCAGGGCACATCAAATTTGGTTATGATGGGCAAAGTTGGTTATGACGCATTAGAGAAGCGAGTAGGAGTTTAGGTGCATTCTCTGATGTGCTGGCGCTGATGCTAAAGATGCTGAACAGCTCTTGGGGCTTACTCCTTTCTTTGTTGGACAACAGACCTCAAAAATACGCCTGTGTTCAAACACATGGTTGGAGGGCCTGTTCTCTCTACCGGAGCTCCAGTGCAACAGCACTTGCTGCACCATCAATATTTATGCCCCAGGCTCCATAGCATCTAAGTTCAAAAACTATTCTTTCTGACTGCAGCTTTGGTTGGTTATTGTATTCATCTACATAGGGCTACATTGCTCATGTTTGAGTCTGATGGCTCATGCCCACGTCTCTCTAATCTAACCATAGTAGAATTGCTGAACGGCGCAATAACATTTTATCTTGATTCTTTTAGCCTTTGCACTGACCCTTTAAAGACAAACCAGGATTTGTGAACAAAAGTCAAAACAACTCCCACACAGCTTGTAATTGCTGCTTGCTTATTGACCCACAAAGGTAGAAACACTGACAGCAGGGGGAGTTAAAATCAAAGATCTTATTCTACTGCCTCTAACTTACCAAACTAAGGTGTAGATATCTCAGAAGTAATGCAACAGGTGCCTTTTTTTTTTGTTTTGTTTTTTGCACTCGTAAAAGTTTCATCCATCCACAGAGCTTCAAGACCTTTGGCAGAGGAGCATTTATATTTTTAAAAGACTATTGACAGACAGTTTTAACTTTTGAACTGCAGCTGGCTGAGTAAGTGCAGAGGCAGGTTTGTACTATACCCTAGGTGTCACTAGAGTTCAAATAACATCACTCGGGCTTCTGTAAATAGTAAAAACTTCTTCTTTTTTGTGTGTGACAGAGACACAAAGCTCAGAATAAGGCGGTGAGACTGGAGCTAAGCTACAGGTCTTGAGCATATCTCGTTGTCCTTGTTTATTTTATGGGTGTCACAAGCACAAAATAAAATAAAATTCAAGCGTTATTGATTCTTTCACTATGAGTATTCTCTGCAGTCTGGTGACGTGTAAATGTTAAATTTGGTCTGAGTTGCCTCAGGAGAGAATTGTGAACAGAGTGGGAAGCAGACAGTCAGAAAGAGAGACAGAGGTGTAGGGGGGGATGAAACTAATGAAATGAGAAATAGGGGGAAAAAAGAGTCAGACGAGTCTCAGTGTGACCCACATACAATAGCTCTTGCAAAGGCACGCCGCTTGATTGACTAGGCATCTCTGAATTCTCATGAATTCACTTGGAATAAAATGCTAATAATTTCTTGAATCGACCTCTCCCTGACCTGATTTGACTCCCATTAAGTTTCCCTTTGGCAAAGATCCTCTTTCATCTTCGGCTTGAAACAGACGGAAAAAAGGTGTTGATTGTATTTAACCTGCGGGCTTCGAGCTGCTTCTCTGTCTGACTGAACTTTGTCCAGGTAATTCCTGCCCTCCCTGGGGTAACACTATCCTCCCGGGGTGAGTGGTGGAGGAGCTTACCTGGTACCTCTACTGGAAAACCACAATGTAGGCTATCCATTATTACCCAGAACCTCCGGAGCAGTAAATAAAAAGAAAACAGGCTTTGTGAGTTCCATTCATTGTGGTATACAGCCTTCTATGTGTGTGCTTAAGCTAGCTCTGGGCTACCTGTAACATTATACACACATGAGGGTGTGGACAAGCTAAAGCCAAAAGGCTTGGCTCACATCCTCTTATAGGTTTGTTTCAGGGCCTGCAGCCCGGCTTATCGATTGGCGCTGCTACCATAACATTTTCTGCAGCTTGGTATGCTCAGTAGAACTATTACTGTAACCCAAGCCAGCAGCTAAATCTGTTTTCAGAGGCGATGCTTCAAAGCAAAGACGCAGGAGGAGGCATGATGCGCATAAGATTCTGGAGAGTGAGCTTCTCTGATACTGTTTTCCGAAAGGTGGAACCTGTTTGGTAATGTGATGTCTCATTTGTTATATATAGATCTTTATTTTTTTTTAATTATTATTTATTTATTGCTTTGTTTCCACCTGCATGGGGGACTTTATTTCTGAGATTGTTCCTTGTAAAAGTGTGAGTGTTACAAAATCTGAAACTCGCTCGTTGTGCACTTAAAGTAGGAGTATGCCTATGTGTGAGTTGCTCCCGTTTAGATGATAAAGCGATTTTAACGCGATTTGCAGATGCTGTGCTGTGTTTGGTGCAGAGAGGTGTAAACGCAGTGAAATCCAGAGGATTACCTTCTGTGCAACACCACTTTGTTGTGACAGTGTGTGTAATGTTTGTAATGTTTGTCTTATGCATGACCATTAGGAAAATGTGATTACTCAGTAGCCTACTACAACGGACAACACTGACCTGTGCTTATTCCCCTGTGGAATGAGCAAGGGATTTTCTCCATTACGTGTCAGCGTGCTTCAAAATCTGCAGCATTTGGGAGCTTTTTCCGCTAACTGCCTACCACTAATGTGTCAAATGGACAATGGCATGGTTAGGCTAATTTCTCCAGAAGGGCTTTTTATGATGTTGAAACAAGCTGTCAGAGCGAGGCACATAATAGGACAGAGAGATCTGATGTCGCCTTCCAAATGAGGTAATGTCCCTTTTTTTTTTTTTTTTTGAAAACTTTCCTTTCAAGCGTACATCCGGTCACAGCGTTTCATCCTATTGAATGAACAGAACACGTTATTAACAGGCAGATCCACTGAGCCAAATGCTTAGCAGAGCAACACCCACAGCTTGGACGGGCAGCTCGCTGTCATAGACGGATCAAGAGAAAAGACTGGAGGTGGAGATGGAGCACGAACAAAAGGGGAGACATCGGCAGGACGAGCAGCAGATAGAAAGAAAAGAGCGCTTGTGCTTGTCTCAGAATAAAACAGCCAGTTCAACACATGCATGAATGTGAGGAAGGGGAAGAGAGGAGAACAGGGAAGATTGGACGGGAAGGGAGGATAGAGGGAGGGCTGCTCTCAGCATCATCTGACAGGAGAGAGGCTGATCTCCGACAGCAGGTGTTGGAGGAGAGAGAGGGACTGAGTCAGACACGCGAAGGGAGCGATACGTAGAGGAGCACCAAGTTGTTGAGGAGACGAGATTGAGCTGCGAGTGAGGCGGCACTACAGAGAGGTAAGCTTAGATGGGAGTGATGGAGTGCGCTGCGATTGTAGGGAGAAACTGTTGAAAGATAGGAGCACAGGTCAATCCAAGACAGACCGATTAGAGAGACATGGGCATGTATGCTAAAGGAGGGTGTGCTTGTTGTTTGTGTCCATCTCCCAACTGATCCATCTTGATCTCTTCTCATGCTTTCACACTCTAGACTCTGAACTTTCCCTCTGCGCCCCTCTCCTTTTTCGTCTTGTTCGCCCAGGAAGCGGCTGACTGGCATCTCGGGTAAATGAGTCTGCTTTTATTGTGCATTAGCTGCTGTGCTTGATTAGATTAGTTGCTCTCTACTAAGTGGACCTGCAAAGCTTAGGTCATGTGTGCTTGTGTCTCTTGGACTGTGTGTGTGTGTGTGTGTTTGTATGTGCATATCTGTGTGGTGCTGGTAGAAAGGAAAGATGCAGCCAAGCAAGACGTAGAGCAAGAAGTATTACTCGTAGAGGAAAAATATGATTGAAATGACTGTTGTGCAGCGTTTATGAATCGTAGGAACTCAACCCCAGAAAAGGAAATGCTATTGTAAGGAGCTTCTCCAGACAAGATGGAAATGGAAAATAACTGTCTCATATTGCTTTGAGTTTACCTTCTGTTTTAGCTTCACTGACGTCAACAATTATGATGAGGAAAACGTGCCAGAACGTCTGCGAAGTTTGTGCTTGGCCAAAGTCACCAGTTCGATCTCAATGGAGAAACAGGATTTGTCTTTTTCGTGACATCAAGAGAGGAACTGAACGATAATGATGATAATCAAGATGTTAATGATGATGATGATAATTATGACACTTTATAGTATTATAGAACATTTACAGTTTCACACCCAGTAAATTGGGCGTAAGCAAAGCAGGAAAAAAGAGTCACAGAGTTGGCACAGTGCCAGTTACAAAAGGCCAATCATTTCTTCTTTTCAGCTTTTTCTTTTGAACAGCAGTTTAGAGCCAACAGGCTGCAATCATGTTGACAGACTAAGACGTATCGCTTCAAAGTCTTCAGATTAACCTTGACAGAAAAGTATTGTTGCTGACTGACTGGCGGTTTGTAGTCACAGACTGATTTACTAGCTGATAGGCATGCAGAGTTTCTGTTTTTATGCTGCCGTTTTCGTAAAATGAGGGGGAGTCGGAAGTATCTTATCTGTAAATCACTGTTTCATGTTGTCAGATCTACTGTATAATTACAGAATCCCTAACTGATTTCTAGCTTGCTGTCATTAGTTGAGTTTAACAGAATGAGTAGCTGGATCACAATGATGCTATTACCCATCAGATATCTTCGAGGTTCGTAGCAGCAATGGATAGCACTTCTGATATCTTTATTAATGCAAGATGCCCCGTGGCCTTCTTGCTGAAGGAGGATGATTTGTGTGCTCAAAAGTATTTGGTTTCTGCCAAGCAGTATGCGCAACAGTTAAAAGATAAGTTCAGTGCCACGTAGCGGCACTCAATCCAGTGATATCTGACTTTTCCTGCATGGCCTGTGGCTATCTTTTGTCTGCCAGTGCATCTGTTGAGCTGGCATACATGCTGTAGTTCAGCCAGTATGTAGCCTGGGGTCAACAGTATTTACAAGAGTCATTATAGATTTTTGCAGATGAGCCTTTAGGCTGACCTCACATTTTTTTCTTTCAGTTTCAGTTCGTTTTGATTGTGTAATATTTTTTTGCAGCCCTCTGATGTGATTTTTTTATGCTGCAGTGATGAATATCACACTGGAACATGCTGCTGGTTGGCCTGATTTTCAGCTGACTGCAGTTACTCTGCTTATACTTTGTGGTGCAAACCACAACAAATTATCTAGCACTAACTTCTGTGGTGCAAAGTCAATGCAATGATCGTCTTCAAAGATATTTACATTACAGTCAGCCTGTCTTTAAAGATCCTCCTTCAAGACTATCATGAGGTACCGGATGGTAGAACACAGTACATCAGCTGCTTAAAATAATTATTTTTTCTATTTTTGCTGTAGCTAACAGCGTGCTGAAGATAATCTGTAATGACTGAGCATGAATTGTCCGTATGGCAGAACTCATCTGTTGCTGTTTTGTTTTTTTTCATCATATGGTAAGTATTTTACTAGTTTAACAAGTCTTGTCGGCAAATCATACAAGGCGCTTTATGGGTTATGAAGTGGTTCATTTAGTCCAAAGGTTAGAGCTCCTACCTCCAGAGGAAATACATATTTTATGGGGCAACAGATTGTTGATACATTGACCCGCAACATGTAAAATAACGGCTCACTTGTTTTGCTGTTTCAGGCTGACCTTGACCCTATGACGAGTAAGAGAACCATCCTACTGAAATGTATGTTTTAAATTCAGTTTGCGGAGCGTTCGGTGTTGCCCGGTTCATTTGTCAGAGCTCATGACCCAGCAGTCTGTGGGGGCAGCTGCTGGCAACACATAAGATTCATGAGTGGGTTCATTTTCAGAAGGCTTTGTGACTATTTTAGAAACGTTCTTATGCCAGAAATTAACACAGAGACACGATCCTATCACAAAGAGCATCATAATCCAGCAGGCAAAGTGCTTGGACATGAATACCAGTTATTTTAGAGGTCCGCTCACTGGTCTGCTGACATAAATGGCACTATGTATTTGTTGCTGGTGAATTGGTTGCCCTCGAGCTTCATGAGAGCTCTTATGTTATTTTGAGCAACTATTGGTGATTAGCAGCATGGTGAGAACTGGTAAAAAAAAAAAATTAAAAAAAAAACCTGTGAAAAGTACTGCAAATATTCAGCTGAACTAAAAATGCCTGCAGAGGCCATGAAATGACAGATTTATATACATATATATTTTTATTTATATATACTGTATATATCTACAGGTCAAATGATATGTTTGGACACTCTTTTGAAAAGTGCATTTTCTTTAAGATGCTTCATAAGTACCTATATTAATGCCAACAATCATTCAGTGTTGAATGTAAATTTTTTGTTTGTTTCTCAAATGTGGATAAATGTGGGAGGGGAATGGGGATAGACAATGTTGCTAGGTGACACATTTATACAACTGCAGCTGGAGCCAAAAATCAACCACAGTATGGGGAGGAAAAACAAAAATGAGCTTTGTGCAAAATATGTCTACCACAGAGCAAGACGTGCTAGTACAGTACCTCCAACACGAAGCCCAAAACAAAGGCGCGTGGCAGAGATTGCACACTCAGCCCATAAAAGCAGACGATCAAGGATCTTTCATTAACACTGGCAGGAGCAACATTAAAAAAAAAAAAAAAAAGTGTGAGTCGTATAACGCGGTTATACGACTCTTTCCTTCGCCCTGTTTCTATTTTAGCTCTCTGCATCCACACGATTGCTAGTAGTTAATCAGATGTGACTGAAGAATCAACCTTTCACCTAGCATCATGTGTGAGCAGGTTGGCAAGTGGCCACAGCCTAACTCCTTGTATAAACTGGCTAGATTCGTGTTGCTTGGGCTGTGCCTCCAGCATGCCAATCATCCCTCCCCTGTGACAGAGTGACCCGGCCACCTGGCGGCAGGATTGACCTGAGCCTGTTCCAAAGCTCATTAGGAGTTTTTAATTCAACTTAATAAAGTAGTTGGTCATATATTTAATAATAATAATAATGAATGCTTTTGGTGTAACAAAAGATGGAAAAAGATGATTAACACAATAGCACTTTCTGATTGCACACATTCTTGCTTGTCCAGTGGATATTAGTTGCATTTTTAATGTAAGTGACAACATTGACATGAATCAATCAGAAATGCCCCTAGGCCACACTGCTACGGGGGCCGATTCCAAAATGACAGGAAAATGGGAGAAATGCTTTACGGATATGAGGAATGTATTTCATCACTGACACAGTATGTATATATATTGAATAATGCAACAGGATTTGTACGGGGATTCTGTCAGACAAGATTCATGAACTAACAGCCTTGTGAGTTTAGAGATAAACCGGAGTAAGAACCACTGGTTCACACTGTACAGTACAGCTGCTATTTTCTTTCACGCACTTTGCATGCTTATAATTTATCCACTGCAGCAGCAGATGATGAATTACTTAATATTTGAAACTTAATACATCCAAATCATTTCAGTGTCATCATGTTGATGATGGTGGTATTTGATAAAGTGTGCGTCAGAATATGCCAGCTTGAAATCTTTCCCTGAGTCAAACTTAACATTTACCCCTTCACCAGATATTTTCTGTTATCTACCTTGTAAATTAATACAGCGACGGCATAAACAGGCACACACACACGCACGCGTGCGTGCACACACCACAAAAAATATATTCATCTTCTGTGATGAAAGCCACCAAGCGTGTCATCAGCAGTGAAAGTGGCACAGTGTCAGGCTGCCTTCATCTTTGTGTCTATAGAGGCTTCTCAATCATGATTGATTTGCACCTTTGTGCTTGGCTTTAAATTATGGATAGGCAAGCATTGGGCAGGCAGCATGAAGCAGCAGGCAGGCACCTTTAGAGGGATGGTCTTTTATATGTGTGTACATAAATCAAAAGCACCGCGTTCATTTGTGTAATAATAACTCTGTGTTTCAGAAATCCGTGCTTCTGATTAGGTTTGTGACCTTGCTGCTCAAACTCTTCCCATGGGACAGTCAGACAAGGTGTTACCTCAGTCTACAATAGGCAGATTTGTGACTGAACGAGTTCAGTAAGCCCGTTCTTTGTAGGTAGATTTTAATGCCTCGTTCTTGACAAAGCGGCATTTGGCATCACATCCTTTCAATTGTGTTTCGGCTGCATTATATGAAAGACAAAGTTCAATCTCTGGAGGAATGTCAGCTCTGAGAAGCTGAGGATGCTGCAGGGAAGATCTGGCACCGTCACTCAGTCATTTCACAGGATTCAGCAGAGATCACAGGCAACAAAGAACAGTACTGCTGCTTTGTTACAAATAGATTTCCTAACCTCAACTCCAGGTCAGCAGTCTGTTGTCATAAAAGTGCAGCTCTGTTTACTCAGACTTATAGATTCTCCACAGCTGTAATAGGCCAGGCGGTTTCAGATAGGCAGAGCTATATAGTACGATATAGTAATGGGCTGTCTGCAGAAGAAAGACCACTCTGTAGATTGTCTCATTTCAGTCTCGCCAACTTTAATTCACCATGGTGTGTGCCAGGATGGCGGATGGAATGGAGGGAATATGTGAGTGAACAAGTTTCCACAATTCTCAGTCCTTTCTCGCAAAGAAATCAGATTGTGCTATTGTTCTGTGTTTCTTTTGCTCCTAAGCGGTGTTGCTTGCAAATGCCCTTTACTGCAGGGTTTGTGAACAGGTTGCATGCACAGACGGGCTGCCAGTTCTAGCAAATGACTGTTGTGTGAGACAAAGTGTTAAGTAATATGCTGTTACCAGAATCATGGTCAGACTGGTAATTCACTCCAATCACGCGGAGAAGAGAAGATGCCGGGAGGAACAAAGAAAGGCAGGCGAGGGCAGCGGGTTAGGAGATGAAAGCCGAGCGTCCTTTCTTCTTTCGTTTGTATCAATTTTCACTCCACTCTCCCTCGTTTCTGCACTTCCCTCTTCCTTTGCGCAACTCTCCTGATCTCCACTGTTTCACAATATCGCCTATAATCGCACCGATGTCTTCCCTTCCGCCTAGCTGGCATGAGAGTGAAAACTGCAAGCGTGCTATACGGAAAGGAAGGAAAGGATGTATTAGTCAAGAATATAGAAATGTTCTCAGGACAGTGGCGTAACCATAACACCCTGCTCATTGCAGTAAGAGTGGAATGATTGTCTTTGATGTGAGCCGATTGTGTTACAGACATTTTCCTGTGCTCATATTGTTTAAATGAGAAACTGAGCTCTAGGCTACAGCCATAACCTCTCTCTCTCTCTCTCTCTCTCTCTCTTTCTCTTTTGTCGCCCCTCCCACCCTTCCATCCTCTCTGACTCACAGGAAACAAGATGGAAGGATTCCTCGTATCTCTGATGAAGTAGAGCCCTCACTAGCACACTCCCACCCTCCATTTCCACTTCCCTCACTTTCAAAGGTAACACGAGGCTTCGGCTTTCTGTCGTTTTCCTCCCTATTCAGGTCTAATCTGCCACGGTTGCTGGAATCACACACTGTGACGGTGCCAAAAAAAATCCAATACGAAACTCAGATTTTTAACATGCCTGAAAATATTCTCAGAATTGTCCCCACATATTTTGACACGCAGTGACAGTAAAAATGTAAAAATGCAATTAGTGGATACATTTTTCAAGTATGTCCTGCATAAACACTCAACAGGTTTATGTAATCATCATTCTGTTTATTTCTCATGTGCTTGTGATGGATGCTTATCTGAAGTTAATATGAGTTACATAAATCAACCGAGGGCAGGAATGATTACAGAAAGCACAATGACTAGCAAATCATGGCTTACTGTTACATTTGAATGAAGCTCAGCCATTATTAATGTTATCAGTTACACCTGTGCATTCCTTGTTATGAAAAGTCAATAAAAAGACCAAAACCAACAATGAAAGTATCACTAACAAACAGCCAAGGCTTGCTATATCCTCTATTTCAGTTTCAATAAGTCACAGTCAATGAACCAATGTCAATGAGGCAATGAATGCCCTTGAGAGTCCATTTTTGGCAAATAGAGGCACCGAAGTAATGTTCTGTTTACCCCACTTTGAGTAATTTTTAAGTAAATAAGTTTTAAAAAAGGAAATGACAAAAAAGTAAATTATATCTGGGGACAGTTTTTAAAAATCTATGTCTTCAATAATGTGTTTGTCACACAAGCGTACCTGTAGGCAATTCAGAAAGAACTGACAGATCGGTTAAAGCATCGTCTTAACTGTAAGAATAATAGTGCCCAAGCAAAGAATCAAATCTCAAAGTGGCTGTACGGTGGCTGAGCTTTGGCTGAGCCTTAAAGAATGAGTGAGGAGGTCAGCCATCCGGAGGGAATTCCAAGTAGAGTCATTGGTCTTTCGTATGGAAAGGAGACAGCTGAGGTGGTTCGGGCATCTGACCAGAATGCCTCCTGAGCACCTTCCTTTGGAGGTGGCCCGGGCGTATCTAACTAGCAGCAGACCCCCGGGAAGACCCAGAACTCGCTGAAGGGACTATATTGCCCTGGGGCTCCCCCAGGAGGAGCCGGTAAGTGTCGCTGACATCTGGAATTCCTTGGAAAACCTGCTGCCATCCTTTGAAGATAGATCAGATCAGTGTTTGGCATTAGTCATAGTCAGAGGAAATCCCCACTTTAATTCCCTTCTTTCTTGGTTTTCTCCCTCTTTTTCACTTATCATATTCTTTAGCTGTTACACGCAGGTGAAAGGTGCCTCTAGTGTCCCTCACCCCTGGTAACTGTTGGCAGGCTGTCATGGTGCCTGATAGAAGAGTTTGTGCCCTCTGTCAGAGAGTCCTGCGACAAATATAGATCCACAGCAGTTGTTCCTCTCTAATACAGTGCATACCATAGGAGGCACATTGGTATTATTTTTGTCACACATGCAGGGGAAATACAATTTGCAAGGGATTAATAATATGCAGTTATAAATGGAGGTGCGCAGACTAGACCTGCAGGAATACATTTACTTTGTATGTGTTGCTTCCATGTCTCTATATGAGAAGTGATCTCATTGACATATTTTGTAATGTCAAATATTAGACAATGACTTTATTATATGGAAACCAGTGAGCTCTCTATCAAGCTTTGCCAGAATGGAGTGTTTGTCTCGAGTGGCAGAAATTTGTCATTTCTACAGCACGCATATGGTTATGTTGCACACAATTGGGCTGTTAAAGCCAAGAGTTTGAACAAGACGCTGTGACTTCATAGTTTTACTGCTGTAATTCAGCCCAGTGTTTGTAGAACAGAGCTGGTGTAAGGACTAAAGAAAGTCCTCACATAGTAGAGCTTAGATCACGGAATTCAGAGAATACTTTAGCGCAAGTACGTTACACTGAATTACTGACACGTTGGCATTGCAATGGGCTTTTCATACAGTACGAATAGACTAAGGTTGGCCTGCAAGTTTCAGCGGCGTATTTGCATAGAGATGCTATCTGTGTGGGTTTACTTGGCACCTCTGCAAGTCAGACACCTCGCCTCAGTGTGTTATAATGATGTGATCAGAGCTGATGGCCTGGGGGTTTTTAATGTTGTGATCTCCAAAGTCTGACTACAATAGTCTCCTTTCAAACAAAAGCACCAGTTCATCCACAAGCGTTGCAAAGTTGTGTTAAGTCTTGTAGCTCTATGCGAGAGTTGCGAAACGTCTGGTAAATTGCCCCAAGTAATATAACTAGGTGGAAGACTACAAATTAGGAAATGAAATAAACTAGCGGGGGTGAAGCTTGGAAGACTTCTTTAGCCTGCTTCTCATTTCTGCTTGAGGCTAGTTGCTCGGGGCTACATTAGCCGCTACCAGCATAACAGACCTGGAATGAATCCAAATGAAATGTTGGCGGTTGTGTTGCAGTATGGGAAATGCAAGAATCGGGTTTTACAAGGAAGAGGAATGCTTGGAAAAAAGAAGATGCTAACTTTAGCTCTACATTTATTTTAGTTCCATTTTTTAAACAGGCAATTGAAAGTCCAACAATGTTATAGTAGTAATGCAATTCTAAATTGGTGGTGTACTTTTTTTTAATCATTTCATTGACATGCTTACCATGTCAAGTACTGCTAATGGATCCAGTAGATTTATGCTGAAAGTTCAAGGTTTTTACTCTCTGACTTAGTTAGGTGGTAAGTGAAGATAATGTGTTACACATATAAATGCCCAGCAGGTATTAATCAGAATGCAAGAGATGTTCAGTGTTACAGGGAGGGTTAGAGTGCTTCTTTGTCTTAAATGATTTTGCCAGTGAAGGCGGTAGGAGGTCTGTTTCAGCCTAACGAAAACTCAGCAGCAGCTCTGCAAACCTCAACCTCTGTGTTAATCAACCAGCTCATCTGAGGCATTGTTGGGTTGGAGGGGGCCATCTGTGTGAGCTCTATTTGTGTCCCCCAGGCCCCAGTGGCCACAGCAAGGTCAGGCTATTCTGACCTGATGAATGGACCCCAATGGATTTTCTCTGGCTGAAATGATAGGCTTCTGTGCCCATTGATTGACTCTTTGAAGTTTAGTTTTCCATTTTACTGTATTGCCTTTGAGGATGCGGCTAACTCACAGAGCATAAATGTCGGGTGGGGAGTGAGTAGGTGTGGGGATATTGCTCTGGATGCAAATCATTGACAATTTGTCTGTGGAAATTTAAATGGGGTTCTGCTTGTGAGGAGTTAAGAAGCAATGGAGTCAGAGCTTTACTCCCCAGCTTGCAGACTGAGGAAAAGGGGCTGGACTGTATGGCTCATGGATATTAATACTCCTCATATATATGCAGTCACATACTGTGTTTTGACTCACAAAGGCATTGAACCAAGTCAGCCAGCTGATCGGTGAATCAGTTGATCAGGCAGCCATATACTCTCTTACTCTTGCACTTCCATCTCTTTCTTAAGCACACACATTTCAATTGCAGGTAATCAAGTCGGAGAAAAAGAGCTGTGTAGCTTGCAATCCCTCAGGCATTTCAAACAGCGATAGTGGATTCACTGCAGAGGCTCCATATTGTCTCCGAGGGCAGGAGACGAAATGTGAGCAGCTCAGAGGACATGAAGTCTGAAAGTCTCGCAAAGACGCTTCCAGGGCAAACCTGTGATTCCTTTTACTAGTCTGTTGCTGACCTTCTTCAGTACGTATTGTTCCATTATCTTACACCGCATATTGTAGTCGCCAAAACCAGCAACAGCATGTTGACTTTCCAAACAGCTCGTGCTGAGATGTCGCACTCACCAACGCAGCTCCACAATCAGTATGCTTTATAACTGAAACAATGTCAGTTCTCGCAGTGTGAATCTGAGCAGTAATTAATAGCTCCCTCACATTTTGACATCGTGTAACAATTATACACGATTACCAGGCGAGTATATAATTAGTATTCAGATGTCCTTTGTGCATGCACTCAAATCCCAGTTTGGCATTAAGCTGAAGCCAGTCTAGACCTGAATAAACAGATCACCAGTAATGAAATATAATCTCAGGATGAGACAGTGTTTAAATGGCCGTTCCATTATCAGTCTCCTGAAAGTTACGTTCAGGAGTCCAGTTAAGTTTTTTTTTCTTTTTTGTACCTTTCCGCCTTGTGTGTACTTACCATCGATTTGCCTCAAGAAATCATGCTAATGCAAAATGAAAACACTTAACATATATGGGGAGATTCAGTCCGCCAGAAAGCTTTCAGCAGGGTTTTTTTAGAAGTAGGTCAGTGTTTGTTGATCGCTGATGTTGGCCCGATGGAAAGAGCTGCACAGAGAAGACGCGTAGCTTTTCGCAGAACGACAGCTCTCGTCTTATCCTGCTCCCATTATCTTTTTTATCTCTTCTCCTGTCCTCCTCTCCGTTTTCCACTATCTCCCGTGCTCTCATGTCACACTGGTGCTTAACTGTGCGCAGATGCTCCTGGAGTTGCTTAGGTTGGCTCAGTCCTCCATCAGGCATCTACACGTGCAAGGAGAGGGAGCTACTCGCCTGTCTCACATATCTCGCCTGGTTGGAGTGATAACGCTTGGAGCTTTCTTACCAACGGCAAGATGCTGTGAAAAGTGCCTAGTGCATTCCCCAGAGTGTACCAGTCATTTTATTAAAGAACAAGTGTGTAGCATTTAGTTGTCTCTAGCGGCGTGGTTGAAAAACATAACATTACGTCCAATTTCAGCCAAAATCTGTAAATAGAGCACTCTAAATTTTGCATTTACTCATTCATATTCAATGACTACTGTATGTTATCAAGCACTGATTGTAAACATATCTTGCAGTGCTTGTACACAGTCATAATCAGCACTTTAAATTTATGAGCTTTGAAGCTACAATTAACCTACTTCTCAACCCGTGCTGTAAACACAGGCTGTAAAACGTATGGAAATTTCTAGGGCTGTCCTTAATTACCTTAGAGGTAAAACAAATGGGTACACCGACCCGTTTTCTCGTTTTCTCATGTCTGCCTCTCTGCTGCGCGCAGCAAAAGAGAAGTGCTTCTGAGAGGGAGGCTTGAGAAATATGAGATGAAAGAAAAGAGGAAGAGAATAGTCTGAAAATTTGAGACAAAAAGAGAGAACTATGCAGCGTGTTCACATGCATGTGTGTGTGCGTGTTTGTATTTAAAGAAAAAAAATCGTTGTGCAGAGTCAAAGGGAGGGGTGAAATATTGTTCTTCTCTCCTCCTACTTCCTACTGAACAGCTGTGTGTGTCTATGGAAGGGTGGAGGGCACGAAAAAAAAGGGAAGGAAGAGAATTGATATTCTCACATTACAGCATGTGATTTTACCTCACACGCTGTACGGCTTCTGATGGACAGCTATCAAGTTTTTCTTTCTGGCTAGTTTATTTCCTGGGCGACAGTGAGTGTGAAGTGTCTTTGTCAATCTCGCCTTTCTCCTTGTGGCTGACAGTGACATCAACACCATCGCTCTTGTCAGCTTGCCTGCTTTCGTACTTGTGGAATGATGAGCGAGCTCAGGATAGCTAAGAATGCCTTCTTGGATGGACTCAGCAGTCCCCCCTGTAAGCCTTTTCTCAAGAGACGATGCCTCAGCGATGTGAGTATTTTTCACTTGCTGGAAGTGAGAAATTCTTTTCGCTCTAGTTATTGTCGCTTGTTTAATTCTTAAGGTGGCTTAGAGACAGAGATATCTATGTTTGGTGCTGCAGAACATTTTTTTTTCTACATTGTGCAGATATGTACATGCTCCACTAGCCTAGGATCTGTCTTTTAATCCCATACAGGCAGATTCAACTGTGTTTGGGGAGAAGCAGGCATATACTCTTTTATGTTTAACCAGAAAATAACTTAAAATACATGTAGCAAATGCTGTAACAGTGCTATTTTTATGAGTATATATAGCTCTAGTTCACATTCTGCTGCACTGATCCAGGAGTGCGTTGCTTCTTTCCTTCTCAGGAGAAGTCTGTGTGCTTCACTGGTAATCTGGTCAGCATAAAACAATGTTTGTTGATGTTTGCTTTGCAGTCAGGAGAGCAGTATCTCCCCTGAATATCATATGGCACTTTTTATCTTTATATGCAACAATAGACTGAGGCTGCACCTCTGGCTTTACAACATCAGGGTCAGGTGTTACTTTTATGGGAGGTGTTGATGTGCATGTTTTAGCATGTGCATGTGTAAAAATGTTTACACGCATGCACGTGTACGCCTTCCTGTGGTTTTGCATGTGCGCGTGTGTGTGTGTGTGTTTTGCGAGCCCTGCAGTGCCCCTCAATAAATTTAAACTGTCATGTGGAAACATCAGCTTGGCACTTCCGTCCACTTGTGTTACATGGTGAACAGAGGGCTCACCTCCACAACAAGCAGTGCCATCAGGGGTGCTGCGATCCTCTTCATCTCAGGTTGGAGCTGCTTAAATCCATAACATGGCCTCTGCAAATGAGAAATGCATGCCTGGGGGTGTTTTCGTCTACTTTAACCTGAACCAGTACCTCTGCTAATTGGACAAAAGACTGAATTATGTTCTGCAGCAGTGCATGGTGGAGGTGTAATTATAAATCCGGTAGCTGGATTGAAGCCTTTTTATCTAATGAGCAGCACTGGTATCAGTAGACCACCTGGACACACACTGATTACAAAACATCAAGATTACACCATGCTTGACATAACACCCAGTTCCCAGACCGTCCATGCCAATTTATCTTAATTTCCTGCCTTGTGCACTCCCAACCGGCCTGTTACTTGATAGGTTAAGTGTGTCTCATTCACACATTAATGTGACGTTCTGCTTCAGACACAGGAATCATAGTGTCTTCTAGCTAATTTGGCCATCGCATGCAGTCAGATGAGCCGTTGGCTGTAGCAACAGCAAGAAGCACCGTGGAGCTTTGAGACTCATTTTCCCCTAAGAGTTACTTGTTTACGGTGTATTTGTTCTCAAGCGTGGAGGAGCGATTCTCCTGGAGTTGAATGGAGTCTCAGTGAGGCCGGTGTCAAGTGGGATGGGGGGGATTCATTTGTGATTGCTGTCACAGTGAAGTAAAGAATTAGGGTCTGTCAGAGATTCCAACAGGATGTCTCGTGTCTTGAGACTGCACAGCCAGCTTTCGCAATAAGCAGGGATGAAGGATGAGTGAGGACAGCAGGGACACATTATATATATATGTCAACATCAATGCAACTGTCAAACCCATGCACCTTTTTGGATCTGTGTCAAATCTCTTCCCCAGACCTCGGACCTGTTTGCCATGATCGAGAGGATGCAGGTACTGTAAACGGTCCCCAGGCTGCGCTTTTTTTATACTCACTGCCAAAACCCGCCTTCGAACTCGTCTTCCTCGCGGGCTTTAATCAAAGAGCATTCTCAGAATTTCACTGACTTTGGACACAAAACTTCCATTTACTTCTATTTCGAGGCGCGCGCTCCTCTGCTTTTCCTGCTATTTTTGTATTCCAGATCACAACCCTGCCACTGCAACACTTTTATGCGTGTCCATGTATCCCTCTCTTTGCCATTAATGTGTGTTTTTTTTTGGTATTCGCAGCACTGACAGCCCTAGGCTATCATTTGAAACCTGATGCTTCTGAACGCGCTGAACAGAACCTTTGTGTTTTCGCTTCACGGCTGTGTAGTCGTTTCTACGTCATCAGACGTGTGAAGTGCTGTTATGTTTTTCAGTATGCTGAAGTGGATTTGTAAGAATCTAGTTTGTTTGCAGACAGTGAGGGCAGTGACGGCTCATTACGTGAACCAGAAGCAAGAACAGTAGATTCTTAATAAGCCAGTAGATAGAGATCAACAGTTTAAACAGACACTTTGATCTAAGAGTGTGTTTAATACTTTAGGACTCGCAAACTTCCCCTTTATAGTGATAGTATCATCATTTTTTTCTTCCTTATGATCTTAATTATGTATTCTGTAAACTGTAAAGTTTTTTTTTCCCCCCTCTAAGTGGTAGATGACTGTAAAATTGACCTTTCAGCTTTTGCATTGCTGAGTCACACTCCACTTAACCTCATCCTGAAACACTGGAAATATCATTTTAATCGGTTTAATAGTCTATTATGATAATATCTTGGAATAATACTCAAAAACATTATTTATGTATATAATATGTCAAACAACAGCATTTACAAAGCTCCAATCCCGCAACCATGAAGAATGACGTGTGTAAAAGGCATGTGAGGCGCTTGATTCATCTTTCTTGCACCTGAAAAAAAAAAAAAAATCAAATTTGATACATTTCAAATCACACTGCAGGGTATTACACACAAAGCAGCCATGATCAGGAATGCTGTCTTACTCATCTCTCTCTGTGCTTTGGAAACTGTCAGCAGGCAGAAAAAAAAGGAGTGAACACTGTTTTTTTGGCCCTCAAGTGAAAGTATGGTAAAGGACCTCTGCCGTGTTGCTTGATGGAAACACATTCTCTGTTCTCACTGACCTTTGCTTTATCTTCGTCTCCAGCTATGATAACCCACCTCTTAACTTCCTCTCTCTGTGTCCCATCTGGTGATTGAGCTTGTGTTTTATAAAGCTGAGTTATTGTCACGCAGAATTATCTCACACTATGCCGCTGCACGGTAATGAAACTCGACAATCAAAAATGCTCCGCGTATGTGTGTGTTTGCCTTCATCTTTGCGCATGTCGGAGGTGTAGATGTTTCACCTGTTCCCCCAGTAGCTATTTCTCTGTCTCTTTCTCTCTCTACAGGGTTACAGAATGGATGAGCAAAGATGCCCCCTCCCTCCCCCCCTCAAAGTGAGTCGCCAAATCCTCACATCTCCTAGAGTAGACCGCAGTCTGTAAAACATCCATAATGGTAGAGTTATAAACCTTTCCTTATCAGCTGTCAGACAGGCTTTAAGATGCTCACAGGCTGAGTTAGGAACTCAACAGGGACTGGGACTGCAAAATCCTAAGCTGTCCTGTTGCCGAGGCAGGCTAATGTTGTCGGCATTGAAGGCTCTAAGCAAGAGGCATGAGGTCAAATAAAAAAAGGTGCACAATAGATGGTAATCATGTGAAAGACGTGCGTAAAATCATTTATTGCTGTGACAACGATCTGGTTCCTTGGTGAGGGCTTGGCTGCCTTTAGTGGGGTTTTGGAGTTTGAAGAAAAGGCTCTGAATCAGTGCTGAAAGAGAAACATATACAGTCCTATTGGCATGAATGAGTAAAGGAAGAAATGATGTAGCCACCCAACAGTAAAGCCATGTGTGGAATATCTCATTCAAAAACTATGGGAATTAATATATTGCTTTAATAACCTCATCTCTTCTAGCCTTTCTACAGCATGTTTGAAGCCAGCTTTAGGGTTTCCATTTTCCACTAGAGCATTAGTGATGTTGGGCACTGATGATGGGCCAGCAGGCTTAGCTCCCAGTCTGCATTACAGTTCATATGAAAGGTGTCGGATATGGGTTAAGGTTGAGAGGTCCTGTGTGTACCAGTCAAATGCCTCCATGGCAAATGTAGATAACTATTATTTTGTAAACGGTGGCCATTAAACTGAAAGCACACTGTGGTCTAAAATGTTATTGTGTCTTACAGCACTTAGTTTCCCTTGATTAGCGCTAATGGGTGTAGCTCACACCATTAAAAAGCCTCATGTTTAGCAAATATGTGTGAACAGATACGTTGCTTTGGCTGTATACAGTACTTTGCCATGTCTGGGTCAGTTTTGTAATTTGGTGGTATATTTTCATTGTTTCCTACAGATAATTGCACAAATGTTGACAAAATAATCATGTGACGGTGGAGATTGGGTTATTTAGCAACTTTTAACACCAACAAAACCACAAGGCTTTGGTATCTGCCCTTCTTGAAAATGCTACAACAAGCAACAGCTCCTTTGTAGGTCTAGCATATTTAGCAACGCTAGCAGCTCAGTGGAGGGTAATGTCAGCTGAATAGTTGGCATACGTTCACCACTTTGGATCTGAAATATCTGAAGTATATCAACTATCTCAACTATTAAAAGGATTGCTGTGAAATTCTGTACAGAAATTCATGTAAACTACTGACTTTAGCGATCTCCACGATGAGGTTGACACTATTGGTTTTAAGTGAAATGTCTCAATAAATTGACTGCCCTAAAATTTTAATACAGTATATATTTTACATAAGAGACTGTTGCTTTTACTTAGATCAATTATATACTTATACATGCTAATTTGGATGCTGTCACTTCCGACATGTATAGCCTGTAACTGAACAAGTGCAGATATGCTCTGCAGGGGTTGCTGAGAGTCAGTCTTGGGAAATAGAGAAAATCACTGAAATTGGGTCCACTAAAGAAGTAAATTGCACCATGACGTCCCCAAATGGTTTCAGGAGCGTCATAGATAAATGGCACAGTAATTGAATGTAACTATCAGACGGCAAAATGTGAGATAAAATGTTGGTTATTATGTGACGTTCAATCATGTGTTTTTTAAATAATACTGCATGCATGAACTGCTGGTAAGTGAAAGTAAGCATCTTACACACCTACACAACCATATCCAGAAGGAGCCCAATTCAATTTCCTTTGCAAAGTGCAGGGTTGTTGTCTCTTTTTCATGTCAACAATCAGAGGTTTTGGTCCAGTCTTTGAAGGTTATAAAATATTTCAACTTTCAGCAAATGACAGATTGAAGTCTCAGATAAGTGCTACTTGGTAACAAAAAAGGGCAATGTGTTCACCAGAGAGAAATATGAGGCATTTGTCATGAAAGGCTGCAAATGCGACCACTGTCATGTTTGCAAAGTAAGAAAAGCAACCCTGAAAAAAGTAGAAGTCGATGATACCATTGTTAAAATTGTGCCGCAGAGTTCATGTTCATCATTATTTTCCTCAAAAAGCCAAAACTGAAAATATGACTGGAAGCGGCTGTTTGTCACTTTGCCTCATATTTGTTTTCCTCCCTGCAGACAGAAGAGGACTACATCCCATATCCCAGTGTTCATGAGGTACATATAATATACTCTCTACACCACTACCTCACACTACGAACTATATATGTTATCACTGTCAAAACCTGTAAAGCTAGAGGTCTAAAGAGGTAAAACAGAGCAATGATGCAAGACCCCAACTGAAATGATTATTGTCTATCACCGTCAGGTTCTGGGTCGCACTAGCCCCTTTCCACTCATCCTGCTGCCCCAGTTTGGAGGCTACTGGATCGAGGGGACCAATCATGAACCCAAAGATCCACCAGAGGCTGATCAACCACCCTGTTCTACCTCCCACGTCAAACTGGAGACAAACAGCACTGCCAAGATCTATAGGAAGCATTTCATGGGCAAGGTGAGGATGGGAAAAGGGGGGTCTGGTATTACACATTACCAAACCAGAAAAATAGGTTTTAGGAAAGGTCGCTTGTTTCCATTTTCTTTAAATTACCTTTCTGGTAATAATAACCTATGACACAGTTGTGTCAAGTGGGAATGAATGCAAAGAAAAACCTTTCTGAGTTCATATGTGGGTTATATATCATTGAATCGCCTTTCCAATTACTTACAGCACGTGGACCTTGCAAATAGATCAAGACCAAAAAAAGCGGTTGGTTTTGGCGATTAAATGAAAGTCTATTCTCCTTGATAACCTTGAGTATACTCAGTACTGCTACACTGTTAATATTATCTCCTAAAGTAATAAGGCAATGAAGTGCATATAGCATACATACAGCATGCAAAGTGAGAAGTAAATGTTTATACACTGAACTTTGATTCACACCTTTTCCTCAAGGGTAATTCACCTACTTTCCTTGATTAAAAGACTGTTATTCTCTCTGCCCCCACTATTTATAATTTATTATAGCTTTTATTATTATCATGTCACCTACTGTCAGTTGCTGGGGGAGTATTCTTTCTTGCATTAAAGTTTCTTCTGTTTCTCTGCCCCCAGGAACACTTTAATTATTACACCATGGATGCTGCCCTCGGCCACTTGGTCTTTTCCATGAAATATGATGTCATTGGGGATCAAGAGCATCTGCGCTTAATGCTTCGGTACAATGTCCTATTATTTTTATATGTGACCTGTTTTCTCTCACATTTGTGCATTTTTTCCCCCTCACTAGTTCCCTTCATATCACAAACCTCTTCTGTGCAATGCCCTTTGCAATTATCCTTTGCCTTTACACTATTTTCCCTACTTTTGTTTCTCCTTCTCTCCATTACCCTTTTCTCACATTGGACCTGCAACAATTCTGCTCATAACGTCCGTGTTTGGCATTTAGAGTTTACTCACAGATGTCTCGATAGAGCAAGGATAGCAAGAAAGAAAAGCATCTCTCATCGTCTCGCAGGTTGCTTAGTGATGAATTTTAAAATATATTTTCCAGCTCGATTACTGATTATATGTTTGTCCCTGCTGTCAGAGTGCACCCTATACATTCAATTAAATATCACTTCAGATGTCTGCTGTCTATTTTACACAGTCTGACCGAACCGCTATTACTGATTGCAATTTTTATACTAAAAAAAACATTTCATCTCATTTCATAACAGCTGGTTTGATGGACTTTGATGGATAAAGTTTCTAATGGTCTTTTTTAAGTTGAAGTAAGGTGGAAAAAAAATAACCTTTTCATCTAACAGCTTTCTAACAGTAAATACCTCAGTAATAGCCATTCTATATCTATCTTCTGTAATCAATAATTTACTATTTGAAATAATAAATTGTGCAGATTTGGAAAAGGTTCTTCCTTTGTTTCCTTGGTAACATAACAAAACAAACAACAAAGCCCAACAGAGATTTGTGTCACTCATTTATGTTCTGGGAGTTGTGTGATGATGTGAGTATAAATAAGAGTGTTAAAATGTTTGTGTGGTGCAGGATAAACACTCAAGTTCTCATGTATAAATGTTGACTTACAGAACTGTGTCACAAAGTACTCAACAATCAGCACACTATTCATCTCCGCTGTACAAGTGCATTGCCTCCCACCAACCACCAGCTAAACTCACGCTGAAATCCTCTACTCCTTCACATTCTGCCAAAGACAGACGAAGGGGAGAGAGGCAGAACTCAACGCACCATGTGACCTGTGAATTAATTTTAGCACCCGAGAGGCTCCTCTCCAGGTTTTAATAGCCGCATTCCCTCTTTGTTAATGGAGCTTTAGAGTGGATGAGTATGTCGCGAGGTAACAGTCACTCAGCCCACAACATTTTTCACATAGTGATGTTTTCCACTGGATGGGCACCACCTACAGTCACCCCAAACCCTCATCAAACCTCAGCTGCTGTACTCACAGGCACTGATTCGCAGTCCATATTTAAAGCAGTTGTAAAAGATATACAAACTTTTTTATTCTATTGTTAATGTCCAACGCACTGTAGAAATAATAACATAAGCTTGCTTAAATAAGGATTACATATTGCGTAATTTTGTATTCCTTCAAATATGACTTGTTGAATATGTTAAATATTTCACACATTTTAAAGTATGTTTTCACTTTTAATGTTACAAAAATAAAAGCTTTAGGATGAGGACTAACAGATGTGCGTCCTACTATCTCCGGTAATGCTGACAGGCGTTAGAAGCTGGAGTATACATTTCTCAAATATAAAATAATGATATAATAATAACCTATAATATATAGATATAACTAATGTTCCACAGTTAACTGTGTTGAGTGCGACCTGTCAACCTGATTCTAAAGTCTGTGATTAAGTTTAAGTCATGATTATTTCAGTGGATTTCTAGCAATCAATTGTTGTACAGTTTTTGTGCTATTGTTTATTGAACACCTCTGATTGTGCAGTAGCCCCCTAAAAAAGTAATGATGACCCCCCTGACCCTTTCCAGGTAATCTTGGCTCAAACAAATCAAGCCATTATGCTCCCAGCTCCTCACAGCATATACAGTGTAGGAATGTTCCCCTTTGAACTGGCATTTCCTAGCATGAATGCTAGGCATCAAAGAAAAGAAATCATAAAAGCGGGAGGATTTCTTTGGATTATAAAATGAACAGTGAGCATTATGACTTTTCTGTTTGCCTTTCAGCACAAAGATAAAAACCTACCATGATGTGATTCCCATTTCCTGCCTTACCGAGTTTCCCAATGTGGTTCAGATGGCCAAGGTATCACACAGAATATGTAGTCAAAACGCTGTTTTTCAGTCAGTCATGTTTACATTGAGAATAACCAAATGTACTTTTTCCTTTACAGCTTGTTTGTGAAGAAGTAAACGTAGACAGGTTTTATCCTGTCCTCTACCCAAAGGTAGGCACTAGTCCTCATTGAGATTTTTCCAAATGCCGCTTTGTCCACCAAAACCACATAACCCGACTGGCGACTTCTTATTCTCTCGTCCTCAGGCATCAAGGCTGATTGTCACCTTTGATGAACACGTGATCAGCAACAACTTCAAGTTTGGGGTTATTTATCAAAAGTTTGGCCAGGTGAGTGTGCTTCAGAGATACCGCTGCTAATCTCTGCTTTTGAAGTCATGTGTCAGTCCTCCTGAAAGTGTCCTTTCTTGCATTCTCCATGCAGACATCAGAGGAAGAGTTGTTTGGGAACATGGAAGAGAGTCCTGCCTTTGTTGAGTTCTTGGAGTTTCTGGGCCACAAGATTGAGCTTCATGACTTTAAAGGGTTCGGACACTTTTCAGTTCAATTTCTTTCCGTTTTGTCAGCAGTAGAATTAAGCGTGTTTGTTTAGTTCTCTGTATAGCGCTCCATCTCATGTCTGTCAGAAATCAGGCCATCATTCACTTCGCTATTGATCAGAGTGGGCGGTAAATGAATCCCTAAAAAAGCGATTTAGAGTGTCCTGATATTTGTAGTGTCACTGACATTGTGATTGAATAGGCAGAAGAAGTGCCCTTGGCATTCCCTCGGTGATGGATGAGCATGGATGAATCGGCTGCTCTGAGAGCACACTCTTGTGTTCCACTCCTAACACCACTTTGTTCGTTTGTCTTGTGTCCTTTTCTCTGCAGTTCACTTCTATCCTCTCTTTGCATTTACTTTACTTTCTTTTCTTCTCATCTCCCCTTTTTTTCTCTCTCTTCTTTCCCCTGCCTTTGCTCTCAAATCTCCTCTTTCCTTCTTCTACTTTTCTTCTCCAGGTTTCGGGGTGGGCTGGATGTCACTCATGGGCAGACAGGGACAGAATCGGTCTACACAAGTTTCCATAATAAAGAGATTATGTTCCATGTGTCCACCAAGCTGCCTTACACAGAGGGAGACTCACAGCAGGTATAGTGACATTTCTAATAATTAATTATTAACTAAGTAATTAGGGTTTTCAGTGTCCTTCACTAACTGATTTGTTCACTCCTCTCCTTGTGACTCATCAACATGTCGGACTCTAGAGCAGCTGTCAGAGCTGTAAAATCCAAATTAGGGTATCTTAAGTTAATGATGAAGCACAATGAATCATTTGAATCTGAATCTACAAAAGCTAATATTAGTGGTAAAATGAATAGTTTGGCACTTTAGGGAATACAATAATCCACTAATCCACCACTAATGATGGGTGGGAGGGTTATGTGTGGAGCCAGCCTTAAACTATGACCTAGTAAGTAGCAGTAGAACCTATGACATAGTAAAGTCATTTTTAAACATTTTTGTACGGATTACACAAACAAGATATATCATGTTAATAGTGGTGCTAGTAGACAGATTACCTTTGTTACCTGTTTACTTCTGTTTCAAATCTAGGGGTACTTTCATATTTACTCTCCTGACATGAGAGAGGTATAAATCTATTTATCTAACCTCTTGACAAGAAAGAAAATAAACTATATATATACAGTATATTAAATATGCCTTTAACAAATCAACTATAAGCCTGTATTTTCTTTTTAGAAAATGTTACTTGTACTTAACAAATGCAGATAGTGATCAGCATTTGCTAAGGGGTTCCACTAGCATTTCAATGTTTCAAAGTTTCTCTTCTGTCGGTTTGTGGCTTGAGAGTTTCATCCGTTTGATGTCATGTTGCAGTACGCTGCATTAGGCTTCAGCTCTTCACAGCCTCTTAGAGTGGTTTGAACTTTGTTACCACAGTAACCCTGCACAGACTGTCCATATTGCCGAGGCATGAAGAAAAACAGATGACATAAACAACACCCACATGTGATGATTCATGAAGGGACTGAAGAAAAAGAGACAAGGTGCAATATTAATAACAGAGGATTATTTCAAGAGGAAGAAAAGGCAGAATTAATGTAGCCAGATCTGAATAAATGTGATACAGTTTGACTGGATATGAAGTGCAGCAATAGATTTCAGGTGTCTCGCTTCAGCCCCACACTTGCTGAATTTGTTTTGAAGTGTCTGTCCGCGGTGACGCTTGTGTTTGGCAGTCCATCTGCACAGAGAGTGTGGGATGAATCTTATCCAGCGATCTGGTTCAGAAAGCCCCCGTGTGAGTAAATATTAGAGCTGACTGCTCAGGGATGATGCAGTAGTAACCTGGCTGCCCTGATTCTGCCACATGGATCCTGTTTCATTCTCAGCCTTCACTACATCTTAGAAACACAAAGATATAACTCATATTTCATCTTTTAATATATCAAATATGGTCTGGTTGTTTTCTTCACAGAGGGCTTTAGCTGCTGCTCATTTACATGTGATTAAGAGGACTGCCATCTGATATCTAGCAATTACAAGCGGATTTATGAGCTCTTTAGATGAAGAGCAAATGAAGATTTTTGGTGTTAGACTATTTCACTTTTTTCTCATTGTCTTAGTATTTGTGGCTGCTATGACTTTGAAGCAAATTATGAAAAACTGACAGATGGTTGATTGTACTCATGCGAATAAACAGACATTTACTGTGCACACAATTGGTCAACTCATGAGACATTTTATTGCAGCACCAACTATCACTGCGGCTAATATAAATGCAGTTGTGAAGTGGACTTTAAGTTTAAGTTTGTGTTTTAATGTGTTAAATAGCCTGATAACTGAATCAGCGGCTGCAGTTACAGCCACTGAGGAGGAACACCTGAACTGGTTCAAGTTTTTTCAACAAGCCCTTTTTTTTTGGACTAAAACTGTATCTATAAAATTTGATACATCTCCTTCTTCTTCCATGTTGTGGACTGATTTGGGCAATAGTGTCTGATGATTGAAGTATTTTGCTGTTGATCGACTCCCGAAACAAAAACAATTCTGGGACAGTTTTTATCAAGTCTCAAACAGGAAATGTGTTCCAACTACTGCAAAATCCTAATTAAACATATATTTTTTTCATTTGATTCATTTTCACAAGTCACATCTTCCCTGCTATTTATTTATTTGAGACTGCAAGCTGTCTAGTTCCCTGCAAAGTCAATGAGGTAAGAAACAGAAAGAAAGAAGGTGCCCTCAATGCTTGGCAAGACCAAGGTTTTTAAAAGATATTGCTCGAATAAAAATAAAATACTTTGGCACAGTCACTCTGTCCTTTTGACAGCATTAAGCTTTTTGGCAAGAAGTAAATTGCAGCTACTCAGTAGCAACCATTTAGGTCGCCGACAGTCAGCCATCTGCAGAATTATAAACCATTTTTGTTTGACTTTGCTGTGCCGTCATTAGTATTTAGATTCATTAATTTCCACGCCATCAACAACCACTGAAAGCTTGGGACTAAATTATTCCAGGCTTGTCATAGTTACATTTAAAAACAGATAAAGTGGATTTATAGGGGGTTTATAGGTCATTATACATAGTGCCATAGTGCATACATAGATCTTATGCACACCTATGAGTTATGCTACTTTTTGTGTATGGTTGATAGTCTGGGGTGCCGCACAAGTCAATATTTCAGTGCCAGTCCTGGAAGTGACTCTGTGAAGGGCCTGTGTTTTTGATTCTCTAACTGGTCATTTGAGATGTTTCCGCTGTCGTTAATTTTGTTTATCTGCGCCGTCCAGCTGCAGAGGAAGAGGCACATAGGCAACGACATCGTAGCCATCGTGTTTCAGGAGGAGAACACGCCCTTTGTACCAGACATGATCCAGTCCAACTTCCTGCATGCGTATGTGGTGGTGCAGGTGGAAAATGCATGTACGGACAATGTCACCTACAAGGTTGGTTTCAAAGACAGCTAATGCTGTATCAAGAACCGTCTGACCGGCGCTGACCTGTAAAACCCATTTTAGATTTACTCATTCATTATTCAGGAGCTTTTATTCTACTGTGCAGCTTTAAAAAAAAAAAAGTATCATTTAATAGTGTATCTGCTTTCTCCTCCAGGTATCTGTGACAGCGCGGGATGATGTACCTTTCTTTGGGCCTGCTCTGCCAGACCCTGCCATCTTCAAAAAGGTCAACAGCCACACAAATTCATAAACTCGATTCCCTTTTACAAGCAGACATCATAGACGTTCATTACCCTCACCTTCTGTCTCTATGTTTGCCTTCCTCAGGGCCTTGAGTTCCGCGAGTTCCTCTTCACCAAGCTCATCAATGCAGAGTACGCTTGTTACAAGGCTGAGAAGTTTGCCAAGCTTGAGGTGAGAAGAGTGGTGCAATGCAAGCTGTCTTATAGAAATGTAAACGTTTGCGGTGTGTGTATGTACATGTGTTCACACTTGAGCACACGCCAGTTTGCATAGGTGCGCATCCTGCTGTCTGCATTCTTGATAGGGGGTGATTTCAAGCGAGAACATACTGTAGATTCATGATTATCTACAGGGGACACGAACACAAACTTCTTCAGGATCAGACGGAAGTAGTTGGCAAAAGAGGCGAGCTCTTTTCTCTCAACTTCACATGCATTTTGTCAGTACTAGAAACGTAGCAGCTCACTATCGCTATCTTCATTCATCTTCATTCTGACACTACAAATTATACCAAGCTACAAAAACTTGCAGGTTCGAAAATTCTTTAGCAAGTTTCAGCTCGGCTCATCGTGATTTATTGGTCTGAACTGGGTTTAACCCAACTTACACAACAACCGCAATGCAACTGAGCTCTAGATCTGAAGTCTATCCCCCTGATGAGGTGCTGTCGTTTCATCAGTGTCGACCATATCCCGAAACTTTCAAGTATGAACCTACTTGAATTTCACTCAGTGCTCTACCTGTCTGAACTGACTGTGTTGTCGTTGTCAGGAGCGCACACGTTCAGCCCTGTTGGAGACTCTGTATGAGGAGCTGCACATAAACAGCCAGTCCATGATGGGTCTGGGCGGAGACGAAGATAAGCTGGAGAACGGGGCCGGAGGGGGAGGTGGAGGAGGAGGCTTCTTTGAATCCTTTAAGGTACAGCACCATCCCTCATTTGACGTGGCGCAACCGTTAATCTGCAACTCCACATGCATGAGAGAGAATGGTTATGACTGGAGAAACTTTTAGGATGCTTTTTTCCCCCCCTTTCTCTGTCTCTTGGCTGGGATTCTGGGTATTCACACATGAGAAAACAAAGCATAGAAAATTTGCAGTATCTCAAAGGACCAGTCCTGTGGCATTTGATTCCCTTGCTTGGCTGCGGCTGCTGAACTCGGTGTGTTTTCACTTGATGGTGTGGTTTTTGTGGCTGGGGAGCATCCTGTTTATGAAAGGCACTTGTCTGCTCTGACTGAGAGTGCTCCATCAATGACCATTAGGGTAGTGGAGTGTGGCCCAGCCGCCGAGCCTCGGCGGCAGGAGCTGTGATTGTGTGTGCCTGATGAACGATTTAATGACCCTCATTAGGGAGCTGATGATACAGTTTGCATGTCTTCCCCCCATGGGCAACGTTTCCTCGCTGTTTTTCTCTTCTGTCTCTGTCACCGACTAGTTCTCAGCTATCTTTCCCCAAGCAACTTCAGAGAAATATATCCATCCTTTCTCTCAGTCTCTTATCTCTTCTCCATACCATTATACACAACATCTGTATAAATGTCTCTTGCCCACGAATCCTGTCTTTCTACCTGTCAAGAGCCATCATACTGCCTCTGTTCTTCCCTCTCCCTCACACCTCCACAAATTACATCTGCAAGGATTTCCCGCTCGGCCTCTTTTTCTCTCTCTCTGCCTCTGTCTAGCTGTAGATTCTGCTGTCCTGCTGTCTCTCCTACTTTCTCTCACTGCCTTCCTTGCTCACCGTGTCCCATCATCCCCTCCCATGACACAAAACCCCTCTATAGCTGTTCCCCTGTTACATGACGACTTTGGAGAGAAGAGACGCGGCTTCATCCTCCCCCTCCTCCTCCACCTCCAGCACTAAAAGTCTGCACTCTCCTCGACCTTCCGTGAACCTACATTTCTTTAATGCAGCCTCTCCCTCCTGCCTGTTGACCTGCACTGCCCCTAAGTGTTCAAAAGTAGTCCTGCATACAGACATACACACACAAATACACGTCTGCATAGACACAGCGGAGACATTCAAGTTTATTCTGAAAATATTCACACATGTTAGCGCTTCACAGCAGGTCAAATATGACATTTTGACCTTTGTTGACCAATATAAGCAAAGCTTTGGACGTTTGACAGGGTTTTTGACATTGTATGAAATAAATCCGGATATGTAATAACGTTATGGTACATATTAGTTCATATAGTGATATTAGGCCTTTTTCACAGCAGATCTTTTCACTTTTCAAAGTGGGAAAAGCGCAGGTGTCACTAATAACATTAATGATGGCTCTCTTCTATTTAAGTGTTCCATACAGCTGTGACAGTATGCACAGGACCCTGAAATCTGAAGCAGCTTGGGTGGATCCACTGACTCACCCTTGTCTTCTGTGAAAAGGCCTTATGCCACTAAATGAATATATATTTCTGAATATTCAATATAATGCAAACATACAATCCAATACACAGAACAATTATGTATATTAGCGAATAATTACTAAGGTGTACACATCGGTAAACTTGAAATTAATTTAAATTGGACTTCAAGAATAGTGTCACCCATATGTGCTACCTAATGCTTTGAAAAAAACGAAACAGTCAGTGTGATGCGTTTCCACATAATATCCAAGTGGATCCACTGACAGTATCTCCTCGTTTCTCTCTGTATGTAGCGGGTCATCCGCAGCAGAAGCCAGTCTATGGACGCCATGGGCCTCAGTAACAAGAAGTCACACACAGTCTCTACTAGTCACAGTGGCAGCTTTACCCACAATCCCGCAGAGAGCCCCAAAACCCCAGGGATTGTAAGTAGCCCATTTTGGTTCACATGATGCCCATCTAACACAAAACATACATCGAGGATACACTATTTTTCACAGTTCACAGTACAGACTGCTCTAACCCCTATTCTTTCTTCTACGCAGCACTTTAGCAAATTACTCCTCTTGGCACATTGTAGCACTTTACTTCCATCAGTATGTTAGCATGAAAGCAATCGCTTTCATTCCTGACATTTTGAATTCACCCTTGCTTTATACTAAAGCTGCTTTTCATTGATTGCCTTTTTTTTCATTTATGGTTCATAGTTACTGTCAATGTATTTGTTTATTTATGTTTTGGGGAAAATTAGCAGCATTAACCATTGCATTTCATCCATCCTCATCCGTCGAGAGAATCCTCATCATCACATAGATATAGATATGTAGGGTGGGGTTAAAAAAATAGTATCCAATGTGGAATGAATCTGATGATTTTCTTCTCCATGCAAGATGACTGTGATTGCTTGTGAGCCCCCGTGTAGTTTCTATTCTAAATCTTGATGTGAGCTCAGTATAGCAGCTGTATGATTACCCAGACTCCCTCCCTCCTTACTGTGCTTTTGTCATGACTGTTTCCTCTTGCAAACGTAAATGCTACAGCCTCTCTACGCAGCCTTGTACATATACACTGCATGTGCGGCTGCAGAGTATGCATGGCACAAACCATAAATGCGGGGACAGCACACTGTCCTGTTTGTGTCTCTTCCAAAAATGGGGTTAATTATGTTCCCCCTCTTTTGACATACATTGCCGCTGGTTTGGTTTCTGGTGGTATATTGAATTTGAACTAAACTGACCCCATTTCTGAAAGAAGTTCTCTAAAAGCTGCCCCTTTGGGTTTTGTCAGTCCTCTTTGCCCCCTTTTCTCCCTTGGAATGCATTACTAAACAGACCCGTATCCCTCAGGACAAAAACCGCTGACATGTCTGCTGCTACCTCGGTGGCACTCCATCTCCTGCTGTGCCCTTCTATGCTGGACCCCGGCCTGCTTTTGCTCTAGAAAAGCTTCTCACTATTTCCTTAGTACCATGTCTTGTCTAATAAGTCATGCTGCGAGCTCCTTTTAAATATTTTGCACCTTGCTGTTTTAAATTCTTTGTGCCGTGCGCATGAGATCTTATGATGTGTTCTTTTCTTGTCCTTCCCCCCTCTTGCTTTTTCAATCTATCATCTCTTCTCTCTCTGTGCTCCCCTTGCCCTGTCTTGTGTGGCTCAGTCGTTACTTGTTCCAGGGAAAAGTCCCAGTAAATATGGACGCCGAGGCAGTGCCATAGGGATAGGAACAATAGAAGAGGTTCATGTATATTTATCCCTTCTTGTTTACCATTTGTATCTTTACTTTGCCGCTGTCCTTTAATAATTTAAGTGTGCAGTTAGTGTATAGCTTAAAATGTGCCTGTAACCTGTGAGCGGTTTTCAACTATAATATATAAGTTATAATGATCTTTGTTTAGTTATGGTATAAATTATAATTATCCTTCATTCATACGGTAGCTCATGTATCTCAGTATGGCTAAAGGATAATGATCCATCACAGATTGATAAAACTATTTTTATAGGTAGATGATTTCGTCTCAGATGATTGCATTTTCTTGATTTATGTTTTCCATTTCATTGCAACAGATCTCGGGGCTTCATGCACTGAATTTCTTATATTTGCTCTTAAATGCTGTAAGAGAAAAATCAGAAATTGTGAACAGACTCCCACTTATGTTCTCATGCACAGCCACTCATTAATGAATCACATTGCGCCGCCTTAAATTAGACGTGTTTACCAGACATTTTTGAATTTTAACAAGTAAACGCACAGTCTGACTTCAGTACTTAAAATAAGAACTAAACAGAACAACCCACAGGGAGCTTGTCAGGCAGAAAGATGATACAAACTTTTCTTTATCAGAGAGTCAAAATAAGAGAATATAAGATATTAACTCAATTCCTGCCTGAAGCCTATTATTACAACATGTTCCCAAATGTGTCATTACATTATGTCAGGATTTATCAAGCCATCAGTTCATTATTCCTTCACAACATATTTCATCATGTGAATATCTGTCACATCAGAAGCTCACCGTGTCATGTACTTTATATAATTGTGTGTATATTGTGTATAATGTAGTTGTGAAATGCTGTCTCCATAGTGTGTGTCTGACTTTCCTCTCCCTACACACTGTCAGTCATTGATCATTCCTGGGAAAAGCCCAACCAGGAAAAAGTCTGGGCCCTTCAGCTCTCGTCGCAGCAGCGCCATTGGCATCGAGAACATCCAGGAGGTCCAAGAGAGGAGGTGAGACGAGAGGACAGAGCTGATCAGCAGGGAGTGGGTAGTGAAGAGTGAATAGTCCTGCAACAGATGGAAGCAAACACATTAAAAGGAGGAAATCAGCTACTAGAAGATGCAAGGTCTTATTGGCTGTCAGTTTTGATCAAAGTTGTACATATCATTATTATTTGTTGTGCTTCTTGAATAACAAAAATATTTTTATATGAATTTCAGGTTATAACAAGACAACAAAGATCATTTCAGCCATTCAATACTAATTGAATTATTACTGCGTTTAAGGCTGTGGCCCTTATATTGATGCAACCATCACCACGTGTCATTCTTACAGTTTCCTTTGCCCGTCTCTGTTATGTGGAAGTTGGCTGGAGACTTTAGGCTAATAGATGCCTCTATACTTGTTGCTGCACTTGCGTGGTTAGGTTTTTTTTTTAGATCTTACAGCACATGTTCAAATTATATGAATATGTTATAACATTTAGCAAGAATTTGTCTAATGTCTTAATGTAAACTTATAGTGTTGTCATGTGTCAATCTCCATCTTCGTCCTGAAGCCGGGAGGTATCTCCCAGCACCCAGAGGACACCAGAGAGCAGCCACTTTGCACAGGAAAACAGATCAGACAACTCCTCTAATCACAGTTCTCCAGAATTTCCTGCTACTAAGAACAGGTGACTATTATTTCAATTCATATAATTTAACACACTGAGGAGTTATATATAATGATTGCATGGGAATGCGTCTGTATACTGTAGATCGGAACAGATATTTAATCACATGGACAGTTACCCTCATAACCGTAGTTGTAAGCCTCTCTAGTCGCTTTCATGAACCAAATTCACATTCTCCTTTTCACAATAGCACTGTTTGGAATTGTGAACTTAAAGGCTACACATGAATTTCATTTGTTGTTGGTATGTCAAAAATATTGTGATGTAGCCTGCTGTAAGTTTTGGTAAGTGTTACCAAGGTGTAGGTAGAGCTAATTTAGACTGCTGCACTCCAAGACCGCTCAAAAGATTATGTTAGCTGGCACAGATGCAAAAACACACTTGCTTGTAAGTGCAATCTGGGGTGGTGTGAAATGAAGCTGATGAATTAATTAGACGTGAGGAAAGGCATTAAATACAAATATAGAACATTTGACTGTGCTTCCCAAATGGAAACAGATTAAAAACACATGTGTTCAAGCGGTCAGAGTGACCCAGGTGTGTAGTTTGGCGATGTGTTGCAGGGCAGCGTCCATCCCTGAGGCTCAGGACCTTTCGCGCTCTTCCTCCAACGCCAGCAGTTTCGCCAGCGTAGTAGAGGAGCATGAGGCAGAAGAGGACTATGACACTGGACTGGTGGGTGGAGACAGGCGGGGTAGCAACACATAATGAAAGTGCATGCATTTATGTCACTTCCTCAAAACTTGCAGCTTCCTAGTGATGATGTTTTTGGTGATGGTAATGTCTGAAACAATGAAACAATGCTTGTAAGAAGGTTTGATGGATTTCACAATATCCTAGTTATGGCATGTCTTGCATGGTAATCCATTTCTTTCATTTGCATCATTTTGCATCTAAAAAATGTCCCAAAGAAGACAAATGCAAATACTGTGAACAGGCCTGAAGTTATAATGATGCTGTCTTTCTTGTGCTTGCTATACTTTGTTGGGAAAAGGGGGGAAATATTTCTAACTTGCTTTAACCCTCCTACAGGAAAGCGTGTCTTGTGTGACACCACTCAAGAAAGACTCCTTTGTGTACAGCTCTGCAGCCGAGGACATCGCATCTAGTACCAGCCAGGGAAGTTTTCCAGGTGAGTTTAGGAGAAAAGGGTTCACATTACTGGGTCAGTTATAGCCTCAAGGTGTGAGAAGCAGACACGTTACCAAAGGTCAAATGTTTCACATATCCTGAGTATCTGGGGAATATCTAGATAGGGCAGAAGGTAAGAATAACACTCTCTGCTTCCTGAGCAATTAATATCACAGCACCCTTGAGTGATTCACCTCAGCTGCACTGCCAACAGAAGTCTGAAGTCACAGTGTAAACTAGCAAACTCTCTTAATAAGGTTTACTACGCCTAAAAAGTACAGCATGGCAAACTTATCTATGATTCCCACACAACTTCTGTTATGCTGCGCATACATTTTCTTTGATTTTGTATTACTAATGATTCACCCTGAACCATAAATCTTTTGCATGCTTATAATTATCATATTATTTTCTGGTAGCATTATGTGCTTGCATTTTTTAGCCATGACATCCACACATCTGTCTCTCTCCCTGCAGCTTCTCATCTTCAACAGCAACTGGATGCAGTGAAGGCATCAGAGCCAAAAGGGACAGACAGCCACACCAAGACAGATCACCTTTCACAGGAGAACAAGTTCTCATCGGTGAGAAAAACTCCTTGAGTCCAATAGTTTTCATGACATTTCACTCCAAACCACAAATGTGAATGTCCTGGAGGATCTAGAAGGGCGTCACCAAAATCAATAGGATCTTTTGGGAAGGATGAACGTATGTAAAAAATACCATGGCAATGCATCCAATAGTTTGAAGTTTAAGTAAGCCAGGTAAATTGAATAATATAAATTGTTTAACTGAGTTAAACACTACACCAGCCAAGTCTCTGTGGATGTAGGGTGATATGACACTGTGCCAAGAAAGGTCCCCATATTCCCTCAAATCTCTTCCGTGTATTGAGGTTGTGCAGATGCATTTTTTTGTATCTGTATAATAGACGTCTTCTTTGCCCTTAATAAGATCTGAAAAAACCCCAAGCAAAAAAAGTCAGTTCATAAATTACCATACAAGCTACTTGAAATCTGGAGGGAGCATGCTATTTGGTTGGAGTGGATTTCTGTAGTGTCTGATTAGAAATGATGTGAATTGTCAATCAACATGCATTATTTTCTCACAATACTGTAAACACCCGATCTAACCGTCCAGGTTTGAATGATTTTGGCATATTGGAGTAAAAATGGAAACACTTGAAGAAGAATTCTTCAAAGTTTTATTAAATTGACTTGTTTAACAAGGCAGAAATGGAAAACACATGAGCAGGGAGTGAAGACATTTTGACAGGGTTTGAAAAAGATATAGAAACCTGAGCAGGATCATCATTTTAATTACATTTACCTGTCCAATCATGGATAAGGGCAGTATCGTCCAGGACTTGATGTTTGCTTTGTGTGTCTACTGTTTCTTTGAAGTTACATTTGAAAAGATGCTTTGGGTTCTTGTCAGTTTCAGGCCCTGATAAGAGAAACAATCCTTCACTACTTCAGTAAATTGTTTAAATAAAGGCTTGAATTTGGTCTTTCCAATTTATGGTATAACCAGAAATAGGAATTTATCCCTGGCTGACTGGATACTGGGGTATAGACCAGATATATTCTAGTAGTGTCAGATCTTGACAATATTATATATAGTAGATCTCGTAAGTATAGCAGCAGGAATGGAGAGATGTGGCTGGCTGGGCAGATGCAGAAGAAATCTGGGTGGAAACTTGGCAGAAGGAATGCCAGGCAGGGTTGACTGGCTTGGTGGACAGTGAGACGGGCAGGCAGGCGGCTAATACTGACACAGAGAAAACCGAGACAGACAGACAGTCAAGCAAGCAAACTAAGCAAACTCGATGGAAATGTAAACTATAAAACTTATATAAGCATAACACACAGCAAAACTCCTTGGTGAACTTGGTGTGCCATGAGGAGATTGTAAAAAAAAAACATGCTAATCCTGCACCCACATCTCTCGCACCCTTTAATCCAACTAATAGTTGCTGAGATATTTCAGTCTGGACCAAAGTGGGGGACTAACAGGCAGAATGACATTGTCGTCCATAGAGTGATGCCCCTAGCATGGCTAAAAACAGAATAAACAGATGATTAAGTTATGAAAGCGATCATTGGTTGCAGCCCTGCTCCGATGTTTTGTGTTGCTGCAGGTCTTCTGTTATTGTATTTGCCAATATTAACTGTCTCATCATTTCTTCACGTCTGTTTGCAGAACTGTTAACCACACTCCTGTGATCACTACAACGACGCCCATTTTCAGGTTTGACATAATGTTGACATAGTTTAGGGGGCCACTTAACGTCTCTGTGACAATAAAGAGTTATTTCCTTTCTTTAAATCCCTCATTCACTTGCTTCTCCTTTCTGTCAATCTCTCCCATGTCTTCTTCTTTGCCTCAGCATTCCCACATGAGGCATCTTTTGCCAAAAATAAAGCCAAGGGCAAGGGTGAACTCCACCCCTGATGCAGAAGAGGAGCAGAGTTAATGACACTGAGAGAGCTTCCTTTGTATGTTTGGCATGGATCTGCTGCCTGTCATGACAGACACCCAGCTCCATGCACATGTACCCATCTGTCGTCCTCATTCCAGCTCCACGTGCTCAAGGCAAAGGAAGCAAGACCTCTGCACCCATGCAACGTCACTACTGACTGTCATCTGTCGGCGGGCTTAGCAGAATAAGTCCGGCTGCCTGCTTGTTCTTCAGGCCAGTAACCTCTCAAACCTGATTCCTACTGTAAACACTCAAATGTCATGTGTCCTCTTTTAAAGATCAGGATTTGAACGAGGGGTCAATGTTGCGACTTTAAGGGTGGTGAAGGGAGGATTCAAAACAAACAAGTCAGCAATCAAACAAGTGCTGTTTGTTTGGCTTGGGAAACAGTTGGTCTTTAGAGAGGAGAGTTGCACTACAGAGAAAAAACGTTTTTTTAATGTCAACCACACATCCCACTGTGATATTGTGCATGGGTTCAACTGTGTGTGTGTGTGTGTGTGTGTGTGTGTGTGTGTGTGTATGGCTGTCTGTCAACCCACTTTTTGTGTTTTCTTGATGATCTATTCTTCTTCTTCTGAATATTCTGCAGTGGGTATTTGTCTTTTTTGGTTTTTTATTTATTTTTTTATTTTTACAACAGCTTCAGTAAATCTGTCATGTTTTTAATGAAGGGTACTTCTGTGATGCTGTTGTTGGCGGCTGAAATAGCAAGAGTCATCTTTCTCATAGGTGGGTGAAAGGTGACGTCTGCAGTTTTTTTTATTAAAAATGTAATTGTACTACAGTGAGGCTGTAGATAAAAGGAAATATTTTAATATAACTCTAGACTCATTGATGCTGTATAATTAGAGTTAAAAAAAAAAAAAAGCTTAATTGCCATAGAGTCCCAACCAGCAACATGCATCCTTAATCCACACTTCAAGGTACTGCTGTATTTGTCTCAGACTACTCTTTGTGACACGCCACTTGTTAATTTGATGTCCGTGTACGGATGTGTGTGTACAACAGTACTGTGCATGGTGTAAATCTGCTTGCCAAAAAAAAAAACTTCTCCTCTGTACACTGGTGCCATGCTTGACATAGAGGTGTTGTCCCTGTGATTTGTGTTTTATTGAAAACCAGCCAACATCTCCAGACACAGTGCACATTGCTGATAGAGAGCCAAATGCCAGTTACCTACTTTATTTGTGTAATATATGTACGTGACCCAAACACTACATATTCAGAGTTATTTCAAAATGCTGACCGTTTGAAAAATCTGATTTGTGGTTGAGTAAGAATTACACTGTGACTTGTCTTGAAGTTGCCTTTCTGATGATTGTGTCGCGTGAGCTGCTTTGAAAGAGGGTCATATTCAAAGGCACTGCATTGCCAGCTGGCAAGTGAATGTAAAACTAGTCATAAGGCAGATATGTATCTAATTGTTGAATGGCGATACTGTGTTGACTTTGGACCACAGTAACAGCTCACCTCTCCTGAGCGGAGAAGCTTTTTCAGTTTGTGTCTTCAGTTTGTTATGAAAGAAAGAAGAACTGACAACGAGAGTTCTTTAAATTGCAATTTTAATTCAGTTTATTTCTCACATGTAATGATGAAGGTACAATCATAGTGAAATGTGATAGGACTGAAGCGGATTGGAGATTTATTGTCTATAGTGAATTAATGACAGCATCATCTTGCTTAGAATTTGTGAAAATAACATTTTGCATTTGACTTTGGCACAGAATATATAAAGAGAGAGAAATTTTACACATTTGTGTAAATGACATAGATTTTATAGATATATGGTTTTAAAAAATAATCCTCTGGAGGTTGGAAATGCTTGAGTAGATGAACTATGCCCTCTTGTGGCTTGTATTATTATAGCACATCACTATTCATCTAACCGTGCTTGCACTGTATGCCAACAGCCGGTCCAAATCATAAAATTGGAAGTTAATCTTCTATGTGCTTGATTCCAATGATTGTATTTCCGTTCTTGTCGACAGTCTGCTTAAGTCCTTGTTCAAAAGACTTGTAAATATTGCTTTTCATCCTTTTTGTAAATAAAGCTGTAAGATCAAACCATCGGGGTAATTCTTTCTGCATAAATGTTGATGATTACTGAAAATAAGGAATGTATTACTACGAAAGAAAGTGGCATGCATTCCAAAATAATTACTGAGAAAATTTTGAGTTTCAGGAATTTAAGACATTGAGATAATGTAAGGCTTTGGCAAGAAAAATATCTTGAAAGCTATCTTGAAGCTGACTGAAGCTGCTGTTGTTTTGTATAAAGATCAAGTCTCCTTTCTTCCTCTCTATGCCATCTCCATCCACTGTTGAGTTTTCGTTCACATCTCCAGGTTCCACCATTTGAAGTCAAACCATTGCCTGCGGACGTTGGAGCCACAGTGCACCTCTCCCTGCCCTTGGTGGTAAGACGTGAAGTCATCGATGAAGGTGCAGCTGAGGCCCAGGCCCTCCAACAGAGAGCACATCTCAGCCTCCAGGGCACAGCGTCCGTTCACCTTGGGGCCAAAGGGCTTCGGGATGCCGAGGTTTTTCCCCAAGACGATCATGTTCACCTGGAAACAGATGTGACAGATCATAAGTCACGTGGCGCCATCAGGTCTTTGATCTATGTCAATCATATTTCAAATGCTTTAATGCCAACTATTGGAAAAGTATAACAGTTAATTGTCTGAACGCACCATGTCAGGGTAATAAGCCACTGCTCTGGGCTGGGCAGCATTCTCCCATGGCCTGAAAAGGATTGGCACGTCGATGATGTCCTCATCATCCAGGCCCAGCTCTCTCTTCAGCACATCCCTGTTCCAGTCGATGCAGCTCTGGGATGGCAAACAGTAAAAATACATCATCCGTTGCACCAAGTGTACAATACACAAGTTTTAAAACTCATTTTTGTTCATTACATCCTGTAACCACGTAACAGTAAAGATAATCTTCACTCTGCGACCAAAAGTATGTAGACATTAGTAGGTTCAGCTGCCTCGGACACACCCACTGCTGATTGGTCCATAAAATCAACCATACAAGAATGCAATCCCTGCTGGAAAACATCTAGTCACAAAAGGATTTTCAAGTAACTGCAATCTTTGGAGTGAGCTAGTTTTTTACAAATGTCATGTTTGCTCAGTTTGGCCCAGTCAATTCTAAGTGATGTTATGATGAAATGCAATATAGCTTTGAGTCTAATATTACAATCCTACTTACCTGCGCGTATTTATTTTGGGCGAGGAGACTGCAGTCACTGACTACCTGGTCCACTGTTACTGGTTTTTCACCTTCAACACCTAGTTTGGAAATGTTTTCCAGAGTGAGCATCAAGAAAAATATGATGAGTTTGTAGATGACAGTAGATTTTGTACAGATACGATTGTCATACAGGCCTACCTTCAAACAGTTTGGCTTGTCCATGTCCATCTTTCTGTAAGCCTTTGAATAGTTTGTAGGCTGCATCTGGGCTGGCCAGCAGCAGCCGGAAGCCCTGAGAACAGAAACACAACAGGCAAAGTTAACACTGGCTGTGTCTTATCCATACAAAACAAACATGTATGTAACAGCTAGTGGCTATTTGATATTTCAGTTCAGTAGTTAAAGTTCTTAAAAGGATATATTTACCTTTCCGTCAGGTGCAGGAACAAAAGTCATGAATTCATCCACATGGCCGACAAGGAGCCAGTCAGTAAATAAGGCAATGGGCTCCTGAACTTTCTGAGCCCTCAAGAAGTCCTGAACTACTTTGGTCATGTTCCGTCCTTCAGTTGCCCTTAAACAAAAAATACAAGCAAGTAAATTCACAAATCTTCTGTCTTCTTCTTTACAGAGCAACAGCCAACTAGATTTATTATTATATGAAGAGCTGTTAACATAAATAATTCATGTTCTTCATAAGTCAGGAACTTTGTTGCAAACTCACGTAGGAAAGGCCACGCCAAGGAGGATTCTGCCCAGTGGGTAGTTTTTTCCATTCACAGTGACAGGAGGACTAACATCCAGATTACCGAATGAGTCCAGGCTGCTCACATCTTTTCTCCCAGGCACCCTCGTCACATAGCCAAAGTCAGGGCCCTGAGGTTTTTTAGCAACAAAAAAAAAATCTGTTCTAACTGTCTTGTTCAGTGTTTATATACAAATGTCTAATTACTCCACACAAGATGTTGCTCACTTCAGAAATGTATTTCTTTCCATATATGTGCACTGGACCTTTCCATACTACTAAACCAGTTGTACATGTCCACACACAAACACGTGTAATAATAGCTATAGTCAACATGTTCAATTCTTTAAATAAATAAAAGAAGATAAATATAAATAAAGATGCAAAAATATCTGGGTTTTTTCAGTTGTTGCTTATTGCGGGCCCATGTACAAAGAGTTCTTAAGAGTTCAGGTTCTAGTGTAGGAGGGAGAAGAGTTCAGTTTTTATGTGATCACACACTGTGGAGGTGTTGTTTGTTTTATTCTTAATCACAGCTTCAGGATTCATGAGTAGCTTCCCATCTTCAGTGTCAAAGTAATCCAGGAAACATCACTTATAACACACCTTAACCAAACAGCAGACTGGATTGTAAAGATAACCTGTTGAGATTGTTCTGTTCAGATTTGTTTGCAACACACTGAGAAGCCAGAGTCATCAAGTGACATAGCAGATGAATGTCAAAACAGCCTTTTAGTGTCAAAATTATATATCACTGCATATTTTTTGCAAATATCCAAGTGAAGTAACAATAAGCAAAACATATTTTTGAGTTAAAAATGAGACACAAACTACTAAACACTAAACTTTTCCACTTCCCCCAAAACATTTTGTATGAACAAACAGAAATCTCACCAGTAGTTCATGTAATGGAAAGTCCACGAGTCCTCTATCTCGAGGGGAATCCAGAACAACAGGAAACTGTTTATGAGGTGAGTCAATGTAGCCAAACTCCATCTCATCCTGAAAAGTAGATGTAATATGAGTTTCACCTGTCCTTCTATTTTCTTTTTTGTTTCAGAGGTTTTAATAACAACAATAACTTAACTGGTGTTTGAATTTAGCTTCTAACTAACTTCTGACTTCTTTGTTTTATGTAAATCATCTTTTTCTTCTTTCTAATGACGTGTTTGATGTGACGCTAATTCAAACATTACTTGCTCTGTTTTTTTTTTTTGTTGTTTTTTAAAGAACACATTTTTTGTTGTATTTGTTGCTCAATTAAGAAAAAAAAACCTGGGTGTGCCTAAGGTTTTCTTCCTGTGTAGTTTCTTAATAAAACTGATTTGACTCAAGAAAAAATATTTTCTTGCACCACCTTCAGCCACAGCATGACCTCCCACAAACTGTATGGGTAATGAGGAAGTAGAATGAGGAACAAATATGAACTTATTATGACAGGCAGAGCTGAAATCTAAATACAAGTGTGGCACATTTTGTTTTCTTACCTGAATCCAGCGATCTCCTCTGCTCACATAGTTATTGCAAATACGAAGGTGGTACCCACTCTTTTGAACAAAGCTCTTCATTTCTTCAAGAAACTTGCTGTTATCAGCTGTGCTAAAATGTGACAAAATGTTTTCATAACATTGTTATACAAAATCTTTTGGGTAAAACAAGAAATAAAAATGAGAAATGTAAAACCACAAGCTTGGGTACATGGATGTTGCTGTAAATCATCATTTGTGTGTGTCATCTTCTTGGTTGTATGACTATAACATTCTATCAACACATTTCTATTCATCATCATCACCCACCATCTTTATTATTGATCAGCCTGCCCTTACCTGCACACAAACACCTCTTCAGGCTGGAGGATGTTAGGTGTCATGATCCACGGTGCCACTTTGAACACGACTTTGTCCGTGAAAATAGGTGTCTCAGGGACTCCCTGTTGAAACATAGGAGAGGCTGCTGAGGAGTATTAAGACACATTCCTCTTTGTCTGTAAGTTGACTGAAAACATGTAACTAAACTTGACCTAAACACTGTTTGAGTAAATAGACTCTTTACAAGGCAATTTACCAAATGTACTAAGTTCAGTTATCATGAAGTCATCATTTCATTCTTGATCTTGGAAACAGTGGTTCGACTAAAATTCTTATGTCAAGGTCCAACTAGTACCTAAAATAGGCTGTAGATCTTACTTTAGAGATGGGCTCTAACAGACTGAGGTTGATGGTGATGAGCCCATCAGAGTCTTTGTCAAGAAACTTGAGGCCCTCCACGTAAAACTTCATCTCTGCTGCGCCACTGAGGTAAGGCACTTCTTTGGACAGGGTTGCACTGTCGAGGAACAGTGGATATTCAGCTAGCCCCTCTGTGTCGTGGTCAGGTTTCGCTAATGAATTAAGAAATGAAACATTAAAAAAGGTTCAATACTGAGGTGCTTTACTGGAAAAACAACAAAAATAGAAATGACTGAGGTTCCTTAACTAGCTAGTGGAATTCCATGCATTCATATTATTACCTCCTTTTATGAACCTGTAGACTCTGATAGTCTCTCCATCACCCTGAGAGATGTGCATGGTGAGCTTGTAGCCGTCTGGCAGCTTGGCGGGGCCTCTGGTCCGCAGCACCATGAGAGACATGTCCTCAATGTCTGTACATCCAAGAGTTAATGTTGTTAACATATGTTGTTGAAACCAGGCACCATAGATTTGTGATCCACATGTAACAGAGACATGACATCAATGTTCTTGAGTGACTTTTTCACACAACTCATGGTACTGTATACTGTAATACCTCTTGGGAAGCAGACAGTCCCACGACTAACACTTTTTCTTTTTCAGCTCTTCTGGTTTGACTACTTACTTACTTCATCGAGATGCCCTTTCTATTTGCACATTTGTAGTTTTACCAAACTGATTTAATACACCAGCACTTTAATCAAGTGATTTTGCAAAAGCAAATATGAGTGTCCCATTAATGCTGATAATGCTTATGAAAAAGTTACAGAAGTAAGAAAGAGAGTGAAAAGACAGAATTCATTGATGAACAAGAAGCTGAACTCATTTACCTGATTCCTCTGAGATTAATCTCTGGGCCAAATCTGGTCTCTTCCAGTAGGTACGCTCACAGTCACAGTTGACCAGCAGGATGGCTCCATGCCCATCAGGACCCCATTTCCAGGATCCCTAACACGTTTTCAGCAAACCAGACGTGAATGAATTTGATTGCTGCTAAGACTTTGACTTCACCTCTTTTACTAGCACACATCAACAAACAAACTGAAAGATCTAGCTATAAGGGGGGAAAAAAGTCAAAAGTTCAACATGCTGAGGCAGAAAATGATCTATAGATACAGCCTAATCAGAAAAATGTTTTTTTTCCTATCAAGCATGATAACTTCTAAATGGGACACAGGAATATTTTAAATGAAAAATAATATGATATAATAGATTTATTCCATAAATACAATCTCATACAGTACGTTACACTGGGCATGTGATTGCTTATCATTATTGTCAGAGTCTGAGCTCACCTTATTAGGATTGTTCTTCTCCACAATACTGTCTCTGTCAGCATCCACATCCAGAGAGATCTCTGCATGACGGACACATTTTGTTTATTACAAAATGAAAATATTCCAGATAGTGGTTCATATCACAGCACAGCTATTGTGTGTAGAAATTATGTTGATTTGAAAATATAGACTGCTCCATTTAACATGTGAGTCACGTTTGGATTTTGATGTGCTTTTTAACACAGCACTAATGCTCTGCTGATATTGGGCTGGCAAAAGAAAAACGCACAGTCGTTCTAAATCTTGTTTTTCATTATTATTAAAATACATGTTGCTTTTATTATGTTTAAACTTACCAACAGCTGTCAGGTGGACGACTGCTTCATCCAGCTTCACTTTATTCTCATCATAGTATGAGATAGACAGCTTATAAAACAAAGTCACTGATTATTTATATATACAACATGATATTTCACAATTCAAATGTACAAATGCTGTATGGAGGGCCTGTTATAGACAGAACTACATCAGTGACAGCAGACAGTTAGTGGTTTGATTTCAGGTACCAATGAACTGATAGTTGAAATGCAAATATTTCAAAATCTTTCCACAAAATATTTCCACACTGCCTGGAAATTGCAAAGTATTCAACACTTCATCTGATTGCTGCTGAAACATGGCTCTCACATGAACTTGAATCATGTTTCTAAGTCTGCATTTTCTAATCTACAAACACCCCATATCTTGGAAGTGTTATGTCACTGTTTTGTGACATCAGAGTCATGCACTTCTGTCCTACTTTACCTTGCTATCATTTTCTTCCTCGCTGGCAGAGCTCATGGTGATGGATAGTACTGTATTTTCAATGTAATAGATGAGATGGGGTCTCCATATCCTTGGGTTCACGGTGCCAATGCTCCAATGAACATTGGGAGAGCACTTCACATTGAAGAACTTGGAGCTTGGAGGGGCACCCCTGGGAACAAGAAAAACAGGATACTTTGATGAATGTGAGTAGGATGTGCATATTTGTTTAAATGAGCAGCCAAGGCTTGAATTCTGTAATAGGTGTCAAAGTCAAAGTGGCAGCTGTAGTCATCATAAAGTTAGTCAGTCTATATTCTTTAATGCTTCAAGTATATAGTGTCAATATATACTGTTGTTTTAATTAAAGCTGGTGTGATTAAAAAAAATGACAAAGTTTCACATATAAACTGCAGAAGATAAGAATGTGTGTAGTGGCAACAGATTAAAGAAGAACCTACCTGCTCAGATTCACATTCAGCTCCGTGCCGACCACGTATACAACGCGTGTCAGTTTGCCATAATCTACTCTGAGGGTCCGGGATTGAATCATGGCTGCAGTCCTTTGGCAGTGTGAGGCTGAAGGTATCTTACGATTGCTCCGTTATCAGGATACGAGCAGAAGACGCAGATTGGTCTGACACTGTCTCTCTATAAAGGCTGCAGGAACTGAAGGTTTGAACCTCTGTGTTCGCTGATTGGTCAACCACCTGCCGAACCCTGACCCATCTCACTCATGTCACTTATCTCCCTCCCTATTCCGTCTCATCTTCCTCTCTTTCTCAGTTGACTCAATATCATGAGCTATTTTGTTACTGAAGTAATCTTCCCTTTAAATGATGAGGACTCACCCTCGTGTTATCTATCCACGGTGTCACTGTACACACTTGACAACTAGTTACCAGCTGTTAAAACTAAACAGACAAACACACAGGAAATGGACTGCACTTATATAGCGCCTCTCTAGTCTTCCGACCACTCAAAGCGCATTTACATTACATATCTTGTTTACCCTAATGCGAGGTGCAGTTTTTAGGAGCTAACCATTCATACACACATTCACACACCGATGGCGCAGCTTTCGGGAGCAATATGGGGTTCACTACCTTGCCCAAGGACACTTCGACATGCAGACTGGAAGAGCCGGGGATCGAACCGACAATCAACTGATTAGTGGCTCTACCTCCGAGCCACAGTCCAAGTCTTGCGCTGTATAGTACTGCTTTGTTCTGTAATAAATTGAACAGCGATAGGTGCTATTTCAACTTACGGGCGTGTTATACAGAGCATTTTCTATCATTTCTAAACATTTTCTATTTGAATAAAATAATTGCTTAGGCTTGACAGATGTATGCACAGATGGAGGGTAAAAAGAGATGGAGTTGGATGTTTCCAAGGAAACGTATGGCTAAAGATCCGATTTTGGACTCAATCATTAGTTCAAGACACAATGCCACTACCATAGGTACCGGTATTCATGACATAAAAAGGCATTAAAAGCTCGAATGCATTGTCACTTTTTCCTTGGGAGCAGCAAGTCACACCCAGCAGGTAAGACAAGGTGGGTGCTCCAAACAAATGGAATGCACTCATTAAAAGAGCTCTTGTTGATTCTATTTGTTTTATTTTAACTTTGTTTTAAGTTTAGATTCATACATTTTAGTTTATTTATATTGTCTTTGTGGATTGTTTTAAACGTGTTCTATTTTTTGCAATGTTTAAAATGTGCTGTATAAATAAAGTTTATTATTATTTTTACTGCTCAGAGTGAAGATGGAAAGTGTGGGACTGGACCAACCCCTGGCTGCATGGAAACAACAGACTATGTGAGGCTCCATCGCTGCGTGTCTGATGTGGTGCTCTGCAGCACAGGTGCCCCTCAGGGTACAGTGCTCTCCCCCTTCATTTTCACCCTCTACACCTCTGACTTCACCCACAACACCACCCACTGCCACATCCAGAAGTTCTCAGATGACACAGCTATTGTTGGATGTGTTTCTGAGGGGAACGACCTGGAATACAGGACAGTCATCAGGGACTTCGTCAGCCGGAGTGAGCTCAACCAGCTTCAGCTTAACACCTGCAAGACGACGCAGATGATAGTTAACTTCAGGAGGAGAACATCCCACTTCACACGGGTGAACATCCAGGGATCGGACATAGAGGTGGTGGAGAAATTCAATATATATATATAGAACACAAATTCCTGGGTGTTTACCTAAACATTAAACTGTACTGGACTGACATCAGCCATGCTCTTCACAAGAAGGGCCAGAGTTGCCTCCACCTGCTGAGGAGACTGAGGTCCTTTGGAGTGTGCAGGGCTGTCCTCTGGACTTTTTATGACTCTGTGGTGGCCTCAGCCATCTTTTATGCTGTGGTGTGCTGGAGAGGAGCAGGACGGACAGGGACAGGAGCACGCTCAATAGACTGATTAGAAGAGCGAGCCGTGTCCTGGACTGTCCTCTGGACTCCATAGAGGAAGTAGGGGAGAGAAGGATGTTACCTAAGCTGACATCCAACATGAACAATCGACAAAGATTCTACGGTGAGGCAATCAGGCAACTTCAAATTCGATATTGCTAAATTGTTTCATGGAAATTGCTAAACACTCAACGCTGTATCTCAATCATGTTTCCTGGTTTGCACTGTCCCTGTAGCTGACTGCTTTGTGACATGGTCATGCACTTCTGTCCTACTAGGCAGTAGAATAAAGTACTACAGTGACCAGTCACTAATCATGGTCCTGCAGCAGCAAACTGTTACACCTGCAATGTAAGAAGGAGAGGCTCCGCAGGTCCTTCATCCTGGCCACTGTCAGACTCTACAACACCTGCACCACCTGATGATGTTGTAGTTTTTGCTTCTTTTCCTGTCTCTACTCACTACTACTCACCATGGCTGTATTTTTTTATTTAAATTTTATTCTTTATCTGTATTTATATTTCCATTTCCATTCTGATTACTTACAATGTACAATATTACTTATACCATGGTCACTTACTTTTACAATATTACTTATACCATGGTCACTTACTTTTACAATATTATTTATATCATGGTCACTTACTTTTACAATATTATTTATATCATGGTCACTTACTTTTACAATATTATTTATATCATGGTCGCTTACTTTTACAATATTATTTATATCATGGTCGCTTACTTTTACAATATTATTTATATCATGGTCACTTGACATTCATCACTTGACAATATTTTTTATATCATGCCACTTTTACCTTCAGTACTTGTTTTTGCACATTGTCTGTTGTTGACCAGTTGTTTGTTTGTTGTTTATTGTGTAGGTTATAAAATACTTCTGTGCATATTCTGTGTATATGTATAGAGTGTATATTACACTCTGCTGCTATAGTATTATAGAAAGGAACACAAGAGGGTTATGATCTGTGAAGACCTTAAAAGGCTTAACATGGACACTGAGACAAACGCCAAAATGTTGTATGCTAAATAACAGTGTTTACTGTAGCTTCATGGGCCTGCAAAGAAAAAAAGTGGAACACTACTATCCTAATCCATCTGGGCTGATGATGTACAATATTATTTATATCATGGTCGCTTACTTTTACAATATTATTTATATCATGGTCGCTTACTTTTACAATATTATTTATATCATGGTCACTTGACATTCATCACTTGACAATACTTATACGTATCTCAGCCTTCAATTCCCCTTTCACCTTTCTGCCTGATTGCCTCACCTCCATTTGATATTGCTAAACTGTTTCAGGGAAATTGCTAAACACACGGGCTGGTGGTTTGGGCTGAAGTGGGGAACCTTTTCACCAAAGAGGGTTATCTCTCTGCGGCTGTAGTCCAGGTGGGCATGTGCCTGCTGCAGAAAAGGGTGCCCCAGGAGAATCTTGGTGCCCTCAGCTGTGTTGGCTATGCACTGGCAGAGTGGCGTCCCCAATGACTGTCAAGCCCTTGGGTCCGATGCCCTGCAAGATCTTTGCGTTGGATGGCTGGATTCGAGGAAAGGAAGTCAAAATGGTGGAGAGGCAGCACATTTGTCTGAGCAGCGGAATCTAGTAGAGCACACATTTCCTGTCCATATATCAGTATTTTAATCCTCTCACTTTCCAAGCTGCTGGTGCAGGTAACAACTGTGCCTAGATGGGGAGCTGGGGTCAAGTTGACACTTGGGGTGTGCTGTTTCAGTCAATGAGGAGAAGGGCAGTTCCTCTGTAGATGCCCTACACCGGAGCAATACACCGGTCAGGCTGAATCTGAGCTGCACAGTCATGGTCTTCTCTGACCAGTGGTTGGCCTGGGCACAGCTTTCAAACACGTGAAGAAAGTCTTACTGGTCAACTTTCTTCTCTGTCTCCTGAATCAGGATAAAAATTAACTTGTGTTGTTCTGGACTAATCAAGATGTAAGCCGTAAGATTATCCTTCTGACCTCATTCGACTGCAGTATTTTGGGACTGCGTATTTTGATCTGTCACTTGATAGGGAAGTTAGGTACAAATTAAGTTCGATGTTGGATTTGGGGGCAGGAATAAAATCCTAGCAAGTGTATTATGGTTCTTAATTCCAAAGTCTCCAACAATGTTAAGGAGCTTTTGAATGATTCTGCAGCAGATCTGTTTTGCCTACTTTGCACTTTTCTTTCAGCCCAACTCAGCCGTCACTCTTTTCTTTAGCAATGACCCTGAACAATTTAATTATATCTCTAGAATAATCCTGTCTTGATTAACTTGATAATGCTGTAAAGTATGGTAAAATGTTTGTTTAGTATATGTTTATGAATGTGATATTGACTTGACATCCAATAGCTTCCTGATTTAAGCTAAAAACACAACTGAACAAACACAAATCTCTGCATAGACAGTAAAAAAGGAGCAGCAGATGCCACTTAAACACAAACCTCTGGGCGTTCAGCCATCAGAAAATGTGAAGGGGAGGGGGAACTACATTTACACAAGAATTTCCGGAAACTCAACCAACACAAATTCCCGTATTACTCCATGTCTCAAAATGAACTTTGATCATTTAACACAATTTTGAACTGCAGATGACAGTTACAATGTCTGTCAAGCAAGCAGCAATTTCTGTTCCACAGTTAAAGCTCATCCTCTTTCACTAGAAACACACAATAGTATGATCAACACAGCTTTGTCAAATGTACTTATGCAACTTGTACACCTCATATACATACGTATATGTTATCAATGCATAACAGTCTATTAGGTGTAAAAAAAAACAAAAAAAAAACATTTACAGAGCCTAAAGGAAACATCCCATCATTAACCCTTGCGTTGTATACCTCTCCTGCCAACCAAACTTCCTGCCTCTCTATACATTCATCCCACAGTCTTCTTCAGCCCTCTGTGCCCCCGTACACCGCCTCCTCCTGCCCTGGTGGTGGATGATGAGTCTGTTGCTGTGGGTTGCAATGCTTGGTGGATGTCAGGCTCAAGCATGGGTCATTCCTGTTCCACCTGAAGACTCTGTCAGAACTCACTCTCCCTGGATCACTCATTCTCTCTGCCTGGTTCTCCTGTCTGCCTCCCCCTGTACTGTGCACTGGTGTACTTGACATACAGGTGGTGTCCCTGTGATTTGTTTTTTGTTAACATATTTAGATGTGGTACACATTGCAGATAGAGAGCCAAATGCCTATGACCCAAGCACTGGAAAGGCTTGTGTAGATGAACTATGCCCTCTTGTGGTTCTGTATTATCGCACATCACTATTCATCTTACTGTGTTTGCACTAAATGTCAACAGCTTATCCAAATCACAACAGGACTGTGAGTTCATCTTCTACGTGGTTTATTCCACTTACTGTATTTTTGTGCTTGTTGTTTTCCGTCTCCTTAAGTCCTTGTTCAAAAGACTTTGTTTGTAAATATTGCTTTCCATCATTTTGGTAACTTAAGCACACAAAAATGTTTTGATGAAGATGCATACAAGAAATCAATCCACCCAGTAAATGCTTTCTGCAGAAATTTTAATGATTACTGTGCAGGTACTTTCATATGAAAATGAGACACAGAAAAAAAGATGGCATGCATTCCAAAATGATGAATGAAAAGAAAATTAAACATTTAACTTTAAGACATGGAGATGATGTAAGACTTATAATAAATTATATTATAAAATATATATAAAAATATCTCTTCCAACTTGAAGCTGACTGAAGCTGCTGTTGTTTTGTTTAAAGATCAAGTCTCCTTTCTTCCTCTCTATGCCATCTCCATCCACTGTTGAGTTTTCGTTCACATCTCCAGGTTCCACCATTTGAAGTCAAACCATTGCCTGCGGACGTTGGTGCCACAGTGCACCTCTCCCTGCCCTTGGTGGTAAGATGTGAAGTCATCGATGAAGGTGCAGCTGAGGCCCAGGCCCTCCAACAGAGAGCACATCTCAGCCTCCAGGGCACAGCGTCCGTTCACCTTGGGGCCAAAGGGCTTCGGGATGCCGAGGTTTTTCCCCAAGACGATCATGTTCACCTGACAACAGATGTGACAGATCATACGTCTCGTAGTGGTGCAATCAGGTCTTTGATCTATGTCAATCATATTTCAAATGCTTGGAAAAGTATAACAGTTAATTGTCTGAACGCACCATGTCAGGGTAATAAGCCACTGCTCTGGGCTGGGCAGCATTCTCCCATGGCCTGAAAAGGATTGGCACGTCGATGATGTCCGCATCATCCAGGCCCAGCTCTCTCTTCAGCACATCCCTGTTCCAGTCGATGCAGCTCTGGGATGGCAAACAGTAAAAATACATCATCCATTGCACCAAGTGTACAATACACAAGTTTTAAAACTCATTTTTGTTCATTACATCCTGTAACCACGTAACAGTAAAGATAATCTTAATCTGGATTACTTTTATTGCAAACAGGATACTCTGCGACCAAAAGTATGTGGACTTGAGCTAATTACAATCCTACTTACCTGCGCATATTTATTTTGGGCGAGGAGACTGCAGTCACTGACTACCTGGTCCACTGTTACTGGTTCTTCACCTTCAACACCTGTTTGGAAATGTTTTCCAGAGTGAGCATCAAGAAAAATATGATGAGTTTGTAGATGACAGTAGATTTTGTACAGATACGATTGTCATACAGGCCTACCTTCAAACAGTTTGGCTTGTCCATGTCCGTCTTTCTGTAAGCCTTTGAATAGTTTGTAGGCTGCATCTGGGCTGGCCAGCAGCAGCCGGAAGCCCTGAGAACAGAAACACAACAGGCAAAGTTAACACTGGCTGTGTCTTATCCATACAAAACAAACATGTATGTAACAGCTAGTGGCTATTTGATATTTCAGTTCAGTAGTTAAAGTTCTTAAAAGGATATATTTACCTTTCCGTCAGGTGCAGGAACAAAAGTCATGAATTCATCCACATGGCCGACAAGGAGCCAGTCAGTAAATAAGGCAATGGGCTCCTGAACTTTCTGAGCCCTCAAGAAGTCCTGAACTACTTTGGTCATGTTCCGTCCTTCAGTTGCCCTTAAACAGCGAGACATGCAAGTAAGTTCACAAATTATCTGTCTTCTTCTTTACAGAGCAACAGCCAACTAGATTTATTATTATATGAAGAGCTGTTAATATAAATAATTCATGTTCTTCATAAGTCAGGAACTTTGTTGCAAACTCACGTAGGAAAGGCCACGCCAAGGAGGATTCTGCCCAGTGGGTAGTTTTTTCCATTCACAGTGACAGGAGGACTAACATCCAGATTACCGAATGAGTCCAGGCTGCTCACATCTTTTCTCCCAGGCACCCTCGTCACATAGCCAAAGTCAGGGCCCTGAAGGGGTTTTTTAGCAACAAAAAAAAATCTGTTCTAACTGTCTTGTTCAGTGTTTATATACAAATGTCTAATTACTCCACACAAGATGTTGCTCACTTCAGAAATGTATTTCTTTCCATATATGTGCACTGGACCTTTCCATACTACTAAACCAGTTGTACATGTCCACACACAAACACGTGTAATAATAGCTATAGTCAACATGTTCAATTCTTTAAATAAATAAAAGAAGATAAATATAAATAAAGATGCAAAAATATCTGGGTTTTTTCAGTTGTTGCTTATTGCGGGCCCATGTACAAAGAGTTCTTAAGAGTTCAGGTTCTAGTGTAGGAGGGAGAAGAGTTCAGTTTTTATGTGATCACACACTGTGGAGGTGTTCTTTGTTTTATTCTTAATCACAGCTTCAGGATTCATGAGTAGCTTCCCATCTTCAGTGTCAAAGGAATCCAGGAAACATCACTTATAACACACCTTAACCAAACAGCAGACTGGATATTAAAGATAACCTGTTGAGATTGTTCTGTTCAGATTTGTTTGCAACACACTGAGAAGCCAGAGTCATCAAGTGACATAGCAGATGAATGTCAAAACAGCCTTTTCGTGTCAAAATTATAATTTTTTTGCAAATATCCAAGTGAAGTAACAATAAGCAAAACATATTTTTGAGTTAAAAATGAGACACAAACTACTAAACACTCTCAGAACTTTTCCACTTCCCCCAAAACATTTTGTATGAACAAACAGAAATCTCACCAGTAGTTCATGTAATGGAAAGTCCACGAGTCCTCTATCTCGAGGGGAATCCAGAACAACAGGAAACTGTTTATGAGGTGAGTCAATGTAGCCAAACTCCATCTCATCCTGAAAAGTAGATGTAATATGAGTTTCACCTGTCCTTCTATTTTCTTTTTGTTTCAGAGGTTTTAATAACAACAATAACTTAACTGGTGTTTGAATTTAGCTTCTAACTAACTTCTGACTTCTTTGTTATGTAAATCATCTTTTTCTTCATTCTTATGGTGTGTTTGATGTGACGCTAATTCAAACATTACTTGCTCTGTTTTTTGTTTTTTTAAAGAATACATTTTTTGTTGTATTTGTTGCTCCATTAAGAAAAAAAAACCTGGGTGTGCCTAAGGTTTTCTTCCTGTGTAGTTTCTTAATAAAATTGATTTGACTCAATAAATGATTTTCTTGCACCACCTTCAGCCACAGCATGACCTCCCACAAACTGTATGGGTAATGAGGAAGTAGAATGAGGAAACACATATGAACTTATTATGACAGGCAGAGCTGAAGTCTAAATACAAGTGTGGCACATTTTGTTTTCTTACCTGAATCCAGCGATCTCCTCTGCTCACATAGTTATTGCAAATACGAAGGTGGTACCCACTCTTTTGAACAAAGCTCTTCATTTCTTCAAGGAACTTTTTGTTATCAGCTGTGCTAAAATGTGACAGACAGAGAAGAAGTATTCACCAAAGTATCACAGTAATATGCAATTTTCATAACATTGTATACAAAATCTTTTGGGTAAAACAGAAAATAAAAATGAGAAATGCAAAACCACAAGCTTGGGTACATGGATGTTGCTGTAAATCATCATTTGTGTGTGTCATCTTCTTGGTTGTGACTATAACATTCTATCAACGCATTTCTATTCATCATCATCACCCACCATCTTTATTATTGATCAGCCTGCCCTTACCTGCACACAAACACCTCTTCAGGCTGGAGGATGTTAGGTGTCATGATCCACGGTGCCACTTTGAACACGACTTTGTCCGTGAAAATAGGTGTCTCAGGGACTCCCTGTTGAAACATAGGAGAGGCTGCTGAGGAGTATTAAGAAACATTCCTCTTTGTCTGTAAGTTGACTGAAAACATGTAACTAAACTTGACCTAAACACTGTTTGAGTAAATAGACTCTTTACAAGGCAATTTACCAAATGTACTAAGTTCAGTTATCATGAAGTCATCATTTCATTCTTGATCTTGGAAACAGTGGTTCGACTAAAATTCTTATGTCAAGGTCCAACTAGTACCTAAAATAGGCTGTAGATCTTACTTTAGAGATGGGCTCTAACAGACTGAGGTTGATGGTGATGAGCCCATCAAGTCTTTGTCAAGAAACTTGAGGCCCTCCACGTAAAACTTCATCTCTGCTGCGCCACTTGAGGTAAGGCACTTCTTTGGACAGGGTTGCACTGTCGAGGAACAGTGGATATTCAGCTAGCCCTCTGTGTCGTGGTCAGGTTTCGCTAATGAATTAAGAAATGAAACATTAAAAAAGGTTCAATACTGAGGTGCTTTACTGGAAAAACAACAAAAATAGAAATGGCTGAGGTTCCTTAACTAGCTAGTCGAATTTCATGCATTCATATTATTACCTCCTTTTATAAACCTGTAGACTCTGATAGTCTCTCCATCACCCTGAGAGATGTGCATGGTGAGCTTGTAGCCGTCTGGCAGCTTGGCGGGGCCTCTGGTCCGCAGCACCATGAGAGACATGTCCTCAATGTCTGTACATCCAAGAGTTAATGTTGTTAACATATGTTGTTGAAACCAGGCACCATAGATTTGTGATCCACATGTAACAGAGACATGACATCAATGTTCTTGAGTGACTTTTTCACACAACTCATGGTACTGTATACTGTAATACCTCTTGGGAAGCAGACAGACCTACAACCTTTTTTCCCGAGCTCTTCTGGTTTGACTACTTACTTACTTCATCGAGATGCCCTTTCTATTTGCACATTTGTAGTTTTCAATCATCAAGTGATTTTGCAAAAGCAAATATGAGCGTCCCATTAATGCTGATAATGCTTATGAAAAAGTTACAGAAGTAAGAAAGAGAGTGAAAAGACAGAATTCATTGATGAACAAGAAGCTGAACTCATTTACCTGATTCCTCTGAGATTAATCTCTGGGCCAAATCTGGTCTCTTCCAGTAGGTACGCTCACAGTCACAGTTGACCAGCAGGATGGCTCCATGCCCATCAGGACCCCATTTCCAGGATCCCTAACACGTTTTCAAGCAAACCAGACGTGAATGAATTTGATTGCTGCTTAGACTTTGACTTCACCTCTTTTACTAGCACACATCAACAAACAAACTATTAAAAAATTAAAATCAAAAAATTAAACTAAAAATTCACTGAAAGATCTAGCTACAAGGGAAGAAAAAAGTAGATGAGAATATGAAATGAAGTCAAAAGTTCAACAACATGCTGAGGCAGAAAATGATCTATAGATACAACCAGAGAAATGTTTCGTTTTTTTTTCCTATCAAGCATGATACATTCTAAATGGGACACAAGAATACTTAAAAAATAATATGATTTAACAAATTGATTCCATAAATACAGTCTCATACAGTTCATTACACTGGACAGAGTCTGAGCTCACCTTATTAGGATTGTTCTTCTCCACAATACTGTCTCTGTCAGCATCCACATCCAGAGAGATCTCTGCATGACGGACACATTTTGTTTATTACAAAATGAAAATATTCCAGATAGTGGTTCATATCACAGCACAGCTATTGTGTATAGAAATTATGTTGATTTGAAAATATAGACTGCTCCATTTAACATGTGAGTCACGTTTGGATTTTGATGTGCTTTTTAACACAGCATAATGCTCTGCTGATATTGGGCTGGCAAAAGAAAAACGCACAGTCGTTCTAAATCTTGTTTTTCATTATTATTAAAATACATGTTGCTTTTATTATGTTTAAACTTACCAACAGCTGTCAGGTGGACGACTGCTTCATCCAGCTTCACTTTATTCTCATCATAGTATGAGATATACAGCTTATAAAACAAAGTCACAGGTTATTTATATTTATATTATATATTTATATATCACAATTGTGAAATATTAAATAATTCTGCATGAAAATCATGACTTGCAGTGTACAGTGCAAAGCAAAGTCAATATATCATGAAATTAAGCAAGTCAAATGTACAAATGCTGTATGGAGGGCCTGTTATAGACAGAACTACATCAGTGACTGCTGACAGTTAGTGGTTTGGTTTCAGGTACCAATGAACTGATAGCTGAAATGTAAATATTTCAAAACCATTTCAAAAAATGTTGCCACACTGCCTGGAAATTGCAAAGTATTCAAAGTTCATCTGATTGCTGCTGAAACATGGCTCTCACATGAACTTGAATCATGTTTCTAAGTCTGCATTTTCTAATCTACAAACACCCCATATCTTGGATGTGTTATGTCACTGCACTTCTGTCCTACCTTACCTTGTTATCATTTCCTTCTTCACTGGCAGAGCTCATGGTGATGGATAGTACTGAATTTTCAGTGAGAGAGATGGGACGTAGATGTCCTGTCACTGGGGACACGGAGCCAATGCTCCAATGAACATTGGGAGAGCACTTCACAGAGAAGAACTTGGAGCTTGGAGGGGCACCCCTGGGAACAAGAAAAACAGGATACTTTGATGAATGTGAGAGTACATATTTATTTAGAAATGAGAAGGCAAGGCTTTTGTTTGTATCAATCTATATTATTTAATTCTTAGAACATTGGAAAGTGGTGTCACTATATAATTTTGTTTTAATTAAAGTTGGTGTGATAAAAAATGACATAAAGTTTCAGATATAAACTGCAGATAAAAAGAATTAATCAAATCTAAACTTTTTTATATCTTTTAAAATAAGAATGTTTCAAGGTTTGCGTGAACATCTTCAGAATAAAGTGTAACATAAACATCCCAAAAATCCACAAGCCACTTGTAACACATAACCTGCAGAACCTACCTGCTCAGATTCACATTCAGCTCCGTGCCGACCACGTATACAACGCGTGTCAGCTTGCCATAATCTACTCTGAGGGTCCGGGATTGAGTCATGGCTGCAGTCCTTTGGCAGTGTGAAGGTGAAGATATCTTACAATTGCTCCGTTAGCAGGATACGAGCAGAAGATGCAGATTGGTCTGACACTGTCTGTCTTTATAAAGGCTGCAGAAACTGAAAGTTTAAACCTTTGTGTTCGCTGATTGGCCAGCCAGCTGCCAAACCCTGACCCATCTCACTCATGTCACCTATCTCCCTCTTCTCTTCTTCCTCTCTCTCTCTCTCTGTTGACTCAAGATCATGAGTTAATCTTGCACAAGTCTTTCATTACTGAGGTAATCTTCCTTTAAATGACGAAGACTCATCCTAATGTTATGCATCCACGGTGTCAACTTGACAACTCAACAACTCCATCGCTGTGTGTCTGATGTGGTGCTCTGCAGCACAGGTGCTCCTCAGGGTACAGTGCTCTCCCCCTTCCTTTTCACCCTCTACACCTCTGACCACCCACAACACCACCCACTGCCACATCCAGAAGTTCTCAGATGACACAGCTATTGTTGGATGTGTTTCTGATGGGAACGACCTGGAATACAGGACAGTCATCAGGGACTTTGTCACCTGGAGTGAGCTCAACCAGCTTCAGCTTAACACCTGCAAGACGACGGAGATGATAGTTAACTTCAGAGTGAGCAGGGCTGTCCTCAGGACTTTTTATAACTCTGTGGTGGCCTCAGCCATCTTTTATGCTGTGGTCTGCTGGAGAGGGGGCAGCACGGACAGGGACAGGAGCAGGCTCAATAGACTGATTAGAAGAGCCAGCCCTGTCCTGGACTCCATTCAAGAAGTGGGGAAGAGAAGGATGTTAGCTAAGCTGACATCCATCGTGGACAACACCTCTCACAGCCTACATGACACTGTGGGGTCACTGAGTAGCTCCTTCAGCAGCAAACTGTTACACCCACGCTGTAAGAAGGAGAGGCTCCGCAGGTCCTTCATCCCGGCCACTGTCAGACTCTACAACGCCTGCACCACCTGATGATGTTGTAGTTTCTGTTTCTGTTCCTGTCTCTACTCACTACTCACCATGGTTCTATTTTTATTTAAATTTTATTCTATATCTGTATTTCCTTATATTCCGATTACTTACACTGTACAATATTATTTATATCATGGTCACTTGACATTGCAATATTTTTTATATCATGCCACTTTTGCCTTCAGTACTTGTTTTTTGCACATTGTCTGTTGTTTGCTGGTTGTTTGTTTGTTGTTTATTGTGTAGGTTATAAAATACTTCTGTCTGTTTGTTGGGTTTTGCCCTTTCTACTTTAATTCTGTAGTGTATATTACACTCTGCTGCTGTAATAAGTGAATTTCCCCGTGTGGGGATGAACAAAGTATAATCTAATCTAATCTAATCTTATTATTGTTATTATTATATTCACTAGCTCGGACCACACCACCAACAAGATACATTAGAATTATTATTGACAAAATGAATGAGTGCGAATGAAGTGTCATCTCGTGAAGTTCTTGGGTCGGATGCTGCGGTGTGGGGAAGCTTCGGCAGGGAATCTGCTGTAGCATCCGGGCATGACGGACCCCCTGACAGGCCCTAGGAAAGAGAGAAGAAAAGGTGAAAGAAATGGGGTGGGTGGGAAGGGTGTGCGGAATACGAGCGTGAAGGGAGCCACGGGGTTAGGAGGGAATTTATAGGACTGTTGGAAGTGGCGCGGTTGAGGTGTGGTCGGCTCCTGAAACTCCGCTTTAAGCTCCAAATAGAGAGGAACACAAGAGGGTTATGATCTGTGAAGACCTTAAAAGGCTTAACATGGACACAGACAAACACCAAAATGTTGTGTGCTAAATAACAGTGTTTAGCTTCATGGACCTGCAAAGAAAACAGGCCCGTAAAGCTAAACACTGTTATCCCAAGCATCGAAAGTTATTTTGTAACATGTATCTCATGGTTTGATAAGCTATTTATGGTAGTTGTTGGACTGGTGAGATAATGTCAGCAGTTTGGACCTTAGACTGTTTTTTGACAGTATCAGGAAACTGCTATGTCACCAGAAAAGAGTCAGACAAGTCAAGAGTGTATTTCTTGTAACCACACAGTCAATGACGACAGGAAGTATCTGTGCTGTGTTCTCAGACTGAAAGTTTGATTCATCTGTGTGTAGTACCTCAGGCGCTGGGATATCCTTACACCCAGCCAGGTCAAAATGCAAAATGAATTCTACACCTTTAATGGGCAAGGCAAGGAGAGTAGCAACTTTAAACAAGTAACTGACCAGGGAAGACTGAACATGAACACAAACGCACAGACGAAGACCAAGACCAAAGAGAAAGCCTATGCTTTTGGTTTCAAATTCAAAACACAGCATTTCCAAGAATATTGCTTAACTGTCTCAACACTTAACCATGATTAGAAATGACTAATGTTTTATAAGAAATGGAAAACTCATGAACTTCCTGCCTGATGGCCTCACCTCCGCCTGATATTGCTAAACAGGAGAGAGTACTGTGGGAGATAATGTCCTACAGCATGAGTTTTGAAATATATATAAAAAAACAACCACATAAACACAAACCTCTGGGCGTTCAGCCATCAGAAAATGTGAAGGAAACGTGAACTTTCTATTTACACAAGAATTTCATGCCATTCAACCGACACAACTGGACATGGAGTAATAGGGCCCTTCTCTTATTACTCCATGTCTCAAAACAAAGTTTGATCATTTAACGCAACTTTGCACTCCAGATGACAGTTACAATGTCTGCCTATCAAGCAAGCAGCAATTTCAACACAGCTTTGTCAAATGTATTTATGCAACTTCTACACCTCATACACGTTATCAATGCATAACAGTCTATTATGTCTATCTATGTACCCACTTAATACACAGAAGTGTTGACTGAAATAAAATCAAACATTACAGAGCCTGAAGGAACTATGCCCTCTTGTGGTTCTGTATTATAGCACATCACTATTCATCTTACTGTCTAAATGTCAACAGCTTATCCAAATCACAACAGGACTGTGAGTTCATCTTCTATGTGGTTTATTCCACTTACTGTATTTTTGTGCTTGTTGTTTTTCGTCTCCTTAAGTCCTTGTTCAAAAGACTTTGTTTGTAAATATTGCTTTCCATCATTTTGGTAACTTAAGCCAACAAAAATGTTTTGATGAAGATGCATACAAGAAATCAATCCACCCAGTAAATGCTTTCTGCAGAAAATTTAATGATTACTGTGCAGGTACTTTCATATGAAAATGAGACACAGAAAAAAAGATGGCATGCATTCCAAAATGATGAATGAAAAGAAAATTAAACATTTAACTTTAAGACATGGAGATGATGTAAGGCTTTGAAAAGAAAGATATTTCTTCCAACTGAAGCTGCTGTTGTTTTGTTTAAAGATCAAGTCGTCTTTCTTCCTCTCTATGCCATCTCCATCCACTGTTGAGTTTTCGTTCACATCTCCAGGTTCCACCATTTGAAGTCAAACATTTCCCTGCGGACGTTGGAGCCACAGTGCACCTCTCCCAGCTGTTTGTGGTAGGAGGCAAAGTCATCGATGAAGGTGCAGCTGAGGCCCAGGCCCTCCAACAGAGAGCACATCTCAGCCTCCAGGGCACAGCGTCCGTTCACCTTGGGGCCAAAGGGCTTCGGGATGCCGAGGTTTTTCCCCAAGACGATCATGTTCACCTGACAACAGATGTGACAGGTCATGAGAAACACAGTGGTGGCATTAACTCATTGATTTACGTACATCATATTTTATTATTACAGTAGAGTATGACAGCTACTGTAAGTATGTCTGAACGCACCAAGTCAGGGTAATAAGCCTCTGCTCTATTTCGCCCTGGCTCAGTTTTGAAGAGGACAGGGATGTCGATGATGTCCGCATCATCCAGGCTGAGTTCTCTCTTCAGTACATCCCTGTTCCAGTCGATGCAGCTCTGGGATGGCAAACAGTAAAAACACATCAATCATTGCACATACTGTACAAAACAAAATCTAAAAAAAGGAATTTTGTTCTGTAACCTTTGTCTGTCTGACAAGTTTCAGGAGCAGGACCACACCTCAACCATGTCACTTCTGACATTCCTAGACCCACCTAACCCTCTATGAACCCTCTATCATCCTTTGGGTTTGAGTCTAACCTTACATTTCCCACACACCTGCGCATAGTTATTTTGAGCTTGCTGGTCTTCATCACTGAGTACCTCATCCACGGTTACTGTTTTTTTGCCTTCCACACCTATTTGGAAATATTTTACAGAGTGAGCATCAAGAAAAATATGATGAGTTTGTAGATTACAGAAGATTTTGTACAGATACGATTGTCATACAGGCCTACCTTCAAACAGTTTGGCTTGTCCATGTCCGTCTTTCTGTAAGCCTTTGAATAGTTTGTAGGCTGCATCTGGGCTGGCCAGCAGCAGCCGGAAGCCCTGAGAACAGAAACACAACAGGCAAAGTTAACACTGGTTGTCTTGTATTAATCTAATATACATGCGTATATTATGTTGCATTTAAAATTACATATGAAAAAACATGTTGATACCGACCTGTGACCACTACTGGCTTCCTGTCTTCAAAGCATTTTAGATTTCATTTCAGTAGTTAAAGTTCTTAAAAGGATATATTTACCTTTCTGTCAGGTGCAGGAACAAAAGTCATGAATTCATCCACATGGCCGACAAGGAGCCAGTCAGAAAATAAGGCAACAGGCTCCTGAACTTTCTGAGACCACAAGAAGTCCTGAACTACTTTGGTCATGTTCCGTCCTTCAGTTGCCCTAAAGAGACATGCAAGTAAGTTCACAAATCTTCTGTCACATACTTCTTCTACTTCTACACAAATGTGAATACGATGTATTATTATATGAAGAATAATTCATATGAATGAATAATTCATGTTCTTCATAAGTCAGGAACCTTGTTGCAAACTCACGTAGGAAAGGCCACGCCAATGAGGATTCTGCCCAGTGGGTAGTTTTTTCCATTCACAGTGACAGGAGGACTAACCTCCAGATTACCGAATGAGTCCAGACTGCTCACATCTTTTCTCTCAGCCACCCTCGTCACATAGCCAAAGTTAGGGCCCTGAGGACATGAAAATGGTCATAGATCCCCACAATGTTCCAAGACATATGAAAATACTCAACAATAAGTCTTAGTGTGGTGTCAGACTCTGCACCTCATTCTGCACAGTGAAAGTCAAATATCTAAGTGAAATACTGATACGCAAAACACAAAATTATGTCACTCTCAGAACTTTTCCATTTTCCCCCAAACCATTTTCTATCATTATCATTCTGTCTCTCACCAGTAGTTCATAAAATGGAAAGTCCATGAGTTTTCTATCCCGAGGGGAATCCAGAACAACAGGAAAGCGTTGATGAGGTGAGTCGATGTAACCAAACTCCATCTCATCCTGAAAAGCAGAAGAAAGAGTTTTGTTTTGCTTTTTAAATAATAACAATAAGTTAACTAAGGTTAAATTCTTAACGTTTTTTCTCAATGTTTCATGTAAATCTTCTTTTTCTTTTTTGTAATGATGTGTTTGATGTATATCTTTTCTTATCACGCTCGTTCCAGTTTGACTTGTTCTGGCTTGTCACTTTTTTTAAAGGAACACATTTTTCGAGTTGTTACTCTTTTTCTGAGGAAATTTTGCATGCAGAGTCTTCCTTCCTGTCTGGTTTCATAATGCAACCTATGACATTGTCACATAGACAGGTAAAGCTAAAATCTAAATTAAAGTGTGTTAGTGTGTAAAGAATGTTTCTCACCTGCATCCAGCGATCTCCTCTGTTCACAAACTCTTGGCAAATCTTAAGCTTGTACCCACTCATTGCAACAAAGTTCTTCATTTCTTCAAGGAACTTGATGTTATCAGATGTGCTGAAAATGTGACCACAGACAGTGAAGAAGTAGTCACCATATCACCTCAGTATCATGTAATTTTCTTGTAATTTTGAAGTGGCTGTTTGTATCTACATAATCAACCAATAATCGACTTGTTATTCAAAATCTATTAGGTAAACAGGATGTAAAATATGAATGACAAGTGTAACCACAAAGGGAAAACTTACATGCTTATGTACATGGATGTTGCTGTAAATCATAATTTTCATTTGTAATTTTCTTGGTTGTAAGACTTGAACATCCTGTTAACAAATTTGTATCATCAAAATCATCTTCATTATTTATCGGTCTGTCCTACCTGCAAACAAACACCTCTTCAGGCAGGAGGGTGTTGGGTGTCATGATCCACGGCGCCACTCTGAACAAGACTTTGTCCGTGAAAATAGGTGTCTCCGGGACAATCTGGTGAAACACAAGAGAGGCTGCTGAGTAGTGTCAAGATATAATCTTAGCTCAAGGTCCGTCTACTAGCTTTGTTTGGAGTGAGATTTGGTTGAAAGCTATGAACAAAAGTAGACCTTGGGTTAAGATATTTAATCAAATTACAAATTGATGAATTGATTAAACAGGATAAGGAATGGTGGGACATTAAATCAAGTTTAAAAAGTGCTGAAGATCTTACTTTAGAGATGGGCTCTAACAGGCTGAGGTTGATGGTGATGAGCCCATTGAAGTCTTTGTCAGGAACCTGAGGCCCTCTACATAAAAGTTCATCTCTGCACTGCCAAGGTAAGGCACTTGTCTGGACAGGAATTTACTGTCCAGAGTCAGTGTATAGTCATCCACAGTGTAGTCAGGATTGCCCAACTGAATTAAGAAAGGAAACAAAAAAGGTTCAATACTGAGATACATTCCTGGAAAATGACAATAATAATAATTTTTAAAAAAGGTTAAAGATAACACACAGAGCCTTAAATAGCCAGCTGTATTGCACGCACGTCACATCATCTGATATGGGGCCTTTACATCCCTCATCTTTTCTCATACAGGCTATTATTACCTGGCTTTCTTCAACCTGTAGACTCTGATACCCTCTGTGTCACCCTGAGAGATGTGCATGGTGAGCTTGTAGCATCTGGGAGTTTGGCAGGGGCCTTTGGTCCGCAGCACCATGAGAGACATGTCCTTCAGATCTGTACATCCACAAAGAGTTCATGTTGTTTAGATATATGTTGAAACCGGACATTATAGATTTGAAATGCAGATGTAAGGGCTACACAACATAAATGTTCGTGGTGACTTTTCACACAACTCATACTACTGTAAGTGTGGCCAATTTTCATGATAACTATTGGGAAAACAGTCACACATCATGAATAACAGAAGGGGAACTATTTTACCTGACAATTTCGAGATGAAGTTCTGCTCAGTGTCTGGTTTCTTCCAGTAGGTACGCTCACAGTCACAGTTGACCAGTACAATGGCACCATGCCCATCACGGCCCCATTTCCAGGATCCCTAACAAGTTTTTAACAAACCAGCAAAGTAAAACTAAGTGCAAAGGTAAACTACTCAGGTATGACCCGGTATAAGGGGAAATCATTTTTTTCCTGTCGAGCATGACAAGTTCTAAATAGGAAGCAGGAATATTTTAAATGCTATTCCATTATATAATCCTATTCAGCCTGCTACACTTAAAATGTTATTGTTTATCAGGAAGTGAAAATAAGAGAAAGTATCTCACCCATCTGAGCTCACCTTATTAGGGCTGTTCTTCTCCACAACACCGTCTCTGTCAGTGGTCCACATCCAGAGAGCTCTCTGCATGACAGACATGTTTGTTTAGCACAAAAATGTCTTTGCATGGTCAGAATATTCAAGACAGTTCATATCACAGTGCAGCTATTTTGTATAGAAATAATGTTGATAGCAGAATATACACTGATCTCTTTATTGCGTTATTATGTTTGTGATGTATGCATAGATATAAATCTTTTTTATTATTATTATTATTAAATACATGTTGCTTTTATTACATCTAAACTTACCAACAGCTGTCAGGTGGAGGAGTGAATCTCCTAACTTCACTTTATTCTCATTGTAGTACCAGATAGACAGCTTAAAAAAAACAAAGTCCCAAATTAGTTATATATACAAGATGACATTGACATTTGTGAAGTCTTAAATAATTCTGCACGAAATTCATGACTTGCAGTGTACATTGCAAGGCATAAGGCAATAAATCATTACAACAAGTAAGTCAAATGTACAAATGCTGTATGGGGGGCCTGTTATAGACAGAACTACATCAGTGACAGCAGACAGTTAGTGGTTTGATTTCAGGTACCAATGAACTGATAGTTGAAATGCAAATATTTCAAAATCTTTCCACAAAATATTTCCACACTGCCTGGAAATTGCAAAGTATTCAACACTTCATCTGATTGCTGCTGAAACATGGCTCTCACATGAACTTGAATCATGTTTCTAAGTCTGCATTTCTAATCTACAAACACCCCATATCTTGGAAGTGTTATGTCACTGTTTTGTGACATCGGAGTCATGCACTTCTGTCCTACTTTACCTTGCTATCATTTCTTCCTCGCTGGCAGAGCTCATGGTGATGGATAGTACTGAATTTTCAGTGAGAGAGATGGGATGGAGGTGCCATATCTTTGGGGACACAGAGCCAATGCTCCATTGAACATTGGGAGAGCACTTCACAGTGAAGAACTTGGAGCTTGGAGGGGAACCCCTGAGAACAAGAAAAACAGGATATTTTGATGAATGTGAGACTACATATTTGTTTATTTGTTTAAGGCTTGAATTCTGTAACAGGTGTCAAACCAAAGTGGCAGCTGTAGTCATCATAAAGTTAGTCAGTCTATATTCTTTAATGCTTTGAAGACTGGAAAGTGGTTTAACCATAGACTGTTGGTTTTAAAATAACCAGTTTGGTGTGATAAAAAAAATGACATAAAGTTCCACATATAAACTGCAGAAGATAAGAATGTGTGTAGTGGCAACAGATTAAAGAAGAACCTACCTGCTCAGATTCACATTCAGCTCCGTGCCGACCACGTATACAACGCGTGTCATCTTGCCATAATCTACTCTGAGGGTCCGGGATTGAGTCATGGCTGCAGTCCTTTGGCAGTGTGAGGCTGAAGGTATCTTACGATTGCTCCGTTAGCAGGATACAAGCAGAAGACGCAGATTGGTCTGACACTGTCTCTCTATAAAGGCTGCAGGAACTGAAGGTTTGAACCTCTGTGTTCGCTGATTGGTCAACCACCTGCCGAACCCTGACCCCCCTCACTCATGTCACCTATCTCCCTCCCTATTCCGTCCTCATCTTCCTCTCTCTCCTCTCTGTTGACTCAAGATCATGGGTTAATCTTGCTCAAGTCGTTTGTTACTGAAGTAATCTTCCCTTTAAATGACGAAGACTCATCCTAATGTTGTCTAACCACAGTGTCACTGTATACACTTGACAACTAGTTACCAGCTGTTAAAACTAAACAGAAACTAAACTGTTTAGTTACTATGGACAGTACTATGGACAACATCTGCAGTACTATGAACTTGCACTTACCCACACACACATAGAGCAATAGGAAGGGAAGAGGCCAACAAACCTCCTCATGACAGAAATTCTTGTACTATAGAGTACTGCTTTGTTCTGTAATAAATTGAACAACCATGAATGCTATTTCATCTCACGGTGTTATACAGAGCAATTTCTAACATTTTAAAACATTTTCTATTTGAATAAAGTAATTGCTTAGGCTTGACAGATGTATGCACAGATGAAGGGTAAAAGAGATGGAGTTGGACGTTTCCAAGGAACGTATGGCTAAAGACCCGATTTTGGATTCTGAATCTTATAAGAATCAAATCAAGTATTAGTTTTCAAGACACTGCCACATGCCTTTACCATAGGTACCAATGTACACAACATAATATGGCATCAAAAGCTTGAATGCTTTTTCAATTCTTCCAACAGAGTCTGAATTTTCATAGGCTCAACACTGATACCTGAGGAAAATCCCAAAATGCTGTCTGCAAATAGCATAGCTAGCATCTCAATCCTTCTGGGCATCATGACAGCGTTCTTGTAGCATGTACTGTATTTCATGGTCTGAGCTTCATCTTCATCGTCATGGTCTGGTCTATTTCTGGTAACTACCTGGTAAGTCACAAACCATTCCCCTGGTTCATCACTTGTCCAGCGACACATCAACAGGCTGTCGATCACTGGCGGTTCTACATCTTCTGGACTTGGTAGAGATGAGATAATGTCAGCAGGTTGGCCCTTTTGAGAATTTTAGATGACTCAGTTTCCTGATATAACAGTATCAGGAAACTGAGTTAAAAAAAACAGAGGGAGTGTATTTCTTGTAACCCAACAGGCAATGATGTCAGGAGTATTTGTGCTGTGTTCTCAGAGTGAGACTTCGATTCAGCTATGTGTAGTACCTCTAGTACCGAATTCTACACCTTTAATGAGCATGGCAAGGACAGCAGCAACTTTATAGAACAGCTGATCATGAACACAAACACAACCATGAACAGCCACATGATGACTTCATACTTAAACTTACCAGCAGCCGTCAGGAGAAGAACTACATCCCCCGACATCTCTTTTAAACAAAACAGACAGGTTATAAAACAAAAGCACAAGCTATTTATAAAACAAGATGACATTTGACAATTGTGAAAAATAAAATAATCCCGATAGACTCATTTTCTAGTATTTATTCTGTTTAAAATTTCAGTTTAAATGATTATATTGTTCATATTGTTTACAACCGGTTGCAAAAGCGCTGTTGAGTCTTACATACAGTTGGACAGCTCTATAAACTTGTAATGAGATGTCAAAGTAATCCTGTCTTGATTAACTTGATGCTGTAAAGTATGGTAAAATGTTTGTTTAGAATACGTTTATGAGTGTGATATTAACTTGACAGCCAATACCTTCCTGATTTAAGCTAAAAACACAACTGAACAAACACAAATCTCTGCATAGACAGTAAAAAAGGAGCAGCAGATGCCACTTAAACACAAACCTCTGAGCGTTCAGCCATCAGAAAATGTGAAAGGAAGGGGGAACTGTATTTACACAAGAATTTCATGCCATTAAACCGACACATGTGGACATGTAGGGCCCTTCTCTTATTACTCCATCTCTCGAAACGAGTTTGATCATTTAACACAACAGTTACAATGTCTGTCAAGCAAGCAGCAATTTCTGTTCCACAGTTAAAGCTCATTCTCTTCCACTAGAAACACACAATAGTATGATCAACACAGCTTTGTCAAATGTATTTATGCAACTTGTTTCCTCCTCCTTTATTGTTTCCTTTGAGTTTACGTCCATCATTCATCCTTGTGTTGTCCTCCTTAAACTCCCTATATCTCTATATATACATACATTCATACATTCATCATTCGAGCCAACATATCTAGATGTGGTACACATTGCAGATAGAGAGCCAAATCCCAGAGTTTCCTATGACCCAAGCACTGGAAAAGCTTGTGTAGATGAACTATGCCCTCTTGTGGTTCTGTATTATAGCACATCACTATTCATCTTACTGTCTAAATGTCAACAGCTTATCCAAATCACAACAGGACTGGGAGTTCATCTTCTATGTGGTTTATTCCACTTACTGTATTTTTGTGCTTGTTGTTTTTGGTCTGCTTAAGTTAAAAAGACTTGTTTGTAAATATTGCTTTTCATCCTTCTGGTAAATTAAGCACACAAAAATGTTTCAAATAGATGAAGATGCATACAACAAATCAATCCACCCTATATCCGGTTAATTCTTTCTACAGAAATGTTAATGATTACTGTGCAGGTACTTTCATATGAAAACAAGACACATAGAAAAAAAAGTGGCATGTATTCCACAATGATGAATGAAAAGTAAATTAAGCATTTTGTGATTTTAAGACATTGAGATAATGTAAGGCTTTGACAAGAGATATTTCTTCCAACTTGAAGCTGACTGAAGCTGCTGTTGTTTTGTATAAAGATCAAGTCGTCTTTCTTCCTCTCTATGCCATCTCCATCCACTGTTGAGTTTTCGTTCACATCTCCAGGTTCCACCATTTGAAGTCAAACATTTCCCTGCGGACGTTGGAGCCACAGTGCACCTCTCCCAGCTGTTTGTGGTAGGAGGCAAGTCATCGATGAAGTGCAGCTGAGGCCCAGGCCCTCCAACAGAGAGCACACCTCAGCCTCCAGGGCACAGCGTCCGTTCACCTTGGGGCCAAAGGGCTTCGGGATGCCGAGGTTTTCCCCAAGACGATCATGTTCACCTGACAAACAGATGTGACAGATCATGGGACTCACAGTGGTGCCATTAACTCTTTGATTTACGTACATCATACTTCTAACTGTTGAGTGCTTTAATGTCAACCATTGGAAAAGTGGGCCAGCTAAGTATGTCTAAACACACCAATGTCAGGATAATATGCCAATGCTGCTGTACTCCTGCAAATCTTCCCCTTCTGCCATTAAGCTGAAGAGGACTGGCACGTCGATGATGTCCTCATCATCCAGGCCCAGCTCTTTCTTTCAGTACATTCCCTGTTCCAGTCGATGCAGCTCTGGGAAGGTAAACAAACAAAAATAGATCCACCACTGCACACACTGTTACAACACACAAGCCTTTAAAACTCATTTACTCATTGCATCCTGTAATCCTGTCTCTAATTAGTATAGCAGTTCTCAAAACTAATCTTACAAAGTGATTCACACAAAACAAGCGACAAAAACAAACAATAAAAAAATAATGCACTCTTGTGTCACGTAACAGTACAGATCATCTTTATTTGGGTTACTTTTGCTGCAAACAATGCACTCTGCGGCGAAAAAGTATGTGGACATTCCTGATAATTAGTAGGTTCAGCTGCCTCAGACTCACATAAATCCATCCAAGAAAGCAATCCCCCGTTGGCAAACATCTGGTCACCAAAGGGCTAAAAAACTTCAATGTGGTTGCAGTCTTTCTTATAGCCAGTTTTGACAATGTCTTGCCTGCTAAATTTGCCCCAGTCAGTTCTAAGTGCTGTTATGATGGAATGCATCACATCAACATCTAGGAGCAAAAAACAGCTTGCAGTGGAAACATGTTGGTCTGAGGTGATGAATACCGTCCTTGTCAATGAATCATTTTGCACGGTGCTGATAGCTGGAAATGTTAATGCCACATTACCCCAACCTTAATTACATCTAACACCTATGGGATGCACTCAAACACTGACAGTGTTCCTGGCCTCATCGACCAAGATCAGTGCCTGTGCTCATGGATGCTCTTGTGGCTGAATGGGAAAAATCTCTGCATCCAGGTTCTGAAATCCAGTGGAAAGCCTCCTCATAGAGTGGAGGCTGCTCTAACAGCATATAAGCACCAACAGTTTTGGAATGAGATATTCGTGTAAACAAGTTTTCCATTATCCTTTCTGGGTTTGAGTGCTATTTTAAAATCCCACCTACCTGCACGTAGTTATTTTGAGCTTGGAAATTGTCATCGCTGAGTATCTCATCCAGTGTAATTTGCTCTTCATCTTTCAGACCTTTTTGGAAGTGTGATTGTTATTATATGGGATATAATATTAAATGTATATGATGAGTTTGTAGATGACAGTAGGTTTTGTACAGATAAGATTGTCATACAGGCCTACCATCAAACATTTTGGCTTGTCCATGTCCATCTTTCTGTAAGCCTTTGAATAGTTTGTAGGCTGCATCTGGGCTGGCCAGCAGCAGCCGGAAGCCCTGAGAACAGAAACACAAGAGGCAAAGTAGCTGTGTCTTATCCATACAAAACAAAAATGTATGTAACAGCTAGTGGCTTCCTGTCTTCAAGCGATTTGATATTTCAGTTAAGTGATTTTATTTAAAGGATATATTTACCTTTCTGTCAGGTGCAGGAACAAAAGTCATGAATTCATCGATGTGGCCGACAAGGAGCCAGTCAGAAAATAAGGCAACAGGCTCCTGAACTTTCTGAGCCCACAAGAAGTCCTGAACTACTTTGGTCATGTTCCGTCCTTTAGTTGCCCTTAAACAGAGAGACATGCAACTAAGTTTATAAATCAACTGTTTACAAAGCAACAATGACCTGAAGGTATTAATCATATAAAGGGCCGCAAATACATGAATAATATTTTTCAGAAGTCAGGAACTTGTTGCAAACTCACGTAGGAAAGGCCACGCCAATGAGGATTCTGCCCAGTGGGTAGTTTTTTCCATTCACAGTGACAGGAGGACTAACCTCCAGATTACCGAATGAGTCCAGACTGGTCACATCTTTTTCTCTCAGCCACCCTCGTCACATAGCCAAAGTCAGAGCCCTGAGGACATAAAAATGGTCATAGATCCCCTCTAGACATGTGCAATACTTTTCTTTATGGATAAGCCTTTTATGTCAATGACAAGTTTCTTATGAACTTCCTGCCACACTTGATGGGTTTACTGGGCTAGCAAACTGGGTCATGGATGAACCCTCCTACAAGATCACACTATCTAGAACTAGAACTTTTCCATTTCCCCAAAAGCATTTTGTATCATGAAAAACTGGAAATTTGGGTTGGCCTCTCACCAATAGTACATTATATGGAAAGTCATCAAGTCCTCTGTCTCGAGGAGAATCCAGGACAACAGGAAAGCGTTGATGAGGTGAGTCGATGTAGCCAAACTCCAGCTCATCCTGAAAAGTAATATGAATTTATTTGTGAATGTTTCATGTGACTCGTTCTTATTTCTCAGGATTGAGTGTTTGATGTACACTCATACACTGATTCCAATTTGACTTGTTCTGGTTTGTGAGTTTTTCAAAGAAGCACCTTTTTTAGTTGTTCCTCTTTTCACAAAAAAAGTTGTAGACATGAGTCTTTCTTCACATTTAGTTTCATAATGATAGACCTATGACGTTGCTACAGTGACTGGAGATTACTCAGCTAACTATAAAGCTGACTATGCTTTCTTGCACAACCTCCAGCCACAGAAAGCACTGAAAGACCTTCCACAAACAGCAAAAGTGGAAATGGAAGTGTAACGATTCCTACCTGCATCCAGCGATCTCCTCTGTTCATATACTCATGGCAAATCTTAAGCTTGTACCCACTCTGTGCAACAAGGTTCCTCATTCCTTTGAGGAACTTGTAGTTATCAGATGTGCTGAAAATGTGCCCAAGACAGAGACAAGATTTTTACCAGATAATATTTTGCATTTTTCTTACCATTTCAAACCACAAATTCATCTGGCAAATTGCACGACTTTGGACCCATCTTTGTCACTATCATCTTAGCTTAATTAATCGCCTACCCTTACCTGCACACAAACACCTCAATAGGCTGGAGGGTGTTGGGTGTCATGATCCACGGTGCCACTCTGAACACGACTTTGTCTGTGAAAAATGGGTGTCTCAGGGATACCCTGTTGAAAGAAAGCCTGCTAAGTAGTATCTAAATATTGTCCTCAGCAAAAGTCCAATTTATGAAAATTCTAAACTAAACCTGATCTAACTTTTGTTTGAATAAACAGTCACAGATTCACTTCACAAAATGTTATCACAAACTTTCATTCTTGACCTTGGAAATGGTGGTTTGACAAAAAAAAAAAATCTTATCTCAAGGTCCAACTTCTAGCTTTATTTGAACAAGATGTAGTTGATAGCTCTGAAAAAAATTATTAGCAGACCTTGAAGTAAAATATCTAGTCAAACTATACTGTTGGTACTTTTTTTTACAATTTAAAAAACATATGATTAAATAACATAAGGAATGGAGTAGGACATGAAATGACGATTGAAAATGTAGATCTTACTGCAGAGATGGGCTCCAACAGACTGAGGGTTGATGCTGATGAGTCCATTGAACTCTTTGTCAGGAAACCTGAGGCCCTCCACGTAAAAATTCATCTCTGCTGCGCCGCCGAGGTAAGGCACGTCATCGGACAGGACTTCCGCGTTTAGACACAGTGCGTAGTCTTCCATTGTATTTAATAAGTATTTCATGAAGTTTTTCTTTGCTGTATTAAGAAAGGAACCAAAATAAAGTTCAATACCAAGGTACTGTATTGGAATTTTTTTTAAAAAGGTTTAAAGATAACACACAGGGGGCCTTTAATAGCCAGCTGAATTGCAATGCAATGTTGTGCATCATCTGATCTGGAGCTTTCACGCCCCGTTTCTTTTCTCATAAAGATTACTATACCTTCTTTTTCAAATCTGTAGACTCTGATCTTCTCTCCGTCGCCCTGAGAGATGTGGAATGGTGAGCTTGTAGCCCTCTGGGAGCTTGGCAGGGCCTCTGGTCCGCAGCACCATGAGAGACATGTCCTTTAAATCTGTACATCCACAAAGAGTTGATGTTGTTAACATATGATTGTTGAAAACCAGGCACCATAGATTTGAAATGCAAATGTAACAGATACATGACATCAATCTTCTTGAGTGACATTTTCATACTTCTTCACACAACTCATGCTCTACATCAGCATCAACATCAAGTTTCAACTCTACTGGTTTGACTGGAAATTTGAGAGACCTGCTCCATCAAGATACCTTCTTCACCCACGTATTTGTAGCTTTACCAAAACCGATTTGACATATCAGCACTTTAATATCTGCTGACTTTGCAAAAAGCAAATACAAAGCGACCCATTAATACTGATAACAAGTATGGAAAGTTAATGGCATAGAGGAAAGAAATAGAGTGAAACAGAGGATTCATTGGTGAACAAGAAGCTCTGTTTACCTGACGATTTCGAGATGAAGTTTCTGCTCAGTGTCTGGTTCTTCTTCAGTAAGGTCCGCTCTGTGTCACAGGTGACCAGTAGGATGGCTCCATGGCCCATCAGGAACCCCATTTCCAGGGACCCCTAACAAATTTTCAACAACCATAACGTGAATGAATGTGATTGCTGCTTAGACTTTGACTTTAGTGCCTTTCCTTGCACACATCAAACTGTTAAAACAGAAGTAGATGATGCACAATAAAGAGACAAAATGCATTTAAGCAAGATACACAGAAAGGTGTAAGATGATAAAAGATGAGAAGGTGAAAAGAAGTCACAAGTTCAACAACATGTTGAGGCAGAAAATGGCCTATAAACACAACCTTATCTGTCTTACAGGAGAAATGCTTTGTGTGTCGTACATATGCTCTAAGTGGGAAGTTAGGGACACATTCAGTAATTAAATATGCCATATTGACTTTATTCCATGAATACAATCCTATTCAATATCTCTTTCATTAGTGTTATTAGTTTGCAGCGAAACATCTGAGCTCACCTTATTAGGGTTGTTCTTCTCCACAACACCGTCCCTGTCAGCGTCCACATCCAGAGAGATCTCTGCATGACATGTTTTGTTTATCACAAATGACCTTTCATGGTCAAAATACTCCAGATAGTGGTTCCATATCACAGTGCAGCTATTGTGTGTGGCACTGATGTTGATATCATAGACTGTTCCACTGAACATGAGTCATCTTTGGATTTTGATGTGCACAGCATTAATTCCCAGAAAAGGCTGGCAAAAGAAAAACTGATAGTTGTAAGTGAAATGCATGTTGTGTTTCTTAAATTTAAACTTACCAACAGCTGTCAGGTGCAGGAGTGCATGCCCTAACTTCTCTTTATTCTCATCATAGTACCAGAGGGACAACTTATAAAACAAAGGTACATGTTATTTAAACATACAAGATGACATTTGTGAGATATTAAATTATCCTAAATGAAAAGTGCACCTGCTCTGTACATTCCAAAGCAACAAGCTCCTCTAGTTAAATGAAAGTGATAAATCATTAAGTTGAAAGAATTAAAAGGTACAAATGCTGCAAGGAGTTTGACTTTGATATATTTCTAGTCAGAAACTAATCATAAAACTCCTCCAGTGCCTGCAGACATTTCAGTTTAGAAGTCAAACGTTTTTGATTTATGGCTTTGGTTTCAAGCTTTAACACATTTTCTCATTTCAAGGCTAATGTCCTGGAGCTGTTCACGACTCCTCAGAATATATTGAAATCAAGACTGCTTTATGACATCAGGTCATGAACCTCTGTCCTTCTTTACCTTGCTATCATTTTCATATTGGCTGGCAGAGCTCATGCTGATGAGTAGTACTGAATTTCCGGTGAGAGGGGTGGGAGAGAGGGTGGCCCGTCTCCGGGCGTGGGGGGCTGAAGACTGTAATGAACCTTGGGGGAGCACTTCACAGAGAAGAACTTGGAGTTTGGAGGAGCACCCCTGAGCACAATAGAAACAGCACATTTTGATCAAGATTAGGGCGTGTTTACACAAAAACAGTATACAGTACATGTGAAAGGACATATTTATTTATATATACAGTGAGTGATGAAGATCGTTGGTGCATGCAAGCACGGCGCAAGCTCAAATTTCAATGACAGGTGGTGAACCAAAGTGGCAGCTGATGTCACAAGGAAGTTAGTCTGTTTTCTTCCTTGCTTAGAAGAAATAAAGATTGTTTAAACACACCGTGTTGGCTTTATTTAAATAACCAGTTAGGATGGTGTGATGAAAAGTGACATTACATTGCAGACGGAAACTGCAGAAGATGTTACAAGTGGCAGTACACAGCAACATTTCCGCCACCCCCATTTGCGGGAGCCTGTTTGAGCTGACAAGAAAAGAGAAGCCCCTAAGCTACTTTGTTTCTCTAAAAGTATTTTGTGGTATGAGTCACAGGTGAGGACATGTTTGTTAGACCTGATGAAAGACCAAGATACCTGATAGTCTCACACTATACTACCTCTTGGTCTCAGGTTTTCCATGTGTCAGCTATTTTGCGGTGATGCCATTACCACATAGTAGATTATAAGTAGGTACCATGCAGTCAACTGAACTTAAAGGAGCATTCAATGATATACTGGCCCATGCTTTTTAAAGCCTAGTAAAGAGAGACCTAACGTGACTCTGATGTGAGTGACTGGAGAGAAAAATCATTCTCAAAGCACCAGCAGGCTGAGGTTGTCAAACCAAGTAAGTATCTTCCAAAATAGGCGCATGAATAGACAGGAGGAATGATTACAGCTACCATAAGCTGACTCTTTCAGTTGTGAGTATTGCTTTAAGAATGACTTTATATATTCTTAATAACAGAAAACAGGAACCCACTGCATGACTAGGCCTGTAGAGTGAGACTGCTTTATCTCTAAAATTTCCTGTTTTTTTCAGTATTTCCAAAAAACCTGACAGCCCAAGGCTGCACCCCAGTCTACCACTTTGCTATTGATATTCTAGTCCTTGCTCTTTTGCATTTGCGTAGGCTGGTATCTGGCAGAAAATCCTACAGCCTACATTTCTTTTTGGATTACAAAGTCTCTCCTGTTGGACTGCGCCAACAGAGAACTGTTGATTCTCTCCACTGCAGAGAACAAAAGGCCATCTGGGCTGCCATCACCATGATCTGCATTCAAATGACACCCTTCCCACAGTGTGGTGATGTTGGTGAACAATGGAATTCTTATACACTCAGTTTGCCCATTTATTTGCTCTAAGTACATAGTCCAAATGACAATAAAGCTGAATCATCTCCCTGATACAGTTTCAACAAAAACTGAGCACAAGAAACTTCATGAAGGTAAGATTTTTTTTGCAGTACTGCTGCATTTCACACGGGTGCGTCTAAAAAAAACTGGCAACTCACACTCGTTTCATAAAAAAAATCAATAGATTATTATTTTTTTATTTTGTTTGTGGTAACCAAAGTAATACAACATAATCGAACATATTTTAGTAAACCAGCAAACTTGCAACAATAAAACGTACAGTCCTGGTCGGTGTGTTATTATAAGAATGTGTGTAGTCCAAACAGCAACAAGACCCTACCTGCTCAGGTTAACATTCAGCTCCGTGCCGACCACGTATACAACGCTTGCAGTCTTGCCATAATCTACTCTGAGAGTCCGGGGAGTGACTCATGGTTGCAGTTCTTCAGCAGTGTGGGACTAAAAGCGAACGTCCTTCGTTACCAGAGTACGAGCAGAAGACACAGACCTGGACTGACACTCTGTCTGTCTGGCCCGAGAGCAACAGGAGATTATAAGGGCTGCAGGTACTGAAGTTTAAACCTCTTTGAGCGCTGATTGGTCAGCCAGCTGGCAACTCTTCCACCCTCCTCACCCATGTCACCCATCTCCCTCCCTTTTCTTTCTCTTGTTTCTCGCTCTTGTTTACTCACCCTTTCTGTATACCTTGCTCTTTTGTATTTTGTTCGAGATAAGGTGGTCACAGAATCAAAACCAGCCTACGTATTAATGCTGCCTGCTGTTTTCTTTTCTCTTCTTTTTTTTTGTCTTTCACCATCGCCATAGTTAACAACTGGCCCATTACTGTAATTTATTATATGACGCACGCATGCGCAACAGTTGATAGAGGTGTAGTTTTCCCCTTTGGCATGCGTGCACGCAGTAGAATAAAAGTAAATACAGCTAAAGTGCTTCACCTGAAATCACCTCTTAATCAATATTAATAACAAGCACTGTGTGTGCATTTTGCTGCCGGTGTCAACTTACCTGTTTCAGGTTGCCCCCAAAGAGTTTTCAAAACCATTAACTATGCGGATTTTCTGTGTCCAGGTATTTTCTATAATAATCTGGGGTTACCTTTGTCTTCTTTGTCAACATGGGTGTGATTCGCCTTGGAGCAATAGAGCCATATTTTTATGTTTCTAGGTGTAATGTGAGACAAGAGACAAGAGAGAAAAACTCTGTCATTGATGCCCGATCCCCATCCGTCTCAGCCCCCAGGCTCTGTCTCAGATAATACACTATGGCACTTCAGTCAAATTAGTTAAATGATTCATACAAAGACAGTAAAAGTGAGAGTGTCAGAGTATCATAGTCCAACATCCTGAAACAAATGCAGACCTACAGTATACCCTTGCAAAGCCCATTATAAAAACGCTTATAATGATAAATATTGTATTATGGACGTATTGATGGACGTTGCAATTTCGGTCGTCAACGTATGACACAGGCATTCAGCCTATTTTTGATCTTGCAAATCATTCACTTCCCATTGTTACCAAGGATTGCGCGGTGGAAACGATAGAATCCTTGTTCATATTGTGTTGTGTGTGTACCTTTTAGGGCGGGGATGTCAGGGATGGTCATGTTTGTTATTTTCTGTCCTGACAGTGGAAATGGCCTAAGAGCAGAGCCCACACCAAAAGCAAATCCACAGAGGAGCTCTGCAGGCAGACGCCTCTCTCAAGAGTGAATCATCCCTGTGACTGTGCCATTTACCTTGAACAGTTGATTGTACGACCCTCACTTGACCTGAACATGAAGCCCTGAAGAATTACTGTACATCCAGGGTTACCTCACATTAGGAATGCTTCGTCCCACCTCCTCTCTGGTGGGTGCTAGTTTATTTTTTCGTTGGAAAGAGGGAAGATGCCCACACTGTGTAGACCTCTGTGGTCTTAATAACAAATGTGTGCTGCTTTAATCAGTTCTGCTTTTGCCTCTCTCCGCTGTGCTTACTCATCCGCATCTGTGAAGGTGATGAGTAAAAATCAGCATTGAGTGCTACGCTGGGACACTCAACAGGTTCCTGGGTCCCTGGCTGCAGAGGAGGAATGATGAGACTCTGCAGGCAGCTTCTTTTTTTTTTTTAAAGTGCTTTAAATTATATGATTAAGGATTTACTCTAGATCAAGTAGTCTCTATAGCCAGAAAGATTGACAGCATCTCCACCTCCCCAACTTTCCCGGGACAGCTGTGGCTCAGAAGGTAGAGCGGATTATTATCCTGAACACTAGAGCCCTTTAGCAAAAATCCTCAAATAATTTGTGCTGGTTTTGTTGGGAATAAGGATGGTACTCTGTGTAGACTTCTGTGGTCATCTGCATCTGTGAAGGTGATGAGTGAAAAGCAGTATTCAACACTCCACTGGGACACCTTTGGTGTCTGGAAATATGGTGATATGCTCAACAGGTGGGGGTTTGTTTAGCTGGATCACTTCCATATTTTTTCTTCTCACTTTTAAACTGCCTCTCGATGGGCTGGCTGGATGAAACAGACTATCCTTTTATGGTGTGGACGTGCCACAAGAATCTGTCCTATAAGCAATCAGCTGAACTCCAGCCAAGCCAGGCAGACTCTGTAGTCTTGAAAGTGTAACTCACCAGTGGTCCAGCTTCTGGCAACATCAAGCCGGATCCTCTGTCACTGCAATTCACTGCTCAAGAGTTCAGTTCTTACTTCTACCAGTCTTCTTGCTGCCATCACTTCTAATCACTGGTTAAACAGGTCTGAAATCAACAGGCCAACCTAGGTAACAAACCTACTAATCATCTGCTTGTACCTAATTCCACCTGCTCTCAAGCCCTCCAGTGACTTAACCGGACTTTGGACTTTCCTTTTAGTAATTTATCTGATGCTTTTATCCAAAGCGACTTTCAGAGAGAGGAACAATCAAGGTATACTGCATGTTGTAAAGAGAGATGAAAAGTCACAAAAGCTTCACGCTGGCCAGGAGGAGTGCAGAAAAGCAGGTCAATTTTATTCAGTCATCAAACAGAGGCTTTCTTTTAATACAGAAAAATAGGGTGCTGTACTTCCCATAACACACAAAACTGAAAAAAACCGACAACAACCAAAACCACTCTCAACATATATAATCCGATAGGCCTTCTCTCCAGCTCAAACCATCCTATCAGAGTAGAGCTGTGGAGGAGAGAACGGACATGAGTAACAATAAAAACCATACTTTCTTTGATTTGCTTGTCCCAACAAATACATATTAAATTCTGCAATAAACATTAAACATTCAAATACAATTAACAATTAAAAATTCATAAACATTCAAAATCAATCACTGAAATGTGCAACATGAACAATTTTCCTTAGTTAACTGAAATATGCCCACCTATTCCATTATCCATGGAAAGTAATACCCAGCTTATTCTAGTCTCCATACTATTGAGGTGTGCTCCCTTGTTAAGCACATGCTCAGAAGCACAAAGGACTGAAATATATATGACAGAAAATACAACTGCAAAATTTAGGGCCTGTAATTATGCAATACATGCCTCATTACATAATTATGTCATATAATTGTCCAAAAATGATGAATGAATCAACTCTTTGATTAGAATACATCATATTTCTTACTTATGAGTGCTTTAATGCCAACACCTGGAAAAGTATACCAGTTCATTGTCTGAATCTAGCATGTCAGGGTAATAAGTCACTGCTCTAGGCTGTTGGCCAGTTTTCTCCTGAAAAGGATTGGCATGTTGGTTCGTAATCCAGGCCCAGCTCTCTTTTCATCACATCCCTGTTCCAGTCGATGCAGCTCTGGGAAGGTAAACTGTAAAAATACATAATCCGTTACACCAACTATAGAATAAGAGAGAATAAGAGTTTTAAAACTAATCTTTGCTCATTACATCCTGTTACCACATAACATAATCTTAATTTGGGCTACTTTTGTTACAAACAGTACTCTGTGGCCAAAAGTATGTTGACAATCCTGCTAATTAGTAGGTCCAGCTGCCTCGGACACACCCACTGCTGAATGGTCCATAATATCAACCATACAAGAATGCAATCCCTGCTGGCAGACATCTAGTCACAAAAGGACTTTCTGTGTCCTTTTGACTGCAATCTTTGGAGTGAGCTAGTTTTTTTTTTACTAATGTCATGTTTGCTCAATTCTAAATGATGTTATAATGAAATGCAATACAGTTTGCACTGGAAACGTGTTTTCTGAGGTGATGAACCCTGTCTTTGTAATGGTTGAATCATGAATGCGTGCTGACTGTAAAGTCTGGTTTACAGGGAATAATGGCCTATGTGATGAACTTAGATGCTGACAGTGTTCCCAACCTTAATGATCAACATCAGTGGGAGCAAAGTGGGGTCACACTGTAAGAGATATTTAGAGATATTCACTGATAATCCACATAAGCCCACATACCTTTGGCCATACAGTGCGTTATAGTACTTCCCAAGCAAGAAGCTAAAAGTTTCTGTTTGGATTTTCACAGACTGAACCTTTTATTATCAATACTGGGTTTGAGTCTAATATTACAGTCCTACTTACCTGCACGTATTTATTTTGGGCGAAGAGACACTGAGTCATCACTGAGTACCTCATCCATTGTTACTAGTTCTTGATCTTCACATACCTATTTGGAAATGTTTTCCAGAGTGATCATTAAGAAAAATATGATGAGTTTGTAGATGACAGTAGATTTTGTACAGATAAGATTGTCATACAGGCCTACCTTCAAACAGTTTGGCTTGTCCATGTCCATCTTTCTGTAATCCTTTGAATAGTTTGTAGGCTGCATCTGGGCTGGCAAAAGTAATGAATTCATCTACGTGGCCGACAAGGAGCCAGTCAGTAAATAAGGAAATGGGCTCCTGAAGAGGAGGGAAGAAAGAGAGTGAAAGAGAGAATTTATTGATGAACAAGAAGCTGAACTAATTTACCTGACAGCTCCGTGATGAATCTCTGCACCAAATCTGGTCTCTTCTAGTAGGTACGCATAGTTACAGTTGACCAGTAGGATGGCTCCATGCCCATCAGGACCCCATTTCCAGGATCCCTAACAAGTTTTCGGCAAATCAGACATGAATGAATTTGATTGCTATCGAGGCAAAATATATTTAAGCTTAGTTAAGCTTGTTTAAGATGTTGATATCAAAATATTGACTGTTCCATTTCCAATGTTTGGATTTTGATGTGCATTTAAACACAGCACTAATGCTCTGGTGATACAGAAATGATGGATGTGTGGTTGGGTATGTGCAGTGAAAACAGGTTGAAGAAAACCCTACCTGCTCAGGTTCGCATTCAGCTCCGTGCTAACCACGTATACAACACTTGTAGGCTAATCATAACTTACTCTGAGAGTCCGGGATTGAATCATGGCTGCAGTCTTTTGGCAGTGTGAGACCAACAGTGAAATTCTTATGATTGCTCCATAATCAGGATACAAACAGAGCTGCACACTGGTCTGACACTCTGGTCAGATTATAACGGCAGCAGGAACTGTCAGTCAGCTGCCAAACCCTCCACCCTCCACACCCATGTCACCTATCGTCCTCCATCTTCTGTAAGGCTTCCGAGAATTTAGTTTTCTCCCTAACTGACTCATCCTAATGTTATCTATGTTATCACAGTGTCACAGTGCACATTTGACAACTACTTGCAACCCATCTCGGCTCTGTTTCAGTACTATGGACAGTGCAACAACTGCACGACATTTAGAATACACACACACACACACACACACACACACACACACACACACACATGATCTTGGCCTCTCCATTACGGTGGGTGTCTTACCTGACCCCTTACCGATATTCCCTATCTTCACCTTTCCTCTAAGTGATTGGGATGCTTTGTTCACTGGGTTTTAGACTCACACTTATTTAATTGTACATAATGCATGCAAATATATTGAAATGGAAATGTAGGGTTTGGAAATTGTCCTCTTTTAGGCCTCAGGTTACCCTGAGATTTGAGTAGTTTGAATCCATATGCTGTGCCTAAAGCCACCATCCCTCCTGTTGAGACATGGCAAGGCCCATGACAGCTTTGTCAGATGTATTTTATGTTATTCACCAAATGCAACTTGTACATACATAATTATATGTGATCAATGCATAACAATACCCACAGAAATCTGAAATCAAACAGTCACTGGCTGTAATGGAAACATGCAAATTATACACAGTCACCTGGAATAATTAGTCCGTCATTCAGTGAATTGGTTCAGGGGTTTTTATTTATTTTCTTTCACTGTCAAGGTTTGTGTGTGTGTGAGCCTTTATTAGCTTTGTCTTCAATTGTTTGAGTGTGTGTTTGACGTTTAAAGATAATTCTTATTTGTGGTCTGTTTGTGCACACTCAAACGTTCTCTCATGGTTTATTCACTCACTTCCTTGTCACCAAAAGGCTCATGAATTTCACACAGGTGTTTTAGGGAACAGACTTCACTTTAATGTACTGACCCAAACACTGCAAGTGCTTAACTAGATGAAGTATGCCCTCTTGTGGCTCTGTGTTATTATAGCACATCACTATTCATCTAACATCACAATAGGATGTCAAATGAATCTTTTATGCACTTCATTCCAATGATTCTTTTTTCTTACTCTCTATGCCATCTCCATCAACTGCTGAGTTTTCCTTCACATCTTCAGGCTCCACCATTTTAGTCAAACATATTCCTGTGGATGTTGGAGCGACTGTGCACCTCTGCCTGATCTTGGTGGTAAGACGTGAAATCATCGATGAATGTGCAGCTGAGGCCAAGGCCCTCCATCAGGGAGCACATCTCAGCGTCCAGGGCACAGCGTCCATTCACCTTGGGGCCAAAGGGTTTTGGGATGCCGAGGATTTTCCCCAATACAATCATTTTCACCTGGAAACACTCACAGTGGTGCCATCAACTGTTTGAATTATTTGCATTGAATTTCAATTGAAAGGGGGCTAGTAGCTGGAGGGGTGTCAGTTCACCTCCTGAGGTGCCCTTGCACCAAACCCCTAACTTCTCCCAGGGCGCTACTCTGTGTGGCTGCCCATCACTCCCCCATGTCTCCACATTTGTGTGTTTATGAGGCCTTTGTGTGTGTGTGTGTGTGTGTGTGTGTGTGTGTGTGTGTGGTTCTATTTTGGGTAAAATGCATGTAAACAAAACTTGAGTAAAAAAGAACTTCCTCTCAAGGGATCAATAATGTATCCATTTAAAAAAAATGTCATCACATTTGCCCAAAGTGACGCCTTTGACAGTACTTATTTTATTGAACCAAAATGATTAAAAACAAATTAAAATTATTAAAAGGAAAGCAAAAGCAAAGCATTAAATTATACTGCAAGAAATATGACAATTTCTAAATTATTTGCTAGTTAATTTTCTGACAGTCAACTAATTGATTATTTGACTAATTGTTTCTACTGTACTTGTTAGCGCTGATAAGTAGATTAATTCATGATGAAACACCACATTATACCCCATAAACCTTACAACTTATAAACCTTATTCACTTCGAGTTATCTGAGTTTCAAAGGTTGCATTTTGCGTTTGGTAGGCTTTTTAAAATGAAGATAAATAATAACATTTCAACGAGTTTTTTTGTTTTTTTTACACATGTGAAAAGGCATAGAGTGGAAACCACCACCATTAACCACAAGGATGTGAAATACTAATTCATAGAAGAGTAGTTTTGAAAAACTTTTTGCTGTGTACATTATGGGCTACCACAAAAACATATCGGGTGGAGATCCAATCAAATGGGCGCAAATGTTTGACAAGCTTAAGCACGGACCAATAGAATTACTGTAAGTAAGCTGGAAAGGGGCGGGACGTAGGAGATCCTATGTCATCAACTCAAGGCGCTTTGTTGTTCTTCGGGATAGAAAGACGGAGACAATTATTGTTAGTTATTGTAAACAACGCTCGGACTAAGCAAGGATAATATTTCATTTGGTTCAATCTTATCAAAAGCCAACCAAATGCGGGGTTAAACCGATGACGTGTGGCGGAAATTGTTGTATTTGTGGGACCAAACCAGCTCAGCGGTGAGCTAGCATTAGCCACTCCACGGAGGAATTCCAGGCACTGGGGAGAAGAGGAGAAATCTCTGCTGGGATGCCTTACGCAAGTTGTAAAAAAACTGTATTCTACAGGTCCGCCTGCAATCATGCGATATAACCCTGAAGTATGCATTCGTTTGACTGATATCAGATTGCTAGGAACAATTTGATAGTGCTTTTATAACCGTAAACGTGCCAGTTTAGCGAGTTAGCCACGTAGCTACCTAGCTTTCACTAGGAAGTCATTTAAAATGGCGGAAGGTTGGCCCATTCCTTCGGCCCTTGTCTTCATGCTGTTGAGCTCGAGTGCCTGGGCTCTTGGCTCTTGTCCTGCGCCTTGCTCGTGTTCAAAAGGGCAAGATGAGGTTCATGTTTTGGACTGCAACAGGAAAAAGCTGTCCACGGCTCCCCTGGACCCACCGGACGGGATAACACAAGTGTAAGTACAAACCAAGACAGAGAGATGCGTGAAGTTAGTCCTGTACTGAATCAACGACACTGATTTGTTGCTCAACCATGGGATGCACCACAGCACACCAAGAAACCCCATTTAGATGTATTATGGCTACTTGACTCACACAATATAAGACTGTATTTGAAGTTTACTTTAAGAGATATGTGCATATTTCAGAAAATATTATGAAGACAACAGTAAAAAAAAAAAAAAAAAGTTAGAAAGACTACTACTAAATATTTCCCAGTTATCCATTCTGACTGAAATATAAACCAAAACAGTATTACTCACTCATACTCAGTGGCCACTTTAGTAGGTACACCTCAATTTAAAAAACAACAACTGCAGTGTAGTGTCAACACTAAATCTTGACTTCTTGGATGTTACATATTAGTTTTTTGTTGAAACCACTCTAGAGATGTATTCATGTTTGCAGTCACCTTGGAGGTTGTCCCCTGTTGATTTTTTTATTGCCGCCTTTCTAATTTTTAACCTCCCTTTTATCATTGTAATACGACACAGTAGAATCACCTTCGGTTCAGCAGCGCCATGAGTTAATGATTGCTTCAACACAAAACCAATAAATTTATAATCTTCATGACGGTAGCGTTTGTTGCTGTGCTGTGTATTGAAGGATGCAGGTAGGCCAGACACCGAAAAATATAAAAGGAAATAAATGATATAAACATTTCATACATACACAGAAAAAGGTTAATTAATTAAATATATTACAGTACCATACTAAATACGTCATACGCAATATAAACGTGAAATACAACTACCACGTGCGGCCCACAATGCCACAGTACACACCTAACCAAACTCTGGTCATGTGGGTTATTACTCTTAAGTAAATTTGATGCATTTGAGACTATTTCTGTTACCTTTAAGCTTATTTCTTACGTACTATCCTTTTTAATGTCTACATAAACTAAAATATCCATAGACAACAGAGACATAATACTAATACTATTACTAATAAGAGTATAATCCATGGTCTGACTGATGCAGGGGACATTAATCTTGAGGATGAGGTTCCCATTCCGATTATTCCACAGCAGATTTTTAGCAATCCTTTTAATATGATACTAAAATTGTGTTGAATTTCATTTCAGCACCATGAATCACAATGAGCTGACTGTTCTTCCATTTTTTGGCGATGCGTCCTCAAATATCACCTCGCTGTCATTGTAAGTATACAATTTCCCTTCAGGTTTCCTTGCCTCTCCCATCACTGCTCAAACAAATACTCAGGGGAAAAAAAGGCAGTTATGGCACAACAGTGACGTGGTCCGTTAGTGTCATTGAAGTGCCAGAATGCACAGAGTCTGACTAATACCTGGAAAACAATCAGTCACAGCAGTAGACTCAGTTCACTACTCCAGCAAGTAGTAGCGTAGCTTATTCAGATTTGTTTACATATTTCCGGACATGACAATGTGGAGTTGGCTGAGTAATGTTTTTAGTGATTAGTCAGGTGTGCTGTCACGCTGATTTGAGCACGTTCTAAACGTCTAGTTGACCAGTCAGATTGCTCGGTCAGATCTACTTGTTGTATAATTTATGTTGAAGACTGGCATCTTCTGTCTGTGCTGCTATTCTTTGATTGCTTCAGGTCTTCAAAAAACAGCTTTCGACTTATGAATCAGAGCATGTTATCTGGTGGAATGTGTTTACATGCCGCTCCCAAAGAAAAAATAAATGCTTTAAACAACTTTACGAAAATAAAACATTTATTTAATTTGAAGCTGAAGAATTGCACACCAAACTTTGATGCCTATTGTATCTTGTATACAGATTCCTAAACATTGTATGATTCCATCAGACATTGTTTTGGTTACACAGCAACACATACAAGTCTTCTCTAACTAATGATTTTTTATTATATCATTCAGAGTCCACAATCGGATCTCAGAGCTGTTGATGCATCAGCTACAGCCGTACGTTTCCTTGAGACACTGGACCTGACGTCCAATTCCATCTCTGAGCTCAAAGTTGGATCCTTCCCCTCCATGCAACTGAAATATCTGTAAGCAAACACTGCTTATTTAAATCCACCTTTGTTTAATCTTGTTTTTCTTTTGCTGGAAAAGTAGGAAGCAAGCCTGCACAAGTATTTCAGCAACAGAAAGAATTTATACTGAAATCTAAAGTAACTGCAGTTGTAAACTACAAAATACAACTGTAAAATGTACTACTATATATGTACTATACAGCATTTCAAATATGTGTGTCAAGTAAAAGCACCAAATATCTTGTTTTGATCAGTGTGTCTTCTTAGTCTTCTTGTTGATTTGGCCTCTAATTGTTCTGCTCTTGTATCATTTAGAAATTTGAGTAATAACAAGATCAGCGTCCTCGAGCCTGGCTGCTTTGAAAACATCTCCAGCTCCCTGCTGGTGCTGAAGCTGAACAGGAACAGATTAGTTGCGCTGCCATCCAAAGTCTTCAAACTTCCACAGCTTCAGTTCCTGTAAGTATTGTATGTAGGTGCAAAACTAGTCTATTTCTACTTAGATTTACAAGTTTTAATTATGTTGTAGCAACTCTGACTTAAGTAGGTGGATGAATTTTGTGTAACTCCAATTTAAAAAAATTCCAGTGGCACTGTTGTTGTACTCTTGAAAACTTGATAAACTTGATACTTACTCTCCTTGCAGTGAAATAAAGCGTAATAAGATCAAGATAGTGGACAGCCTGACATTCAAAGGGATGGACTCACTGAAGTCACTGAAGATGCAGCGGAATGGCATCACGAAGCTCATGGATGGAGCCTTTTTTGGCCTTGAAAACATTGAAGAACTGTGAGGACATGCTTTAAATTCTCCTTCAGTACTTTAAGGGATTGTGTATACAGAGTTCTGGTCACATTGTTAGCCATATTCACTCCATTTTGACAAAATCAAATACATATATGTAAAGACGGCTGTTTTTGTTATACCATTTTGTTTTTCCCTTCTGTGTCTCAGAGAGCTGGAGCACAATAACCTAACCGAGGTCAACAAAGGTTGGCTGTACGGCCTGTGCATGTTGCGTGTCCTGCGGGTCAGCCAGAACGCTGTCGGCATCATCCGACCAGACGCCTGGGAGTTTTGTGAAAAGCTGCAGGAACTGTGAGTGTGCCGCTTCGTAGCTAAAATCCTAAGAGTCCCCACTTTCCTTAATCAGCCCTGGGCTCTGAAACTCATTCTGTGTGCTCAGAGGAGTTATTGTTATCTTGTATTTACAGCCGATTCAGTCGTGTCTTGCCTCCGGTGGTTGTACATTTTTAACATATTCCTCTCCCCTGTAAAATGTCTCACTTTGGAGTACCATTCTTGAATGTGGAGTTATATAATATACAGGACTGCTGTTTGAAATAATTTTTCTCATATTTGTGGTCGTTTTGTGCAGAGACTTGTCCTTCAATCATTTGACGAGGCTTGAGGAGACTGCTTTCGTCGGATTAGGTCTCCTGGAGAGCCTGAACCTCGGAGAAAACTCTCTCAGCCATTTGGGAGAGGGAGTGTTCAGTGGCCTTGCAAGTCTGCGCACCCTGTGAGTGTTTGTTCTTAAAGAAACCTTCTCTAAATAGGTTTGAGCTTAGAAATGAAATGAAAAAGCTAGTATCCAAAATGTGATCAGGTCCTGGCTTCTCTCCGGCTCTGTGTATTCTCTTGAAGGTTGCTGATAACAGCAGGTCTGTTGTTTCACTTTCATGCGTCTTGTCCTGTCTGAGTCATACATTTCCAGAAAATTTTAAATGGTTAAAAGAAATCAAGTGTGAAAGTTTTTTTATATTATCGTCATGCTATTTTCAAATCAGTTGAAATGTGAACTTGTTCATCTCAAGTGTACTGAATATTTGAGAGGCAAATCACTGTTAGTGTTGAGTCCATGTCCTCTAGCATGTTGTTTTATATTGTGCAGAGGAAAGAATAGACTGGTCTCCTAACTGTAGCTGAGCCAGAGGCTAAGAGATGTAGGTTGATTGAATATTTGACAGCGTGGGTAGAAAAAAACTCCTCCGCTCTGGGAGTTTGTTTACTTTTTAATATTTCATCAATCACAGGTAAAATAATATGCATGATAATGTCCTCATTTAATTATACACCCCATATCGGCGCCACAAAGTACATTATTTGGGTCCAAATTAGGACTGAAAAATTAATTGAAATATTACCTAAATGGCAATATCCGAATCACAGGGCTGCAATTTTTCTTGATAAAATGAGTCATAACGTGCTCTTATAAATGAAGCATTGTGGTGCTACAGAGGATGCCTCGGCCTACAAACCCTATTCTCCACCGAACATGCTTATTCGGCACAGATTTTTCTTCCATTATCAACATTGTGTGCTTGCAGATTATTACTTGGCTAATTCCAAGCCATAGTACACCACCACAACAGCTTTGAAAGTGCTATGTAGCTATGACTCAGGCATTAGCCTAATTAAGAAAGCATGTCTTTGTCATACATTGATCTGTGATGTGATGGGAAGAGAGGAAGTTGTGAACTTATTATTTGCTACACGGAGTCCAACTTAGGCCACTGAACTGAAAGAAGAAGGGTCACATATGGGAGTTTGACGATCCTGATGAGCTTTCATTAGAGAGGGGAACTGCCGAGTGCCAAAGTTCTTTCAGAGGTGGCCAGGCATGAGGAAGGAAAATCAAAAGAGTCCATAACCCATCCTGTAAACACAAAGCCTCTCTGGGGTTTCTAGTGAACTCATGAACTGTCCTAGTGCTAAACAGAGCCAATTAATTCCCCCTCATCAGAACAGCAGGGGCAGCGAGCTGTAACGCACTGTGGAAGTATGGTGTCTCAGATTGTTAGTCTGCCAACTGAGAGTCACTGCCACTGACGGCCACAGTGGAGATAATACGTCCTCTCTGTGGTCTTTTAACAAAGAGAAAAATGTAGCAGTCCTTCATCTCCAGTCTCTGTAGACAGTGTTTGATATCTAAAATATGACTCTTTGTTTTTCAGAGATATCCGCAATAATGAAATCTCCTGGGCCATTGAAGACTCCATTGGTGTCTTGAAGGGATGAAGAAGCTGAACACTCTGTGAGGACACTCGGATTGTACACTTTATAGATAGAAGGGAATATCGACTAAATTTTCTTTATTTTAACAAATATAGCTAGATATATTATATCAGTGTTCCTGGCTTGATGCAATCTTCCTGACGTCCTGATGTTGAGCTTTATTCAGATAGATCTGTTTGTACTTTACAGGTTTTGTTTTGCTGTGTAATTGTTCCACAAGTTTATTCTAAGTTGCACCTGAGAGGCCGGTCAAATGTCGTATAAAAAGCCGCTGACACCGCGGGTGCACAACGTGCAATAAAATGTTAGCCAGCGGCAGGTTTTGTGGCAACCGTTTTACTGACCATCATTTGAAATGTTTTCATTTTCCAGATCTTACAGCGGAACAAAATAAATCAATCACTAAGAAAGCTTTTGAGGGCTGGAGGAGCTGGAGCAACCTGTGAGTAAAGCCAACACTGCCACACACGAGTTTCTCCAGACAGTTTTATTTGTGTTTCAGAGGGATCTGCTGTTTGTTAAACGATTACAAGATAGCTTTTATTACCGGCCGTGCCGTTGCTGCTGCGCTCGTGCTTGTGAAAGATGCCATTTTAAAAATCACATCCGAGGTGTGTCTGATCCATCTTTTCGTCCCCTCTGCAGGGATCTCAGCAAGAATGGCATCATGTCGATACACCCGGAGGCGTTGTCCCATACGAAGCTCAAAGTGTTGTGAGTAGACGCAAATGAATCTTAGAGCGGCTTCATTACGACGGCTTTCCCCTGTCTAAAATATTGTTCCTTCGACTGATTTATCATCATTGCTTTCATTAAAAGTAATCATAGTGATTAAGTAACACCGCAGTAGTCATATCCTGTTATTAATTAGTTTGCTGCTTAATAGAATATCGCACCATTTGCTTGGCGAGTGGATAAAGTGGCTTTACGTGATAGCTTGTAATTAAGATTTATTTAGGGTTGGTAAGTGTATTAAAACATGATTCTGTAAATGTTTTAGCACTTAGTCAATTTTCCTGATGATTAAGATATTTTCATTCAATTTGCATGGTTGGTTGACTTTTAACATCTCCTGCTGGCTGGTTTTAAAATGAGAGCCCTGCTGTGCACTTTGGACGGTGTATATGCCTTAAAGATGAAATTTCCACTTTCTTGATGCAGAATTTGTTTATTCACGTTATTCGTGCTTTTATGAGGCTGTGTATCATTGTTTACTGTGTTGTTCGTGTTTTTAGTTCTCTAGCAGGGTTGTATTTTTTTTTCTATATATCTGAACTGCTGCAAAAATTGCCTCAGGTGGTATTAAAGTTTTATAAAACTCACCATTAAAGACTTACCTTTGGGGTTCAGATAAACAAGGCTCCAAGTACCTAACTTTAACAAGTATCATCACTCATCGTTTGTTTTTTATATTTGATGATCTAAAATACAGCTACTGCTGCTTGCCTGCTCACTGTTACTCAGTTACACAAGCTGCATTGGACCTACGCTATGTTCTATGAGTCCAACAGCCCTCTTTAAACAATTCAGCAAAATTGAAACTTCATTTCAAGCAAGCAAATGCAAGTTTCCAGTCCTACAAGGTCAAATCATAAATTTCGAAAATGTTCACAGACACGTCCCTGGAAATCCCAAATTCATATTCATTTGTTCAGTGGGTTCATATAATCTTTTTTTACAGTAGTTTGACAGTCGCAATTAATTTCTCACATGCCTCATCTGACGCTGCCTTTATTACCTTTCTGTCCTCAGCGTGCTGAACACGAGCAGCCTGCTGTGTGACTGTCACATGCAGTGGCTGGGGCCTTGGCTGACTGACAGCCAGTTCCAGCAGTCTGTCTCTGCCGTCTGTGCTCATCCTGCCAGCCTTCTTGGTCGCAGCGTCCTTTCCATCAGCCCTGAAGAGTTTGTTTGTGGTCAGTCCCATTCTCTATTTTTTTTTTATTTTTTTATTTTCATTCACTTCCAGTCTGATCCAATATTACTCTTCAGTGAGCACAGTGGAAAATGGAAATGGCATTGAGTTTCTGGGATGTTTTGAAATCATTGAAATGTATGGTGGATTATTAGTTTCACACAGCAGTGTCTTGTTTCACTTTGGAGGTTTTGTTCACAGGTTTCATAACCAAAATGTGCAGATCATGAAATCCTGTTTTTCAGTCCTGAAGTTGACCGCCGCATTGCTCTTCTTGTATTGGTATATGTTATGTTTTACACATTTCTCTCCCTGCACCTCCACAGATGATTTCCCCAAGCCCCGTATCACAACTCACCCAGAGACGTCTGTGGCATTGCGTGGGAACAACGTGACTCTGAACTGCATCGCGTCCAAGCAGCAGCGATTCACCGATGACCACAGCTTGGCGGAAAGATGGGGAGGTGCTGTATGATGCAGAAGTGCAAAACTACGCCCGGTACCAAGAGGGGGAGCTGATCTACACCACTGTTCTCCACCTCCTCAATGTCAACTTCACTGACGAGGGGCGCTACCAGTGTGTGGTCTCCAATCACTTCGGTGCCAACTATTCAAACAGGGCGAAGCTCACTGTCAATGGTGAGGATATTTGTCATGAAGGGGACTGAGAATTGTCAGTGGGGGATCTGCGATCTTGTGTGTACACACGTTTTATTGTTTGTTTTGTCTTACTCGGTGGACAATGCAGCAACTTGCAAATGTTTAAGACACCATAACTTCTGACTTTCTGTCTTCTATCTTTCAGCGCTGCCATCCTTTCTTAAGACTCCATGGATCTAACGATCCGGACTGGGACAATGGCCAGGCTGGAGTGTGCTGCCGAAGGCCATCCATCACCGCAAATCGCATGGCAGAAGGACGGTGGCACTGACTTCCCTGCTGCCCGCGAGCGCAGAATGCATGTCATGCCCGACGACGACATCTTCTTCATTGCTAACGTGAAGACGGAAGACATGGGAGTGTACAGCTGCACGGCCCAAAACGCAGCTGGCAGTCTGTCTGCAAACGCTACCCTCACCGTCCTGGGTGAGTCACCCACTGATTAACAGAGCGTGTTACTGATGTTTTCCTACTGGGTCATTTTCGGCTGAGTCACTCAAATTGGCCTGCTCATTTATGTGTGTCACTCATTATACATCCTTGTTTTGGTGTTTCCTCCTCTTTAATTTTAACTAATTAAGACATAAATGCAAACCTTATTATACCGTGGCCATGGTAAGTACTTAAATCTGGCTGAATGGAGCATCTCTGACACTGTTAGACTGTTAGATTGCATTTCTTAACAGCTATGCTTCTGAGATTTAATTTAAGCTAGGCTGAAATATAATCAATAACTCGCTCAAAGTTTGTGATCACGGCTTAAACAGTGGAACTTCAAAACTCTTTGATAGAAAAATAAAAAAGCTGGACCATTTGACGGTTTGACACAAATACCTCAGGGATACACCCTTTAAAATCAAAAATCAATGAATCCTCTTCTCTTCCAGAAACTCCATCCTTCATGCGGCCGCTGGAAGACCGAACAGTGGCCCGTGGTGAAACTGCCGTGCTTCAGTGTATAGCTGGAGGCAGCCCAGCCCCTCGTCTCAACTGGACCAAAGATGACGGCCCTCTGGTTCTTACCGAGCGCCACTTCTTTGCTGCAGCCAACCAGCTCCTCATCATAGTTGATGCTGGTCCTGCTGATGCTGGGAAATACACCTGCATCATGTCTAACACTCTGGGAACAGAACGTGGCCACATCTACCTGAGCGTCTCCCCATCGCCAAACTGTGATACCAGCCCGGTGTACGACAGGACGGCTGGACCACCGTGGGCATTGTGGTGATTGTGGTGGTGTGTTGCGTTGTTGGAACCTCACTGGTCTGGGTCATTGTCATTTATCACATGCGGCAGGAAGAGCGAGGACTACAGTATCACCAAACACAGGTTAGCAGTATTGACATACAGCCATTCTGTGCTATAAGATAAATGTGCCTTTCATTTGAAGCTTCCCCCCCAACAGTGTGTTTGGAAACCATGAAATGTGTCTATGGGGACGGCACTTTGTTGTGAGGATAAGACTGTTTGTTTCACAGAACCTCAATACCGTTGTAACAAAATATGTCTCTGTCTGTTCCAGATGAGATGAATTTGCCAGCAGACATCCCCAGCTATCTGTCCTCTCAGGGTACTTGTCAGAGCCACAGGAAGGCTACAGTAACTCTGAGGCTGGCAGCCACCAGCAGCTCATGCCTCCTCTCTCCAATGGATATGTTCATAAGGGCACAGATGGTGAGTAATCTTCCTTCACAGATTGGTGAATTGAATTGAAATGTTTGACTCTGGAACACAGACCTTCTGTCTCAGTGCTATCAATGTTATTTTTTTCATCAGGAATAATAAAATGATACCCATTAGAGATATTTATATAACAGCTTTGTTTTTTTTAATTTATTTTAATTGCCATTTATTTCTATGTACATTCTTTTGTAGAAAATTGTTAATAAGGACCAGATTTCCTACTACTACTGCTATGAAAAGAACATTGTCATTGACTGTATTGTATACTGTATGGTGTAAGCACAAAGTTCTACGTAATATCTATATATAATAACATAATATCTGCTATGTCACTGCACACATTTTACATCAGCAGAAACACCATTGGTGCCTCCTGCAGCTGGAACCCAATAAAAAAAGTTCCTGTAATATCTCCTTATAATATTCATAAATATGTATACTGTGCCTTTTCCAGTTTTTTTTGTCTGTTTTCAGTATAATGCACACATTAGATAAGATAAAAGATAAATAATATTCAAATAATTCACAGCAGGTACCGATGGTGTGCCTGTGGTAGTCGATGACTCATTAATTCACAATGTAATGACTTGAGATTTGACACCATAATATCTGATCGAAGACTGACTAATATCTTGCCGATTACAGATTATGTTTCCAGATCATATTGTTTGTGTTTTTTTATCTGGTGGATTTGGTTTTGCCAGGATTTGAAGTTTGTCATCATAAATATCAAACTGCTCACAAAGTCAACTGTGACACACGTCGTCGATCGATACGAATCAATTCCGACACGAAAAAAAACCCCAAAAGAAACCTTAAAATGCCCTTTTAAATAAATTACATTGTTCCATTACATTTTTCAGGATTTAAAGGATTTAATGGACACTCCCATGCCCGTTATTAGGTTCTTGTTTCTGCTTTTGTGTTTTGGATAAGACCCTCGCTGAAACAAGACACTGACTAATTGTCATGTATGTCCCAGGTGTGTGTTATGGAGACACAGGCAGTGAGGTGGAAACTGAGGGGAATGGCATGCTGCACTGCAGGGTTGGCTCTCTGTTCACTGGCCGCAGCAGCTTTCACCCTGGAGAGCCCCGCGAGGGACTAGCCGGACTCCCGCAGGTAAGTGTCACCCGCACACATGTAGTAGGAGAAGATAACGTCTGCATTCTTAGATTTCACACTTCTGAGTTTTATTTTATTTATTTTGAAATGATTATATGTATGACTTTCTCTAGGCCTTCCAGCTTGTCTTGTAAATATGTAGATGTATTTAATGTATATGCGTATGTATTTAATATAACGTGAGCCAATTAAATAAGAGAAAATGCATATTCTTCTTAAGGTTTTAAATGTTTAACACATTTTACTTTCTATGGCACCTCTTATAGATGAGAGAGGGGCGAAGCACGACTGGAACAGGCTTGAAAACAAACAACAAACATATGGAAAGAAACAATTATCAAGATGTTTATTCTGTCTTGCAGGTGGTGCAGGTCCTCTGGTCATCTGCTCCGACTGTTACGACAACGCCAACATCTACTCTCGCACGCGGGAATACTGCCCCTACGCCTATCTCGGGGAGGACGACGCGCTGGATAAGACCGTACCAGGCCTGAAGGAGAGCTTCAGTGAGCATGCCCAGCACAAAGACCCGGCACTGGAGAGCCTTATTAGTAACCGGGACTCTTCTGACTTTCTCACCTCACATGATAAAAGGCTGAGCAGCCACACTCCCCCGGAGCACTATGCTAATGGTGAGACTCGGAAACAGAAATTCCAATTTTACCCTTTTTAGAGAAAGATGGTGACACCATCCTCTGCCTGGGTGCAAACGATCATGTCCTACCTGCTGATGTGTTCTTCAATTTCCACCTTCCTGCAGCTGCTGATAGGGAAAAAAAAAGCAGAGTTCTGTAAACACTCCCCTCTCTTCTCGTCAGATATCTTGCAGAAGTTTGCTCTTAGCTTACCTTTTATATACACTATAAACACTGAGGTCACAGATTTACTGCAGCCAGTATTTTACAGAGGAGCTGGTAAACTCTAAAGATTGTGTTTATTAGAGATATTGATCTTCCACGTATGATCTGTTTAGCTACATGGAGCCTGTTGTGTTCGTTAAGGTGATTTGAGCCCTTGCAGGCTACACCTTACATTATATTCTTTGAGATTAGAAACTAAAAACTAGTTACTTAAATAATCCAATAATTGCAAAAGTCTAATGATCATTAGTCTAAAGACTAATGATCATTCCCTCTGCTAAATAATGCATCAGTTATGTTCAGACAGTTGTTTTGTTTTTTAAAAAAATCTAAAGGTATTCAAATCCTCACATTTGAGAATCCGGCTGGTTAATTACCCGACCAGAAAATTGCTAGTTTTAGTTAATTCATTGCTTAAACAGGCGTCTAACTCTTGTGTTTTACTGTCTTTGCAGATTGTCTTCGTAGGTCCTTCTGGGGCGAAGGGGAAGATCCGTCCTCGAAACCCCAACCAAGCACGTCCCAGCACCCAGTGACTGTACACAGGACCCCTCCTCTGACTTCCACTGCAGATGGAGCAGAGAAGCAAAGCGAAGCAGAGGTGGACTGTTTTCCCAGCAAATGCACACCGGACCACAGAAGTGCCTCTAATAGGACTAACCCTCAGGAGCATCCGGCTCCCACATAGGTCCTTACACTCCGGCCACGTTCTGCCTCCGATTACTCGTTGCTGCAACCCCCCCCCCCCACCTTCCCTTCACCCACTACCTCCAAAGAGACTCCTCACATTCTGCCAAAGATGCTCTCTTGTATGTTTACATTCCCCTTTCACTCAAGAGGACATGCTAACGTTCTCCACTGTGGAAGACTGCTGTGTCACGCTGGAGAATGGACCCATAGAGTGATCTCCTCCTTGACACCTCCACCCTGCAGGAGCCCTCTCTCCCCCAACTCTTCTTGGTCTCTTTCCAGAGAAAGCTATGAATGTATGTTTCAAGAGCCATGTCGGATGCTTCCGCGAGAGAGCGCCGCGACATGGTCGAGTCTTAACAAGCTCTCTCCTCCGTCCCCTCTGCTGCGGGGCTGAAAGTTTGTCTTCATCATTCCTGGTACGGACACCTGTTGGAGCAGCCTACATGACTTTAAAATGACAAAAAAAAAAAAAAAAGAGGGGGGTTCTAAACAGGGGTCATCGAAGCTCCCTAACCAGCAGTTTTGTGGTTATTGATATAGGAAAGACATTGAAAACGTACGTCCAACATTCCCTCAGCCATCCCGACTGACTCAAACTATGCTATCTGGTATCCTGTTATGCAAATTCCAGAGACAGTGACACCAAAATGTGGTGGTATATTATGAATATCTATATATATGAATATATCCTATATCATCTTTATCTGATCTTGTTTTTGTGCTATGTCAATGCAATTGTTAATTTCTTCATTTTATGTCTCTTAATGATGAACAGTCTGGGGAGAAAGCATACAGGTTTTTTTTTTTTTTTGCACATGTGACAATCATGGTTTTGCTGGCTATTTTCCGACGGGTTGTCTATCGGATGGCCTTCCTAACAAGCATTCTCAGTAACCTCGATCAGGTGACGTTATGGTTTATATGTTTATATGTACAGTATGCACTGATTTGTTTCCCCTTTTGTAACACATCTTAAAGGCACTTAATTTAATGGTGGTAAACTTCATTATGCAGTGCGCATGCGTCTTTCTTTTTTTTTCCTTTAAATTGTGAGGATTTTATCATCACAGTTTTATCTCAAAAGGTTCACGATCCTTCCGTAGATATTGATTAAGCCTAGGTTTTCACTTGGGACTGTGAAAAATGAGAATGTATTGTATTATTTTATACATGTATGTGTACATAAGGATAGTAATCTATTAAATTCTATGTCCTATTAGTCCATTTACAGAGAGGTTTGAGACATAGGCTGCAGAATTTTAAGCTCATTCTTTTCAAGCCTTTTTTTTTTTTTGCCCCTGAGGTTTTTTACCTGTTGGTTCAGGTAACGAGATGATCACGTTTGAGAGGAACTTTTGTTTCTTCATAAACTAAAAGGCAATAATCAAACAGTTGCCGACCAACAACTGAATGAAACTGCCTCTCGTGTAAAAGAATGTGCTCGTTTCATTACGTTAGTTGCGCTGTTGATCATTGCACCGCAGTGATGTGATTGGCTTTGTTTTCATACCTCGGAAAACTCATTGGTTCAGTATATTTAGCCAATGGAGCTCAGTCGGTTGTTTATTGAGTACACCGAGCTAAGAGCGGCGCAGTCTATTGCAACAGTCGTGCAATAAGTCCTACCTTCATGAAGGTTATAATGTTCACTTTTCAGAGAGGTGCTGATTCAGCTGCATGGTCATTTTGGTGCTGTTGATTTGTGCCGCATTATTCCGACGGGTCTCTAAATAACAAACACCTCTCTGCATCGGGCTGCAATAGCTTTAGCTAGGTGTACACAGTGAAGTGGTGCCTGACAAACTGTACATCACACTCACTCTTCATGGATATGTGGTGACACCATATTTGGAAGTGTATTTTTGTTATTCTCATTTCCATTGGATCGTCGGTAACAAGAGGATTTGTGCTGTTCCTCTTCTCCCTCTTAAGTGTGTTTGAGTGCACAAAAGTATTGCACAAAAGTCATTGGCCAATAATTACTTAGAATTTAAGTATGTGTTGGTACACCTCTTGCGTCCTCAGTGGGACATGCAGGTGAAATTTGCATTTATTGAGTCACTCTTTTAGCTCTAATATGCCTTTGATTGCCATATCGGCACATTCCAAGCCTTTTGTTTTCAATTTGGCATTACCTAAATCGCCTGCCAGTATTTTTCCGAGCCTGAAACCAACATGACCATGTTTTCGACACACTCCTCGCTTAAGTGGCACTTTTTCTTTTGCTGTGGTTTTTGAAATAAGAAATGAAAGCTTGCAGTAATTATCAACATGATGAAACTACATGTCAGGAGCCATACGTGACAATTGGCGTTTGGCCGATAATTACTCAGAATTGATGTATGTATCGGTACGCCTCCACCTCCTCAGCGGTACGTGCAGAGAGAACTGCCTTCCAGTTTTCACACTTTTTTTTTTAATATATATTGTATTGATCATGCTTGCCTTGTTCGGATCAACACATTCCAAGCCTCTCCTTTTGAATTTGGAATGACCTTGAACACCTGGTATTTTTTTTCCAGCCTCAAACATGACCTGACATGGTCAATTCCACTATTTCCCATTTTGAGTAACTGAAAGATTGAAATAAAAGCTTGCAGTGATAGATCATTGTAATCAGACTTAATGTCGGGGAGGCCATACTATTCAATATTTTCTGCCAACACAAAATAACATAATGTGCATTTATATTGTTTTATTCTCTGAACGTCCTTTTTGACTTTATACCAAAGTTTAGCAGTAACTGCGCTGGCAATATCCAATGCTGCTTTTTTTTTTTTTTTTTTTGTATTTGAAGTTGAAGCATTTTGTTTCCAATAGTATTTTGGACCTTGTTTGCCTGTACATTCTGTAAAGCATGTCTAAAGAGCCTTTTGTTACGTAGCCATTACTCAACATTAAACATGAATTCTGATAAATTTGTTTGGATCATGAATGTCTGCCTCAACACTTGAGTTAGAGTTGGATTCTTTTCATTAATGACGAAGCTGACGACTGTTTTCATTCCCAAGGTTACATATTTAGTGTTTGGTCTAACTAAACATGAAGATTTAACAACAGGTACTGATGGTATACCTGTGGTAGTCAATGATTCATTCATTTACAATGTCATTTCTAATCCAATGTTATTTTGATTAGACTAAGTAATAAGTTTATTAAAGTTAAGTTAAAAGTTATTGGACAGTAATTAATTAGGAGTGACATGTGTATCGGTACACCTCTGTGTCCTCAGGGGTACGTGCAGATGAAACTGGCACTGAGTAACTTTTTTATCTTTAATTTGCCTTTGATTGTCATATCAGCACATTACACATGACTGGCTGGTAATGCCCGTGAGGGAGTAGCCAGAATTCCCACAGGTAAGTGTCACCTGCGCACATGAAATAGCCAAAGATTACTTCTGTATTCTTAGAATTTACATTTCTGAGTTTTATTTGTGTCTGAGGGATTTTAAAATGAATATATGTATGACTTTCACTGGGCCTTTCAGCTTGTCTTGTAGATATGTAGATGTATTCACATTAAGGTGCGATTAGGTTGAAGGTCTTTTCATTTATATGTGTACATATTCCCATTTAATTTTAATCTAACATTTGAGCAACATTGATGTCCACACCAAATATGTTCAACAACGTCTACTTTGAAAACAAACAACAAACATATGGAAAGAAACAATTATCAAGATGTTTATTCTGTCTTGCAGGTGGTGCAGGTCCCCTGGTCATCTGCTCCGACTGTTACGACAACGCCAACATCTACTCTCGCACGCGGGAATACTGCCCCTACGCCTATCTCGGGGAGGACGACCCGCTGGATAAGACCCTACCAGGCCTGAAGGAGAGCTTCAGTGGGCACCTTTTTGCATGTTTGAGTGCACAAAGGTATTGCACAAAAGTCCGTATGTATGGATTTATATTGTTATATTCTCTGAACGTCCTTTTTGACTTTATACCAAAGTTTAGCAGTAACTGCGCTGGCAATATCCAATGCTTGCTTCTTTTTTTTTTTATTATACTCACAAATGGAACACAAACATTTTGTCCCAGCGCCTGGATAATGTTATTTTTCTTTACTTTTTTTCTTTTATTTTTTTTTTTACATCTGCTATGTCACTGCACACACTTCACATCAGTAGAAAACAACATTGTTGCCTCCTGCAGCTGGAACCCAATAAAAAGTTCCTGTAATATCTCCTGTAGGAATTAAATAATAAATAAATAAATAATTTAACAACAGGTACTGATGGTGTGCCTGTGGTAGTCAATGATTCATTAATTTACAATGTCATTTCTAATCCAATGTAATTTTGATTAGACTAAGAAATAATAAGTTTATTAAAAGTTAAGTTAAAGTTAAGTTAAAAGTTATTGGACAGTAATTAATTAGAAGTGACATGTGTATCGGTACACCTCTGTGTCCTCAGGGGTACGTGCAGATGAAACTGGCACTGAGTAACTTTTTTAGCTTTAATTTGCCTTTGATTGTCATATCAGCACATTACACATGACTGGCTGGTAATGCCCGTGAGGGAGTAGCCAGAATTCCCACAGGTAAGTGTCACCTGCGCACATGAAGTAGCCAAAGATTGAAAACAAACAACAAAGAAACAATTATCAAGATGTTTATTCTGTCTTGCCAAGTGGTGCAGGTCCTCAACATCTACTCTCGCACACAGGAATACTGCCCCTACGCCTATCTCAGGGAGGACGACCCGCTGGATAAGACCCTACCAGGCCTGAAGGAGAGCTTCAGTGAGCACCTGGCACTGGAGAGCCTTATTAGTAACCGGGACTCTTCTGACTCTTGTATGTTTACATTCCCCTTTCACTCAAGAGGACATGCTAAAGTTCTCCACTGTGGAAAGACTGCTGTGTCTGCTGAAGAAATGGACCATAGATGTGATCTCCTCCTTGACACCTCCACCTCTGCAGGAGCCCTCTCTCCCACCTTCATTCTCTTTGTCCTCTTTCCAGAGAAAGCTATGAATGCATGCTTTTAAAAAAACATATTGGATGCTATGAGAAAGGCTGTGACATGGTTGACTCTTAACAAGCTTTCTCCTCTGCCCCTGGCTAAAAGTTTCATCATTCATCATTCCTGGTGCAGACGCCTGTTGGAGCAGTCTACATGACTTTAAAACACCTTAATTAAAACACTGTAATGCTTGTCCACAAATGTTATCAGAACTACCTTATACAGAGCTCCCAAAGGTTAGGATAATATTGTGGGAAAGCTAATAAAACCCAACACAAAACCACAATCCCCTCAGCTCAACGGCACAATTTGTTTGTACAGTACAGTTTGACAACAGTTTGTTGCTTTCTCTATCCATTTCAGAGGTGAAATCTTGACCTCATTTTGATAGAAATGCTAACAGAAACACGTCACACGTGGAGAAATACCATTTTTAGTTTTTCAGTTCCTCCTGGGGGGCTCTAAAGAACTGTTTGTGAATAATCGGTTGGTATTGTAAATGTACATCTGAATACATTAAAAGGGTTTTAGAATCAAAAGTGGTGTGCACTCTACTTGTAATTAATTTCCCACAACATTTACCATTGCCCCTTTGTTGAAGGTGATTCAACAAGGTGGTTTAGGAAAAAGCTGTGCACAGGGTACTAAAGTATTAAAAGGTAGTAAATGAACTTGGTGAAAATTAAGGCCCTTAAATGTAAACGGTACATTTAAGGGCCTTACGGTAGTAAATGGTAAATGGTAAAAAAAAAAATAGTATGTGATTTGTTGTAAAAGGGTCCCCAGAATTTATTTTGTAGACTGTGCAATAGACTTATTTTCCATAGCACACTATAGTAGACTCGGGATTGAGTTGTGTGTAAAGTTTAGTCAACATGTGAGAACTCGTCTGACACAAAGTCACCTGTTGTTGCTTCATGCGTGAAACAACGACTCTGCTTGGGCTTTGTCCAGAAATTATTAGGCAATGTGAGTTACATGTTTACGGGAAGGCCCTGGAACGGTGTTCTCAAGAAGTCTGGGTGTGTTAGTATGATGCTACAAATTACTCAATAGTGGAAAGTTCTGTACATGATTGACTACTGCTTTGCGCAAAAAAGTTTGATTTCATAGGCTGAAAATTGCATTGAAAAGACAAAGAAGAACAGCTTTTCACAAGCATCCTCCTGTAAAACACTGCTGATCAAGTATACTTGATGTCTTCATTGGAGAACATGGTTATGTGTTGAGTGGTGCTGAACTCTTAGGCACTGTGTCATTTCTTTAGCAGATGTCAAGTAGCGTAACTCAGATGATGTAGTTGGAGCTATCTACAGCGTTCAGCCATACATTGCCAATGGTCAATTATATTTCTTAATTATTTTCCTTGGAATACTGGTAGTCTACCCACAAAATCCATTTCCTGCAAAAAAAAAAAAAAAAAATGCCTCAACATGCCTCAAGCACAGATCATCTCTTTCTTGCTTGGTAGCTGGGTAACCAATCAGAAAGCACAGAGGTTCAAACCTACAGTTCCTGCAGCCTATATAAGGACAGACAGTGTCAGACCAATCTTCGTCTTCTGTTCATATCCCGATTAAGGAGCAATCGTAGGACATCTATTGTCAGTCTCACACTGCCAAACGACTGCAGCCATGATTCAATCCCGGACTCTCAGAGTAGATTTTGATAAGCCTACAAGCGTTGTATACGTGGTCGGCACGGAGCTGAATGTGAACCTGAGCAGGTAGAGTATGCAAGTATACTAACTTTATTATGACTAGCTGCTGCTTTAGTTCACCACCTGTTACAATATTCAAGCTTTTCTGCATGTGTTAAATATGTACTCTGAATGTAACACTCATCAAAATGTTCTGTTTCTCTTCCTCTCAGGAGTGCCCCTCCGAACTCCAAGTTCTTCTCTGTGAGGTGCACTACTAATGTTCATTACGTCATCATGCCCTGGCGCCAAAGGACATCCAACCCCTCACCCATCCTTCTCTCTGAGGGTTTAATACTCCTCATCAGCATGAGCTCTGCCAGTGAGGAAAAAGATGAGAGCAAGGTAAAGTAGGACAGAAGTGCATGATCCTGATGTCATTAAGTAGTAAGGCATGTCTTGATTTCAGTACGTTCTGAGGTATGAGACATGAACGGCTCTAGGACACGAGCTTTTTGAAATGCAAAAATCTCTTAAAGCCTGAGACCAAAGCCTTAAATAAATAAATAAATAAAAAGATTTCTAAACTGAACGGTCTGCAGTCATTGGAGGAGTTTTATGATTTAGTTTCTGACTAGAAATATATCAAAGCCAAACGTCTCCTCCACACAGCATTTCTACAACTTATCACTTTTCAAATATCAAGTGGAGCTGTTTGCTTTGTATGTACAGTGAAACTCCTCATTTTAATTCAGGGTTAATATTTCACAAATGTCAAATGTCATCATGTAAATATAAATGTAACTTTGTTTTCTAAGGTGTTTATCTCGTACTATGATGAGAATAGAATAGTGTTGGAGGAAGCAGTCCTGCACCTGACAGCTGTTGGTACGTTGTTTTTTTCTTTGCCATTTCAGTATCACCAGAGCATGAGTGCAGTGTTTAAATGCACATCAAAATCCAAACATTAGAAATGGAACAGTCAGTATTTTGATATCAACATCATTTTTATACACAATATGTGCTGTGATATTGACCACTATCTGGAATATTTTGCTGTGAATAAAATGTGTCCGTCATGCAGAGATCTCTCTGGATGTGGACGCTGACAGAGACAATATTGTGGAGAAGAACAATCCTAAAAAGGTGAGCTCAGACTGACAATAATGATAATCAATAACATGCCAAGTGCAACAAACTGAATGGGATTGTATTTATGGAATAAATTTGTCATATCATATTATTTTTGAAGTATTCTTGTGTCCCATTTAGAATGTATCATGCTTGATAGGGAAAAAAAAACAATTCTCTGATTAGGCTGTATCTCTGCCTCAGCATGTTGTTGAACTTTTGACTTCATTTCATATTCTCATCTACCTTTTTCTTCCCTTGTAGCTAGATCTTTCAGTGAATTTTAACTTTAATTGTGTAATTTAAATTTTTTAACAGTTTGTTTGTTGATGTGTGCAAGTAAAAGCGGTGAAGCCAAAGTCTTAGCAGCAATCACATTCATTCACGTCTGGTTTGTTGAAAACGTGTTAGGGATCCTGGAAATGGGGTCCTGATGGGCATGGAGCCATCCTGCTGGTCAACTGTGACTGTGAGCGTACCTACTGGAAGAGACCAGATTTGGCCCAGAGATTAATCTCAGAGGAATCAGGTAAATGAGTTCAGCTTCTTGTTCATCAATGAATTCTCTCTTTTCACTCTCTTTCTTACTTCTGTAACTTTTTCATAAGCATTATCAGCATTAATGGGACACTCATATTTGCTTTTGCAAAATCACTTGATTAAAGTGATAGTCATGATGTGGGACTGTCTGCTTCCCAAGAGGTATTACAGTATACAGTACCATGAGTTGTGTGAAAAAGTCACTCAAGAACATTGATGTCATGTCTCTGTTACATGTGGATCACAAATCTATGGTGCCTGGTTTCAACAACATATGTTAACAATATTAACTCTTGGATGTACAGACATTGAGGACATGTCTCTCATGGTGCTGCGGACCAGAGGCCCCGCCAAGCTGCCAGACGGCTACAAGCTCACCATGCACATCTCTCAGGGTGATGGAGAGACTATCAGAGTCTACAGGTTCATAAAAGGAGGTAATAATATGAATGCATGAAATTCGACTAGCTAGTTAAGGAACCTCAGTCATTTCTATTTTTGTTGTTTTTCCAGTAAAGCACCTCAGTATTGAACCTTTTTTAATGTTTCATTTCTTAATTCATTAGCGAAACCTGACCACGACACAGAGGGGCTAGCTGAATATCCACTGTTCCTCGACAGTGCAACCCTGTCCAAAGAAGTGCCTTACCTCAATGGCGCAGCAGAGATGAAGTTTTACGTGGAGGGCCTCAAGTTTCTTGACAAAGACTTTGATGGGCTCATCACCATCAACCTCAGTCTGTTAGAGCCCATCTCTAAAGTAAGATCTACAGCCTATTTTAGGTACTAGTTGGACCTTGAGATAAGAATTTTAGTCGAACCACTGTTTCCAAGATCAAGAATGAAATGATGACTTCATGATAACTGAACTTAGTACATTTGGTAAATTGCCTTGTAAAGAGTCGATTTACTCATCAGTCAACTTACAGACAAAGAGGGAATGTATCTTAATATCTTATGTTTCAACAGGGAGTCCCTGAGACACCTATTTTCACAGACAAAGTCGTGTTCAAAGTGGCACCGTGGATCATGACACCCAACATCCTCCAGCCTGAAGAGGTGTTTGTGTGCAGGTAAGGGCAGGCTGATCAATAATAAAGATGGTGGGTGATGATGATGAATAGAAATGTGTTTGATAGAATGTTATAGTCATACAACCAAGAAGATGACACACACAAATGATGATTCACAGCAACATCCATGTACCCAAGCTTGTGGTTTTACATTCTCATTTTTATTTTCTGTTTTACCCCAAAAGATTTTCTTTAACAATGTTATGAAATTGCATAATACTGTGATAATTTGGTGAATACTTCTCCTCTGTCTGTTGTCACATTTTAGCACATCTGATAACAGCAAGTTTCTTGAAGAAATGAAGAGCTTTGTTGAAAAGAGTGGGTACCACCTTCGGATTTGCAAAAACTATATGAACAGAGGAGATCGCTGGATTCAGGTAAGAAAACAAATGTTTGAACATGTTTGAATTAGCGTCACATCAAACACGTCATTAGAAAGAAGAAAAAGATGATTTACATAAAACATACACAGAGAAGTCAGAAGTTAGTTAGAAGCTAAATTCAAACATCAGTTAAGTTATTGTTAAAACCTCTGAAACAAAAAAGAAAATAGAAGGACAGGTGAAACTCATATTACATCTACTTTTCAGGATGAGATGGAGTTTGGCTACATTGACTCACCTCATAAACAGTTTCCTGTTGTTCTGGATTCCCCTCGAGATAGAGGACTCGTGGACTTTCCATTACATGAACTACTGGTGAGATTTCTGTTTGTTCATACAAAGTGTTTTGGGGGAAGTGGAAAAGTTCTGAGAGTGTTTAGTAGTTTGTGTCTCATTTTAACTCAAAAATATGTTTTGCTTATTGTTACTTCACTTGGATATTTGCAAAAAATGTATAATTTTGACACGAAAAGGCTGTTTTGACATTCATCTGCTATGTCACTTGATGACTCTGGCTTGTCAGTGTGTTGCAAACAAATCTGAACAGAACAATCTCAACAGGTTATCTTTAATATCCAGTCTGCTGTTTGGTTAAGGTGTGTTATAAGTGATGTTTCCTGGATTCCTTTGACACTGAAGATGGGAAGCTACTCATGAATCCTGAAGCTGTGATTAAGAATAAAACAAACAACACCTCCACAGTGTGTGATCACATAAAAACTGAACTCTTCTCCCTCCTACACTAGAACCTGAACTCTTAAGAACTCTTTGTACATGGGCCCGCAATAAGCAACAACTGAAAAAACCCAGATATTTTTGCATCTTTATTTATATTTATCTTCTTTTATTTATTTAAAGAATTGAACATGTTGACTATAGCTATTATTACATGTGTTTGTGTGTGGACATGTACAACTGGTTTAGTAGTATGGAAAGGTCCAGTGCACATATATGGAAAGAAATACATTTCTGAAGTGAGCAACATCTTGTGTGGAGTAATTAGACATTTGTATATAAACACTGAACAAGACAGTTAGAACAGATTTTTTTTTTGTTGCTAAAAAACCTCCAGATCTATGACCGCTTTCATGTCCTCAGGGCCCTGACTTTGGCTATGTGACGAGGGTGGCTGAGAGAAAAGATGTGAGCAGCCTGGACTCATTCGGTAATCTGGATGTTAGTCCTCCTGTCACTGTGAATGGAAAAAACTACCCACTGGGCAGAATCCTCCTTGGCGTGGCCTTTCCTACGTGAGTTTGCAACAAAGTTCCTGACTTATGAAGAACATGAATTATTTATATTAACAGCTCTTCATATATTAATAAATCTAGTTGGCTGTTGCTCTGTAAAGAAGAAGACAGATAATTTGTGAACTTACTTGCATGTCTCGCTGTTTAAGGGCAACTGAAGGACGGAACATGACCAAAGTAGTTCAGGACTTCTTGAGGGCTCAGAAAGTTCAGGAGCCCATTGCCTTATTTACTGACTGGCTCCTTGTCGGCCATGTGGATGAATTCATGACTTTTGTTCCTGCACCTGACGGAAAGGTAAATATATCCTTTTAAGAACTTTAACTACTGAACTGAATATCAAATAGCCACTAGCTGTTACATACATGTTTGTTTGTATGGATAAGACACAGCCAGTGTTAACTTTGCCTGTTGTGTTTCTGTTCTCAGGGCTTCCGGCTGCTGCTGGCCAGCCCAGATGCAGCCTACAAACTATTCAAAGGCTTACAGAAAGATGGACATGGACAAGCCAAACTGTTTGAAGGTAGGCCTGTATGACAATCGTATCTGTACAAAATCTACTGTCATCTACAAACTCATCATATTTTTCTTGATGCTCACTCTGGAAAACATTTCCAAATAGGTGTTGAAGGTGAAAAACCAGTAACAGTGGACCAGGTAGTCAGTGACTGCAGTCTCCTCGCCCAAAATAAATATGCGCAGGTAAGTAGGATTGTAATATTAGACTCAAAGCTATATTGCATTTCAGCATAACATCACTTAGAATTGACTGGGCCAAACTGAGCAAACATGACATTTGTAAAAAAACTAGCTCACTCCAAAGATTGCAGTTACTTGAAAGTTACTGAGTCCTTTTGTGACTAGATGTCTGCCAGCAGGGATTGCATTCTTGTATGGTTGATTTTATGGACCATTCAGCAGTGGGTGTGTCTGAGGCAGCTGAACCTACTAATGTCCACATACTTTTGGTCGCAGAGTGAAGATTATCTTTACTGTTACGTGGTTACAGGATGTAATGAACAAAAATGAGTTTTAAAACTTGTGTATTGTACACTTGGTGCAACGGATGATGTATTTTTACTGTTTACCTTCCCAGAGCTGCATCGACTGGAACAGGGATGTGCTGAAGAGAGAGCTGGGCCTGGATGATGCGGACATCATCGACGTGCCAATCCTTTTCAGGCCATGGGAGAATGCTGCCCAGCCCAGAGCAGTGGCTTATTACCCTGACATGGTGCGTTCAGACAATTAACTGTTATACTTTTCCAAGCATTTGAAATATGATTGACATAGATCAAAGACCTGATTGCACCACTACGAGACGTATGATCTGTCACATGTGTTTCCAGGTGAACATGATCGTCTTGGGGAAAAACCTCGGCATCCCGAAGCCCTTTGGCCCCAAGGTGAACGGACGCTGTGCCCTGGAGGCTGAGATGTGCTCTCTGTTGGAGGGCCTGGGCCTCAGCTGCACCTTCATCGATGACTTCACGTCTTACCACCAAGGGCAGGGAGAGGTGCACTGTGGCACCAACGTCCGCAGGCAATGGTTTGACTTCAAATGGTGGAACCTGGAGATGTGAATGAAAACTCAACAGTGGATGGAGATGGCATAGAGAGGAAGAAAGGAGACTTGATCTTTAAACAAAACAACAGCAGCTTCAGTCAGCTTTAATCAACATTTATAACACAGCATTATTCAGCATGATTACTGTTAGAAGAATGGGTTAGATGAAAATGTTATTGTCCTTTATGCTTTCAATATTTTTCCACTTTGAGACGATCCAGTATGACACTGCAGGGACGTACAAAGAAACAGCTCATGTCTGTTTAGTTTTTTAGTGCTTAATGTTCTGTGACCATAGAAGGTTAAAAATGCCCAAGGTTGAAACTATGTGATAGACGGGTGTCACTCTTGTCTGTAGTGAAGTGACCGCATATGCTGTGTTGAACCCTGGAACCTTTGCCATTTACTGAACCGCAGAGTCTGTAAGTTGTTCCCTTGCTGCAATTTACTATTAAATGACCTCTTAAAAGTCTGACAGCATCCTCACAGTTATTGAATAATTTTCACTTATCACTACATTAAGATTTTTTGAGCTTGCTTATTAACAGTTGCAGGAGCTCTGCCTAATTGCGTCGGCAGTTAGAAAAAAACTCTCCCCACCAAACCAAAACAGAAAAAGAAACTTACGTGAATGAACAAAAATACAATGGATCAGCATCCATATTAATGTGCAAACAATACAAAACGAAAAAGATTGGTAAGAATAATACTGATGTTTCAGGTAGGTAGGCCACTGCACAAGATGAACAGAAAGCATCAAAAGCTATTATCTTGAATAAAAATACAAGGAACCAGCATCTATTTGAAAGTGCAAACAATGAGATGGTATATGTTATGTTGTAGTATAAAAGAAACAATAAGTAACTGTACAACACAATCACACTACTTTGTGATCACGATCTGTGTGATCACAGTCTTAAGTTTCCATTATCCTTATCTCAGCTAGTAAGACTAATATGTCTCAGGTAGTAAGAAGGATTTACATGTAACACTGCAAACAACTAAGGCGGCTGCCATTCATCACCTACTATGTGACAGCCCAAAGATGATTTTGACTTGATTACCCAACAAACACAGTCACAGCCTCCCTATCATAGCAGCGTAGTTTTGCTTTGATCCTATAAAAGCCTTTTTTAAGCATAGACGTGCTTCACACAACAAATGAGGCAGTTTGCCCAGCTACAGATAAAGACAGGTACTTTTAATTCTACCAAAATCTACTGAGGCTGAACTAAACAACAATTTTTTAAGTCCCTCCTCTGCAAATCCAGTGGTATCCCAGGAAACATTGGATATGAGCTGAATGTGACAGTGCACCAGCGCTTTAACACAGTTTGTTTGCATCCCCTCTCCCCATCAAAGGCATGATAACATTGTTAATCATCCTCTACCAGGCGATGAATTATTCAGCACAATGTCCGGGGTGGCAACTCTTTATTTAAGCACAGACTTCTAATGCATCACACCCGGAGAAAAGAAACTACTGCTGCTCCATAAATACTACAGGAGGTGTGTTCCCTGCTTCCACTCATAACTTTAATTAACTCGACTACAGGACGCTGACATATGACTGTCCCGTGAGTCAACACGCCCAAATTGTCAAAAATCCATCATGCCGTATTGGAGAGATTTTTTTTTTTTGGGACAAAAACCGAACTGCGCATCATTTACAACGTGCTGTGAAACACAGGCTACTAATCTCCAGAGATGACGTGACATTTACAAAGCTTAATTAACTTCCGCAGCTGCACTTAAACAACACTTCAGTTTTGCATCGTCTTGAATTTTTCACCAAGTGTCAGAAAAATTCGTCATGAGACGCACATTTCAAGACAAAGGAGCTGCTATATCTCACCAGCACACGCAGGTTTTTATATAAAACGCCTGTGCTCCCGGGCTATGAAATGTGTAGGCTTTGCATGTAGGTGGGAGTACAGGTCCCCCCCTTAGAATGAAAGGTCACATTTGCAGCACCACTTAAGTGATGTTAATTTATGCATGAACACTGGACTGAGCCGACTGCGTTCATGCTCTGTATAAACAATTGGAAAACAAAGCTGAGGTGATAATTAACTACTTAATCAATTCAAGCATCTCCCTTATAGGTCACGCATGAGCAAATGCGTGTTGAGAGCAGTGAAGCGTGATGGTATGTAGGTATGCAAGTGTACATCAGACTGAGACCTCAGGGAGAGATGAACTAGAGCAGCAAATCTGTGTGGATCTCTCCGATCGTGTCAGAAGGCGGCGCTGTGGAGCCACGGTGTCTTCCCCGAGACTATTTACCTCACCCTTCACAAATTAAGACTCTTAATGAGGTGTAATTTGTTTTGCACGCTTGATATTGGGATTACACGCTCCGTGTGGTTTTACTTAGTCTCCTGTGTTGCACTTAAATGTCCCTTAAATGTTAAGAGAAACATTGCTGTTACACATCTTACAGTGAACATCAGTGGACTCTTTTTAATTATCATTTTAGTACCACGGCACACCGGAGGATGGAGCCAGCACGCGCGTCTGGAAAACACTGCTGCCGCTCAGCGTAAAAGGGGCGTTTCGGGAGCTTGGCAACATCTCTCTTAGTTGTGCCAGGTGTGTTCAAACCTGTGGCAAGCAAACGTTCGCAGATGTCTCTCAGCTCAGTCACCATGGGCTGGATCTCAATTGCATAAACCACCTAACCGGTGATCGCTGCCGCCCGTCTATTTTCAGCCTGTCCACAGGTATGAAGGATTTCTCGTTGACGCACTACATTTCGGAGACAGACACTCAACAATTCACCACCGAGTGAGTAAAATCCTCTCTGTTTACATTTTGTTGTGACTACCTGGCGTCGGGAGGCTCCTCCACGGACGAAGAGAAGCGCGGATATGTTTCTAGAGTAGCGATGGAGAGCGCTGAAGCCGAATTGTTGCTTTTTTAATCATCTTGACGCTATTAACTCTCCTGTTTTACGCACAAGGAGCGCTTGGAATTATTGCAACCCAGGCAACTGTGCGCACACCGGATCATAAACCCGTGGGATGACGGAGCTCAGCGGCAGATTCCCGGGTTGAAAATCAGGCTCTTAAATGTCAGGAAGATGAAATCCTCAGCAGGTCGGGAGAATAACTCAGGAGGGTTTATTAGGCCGCGTCACTTCGCGTTCATTTAACAACAGCAAACCCGAGGCGACTGTAACCGGTTCGATCGTTAGTTGTTCGACGAAAAAAAAAGGCGGAGTAACCATGTCCAGAACACTGAAGAAGAAGAAACACTGGTCCAGTAAAGTGGTGGAGTGCGCGGTTTCATGGGGGAACCTGGGGGACTTTGGCACCGTGGTGGAGGTCTTGGGAGGTGCAGAGCTGGGAGAGTTCCCCTACCTGGGCCAGATGAAGCTGGATGTGCTGGTGTGTCACGTCGGGAAGTTGCCCTACTACGGGGACGTTTTGCTGGAGGTGAACGGGACGCCTGTCAGTGGACTTACAAATCGCGACACCCTGGCTGTCATACGCCACTTTCGGGAGCCGATTCGCTTGAAGACGGTCAAACCAGGTGCGTCTCCCCCCTCCTCCTCCTCCTCCTCCTCTCTACCCTCACCCGCTGTGTTACCTGAGCTCTGCTTGTAAGATGAGCGTTTTGATATGTGGCATCCACTAAACACAACACACCCAGTAATGTCTGAATCTGTAGAAACGCACAGCCATTCTCAAGACACACATCTTCAAATTAATATTCAAACATTAATGAATAGATTCATCCACGCATTCCTCCTCATGCCTGCAGTAGGTCTACATAGCTCTGACTGTGATGTATGGGTTTATACATGTCACTGCAGAATATGATAGAAATGTGAATAAAGTGAGTTGAGTCTAGTCTACCCACCACTACACCCCTGTACAATCCCCAAAGGACGTCCCAGACTTTTACTGTAAAGCTCCTACGGTCCCATAACATCTAATTGGCCAATTCTCTCACCACTTTGTCAGGGAGATCGAATACTGATAATGGTAATAATGGCATGTAGCCCAGTTGGGAGCCTTCTAGACTAAGTGCACTTACATGCATAGAAATAAGGCCTAATTACTTCCTCCATTATTCAGGCTACTCTGCTGCCATTGGCCACAGAAGCCGGAGCGCTTAGTTGAGGTTGTATCTCGTTGTCTCATCATTCTACATCCAGCTCTCCGAGGGTGCTGGCTGCAACGTCTAAACACTGTGATAATGAGGTCTAATTGCTGTAATGGCTCTTTGATGCTACTGCTGCTGTATACCGTGCTGACCCAATCCGAGGTTCACAGGTGAAAGGGGTTTTTATTGGGTCTGGAGTTACAGTTGTGGGTTTCATTGGGTGAGGGACGTTGTCTCACTTTGTCTCGTATGCCGGAGCTGGAATGTCTAAACAACAACTGAGACTGTTCAAAAGGTTACATCATCAACAACAGCAGCAGCTGAGTCCCAGGACCTCAGGCCAGGATCCCAGAAGATCAGCTGCACGTGCGCACATGCGTACTTATTGTGCGCGCATGTGTTTGTAGTCATGCCTAAGTGTTTCCTGCATTTCTATTAATATTTTATTGATTTTGATATCTTTCAGAAGCAAACGAGGGATGAGTGAAAGAATGTTTACCTAGATTTATGAGCCCGGTGCCTATTAGTGTGCGGCATGCGCATGAAGGTGTGTGTGTATTTCATGGCCCTACACTCCCAAGAGCTCCTAACACCACGCTCTCTGCCCCACTAACCAAGGATGATTAATAAAGGGCATGCAGGAGTGAGAGAGTGAGGGAGCGAGAAAGAGAGAGAGAGAGAGAGAGAGAGAAAGAAACAAGGAGAGAGAGAGAGAAGCAAGGGGAGAGAGACTTGAAGAGAGATGGGGAGAAAATCGGCTCTGCCTTTGGCTCCAGGCTTAACTCCCACGCAAGGCTGTTTTTGCTCTTTAAGTCTCACAGGGAAGTAATAGGTGGCAAAGATGGCAAAATTCCTCATCACCTATTTCTTCACTGTCACTCTTACCAGTCTGGCCTATATGTCCGTATTCCTTTTCAATCTTATGTAAGGATCCGCTTTGCGGTGTTCTGTTTGCAAAAAGGCTTCACAAATCCCCCCCCGGCATCAACATACAGATTGTTATATTGTATGATTATGTATCGTGCATGTGTGCACGGCTGCTCTGTGTGTATACATTCCTGTGTGGTAGCCTCATGTTTAATTCACACCTCTTGCATAATTGAGTTAGTGAGTGGATTTTCTCCACTCTGGTGGAGGCAGTGGGCCTAGAGGATCATCTGTGACCAGGAAGCCCAGGAAGCTGCGATGACATGACGCCAGCCAGCAGCGACGGACGGGATTGCTGGGTCTACCAGATGTTCCTCCTGTGCTCTTTCCAAGATCCTCTTGTGCTCCGCTTGCCTTGCCCTCTGGAGCTTGTGTGCTTTCCATGATGCTGCTGCTGCTGCTACTACTGCTGCTGCTGCTGTTGACAGCTGGGGTGGAGCGAGGAGGGAAAAGATGGATATGTGGATGGTGTGCAGCAAGTGCAAAAGCAGAAATGGGGATTTGAGGCGAGATGCAAGTCTCTGTGGAGACTATTATCTATCTCAGCCATTGATTGAAAGGAATGCGAGCTGAAAGAGTTGCACACAGCAGTTCTTACTTTTCTATTGCTGCTTCTAGTGCATCATATGTTCCCTGGGGACTGCCAGGAATCGTCTCTTGCATGCAGACATGATACATCCACACATACATACCCCCTTTTTACTGCTTTGAAATGTGGAAGTTCTCACTATGCCTGCGCCAAGATTTCACGATATACCGTGAGGTTGATGTTCCCATTTTTCTGGTATCTTTGATAAAGCTGGGAGATGCCTCTATCAAAAGCTCTTTGCTTGGTACGGGAATCTATTTCTGCCAGTACCCTCAGCTAAGGATTGCGGTTGGGGGGGGGGGCTGATGAAAAGCTCTGTGAATGGCATCCCAGAATTCCTTCTCTCCTGCTCAGTTATTTTCTGCTTTGCCTCCTATATGTTTGCAGCTTCAGTCACTGTGCAATCAAAACATACGTACAACCTGTAGCCATTTATACACAGCTGAATGGATGATGGCTGACATCAAATTAATAATTTCTCAGTGCAGCACACAGTCGAGCTGGCGGGAAAAAAAAAGGAGCCCCCTTTTGTCTTTTACACGATCAGTATCAGCCGCGTGAATCTAAACAAACGCACACAAGCCCCCTCTCTGAAACGTATGCACCGTGCTTCTGCAGATCCGTGTCACAGTCACACAGTCGGAATTAGTTTCATGATGTGTAATTCAGTTATAAGGGCAAACATTAGTTGCCAGATTGCAGGTGTGTTTAAATGAAATGCTCAAACACTGTTGGGATGCCGGAATCACAGCATTTTGATTGGAAGATAGTCATTAGCCATCATTTTAATGGTTTATAATTATTGGTGTGATAATGAGAACATATTAAGCCCGCAGAATGGCATAATTCATCTGTTTCCGTAGCATCCTGACTTTCAGAGGCTGATTTTCTGCTTAATTATCTTTGAATTTTAAAGTCAAATTACAAAATCAGAGTTTGTGTATAGCAGCAGTGGATTCTGCCGTCGATAATTTACCATAGATTGCATTTTGAGTTACCTGCTTCCGCTCACACATCAGCATATTTTCCATTACCTACTGATCATGCCAATAGAGAAGAATACAGAGTGACATGAGCCCCTAAGCCCCTGTATCAAACAGCAATAGCGAGTGTGGGTTAATCACATTAATGCACCTCTCATATCAGGAAGTGCCTCTCAATGGAATCATCCTCTTGACAGGCGATGCTTTGTCACTGCAAAGAGATTTGCAGTTGGCTGCAGAAAAAAAGGGGGGGGGGGATTGAGAGTGAGAGTGGGAATACAGCAGCCCAGAGAGCCTGGTCAAATAACTTGAGACATCTGTTCTTGCCTTAGAGACGGTTCTGACAATCAGCTGAATGGAGCAAGAGAGCCATCACATACACAGCTCCTTTGGCAATGAACTCATAACAGAGTAATTTAAGGCTGAATGAGCTCCTTTTTAGTGATTTTCAAGTGATTATGACTGTTTTTTTGTTGTTGTTGTTGTTTTATTTATTTTTTAATGCAGATTCAATAAAACGTTGGCTGTGTTTTGTTTTGCTAAGGCTTGTTTCAGCTTGGGAACTGATCCTACAGCTCTGTTATTGGATTATTGACAGTTTGGTACTTACATTGCTACTTTTGTGCTTCTTGTAATTTTAATTGGCCTGTCGTGTAGTATGTTACTCTATGTTGTCTACAATTGGTATCGCTTTCTAGGCCAGACGTGCTTTGTTTAAAAAAAAATCTTAATCTTATTGGTGCCAACTGGCTAATTGAAGGCTGAATGAACAAATAGACATGTAAATAAAATGGATTATTGTACACACATATAACTGTAGGTAGTAATGAATTCTCGTGTGTCTCATTAATAATTTAAAACACTGGTAACAGAATATAAAACTGAAACTTGGCAAACCAAACATACAAGAAGAAATGTAAGAAATACAAGCAGAATGTTGCATCAGGTGCTCTTCTTGAAACACCACGGTTCTTATGTGCTCCTATACGGAAGAGCTTTAAGGACCATACCGGTGTGTTTATGCTTGCTTCAGCCCATTAACTGCAAATATGTGTACTCTATAGCACTGCTAACCGTTTTCTAAAGCACTCTGTGGTGTTTTAGATTGTGCACTGTGTTTTTCATACCTTCCAGGCCTCCACTGTTTTCAGTTCATTTCACAACAATATGAAAATCACCCTGCAGAAACTTCATTTAGGTAATCCATCACAGTGGATACCATGTCATGTTTTGGCACATCTGTGGGAATAAAGCACAGAATTTTCTCACAATGACGCCTAAACTTTGACAATACCAAAAGCAGAGTGATGGATTCTGATGAATTAGTTAACTTGAATGTTGCACGTCTTTGCAAGTTGATTCTCATAATGAGTGGCTACCTGGAAAACTCTAAAAGTCTGGTAGGAAGTCATGATTATTTGCAGAAAGTTTGATTGATGATGCCAGACACCATGTTCCATTTAGTAGCTTTTTACAGAGCTTCCAACTGTATCAAGCAGTCTCCATCGACAGCTGGCATTTGCTCAGTTGTCATGGTGATAGATTTGATGTAAAAGTCATTAGTTTTGCAGGTATATATTTATATTGCTGCAGTGGAAGATATGTCAGGGAATTACCAAAGTCATTACTGTACATTCTGATTGTATTTGCCAAATTTTATGGTAGTCTATGCGATAGTTGAGACATTTCAGTCAAAACCTTAAATGTCACGGTGGAGCAGAGGTAGAGTCACCAAAGTCCTGAATATTCATCCTCTGGATACCATGAATATCTGTAGAAAATGTTGTGCCAATCCATCTGGAACGTGTTGATATTTCACATGTCACGATGTTTTATCACAAGGGGACCGTGAATGTCTGTACAACATTAAATGGTAATCCAATGAATAGTTGGTGAGATATTTCGGCCTGACATTTCCATCCCTGGAGCCACACCTCGAGCTAAAAACATAATATCCCCGTATACATTGAGAAAAATGTGAAATAACATACAGTTTGCAATACAAGTCATAAGTCATTTGGAACCTCGCCCTTGGTGTTGCTGAAGGTGTACTTGAGCTCATCTGATAGAACGCTGGGGGAGCATTAAACAAAAGAAAGCGTGAAAGCTTTTAAAGCTCACTGCAAGCAGGTGCTGGTGATTTGATGGTCTTGATACTGAACCCCTACCAGTTTTTGAAATGAAAACCGCAGCAGCAAGCACAAGCCCTCCTAGTTTGTTAACAACCACAGCCCGCTGGCATGTCACCGCGCTCATCATCAGCCTGCGTGGGTTTGTTCGTGCTGCACAGGGACACTTGAGCAAGACTGTCAAACTGTAAATGCAAGACAGTTGCCACAGCACCAGAGCATGGCAATTAGCAAGAGTGTTGTTCTCAACCTTCTAACCTTGCCTCATTAATGTCTTACTAACTTTCATTGCTGTCTCTCCCCGTGCACTCTCCCCTGTTCCCTGCGACTCAGAATGATACAATGCTCTGGCAGATCTTCTATTGAATAATGTCATTCTCGTGATGACTGCGATTCATTTTGGTGATGTATTCATTGTGCAGAAAAGAGTGAGGCCTTTAACCAAATCCAATTTAAAAACTATCTCTGTCATGAAAGGCATCCGAATGCCCTAAAAACCTGGAAGAGCTTTTAAATACATGTTTTAAACTAGGCGGAAAGGAAGATATGTCATTTTTCCCTTCCTTTTTATTTATTTATTTGTAACCCCATACTTTTTATATCTGTTTGGCCTTTCGCTATATCATCCTACAAAGCATTTTGTTGATATACAGCTTGTTTGTCCTCTGTGACTCGCATCAAGCATCGCCCGTATGTGCCCGAGGCAGCTGTCAGACTTGTAGTGAAGTCTTGCTGTCCTACCACACACACACACACACACACAGATTGAAACACACAGAGTACAAAAGTACGCCGTGCAAAATGTCCATCTTGTCATACAATTTAAATTAAAACTGAGACCTGCCTGACTGCTTAAAAGTACATACAGACCTATACATACAGAAAGAGTTGGTGGTTGTGGAGGGGTTTCCTCTTCATCACAATCCATCGGATATGTTGATCTTCATCAGAAACAACTCTTACGTCTATCAAAGTAAAGATATCAAGACCGAATCTTAGTTGAGAGCCCACTCTCTTATGCCTTGCAGTGTGTTTGTGGGGGCAGAGGAGGAGGGGGGGGGAGTCAGTGGGTGGAGGCGTAATACAACTGCAAAACAAACAAGCGTAAAGTTGCTCCCAACCCTACTCCAAGTCCTCAATAATTCATCAATTACTATACTAGAGCCGGATACTCCACGCATGTGCACGTGTGCGTTTGTGTGTGCATGTGCACGTTGACGTTTGAGTAAAGAAGGCTACAGTCAAAAAGTATAGCATGACTCCTGCTTCCCAGCACGCTCTCGTTATTCCCACTTTAATCAAATTGGGTCTTCTCGCACACTTCAGCAGCACCTGCAACGACCGCAATGTAAACAGCATGCTTGATGAGATTGGTTCAATGGAGTTGGAACCATACATTTTGAATTTGATAAGTGTGTTTCACGATGATTGCCTTGTAGATGTGAAATGAACGTGCAGTTTTTCTTCCTGCGTGTCATTTAGGCTTGCATCCAGCGATGTAGAGCCGGGTTGAATAGCTGGTAAATCATGATTTTCACCACAACACGAACAACCGCTATAGTAAGTAAGCGAGTTGGAAGAACATGTTCTGATGAACGTGTTTTTGTCGTACACTATGTCTCTCTATAACCAGGTCTGCCTGGCACAAACCAAAATGTGGTTAAATGGGTTTGGCTGAAAGTGAGGGAAATCCTTCATGTCGTTAGTCCTAAAGCCACCTATAGAAATGCATGAAAAGGATCAATAGTGTGAGGATTGGCTGGAAGTTGCATTGTAAACCTAAAACAACATAATCTCTCCAAATCAAATCTACGCTACATGGCAAACCCATTATGTAAAGCTGAATCTTCAACGCGGGAGAATTAACTTTGTAATTGCATCTGTCTACATTAGCTTACGATAGCATTGGTCATGAAGCTGTAAAGCATACAAATAGCATTTGGGTGTTTACCGTATGTTGAATTTCCTCTGGGATATATATATTTTATTAGTGGGAGGTTTGGGGGATTTCAGTTCCTCAGTGCCTTCAGTCCCTATTCCAATTAAAGACCCCGTTGTCGTTTTAAATGCCTGTTAGCGCTCGTACTGCGATATAATGACTAATTCTAATCCTGGCCCAGTAAATATGTATTTATTAGGGGCTCATAAAGTCATTTGTTACATTTTAGTTATATATGGGTCTCTAACAGCCAAGGCAAATTTGCAGCTGGGGGTTGGGTTTCACTGCTGACTGAATAGACGAGGAGTAATGGGTATTGTAAGTGGTTATTTTTGCGTTGACCTGCATCCTATATGCCCCCATTACCTACTGTTCTTTCTGCCAGCTGTGCTTTTCTCTACAGCCGTATTTCTGTGACACAAACATGTTATTCATCACTTTATATATATGAGCCATAAATCGATACAGTAGATGTCATACATGTCAGTCCCCGTAGCTAGTTGTATCATAAAAAATGGATTTAGTCTTGTCATTTTATCTCCCGGAATCCGCAGGAACCTATAAATTTGTAATTGTAAAAATAGGATCATAACAGGAGCTCAAAATCCCCCAAAGATGTTTGTATATGATATAGCTACAGTCTGAAAATACAAGTGTGTCATCCCCTAGTGTGATTTCTTTCCTTTTTTTTTCTCTCTCTCTCTGTTAGATTGCTTTTTTGCTGCCGTCTTGCTCCTCGGAGTGCATCAGTCACATCCTGTACACGTGAAACAGAATTGGGAAGGGGTTGGGGTGGCTTGGTTCGTCTTTTGGTTGAGCGTCATCTGTGTCAGTGTCTGAGAGCAGATTGGAGGGGACGTCTGGCATGGAGTCACTCCTCGGTCTGAGAGCCTTGTTTATTTTACCGGAGGCACAGCAGCCATACGGCGGCTGACTGACCCAGCACTGTCATGAAGGACGTTATCTTTATGCAACAATGATCGCTACGCGCCACAGTCCCTCCACCCCCCCCCCCCTTCAGTCGCGTTTAGTGATTGCACACTTGGCCAGCGTGTCACTACCCACTCTCCTATTATCCAGATATGCTTTATCCCTCCAACTGGTGTTTATCACTGGAAGATAGGGGCTCGGGTCACCTCTAGACAGCTCACAGGTAATGGGCCTTGACATCTGAATTAGTCTGCTCTTTCAAAGGGTGATTAGCAAGCAGCTTAGGATTCTGGGGGGATGTTGATAGGCAGACATAAACAGGCAGGGGTGGTGGGCCTTTGGGGTGCTGCCTCTCTGTGGTTCATGATGGGAGGTTTGCCAGTAATGCGGCTCATCACGAATGGTCACAGTGTGGTGTTACAGATGACAGAGAGCGTGATGGAGGGGGTGACTAGGGACGCCACGATTACGCGGTTGCACTGGTGATTTAGCCACTTGAAGTATGTCATTTTCATTAGTTGATACTGCCGTGTGAACAGTGAACCAAGCTGCTACCCTCATAAACTTTATGAATAGCAAAGCTTTCAAATTTTATACCAAAATCTTTTTCCTGTCTTTCTGTCTTGGCTGTACGACTGGCTGGCCCAGATGTTACGCTCATCCCTTCCACGGCTCTTTTATTATTCCTTGGCTGTGTGATTCGCTGTGTGCTTGTGGCGGCAGGGGAACGGCTGGCTTTGTAGAATCTTAATAGCGGTGAGCTAGCGCCAAGCCTTCCATTCGCCGCTTGCTGCAGGCGTGTGACTGAATGCCAATGAGACATTAGGGTTGAGGCAGGATGGATCAGGCCAGGCTGTGGCAGGCAGGATCTGAGTGGCTGTAGAGCCCTTAACCAGGTGAGGAGCACGCATGTCTGCTCCCAGAGGCTGCACAGCGAGAGGCGCTGTTTTTCAGGGTTATCTCAGCACACCTAATCGCCAGGATGCGCCCTCTCCCGTGCTTCTCTGTCAAGAGGGAGATAATCTAAGTGCATTCTGTTCGACTTTGACTTTGCGCCGCTTTCTCTGTAACATACGGCCCCAGAAAGTGAGGCTGTTAGATTAGACCTGTTAGATTCTGATTCAGGAATGACACAATGATAAATGACACTGAAGTAAGGGACAAAATGGAGAGTTCAGCTCTTCTTTTCTGTTTTTTTTTTTTTTTTCTCCTTTCCGTGATTATGTAATTTGCACACTCCCCTTTGGGATAGGCTGGGTGATAAAATATGATCGTATTATTCTTCATTTCCTGCGTGTAACAATATTTGATGCTATTTTCCTTTTTTATGTGGAAAATGCATCAATGCGATGTCTTATTTAAGCCCCTCTTGTAATAACCCTGTTTATACTGCAGCATTTGTTCAGTATAATCCCCGCTTGTTTGCTTAGCATCACAAATTATTTATTATTGCCTCTGTAAAATTTTATGATGACTGAATAAACAATGCATCACCGAAAACGGTATTATAAAACAGCAGTGGTAACGCGAAAGCTTGTTCATATGTCATCATATATTGCCTGGATGTTTGGTTTCCCTTTTCAGGCCAGTACATGTATCACCTGTATCAAACGAGGGATGTGTGGTGAGCGTCTAAATGGATGCATGGATGTGTGAATGTGACATCTTGAACATGGGCTCCTCTTAATTCTTTAGGTGACACAGACAACACAGGCTGTTAACAACAACACAGGACCTGTTAGAGTGCTATAAATGGAGAGCTGTAATGCTCACAGTCTCTTGTGCACACAAACACACACACACACACACACACATCAGCACATTAATCTGCCTCTTTCGCAGCATGCACATGGTTCTCCGCATGACGCAGATGTTGTTAACAGTGGGATGGAATGATGGGTGGATGCAGAAGCCCCAGTCACCCAGTCACTGCCTAATCTGATTACAGACGGCTTCACACAGTCGTCCCGTCTGATGAAGAGAGGGCATCAGGGAACGGATAGATGGACGAGCCATGGTTGTTAACAGCTGTGGTTAACTCTGTTGTGTAATATACAGTTGCGGTGTTCAGGAAGAGGAAGGCATGCGATAACAGCCTACTGCATTTTACTGAAAGGATGACTGTCACCGGGGCTGTGCAGTGTTTTGATGCACACAGAATTCATCTTGTGCATCTGTCTGTTTGGGTGTCGTACATCCAAATCTGCTATCATGTCCTACCATTTACAGTAGTTGTTGTCTATCATCAACAACAGCTTTTCCCTTCTCGGAACTGCTACTGAAACATTTCCCGTAACTCACCCATAGCAGTAGAGTTCGGCTATCCCCAGTGTGATATGATCCATAACTTCCATCATCAATTCTCATTCTGATATGGACCCATGTGCCTGAAATAAAGTTCAAAGTAGGATGTATAAAGTAGGAGGAAAAAAGATGCAGTGGCTCACAAACCTTGCATTTTAGCCTCTACCCATCCCCACCCAAAAATATGACTTCACAGCAGTTTGTAAGAGTACCAACCCAGAGTTGAGTGGTGGCAGCTGGTGCTGGAGGAGTTCAGTGTCAGGTTTGTAAGGGGGGGGGGGGCTAACATACAGAAAATGTGCCGGAGGGAGCAGAACTTGGGCTATTTCCTGTACAATCTTAGTTCAAAATATAAAGCACACATTTAGTTTAACAAGTCAATTACTCCAGCAGGCCGATTAGGATTTCATAATGGATCATTGGCAATTTGTCTCTTCAGATTTTGTGCTCACATCTGCCACATCTGACTGTGCTAGCTGCAACATGCTGTATCTCCAACAGTCGATTTAAAAGCCAACAATGCTCTGCCTACTTTGATCTAACTCCGCTGTAATACAGCAACACCTGCTGCTACTGCTGCTGCTCACGTAGCATTTCATTAGCAAACTTGCCTGCCAACAGTCCAATCAGTCTTCGGAATAGCTGTCTTTTTTTTTCTTCCAGCAAGTAAACGTGTTTGGGCCTCAAACTTGCACTTAAATCTGGTTGCAGGAAGCTCCTGTCCTGCTGTTGGCAGCTTGGAACCGCAGCGTCTCTTCCCAAAGGGCTCATTCCCTTGAGAGCGCAGATGCCGGGAATTACAGTTACACTTCATCAAATTAAAAAGATTTGCTGTGCACGCTAATATGCATAATGTGAGTTGACGTCTCGGCTTTGTTCAGTCAGTGTTTGTGTGTTTGGCAATATCAGTTCACTAATGTTACGAGGTTGATAGCTGGCTGTTTTATTGCTCTCTTGCAGATCTTGTGGGCCATGACATTACTGTCTCCTAATTTCTGGTCTTAAGCTGTTGCTAGTGATGTGCAGTTGATTTGCATTGATATTAATTCTGAATTTCTTGTAGTGGATGAGCTTATTTTTCTTTTGTTGGGTAATGTGCGTTATGATGCTTTCGTGAAGCAGAAATAGTCAATCTATGAGTTTTAGCGTTATGAGTGTTGAGGAGCTGAATTGGTTTCTTCCTGAGTTGTTGTTCTCTGTGATTGTAGCTTTTCGGGTTGAGGTTAATTCCCTGCAGTCTGTTTAAAATGAATGTTAAACTGTGGTTCATTTCTTATGAATAAAGCATTCATTCTTTATTAGTTCATTATGGTGATGAGCTTTCTTTATCCGATTCTTGGCTCAGCTGAGGGATTTGAAAATAAAACATCTTTTGTAAAGTTGTCCACTTAAAATTGAGATGAGATTGTGATAATGCTGCTCAAAAGAGCAACTTGGCAGCAGCGCTGAAAGCTGCATGTTGATGAAGGGGGAAAAAAAAAAGTTAAACAACAAATATATAGTAGTATTGAATGAGAGAGAAAATTATAGCTCAGGATCTCTAGTTGGGGTTCATAAAAGCTTTCTTACTGTGTTTGAGCTTTAAAGGCCGTCATCAACAATGAATCCTGGTACTCAGGCTTCACATTTCACATTTCTGACTAATTCAGAGTCATAAATATGAAGGAAGTTTTCACAAAGTGACCTTTTAATAATAATGATATAGCAGTGACTAAGCGTTCACATGTCCAGGAGAAGAAGACCGGCCTCAGCATGCGAGGCAAAATGATGAGTCAGGTATTTGCAATTCTTAAAACATTGTATCTCAAAGCACCGCGATAAACAGCTGACATCTAAAAGATCTTTGCTGATGCAAACAAATTCCCATAATCAAAACAGGTTTTAAAAAAAGAGGAAAGGATGGTATTTGTTTGTTCCTAGACTCAACCTTAAAGCAACTCCCATAAAAGTTTGTTTCTGAGGTAAAGCCAGAGAATAAGCCTTTGAAAAAGTTTTCATCGTGTGGATTAAAAGACAGGCAGGCATCAATTAAAATCCAGTTTGACACCAGAGTGCTGCTGCTTCCCTTTTTGTGTGCACACAATATGCAAGAGCTTTGAAGATTTGTTTCTCACACGGGTACACAGCTTGTTTGATTCCGCTGCATTTCAGACAAAAAATTAGATCATATAGCTGCTAGATTCACTAAATATAAAATGTGTGTCTGCGTTCAGAGTGGGTGAAGACAATACGCGTCAACATCGGCGGTCTCTAAATTAAAACATGTCTGTGTGCTCGTACGAGCAGGTGTTGCTGACGGGCTTTTATCCTGTCTGAGCTGCAAAGTGGCCAATAAAATGTAACAATCGAACCTTCTCCTCTGTCATCTTCTCTTCTTTTCTTCAAGGACTTGCTGTTCTCTGCTCTGTTGCACTTTAGCCTGGGATTTCATAGACAACGCCAGCCATGCGTTCACAAATAGTGGTTTTATCTCTGAAATTTTGATACACAGATCTGTTGACTTCCATCTGTTTCTTTTCTTTTGTTTGACCTCATAGCTCCTCTACAAGTTGAGGCCTGCTGTGTTGCAGCGGAATTTAGTGATGAGTTGCATAACGACTGTTTGTATTTGGAGATATGAACTCAGTTTCAAAGCCAACAAAAGAACTTTCTCCACTGTAAACTGAAGCATATGTGTATGTTTAAGTGTATAACAGAGCATCTGGTGCCTGTAAGTTACAGGTTTTAAGGCTGCAATTAAGCGGTTTTTGTTTCTCTTTCCTACTTTCTTATTGTTCTGATTTTTTGGATGATTAGACTAAGAAAACTAGAACATACTGTATATTTGAGAAGCTGGAACCAATACAGCTTTTGGCTTTTTTTGCTCTTTGCAACTATCAAAATTGTTGCAGATTAAATTTCAGTCTGATCCATTGATTGATGAATTGTTTCAGCTTACATAAGTACATAAACAAATACAACAGTTAAGCGAGATGTCTGTGAAAACATAGTTTTCCTTCCTTTTCACCGATAAAAGATCTATTCAAAGACATAAAATCTCAGCAGACATTTTAATGTTTTTCTCGTGAAAGCTAAACTCATAAACCTATAACATAGTCATCTGCCATCTCACCACATTTCTTAGTTTTCACACAGGGGTTGGAGCTTTGCTTTGACGCTCCAGGCCTGAGCATGCAGTGTGGCATCATGATCTCTCCTCTGATTCATTACAGACTCAGCCAGTTTGTGTTTTGACACAGTCGACTCTGACCCCGAGCCCTAGTCTGTCTGGATGGCTGTTTTTATACCTGGCTGAGCAGCCCTGCCACTGGCATTCACCCACACATGAACTTACCTCCAAACAAATCCAAAAAGACACACTCACACGTACACACATGCACAACGTTGTCGAGGTTGAGGATGGGGTGAAGGTGGAAGGCGGTAAAAGGCGGTCCGGCTGTCCATCAAGCTGAACTTTATTTCCAGGTAATTTGTGTAGGAGGATAGGTGTTTTCCCTCTGAAATTAGCATCAAAGTCTGACATTAGCAATATTAATTTTATTATGGTGGATGTGATTGTGGCTGTCGGCAGGCTGACATTTGAACAGTTAATAAAACAGAAACGGTTTCACTGGGTAGACTACCAGAGACAGTGCTTCTAAAAGTTAATTTAAAATATGGAATGAGAAAGATGATGAAAATGACAATTTTAGCTCCAGCCAATATTGTGAAATGGATGTTCATATCCATCTTTTCCTTGTTTGATGCTGTCAATAAAGCATAGACTAACTTTTACACATTATTAAATTAAGGGAAATAGCTTGCATGCTAGTGAATCACGAATTACAGACTCTTCTCTCTATTGTATTTTACACTTCATATAATATCCAATTAACAAAAAAGAATGAGTTGGAAAGCTCATATTGTTTCCGTGCTCCTCAAAACACAGCAGCAGCCTTGCTTGAGGAATCCAGCTGTCTTTTGTCTGTCAGTATTCTCATGAATGTTCTTAAAATTACATCATTGTTGTCTCAGTCTCTGCAGACAAAATGAATTACAAAATCTCTACCCCACATAATATTATGCAATTTTATTTTCTAGTGTGTCATGAGCGGCTGGCTTAGAAGTACATTTCTCCGTATAGATCTTATGTAGCACCAAAACTCAACCACAAAGCAAAACATTTTACTTGTAGAAAGATTTAGGAGGGCAAATAAAAAAATCCAATTTTTGTATTGATAAAAATCTTATTTCTGGTCCAGCATTGCTGATGCATTTCTCATCTGTGAGGCAGATGCCCTGGAAAGGCTCTCTGCTGTTTGAATTTTTAAGTCTTATTTACAGTAAGAGGATGCAAAATTGGAAGAACAATGCAGAAAAATAGTCTGTTTGGCAATTTCTCTCTCACAAATATCCCAGGCTCACAGCCACGTACCGAACCGCAAGTGTGGCACACAGGAACAAAAATTGATCTGCGTAAATAGTCTGGATTGCTGTTGCACTGGAGGAGCCTAACAGAGGAACACAAACGAATATCCACTTATCCGTCCATCCATCCAGCCAACCAGCCAGCCATCCATCTATCCATCTGTCCATTCACCCATCGAGCCAGCCATCGGTTTCCCTGACAGTGATGTTGCGCACTGTGACAGCCTTATTGACAGGCCTGAGAGGAGCTCGGGATTATGGGACTAGAGGACGACACGAGTGCTTGTCAGGCTGACGTGGAGGATAAGGCTTACATGCTGTCAACAGACTGAACACACCTCTGTGGTATGCATGGAATCCTTGTGGTTGGACCTCGACAGAGAAAAGATTTTTTTTTTTTTTTTGATGAAAACCAGTGCAACCAGTGGCACATTTGAACATGCATGGTTGGTGCCGGCTTTTTATTTATCTGTCTCACTCAGGACAAGGGTAGATGTATGGGAGTTGATTTAATTGCGTAGCTGACCTTTAGAAGGGAAAGAAAAAAAAGCTATTAAATTAATTCATTTCATGGTCTAGCTGGTAAGCCACTGAGGGAAAAAAAAAAACGCTCCTCTCTATATAAAGTGTGTTGTATTTTCATCTACAAAGCTTCAGCAGTAAAACTGCTTTAAATAGCAACAAAGTAGCTACTTCTCCAACTATTTAGTAACTCACAGTACTTTTTTTTTTGTATTTTGCAGTGTAAACTGAAAGAAGTGGGACAGTACCTGACAATTTCACAGCTTGAAACATCAGCTGTTATACTGTAAATGGGACTTTTTTTTTTCTCATGCAGTTCTAGGATTTTGAGGATTATGAAGCGATAAGGAGGCCTCCATTGAAAAGTCCAACATTTTCATTGTTTCCAACAAAACTTTCTATTCTGTGATTTTGTTTCAGTTAGATGTTCATAAGATCTTCTCTTTGACACAGACACAGTTGTCTCCCAGTCGTAGTCGTCTTTTATAATCCTAGTTTCAATATTTGCTGACAGCTGACCAGAGGCTAACTTGACCCCAAGCTCTATCTAAACATTACAGTTTTAATGAAATGTTCTAAACATATGTAAAATCAGAATACTACAATGTACTACATCAGCAAGTACAACATATGTAGGCTTTTTTTTTTTTTTTTTTTTAAGTCTGAAATGTAAAGCATGTTGTTGACCAGGACATGGATGAGTGATCACATTACTTCACATGTCCCCTCCAGGATATGTAGTCCAACATGACACAACATATGAATTGCAACACTGAGGACAGAGTTAGCCCTGGGTTATTTGTCAAATTTGAATGTTCACATGTGAGAGGACACTGGTGCACGTTTGTGTGTATCTGGCGGCCGACGGAAACATCAGCTGACGTCCGCGCCGTCAGTGTTTTCACAAGGTTTATGTCTCGTCTTTTCATGTCACTAATTGGTGCAATTCTTGAGGAAGCACCTTTTTAAATGGGTGAGACGGAGAAGCAGGTGTGGATAAATGGATTGAATTTGTTTTTTGTTTTTTTTACCACTTTATCCCGGTAGTTGAATTCCACAACATGTCTGAACCACAGGTGTGGACAGAAACAAGCTGCCACTACAAGGCCCTGCCTGCCTTTGTGCACAGAATGGGTTGAATCATCCTGTTTTGTAAAGCCAGTGATTAAGGCATTGGTATTCAGATCCACCCAGCCACACCAATGATGTTCTCCAGCTTCATATTTGAACTACACCCTCCTCTACAACTGTTTTAAATCCCTACTGCATCGTCTTCCTCTCAAACATAAACATGTTAAAAGCCTCTAAACAATATTGTATACAGAGACAACATAATTCGGATATATTTTGAGGGCCGCTCGGCGGGACGTGCAAATTCCTCAGTCATATTGTGGTAGTGGATTTCACACTGTGAGGTTTTTCAGTTTGTGTCTGAAAAGCAATTGTAGCTGCGATAGAGCTGGATTTCATTTTCCAGCGGCAGCCAATGCCCTCTTATCACTCCTTTCACTTTGACGCCTATTATAATAGCTTTACACAGACATGGGAAGAATCCCAGCAGCCTATTACTCCTACCTGCATTCAATTTACGTCAACTGAAATGCTAACTCCACCCCGACTCGCACTACATTGCACTACTTTCTTTTTTTTTTTACCTGCGTTATCAGATGAAAAGAGGGGTGGGGGAAAAGACTGAAAAGCAAGGTGGAGTGCACATACACATGTATCTTTTATGCTTTGACTATACTGTGATATTTTAGATCAAACATATAAAATATGCATTTATATAATAAATGTAATATAAATTTCTAGGTTTTAATATTATTATAGCTAGGAAAATGAATGTCTGGCCTCAAACAAGTTAGAAATCATTTCATTACTTTTTCATTTTTACATTTTTCAACTGTAAAGCACTCCAGTTGTACGAACACTGCACCTAAACTTCACTGTTGTGTTCATTCTGGAGTTCTGGAGAGAGCCTCTTCAAATCTTTGTGTCACAACATCCTTTTCACAGACAGACAAAATATTACAGGCCACAATTTAGAGTATAATAAGAAACCAACCCAGGAAACGTGTGATACTAAAGCAAGGCTGTGTGACTTTTGTTGAACACCATTCATTGTGGCCACTGCAGAAGTAACTACAGAGATGAGTAGAGAGGACTCATTAAGTCAGCACTATTTAAAGTTAATTGACATTAGTAGACACTAATCACCATAAATACCAATCATTTAAACCGTGCGCTTGGTAGGCTAATTTGGTCTTTCTTCCTTTACATAAACAGATATCTAGACATCAGTCAGTGTCTGAGGGTTTTCTTTTTATCATGATTTATGAAGAAAATGTAGTATCATCATGGAGACTTCTAAACGCTGTTGCCAGATCAAAAACATTTTGGTAATGTGGCCTTGTCAGCCGTTGTCACATCAGCTCTCCTTATCTTAGAAGCACTTTGTTTATGACCCTTTGGCAGCAGCGGCAGCAGCAGCAGCACATTTAGAAACAAAGCAGAGGCACAGGGAAAAAAAAAAGAGGGTAAATGGATAAAATTAGCCATGTTGGATAATAAGTCTACACTCAAGTTTCCATGGTAACAGTCTTGAAGCATGCTCTGTGAAACTTAAAAGTTAGCTGCTCTCGCTGAGGTAAATCAGACCTCATACAGGTCTTCACTTGGCGTGCTGTGTTTGCGTCAGCCCCTGAGATGGCTATCTGTTTTTGAGACAGCTGACCCCAGGCTACCCCCTGCCATCATTACGCATCAGCTCGCATGCAAGAGCCCCTCCCCTTAATCTGGACGTTTACGGCCGGGCATTTCTATTATTGGGCTCTTCTGCATTCCATCTGTCAGTGGATTCTCCGTGATACGAGGTGGCAGTCCGCAGAGGCACCGAAGCATTTCTGCTCCAAGTGCCCTCAATCCCCACTTCCCCCCTTCTTCTCTTTTGCTATCATCCTTTTTTTTATTTGGGTCTGTTCTTCTCTTTTGCTCATCCGGCCCTTCTACCGACAAGTGCATGCACACACAGATACTGTATATCCATTTTAGTCTGTCTCACATACACACACTCCCTCTTGGGGAGCCGTGCTAAGGTATGCACCTGTGTTGAACCACTTGCCCCGGAGTCAAGAAGTAGATCACTCAGTGAAGAGAACAGTATTTCTTTTTTTTTTTACTCGTAAGTCTTAATGCGTTCTTACACTGTGCTTACATAGATGGAATCACGAGCCATACGTGTGCATGAGCGCGCGCGAGTGTGTGTGTTTGTGTGTAGGTGGTGAATGAACATGCCCACATGTGTCCTGGGAGCTGACAAAAAGAGAGGGTTTAGATAAATAGTCCATTGTCTGCTGCAGAGCTGGACGGGAATGCACAGCTTTTGTTACAGGAGTAGAAAGCCGAGGTGGATAACTGGATGTGCCTGCCGTACTGTTGATTTAGAGGGAGGCTTTGAGCAACCTCTGGCTAGTTTCTGCTTCTCTCTCTGAGCCGGTATTTCCAGATTCGAGGCGTGTCATTAATGGAACGTGTGAGCAACGGTGCATGGTTTTGTATTTGTGAGCATGTGTGGATCCTTTTAACTAAGTAAAAGTAATAATACGACAGTGTAAACGACTGAGGGGCAAGTCCTTGTTTCAAAATCTCCAAAGTATATTTGTATTGCCAGCAAAATCTACTTAAATAGTGAAATAAGTTCGTGCAGATGACTCCTTTCAAGGTGTTCTGTGTGGTGTCCATCATCAATTCCCAAATCCCAAAGTGACATTTTAAAACGTCCAATTTTGTCTGAAACCTAAATCACAAAACAAAACAACAACAACAACAAAATAAATAAATAAATACTGGAAGTCCAGCACCTTGGAGTGTGCTGGACCCAGAAAATTATTGACAGTTTTACTTACATAGTTAATCAAACAATTGATGTATCAGAATAATTTTCTGTCAGGTTTGTATGTAAAAACTTAATATGCCAAGTATAGGTGTCAAATAAATGTAATGATGTGGAAAAAAAAGTGCAACAGTGGAATGGAAGTGCGTACGACTGCTGAAGATGTACTTGTGTGCAGTACTTGAGTAAACTCCATCGCTGTTTACCCGGGGTCAACACATTCAGCAGAGTGAGGACAGTTTTTCTGGTTTGTAGCAGCAGCATTCAAGGTTAAGGGCTGAATTAGAATCAGGTTTGTTGAGTGAATACCCTCAATGAATACATTCAGTTATATAATTCTGTGTGTATGCATGCATAATTAGATGTGTGTATTGCCGCTGGCGGAGTGAGATCTTCCATCTGAAAGCTTTACATGTTCCCTTGACGGATGACAGAGATGGAGATGATTCCATTACGTACATGTTCAGGTCAGTAGTCAGGACTGTTACTGCGCTACTCTGAGCTTCTACATTAAATAATCAGATCCAACTCAGCTGCAGGATCTGAGTGACTTTGTAGCTATTTGAACATATTTATAGCGTGTTATTTTTAGACCACTTTGATGCTGCGTTGAAGGCTTCTGATTATCAGGATTTGAATGTAGAAAATCACCGGATGTGGCTTTAAACCTCCCTAAACTAATTATCATGTTATAGCTGCGCATCACAGTGCCATAGCAGGAGATGACACATATGCTATTTACATATAAACAGGTGCGATATGAAGGATTGGGGTTCGATAGCATCAACTCTGGATCTGGTATCAAATCGGATTATATGAATCTTTTTAAATCTTATATCTGATCTTCTCAGCTCAAGCTGTTAAAGTTATAAATAACTTGAATTTTTAAAGACTGACATTCAAAGAACGCGCATTCAAAGTGAAGATGTGATAAGACATTTGTCAGACTTTTAGAGCTTAATGAATGCAGGAATTTGAAACTGCATCCAAAAAAACTGAACTGACTGTCTGAACCTAACCCTGATGATACGTCAAACACTACCAGTGACTCGTCAGATGTTTTCAGCCTTTGCAAAATTGCACAGCATGGAGGCAGACAGAAGTCGTACTCTGTACCTTTTTTAAAATCTTAGTTATAGATTGGCGTGGCTGACGGATCCAAAAGTTAGAATAGCCTACTAATTCCCTCTACAAAACAGCAATGAGGCTGTAGAAAATAAAAGTTTGATACTAACTTTATGATAATTCTTCTCAAATGAACTTCATTTTTATGATTTTTGAAGTGTAGAAGCAGTCGCCTAGAAGTGAAAACCTAACTATGGCTATAAACAAACTACACTATGGTCACGTGACCTGAGATACTATGCTCGGCATGATGACATCTGATGTTCCAGACAAACCTCTGGAGTCACTTGTCACCAACTGCCAGTAAAGACACGGGTATTTACTGACATATTTTTATGCCGTAGAACAAAAGCCCATTCAAAAGACCCATTGACTTCAAGATGAGGGAGCCGGTAGGGCAAAAGTGCTACAATATTTATGGATTTTAGGACTCATTTCTGCAGCAGTCCATTCTTTTTTTCTGTTATTATACAGCAGTAAACTGCGTATTCTTGTATTTCAACAAATGTTGAAATCTGTGACCTGTTTTACATGCAACATCTTAAAATACAATCTCAAATGGTAGCCTCTGCAGAGTTTTTTTTTTTTTTAATATGGTGAAGATATTTCTCGCAAAGTTTGTTAGTTATCAGTTATATATCCTTAAGTGATGAAAAATCTCATTTCTATCAGGCTGCTAAGATCCTGCTGTAGATTTCACATCACGTACCATCAGCATGCTTTGAGCCACCGGCTCATATTCAGTCTTTGAAGTAGTCTGCTTTCCCCTTCCCTGGTCTCTTCTCCCATGCCAATACTTTACCTCCCTCAAAGCAGTGTTCCCACCAGTCCCTGCTTATAACTGGGGCATGGTTGCAATTGTTGTGCCACTGAATAGTGCTGAGTTTTATGATAAATGCACACATCAGGATTTCCTCTTATGTATGCAGTTTTGAATCTCGCCATGATGTCTGTGTGTGTGTGTGTGTGTGTGCATGTGCAGGCCAAAAGAGAGAAACACTTGCACTGATACAAACACAATTCACTGCACAGAGAGATGTGAAACGACAATTTGCATATAGCGTTGGCGCGCGCTTGACAGCTCTCCGTGTTGGCAGTGTACATGTGAGATGTATTGTGGTTTTTGTTTGGCTCCAGAGAAGGGCTTCTCCTGTGGTGCGCTTAAACGCAGAATTGATCTGTTTACTTCGCCATCAAACACAGAACTGGTTGAACTGGAGCTTCGGCTAATGGAAGACCTCGAAGTCAATTGCACCAAAATGAAAATCATTCACCAGTTATGTCTCCCTCTCTATGGATGATTGGACAACTTTAGTCAAGTCAACAGCCTTTTATATTGGCCATAGCCAATAGACTTATTTTTATTCTCATAGGTTATTCAGAATTTTATTCTATGTATGTTTTTTTAAGGAATTTCTGTGCAAGGACAATTATCAAGCAAATATAGTCCTCAGTCTGTTTTATACTGCTGTGAATTAAACTCCAAATGAACAATTGAACCATTTTAGATGTTACCCTTGACTTGTAAAGCCAACTGTGATGGTCATTTTTGTTATATCTTCTGCCACTGAATCACACTAAATTATAGGCAGAATAATAAATAATGAAAATAATCTTGCAGTTACACCTTTGTGCACATAAAATATATTTTATGTGATGATCAGTTAACATGCCCTCACTCTGTTGACTAGCAGAGAGCATACATTTTTCTTAAACATGTGAGTGAACATGGACTCAGTAAAACACAACAGTCCAGCCTCATGAGACCAGATGTAATGTTTTTACCGTCACAATCTGGTCATCTAAATCACAGCTGGCCTGTTAGAACTACTCATCTGTCCTGGTGGACTCTGCTTATTGACTTGTGAGACTCAGTACATGACTCGCATAGCATACGTGTCTAATAGATTTGCAAGGAATCATTTCCAGCTTCGGCTGAAATAATTAAGTTGACATTCTCTCCCCAATGCAATTAACAATGAGCGCTGTCCAATCTGTGACCTGTTAGATGTTTGATTTCATGGACTACGTCTTACATTACAAGCCCAAGACGCAGAGCACACAACAGGAAGCAGAATGTGAAACTCATCAGGGATACACAGTGTTAGGAGGCGGCTGCCCATGAGGCATATCTGGTTCACTTAGCAAATTTTCTTGAGGTGTTGTGAGCCCTGCTTGCTTGTGTACAAATTACTGTCAGGTTGCTTTGCTGTTGGCATACATTATCAGGCTTGTACAATAGATGGTGCTTTTGAGTGTCTTTGTAGTATTTGATTTGGATGTATGAAACAAAACAAAAAAAGATCATGTCTGTCATTTATTGTAAAATGTCAGCATGTGAACGTTTCTTCTTTATTTCGTTTTTTTTTTTTTTTTTTTTTTTTTGCTGTTTTCATTAAATGCATCCATGGGTCTTTGTGCATCTGTGACATTTCATGGGACTGTGTCTGTGTGCACATGCGTTACCTTGATGTACAGTAGATCAAGCAGCTTCTCAAATCAGATTGAGCAGCTGAGAGCAGGATGCTGTGAAATTCAGATGCACCATGTGCTGGAAGGGAGGCAGCCTCTGATGTATTTTTAGATGGGCTAAATAATGAATGCCTGAAAAGACTGCTAGGACCCCAGCTGCCAAACCTTCCCCTTTACTCCGTGCTCACCTGTTCTTCTTGTGTGCGCCTTGAGGAGGAGGGTAAGGAGGAGTGCGTCTCCACCTCCACCAAAGCAACCTGCTGCCTCTGTCACCGGCTGTCACTGAGAATGGCAAAAGATCACTAACATGTCTCATCTGGATTCAGTTCTAGATTATTACTGCTCTTAACGCTGTGGGAGGATGTGAGAACTGTGAGAGTTTACTGTATGCCACCTGCATTCAGTGCAGCTCCAGGTCTTTTAGTTTTATGGTACAACTGGCAATTAAGACAATAAAGCCATTTGTCTACTTAATTTAAGACTATTCCTGATCCAAGTTTTGTTTGAGTTTCGTTTTTTTAAAAGACGAAATACAAGAAAAACAACATTTTACACAAACTGTTGAGTTTGATTCTCCTTGATGATTAGTCAGAGTCAAATAGATACTATTAAATATTTAAGTCATTTAGCCGGCAAAAATGCCAAATATCGGCTCCAGCTTCTCTAATGTGAGGATTTGCGGCTTCTCTCTGCTTTTATCATTATAAATATCTTTGGCTTTTGGACTGTTGATCAGGCAAAACACTTGAAGATGTTCTTATTTGTTATATATATACCAACCAGTGTACAGGATTTAGTGGTATCTAGCGGTGGAGTTGCTGATTGCAACCTAACCATCTTCTTTCTAGTGTAAAAAAGAAAAAAAATACAGTGGTTCTATTCAGAGCCAGTGTTAAGGTTGTCCTTTCTTTGCTGCTATATACCATGGTAGCCGTCTGTAGATATAAAAAGCCCATTCTAAGGTAAGCAAAACATACTTATTCTTATTTTCAGGTGAGTATACATTAATGAATTCTTTTAAGTAAAAGAAATTTGGTCAATCAGGTCAGCTTTAATTAATATAATCATTAGTTGCAGCCCTATTTTATCAGACTGATAAACCGTTTCCCTTATGCATTGTGTTACCATTCATACCATTACAGATCTCCTCTTCCCTCCACCTCACTCACACTCCTCTTTAAAACAACCCTGGAAGGGATGAACTGTTATTTAGAGTAATTGAGATGTTTTTTTTCTTTCATTCCTTTCCCCTCCACAAGGATGTGACTAGTTTGCCTGTATCAGCAGAGCTATTTTTAAGTAAAAACTTGTCAAGTAATTCCAATCAATCAAGCTGCACCACCCCCTCGCACACAGACCAGCCACAGAGTGATGGAGGATCAGATTATAAAGATGCCGTAGGCTTCTGGGCATGGTGCGGGAAGATCCATGAAGAGAGATGATTAAGGAAGAATGGATGAAAGAATGGGAGATACAGTACAGTGTGTGTGTGTGTGTGTGTGTGTGTGTGTGTGTGTTTCGGATTGTAAGTGGCAAAACTGGGCCCTTTGAGGGGGAGCCCGGCTGAGCTTCTTCACAAACTAAATGTCTTAAATTCCACTCCATAAATGCTGTGGGGCCGATTAAAGGGATGATTACACAGGCAGCAGGGCACTCATTAAAATATACCACAGATAACAATGGCAGTGTCACCATCTATATTCTGTATTCTGCCATATCACCACCAATTTCTTGTTAAATTGTTAGAAGATATGAACCTACTGGCTCGTGAAAAAATAGATTCATAAAATCTACCATGACATCACCAGGAGCTGTGGAAGTCACCACCCTTGGCTCCATCAGTAATGTGTGTGTGTGTGTGTGTGTGTGTGGGTCTAAGAAGTCTTTTCTCAGCTGAGATGGTGCCAAGTGACCCAAAGACCCAAAATTCAGGTTAAATCTCTCACAACTTCATGATGTACTTGTGGTGTTTGCTGGACCTGTGAAACTTCATAACAGAGTTAAGTTTCTGGTTTTATAATGTATTTTGTCACCATGGGGGAAATTACAGTGAGAGATATTGTATCTGTCTTATATAATAAAGGTTAAGAAAACAAAGAATAAACAAGTCACACGTATTTCAGCTGAAAGTCTGACAGAGTGAAAGAAATCTCCAACTTTAGAGTTAGTTCTCATAAATCTGACCATTATCTTTTCTGACAAATATTGTCAACTCCTCCTCGTCATAAAGACAGAGAAAAAAATTGAGCTCAATAAAATAACAGTTATTTATACTAGACACTGATGATATCCCTGCAGTCGTGGTCTTGAACATTGTTGAAACAAAATCTTGAATCCCCCTTGTCCAAGGCCGAGTAAAATTGTTGATTCCAAAACGAGACCAGAACCTTCAATAAGCGATTGCAAGACCAGTCTCGAGTACTACAACACTATAGTATCACTATGTTAACTTGGTATGTTGGGATTTGCTTGATTCGCAGTCATTCATTCAGCAGATATTTATTCATAGACCAAAGTACTGGACAAATTAAACTTTTACATGAAGATAGCGCTAGATGGAAAGTCAGAGAATCAGAAAAGTATTAAAGTAGTATTGCAATGCATCCTTTGGGGAACTTTGAGTGCATCTACCAAATTTTATGGCATTCATAAAGTTCTGACCAGTGTCCAAGTGTGTCAGATTTAAAGGGCTCTGTTTATAATGTATGTGAGGCATAGACCTCCAGGCCGGCCCTGCCTGTATCTCTGGTCTCCTGGTTGTCCTTCTGGACTGACTCTGCTGGTCTGCCCTGATTCCTGCTCATTCCTTTGTCCAGGCCTCCTGCCTGGGGTCACCTGCTCTGCCCTTGTCCAGTCCCCATGCTGCCCACTTGAGTTCTTCGACTCTGCTCCTGTCCAGTCTTTTTGTTTCCTTCTCTGCTTCTAGGCCTTTTGTTATCCGTCTTTTTATTTCATGTTAAAGATCCCTTTACAGTAAGTGGTTAAAATGACTGTTTGTTTACTCATACTTCACATCTGCTTTTGGGTCAAATCTTTTAACTAAACTGTGACAATTCACACATTTTGCAACGCTGCAAGACAAGTTAAAGGATAGATGCACATTTTTACAAGTCTGTCTTAAAGCAGCTCTCACATTTAGATGCGCGTTCAAAGAGTTTTTAGTGGCAGTAATTATTAACACTGACTGAGATTTGTCTTCCTGAATGATTCCAATGGAAGAGATGAGGAGGAAAAAATCAAAATCTAACCAAAGCTGTTGTGACGTTTTAACAGTCTTGGGCATATCAAGTTGTTTCAAGTGTTGGAGAGTAACACATAGAGGGAATATTGTGCAGATACACACTTGATTTGCCCACATATAGCACATATGAGCATTTGAGAGTTTGAAAACAAACTTTAAAGATGAAATGAGATGTGAGCTTATTTTTTGAGCTTCATTGTGAAGTCTTGGGCATTACTTTCATCACTGTTGCCTCATCTATTGTGCATTTATTCTGTGTTCTTTTAACCCTGTGGCTGAGTCTTTTTATTTCTGTTTAATATTAATAATACATTTAGTTGAAGTAGATTGCAAAAAAGTGCTAAATACTGTACAGTTGCCGCATTAACTATAGTCTCTAACACAAAAGAAGTGACAGACAGAAAATGCCACTTCTTACCTTAATTCTGTTTCTCTTCCTCCAGTTTGCCATTAAAATCTCAAACACATTGTTTTTCTCAGAAAATTACTGTTTTGGAATGTTTTTATTTTGAATGTGCAACACCTGACAGACTGTTATTATGTAAGCCTGGGGTGTAATTAAGAAGTATCTGCTTAAACAATAAAATGATGTTGTAGTTGTATAAAAAAAAGAAGTAATATTCACACTTTCCCACAGTGTATTCAAACAATTCCACAATGATTTCATAATAAAGAACATTAAATTATTACAACAGAATTCACAGAATACAACAACAACTGCAACGTTAATTAGAATTAAAATGTACCAATAAGGTAGTGTGTGCATTTTTAAGGAATGCGGTACATTTTAGATAACAATATGAACAACCTGCAAACTAAAACTAATATATATATATATATATATATATATATATAAAACTTAATAGTAAATGAAACCACAGTAGTGCATAAAACCATAACGGGGCTAATGGGAGCTGTAAAAAATCTAATTTCACTCAGTCGAAGATGCTCAGGTTGGGAGATGGCAGATGTAGCGCATATTGGTCAGAAAACGTTTAGGGAACATCACAGCTGCTCTCTGTAGCAATAAGTTATGTTTTCTCTGCAATTAGCAGTCATCAGCTGCTGTTTCTTTCTTTCACTTTTACCACTATGACTCTTTTGATCTTTTTTTTTTTTCACATCTCTGAGGTCAGCCTTTCTCCTCATTACCTCCGTGTCAGCACTTCTCTTGATGCACTGGAGGAGGACTTGTACTGTACATGTCCTGGGGGTTCTGTCCAACTTTTGAGCCTCACTAGTCAAAGCTAAACACCTGTCACTTCAACACTTGGCTTCCGTCCCCCCTCGTCACCGGCGTCACAGGGGGTTTGATAGACCTTGTCCTGGCTGTTTAGTGTCAAACTGTGTGAAATGTGTTCCCCCTTTAATACAGCAACACATAATGAAATAGGTCGAGCTGTTTCAAGCCCACTCGAGGATCTGTTCAGTTAGGGTGTCTTGTTGCACTAACTGATTGGAATACCATTTTGTCTCATGATTTGTTTCATGGGGTAATCAGGAAAGCTATCTTTTTCCTAATAATCTTAAAGAAATTAGCTTCAAGTGAGCAAATTCTCATCAGAGAGTTGAGAGCTCTACAGCTGTGCTGCAGTGATTGGTCTGATGACAGTTTCAGCTGGAGGAAATTGCATCATGAAAATAATCACCTTGTATAGTGCATGCTTTAACACACATAAGGATATTTGGGGCTATAATCTGCTTATCCCATGATAACATCCCAGAGTAGCTGGCTACTAAGTTAACGTCTTAATACCATAAGAGGAGATTTTCTCAGCTTAGTTACAGTGACCAGCTTTTAGCTCGAAAACCTCTTTACTATGGCTGCAGTATCTTAAGAGTGCAGGATGGAAAACATTTTTGTTTGTGCTAAATATTGCTGCATTGCTTCCTGGTAATTGACTTGAAGCCAAAATGTTGTACTCTGGGTAATTTGAAAGGACAGAAAGCAGGGGAAACACGAGACCAAATTATTAATACCAAAAAAAAGCAGAGCTTGTTTGCATTCAGCTAAGAGTACAAACATCATAATACACTCCACAGTGGAAAACATCCCGTAATCTCCTCGTGATAGCATAAGTCATGCCATCACACAGCACAAGTTGGGTTACAGAAAAGTGTAATTGTGTTGTGGTTATGGGCAACATCTCCTTTAATGGTGTCCTTAAATTTAACTAAAAAAAAACAAAAAACAGATGTATTCTTGTCCCTGCTGCAGTTGCCATAGATACCCGATGTGCCCTACAGGACGAAGACAACACTCACAGAAATGTTTAGACACCAAGCTGGTTCCATAAGAGCAGAATAACAGCTTCATCAAACAAACAGCACACAGATGAAAACACCACAGGAGCAGTCAAGTACAAAGAGAACAACCACCTCAACCGAGAGGCTCTCAAACATTTATTACATCATATTTTAGCTGCCTAGCGCAGCTAAAAGTGTTGACAACTAAGCAAGCTGATGTTATAAGCAAGAGCTATATAGAGGGAGTTCCTTTAGATCCAAATTTCAACATTATAGTGTCTTTGTATCAATACAGTGATTTTAAATGTGCCGTTTTTTTTAATCACTGAGGTAACATAAGGGGTGTTTAGAGATACATCGGAAATGCACCTTTACTTGTGAAAGCTTCTGAGTGGCCAGGCAAGAGTATGAATGTGATTGACAACTGAGCCTGCAGGGGCACCTAGACACAATGTAAACAAACTTCTGCTGGAGCTGTAGCTGAAGCTTACAAGCCGTGGAAAGACGAAAGCGAAAGCCAAGGAAACGCATAAACAGTGGCTGAATCGATACCTAAAGAATTGTAATTACCGATGCAGGCATTGTTATACAAAAAAAAAAAAAACAAACAAACATGAACACCCCACTTAGTGTGTTCGATCTTGCCTCTCAGTGTTTCTCTGTTTCTCACCTCGTTGGTTCAGTGAGATCACAAACAAATATTTGTTTACTGTTAAGGATTGTTTTGTGTCCGAACTTAAATGGGATTCATGAATTGGTTGGAATTAATTACTTTTTTATAGTAAAAAAAATCAGGTTTCTGGTATTGGATCAAACAGCATTTAGTCAGCAGTGGTACTGAAGAATAGGACCACACGTTTTAACTTCTTCTGCAGGTCGGCCCCCTCAGGAGGACTCCAATCAGCTTCAGGGGAGGCTGAGTGAATGGAACTGATAAAATTAGTTACTACTAGAGTCTGACCAATCAGTAGGCCAATATCACACAGATGTAGATATCACAGATATAATGATAATATTCTGATATAAAAAAAAAAAAGTTTTACAATGTAGAAAAATGTAGATCTGTTATTGTGTTCTAATGCGATTGTATCTGTATTTGTGTATATTTAACAAAGTCCCAGTGATGTCTACAGTTTCGGAGCTCTCATATTTTTTTTGGACAAAGTGTATTGTTAAACTGTAAAATATCCTGCCGATATCTATTATATATTTTGCAATGGTGGTTAAAAAAATTTGTGTTTATTGCATATATCCTATTTACAAAATATTAGTATCGCCCCCCAAAATACAGTATGAGTCAGTTATTGCATTAGTTATCAAAAGTTATCAAAAATCACATAATTTCAGAGGTGCAGTAGTTTGGTCAAAGTGATTTTTTTTTTTATGTATTTGGTGTAGTTTACAGTTGTTGTAAAACAATAAAATGGAGCTATGTTGGCTCAGTTGTTGAGTGTCTGTCGGATCAAATAACATAATCTAGTCCCAAAAGCATCCAATAATTGAGCCACGTGGCCACGTCTTTCCAAGCTTCGAGGCTTCTCCGATCAGACTATGACAAGTCTGAAAACCCATCTCGCATTTGCAATGTCTGAAACCTGTTCGAAGAGCTACAGTTGACTAACCCTATGCTGTCTCTCCTGCCAATAGTACATTTCCCTGGTAAATATAGTAGCTCAATGAGTAAGCCGAAGTGCGGGATGAGACATGCTTGTCGATAAGAAGGGGGCATTAGCAAGAAAGCTCAAACTGTGACGTGTGTGTGTGTGTGGCTGTTGTGGCTGCTGCCAGTGTCGCGTCATGCGACAACAGAGCAGTTATGGCACTGCTTTGTGCAATCACAGTCAAAATGATTAAAAAGATTTGACTTTCTTTTCACAGGAAAACAATGGCATTGTGACTGATTCGTAGGCAAGGAGGATGCCGTTAAAACCAGAGTCATGCAATTATACACTGTAAATTCAGTCAGATTTTAATAAAAAAATATAAAACCTACTGTAGTCTATTAAAACAAAACTTTTGAGCAAGATATATGAATGCTATAAACTGAATTTTTATTTGCCATTATTCCTGTCAGTCTCACTTTCTGGATGAGTTCAACAGACTCTGACTTGATTCATAATTCCAGCAGCTCTCTACTCGTGCACGTCACACAGGCAGCAGCAGTAGCAGTGGCGGCGTTGTGTCAGGCTATCTGTCTCCGCCAGACAGACTAGCCATGCATGCGGCTCAGAATAGAGCAGCTGGGGTGGCTCTTAGATGGAGACAGTGAGTGCTGTCTGTGGTCAAAGAAGTGCAGGCAGAGATATGCCCTGTTGAGCTGAAGCTAGACACGGGCCCTGCTGAGAGCATGTATCAGCTATTCAGTGAATTCAAGCCCACGAGAAGCAGTGTGGAAACGAGAAATGGATAGATACGACCACCAGATAGATGAACACGATGAAGAACATGGCTGATGGCTCACTGGATACTTGTATAATCACATAAAGACTTGAGCAAAACATACAAAATAAAGTTGGTGCGCATTCTCAGCACATACTCATTAAAAATACATGTTCTCCGAGACATGTGCCAAAACTCATTCTGCACCCCCCGTGTATCTCAGATTTAGCAACCATGCAGCGAATCTTTCTGGAGGCACAGGTTTGAGTTTGAATCTCTGCTGGAGTCTGAACATGCTCACTGGGCCACAGGTGTCCTGACAACTACGCGGGCCGATCGATCAATTAGGCGAATAAATAACCGTCTACAAACTCTGTCCCAGCTTGTTCACTCTGTGATTGATTCTCCGCATGCTCCCAACGTTTAGAACAGCTTATTGGCTGATTGTTTGAGGAGCTACAACTTTGTGTTCTACAAATCTTCCAAAAGCCATCTCTTTATCTAAAATAACATGTATAAGATCTGAGGGTATTGATCACTGGACTGTAATTCAGTCTGGCAGAGTTATGATGGAGCTGCCAGAGGATGGCGGCCACCTATATTCTGCGTCACCCCTTGTCTTTCATCTGAAGGATCTTTATTCTCCTTGTGTCTCTTTTCAACACATCCTGATGACTTTTGCTCTCGCTGTCTTTTTTTTTCTTCTGCCTTATCTGTCACATCTATTTCTGTTTAGAGAAATCTTTGTTTCAGCTCGGCTCCTCGATATAACTGGAAGCTAGAAGCTTATCTGTTTAGAAAAAGCCACCACAAATCTGCCTGTGTCACAGAGACAGGGGCCAGGGACTTTAAAAACTTTTTCGATTACAGAATTGATTGGTGCTATCTATTTGATTCAAAATGCTCAATGATTCGCTAATTTGCTTCCAAAGTGACGTGGACAAAAGTCAAGCCAAATTAAACGGGGAAGAGGGGATTTGTTTCAACAAACAAATGAATTTGCACCAAAGAATTTGTTTTGTAAAGCAATTGTTCAGTAGTTATGCAGGAGGGTGTGAGTGTTTGCACACATTAAACATAAAACCTCACACAGCAGAGTTAAATTCTTTAAAACAAGCGTTTAGAAACAAAATATTCATGCACCTATGGCACTATTTTCTCCCCCAGTCCTGATTCCAATACTAAGGGCGTCTTATCTACCTGATACCAGTCAACCCTCTTTTCTTTTCAATTTGTAGACTTCTGTGTGTGGCGCATCACCAGTGAGGCAGCGCGAGGTTGCTTTTCTGCAAAACCTTCCAACTCCAGCAGCAAAATTCGATGACAACTCTTACAAATTATTAATATCATTATCTTGCAATTGAAGCTCAGGCAAAAATGCTCGGCAAAACTCAGGGAATGATTGTGTTGTTGTTGTTTAGAAAGGGATATTTTAGAAAAATATGCCTATTCACTTTCTTTCTGACAGCTAGAAGAGGAAATCTTGTGCTTGTGTGAAAGCTGGAAGTAGGACAGAACTGGTTAGCTTATCTTGGCATGATTATTGAAAGCTAGCTTGGCTCTCTCCAGTGTTCAAAAATCTAACTACAGTAGCAGCACCTTGTAAAAACAGTAATGTATATGGCCTAATGTTTAGTATACAGTCAGTAATATGTAAAAGAAACGGAAAGATACTAATTTGTGCTGCATTTCTTCTTTCTGGAAATCTGTCAACTTGCATTACCGTGCTAAGTATATTGTTGACTGCTGCAAAGTGAAAATCTGACTGAGTGGGTGATAACGTTACACCATTGGTTGGTTGAGTGTTGGAAGTTTCCTGTTGGCTGGTACTCTTGTGTACGCACACACACACATACACACACACACACACGAGAGCGGCCTCTGTTTACAGAATATGGCAGAAATGATGTTTTGTAGGGAATAATCAACTGGAAATAAGAATTATTGTGTTTAGTTACCTTAGATTGAGCCTGTTCTATCCACAGATGCAGGGCCTTTGTTACTGACTTGTCAAAACAGAATTGGTGAAACCTACTACTTCCTTTGATGAATGACTGTTTTTGACTACTTCAAATGTGAATGCTCCACAGGAAGAAGAAGGGAGGTATTTTTTTCTGTATTTGCCTCTTTTGTCGGGCCAGTTTGAGTGCCCCCACGGCATACTGACCAAATGGGGTTTGCCATTGTTAAAACCTCTCAACCCTACTCAAGAGTGGAGTTTCTTTACACAGCCTTTCATTGCATCAACAGAAAGAAATAGGACTGAGCTCTCTCTCTGGTAACCTTGACCACACTGACCAATCACATCGTAAACAAGCTCAATCCTTTTCCTAGGCATGTTTGTTATTACCGTGGAGGCTGACACACTCAAGTAATAACATCAGAGCTATGGTGATTGTGTCTCTTTGGGGCAGACAGCAGACTAATTGGTCCCATCTCCTCTTGAGTAGATGTTCCAGGAGCTGGGCATAATCTCATTAGGCTGAGGCGATCAGCGAACGCCGGGCTGTGTGTGTGTGTGTGTGTGCGGGGGGGGTGGAAGTCCCCTCGACTGTGGTGAGCTGGCCAGAGGCAGAAATCCTCCTATGGAGATCGCTGGGCATGTGGAGACAGTGTCAGCTAGGACATGTCAGGTTGACAGGTCCTTGTGTGTGTGCGCACATGCCCAAGTATGCATTCATGTGAATGTAAGAACCAGAATGTTGTTATTCTTTCTTGGGAAAAATCATCTATTTATGAATAGCACAGGTGCAGCTGAGGTCTGCTGTTGCCACAGTGACTACTTTGCTATCAACTATAAGTGTTTCCTCTTCAGTAAAACTGCAGGTGCCAGCAGGGCAAGTAATGCACAACACGTGTGAGAAATTACTCGAGTAGGCCATCCAAAGGTTAGCCTCACATCTTAGCCAAATTTCTCCTTACCATAATTGTACTTGAAAAACAACCTGCTAAAAGGCCCATTTACTTGGCAACACTTTAGCTGGAACATTTCATTAGAATTTAGATGTGACAGCCTACTTTGGTCAGCAAGTTTAATTAAGGCAAAGAGTGTTTTTTTTTCAAGAGGATATAAAAGGAAAAGTTCAACTTTTGGTGACCAAGAACAGATTTATTTTGGGACTCACAGCAAACTTCCAAATCAAGTGTAATGCCTCAAAAATATGAATAGAGAAAGCTCCAAGGGTGTGCTCAGACTAGCAGTACGCCGAACATCAAGTTGACACCCCTCATGTTGAACCCTTTGTAGACATGCATTATGTCTATACAAATTATACAGAGACGTCTGTGCTGTCAGACATATCTCTGACATTTCTTCTACACGTAAGTGCAGGAGATGAAGCAAAAATAGACTTGAGTGGCAAATACCTTCACAATTGAGACATCAATGAGAAAAGACCACTCGGCGACAACTGAATCCAGACAGATTGTCAGTTTACAGTGGAAGCTGTTTCACTGAGCCCAGGAACTGCTTTGCGCAAATCTTTTTCCTTAGTACTTTAGTTTCTCTAAAATGTAAGACTTGGTTCCACGCCTATAAACACTCTCTTGGTTTTTCCATCAATTATTAATAAATGTGTTTTGCAAAGAGCATACTCTTCAGTTTTCAGCCCGGAGTCCTGTCGCCACCAATCACCGAGAGATGTAGTGTGATCTCCCATTCTTATTCGTAATAAAGCTCCTCTGCATGCTCTGCCCTTACATCCAAAGTTATTGCAATGTCAAGCAGTAAGCCATCATCATCACTAATCATTCTCTCGGGCAGCGGGTCTGACTAAGTACTCAGTTGAAGCTATTATGGTACTTGTCAACAGCGCGGTCTGGAGTGTGCTGCCTTTGGCTTTAAATCTAATCAACCCCAATAAGAGTCTACTGCCACCACGGAGGATATCTCCTCCTCACCTCCAGCTCATCACACGAGGGCATTAAATGCCTGTTTATCGTCACCTACCTGAATGATTAGTCATGAATGCAGCTTTTCTTGTTCGTCATTTTAAATGCTACTCATTGTACTATAGCAATTGATTGAGATATTCATAAGAGGAAGTTTTAATAGGCTGGTAGCTGTGTTGCTAAGGTGCTGAGGAGATCCAGATCGTTGGCTTCATTATCGCAAGAAAAGGACTCTGTCAGTGACTTATCTACACCATTAGACTTCTATCCATCTGACAACAAAGATGGACAGGTAGCTCTGCTCTATTTCAGCTGAGATGAAAAGGCAACTAGCATCAGATTACAAACAGGATTTCCTGCAGTCCTGCTCTCTTGGCCTTCCCTCAGAGCTTCTGCCAAAGCGATGGCACTTTAATACCTCTTATCAATCTCATAGCAAACGATAGCAAGTTCACAGTGAGGTTGTTCCACTGTTAGACCCTCCCTGGGTTTGTCTCCTTGGCCATCTCTTAATCCTTACAAAATCCTGGCATCATAATACGTTCAAGCAACCAATAATTGTAACACATTGATGAAGCCTGTGATATTTCACTTTGTGTCATTTGTCTACCTACATACAGCAATTAATAGCATGTAGCCATGTTTTAAAATATGATTATTAATACATTTAAAGAAGAGACGTTTTTAGCCAACGTTCATGTAACAGAGCAGAGTACAAGAGTTATGTTGCCAATGGTAACTGGCAGAGAGCGTTCAGCCTATGGAGAAGGTATAGTGAAATGCCAGCTTTGTACAAGATTCCCATGCTTATGATAATGCACAAGGACTTTTACGGCTATGCATAGACCTTTTCTTCTATTTTTATTTTATGTGACAAAAGACATCCTTTGAATAAGGCTTGAAGAAGACATTCAACACGATAAATACTGCGTGTGTACTGCAACAAAATCTGTTTTACTAAAATGGTTCTAAATCTCAAGTGTACAGCACATTAACATTAATATTTAATGACTAATAATATTTACAGCAAAATTAACTTGTTAACTTGCATTTATTTAATACACAACACCCAACAAGCTGATTCCCTACCATTACGTAAATCTTAATTTAAAATTAACATTTCAGTCACAGTTATACTTAATGTGCCAACGTTTTGTATCTCTCATTTTCCGCACATTAATCAACATGTCAGTTTTTATTAAAACGTCTGTATTAGCTGTACTTCTTCCAGCCATAGGAGGAGCTACTATCATACTCTGGGACGCGCCTTCAGTTCCACATCTGTGGAAGTGTGCTGTTACCATGGTAACGACAGTCTTATTACACTTACACGAGCTAGATTTAAGCTGCCAACATTTATTAGAAAAACGCAGAGTTTAAAAGTGCAAGTGCAGGTCAGAGGACACTTGTTGAGGCATCTTTATACATTTCTTAACTGTTAATTACTTGCCTGTGTAATTTGGCCTGCGTACATCATGCTAATTATATGACGACAGCCGAAACTGTTGTGAATATAAGCGAGAATTAATTACATGCGGTAAGCTTTATGCATTTTTAACTGCTGATGTTCACGCAAGTTGTTGTATGAATTAAAATTATGGAATAATAACAATAACAATATGGAATAATTAAAATGAATTTAGTCATGAGACTGTTGCAGACCCATGTTAGCAACGTGAAGCAAATCAATCCTTAAAAACAACTTTTTGGTTGCAGTCGGTGATGATGATGTTTCAGTAGTCATTTGTAGTGCCTGCTTGGAAATGTACAGTAATTTAAATGTTAACGTTGTTTGAAGTGGAATTAGGGATAATTATTATGCACAACTCAAATATGAAATTATTCATGCAGCAAAGTAATTCCTCTGGGAGCTCATATAACAACAAAAAGATGGCCCTTCTTACTGGCAAGACAAGAGAGGCTGATGGTTATTATTTTCTGTTATTGTTAGACTTAATAAACTTAATTATTATGAGCAAGAGCAGGCCTTTTCCAGTTTAGTGATTTCATCAGTTCAATGTTGCTGCACATACAGTCACTGCTATTGCACAAGATACACAAGAGAAAGGAAAAGCTTAACTACACCTGCTAAATCAGTAAATGGCAGGGATTTGAGTTAATATGAACAGTTGACAGACAGATGGAATGAACTTTACCTGAGCAGTACTGGGCCAACTCAACAGCACAATGGTTTGAGGATTAATGGGCAATTTAGGTTACAGGTTCAGTTGCAAAAAGGCATTAGATGGATTGATGTGAAGACACTAGAGTTATCTCTAGGGACTCAACTTGCTTGAGTATGAAGTTCAATGCACAGCTATGATACTAATTTGTTTAGAGTAAACTCATGCAAGTTGAGCCACTTTTAAGTTTCTCAGATCTGCTGGGTTATGCTTTGGTCTTGACTGCCCCAGATGAAGTGTCCTGTCCAGTCTTCGGGATCGTAATGTTCTCAGGGCTGAGTCACCACCTCTCTTTTTGATTTTGTGTATTTCACTGAAAGTTGTTGTCGTTTGATGTTTGTGTGTCACTGGAGCATAGATTTTGTTGTGCAAAAGTCTGGATGCTGTGTTCCCTTGACTAATTGTTGCAAGACTGCATTCTTGGGGCTTGGCACTGACTTGTTTGTGAGTTGTTTGTGCCTGTTAGTTTGTTCAAATTCCATTGAAACATAATTGAACTAATATTTGAATATTGACCCCAGCTGACTTGTGCACTCGTATTGTTCTGGGATGGCGGTGAAAGCAAAGGTTGCGCTGTCATTTACCAAGTGACAGTAGGTTGATCAGCTCAAACTGAGGTGAAGTGAATTGTTGCTGCTGGAGGAGGTCTGGATATTAAAGATGACTCTGCCTGGCTTGTCCAGAGAGAGTTTATATATCTTAAGACTTGCCTGGACAACCACCGATCCTCTATAATGTTGCTGTGACTTATGTTGGCAGGCGTAGGTGAGATATCAGAACATGAGAAAGCTTGTTCCCACATCTGGATTCAGCCTTTGTAGCAAAGTGTTATCAGTCAGTTATCAGACAGCATTAAGATAGTTGTCTTTGCCTGAACCTTGGATCCTCTCTCAGGAATCATAAAGACAATATCACCATTGCTGAATGCAGGTTACAAAGAAAGCAATTCATCTGCACACAAGAAATATCATTATCATTTAATCAAATGTCTTTAGGTTTTGAATAATTTGAAAGATGTCAGATCAATAGATCAATATTGAAGATGATCGTTGGTTGCAGCCCTAGCCATGGCCTTTTTGACACAGTCTGGTTGTCTAAACTAAGAATTTGAGACTAATTATAGATAATAATTGAAATAGAAATAGAATAATAGAAATTAAGGAAATTAATGAAATTAATCATTTCTGTGGCTGTGAAGTGAAACCAGTACAATCAGTCAGAACGGTTTGGGTCTCTATAGCTTATTTCCTCATTCATGACAACCGTACTGAGGCTGAATTTCTATTTTAATCAGCCGTTCATATTATATTAAGACTTAAAGTTATGTAATATGGCCGTCTTGATTGAGGTGGCTGCCGTTACAGGTGTCTTGTTTGATCACCCAGAAGCCATTCAGCCCGCCTCTGATCCGCTGACGAGCCACGTCTTTGCTGATTTTTAGATTAGCCGGGAGGTGGCACAGACAAGAAAGATATGTACACAACGTCCATTCTTCATCTTCAACCGTCTGAGTGGATCACTGTATTCAGTCTTTCTGTCACACTCTTCGTAGCAACAACTTTAGTTGTAGTTTTGTAACCAAAACTCAGCATTGGTTTTAGGGGACATGTTGGAGTATGTTCCTTAGTGTCCCAACTCTTTATATTAGCCTTGAGATCATCTGGTCTCCCTCTGGGGCTGTATGAGTGCCTTGTCAGGAATCCATTTTAGCTGCTTGTTGGACCAATTTGTGGCCAGCATTAGGCTTTCATTACAGGCCTCCCAGTGCACGCACACCTTGTAAGATGGGACTTAATTAAGTTTATGCTTTTCCTGGCAGACCCAGGGGCTGGCTGCTTGCTTCTGCTGCCGATTGTTGATTTATGTTGAGTCTTCAAGGACAATCTGCTTCCTCTGCCACAAAAAAAGGACCGAAAACAAACACTATAGATCACTGCCAGCTGTTTGGGAATCATATCTCCAAAATACTGTCTCAATATTCCATTTTTCATCTTGTTTTTCTTTTGCCTCCCTTTTCAAGAGGGTTTATGGAAACATCTGAAGTTATAAATACTTGATCCTTGTTACTATTACGTATTCTTTGCTTTTTCTCTTTTTTAGTCACTTAAGAAGATACTCCTGTCAGCCAGTTGCTGACGGTGGTTATGTATTCTTTTCATGTTTCTAAGCTGAGCAGGTAGTGCTCTAACGCAATTATCTTGACTTAAGTGATTACATGTTAACCATCCATACAGATTGTTTTCAGCTTATCCTCCGAGCCTGGAGGCCATCAAACGTTTGAGACAGGAAACCCAACCTGATCCTGGCCAGGCTGTGTTTCTCACAGTTCACTCTTTGGTGTCAATATCTGGGAAATATGAATGCAATGCAGCAAAGAGGTATGGTGCCCATTTTCATTGACAGAAAGTCTCCCAAACAATGACATCCACAGACCTGGCGCTAGGTTCGGTTTCGGGGTAGCAGGTCATCATGTTTCATGAGTATTGATCAGTAAAATGCAGTTTAATGTGATGAAGATTGATTTTTTTTGTGTGTGTGTGATTTGCCATCTTTGACCTATATCTGGCTCCAGTGTTTCCACAAGAGGACCTGCTTCTCGTTCATTATAAAGAAAAAAAGACATTTGTCTGTGCCCGGCTCCTCTTTGATGTGCACTTCCCTTGCTGTCAGCCACAATAAATGAGATTCATCTGAGAAGCCGAGCAAGACAAATAAATCCAATAAGGTTTTGTCACTCACTCTGTGTGTCCTTTAGTGACATCCTCTCCTCCTCTTTTCTCACACACACTGTCTCTCTTTATATTTCTGGATGTTCCCTTTTTCTCCTTATATCTGCTTCTTTTTATAAACTCTTGCCACTCCCTAGCGAAGCGTGGCAATTGTTTACCTTTTCAGATGGAAAAATGGTGCTTGCTTTAATAAACAAATGTACTCCTCCACCGCCCCTTCACCATGGGGAGTCTTATAGAAAGCCTGACTGCTTAGCATTTTTGTCTGTTTTGCAATGTGCTGATGCTTATGCAGCGCAAAGCCCAGAAGAGTGACAGAGTAGCAGGATGAGGTCTGCCAGACGCCACAAGCCTGAAACAACAGCACATCCATCAGCAGCCTTCCCCGACGTGTCTGCCGTGCCCGGGTTTCTGCTCTGAAGCCTGGCACGCTGCGAGCTCCTTGCAGGTTGTTGATTTGCCACATGACGCTGGGCACGGCTAAAAGAAAAAAAAAAAGGCGACTGGCTTTAAAAGCGTAGCTGCATCCAATTCAACTGCGACATGCTCATGCTACGTTCAAGCGCAACCTTGGCATAGGCTCAAGGAGCAGGAACAAACCTGTAGATGCTCCAGGGAAGCACAGCAATAAGGAGAGATTTGGGTCCATGCCCAGAAGACTCTCTCTTCCTGTCACAGGGTCACTTGCACAGCCACATTCCTACACACAAAAAAAGGCAGAAGGAAGGAGGTAGAATGTGACAGGGTACAAGTATTGGTGTGCAAACTTTGAGCCCATCTGTGCTTTAATTGCTTTTTGACACTAATTAGATGTGCTGATGATAACGTAGCTGGGACAAGACTTGAAGGAGCAAATAAAATGCCGACAGTGCAACTGAGAGGTGAACTGTCAAGAGCTTATTATACCTCACAGTGCACCAACACACTCTGAAGACATCTGTAGGAATCTGGCTGACCTATGTCCTGCAGCAGAGGATTTTTATCCTACTAATTAGCTTTGATATCAGGCATAGTCCAAGCTTCTGTTGGGTGCCACTGAGGCTGGCGCTGGGCCAGAATACAAAGACATTACGCACATTATTATTGAGAAAATGCTTTTTTTCCTTCTGGCTCACTTATCTGTGACTAACTGGACTCAAAATGATGGTGAAAGTATGGCATCAGTGGGATATACTAGCTGCTTTGTAAATGTGATTCCTGCTGGAGTGCTTAAATATTAAAAACAGTCCACTGATGTGTTGTAAACTGGTTCGTTAGAGAGAATAAACATCACGTCCTTTTAATGAATCCGTTTTCGTACAGTTTGTTTTGGATTAGTTTTCACAATGTGATAGGGAGGCTGTTAATCAGTTTGCAGCTAAATCATCCTTTAATTATCTTCAAAACATTTCCAATGTCTTAGTTAAAATGTCAACATGTTTTCACAAAAACAAAATATGAACAATAATCCAAACAAAACCAAACTGTACTCAAAAAGGAAGTATTGTGTATGAGGCAATAAAATGAGCAAAGGGTCTGTTGTTGTGTGATCGCTGGGAGCTTTGTAAAACTTAGTGTAATGAGCCTAAGAAGTTTTTCTTGCAGGCAGTAATGATATTAAAATTCTAAATGATCTCAATTGAAATTTCATAAAGTTCTTCAAGCGTGTGTGCACAAGAAAACCACATTGATTTTTCTGATTAGTGCAGAATGGGGATTTAGCTCCCCTCGCAAGGCTTACTGAATAAACCAGATGCACACACTCGTATCTCGATACAACGGTAAGAAAGTCTCCGAACATATCAAGAGACACGACACCCACGGAATTGGGATCCATTAATCAGACTGAATGAATATGCAACAGGGACTGCTGGGATGCAGCCTGCTTCCTGTCTGGCTAACAAGGCTGGCATCCTGCAGCTTGCCTCTCAAAGAAAGATATATCTTTTTCAATGGACTGAGCTCTGAGCAGCAGTCGTGTGTGCTGTCGCTCCCTGTTAGCTGTCTCCCTCACTTCCGTCTGCCTGCATCTCTCATTCCTCCCCCTCTTCATCTAATGCTGATCCTCGGAGCCCTTGCTCATTTATTCACTCACCCCCACCCGCCTTCAATCACTCACCAACCGTATCTCTGATTATCAATGGTGAACTTTGGGATTATGTTGAAGTTTATGTGCTTGGTCTTGAATGAAAAGAATTAAAAGGTGTCCTTTTTAACGATTTTTTTTAAGGCTTTGTCCCACCCGCCCACTGTTGGTTTCATACAACGTGAAAAATAAGCGTTGTAGCTGCTGAATCTTGCTTGGGTTGTATCATCCATCACACCGATTATTAAGTAAGCATTCATTTTTGCCAGCGTTACATTATTGTGCCATGGTGATGGATTTTAAGTGTAGATTGTGAAGGTACTTAGACTCCTCATCCCAAACACTCCGGTTTAAAAAAACAGAGTGATGTAGTATTTTCAGCGCTGGTCCTAAATTGTATATTAGTTTGCCACTAACAGATACTTACATTTACACCTTTAACACCCAGTTAAAGACCTTAATTATCATTATGAAGACGTGTCTGACCATATTACTGCAGAAATATTACTGCTACACATTGAGTATATTACACACAACTCAAGCAAGTTAGTGTTAAGCATCTGTAAAGCTATACTGAAATTAATTGGAACCAATGGATGCCTGTAAAGTAGGAAATAAATAAAAATATAAAACAATTAGTTCAGAGGTTCCCAACATCTGCACTGCTGTCTTACAGCAAGAAGGTTGCTGGTTTGAATCTCGACTGGGGCCTTTCTGTGTGGAGTTTGCATGTTCTCCCGAGCCTGCATGGGCTCTCACCGGGTAATCCGGCTTCCTCCAGCAGTCCAAAGACATGTACTTAATGGGTTAATTGGTGACCCTAACTTGCCCGTAGGTGTGAACACGAGTGTGAATGGTGATGAGGATAAGCTGTTACAGATAATGGTGCATGGATATTCCTCATTATTCCCTGCCATGACCCCAACTATAGCGTGGTGTTTTGTAGAGTGGTAACCAGCTCATCATCACCTTTCAGCATTTGTGTAAACATGCAAATAAGGTTGGAAACTGATTGATGGACAGTTAAGTGACAACAGTCACAAGTGCTAGTTGTTAAACAGAGAACACCGAAACATCTGCTGGTTCAAGATTCTAAAGCGTGAAGATTTACCTTTTTCATCATTGTATCCTCATCGTTGTAAATTGAATCTCTGCGGGTTTGATGATGTTTGAAGATGTCATCACAGCCTCTTGGAAAGTGTAAGAAAACATTTTCAGTATATTTTCGGGTATTTTCAGACTAATCAAAAAAGATGAATTGATAAGGAAAGTCACTGCTAGTTGTAGCCTGCGAACTGCACAGCACATGTAGGAAAAAAACTCGCCATGCATGGTCCTTTAGATGTGTGAAGTGACAGTTTTTTCTTCTTTCTTTTAAACTCTCCTTTTATACCTTTTTTATGAATTAAAAAAAACTATTTAATTTCAATTTCATATGAACCAAAATCTAACCTTTGCCCGATCAAAGGAATCGAATAGAGCCCCAGTTTAAGATGATTAGGCTTCGTACTGTTCTCTGTTGCAGTCCTCCCTTCGGGCTACAGTGTGCACATGATGCCTCTGTGACCTTTCTGCCCTTAATGTGCTAGTTGTCCAGACAGATAACAGTCTTTCTACATCAGTTACATCTGTCGCAGCAATACTGAATCAGGGATGCGACAGAGAGAGGGGCTGGGGAGAGGTCACCACTGTGTAATAATAAATGTTAGATATGGCTTTAATTGCTGGCATCAGTCAAGGCAGTATTAACCTGGTTAGAGGGAGCAGTCATAAAGCAGATTCTGGGCTTCTTTCATACACCAGCCAATAAGGACTCAGTCCCCCGGGTGCCGCGAGGGATGCTCTTCCTCAGCCGCAGGGCCTCTCTGTGTTGAGGACTCCAAAACCTGTGTTATTGAAAACGCTATCATCCTTTCTCTGTCTCTGGAGCCTGAATCATAAAAAACACATCAGCCCGACTTTCCATGTAAATCACTGAGGATTACATTCAAAGCGACACAGCGGGATAATCAATATGGCTGTGTTGTCCTCCTCCCACCTACAATATCTCACAGTATGGCTCTACTGAGTTCATCACTTTTTATTCTCCCCTAAAAAAGAATGACCTACTTGTAGATCCGTATCTAGAACTGTATTCTCTCCCTCTTTCTGGGAGGAAGAAGGGGAATCTGGGGTTGGGCAACCGCAGAGCTCGTCTCCCATGCATCTGCGTTTGGTGTGCCGTCTCAAACTTGTACGTTTTTCATGTGCCCGTTCTGTGATATGCGCGTGCCTCCAAATACGATGAATCACAGTCAAACCAGCTGCTTACTTTTAGTAAAAACCGTCTTATTTACTCCACACAATGTTCATCTTTGACTACACTCACTTTGAATTTTTTTTTGCTTTCTCAGAACGGGAGACGGGGGTAGATGTGATTCTCTTTGTGGTTAGCAGGAGCCAACAGATTTTGATGTATGCTGTTATTGTTTCATCACATTCACCAGATGGACGACCGCAGAGTAGAAACAGCAGCAGGCAGGTGACAGGAGCAAACATTACGCTCCAATCCTCCTCGACTGCTGAGATGTGCCACAGCATGAAGGACAGTACTGTCATTAGGGAGCAGGATCATGTCGTAATAAAAAAAAAAAAAAAAGCTTTCACAAACAAAAAAGGCTGACATGTAGCCTTTAGAGGCAGGGTTGTGGCGTCTTCCATTATGATTCTATATTTCCCTCTTGGATGGAAACCGATCAGGATGTGAGGTTGTAAGGGTGCTCATGCAGACGTGTACATATTCAATCCATCAGGTTGTATGAAATCAAATAGACTGGAGTAAAACGTCCGTATATACACACAGACATTCATCATTACAGTAGTATCCCATTTCTTATGGCAGATGGAGTGAGTCTCACTATCTCCACAGACGTCTGCTGTAGGGAATAAGTGTGTGCACCGTGTGAAATCCAACGCATCCTCTGGCTGTGATGAATCAGACTATGAAGAATGTGTTGGTCAATTCAAAGACAACAGTTTTTTAACCCTGCCCTGCATCAGAACCACCACGGGGACAGTGAGCCATCCGTCTGCATCATATCACAACCGCCATTGTGTGGGTGCTGGAGCCTCGGCAGAAACGCTTTAAGCTGCAGGTCCTCCAACCATTCATTCGCAGGAAAACGACTGTTGTTGTGAGTTAGTGTTAATGTCACTCGTCCTTGTGTGTGCGCGTCCTACACGCTGGCCCTTTTTTAAGTTGCTCTCACTGTGCTTGAACACGAATCTCAGAAAGTTCCACAGAAATGTCTCCTTTTAATGCCTTTTAAAGTTAAAAGGTAAAGCGCTTTATCTTATCTGAACATTAATATTAACAAGCTCTGCTAAAAATAGGTAACATTTAACTCCAGCGGGTAACATTGTCAAGTTCAACGTCGGCAGGTGAAAAATCAGGTTATAAGCTCTCATTTGGGTTTTTTTTCCCCTAACAGTGACCACACGTGGATGTCCACAATGCCAGCCGTGAGCACCGTGCAAAAGGCTCAGGTTAATTGGTACAAAAGGTGGAAGGTGTACTGATTAATAATTAACCTTTCACCCGGTCACCTAATGCATTTAACCGCCGCACCAATTACAGAAGCACAAAATGGAAATGGCTCACAAAATAGAGAGAGGAGTCTAGACCAGCTTATCCTGGGTGAGAAAGTGATGCTTTCTGGGAGTTGCAGAGTAGCAACACTACAAATATGCAGCCAAATATTTTTATGCACCTTTTACAGTTGCACTTTCGTATTCGTTTAAAGCCAGCACAGCTTGTCTTTCAGTTTAACGGTGCCAAGGACATTGCACGTTAGACACTGATCATAATATGATGGTGGTCGTGGTGGTGGTTGGAGGAAACTCACAGTTGCTTGTAAAATTTTTATTACTAGTAACATTTTGCCTGATAGTCCTTCATCCAAAATCACATTCATAGTCCTTCATCACTGAAACATTTTGTATGTTGAGTGAAATATTCAAAGATGCTATCGTATGTATCCATCATAAAACAAAACCCATTCATGTAACATTAACACATTATATTTTGTTAACTTTGGAGAGCCTTCTTTTTTCTTATTAAGTGATCATTATTTTTGAAGTTATCAGCCCACCACGGGCTTTCGAATGGAAAAAGAAATGAGGTAAGCTTCTTTGCATGACTGACAGGTGTCCCTGCCTATCACAGTTAGCTGAGATGTTTGCCTCGGCTGCTTCCACCTTGCTACTCCTCATTTTTGCAAACATCTTGATTTTCCGGGCTATGACAAGGTAAAATCCAAATGTAGACTTCTAAATATGTCTTCAGAAAACTATGGGTTGTCAGTGGTCCACCCTGACATCTTCCACTAAGGCTGCTGCTGCTGCCATTGTTTCCTTTCTCGTGTGCTTTAGCTCACCATAGCCCATGTTTCATTTTGTCAGGCCCACAGCCAGCAGATAACATTATTCCACTGCTGTGAAGGTTTGAGCTTGGAGGTTGTTCTAGGCCTAGTCAACAGGAATGACCTCTGGCCAGATGTCAGTTGACCGTAACCTCTTTACGCAGCCGATGTCATTCCCTCTGGTGATGCTGCCAAAACAATAAAAATCGCACAAGGACCTGTAAGTGTTTGGCGGCAAATTTGTGAATTTGCAGGGTTCATTGCTTGTTAGTTATGAGGTGAGTGCGAAGGGTGCTGTTTCAGTTTAGTCAGCCATGACAGTACTCTTTTTGCTTAGTACAAATAGACACCACACATTTTGTTCTTGTCATTTCTCCATTTGCAGGAGACATTCAGCAAAAAAGTAATGGAGTCCCTGTGGAGACAGGCAGCCGATATGGCTCTCCTGTGGGGAGAGTTGTACTGGATGGATAATGTCATGGACCACTGCTTAGAGAGGGGGAGGAGGGGGATATAACGGGCTGTGGGGGTGTGGGAGTGAAAAGGAGATAGAGATTGGAGGAAATGACAGGGCGCAGAGGAGTGTGGGACTGCAGGTAGCAATCACAAAAAAGAAGAGAGCGGTGCATCACTGCCACACACATACATACTGTACATTCTCACACACTCCTTCTCTCTTTTACTTGTCAAATATCCCACAGTGCTCAGGTGGCGAGTATTAAATTAAGCAGGACTGTCAGTGTCACATACTGTCACATGCTCAGAATGTGCTTATTAAACCTCGGCGTGCCTTGAACGCCCTCTCAAAATAATTTTGTGTCTAATCAGTGACGAGAGGATTTTATCTGCTTCCAATTAAACATTTACCCTAAATTAAAGATCTCTGCCATGGTTAATGATGTTTAATATTAAACACTGCACATATGACTCTATGGTGTACTGGAGCTCATTTTGGATTCTGGGGTCAGAGAAATAATGTCTTCTCTTCTTCTTCTCTTCTTTTTTAGATTCAGTTCTTTGTCAGTCATAAGGAAGCCCCGAATTCATCGGGAACGATAGTTAGTGAGGAAAAATGTGGGTGACAGACAAGCAGGAAGGCTTTGATGACAATATCCGATGCTCATTTTGCACCCTTATATCTGTGTGTGTGTTGTGTGGGTGTACGGGTATGTGTATTAGTCCCAGGAGAGGCCTAGCAGCAGCTGCATACCTCCCAGGGAGCACAGAGAAACGGGGGCGGCATGCATGTACTTGTTCTCTCTTTTCACAGATGGGAAAACATCACTCTACAGGTGACGCACACACACGCACAGCAACGCCGCGCCTTTCTGTAGTGGCAGTTAGAAGTCTAGTTGTGTGTGTGTTGTGTGTGTGTGTATGTGTGTGTGTGAGAGAGAGAGAGAATAAGTAGGTCATGCATCCAGAGCAGGAAAATAATAGATTCAACTTAAAACACAGAAAATGAGTAAGGATTCCATCCCCACTACGAGAAATGTTTTTCAATTAAGACAAAGAAGCAAGCTGCATAGCTCGTTAACAGGACAAGTTTGAGGTTGTGATTGTGTTTGCGTATTTATCCAAGTATGTGTGGTGATACTGTTGTCATGTACATCTATTTTTTTCTCATAGATAAGCCCCTCATTAGACCACTGGTCAGAGCTTGTTTTTTTGGTTTCCAGGCGCAGATTGTCAGGGGTGGAGGGAGAACAGTTTATGAAGCTCTGATTTGACAGGCTCCATTTTCACCAAAAAAAAAAAAAAAATCACAGATATACAAGGCTGAGTAGGGGAGACATCACAGGCAAGGTATTACCATTTAAGGCACTGTGGTGATGATGAGAACCCAAACGTATTGCTGCGTGTGTGTGTGTGTGTGTGTGTGTGTGTGTGTAAAAAGCGGAAAAAAGGAATTCAGACTAAGGCCACATTTTATGTTAATACTACCAGTTTAATCTGCTTCCTGTGATGGAAATGGGTCAGACAAATAATTGATATTGCAGAATGCTATGATGTTGATATGATATATGTTCTCCTGTTATATTAAGGCAGAAAATATAGAAGATATTCTTCCTTTAAGTCATTTGAACTCTGCTCATTGCCGTGTTATTGCTATTTGACATTTGAATAACAGAGTCTGAGACAGTTCGCACTTTTGCAATTTGTTTAATCTCGCTTGTCTATCATCCTATCAAACTGCTCCATAATAAGATCTCCATAATGCAGGAAAAAAATCACAGTGTTTATATTTTTATTTCCACATGCTTAATGCATAAGCCGAAGCCACTATGACATTTAAATAAGATAGGTTCACTGTTATGATGGAGGTTTCCAGTCTTTCTCTTATGTGGGCTAACATCTTAGGCTAACATACAGCAAACAACTGTATTTCTATAAAAACCTGCTCATCCATATTTAACCATATAACCCCATTTAACCAAAATCAGGTCTAACTGAGATTAGAGTTGTCAAGAAGTAGGTATAAAAGGAATATAGTCACTAAATAACAGCATAAATGGCCTAAAAAAACTGCCAACTATTGCACGATTGAGTATAAATAATATTTTGTTTGACATATATGGTATACATTTTCAATCAGCATCTGGATGACAGATGACATATTGACCATGCTCTTTGAAATGACTTTGACTGAAAGTAATAACTTTATAAAGTAACATAACACCTGGATAAAAACCTAAAGCCTGTAACCACACCCAACAGTCAGTCACGTTGTACTGACAAACACCGTTGTACACTTCTACATTGTTGCTGCAAGGTGAGGAGTTTCAGTGCCAGAGGTCAGCAAAAACAAGATTTTCAGCTGATTTGAAGTTGCTCTTCATCTTTTTGCTAACTTGATAACATTTGTAGTCACGAGCACGCTTTTTCACTATACAACCTTCAATGGGTGGAGTTTGGGCTCCGTGCAATGATCCCCACCAACGCCGTCAAGCTGCTTAGTTCAAGTCTTACAGAGAGACGGCTCTTAAGAATACGAAACTGCAGAGGAGCCTGACAAAGGCAATATTGTGTGATCGGTGTGATGAGCCATCCAGCTGTGTACAAAGCCAACATTATTTCCCAAGTGACTAAGAAACCAGATGTGTGGCGCTCAGGTGAAGTCCTCTTTACTTTTGTGGCCATGATAAAGGATCTCACATTCACAGATACTGAGGAAGCTGTCCCGGTCCATATACGAATAGATTTAGAGTGGAGAAGTGTCCCTCATTATGGGATGTGGTGGAGACAGTAAAAGACAGCTGAAATTGGTCGTGTCTCGCCTGGTGACAATCCACTGTTAAATGACTTTTCTCTGTCAAAACAGTTTGTAGTATTGTTAAAAAAAATGGCTTTAGGCAGTGCTGAATACATTTTGAGTCATTTTATGCAGCTCTTTTGTCATGTTCACCCAGCAGCTATTCCACCTAAACACGAACAACTATGTGTTGACACTGATTCTGTTGTAGCAATTGGCTCTCACCTTTAATTAAAATGCGGAATAATTTGTTTTCTTTTACAGTGTAGGCGAGGATTTCAATTAAAGTGCATCTAATTGTGTGCGTGAGCAGTGGTGTTAAATCAAAGGACTGAAAAAATAAAGTGTGTGGGAGCCTGTTAAAAAAATGTTCTATAGCGGTGTATAAAAGGTTGGCTCCCTTAGCGATGCTTCGGGATTGTTAAAAAATAAATAAATAAATAAAAACATTACAGGAAAGGAAAGTTGAACAGTGACATTCATTCTCCCTCTGCCTCTGTGACTGGTGTTTTATGTCTCAGAAATGTTATATATATATTTTTTTTCTTTTCACCTGAGAGAGATTTTCAGGCGCTGGTTCGACTTTTAGGCTGCCGGTAGAATCTGTTAAACCATTACAGATGACGACATGTGAACAAATTTTTTTTTTTTTCCATATGCCATGTTTATCAATGCACTTGTAACGCTGCTCATCCGTGCCCATTTACTCTGTCAGTAGCCGAGGCGTGCCGTATCATGTTGTTTAAGATAATACCGCTCTAATGACGAACAAATATTGAACCAACTCCTCCACAGTGAAAAGGGCAGCGACTTCAGTAGTTCGGATGTGGTTTGGTTACATAAGATCAGATATACAACAAACCATAATCACGTGGCTATATCACCCCCTGACTCTCCAATACCACAAACGGTTTCATATATAGTTAAGTAAAATTCGTTTTTTTTTTGGGAATGAATTGTTGTTTGTGTAATCAGTTTATCCACTGTGTAAGTTTTTATTGGCTCCATTCACGGGGAAGAACGGTTTAGGCAAAATATGCTGTGTTATTTAGAGTACATTACATGCTCTTAATGTCTCCCCAAGTGCATTTAATTAAAAAGGAAATCACAGTGTTATTGCTTCCCTTTGTTCATGTTTGATTCTCGGGTTATGATAAATGTTGTTTTGAGTGAGTCAATATCTCTGCTGTGAGCCAGATCAGTTTGTTCTAGTAGAAATGTTTTTTTGGGGGAGAAAAAAGATTTTCTCTCAGCTTTTATCTATACTGTCCTCTGTGTTCTTACGGCAGACAGTTGTAATTGATTGAGAGCTCAGTGTGCTAGACAGAAACTGCATGTACACTGCTCGAAAGGCTGCTTTGCCTCACGCTGAAGTGTCTAGACAGATGTGGCACCTTTCTAGTTTTACTGTGAGCACTACATCTATGACATTAAGTATTGAATACTTGGTTTTGTGACTCGCCATGAGCCACGACTCCTTTTGTATTCTGTCAAATTGCTGTTATTTTGTCCACCAGCAAAGAAAATGTCACGCAGAACGTGACGGCCGTGGGTCCCAACCCATTTCAGCCAGTATCAGCCAGTTAACACCTTAGATGGACCTAAAGGTCATCTGCCTTACAAATCTCCTCATACATATTCATCCCTGCTCTTCTTCTTCGAGACTTTACGACGGCGCCGTCCGAGAGCTTAAGCGTTTCTTTTATCCCCTCGTTCCTTCTCCTTAACTGGAGGAAACTTGCCTCTCATTCGCGTCCTCCTTCTTCGGGGGCCCTCTGTTTTCATCTCAGCTTCTCAGCCAGCCAGCCAGTTCCTCGGAGGAGGCTGAGTTAGCACCCTTGGATAGTAAAATGCCTGTCTGGCCTCCAGGAAGAGCGCAGTGAGGAAGACGGAGCTGAAAGTGAGCTGCTGAGCAAGCTGGCAAAGTGATCTACTCAAAGTCATCTCTCTGCTCTCAACATTACTTCAGCACCGGCAAACTATCCCCTAATTAGCTAACTATTCCATTATGGATAAACCTCTAGAAATAATGACACTGCGTGGGCGTTTGTGGGTTTGGGTGCAGGTCATCAATCATGCATGCACTGGTGGATGCACGGCTACACGTGCATGCCCACGGCCAACGCACAAGTGCGTTAACATGATTTGCACGTCTGTGGTTCCAAGCTGGTGGATACCACCATCAACCTTAGTATCTGGTGCTGCCCGGCTCATTAAAAGCACCCTGCACTCAAACTACAGGCAAGAACAGAACAGTAGTGGATAATCTCATGAAAAATGTAAGGGAGCAGCAGCCTTATCTCTCGGGCCCTGTGCTGGGGTGGTTTGTGCGCTGCTCCATCCCTTTGATGTAGTCCATTGATCTCCCCTTGCTGACATGTTCTCCCAGGCCCATGGCTGCACCAGCCGGAGGGGTGATTAGCCTTATTAGTGTAATGGAGGGGAGTAAGGGCTTTAGAGGTGGAAAGGATGGAGTAGAGGGTGAAAGAGGAGGAGGAGGAAGGAGAGAGGGTAGAAAGGATGTTTGGCCATTGCTGAAGATGATGATCAAGCTCGAGCCCATAAGTTTCTCTGCCTGTAATCAAAGCAAAGGGGGGGGAGTGAGAGAGGAAGGGAGGAGGGCAACTGCAGCAACGCGAGCCGCTTTGTGACTGGGTTGGGTTAAAGTGCAGCACTGCAGTCCTTTGTTGTAGTGCATGCTTCACTGCTGTGATTTATCGTCTGTCTCAGAGGATGAGTGCTACTGTAGAATGCAGAATTGGTTTTGACTTTCAAGGAGGGGTCGAGGGGATTTGGCTACATTTATGCTGAAAACTATGATAAACACTGGCCGCTGTGGGTTTTGGCTTAGCTGCCAGCTGGTGTTTCTGAGAGCAGCGTGCTACAGCAGACGCCATTTAATGTGAAGAGATAGGTCAGCAGCAGGAAACTAAATGAATGACAGCACAACACTGTAGGGGTTTGCTTGTGGACCCGCTGTGACGTCAGCGTTACGGTGGCAGTGCTGAGATGTGTTAAGACGCGTGGAGAGGAATAAATGTCAGGATGTATTGTGTCAAAAGTATCACACATCACAGAGATAAGCTGATAACTGCCAATTTCGGACAAATATTTCAGATAACAGACCCTGAATGTGTCCAATGAATCAAATCATTTCCTCTGGGCTATGACAAGACTGACCACTCCTTCCCCATGACTTTCCCATCACTCACTGCGCAAGTATGTAGACAATGAATGTGATTTACTGCCACACATTACATTGGCCATTCAGCCAGAGTAGCTGGTCTCAGTGAATTCCATTAAAGCGCTTTGGTTACAGTGAAAATGCTGAGCGGTTCAATATCCCTGCTCTCCAGACGCCGCACTGTCACACAGAGACGCTCCATCAGCCGCTATGAATCTGCACGTCTGCCTCACTGTGGAGAAGGTGGCGAGAAAGAGAAGGTCATGGCATAGTGGAGCTGCTCTGAGGGAAGGAGAGGCTGTGGTCATGCTGAGAGTAAACAGTCTGGAGGGGTTGGGAGGATGCTGAGTTTAACACACAACTGTTGATGAGTTGTATCGTCCTTTACTCCTATCTTCTGCTGTCACCTCCTCCCTCTTCTTCTGCTGCCATGCTTTTGTCAGCTGCCCAGGGCTGGACTGCTTGTGTGTGTGTGTGCACCGCGTTCTAGGAGCAGACATGGCCATGCCACAGCGCCTACGGGAGGGGTGCGTTGGGCAGTAGAGGGTCGGAGTTCATGTCTGTAAGAGTAAAGTAGCCTGTCGCTCACACCTTCAGCTTCCTCGCCAAAGTCAGCCTCAGGCCCAAACCTGGCACCTCTGTCCAAACGTTAAGAATTGGTAGCGCTTGTGAAAACAAAGCCTTTGCTTATGGTAATGATAAGAACCTGGGATGAGCTCTTATTATGGTTGTGGTCAAGAGAACAAAATCTTCGACCTACTCTTCAACCAATTGATTAATCAATGGGAGGGAAAAGGTTAACTAGATTGGCCACGGTCCACTGAGTGCACTCTACTTGTCAGCAGCAAATCAAAGTTACTCAACACTGCCAAGCAAATTAATTCCTGTGGTTAGACCATTGCTTTTTTTTTTTTTTTTTTTTTACACATAATTATATTGTTTCCTTCAAGGCACGTCTGATAAGTACATTTACAAAGAGCAGCTACACACACACACACACAAGGGTCATGGAGCAGAACACACTTCTGTACAACAGCAAAGCAGTAAAAACCAGTTACTGGCATCCAACCCACTGCTCTTGTGATATAACTGGCTTCGGATGAGGTTTAACATTAAAACTTGACTTTTCTTCAATATTACAAGACTAATCTAAGTTGCAGCTTGGCTGTGCAATATGCTAAAGCCAAGATCAGCATGATAAACGACATATATTAACACCGAAATAACATAAAACACAGCAAAACTTACAGTGTTCAAGTTCGGACAGCTGGTGATGTTATCGGTTTGGTTTGTGTAGTTAGCAATCTGTAATAACATTTACACACACTATCAAAAATAAAATCTTCTGTGTCTCCCCATGTCTGCGTGGATTCTCTCTGGGTGTTCCGGCTTCCTCCCACAGTCCAAAAAAACATGCACTTAATAGGTTAATTGGTGACTCTAAAATTGTCCACAGGTGTGAATGTGAGTGTGAATGGCTGTTTGTCTCTATGTGTCCTGCGATGAACTGGTGACTTGACGAGGCAGTACCCCGCCTCTCGTCCAATGGATAGGGTAAAGCCCCCGCGATCCTAGTGGGGGATAAGCAGTTGCAGATAATGCATGCATGTACTCAGCTGTTCTGTCCTGAGACTAGGGGCTAGTTCTTTGACAAATTCTGTCAATTAGTTTGGTTTAGTTTGTTAGTTTGGTTTCTTTGGACTAGCATAGGCTGGGCAAGTTCAAAGTTGTGGGGGTGATTTCACTTCCTGATTCATAGGTCTTATTTTTACAGGTTTTTACATATCATCAAAAAAATGTCCAACCGCCAAAATTATGCATTAAGAGGCTTTTGGAGAAAGCTTCACCTGGTTTAAGATAAAGACATTTGGGGATAAGAAACTTTTAGATTTCTTAAATATATGTTTAGACACATTCAAAGGTACCATGCAAAGTTTTTGACACCTAGTAGAGTTATGGAGCAGTGTATCTATAAGCAAGTCCCTTTTGAATGTATCTTGTGCTGTGCTAGCAGATGTCTTTAATTCACTTTCCTGAAATTCTTCTTCCAAAATACTCAAAATACAAAATGTCTCATATTTTACGAGGAAAGAAATGCATTCAACACTTTTGTTAGACCTCACAGACATTTTGACGTGTTAGAAACACTGGATGTAACTCACAGCACTCCATCCATCTTCCATAACCACTTATCCTTATCAGGGTCATGGTGGGTGGGAGCTGACGTTGGGTGAGAGGCAGAGTACATCCTGAACAAGTTGCCAGTTCATCACAAGAGAGAGGCATACAACTACTTACAACTAACTACTACTACTACTACTACTACTACTACTACTACTACCAGTTAACCTGAATGTGGGAGGAAGCCGGAGTACCCAATGCAGGGAGAACATATAAACTTCAGGTTTGAACCAGTAACCTTCTTGTTACGAAGTGACTGTGCTAACCACTGCACCACCTGCTTCTTCTATTATTTCTAAATCGATTAAACGCGTCAAACAGAATCAGCAGTAAATGGCAGATTGAGTTGTTTGGTCATTTTCAGAGCTTTCAACTCAAGAATAGCTCCAATCATAGGCATCCATCAATGTCGTGAATTGGTCAGTTGTGGAGCCATGGGAAAATTTTGTCTGACTTTTTGGCATTTTCCACGTCTTCAGTTGCTTCACAAGGCAACTCTGTAATGGTTCATTTTCAAAGAGGCTGGAAGCTCTTTCAACTCATTGAACCAGCAGATTACTCCTGTAGGAACAATTAGACCTTCGTTGCTCCTTTAAACACACTGCGGATGGAGAGTTTGAACATTAATTCTACCAACCTATTTTTAGCCGGTAACAACGACTCTCTGGCTCAATCTGTAACACAAGACCCATCACACGCACTATTCAAAGAGAACATCTGCTGTTATGTTGTCATTAAATGCAATATGATGACCAATATTCCCAGATGTAATTTCTGGTGGAAAAATAAACATGTTTATATTCCGGCGAATTCATTTTGATCAACCTCCGCTAACTTCTTTCTGTGCTCATGTTCAAAGCCTCTTTTTCTCTCTCGCTGTCAGTTTCTGTCTGCTTCTTTCTCACAACCACAAATTCACAGATGATGACACAGTGTTAGAATAAACAAGTCTTCTTCACTCAGTCGTTTTCACTCTTCCTTTCTGCCCAGTCATGCACCCCCGCCGCACACATACACATCTAGTCGCCCATGTTGCTTTATCGCCAATAGACCGTGAAGAGAGACCTTTTTTTTAATGAACACAGTAAACACTAACAGGACGACAATCTGTCTCTGCTGGGGACCTTTTCTTTTTCCAGCAGCCTGTCAGGCCTTAGCTGTATCACACCTCAATAATCTCAGGTCAATTGCTTTGACCACAGCACCTGCTGGCTGCAAGATTGCCTGCTATCATTTTAATGGATCGCCACTCTAGATACACTTTAATTATGCCTCAGTGCTGACACATTGCACACAATGTCAGTCTTTTTTTAAATGGTTAAAGTGCGAGATAAGCAGGAAGTTGAAAAGAAACGCTTTTTCCTTTCTTCTTCTTCTTTGAATCTGCATCTGACCGATAGCAGGGGGAGTAAATATTTGCTAAACCATGACATCTTGTTTCTTCTCCCGCAGCTATTTTCTCAAAGAGCCGACTGGGCTCTTGCTGTGACAAGATGACAAGCTGTGTCATGGCCCTACCATGGCAGGCCATGATTTACGTACAATCTCATGGGGACACCAACATGCAGAGGCAACATATTTAAAATGCACACAGACACGAATGCATACATTGAAAATATGCACACAGAGACTGACCCGAATCCATGCGTGTATGTTACTCTTCAGTCTCCAAGCTGTAGACCAACAGTTCATACCGTCTTCCAGCACCACACACCCGCAAGTGTCTGTGACACACATCGGGCACCGTGGGAACCCCATCTGTCTGCCAGCATCAGCACCACAGTCAGCTAAACAGGGGCGGTTTTACTCTGAACTTGTCTGGTCTGTTCTCCCTCCTACTCCCCTCTTGTCCTTGCTGTAAGAGGCTTCAGTTCAACAAAGTAGACTGTCTCCACTCAGGAGCACTGACTCATTTGGTTTTATTGTATGCTAGCCCGTGTTTGTTCTTGGAACCACTGCAGGGTAACGTAAGTTCAAGTACCAATAATGGTATTTATGAGCCTGACAAATACACAGAAAGACAGTCTGGATATCTGATTTTGACACTACATCCGTTGTGTTCAATATCTACTACCGCTTCCGTCTTTTGTTTTATATTTATAAGGTGGTTTACTGGCTGTTTTTAATGCTGCACCATCAATGGTAAGTCAACTGTAAAAAGACAGAGGTCTAGTTTATGAGACACGATGTCTAATGAATCCTGAAGCCATTTACATGCTGTCAGGCGGTGAACAGAACGGGCAGAGTAGAAGAGCTCTGAAGGGTCTCAGAGGAAATTTACTGTTATAACATGGAAGACAAACACCGAAGGGCCTGGATGTCTTGATATAACGACAGACCATCACTCCACCCCGAACACTGCTTGAAAATCATTCAGCCATAGCTCAGAGACAGTATTCTTTCCGTTTTGGAGTTAGCATGTTGCAGTTGCAGTGTGGAATAAAGAGCAAATAATGCCAAAGTTGGATTTTTTTCTTTGTGTGTGTGGCGCCGAAGAGTTGACATAAGGGAACAGTCTGTGTTGTGGTGATATGCTCTCATATCGCATTCTGCCTGCGTGAACGGCTGTCATCCAAGGCAGATCAGGAAGACTAATTCAAAGGGCTTATGCATGCTTAACAGCACTCTGCTTGGTTTTAGCAGTTTATTTACACACTGTATCTGTGTGCATGAAACTCTCTTCTTTTTCCCCTATCATCGGACTGAAATGGAGGTCTGTTTCTGAACTCAGACAAAATGGATCATACCATTTCTAATCATTTCAGAACATTTATTTTGTAGGAATTCACTTTTGAAGTCGATACATTTTATGTCTTTATGTAGAGCAATGACTGAGCCGGAGATTTAACTGCTGAAGGACACTCGTATCAAACACACTGTCCATAGATTGAATCAACATTTTTCTGAGTTGGTCCCTGCAGAATACTGTTAAACAGCAGCTTCCACTGCAGGAAAGCTGTTAGTAGAGTCAAACATTTGATTTTTATTTTATTTTATTTTTTGAAGAAGAACATACTGAGCAGCATTCTGCCTCTTTTGGCTTATTAACACATCATACTGCCTCCTCAATAAGCTCTGCAAGATACAAATAACACTTTACTCCAACTTTGGTTGCCAGATCACAGCTCCATGCACACTAAGCAAGACGAAACCAACAGAAAAGATGTTACATTGCGTTTATATATCTCCCTTCCATTCCGCAGCATTCACTGGTGTATGAAAGCAAAGGTCTAGATTACTTTGTTTTGTAATGAGGCTGATTGGCCTTGCATTGTTCCAGCATTGTCTCTGCCGTACCATCCCTCGTGTGCACTCTGAACAATGTTCAATTAACTAGCTGGAATTTAGAGTTGAGAATGAAAGTTTAATTAGTCATATGGGTAGTAAAAATGTTGTGTTCTTGCATTCCACGCACTAAAAATACCATGAACATAAACATGGAGGCTGAATTGGAGGCACGCATCAAATGTCTTCTTCACGACTGTGTAACCTTGAATATTTTGGGCCTGCGAAGCCTTCACAGTGAGTATGATACATTCTGAAGGTGTGAATTGGACATTTAAAGCGATGCTACACCGGGAAGTGATAAATGAGCCTGTATGACATGCAACACCCCAGGGACAATCAGTTCCTTAATTGCAGAAAAGGGAGAGCCGTGCTGGCATGCTAAAACCAGAGTGGTGTTGATTGCACAATACGCTGCATGCAGTCATGTGACACCGAGATCATTATCTTAGTGAATTAGAATTAATTATAACCGGCAAAATTCATTATGGCTCTGCTTAAGGTGGCTAAAACTCAAATCTACAGAAATCCTCAACATAATCTCTTCCTGAGCTGCATTCAGTCCGCTGTGACCCTTGTTGACTTTCTAATTTTTTGTGTAGCGATGTCCTCCACTTGTCATCTCCCTTGAAATTGAAAGAAGCTGTGCTAAAGCTCTGATCGGGAGGGGTTGTGGCTGGAGAGTGCCCTGGCATTGGAAGACGGTGATTTGGCAACATCAGTGTTGAGCTGCCTTCCTCTGATCCCCTCTCTCTAATTCAGTCTTTCCACGACGGAGAGCACCCAGCCTCAGTCTCCCATCCATTATGCATGGATGAGCTTTATTGCATTATGTTTTTTTAGGCTAACACACTTAGCAAGCTTGTAGCATGCACAACCCCTCTCTACCAACTCGGTGAATAATTCAAGGCCAGGGCATTAGGCTTGGAATAGAGGAGCTTAATCAAAGGCTACAGCTTTCAGTGCGGCTCAGCGCCGCCCCATTGGCGGTCGCAACCCCGAGCTTGGCACAACATAGACTTTTAATAGGAAGTTGAATTATCGGGCCAGAGGCGGACTTTGGAGAATTGTGTGAGCTTTCGAGACTCCCAAGATTGTAATGCAATTCAGAAATCTTTCAGCAAGCCCACTTATTTTTTATTGTGAGCCATCAGGACACCTTGTACTGTACAAACTGCTGCTGAAGATACCATTCAGACAACTAAGCTCAGCTCCACTTGTTTTGTTTTTTTTGTTTTTTTTTTATGTTGCATTTTTATGTAGTATTGGAGCTTGAATATCATTTAATAATACGGCTTCATTTCGTCTCTTTTCATACAGATTCAGGGTCATGAATCATAATGTTGAGATGAAAAAGTTGAATTTTCATAGTGTCATCTTTTGGGGAATTCCAAAAATCTGCTTGGGTTTCAGATAGCAGATTGAAAGCATGATTTTTTTTTTTCATTCAACAAGCAGTCAGAAAAATGTTTTTGCAAATTTTACATACTCGATGGAATTCTTTATTCATTTTTTTGTATAAGCCTTTCTGTCTGTCACAGGCAGTGACAGGACTTGGAGATAGTTGACCATTACTTCTGATGTGGGAAAGTGAAAGCTCAACTGGCTCAGTTAGGATTTAAGTGAAATTTATTAGAAAATTGTGATGTATTCACTTCCCCACCCAGATTTTTAAAGCACAAGTGAGATTTTTTTTGCTTTTTTGTCAGCGTCCATCCATCCCTTCTCTCTGTGCTATCTGTTACTCTCCAACTTTTCTCTTCATCCTGCCTCCCTGTACCTCTGTCCATTTTCATCTATCAGTCTTGATGTCGGTCTCTATTTCTTTCTCCTCCCCCGTTCTCCCTCTCTGTGTCTTCTTTCCTCCATTTATTTCTTTTCTTTCTCCTTTTCTCCCCTGTAAAATGCACCCAGGCTTCCCTCCGGTGCTAATCCTGTTGGAAACGTTTCAGGGAAAGCGGATTATCTGTCGGAGCAGCATGATTTTTGGAGAAAGTTCACTCGCACTTGATTAAATTAATCATTGTCTTCCAAAAGCCCTTATGGTCTTTGCTTGTGGATATTGATAGAGATAAATAACCGTCCTCAAACGGCATAATTCAACTCTAATTGATTCAGGGTGGTGTGTTCGCTCTTGAGGTGGAGGGGTGGGTCGTGTGGTCCGTGTGGTGCTGCTGCACCACATGAGAGTGGGTGGCAGAGTCCTCTGGAGACTATTGGCAAAGCTTTTGCAGGCATGAAGACCATTTTAATCTGGCAGTTTGCAGGTCGATGCAAAATCTTTGACAGCTTGATTTATCCCCTCTTTTTAATTCACCATTGGATTGCTTGAAGGTGGCCCCAGTGTGCTTTTGTTAGAGCCAGACAGAGAGTAATGCCTGATTTGGTCTATGCTTTCATAATTTATATAAAGGTGTCAGCATGCGTCATGGTGCCACCGCTGAGATTTGCTGCACAACACATTAGGGGGAGGAATTGGTGTGTAAATACAGGTGTGTGTGTGTGTGTGTGTGTCTGTGTGTGCGAGCGCATCTCTGTGTGTGTGGCCAGCAGGCAATTGTTAGTTTGTTGTTTATAGCCCATGAAGAGCAGTGTGGTCAATGAAGCTTCACAGGTGGAAAGGATGCAACATAACCTTGAAATGACGATAAACTTTCCACTTCTTTGCCTTCAGCTTTCCCTCCCACCCTCCTATAATCTTTTCCTCCTTCTCTTTCTCTCCCACACTCACTCAAACCAATACCAAGCTTTCAAAGGAAAGCCTGCCGAGGCTCCACTTAACAAGAATATCCCCTCATTACACAACTGCAAAACCTTAAAAGTTACCATCCGCTAAGTGGTTTAATTTAAGGCAATGAAAAATTCCCTTTCAAAGGAAATAATTACAGCTGGTTCTTCAGGGGGGCATGTAGCAACTGTGTTTATGGAGGATAATTACTATGCAGAGCAATTACTCTACAGCAACAATTGGTAGCTTTACCCCACATGAGTATGAGGATTAGAGCTGTGATCATCCTAGGTGTCGAGCACTCGTCTGAGTATGGAAAGGTCCAAGGTTTGGAATGAATCGAGGATTTTCTGTCTGCCCTCTGTTCATCGCAGATATAGTAGGAGGAAGGTGTGTGTGTGTGTGTGTGTGTGTGTTTGTGCATGCGTATGTGTGTTTACGCTGTGAGCGGGATGCAGCTGTAAATTGACTGTTACTGAAGACATCTGCAGGTATAGGCTTCAAAAAATATATATTCAGTTTTCAGATTTTTATCGGCAATCTTTGTTCAGTTATGGATGTAAATCTTACAGATCTGTTAATTAATAGGTGATATTACATTTTAAAAATTAATTATCAATGTATTTTTGTAAAATGTTATTTTCCGTGAAGTAAAATGACATTATTGCTGTAACTGTAGCATAAATATAAAGATTAATGGATTATCATATATTTTTAAAGGTAAACTTCAGGTGAAGTGATTATTGCCATCGGCGGAATTAACTCTAATCAATAAAATAATTACAACAACCACAGCTGTAATCATCAGCATAATACAACAGAAGAGGTATATCTGAAAATTGGAATATATTTTGTGGGTGCCCCTAAGTAGTGACCAGTGTGGGATGAAAATATGTGTAACATTTGCATGTGGTTTCATATGGAGACATGGGCATATTTGCGTGCGTGTCAATTGTGTGACACACATGCAAATACATGCACCCGTGCTGCTGTACAGGTTGCTGTCTGAAAAACAGCAGGCTCAAACACCCTTACTCTGCGTGTCCCCGGAGATTCACGGCGTTACATCTTGATCCACTTGCACAGCCGTCATCTTGCTTGAAATGCCTTTCAGGTTTGACTCCTCGGGTCTGGATACCATAGTCTGTCTGTTACATAATTTGTCTGCAGGAAAGATGAAGTCTCACTCTCTTTTTTTTTTTTTTCCCCCACTCTGCAGCTTTCAACTCCGTGCACCCACCTGAGGTTGTCTGTCTTGTAGAATCAATGTATCCATTGCAGACTTCACTTTGGACTACTGTGGAGAAGGGATTCACACTGCAATGGACTCGCATGCTTTTTGAACTGGGCCATGTGCAAATGGGGAAGAAAAAATAGATTCCTGTGTCTTGTACATAGCCACTAGTTTAGTTTGTTACACAAACACATTGTTTCTACTTCACAGACCGCTGCTGCAAATCGCCTCATCTGTACTCTGTGCAGGGGTTAAGTGTACATGTGTACATGTACAGGAGAGCCCATCAAATATATCATTGATAATTTAAATATTTTTTAAAGAGTTATTGGTTAGTCAAGACAAGCAACTTGATGACAAGACATGGAATATTCTGTGACAATTTGTGGATTAATTGATCTAAGTTTAAGAAATCATGAACAGATTAAGCACTAAAGGAAAATGCAGGCTGTATTGACATCAGCATCAGATATGCTAGAAAAATTATGCAACGCAGCAAACACAGTAACAAATATTTTCTACTTTATAGGATGTTTTATGTTTTTCTTCAACTCTTTAATTTTTACTGACGTTTACTATTCAACATCTACTGTCCTCTTACATGTATTGTTATTGTCATATTTAATAATAAGGAAACACTATAATATCCTTTCCCAGACATCTTTATCCCAACTCTTTGACACCTCTCTCAGATTTTGACTCCTTGCCAATAATGTTTGTTTGTAATATTAGATTTTTATTTTAGCCTTATGCCATTCACTCATTTGTATCTGAGCTGCCTGTGCTCCTGTAGCATCTCTCGTCCTATTTTGTCAACAGCCTCTGTGAGATTATTAACAGGTCACGGCACACACCTGAGCTGGGTTGTCACGGGGTCGTCATGGGGACCGTCTACATCCCAGGCCACCGCTAACAGCTTCTCCTCTCTTGCTCTCTTGCCCTCCTCACGTGTTGCCTCTTCTTCCAGTTAACTCCAGGCTGTGCTGACTCACTCTCCCTTCTGTCCTGACAGCACTGGAGTGTGTCTGAAAGCTAACTTTCCCCTAAGCCACAGACATGTCAAAGCTTACCCTCTATACTTGTCTCCATTGACTTCTCACCCAAGAAGTGTCAACACAACTGGCAGAAATCCCTCGGCCTCTGCCGCACATTCTCTGCTTCTCTGGCCACTCAAGCCCCTTCTGTCCTTCTCCCCCTTTGTCCCCCCTCAGAGCACATGACTGATTTCCCTGTGCACCTCGTCGGAAACATGAACTGCCTCCGCTCTCACTTGAGTTGAGAGTCTGCCCAAGAACCTATAGTTCAAGCATCAACCGCCTTGCTTGTACACTGCATGTTGACCGGATTTCTGAGAACTTCATCCTTCTTCCCTCCTCGTTCTCTTTCTCACTTTACTCATCCTCTTCTCTTGGTTTGATTAAAGTCCAGTGAGTTAATTCAGTAATTGATTTTGGTTATTTTATTTTTTTTATATATTTTATAGTAGATTCATTGTTTGAGTCTTTTCTAAAGCAAAAAAACTAAGCCTGTTTGCCTTGTATAATGGTGAAATGAATGGACTGTTACATAAGCAAAACATCACCTTCAGCTCTGGGGAATTGTGTTGGCTGGTTTTCACTTTTTTCATATTAGGCAGAAGAATTAATCAAGAAAATATTTGGCAGATGAACCTGCGATGAAGATATTTATGAGCTGCAGCCCAAGTTTTGATGTCAGTTTCAGAGATTCGGAGTTTCCGCAAACCTCACACCAACACTGTTTGTATGAAATGTAATATCTCAGTGCCTCAAAGTGCACAAACTGAATTCTGTTCACCTCCCTTGTATTTGAGGGATAGGAAGATACCTGAGAGACTTCCTTACAACCCGGCCAAACAGAAACAAATGGACATACTCGACGCCAGGATGGCTTCGTGAGAAAATATCATTTTTTTTTCTGTTTATTGGGTCAGCCTTCCTTTAGGACACTGTCCAGTGAATAACATTGATTTTCAGAAGTTGAATTAAGAAGCTGTTGAACTGTATGAAGAAAATTCATTTATAATTGATACATTTCAGAATCAGAAGCTTTTTGATCAAAGAAGACCAAAAATGTGAGAAAGGATGTGAGCTTTTGGTACATCAACAAACCACAGTCATTAGGGAATACAATTAAATTGCATCCCTACCTAATTACATATATATAATAATACATGCATTATATATAAGCAGAATTTTTGTCTAGATGCTTCGAGGTAGTCTGGCACAGTTCCAGCTGCAAGGCCGCTTTTTATGTCGCAGAAACCATTTTTCAGAGAGCCTCTATCCCTCAGCACCCAAATCCTGCGATCCCTCAAACTCCCTCAGCCTTTTGCCAATTAGGAGTGCCACACAGTCTGTTCTCCAACTGTTTCCCCGCAGACTTCCCTGCTGTAAATGGTAGTTATAGCCAATATGGCCTCATGATGGGGCTGAGCAGTTAATCCTCGACTGCAGATGCAAAAAAAAAAAAAAAAAAAAACGCACCTCCACAGTCTAATCAGCACCGGCTGTTTTCACCTGTGATGAAATTTCTCCATCATTCTTTCACTGTCTGTGTAATATGAGTTTGCCCATTCACAATGCAGGAGGTCAGAGTCTAAAATGCTTTCAGTGCTCCGCACATAAATATATGTTAAGCAGACGTTGATACAGAGACTTAATGGCGTTTTATAACATAAAGCAACAAGGCTTGGCATACAGCTGTGTTGCACTTTAGTTATTTTCCTGGTGTCAAAGCTGATGTAATCTGGGTGTCCTGTCATAAACACCGCAGGGATGTATTTTGTGCTGTCCTTTTTATTACTTGCATTGTTATAAATGGCTCTCTGGGTCCTCTCAGTCAGCAGGATTAGAGCCCAGGATTAAGATTCTGCACAGTGAGCCGGTGGGTGTGCAGTGAGCGAGGCGAGTTATTGGAATTGCCATCATTATCCTCTGGATATCTCATCATGAACTTCTCACCTCAGTGCTCCTTCAGCTGCACCATACGTTGCACTTGCTGAATGCACACATCTGCGGAACATTAAATGCACAGATGTTCAAAAAGTTCAACTTTTCACTTTTGAGTTTTTGATGGAAGTATTGCAGCACTTGTTTTTCTGGGACTCCTCCTCTTCTGAATATTACCTAAAAATATTTCCCTTAAGCAAAACTTTAGTTTGGGTTCATCTTGCATAATTGTTTCCGGGGTGATGATCAGTGCATGTGTACACTCTACAAGATACTGTATGAATAGTGCAGCATCTGTAATATGTGTTGCACTGTTGCACTGTGTCAGAGGAGGTTTTGTCCACTAAAGCTGTGATTTTCAGCCACAATTGCCACAAGGATCTAAGGTAATGCAGGTTTCCCAAGGTTTAAAACAAGAAAAATAATAATTTTGTTGAATTAGTACTGTATATTTGAATTGTGTAAAAATTGACTTAATCGTGTATGACAAAAAAATAATTACACAGTCTAGAAAAGGTAAATCACTCTTTGATTAAAGATATGAGGTCTGTGGCGATGGGTTGCAAGCTGACATTACTTACTGATGAAAGGGAAGAGAAGGTTACGTCATATTTCGACAGCAATGTCACAGACACCTCAGTATGTGTTGCACACTGTTGATGACTGGATGCTATAGTTAGACGGGAGTGTGTGTTAGAGGTAAAGCGTATGCAGCGTGTGCATCATGCTCTCTTAGCACAATGCACTTTCAAAAGATGCCCCGTTGCCCTCAGGATGCTCTTTGCTCACTCAACAATAAAATGCATGGCATTGGAAGCGATGGACTCGGGCGACATGGAAATGACAACCTTTGCCTTCCACAAGGAGCTGTGATGATAAAAGAGAAAGTGGAAGTGGATTTTTAGCCTGGAGGGCATTAGACGGCGTGCTGCCCCTTTTGACGAATCTTTATACAATGACAAACACATCCAGGTTGACTTTGTCCTTCAGTCCAGACCTTGGAAAGGTACTTTTAACGACGGCATACTGTAAAGATCTACATAATAGAGGACTAGAGAGTGCTAAGTGACACACAGATTCTTACTCTCTGCTCTGGCACACACACAAACCGTCTCGCTCTCTTTCGCTTTCTTCCTCTGCAAAATCTGGTAAGGCGGCTGCTGTCTGAAAACAACGAGGCTAGCACATCTCATCACCACAGCAACAATTGCGGTTCTATTTCAAGCTTATCTTTGCCTGGATGTGCGTGGCACTGAATTAATAATATGATCCTCCTCTGTCAATCTGTCAGTCACTTAAACACCTCACAGAGAGACAGAAGCAGAGAATTTCTGAGCCTGAGATTCCCGTCCTGTGCCCCGTGGTGTCCTGCATTAACAAGCACGCTGTAGCTTGACATCTATCTGCCACGACGAAAGGACAATGGCTATGATAGTCCGTATTTCTCGAATCATTCCTGATTACTGGCAGAATAATGACAAAGCCACAGATTACGTCATCGTCAGCCATCTAGGGTTAAGGATGACTCAGCCCTTTTTGCCCGTTGTAGACTCATTAGACATCAAAAGGACTGTCTGATGAGCTCGGTAGTTAAAATAATGCAGAATATATTAGGCAGTAAACCGCATTTCAAGTGGTCTTTTGTAGAGCCCGTTTCAGGTGTAGCTACTGCATTTCCCACTTAAAGTGTGTTCCCCAGCACACTTTGTGAGATACTTGTGTTTACAGTTCCTCGGTGTGACATTTGAAAGAGGAAAAACAGACTGTGCCATTAGGTCTGAGGCAGAGGTAAGTGGTAGTGGGAGATTCGAAATCAGGCTTTTGTTCCATGTTCCTGACTGCCTGAGCATGTTGGTTGGCTCGCACCTCATTTCACTGGCTAATATGTTCCCTTTCTTACTGTGTCTCCTGCTCTCAATAATTGAATATGCCTGGCCAAGTTCTTGCACCACAAAAAAAAAAAATACATGACTTCACTTTTATGGTGACATGATTTGACAACAAACCTGGAGTCAGACCGACCCTCCCACAAGTGGAGAACAACACAGCTCACTTGAGTCACACTTGTTTTGTTGATAGAGCTTGAAAACTCTTTTCTTTCTAGCAGAAACAGTGTTTACATGCATCCGTGCCTGTAGTTTTGCGTGTGACACCAGTGGTTTTCAAGAGCCAGGAGGATGTGCACAACTACAGGGGGAAAATGTGGATTGGAATGAAATCTGAATGAATCTGATTCATTTGGGAACAACAAACAAACAAGCGGTCTGATGCCAGCAAAGCTGATAAGATTCAGATGTGCAAGATTATTCAGACGCCAAAACATCGTGTAAAGTACAAGAAAAACCTGGTGATGCACATCGATCAGACATGACTGTAAAACCAAAAATATGGAAACAAAAATGTTTTGTTTTTGTTGTTGTTGTCTACAACCTCAGGTAACCTTTGAAATATCTTTTGACACAGACACTCATGTTCCTCTCAGGATGAATTGTAAGGTGATATGTATGTGTAAGATTCTGATTTCTGACTTTGCATCCGGAACCGCCGGCAGATGAACAGTTTTTCTTTTTCCAGTACGTTTATTTATATTTGTGAACATCAGAAAATCTGCTTATCATCAGCATGTTAGAATTGTCTTCCTTAGCATGATGGTGATGTTAGCACAATTTGAGCTAAATCATCGTCCTCAAGGACTCACTAGCGTGCATAATTTGTGAAAAACTAATGAGAAACTAAATGTGATTTGGCTCCCTTTTTTTTTTAGCAATTTTTTTTTCTCAATATTGTCGGCTGATGAAAAATGTGAGAGTGTCAGCTCGTAAAAAAATAGAGGACAGATATTCAAGAGTTCTGTGAGGTGTGTATCTAACTGATGCTTTGACACACACACACACAGACATAGTGAGGGAGAGCAAAATGAGGTTTTACTATCAGTGTGGTGCAAACTTTGGTTGGATGGATAAATGCTGTCTCATTACGAGGTTCTGCAGACATGTTGTCTCTGCCAGATGCTGAGTGTGGACGCACATGGGATGTTTTTTTGTGTGTGTGTGCGTTTGTGTGCCTGTGAGTTCATTCTCAAGCTGTCTCATTCTGCACAGACCACATTAATGATAGAACAGAGGCATGGGCTATAGACTGCTCATTAAAGAGAGACTGGAGGAAGAAATGTGAAAAGAAAGACGAGCCAGGCTGTAAAGGAGTGTGAGACAGCAAAAAGAGAGAGGACGAGAGCTAGAGGATGAAAATTTGATAAACATTAAAAAAAAATTTTTTAAAAAGTGAGTACCCAAAAAACGGCGTGAAATAGAGCAACGACATGAGTCAGCACCTGCAGGGCAACACCCCTTCCTCTCGCCATCTCTTCTCGCACTTTCTTCCTCCTTCCCTTTTTCTCTCTGTCTCTCTGGGACTAAGACTTCTTCCCCTCCCTCCCTCACATTATCACAGCAGTTCTGGCACTCATGCTGTTGATGCTGCTGTTAATTCGCACAACCCAGCCCAGCCCCGGCTCAGCACCCCCCCCTCCCACCCTCCCACCCTTGCAGTTCTGCTGAGTTGGGCTGATCTCGCCTTTACCTCACCGGAGGAAGGTCATCCCTCCATCTTCTGAGTGGTGATGGACAGTGCGAAGCGGGGTGGAGAGCAGAGGGCGGGAGAAGGGAGCATATGGTTAGATAACTTTAATGCGGAGGCAGATGTCTCTCTGCGTACTTGTTAGATCAGTAAGCCGGAAAATGTGTCATGCTATGATCATATGAGGGAATGTTTGTAGTCTTTATCGTCGGGGGGCTGCGGCTCTGACACATGCATATGGGGCTTATAGCGTTGTTGGAAAGGGATTTACTTTTTGATAAAAGAGAATAAATACTGCATATTTTACTAGTTACACAGTGCAGTTCATTTCCGATTATTTTCACTCCAAAGCGTTTGTGGACGTTATGTGCTGTCAGGAGTAATATCGTAATTAAAGGTGTGACGGTAACACACACTTTCTAGCTACACACTGTCTTCATGTGTGCACGTGTCACTCTCACAAAGACACACAGCTAGAAATAATTGAAATAATTTACCTTGGAATACTTTAATTTGCTGAAGTCATGCCTACACTACATCTAAAACTTCAATTTAATCACCTTGCTGGATTCTATTTTGTCTTGTGTTTTCTCCTCCTTTGAGTTCATCCTTGTAAGCCGCTTATGCCAGACCTCTGGCCCACTGCTGAAATGAGGTGAAATGACAGTGTGCGCGTGGAAATGTGTCGAGGTTTTGAGCATGTGAGACCATACACCGTATAACTTTGCATAGCTCCGTAGCCAGCCACACCAAGCAGACAGACTGGAAACTGCACAGTCGAGCCGCTCTGCTCGTTTAATGCAGAATCCTCTGGCCGTAGTAACACGCCACACGCCAGTTATATAAGTGAAGAGAATTCATGTGACGTTGACTGCGTGAGGTGTGAGATTATAAGCCAGGCCTATGGCACACCACTCACGCTCTTAGCTTTTGTCAGTAGAGTCAGCAAGATTGCCTCGTGATCCCAGTTTCGCATACAGCAGTCGGGCAAACTGAGCCAAGGCCCTGCTGTAAACTTGCCGCTCAGAGGTGCCCTGAAGCAATATTGTCCCCCTAAAACGGCCGCATGATGCGACAAGGACAGAGCAGGATGGAGGAGAGGAGATGGAGAGAGGGGGGGATGTGGGGTTGGGTGTTGGTTGCTGTCAAGCCAGGAGAGTGATGAGTGGAGCCAAAGCTGAGGTCTTGCAGGTGTTGGTGCCTTAGCTGGCCACCGTTTGACTGAGTGCCACGGGGGAAGAAGAGGAGCCTGATGAAGAGGATGTTGGTGACCTGTCATACACCACATGATGGAGGATGAGGAGGACAAGGATTGGGGGGGGGGGGGGGGGGGGGGGGGGGGGGGGGGGGGCTGCAGGAGCATCCGTCTTCCTGCAAGTATGGGTGAAGCAGAGCATTACAGAGAGCAATTCAAAGCACAGAGTGAAAAACACCTCGGGGTAAAATCTCAGAATGTAGAGAATGCAGAAAAAAAAAAAAAAACTTCCCTGTTGTTTGGGTTCTCAGTTGTGAGTTTTATAAAACAGTCTCTTTTGCTGGCAGTTTTTCGACAGTGTTTGACAGTATTGCACATTATATATCAGCTTCATCCAGTTTGTTATACATGCAAGGGGTAGGTGAGATGGTTTAGTCCTCATCACTTCATTATGATATAATTCTATGTCACAATATTGTGACGAACCTCTAGACATGCCTCTTACTCGCTGCTAATATATTCGGCTCACCTGCAGACCAGTCAGCCATTTTCTGCTGAATCTACATGTCCACTCACAGACTTCAGGTGTTTGTAGTGTGACATGTTCCCTGTCATCACGTCAAGTCTGCGAGGAGACGAGACTGCGAGGGCTGTAAGCAGCTGATTGACAGGCTTTGAGTCCTTTTCACGCTCTTGTGGAAACATCAAAAGCTACAGTCATGTTTCCGTTTCATGATGTGGCTGAATCATTTCTGGCCTATGTGATTCATGAACTTCAGTAAAATAATTTTGTTGTTGTGTTTTTAGTCAGTCCCTGGGAAGACTAGGGCATGCCTTGTACAGCAATGGATCATGAGTAATTAAATCAGCAAAGTCCGGTGACTTCTGTTCATCGAGTGTGATCTCAGGAAGTCTGCCTGAGGTACTGGATGAATTATTGAGGGTTTGAATGTCTTTGGAAACGTGTAGACCTTTACTAAATTTAAAATAAAGGTTTGTGTGTGTGAACAATATTCAGCTGTGACAAAGCCCTCTAGTGGCCGTAGGAATTATGACTCTATGAAGCAAAGGAAGGAAGGAATTGTGAGGGTTTCTTTTTTTTTTTTTTATGGAGCCATAAAGTCTGCAGAAGCAGGAGGTGGGGGTGGATGGATGGGTAAACAAAATATCAAACATCAAACAGCCTGCTGTCCACTTCTCGTTTCCTACTCAAAATCAACATTGGTTTCTTTCAACTACCACCGCAATCCTAGTTATGTAACCCAGACCATGATCTTTCCATGACCCTAAACAAGTCTTTGTGCCTGAACTGAACCAAACCAATCTATGGCAGCGTCTTAATAAATGCATGCATGTGTCATTCTGAGGGGCACATTTTGTCCTATAATTCGGAGGACTTGGTGATATTAAGCCTACAGGTTAAAAAGTAGTTAAAGCAAAACAACCAGCTACTTTTAATGTGTAAATAACAGAGCAACTCTTGCACATTATGAAGTGAAATCTGAGCGGTCTGTTCCTCCTCTACTCCTCTACTTCCACTAATCCAATCGTTACACACTGGAGATCTTTGGATTACTGCATGTCGCATTACAGCAAGTGTCCCAAACGTCATGTGTATCTATGAAAGAGAGAAACAAAATCGGTGAGATGTGAAAAAGACTGCAGTCTTGTGCACACACATGTTCTATTCGCACATGACTTTCCAAATGTCTTTGAGCAACATATGTAGAATTCTTGCCTTCGATGTCTCTATGAAATCCACCCAGTGCACTGAGAAAGGTGTAGGCTTCCTGTTCATAGGAGTGTTAATTAAGTGGCAGTCAGACAACAGAGATAATGACCTCCCTGTGGACGTCCCATATGCCTCGGGGAGAACGCCTCAGAAAGAAAGAAATGTCACGATAGTCACCAGGCGTTTGTTTGCTCACATTTCAGTGTGTTTAGAAAAAAAGGAAACACAAATGTTCCACACACAGCCATGATACTTCCAGGAATAGTTTGGGATTTTGTGAAATATGCTTGTTTGCATTCTTGCCGAGAGCTAGATGAGAGATTTGAGTCAGACAGGGTGCCACTCTAATGTCGGTATTGTAAATTTGAAACTACAGCCAGCACATGGTTAGCTTTGCTTAGTAAGACTGGACACATGGGGGATGTCACCGCTCAAGGCCAAAAAATCATCACCGGAGGTGCTGCTGGATTGATTTTGGTAAATTTAGACAAACCCAGGATAGCTATTTAAGCCTCTGTCAGTCTTTTTGCGGAGCTGATATAAGATTACTGCTTCCTCTTAAAGCTGGAGTGTGGAACCTTTACATATAGATGAATGTCCATTACATTCACACCCTTGTCAAACGAGTTCAGGCAATGCTCACCTCCAGGTAAATATCTCTGTATTTCACAATATGCCTGAGCGCAAGCAAATAAGTGTTTCCCCAAATGTTGAACTCCTTTGTGTGGCTCACAGTAGGAAGCATGCTGTGGGTGTAAATGTATTTTTTATTCACTTTTGCCTCATCAGAAATCCTCTAACTTGCATCACAATTACATAATTGGTTAAGATGTGTAGTTTGGATAAATAAAATTCAGAGATAAAATAATATTGCAAATTCAAACTATTTCCATGAGTTTGAGGCAATTTTAGAAAATGACTGATGAATTACAGCACATCATCACAAGTGAACCTAAATGAATATTGCTAATAGAAAAGATTTCCCCTTTCTTTATTGTGTACTGTGATCTCAGTACTTGGCGTGACGTGATGTGCTTTCCTTCTCCTGATCTTACATAATCAATGAACCTGTTTTCAGTCACGTACAAACAACTGAACAAATCTCAGATGCATGACATGTGCTTGTGTGTGAGAGTGAGAGTTATGTCATATGCTCGGAGTGTTAATCTAATTCTGTGGTTTCTGAGTGTGGTGTTGGTCTAAGCGAGGATGTTAACAGTCTGTCGCTTCACTCGAGGTGCCAGGCACAGCATTTTGCCAGGCTCAGCAGGGTTTTTTTTTTTTTTTTTGAGCCTCCAGTTTTTGAGAGGTACTCCTGATGCCAGGTGAAATGGCAACACGGTCGCTGAAGGATTCCCGTGGGTGACCTTGCTCTTCTCTGCCATTACTTCATGCAAAATGACAAGGTAGCAAAAGGAGCAGAGGATCTTCTGAGACACTGGGCGTAAAGCAACAGCATAATTTCAAAAAGGGTTTGATTAGTCTAACCTCATCCAGATTTCAGGAATGATATAACTGACAGAAAATAAATAAATATTCTGCCATCACATTGACTGCAGTATAGTGGAATGAAATGACAGAAATTGTTCAAGTTGGAAAAAAAAAAAAAGAGGAAAAGGAAAGAAATGTTACAGTATGTTCTCTCTGGCTGATTGGGCACAATAGGGCCCATTGACTCGTCGTAGAGAAAAGAGTGCTGCCACAATAGCAGTGTTATCTGTGGTGGTGGGGGAACAGGAATGAGAAACTCTGATGTGACATCCTCACTAACAGTGTCTGACAGGGCCCGGGAATCCACAAAGACCGCACTGTAGCACTGTACATGCACCACAATGAACAGATCAGAGCATGTGTGCGTGTCTCTTTGTATGTGCATCCATTTTTTTTTTCTTTTTATTTGTCCAGTGAAGTGTGACTGACCCGGGTTGCTGTACTGTTTACACCTGGTAGCTCTGTACAACCACAGACGTCTACCACCGAGGTCTATTGGTTACTGACTGCTGAGCATGCTGTGCGCAAGGGAGCAGTTGCCAGAAGATGTTGTCAGTCTTTCATCATCTAAGAGAGTTTCAACATCACAAATGCAAAGTCTTTAGCCTATAATTAAGAGTTCAATACGTAGAGTAATATTTGATGAGAATGGTTTGTGCTCAGCGAGATTTTGAGCAACTGGAAAAGATCAAAAAGTAGTCAAGTTTATTTTAAAGCTCAAAAGCCCTCACATGCAAAGTCTCAGTGGGCTTTAAAGGCTCTCAACATCAATGATTTCTGACCCAGCCCGACCTTTTCAAAGAAAACAAGGAAAACAGCTAAAAAAGTAAACCCCAGAACTTCAGGAGGAAAAACAAAAATAAAAACACCTCAGGAAGGAAATTCAAAGCATAAGATCCGAGACACATGGGCAGGAAAAAGACATTTACAATGAGTTACCTCATGAAGGTCAAAGGATATAGTTTTAAAACAAAGCAAAAATTGCAGGTGTTAATTTCGGACTGATCTTTAGTTGCTTTCTCCCATCGCGTGGTCTTATCAATCGTACACTCATCTTTCTTGTTGTTATTGTTGCCACATTGACAGAAAATAGAACAACTCAATACAGTCTGAACATCACTGAAAAGACAGTCGGTTAGCTTTGAATAAGCCCAGGATAACGAACTTTTTTGAGTTCTCTTTTGGATTCTACGTCATTAGTCATGTAGTTTGTTGTAACAGCCTTGTTTCCCCATTAATTCCCCAGTGTGCAAGCTGAATTTGAACAAAAAGGATATGCTGGGACAGTTTTGAGATGAAGTTGCCAGATTGTGCCTTGGTTCCACAAACCTCAGTCTGTTTGTTTGCTAGACCAGCTGTGATGCCGTCCTCTTTAGAGAGGCAGACGGGGAACATGCAACCTTTTATTCTGAAAAGCCAGGCCCACTGGGATGACTGCTCCTAAAATGATGTCAGATGGCAGCGAAGGGCTGTGGACATGAGGGGAATTTTGATGTGAGTCAACAAAAGCCTCCAAAATTTGAGTTTAGAACACAAAATAATAGGATTGCTGTCACCGTGTTGGTTTCTCTTGCGAGTCGAGCAGGAAAAGAGGATTTGAGTGTTGCTGAACTATTCCCACAGCTCATCATTATTCAAGTATAGTCAAGTACATCGCCCCTCTTTATTAGCACATACAGTACTTCTACAGTAGTGAGATCTCATCTTTAGTTTTGCTGATTGGTATTCAGAGCAATGCAGTGAAAAGTCATGCTGAGCAGAGTTTGGTCTGTGTACGCAAGCGGTGCAACAGAGAGGGAAAGCGAGATGGAGAGAGAATAGAGGAAAGAAATGGGGGAAGAAAGTGATCACTTCTCTGTAGTCAAACTGTTTCAAAGCCTCCTCTCCCCTTTCTGTCAAAAAGCTGTGGCTCACACTGAAGCTGAGGGCAGGCAGACACAGAAGATCTCTTCCTGTTTTCCAAACTCCTCATCATGTTCTTTCAGAGAAAAACTTTTCTTTTTTTTCCCCCTGCTTGTGCATGACGACTCTGAAGTCTTCCCCTGCCGCAAACTTTGCATGAACTTCCTTTGTTTTTACAAAGGCTTCTGGGAGTTGAGAGCAAAGGCGAAATCTTTTCAGAATTTCTCATGAAAATCTCTGGCGCCTCACTTTTGAGGTTGTGGCATTGCGCATCTTTGCTGAAAAGTTTTTTTGTTTTTTTTTTTGTTTGAAAAACTGTAAAGACAGTCGAGCATAAAAATGGCATCCATCATCTGTCATCTTAGCAGTTTGGATTTCACATTTTTTGCTCCAGATGAATGACGGCAGTGATGACAATGAATGAATCTCAGACCAGTTTGTTATTGGTGTTTTTTTTTAACAAGCTGCCGCTTTCACTCAGAATGCAAAACAATCAGAAAAGCAATCTAGTACAGCATTATGCTTCCTTTTCCACACTACATTTTTAAGTGTTTCTGGACCAGGTATCCCTCTGTGACCTCTCTCATACCCTAAATCTCCATTTACCTTTTAATGATTGAGGTGGATTTAACAGGAGAGATCAGAGTTTAAAAATCTGTTTAACCTCCGTCCTCCACCCTCAGCTACAATCCTGACCCTCAGTGATCAAATTGGGATTAAAGGGTGAATCAACGAGGATTTAAACTCTCGGCTAGAAAGAACAGGTGGTCGCACGTGCTACACACAGGCGTGTACTCTATTGTTTGCATAATGCTGTGAATAATATGGCAACTGTGAGTAATGTAATGTAATGATGATAAATAACAGTAGTATGAGTAGTGGATGTCATCAGGACAACAGCAGCAGGCTCAATCATTCGATGCCGATCTAGGCGTATCCACAATCCATGAGAACCTGCAAGGAGAGAATACAGAAAAACTGAGGAGGTACCTAAGTTGGTAACATGCATTAATGGGACATGAATGTGTAAAGCTTGAGAGGGAGAGAAGAAGAAAAGAGCTCATTGCATCATGGGAAGTCCCCTGGCAGTCTAGGCCTATAGCAGCATCACTAAGGGATAGTTCAGGACCCAACTGAGGCAGCTCTAACTTTAAGACTCTTAAGACTACTCTTAAATATGGGGAGGGTTTCTGCCTCCTGAACCCAAACTGAGAGCTGGGTCCACAGGAGAGGAGGGTGATTCTTAGAAGAAAAACATTTATGTAACACTGTAACTTTAGTTACAGTTAAGTTTGTACTCAATGCTCTGTGTTTTTCATATGCCGCTTTACATATGCCCATGCAGTAATTGAACTGATTAAATATTTATTTTGGAAATCCCTCATAGATTAACTTTGATATTATGATATTAAGAACTCAATGTATGAAATTAAAGGGTTGCCATTTACAAACTTTTCTCTACAGCAGTGATCACTTTGTGATGGTACATGTCACTTGGATGGATTTCCTTTTAGACATAAACCCTTCAGAGACAGCACCACTATGCTTTTATTGATCCTCCATGGCTTTGCCTCTGTTGTTGCAGGTAAAGTATTGAACACGGACCTGCGCCACTACCTCAGTCTGCAGTTTCAGAAGGGCTCACTGGACCACAAGCTCCAACAGATCATACGGGACAACCTCTACCTACGCACTATTCCCTGTGAGTACACTGTGCAGAACTGCATATGTAACTCTCATTCACTACACTCAGAAAGCACCGGCAAGCACAAAGCAAACCAGGGATGTACAGTATGACCTACTTTTAGGTGCATATATGCTTTTATCTGAAGCACCTTATGAGAACAATGTGGATGTTCTTTATGCGTCACACAGCTGGTGGTCCAAGCCACCACAAGCGGTGTTAATGCGTTTTTCTGTCTATTAAGCTACACATCGCCATACACCGCGCTCACACACATTGAGCTCACACATTGTCATCCTCTCACAGCTCTCTGTCACATATTTTGCAAAACACACACAATTCAATGTCACCATGGCAACCCCACCAAGGACATCTCTCTAACCCCCATGTAACTTATTTACTTCTGTGCCGTATCATCACAGTGATCAAAGTCATATTCGCCCATAAATAACCTTGTGTTTTCCCGCTGTTGCTCTGCTTTACCTCGCTGCTCAGCGAGGACGTCACCAACTATTATTCTTACTATTATACTGCCAAGAACCACTGCAAGCGATAGTATATATATATATATATATATATATATACTTTTTTTTCTATCAAATGTTATGATTGCAAAACAGCTTTTGATCTAATATCTGTTGAATTGTTGCATAAAATAGCACCTTCCATCACTGCAAAGAGTGGAAATGTTTCATGATGTCACTATTATTTGAAGTGGATAAGAGGTATAGCACATTTTTAGCCTTGACGCCTCCACATTTCCTTTCTCCCTTTTTTTTCATGTTAGATTATTCAAGTTTTTTTTCCTGCTTGAATATTGTGATTTAATAGCATGAAAATGACAAGTTATGATTGAACTAAGGCTGGGCTAGGTCATTCCTACCTCATTCATTATAAAGAACTAAGCGAATGTAAGTCATCTCTCTGAAAGGTGATGCGTGGAAGTGAAACTGCATAAACAAGAGATGAACATGGTGCAGGATGTGTAATTCTGAAACTGCAATGACGTTCACGCAAATATTCAGGCCTAAATATCGACAATGTCCTGTTGAAGAGTGACTCTGCATGGAGGTGTGCCATAATTGAGTGTAGTCAAGGTTTTAGTCACATGCAAGAGCGACTGCTCCTGAGGCGATGACAGACTCTTAGGCACAGCACTGTCACAAACAAGCAGCATCTCTCCTCTCTACCCCGAAGGGCTGGAAGGTGCTTGTTCAGAGGGGACTTGCATGCACAAGTGTGACATTTTCCAGGAAGTGAACTGCTTACCGTTCATGTATATTTAATTTGTTTGGTAGTTTTTGAGTTTTCTTTTCTTCTTTTTCTTCCCTTCGTTGTCTGTTTGTTTCATTGTCACTGTCTATCGTCACTCTATTCCTTTCCTTCATGTAACCTTGCAGTTACTTTGCTGTTTGCCCGGCCATTCGAGTTCAGTTGCACTGGAAGTATTATAGGCTGGTGACAGAGGATGGATGGAGAGAATATGATTATAGAGTTTTACAAAGCCCATGCCATCAGTGATTTCTCCTCCAAAGACAGTGCAACCTGTCATTCTTTCCACCACACACATTCACTGCTGTCTGCCTCCCACATTTACCTGTGCGCACACCCCGATATTAACTACCACTGCGAACACGGCTTTCTATTTTTTTTTTTTCATGTACAATAGTGGCGGCCGTTGAAGTTTTACAGCCAATAACCACCATTCATCATCAGCAGCCAGTGTGCTCGCTGCATGAGTCTGGCTCTCTAATCCCCGGGTTGAATTACTGTCTTAATGAGCAAAAGACCAGGACTTGGACCAGTGACGGCACCTCCATCATTCACTCACTCGCTTTCAGTCTCCAATACTTCACCCTCTCTATTTCACTTTCTCTTTTTCAATTACCCTTGCTTGCCTTTTTTTTTTCTTTTAACTTGGTTTACTCGGATTTCCTGGCTCTCCTCTCTGTTTCAAACACAGTATCAAACAGAACAGATATTATATATATATATATATATAATCACATATATCTGCAGTTCTTATGTTTGATTTGAGCTACATTGTAATGTATTCATATCTCATTATCACATGCATTAATATCTGGTTTATATATAGACGTCACCTGATTGAGAGCGGTTGTCTACCACTGACTGAACCTGAACAATAATTACATAAACACGCAGTACTTTCTCCAAAATATTTAGAAGATTTATAACAAGCACCGTTTTGTTTTGTAACTGTATATATAAGCTGTAATATCTGCATGCATTTTAAGGTCCATTATATACTTCTGCTACTACTTCTACAGACTACAACTAAACTGACGTTAACCACAGTGGACCACAGTGCCATGCAGACACAAGACAAGATCCTTGTTGAGTAATGGGCTTGTCTGTTCCTGAAACTCCCCAAACTCACTCTATCTCCTGCTCTTACTGCAGTTATTTTGCTCTAGCGTCTTCAACCCTTTAAATGTGCTGCACAAGCTTGATTCATCATCTTTTTTGGCACGGATACTTCAGAGGTTATTTTCTCATTGTGGGAAATCAATACGTGAGGTACAAGTATACAAAGGAGTTTGACGGAGTAGTGGTATGCCGCTAAATTTACAAATTACAACACCAAAACTATTTCTTGAATGCGTTGAACATCGCAAATTGATGATAAATAAGCATATTTGAGGGTCGATGGAACCCAAAATGTGTGTGACAATCATGCAGACAGCAAGAGGATTAGTACAGGCGGTTTGTGTCACTGTGCCAGTGGTCCACTTTACTTAACTATCAGCAACACTGCTGTACTCTGCTGTCCTACCAGCACCACAGAGTCAGTTCTGCTGAACCACAGCACTTTGGAGCCATAATGAAAGTATTAAATCTTACTTTTAGACCAGTTCTAAAATCTAAAGCAGGATTGTTCAAATTCTAACAAAAGAAGAAGAAAGACAAGCAGTTTGATGTGTAATGGGCGGATAAGAGAGGCCGAGAGAGCGAGATCTTTACTGTACAATGTGCGGGAGGAAAATCCACAAGTCTCCTTCATTGGGTCTCGGGACATTTGGACTCTTAGGAAAATGCTAGAGGAGGCTTGGAGGAGCTCTGGAGAGGACAAAAAGGGGGAGGATTTCTCTAAGAGGATAGAGAGCTCAGGGTCACGCACAGTTCTTTGACTTCCCGCTGAGATCAGAGATTGGCAGAAAGAGTTTGATCTCACTCAAACTCTTATTCTCCCTCACGCACACGCAGACACTCGCATAGGTACACATGGACAGAAATGCAGGAACAAATTGCTATGGTATGGACACTGTACAGCTGCACTGTGACCTTCTACTTGCTTGTTCGCAACCATTTCAGCAGTGAATCCCTTCTTCTCCTCATACTCATTCTCCCTAGCTGCTTATTACTGTATTTTAGGATAAAAGAATAATGGTAGAATAGTGATACTTAAGTGTCTTTTTTTAAATTTCTTGTTAAATGTTAATAGCTATTCTTTATTTTACAACCTGAGAACAGTAGAGAAAGCTATTTGACAGAGCTTTCTGCACTGTCTTGAAAGCAAACACTCCACAAAAGGACCAAAAGACTTTGTAATGATCCTCTTTTCTCTCTTGTTGCCTCTTTCTTTCTCACCATTTCACCAGCAAAGCCTTACAGCATCTTTATTTAATTTTTTTTTTTTTTTTGAAGTGCCAACATATGCACGAAAACGCCATGTTAAATTTATGTCCTACCATTTCTGACTGACTTCATCTGATGTTACCATTGTGACATCCTCTCAGTGCAGACGGTTTGAGATATAATATATAAATAGTGCATTGCGCACACACACACACACACACACAGGGTAGACAGACACACAGCATTAACCACTGCGCATTGCCATGAAATTAAAGGAATAGTTTGACATTTTAAGAAGTTATTTCTTGCCAAGAGTTAGATGAGAGGATCGATACGTCTGTCTGATAAATGCAGTGGTTTGCCTAAGAACTGGAACTGGTGTCCAAAGATAACAAAATCTGCCTAACAGCACCTCTAAAGTTCACTAATTAGCATTTAGTATCTCATTTGCTTAATCTGCGCTTAAGATAAAGTGTCACATTTGGAATGACACATTTGGATTATAGTGGGGGGTTATGTGCCGGACTATTTTTTGTCAGAGCACATGGTGACTTACTGGAGTCTTGATGTCATTATGAGGTTGCCAGGCAACCAGAGGAAATTGTCCTTTTTACACTTTGGGTTTTGCACGGATTAACAAGCAAGACAGACTATAACCTTATCAGTAGTGTGTTCAAAAGGTGCTGCCAGCAAGATTTTGTCCTGTTTCCAGTCTTTATGCTAAGCTAAGCTAACCGGCCACATTTCCTCTTCAACACATTCAACATATCGGAAAAGAAAGCAATTAAGTGTATTTCCCAAAATGTCAGACTATTTCTGATACTGTACCACGCACTCCTTCCCCAGCACTGCACAATCCAAATGCGATCCCTGCTGTATTAACCAACGCTGTGTATAACTTGTGTATTCTGACACAAAATCTTTGTTTGCTTTGATAAAGCCTCTCCACATTCACATTCCTCTCTTGTCTGCTTTAATTAACCGCAGTGTATCGAGTGCGCCTTTTTCCACATGTGCAGAGCAATTTGTTTGAAATATCAGCCTCCACCAGTTTATTTGAGGGCATATCCAAAGTGTCAGCACCTGTATTGAAAAGTGCGACATCATGTTTTAAAGGATTTGCTGCTTTCACTCGGATATACCCTCAAAGCTCATCGAGGCCTCATTATATTGTCGACGACTGATCCACAATAGGAGGCTGATGGTATATATCAGTGTGACATCTGGGATGATGGCCTAGGGAGATACTTGGCAGGTACATAACTGTGGCTCAAGTAATTGGGCTACAGGGGACATTTTTGAGCGACCAAAGCCAGCGAAAGCGGGCAGACAAGTTGGTAATGAGAAGCAGCAAAGTCCAGCATTCTTCACACACGATGCAATGTCGACTGCTTTCAGCAACATAAATGGTGCTTTCAAGGCACACTGTGGAAGGTAGCTTCTATGATTTTTCTTTTTTTTTTTCAGAGTTTGCCTTTACTACTCTGCTCGGGTGCAGAGAAGCTGTCACAGTCCAATTAAGCTAGAAAATATAAGAGTGGTAAAACAAAAGGGAATAGCACCATAAAGCTACTTAATAGGCCATTGGGCCACCACAATCTGCAGCTTGCGGCTTCACTGCTAATTGGCGTAGACTCTACAAATGCCAAGAAATCTACTAAGAACATGCAAGAACATGTTTCAGTGAGATCCCTTCAGAGGGTAAGTTATACGGTTGTTTCAACACAACACAGTATGGGTAGTACGGCTATCAAACAGTTCAGCGATGCCCTTAATGTATAATGAATACAAAACTGCTGTTTATTGCTGCGGTGCACGGTTACATAGAGGGCAAAATTGCTTTAATCTTTGAAATGGTGTTCACTCATTAAACTCTGATCCTGACGCTCAGTCTGCGTCTGACTTATCTCACAGCAAGACGTTCCTGGCTTCAGTCAATAATCTTTTCTGTGTGGAGTTTGCATCCTCTCCCTGTTTGCATCTCCTCCCCACGCTGCTGCAGGGCTCCTCCATGTGCTGTCATTTCCTCCGACATTGAAGTCAGGTTGATTTGAAATTTGAAATGGCCTGTTTTTCATGAATGCGTACGACTCTTTATGTTAGTGCCTGCGATCGACTGGTGGCCTGCTTGTGTGTTTCCTCTTACCCTCGCCTCACTCTGCTCCCTCCTCTTTCCATGACCCTGAAAAGAACTCATATCTGAAGAACGAATCTGCTCCATAACCGCGGGTGGCAATAAATTTTAGGTGACAGAAATTGTCATGGCATGTAACACTGATGATGCGTTCATGCTGTGTGCTTTGTTCAGCCTTCCATGCAATGAATAACTGCTGTCCTGCCTCCTGTTCAGCTGAGGTTATTTCTTTACAAGTTTACAAGTTCGGTGACATGCCACCTAATTAGCCTTGAGTTTAATGGTGGCATGGTCCTATTTATTTATTCATGGAATATGGTTTACATAATCCTCATGCTAATGTAATCATTTGGTGTCCGTTTGTGCCTTGTGGATATTCATCCAGGAAGGGGGGGGAAAAAAAAAACCTCCCATCAGTATTGAAATAGACTGTGGCTTCACCACAGGAGCAAAATCCGCACTCCAAATGGCCTCCTGTCATTTGCATTGACGCTGCCCTCTGTGGGAGTGAGTGAACCGAAACCACACCGGGAGGTTACACAACCCATCGCTTCCATCGCTTCCATCATATTTCATGTCCCTGATTTACTCAGCTGTTTTCTTCATTTCAGCTGTAGCCAGTACATACATCAAGAACCCTCCCAATAATAACTTGTTAGCAGAAGCTGCAGTTACTCATGGAGGATTAAACGAATTACGCCCCTCAGTGCTCCACAGTCCTTCATCAATTATCCATCTTCCACAGAATGGCACCAAGGTCTTTTTGAGGTTTTTTGTTTTTTTTGTTCACAGATGTGCTGCAGTCTTGCACACAGAGATAGTTCACAAAAAAACACTGTTGCAAACTGTTTGTACGACTCATGAATAAGGAATGTCAGTTAAAGGTCCTCAGAAATTGATTTACACACACGTATTATGTATAAACATATTGCTCCGCCATTGGAAGAGAGGAAGAATGTGATAAACAAAGAGAGCTGCATGGTAATATTTTGCTTTTGTTGTGTGAAAACCTTGAAAGTCTTTGTATTTCACGACATGTATTCAGAATCTGTGAGCCGAGATGACTGTCACAGTCCCTTCAAACATTTCAAGCATTTCACGATTTAACATCGTTAACCTGTGTCTCAAATGTTTTCTCCACATAACAGCATCATGTCCTACTCTTCTGTCATCTCCTGTCACGTTTTGATCCTTTAATTTTCTTTCCCTTTTCGTTTTTTTTTTTTTTTTTTTCTTCCAGGCACCACACGGCTTCCTCGAGACGGGGAGGTGCCAGGAGTGGACTACAACTTCATCAGTGTCGGAGACTTCCGGATCCTGGAGGAGAGTGGACTTCTACTAGAGAGTGGGACTTATGATGGTGAGAGAGCTGCGTTTGCGTGTGGCCGCACGTGTTTCTGTTCGCCATTCACGCCGAGAGCTCTCGACAATGCAGCGAGTGTGAGCTCGACGTTCACTGTCATTATGACTTAGAGCCTGCCTTCATGAAATGTGACAAGCAGGACGAAATGTATCGATCAGCGGAAACATGATTGAAGACTTGGCTGGATGTGAGAATCAGATTATCAGAGATACTCGCGGCCCTTCAGATGAACCATTCATTTTCTCCCCAATGTGTGTAGAATGGACCACAAAGTATGCAAACTTTCATATTTAAATAGAAACCCTGTAGAAATCAGGGCATGGGTAACCTCTTTTGTCAGCGGGAATTAAAATAAACCTTACATTTATCAGAGTAAATGTTTTACCAGCCAGCTATTTAGAACCTGAAATAACCAGCAGATGATGACAGTAGTGGTATGCAGGTGCAGATTCCTCACTTTATAGCAGGCATTCAAACAGTTAGTGCGCTAAATAGTGTATTACAAGGTCGCAGCCATAAGCTTTGCAAATGTGAAAGTGTGACAACTACATCATTATACATCCAAATGAAGGGCAGAGGCAGGCTGTACTAGTTGGATATATCCGTTGAATTATAAGGTGTCCACTCTCCACTCTCACATTTCAGGCTCTGCCCTCTTTAATTTGTCCCAGCGTGTCTTTATTATTATTATTCTTGCCAATATTCACACAATAGACTGTGTGCATGTAAGGCGCTGTAGCACCTGATGGTGACCTTATGTAAACCAGTCGACCTGCCCATCCCACCGGCTGGCTGCACAGTCACACATCACGAAGTCCCACTCATGTTCTTACTCTGAAGTCATGCTTTATTCATGGGATAAACTAGCCTCCTTCCTTTTCCTGCCTCTCTCTCTCTCTCTCCCCTCACAGACACAACCGAGCCAAGTAAGCTTTGGCTCATGACAAGCATTCAAAACCTGAACTTTTAGAGCTATTTAAAGCACCCAACCTACTCTCCTCAGTCTAAAAAAAAAAAACTGCTTTTATAACTGTTTATTTGACAGCACCTGGCTGCAGTGAGCCAGTCAGTGGCAAATGCTATTTTACAACAAGTAGACAAGCACAGTCATGTAGTTCCCAGTAAGAAGTTTACACAGCGAGGGATATTTCAGCTCGGCAAACAGCTGAAATATTTACCATTTCTAACACCTTACACTACAATGGGGTATAAGCACTTGCCCTGCATTCAGAGGTCTTGGAAAGTCAGACGGTCGCTGTGTATTTGTGTCACGAGAGGATTGGAATGAGGATGAGGATTTCTCTCACATTGCGCAATGATTATGGCAATAACACGATAATCTGCTCACTCTCTTTTAAGCTCATTCTTTTTTCTTTTTTTTTTCCTTTTTTCTTACTGGAAATCTCGTCTGCTGAGAAACGGGAGAGGATTTCAAAAAGCTTTAGGGGCAACCTTTGGTCGCGGGAACGGACCCTCTCTTCGCCCCTCTCTCGTTCACGTTCAGCCGCATCTCATGCTTCCTATATGATGGAGAATTAAAAGATAAAGTCAAATCCTCATTCAGCTTTATGGCTGAGAGCATCTTCCTCTGGATGTACGCGAGTGTGTTTCTGCATCTGTGTGTCTGTTTGCGTGTGCATTTACGACCGGTGAAGGGCATATTCTAAGCTGCACCGGGCCTGTTGAGGCAGGTTCTTCCAACAGTCTCTGATCCCTGTGATAAAGTGTCAGCTTCCCCTCCCCACCCCTCGTCCTCGTAACGCAGTGGCAGTAGCAGTTTACATGCGCATACACGGCTGCTGATACACCCATATTGTATGAGCACACGCAAACACATCCCGTCCCTCCTTGTGTTGGAACAGATCATCTAAAAACTCAAGTTTCAGGAGCTGCCAAGTCGCCCACAAGCTGTCCTTCATCTTTGAGCTGAAGCCAGACGGGATTTATACCTTTTTATAGAGAGGTTGACCGTGGGTAGAGAGGGAGAGGTGGAGAGCAAACTGACGAAGAGTATGTAACACAGAGAGAGAGCGAGAGAGAGAGAGAGAGAGAGTTGATATAGAGACATGCTGAGCTCTTCGGCTCCCAATGGAAACCCCCTTTGCAGTGGAAACAGGACTGCCTCGCCTGCGTACAGATGTGTGGATTAGCTTCTCAAAAGTCTGGAGTTTCAGTATGCTACCCCTGAGAGAAAGAGAGAACTGAGCACTGTGATAGTGGCTCCTCGCCTCCTCTCTAAAAACCCAGTCAGCACAAGTGCTGCATGGATACTGTAGCAGAGAGTGTTGATCTCTCAGCTGCACAGTAAACTCAAAGAGGCGCTAAAAGTAATTGGATTGGAGAGATGGACTTACTCCATTTGGTTGTGCTTGAAGTGCAGCGTATTTTTTTCTTTGAAAAGAAGAAAATATCCAAGGTCAGGTACCCTCTTGTATAGGTTACATGGGTCATATTCCTTCTGCAAAGAGCTCATGAAAATATCTTCCATTTGTAATTGTACAGTAAGTGAGCTGTGCTTAAGGTATTGGGCTAATGGGATTCTTAGCTGATCATTATGGTCTTGCTAATAGTCCCAAATGACTTGCCTGAATGCTCATTATGCTAATGGTTCATGTATGATAGTTTTTCTCTACCTAGAAAATATTTTGTGCGAGTTTAATGCATAGACACATGTAATTTCCCACCTAAACACCCTCACCTTGAGTCTCTTATCAATCATCCTGCCATCCATGGCCGCGTTAATCTTCCACCTCTTCTCAAGGAAGACTGATCAGAGGTCAGGACGCAACACAAATGCGTTTAGACGGGCTAATCTCTGTCGGCGACCTCTCTGTGATTGGTACGGTACATGCTGGCTGCTCCATGTTTGTAGGTCCCAGGCCACTTCACACATCAGCCGTGTGAGCAAAAAGTCTTTTTTTGGGTTCTTTTGGTCCCTCATCAGTCTCGTCGCCTCTGAGGCTCAGGTTGGCAGGGAGCAGAGCAGAGCTGCTGGTCCATTCCACTTTTGGCAGTGAAGTGCAAGACCAGGAGGATGACTGTCGAGAAAAAAGAAATTATGCATAAAGAAAGGACCTTTGTTTTTCTGAAAATTACTCTAATCTGCTGCTATAGATAGCAAAATTATGCCAAATTGGGAACCAATTTAAATCTGTTGTTTTGGTGTCCCCATGGTGATAATGAGTCGGATTTTAACGAGGAAGAAAAACAGACCTGGAGATTAAATTGGATGTAAATGGGAGTGCAGAATTCACGAATTAGTGGCAATGTGTGGTGGCTGGGTGGTTGTGCGGCTGTGTGAATGTGCCTGTTCACGATCGTGGCGAGAGTGTGCCCATGACCTTGTGTAGCATGGTGCCCTTGACAACAGGAGTCTTTTCATTATCGCTAGCTGATTCCACCACCATGAAATTGCTTGCACGCACTCTGAAAGAGAAGGCTCACTCTTCCTGGCTCATCAACCCCGTGACACGAGTATCACAAGTAACGCTGGACAAGCTCCTCTGCTCATCAGCTTATGAGGCCTCTCCCCATTTATAATAGCAAATGGTGCCACAAATCTTCACTGACGCGCTGCTTTCACACACCTCTATATATGCGACACATTTATCAGGGGCCAAGAGACATGTTTGTAAGTAATTAATCACAGAGGTAGCGTCTGGCTGATGAATGTCAGCATGTGGCAGGAGACAGGCGGGGATTAGCCAGCAGACCCAATCTCTCCGTGCTATCACTGTGCCACCCCTGTTAATGAAGCCATCTCTGACAAATGCGGATGAGTGTCACTTAGTAAACACAGAGTTGAGCGATAAGGGTGTGCGGGGCGGGGGGGTTGAAGGGGCTTGCATCCGGCCTCCTTCTCCTCCTCAACCGCCTCCCACTGCTTTGAGGAAAACAAGCATGGTTGCATTAACCCAGTTTGCTGTGTATTGTAGTAGTAGGCACGCCCGAGGAGATGAGGCCATGTGCGAGATGGGTTCACTTATCGAAAAAGCCGTTGTGGCGTCACTGTATCGTGCTGTAAAGCCGCTGGAATGACTGTGTGTTGTGATGTGTTCCTCAGAGCCCTCCCTGGCATGCAACCCGTTGTCAGTTTTCCCTCTTTGTACCAAGCTATAAAAAGATCCGGAGTTGATAAATGCTGCTCTCACAGTACTGCATTTGTGATGTCTGCATGTTCACACTTAAGTACATCAAAGGTTCATAATACCACAGTCCCATACGCAGCTGGGTCCAAATGAAAATAAGATCAAGTTTATGGAGGCTAATTAAATTGCTGAAAATCCCTATTTCCCAGTGGCATCTCTCTATATTCTTTAATTAATCTAATTATAAATCACGATTTAGCGGTGTAGACTCAGTCTGATGATTGCTTTTAGCAAGAACTGAGTAAATATTTGACCTTACAAATGGCTTGCGAAAAAAAAAAAAAAATTCAATATTGTTGCGCAAACACATCTGACAGTGCAGCAACGTTTAGCAAACAAATAATCATAATGAATGTTAGGGGTAGAAATTAGTATGCACATTATTTATAATCCTAATAGAGGCTGAAAAATTACTTATTCTACGGCTAAATTGAGTTCCACATACTGCACACCAGCCATACATAGATGGATCACCCCATGAGCTGAATGAGCAAATAATTTAACAAAGTTTTGCACTCGATCCCCTCTCTTTATGGAGCACTGTTATCCCGCTGAATATTTATAATCCGTAACACAAGGTTTTTCTTCATTAGTAAGAAAGGCAAGCTGAGAGATAGATAATTGCTGTATTCAATGATCAGTGTAATTAGTTGCAGGCAAATTCCAAGTCAAGTGATTTTAATGTTACATGAGTCATGACAGCCCTGTGGTGCACTTATCAAGGGAAAACAAAGCAGGGGGTTAAGAGACGTGAAAGTCATGCAAAGGAAGCAGACCTGTGAAACTCATAAATAGTCACCCTTGAGTGCCAGTGTGTGATATTTATAGATTTAATTTTTTATTTAAATCTGGTGAATTGTAATTGAATTTCCCTCCCTTACTTACAGTATATGTCACACTGGTGTACTTTTTTTTTCATCTTGGTCTGCACTCTTTTTCTGTGGCTTCCGTCAGGTTTTGCGGTTGCATTATTTTAGCAGTAAATCGCTCTCGCCTCATGCCTCTCTTCCTCTCTCTCCTCCTACAACTCTTTTCATCTACTGTACAAGGTAACTACTATGGGACCCCGAAGCCTCCAGCAGAGCCCAACCTGGTGCAGCCTGACCTGGTGGATCAGGTGCTGTTTGATGAAGACTACGGTGGCGAGGTCCCCAGGAAACGCACCACTTCAGTCAGTAAGATGGACAGGAAGGACAGCATGGTCCCAGAGGAGGAAGATGATGATGAGAGGCCACCACTTGTCAATGGATTGCCTGGTCAGTAAATGTCAAAGCACAGAATGTCATGTTAAATAATGCAGATTATACACTGTTTGTCCTTTGGTGGTGGAATTGCTACATTCGTCAACGTCCCCGTCTGTTTCTGTGCGACATGAAGACTATGGCTTGTGTGAGTGTATGCAGTTTGATGGGCCCAGTGGGTGTTCATGGACACTACACTACTATGCATATCTCAACCTGTCACATAAGCTTTGACTACATCCTCATTGTCTCTCCTAAGCTCCTGTCCCATCCATTTCTAATCCATTTGTCAGTAAAAGCAGGGGTATTTTGCACATCCCAACATGTTTACACGTTTTTTTGTTGTTGTTTTTTTTTTTTTCTTGGGCGACAAGAGACTGAAATGTTGAATCTACAAGAACTATTTTCCCAAAGTATAAAACACATTTCTGAAATAACCAATATCTGGCAATGCAGAAAATGTTGTTGTTGTTGTGTTGTTTCCATGTTTTTTAAAATATTCCTCTCATCACCACAATACGAGGGAGGTGTGTGGAATTTTTCCATCGACAGTGGGGATTTAAATTTTTGGTTCCTGGTTTGAAACCTGAATATACCCGAAAACACGAAATCAACGAGTTTCCAAGAAACAGTTCCAAGCACTGTAAGACACAATCCCCAAAAAACAAGAAAGAAGAAAGTTCCAGTCCAAAAGCAGTCGCCCCAAACAGATCCAAATCAAGAGACAACAACTGCTCCAACTGTTTTCTAATTTTTTCCCATTTAAATATTTTTTGTTTTCACGTTGTTTACACACAGACCTTTGGGACCCTCTCAGATCCAAGACGAGTATGAAAATGATTTGGACCAAGCAGTCTCATAATGAAAAATCCAACATCAATAGAAACAATAACCTTTCTGGATTAGAGCTGAAGCGAATGTGAGTGAATGGGTGAATGAGATATGTAGTGTAAAGACTAGAGATGTGCTATAAAAGCACAGTCCATTTAGCATTTACCATAAATCAGATAGTAGGTTTTCCTTTCATAAATAAAAGCTGAAGTCATTTGATGGTTCCAGCCTCTTAAATGTGAGGTTTTGTTGCTTTTTCTTGTTTTACATTGAATGGCGAGAAAATAATCATCAGATTAGAAAGTAATTAAATAATAATGAGCTCGCTGTCAACTGTTATATCTCAAAAGCTGAACAAATGAAGCCAAACATATCTGCATGCCTACAAACACCACAAAGGAAGAAAACGTGTTTTGTTATTTTGGTGGACAAATCATTTGATAGTGATCTGCTCAAGAGCCACGTGTGGTGGCTACGCACTGTCTCCATAGTATTCACACACATATTCAAATGTGCTGGCTACACTGATAAATGCTCCACTGGCGATGCTGTTACTGTTACCTTTTAATATCCACAGGTCACCTTGAGAAAGTCTCATCCACAGAGCAGGACACTGTGTATGTGATCAATCAGGACAACTCCTCAGCTCTCCGAGGAACAAATCTGTCCTTAATGCTCACAAAGAGAACAGCCCTGAAACAGAAATAGGTCACGTACTGTGCACCATACCTGGGTTTTTATAGTAAGAGAATTGGGGTTAACATTGAGGCAAATTCAAGCTGAAAATGTTGGGTTTTTTTTTTTTTTTTTTACAGAATGAAACATTGTTTTGACAGTCGGGGCTCAAACACTGCTTGCTCAGCTGTACAAAGAATTCACAGAAATCCAAAGTCTGTTTACCCAACTGCTCTGTCATATTGAAATCAAACACAAACGATGCCCAGACATCCAGGAGTTCTTTTTATGGAAAGAAACCGGTCACAAATGACTGCTCTGCTACAGCCCACAGCTGTGGCAGAGAAGTCTCAGACCAGCCATAGATGGGCAGAGTTATGGTCGAATGAGAAAAGAGGTTAATGGAAAATGTGAGCTCTAAGTCTCTGAACTCTTGAGACCCCCCCCCCCCCATCCTGTCTCTGCACCCCGCAGTCCCTCTACACCCATCTGACTCGTATCATCAAGTGGGCCCTCAACCTGTGAACCTGAGGACCTCAGCTTCCCTTAAGGCTGGTTCTCCAAGCTCTAACACACCTAGGGCATAAACAATGTATCGTTTCTGTGTGTGTGTGTTTGTGCCTTTAAACATGAAGCACAAGCGTGTGTGTTTTATGATCAGTGAGGCGGCATTGCAAATAGCGAACATGTTGATGCTGCTAAGGGGCTCTGTGGCTTTGATTTATTTATATTTCACAATTACACATATATTCAATCAAAAATTCAGGTGGGAATGATGAATATATCATCCAGAAATGCATGTTTGTAGTGCGCATCTTTTGGCATCATCCCCTGTTGTGAGGTGGTTAGCTCCACATGAAAAGCAAGGGATGAAAAGCACCCGCGTTTCATCCCTTTTATAAGCATCTTCTGAGGGAAGGCATAAAGTAGGAAGTGAATTAGCGGGGCCTTTGTTGTGTGGTTCATATTTATTGTAGAACAGTTTCTCATTAAAGGGGAGTGTCTATAAATGTAGTAAAATATATGTGGAGAGCATCATACAGAAACAGCCTTGGGGCTCAAATGGCCCTTTCTAATGTGAATCCCTACCTCGTTCATTTCAACCCACGGGGAATGCACATATACACACTGGCATACACATTAACACCCTGTGCATATGCAAATGCAAAGCAGGCCTTTGGCCAAAACACACACTATCACTTACATGCAAATCTTCTGACTGACATCAGCTCTCCCGACACTCCCTGCAGCCAGGAAAATGGGTAGGCAGGGTTGTTCCTGTAGGTGAACCTTCATTCTTTCTTCTGGGTTTTCTCCGTTTTTTTCCCCTTTAACCTGTCCTCCTTCCATCTTCCTCTCTCTTATTTCCCAGAGCACAAAGAGGGGGCAGACTGGAGGAAAGCAGTGCCCAGCTACAACCAGTCCAGCAGCACCATGGACTTCCGTACATGGAGCTCTCTTCCTCGCGATGACAGCCTGGAGCCTCTGCCCCTTAACTGGGAGATGGCTTACACGGAGACCGGCATGGTCTACTTCATAGAGTAAGTGAGAGACACCCATGGGTCATGTGGGTATTTAGGGCTGGAACGGTTAACAAGCCAACTAATTAAGGGGAAATTCACAGTGTTTAGAGAGCTGGACTCTTACAATATGAGCATTTACAGCATTTTTTTTTTTATATTATTATAAATGTTTTTAACTTTTCAAAGCAAGCAATTAGAAGATGACACCTGTGGCTTGTACTGCGCCTTTGAAATCATTTTCTGATTAATCATTTTCAATTCATTAGTTAAACATTTTAGCAGAGCCTTGCACTCACTTGTTTATTATGTACAGCCACCTAAAACGAATGCAGTCTAATACAACAGCCCTGCAATAAATCCAACCGTAATGTAAATTATAATGTAATAACTTTTATTGAAAATGATGACTCAACTTTATGGTCATTTTGGAGGCAGTCATTTGTGGCGGCGTTGAACTGTTTTGCATTATACAGAGAGGTGTTTGTGTTATTTAGCTTGCCCTCATTGATATAAATGGGGAGGACAAAATATTAGAAACGCATCAGTATAATGCAATATAGCAGCACAAACGGCAGCCACCAAAGTGACCATAAAGTTGAATCAAGAACATTCATTGCATCGACTATTGTTGTATTAGACTCCATTGGTTTTAGTTAGGTACCTGTGAAACTGGCAACGCAATATAAAAAATAAGTCAAGTAATGTTTTATATTTTCTTGCTATAAAAACACCCCAACAATAAATTGATTCCACTAACAAGAACTGCCTCTGTGGCCAAAAACCTGTTAGCCTGCTTCTAAAAAACTATTAAAACTCATCAGTGACTCACAACTGACAACTTGTGGGTCTTCTCGTGGGATGTGATGACACAGTGAGAAAAAGATATAATAACAGCAATGAAGCTGCAGGTACGTATGTCTGAATGCTGGATGTTGATGGTTAAAATTTAGGGCAACTGCCGGCTTGAGTCTTGTTATTTGTTGTTAATCCTGTCATCTTACAACTGCAGTGGGGGGTGTTGCAAGATGAGATGTTAAATATGAAAGCGCTGTTTGTATATCTGATGTCATACAGCATTGTATTTACTGCTATCTCCTTTATGCATAATGAAACACAGATAAATGTTTCTGTCAGTATCTAATCAGCCTAACAGTGGGATTAGGTTTGATCCCACGTGCGTAATGATGGGTTTGTGATCTACAAATCGCATCATTTCCCGTCACTGGATGATTAAAAAGTGGCAGCTCGACAACAGCATATTCAAACACGAGAGGAAAAAAAGAGTGGATGAAATATACACATGCTGATACTCCCATGGTTACAAACTTGACTTACAGGAGTTCAAATAGTTCAAAGCCCTACACTTGAATGAAGCTCGGAGCTTCAGGGATGTATAAATCCTTAGATTCACTCCCATAATTGTTTTTTAGTAATAATAAAAAAAAAATATACAGATAAATACTTTGATTTTAGATCACTCGAGAAAGCAAACAAGCCTCTCTCTCAGATGCCTATATGTGCATACGCCGTGTGTGTGTAGGCCTGTGTCTTTTATTCATATTTGGCTCTGAGCCACTTGTCTCTGAAGATATCAAAAGACCATTGTGATTTTCCTCCTGATTACACACCACACACTTTTGAGGATAAACGAGTTTGTCATATTTCACATTCGGGGGTTATTTTCTCCCCTCTGAAAGGGCCACCTAACCATGAGCACAGTAAAGTGACAGCTGAATGCAAACCAGTGGATTAGATGTTTGTTGATGAATCCAGTAACCGCTGTGCACAAGAGCATATTACACAGGAGAATGTGTTGTGGCACATCCAGCAGCGGCTCCTCTCCCGGCACAGGTCTTCATTTACTGACTCCCCTTTGTGCTCCACAGTCACAATACCAAGACAACCACGTGGCTGGACCCTCGTTTGGCTAAGAAGGCGAAGCCCCCTGAGAAGTGTGAGGATGGAGGTATGTAGAGTGCAGTAGCTGATCTATTCAAGCATGTAGTCACTTCATTAACTACTGCTCTTTCATTTACATAAGGGCATACCTCTATTGTATGTGCCCCAGATTACATGATCCATCACTGCACATATTTGCACACATCTAATGAAATAACCAACGAGGGTAAAATATTGTGTGACTTCTCTTTAAAATCACATGTCACCCAAGAGTAACCCTGGGCATCACAGTCATGTGGCCTAATTTTTTTGGAACTGTAGAACTGGGGTATACTTTAAGGAATTCCAGACGTGCCTTTGTATCCCCAGGATGCTAATGTGGGCTTAAGTGCGGGCAGAGACAGAGAGTGACCACGACTGAAAGAAAGGGACCCTTCCAGTCGGGTTTTAATGGATTTTTACAGGCGGACAGAAAGCTAGTTGGTGTGTCGCTTCTGAAAAGCAACTCCAAAGCTCTCTCTTGCGTGAAGAGCTCTTTTCTCTCTCTTTCTCTCTCTCTCTCTCTCTCTCTTTCTTATTCTCTCCCTCTGCCTGATATGTTCATCAGGGCATGACGTGCATCAGCCATTCCAGCCGGCCTGCTTGTTGCAACCACAGAAATGTTCACTAAATTATTGTACGCCTTTTTTCATGACTACTTTCTTATGCTAAACATCCCAGTCGGGGGGGGCGGGGGGGGGATACACTGGTTCTACTGCTGTACTTCACTAACATGCTAAATGGGTTACAACTCCCAGATAATGCTCTCTAATGCTACTCTAAGATCGAGCCTGCTCTGTCTATCTCTGTGTGTTCCCTGTTTGCATCCTTCCACAACACACAATAGCAAATATTTCCTTTTTTGCAGAATTACCTTACGGCTGGGAGGAAATTGACGATCCACAGTACGGCACATACTATGTTGAGTAAGTTTTATTGATTTATTCACATATGCAATTTCCAAGCACTCCAGCTGCCAGCATCAGTGCAAATTGTTTTATCACACTTGTTCCTTTGCAGATGCGCGCACACACACACACACACACACAACGCACAAAAGCATTTCACCAGCGGGATCAGAGCACAAGTGCATATTACGCTGCTTAGTGTACATTAGCAGTGAACCAGCATAAATCAATACTGTCTAAAAATAAACAAATGGATGTGTAGCACGCGGCTCATTTAATTCATCTTGGATGAAGATAACAGTTGGAGATTCTGATCAGGATATTCCCGTTGTTTATCAGCGGGTGGCAAAACGAAACTGCGGGTAACAACGCAGTGACCTGCATGTGAACACACGCTGGTTGTGTTCTTGCAGTGTTTGCGTAACAGGCATGTGTATGGAACGCGAGTCTTTATGTACAGTATGTCTCTGCATATTGTTTGTATATTTGCTCGTGTGCAAAATGTGTATTTGTGCTCGCCAGCCCGGCAGGAAATCGGTGAAACGCGGCCATTGTAACAGCAGTAGAGAGAGAAGGGGGGGAGATTTTCAACTAGAATGCATGGAGCGAGGAGAGTGGGGGCTGGAAGGAGAGGTGGCAATCTGTTGTGATGAAAGGAAAATGGGAACGCTCACGTTGTTTTATTGCTCAGGCTGCAAAAGGATCCCTCCTAGGTAGAAGTGACATGAGAGAGAAACCCGCACTGTTTGGACAAGGAGAGTCAATGGCATATAGATGGAGCCTGTAGCTGCCAGTGTTTTAGCTTGAAATGAGCTCACTATGAAACAATGGCTGTGGTTTTTTATGCCAGGGGGACAACAGGCTGTTTACCTTGTTGTAGAGGAACAGGATGTTGCTGGCAGTCGGGAGGTTCATTTCCTACAATATTAAATTGCTAAAAGCCATAGTAGTATCCCCACATAAAGAGGAGCCAAGTCAGCCTTTACTGTATGTGCACAGTGTTTATGAATGTATTTATAATGGCGCCACTATAGCATCCCTCTATTAGAAAATCATGATTCCTTTATAGGGAGGTGCATACATAATTAATTGCAGAAAAATGGTGCAGTAATCTCAGTAAGTCAGAGGGTGCGCGTGTGTATACGTGTGTGTGTCTCTGCGTGTGTTTGGAAGTCTCTTAAATCTAAGCCTGTTTTTTTTTTTTTTTTTTTTTGCAGCCACATCAACCAGAAAACCCAGTTTGAGAACCCGGTCCTGGAGGCAAAGAAGAAGCTGAGCCAGGAGACGGCTGCGATCCAACAAGCTGCCGCAGCACCTTCCCAAGGTAACAAGAGCACCGCAGAACATGTCCTCCTCTTCAACCTCCTCTCTGTTTGGAGAGGAGTTGAGTAAAGGACACAGATTAGATCTTGCACAACAGGAACTTGCAACTGCCGGATTTAGACTCTTTGTAACATGGGACGGTGACCTTTAAATCATCATGAGATATTGCAGCCTGTCTCGTAGGTTTTAACGTCTCCCTCAAGTCTGTGAGAGACATGCAAATACATGCAGAAGTACTTGCACCAGCTTTCTGACTTGCAGCGTCATTGGCCACCACAAGAAATTCCAGTTTGACTACGAAACTGAAGGCTCAGTCTTCACATTTAGTGAACTAGTACTTCTATCGCTTTTACGCATGATATTCAAGAACAGCAGGAGTTATTTTGGCCTCGTTTGATTTGTGTAAAGTTTTACCCGACTTTATTCTATTTCTGTACTCCTTGTAAATCACTTTGGACATAAGCATCAGCTAATTGTCTCAAATATAATTGTAGTTTAATTACTTTGGCTCATGCACTGTACTGAGGGCAGCCCTTTCACCTCAGTCGGCGTGATGTGATAAATATGTTTTCTGGGAATAGAAAGTGGTCATCATTTCATGCAAGGTCAACTGAACATGTCAACCTTCAAGTAGCCTCGAGCAATAATAGATTGTCAAAATGAGCCTTTACTTCACTGGTTTGCTCATATAGTACACGTTTTTGTCAGGGTAATGTAAGGGTCTGTTCTTTTTGGTTGACATGCCATTTTCCCCCCCCACAATAAACATTATGAATTAAGTATGTTTTCATTACATCGGGTGTATAATAGATTGCAGTGCTGCAGCAGTGGAGATAGTAAGGCTTGTAGCGCTGGCAGGGTTTCAGGGACTGAGGGAGGGGAGGAGGCCGGCTTTTAACTGTGCATGTGGCAACAGCTGGAGGAACAGCACGTCAGAGAGTCCAAGCATAATCAGACATTTCTCTGCTCGGGTGTGTGGGGACTGAGGGAAGCGCCATCTCGCCCCTGATTACCGATTGCACAACTTAGTGAGCTGTCAGACGGTTGCTACGATAAAACCAAAGCATCATCAGACGACGGTTACACCTCAGGCTAGAATTCAAATTTATACACTGTTTCCAAGATTCCCAGGGAGTTTTATGTCATGGCAATTATTCCAAATAAATAGGACATATAGATACCCATATAAATAAACCTGCATATGTTTCCACAACAACAGGTTCACTTGACATAATTTTTTTGTAGCGTCACAGTATTTTATTGATAGATGCCTCGTCTTGTCATTTTTATTTCATGGACTATTATTATGTATTGAATACAGGCAATTTTGAGTCCATACTTTATGATGTGTTGCTGCGGCTAAACCTGCAAACGAGACAATACTCATTTTTTTTGCCAAACCACCAGGTTGTGTGCCCACGCGTTTTCGATGGCTGCTTTGATCTGATGTATACTTGGTGCTTTCCCTGCAGGTCCAGGCCCGGCAGTGACGGTTATGTTTGAATTCTGCTTTATGTGCATTCTTTTTCTCTAACCGGTGGTGTAACCGGAAGGTCGATAGCTCAATCCTCCATACCAGCAGGATAAATCTGGGTATGGAAAGTGGAAAAAAAAAAAAACAAGCAGCACCTGCTCTCTATCATTACCACCTCTGAACCTTAACCCCAACTGCTTTAGTGAAGCTGCTGCATGGCCAGAGTATCAGACTGTGGTTGTCCTGGACAGCTTCCAGGTGTAAAAGGGATCAGGGCCTTCCTGAAGAAGAAAAGCAGTGTAACTCCCCCCTGAATAGAATAATGCTGAATAATGTCACTGGAGATTCACAACACAATTGAGTCACACATGAGAAATCAAATACCACGGCTTTTTGATGTGCTGCATCTGATGGTTTTTTCTGCCTCTGGCTTCCAAACTCTGCCCACAAACATTGGCACAGAGACCTGCACTTGGACTCCCCCACACAAGTACAGGCTCGCACACGCCACACTCATTTCCTCCCTCCATTACATCTGTCTGCTTCTTCACACACAGACGTGCAGCGAAATGGTTATTTCAGCATTCAGTGGGGGGCAGAAGAAAAAAAAAACATTTAATGTTTAGTTTATCAAGCAATTTGAATGTGATTATGCAAATGAGGTTGGCTTGATCCATGCGACAGTGTGGACATCTGGAGTCCACACTGACTGTGATAAGTTACACTGATTCACACCATGTCTGGAGTGGAGTGTTTATGACTGCTGAACCATTGGATAGTACGAGTGTGCCTGCATTTAAATTCCTCACACACACACACACACATGCACACCTCTGGAAGTTGAAAGAGGGAAAATGTGCAGAACTGTTGTTGTGATCTTGAAGAGTAGATAGAGAAAGAAATATAAAGGTAGAACACGACATTAGACAGCCAGCGTTTAGTCTGTCTGTTCTGCGCGACTGTTCAACGTGGTGGACTTGGCTCAAGACTCATTCTGGTGCTTCACGCGGTAAACTGTGCTGCCGTTGCACAAAGGCTCCTTACTGCAGAGGCCCAGGTTTGTCTAATAATTGATTGATCCTACAAACAAGCACTGTCTGTATATTCCAAGCCTAATATCACTTTTAATGATATATATACTATCATTTTCCTCGGGGGCACGGACCTCAACTGTTGTCTAGAAGCTATTAAAAGCACACGAGTAAGACACACTGTTGCACTGACATGTTCTTTCACTACCACAAACCCAGACACACCACTCTGAGTCCGTCCCACATACACCATACCGGTGGCATAAAAACTCATTAGAGCAGCAATTGTGGCTGAAAGTAGTCCCCAACAAGTGGACTTCCTGCCCTTGTTTGAGCAATTTCTGCTAAAAAAAAACAACAAAAAAAACCAGAAAACTGAACTGTGAACAGCAGTTTTAGGATATTTTTTTTAAACCTCTGTAATAAATAAATAAAAGCAGTAACCCTGATTACACAATTAGAAGAATGAATGGACTTGAGCTTTTTTGCTTTTGGTCTTTGGTTTTGGTCTTTTTTATGGAATTTGTTGACAATAAGAAAATCTGGTCAATGTAATCCCAAACTCCAGCTGAGACAATCACATCTTTAACTGGCATAGTGACAGTGAAATTTTGTTTTGGAGATTGTTATTGTTTCTTTGAAGGAGATTTCCGCCACTAGTTATCTTTTTTTTTTCACCAGAAAAATGTATTACATTAATATAAATGTAACTTTTTTATAATAATCATGTACTGTTAGTGTTGACACAGTGCTATGATGAGTAATACTAATAGTAGAGAAGCACTTTTTTCTCTCGGGTCATTTTGCTGCAGTTCATTCAACTTGGAGGATAAAGAGCCAGGTAGATTCTTAAAAAAAAAAAAAGACAGACCATTTTCAAAACTTAAAGTGAATTTTCTGGCATCCCAGACAGCCACATCAGATTCTCTCAGTATGCAGCACAGTCGCTGGAATGTGCATCATTTGTCACCGCCTCGATTCACTTTTGCTGTTTTTCAGTCGAAGCTATACGGCCCATGCCAGGGATCGTCAGGCAGCCAGGAAAAAAATGGTGTGTCCATGATCTAAAGTGCTGATACCACAGTAATGCCAGATAGGGAAGCTGCTCAGTTTAATGCAGTGTGACCCTGACAGTTGGTTATCTAGTGTATTGCGTATGCCACAGACAGGCTGCTGGTACATATTGATGTTGCCACTGACCTTAAGTTGTTCCTTACTCAAGTTCTAAAAAGTCTACACTGACAAACCTTTTTTTTTCTGAGTCACTGCCTGCAGTATGGAGGGGATAAGAGAGGACGTTGTGCTAAATTGGACACTGTCACATGCGTTATATCACTGCTCTGCTCTATGGTTTTGTAATAGGATGAAGCACGTAACAGTTAACAGGTAAATTAGCATTCTAAAGCTATCGTTTACATCATTTTATCTCTCTGTTTATGCTCCTTTCTCACCAGGATTATACAAAAAGGTTGATGGATTTATCTAGTTTAGGCATGTATATCATGCCTATTAATTAGAAATGACTAATTAGTATGTTGATCCTCCGCACATAATGCGTATAATTGACGTTCAATGTAGACATGCATGGATTTTGCTGTCTTTTAAGAGGGATATGAATTTATTAACCACTGTTGTTAGGTTTAATGTCAAGCTCTGTTTGTCTTTTTGGTTTTTAACCCACGTTGGGCTCACGTGTACAATTTGATTTGCAGGTAAGGGAGGTGCGTCTGGCTTCACTGCAGACCCCAGCCAACTGAAGGGAGAGATGTACCACACAGCACTGAAGAAGAGCTCCCAGGGATTTGGATTCACCATTATCGGAGGTGACCGCACCGACGAGTTTCTGCAGGTGAAAAACGTGCTCAGCGATGGCCCTGCAGCCCAGGACAACAAGATGGCGTCTGGTAAGCAAAAAAACCTCTGCAGATGTACGCACCCTTGGCCACAGAAGTGGACAAGACACAAAGATTATTCCTGTTCGGATAAACACCAAAATCTCATTTAGCTGCCTGGAAGATCTATGTGTTTATAACTGCTCATTTCAGCAATATTACAGAAAATTATTTTGCAGCCAACCTGTGCCAAGTGTGCTTGTATGCACCTGGAGGTATTAATTTTACCTCTGTAGCTCACACTTACCCTAACACTATCCCCTGAGTTCAACACTGTAATTCTAGCGCTGTCAAGGGCACAGTTTTATAGCAGGCAGTCTGATTATAGTGGTTGTGAAGCCATATAACATCTTTGTTTTTCAGTTTCTGATCTTTGCCATTGCCTTCCAGCGGCTGTCTGCTTAAGCCAACAGCTGTGAGCTCTGTGTGTGTGTGTGTGTGTGATGGCTACAATGTTACAATGTGACAGAAATCTACACCCGTCTTCCCTCCATGTAGCTGTAGCAGAGAGTGCTGTTCAGGTCTGTTCAACAATGGAGCAAGTGAAGGAGAGACAGGAATAAAGTAGGATTGAATGGTAGACTGAAGATAAAAGGAAAGGGAAGAGGTACAGAGGGAGCTGCCAAAATGAAAATATGAGAGAGCAGTGAAGAGGAAAGGGGCATTTTAGAGGAAAGATCCATCTGACAAAGGAAGGAGTAAAGCATTGTAGAGAAGTGATGTCTAAATTAAATACCAGAAGAGAAAGTCCGCCTTTCTCCTCACTTTCTTTCCTCTCTTTTAAGGTGATGTGATTGTTGAGATTAACGGGATGTCGGTGCTGGGGAAAACCCATCCGGAGGTGGTGCAGATGTTCCAATCCATCCCCATCAACCAGTACGTGGATATGGTTCTTTGCCGTGGATACGCGCTTCCTCCAGATGTGGATCTAAACAACGATGACCCTCTTCCACCTCCTCCTCCACCACCGGCCACTCAGCCTCAGCAAGCTCTGCATGGTGGAGAGGTGGTGACGGCCGTGCCCCTCATCAATGGGCAGCCGCTGCTCGTGAAAGGCGACGTTCTCCACGGCTCATCTCAGGAGCTCCACTATGTCACTACGGATGCCAGCGGTCGCCCCGTCGTAGCGGCCCTGCCGAACGGGAGACAGGGGGATCGTGCTGAGGTAGCCAGCACGATGCTGCAACCAGAGCTGGTGAGCGTGCCGTTGATCAAGGGGCCCGGAGGATTCGGGTTCGCCATTGCTGACTGCCCGCTGGGCCAGAAGGTAAAGATGATATTGGATGCCCAGTGGTGCCGTGGCCTACAGAAAGGAGACGTCATCAAGGAGATCAACAGGCAAAATGTCCAAACGCTGAGCCACGCCCAAGTGGTGGACATTCTCAAAGACTTACCAGTGGGCAGCGAGGTCAATGTGCTAGTTCTACGAGGAGGTGAGAGACTAACAGAACAATTCATCTCTGTATTTGTCTGCCTGTCTATCTCACTGCCTTTCCACCTATCTTTCTACAGTGGCTTGCGAAACTATTTGGCCCCCTTGAACTTTGTGACCTTTTTCCACATTTCAGGCTTCAAACATAAAGATATAAAACTGTAATTTCTTGTGAAGAATCAACAACAAGTGGGACACAATCATGAAGTGGAACACACTTTATTGGATATTTTTAACTTTTTTAACAAATAAAAAAACGAAAAATTGGGCGTGCAAAATTATTCAGCCCCTTTACTTTCAGTGCAGCAAACTCTGTCCAGAAGTTCAGTGAGGATCTCTGAATGATTCAATGTTGACCTAAATGACTAACGATGATAAATGGAATCCACCTATGTGTAATCAAGTCTCTGTATAAATGCACCTGCACTGTGATAGTCTCAGAGGTCTGTTTAAAGCACAGAGAGCATCATGAAGAATAAGGAACACACCAGGCAGGTCCGAGATACTGTTGTGGAGAAGTTTAAAGCTGGATTTGGATACAAAAAGATTTCCCAAGCTTTAAACATCCCAAGGAGCACTGTGCAAGCAATAATATTGAAATGGAAGGAGTATCAGACCACTGCAAATCTACCAAGATCTGGCCGTCCCCCTAAACTTTCAGCTCATACAAGGAGAAGACTGATCAGAGATGCAGCCAAGAGGCCCATGATCACTCTGGATGAACTGCAGAGGTGGGAGAATCTGTCCATAGGACAACAATCAGTCGTATACTGCACAAATCTGGCCTTTATGGAAGAGTGGCAAGAAGGAAGCCATTTCTTAAAGATATCCATAAAAATTGTCGTTTAAAGTTTGCCACAAGCCACCTGGGAGACACACCAAACATGTGGAAGAAGGTGCTCTGGTCAGATGAGACCAAAATCGAACTTTTTGGCAACAATGCAAGACGTTATGTTTGGCGTAAAAGCAGCACAGCTCATCACCCTCAACACACCATCCCCACTGTCAAACATGGTGGTGGCAGCATCATGGTTTGGGCCTGCTTTTCTTCAGCAGGGACAGGGAAGATGGTTAAAATTGATGGGAAGATGGATGGAGCCAAATACAGGACCATTCTGGAAGAAAACCTGATGGAGTCCGCAAAAGACCTGAGACTGGGACGGAGATTTGTCTTCCAACAAGACAATGATCCAAAACATAAAGCAAAAGCTACAATGGAATGGTTCACCAAAAAACATATCAAGGTGTTAGAATGGCCAAGTCAAAGTCCAGACCTCAATCCAATTGAGAATCTGTGGAAAGAACTGAAAACTGCTGTTCACAAACGCTCTCCATCCAACCTCACTGAGCTCGAGCTGTTTTGCAATGAGGAATGGGCAAAAATATCAGTTTCTCGATGTGCAAAACTGATAGAGACATACCCCAAGCGACTTGCAGCTGTAATCGCAGCAAAAGGTGGCACTACAAAGTATTAACTCAATGGGGCTGAATGATTTTGCACACCCAATTTTTCATTTTTTATTTGTTAAAAAAGTTAAAAATATCCAATAAATTTTGTTCCACTTCATGATTGTGTCCCACTTGTTGTTGATTCTTCACAAAAAATTACAGTTTTATATCTTTATGTTTGAAGCCTGAAATGTGTCAAAAGGTCACAAAGTTCAAGGGGGCCAAATAGTTTCGCAAGCCACTGTATATGCCTGTCCATGTGTATTTTTAATTTTTCTGGCAGACTGAATGGCTGTATATCCACGTCGTTCCGTTCTTTATTCTCATGCTTTAATGCCGTCTCCTGTGTGACATAATTTGCCCTTGCTGTCAATACAATTTCAACAGTCCCCCTGGGAGGTGAGGTCAGCGTGCTGATACTGACAGGAGGTGAGGCGGTGTTGTGGCTTGTTGAGGGGCATCGACTAACCACACACTGTTGTACTGTAGAAGCCTGGGCGATGCCACTGTGTCTGTGGTCACCACAATAGAGACTGATGCCCTTTTTTTTAGCTGAATAGATCCACCTGCACCTACACAACTGTTGCATACCTTCATCAAACTGAACACTGTTTATTACCGTCTTCACATTCACAAACTGTTCATCTCGAGCGTTCCTTGAGCACTCCTTTCGGCGTGTCTCCTCTCAACCTGCTTCTGTTTAGCACGACTCCCAGTGAGGCGTAATGCAGTCTGTTGCAACTCTCAGAGCAGGAATTACATAAGTGTGGGGATGTGCTTGATACCAGGGGGGAGAGAGGGAGGAGGGTAGGCACCCTTCAAATGTCTCCTACATCTCCAGACACCTCAGGGATTCACTGTGTGAAGCGATGAAGCTCGGATTGGCTTTGATCAGCAGCAGAGCGCAGGCGATTTCTGCATGCTTCTACATCCATGGGCCCTTAAAGAGCCATGGCTAAATGTCTATCAAGGGAAGGTCCCCGGGGGGCTCCTCCCCGTGGCCGCGCCCCAACCCTCCTCTCTCCTCTCCTCTCCCACACTACTCCCCCTCACCGCTGTGCCACGATCACCATGTCCTGCTCCACTGGCACATTGCATGACCCCACAGTCAAAGCAGAGCTGGACTCAGCCTCACCCACTCTGCCCAACTGAAGAGCTAATGCCAGCTTTAACCCTCATTAGACAATGGCCTTTAGCTTGGAAGAGAGATCTCCCCTGTGTTTGTGTGTGTGAGCGGTGGGCATCACTTAACAGGAGAAGAGCAGAGCTTAGAGAACGGATGGAAGGAAAAGAGTGATGCGTTTCAGGTGCGCGCACGGTGCACTTGTCTTATTTCCTGGCCTTTGATGACTCTTGATGCGGGATTGGGAATTTTGCAGTGAAGCGGAAAAACGCCTCTGTGTCTTCCCTTTTACATCAGGCTCCATTAACCCCTCATCAAGCCAAGTGTTGGTCCAGCCCCACAGGGCTGTAGGCTCCAGAGGAGTGTTTGTTAATCCAGTTTAGGCGGGGAGGGGAGGAGGGGGCTGTGCGAGATGATCTGTAGGGAACAATCTGAGTGCTTGAGATGAAACGTGTGGGTGTACTGTACAGCGAACAGAGAGAAGGAAGGGAATTATCGGTCATTGAATTATACGCATGAATTTCTAATGCCATCACCGGCTTCCTCGCCACTGCAGTGGGTTTCCATGTAGTCAGCACTCCAGCACATGTACTGTCTTTATATTCCCTATGTATCTTTAATCGCACATGGATGTATATTCCCGAATGGAGCATTCTTTAGTAAGTACACCTCTTGAGTATGGAGCAGCTCACTGGTTTATTTTTATGCTCACTGCTGCTGCTTCACAGTCAGAGAGGCAGTGCCATCTGGTGGACGCCGGTTCAGTCATTGCTGTCGTTCTAAATCATATCTGCATTTCTCACCATATTCCTGTTGTCTATCTATGTCTCTCCATAGGTCAAACATCCCCTGTGAAGAGTCTAAAGCCCGTGAGTAAAAAACATATCTTTTCCTATTTCCACATTATTGTTTCCCCATGGGGACTTATCCTGCAATTTAATTTCAAAGCTTTTTGTCCTTCAGCTTAACCAGCAAGCCTCTGTTGCATCGAATTAAATGATAGCAATAAATTTGAATATTGATTATGTTTCTGGGCGCCTCCCTTTGTTTGCTCTGAATAACGGTCTTAATTACTTTCTTTCAGTAGTCGTATTCTTAGGGCTATTGTCACGGGATTGCAATGGTAATGAAGCATGGATGAGCCTCTTTAGATATGGTGGTATTATTAATACAACATTTTCCGATAAAGAAGTTGCCCCTTCTGCTTCAATAGGCCCCATCACAGCCACAGGGAAGTCACATACAAATCCCATTGCTTAGCCTTCATAACAGTCAAGGGAATGTAAAGTGAAAACAATCTATGTTAAAATAAAAAGCACAACGCTGGTGAAGTGACCTTTATTGCTTTATGTAATCTATCACAATTAGATATTCAGCCACTTGTCTGGTATAATGAGCTGTAGAGACTGTCATTAAAACGTGTCCTTCATAGGTGAATACCAAAGGGTATTTGATGAATGAATGAAAAAAATTCAAAGTTGAAATTGTAATTATAGCCACAATAATGACACGTGAAGCAATGAGTGGTGTTAATGGTACATTTTATTACATTCCATTTCAGAGACAAGAAATGACGGCCAGCACAGAGACTTTAGACGTTACTGCAGACTCCACCCCGCAGGCCCTGCCTTACCATTCCAACACGAGCACCCTGCGCTCTGCCGACTCCCCCAAACGAGACGCTACAGAGATGTATCTGAAGTCTAAAGCCTTGCTGGAGAGCAGACGTAAGTCCACCGCGCCTTCAGTTGTTCTTACAAGTCGCTTTTTAACATCATGCCCAATTCAATTCGAAACCTTGACATCTCACTCAGAGTATTACTCATCCGCAGAGCCTCACACCAAAGACATTGATGTTTTTCTAAAGAGAGACATAGAAACAGGCTTTGGCTTCCGTGTTCTGGGAGGTGAAGGTCCACAACAGCCAGTAAGTATATCTAATACTTATATGCATATTTTAAGCATTTTAATTTCTCCTATGGGGAGATTATATTATAAAGAAAGTGGCTGATGTGAATGTGGATAAAATTCCCTAGCTATTATAAAGGCTTTATGTGCCTATAATTATTCTGATTTCTCTCCCTTAAACTGACAGTTCTCTACTATACTTACCCTCTTTCAGAATGTCTTTCCCCAGGTGTACATCGGGGCCATTGTGCCCAGCGGAGCTGCGGAGAAAGATGGTCGTCTGAGAGCGGGAGATGAGCTCATTGGCATTGATGGTGTGATGGTGAAAGGTCGTTCGCACAAGCAGGTCTTGGATCTCATGACCAACGCTGCCCGTAATGGTCAAGTTATGTTGACCGTGCGCAGGAAGGTCATCTACAGAGGTAACAATGAGACTTTTACTTTTGTAAAAATCACTTTCACGTTGATAAATGGATGCTATGTTCTGCTGTCTTTTGATGTAATAACAGAGGGCTGTACAGTGTATCTAGTTCCTGAAACCTTGTTATAAACATCTAATGTCTCCTAGGGCCTTCCTGAGAAAAACCCTCTGACACACAGGAAGTGTTGCATTTTATATTTCGACAGAAAGGGGAATCAGGGAATAGAAGCCTTGCACAGACTGCCTTAGTAGATATCTCTCCACCAGTGTGGTCACCGGTAGCCATTAGCAACCGCTTTCTTTTTTAACATCCGCATTCTGTAGATAATACTGCTCCATTGTGACTCTGTTAACAATACTCACTCATAAGATCCCAGTTTGTAACTTCTATTTGCGTGTTTCAAGTACATGAATGTCCAGACCATTCTGTGAAAAACCCTCAGGAATGCAAACGCACACACAAAGAAAGAAAGTTGCAATGAACACAAATTACATTAGCATCTGTATCCTTTTTCATCTCAGATGCGACAGATGAAGAGATTCAGGAAATGACTCCAGTGCTGGTGAACGGTTCTCCCAAGCTACCTCGCCTACCAATGCCCAGCGCACTGGACCACGAGTCTTTTGACATCACGCTCCACCGCAAAGAAACTGAAGGGTTTGGCTTTGTCATCCTCACCTCCAAGAGCAAACCACCGTATGGCGGTGAGAATCTAGTCTCTCTAATCCTGCATCAGTTATTTTAAGATTTTCATCAAGGAAATGTAGCAGTGTTTAAACACCAAGGACAATAGAAATATGGCTCACTGATCGCTCTTTGTCAAAGATGGGTATAAACTATTCATGTGTGGATATGAAAACTTCACTAAAGACTGAGTGGAATTTCTCTTAACCTTTATGACTTTAGTGGTATAACCCAATTTAAAGAGGCTGAAGAATCAGGTATATGAATAGAGTGGTGTTTTTCTCCTTTGAAGCTAATATATACCCCCAGTCTCTGCATCTAAAATTCAAGATATTAACTAAATGTTAATTAAGCCAGAACAAAGCAGTTTTTCTGGACTGTGGAGTCTATCATTATGTTGGATCTCTATGTGCGTTTCAAAGTTTTCATAATGGTCACTGCATCTGGCTCTTAATGTCTCATTTCTCTTTCATATCTGCCATTTCAGTTATTCCACACAAAATTGGCCGAATCATTGAAGGAAGTCCAACCGACCGCTGCGGCCTGCTGCACGTCGGAGATCGTATCTCAGCGGTCAACGGGCGCTCCATTATCGAGCTCTCTCACAATGACATTGTTCAGCTTATTAAGGATGCCGGCAATGTTGTCACCCTCACTGTGGTTCCAGAGGATGGTGAGTGCCCACATGTGCATTTATTACATTAATGTGATGGTCATGTGATCCATTTGGTTCAATAGGATTTTGAAACTCTATTATCTGCAAGTGAGGCATAATCAAAGAAATCACCCATGCACATAATGAGAAAATATAACATTTTAGTCTCGGTGTTAAGAGTTTAGTATGAATTTTGTTCTTTTGGTAGTGTAGTCTAATCTAGTTAAATCTGAAGGATGTACTGTTAAAAATGATTATGAAACCTGTGGGCATTTTTACACTGATCACTGATCACTGTATCAACATGTATTATAGAATACAAAGGCCCTCCATCTGGAGCCAGTTCAGCTAAACAGAGTCCAGCTCTTCAGCACAGAGCCATGGGGCAAAGGTCAGCACTGCAGGATGAACGGTAAGGAACAGAACTTTCACTCTCCGGCAGAAAGAGGCATTTGAATTTGTCTACACATCTTGTGCATAGTACACAGTAGCTACCCTGTGCATAGTTTAACCCATTTGTACCCTAAAGGTCCAAACTGTGTCCCAGATCATCAAAATGTCCCTTTACAAACTCGTCACATTAGATAATACAGAGGAAAAATAGTGTGTTTTTTTTGTTTTTATGTTTCTTCTTTCCAAATGAAAATGACCACCTTCTCCTTTACTGCTGGTGTTCTGACTTACTGCTCCCACTTCCATTCCCTTCCCCGAGGTGTGTACACAGAAGTAGATAGAAAATGCAGCAAGAAACTGGAGTGCCCTGAGCTAGAGAAAATTTCTCCCAACAAAGACACCAGTGTAATAAATGCAGAAAATAAAAGTGTGTAAGATAATAATGTGCATAGTATAGAACATTAAGCACAACACAGCACACAAATTAAAATATCCAAGTGTGAAGAAAGCAGCCCTCCCCCATTTAATATCCGGCATAAAATTCGATTTGAAGTTTTGCATAATGGTATTTGGTGTTTGTAGCCTGCAGCCTGCTGTTTACACGCTGTTTACTGAAGAAATACATCTGTTGTTTGTTTTAGTTATAACCTGGATGTGGAGGAGAAAAGGGAGGGAGTTAACTGGTCTGACCACAAAACTCTTCCACTTAGTGAGCAGGGAACGCTTTGCGTGACAGGACCTAACCAGGTAAGAATAATCCTCTCATCCCTTTCTCTCTGTGTTGTCTTAGTTTTTTCACGTTTTTACACAATAGGCAGTCACAACTGCATGAATGTATTATATATGTACAGTATATGTAATATATAACAGTGTATACTGTGTGTCTGAATGTTACATATCTTGGTGTGTCTGCATTTGAGCGTATTAATGACTGTTATCTTTATGTTGTGTAGGGCTGTCTGACAGTGGAGTTAGAGAGGGGTCCCAGGGGCTTTGGCTTTAGTCTGCGAGGGGGAACAGAGTACAACATGGGCCTATACATCCTGAGACTGGCTGAAGATGGACCTGCTCAGCTGGATGGACGGATCCATGTGAGTTCTCCTTTTAAGACAGGAAACTGATTTTAGCAACACTTTAGGGGACTTTAGGTTTGACTTTTTAGAATACTGGCATGTAAAAAGTTTAAATTGCCCCTGTGGCCAGATGATATTGACACAAAATGTCAAATGCACTATTAGTGGTGCCTAGAAGATGCATTATTTATCGCAACCAGTTTTGGTTCGAAATAATAACATACTGATAGAACTTTGCTAAACTGGTGAAGCTAAATGTATAAAGTTTGCCCTCAGGACTAAAAGAATTTCAGAAGTTCACATTAAGGTCAATATCCCAAAGGGGTAATGAACATGTATATATATATATCAGATTTTGTCTCATGTGCACAGTTTAGCTAAAGCAAAGTTTATTGAATTTCTGAAATTGCGGCGGGGCTAAGAGAGGTCAGGTAGTCACCACAGAGATTCATTCTGTCTGGACAATGAATATCGACGGCAAATGTCATGGGCACCATTCACATGGGCAGCCGGTAATGTTGAGATGTCTCACTCTGAACCAGCCGTCCACAGAGCCTTGAGCTAACAAGAAATATGTAAAATAATAATAATAGGTAGATATAGAAAATAGATATTTGATACTTAAATAATAGTTAATAAAGTCTTATATAGACCATTACATTGCTGAAATCTAATTTTGCACTTTTACTAGTTTATAAAGGAGAGAGGTAAATCAGAATTGAAAGGTTGAGGATATGATACTGGAGATGCTGTTAGCTGTTTTTATTAGTATTATTATTATTGAGTTCTCTACACAGCGTATAGAAAGTTACATTTACAGATGTGTTCTTATTTATTATTTATTGATTTTTAGCAGACTGTATGTCCTTGAGTGACTATCCAGCCATTGATCGGTCTATCCATCTATCAGTGTGCTTAAGTATGACCATTTCAGAGAAGGTCACTCTGTAACTCTGACCCTGCACTCTTTTGTCCATGGAAAAGGTTCAGCCAAATTAGCATTTCCCCATGGGGATGAAACAATCGCATTATTAATATTAGGATGAGGGGAAAGATGGTGCAGTGTTGGAACAGAATAGAAGCTCCTAGAGGGAATCAATCTTAGACTTGCCAGACTGTGGTCTCTGGGCTTGACTTTGCCTATCCAAGGGTGCAGAGGAATGTCAACACTGATTAGATCCTAATACACTGACATGTTTACACACTTTATCCTGAGTTATTTTGTCATCTCCAATAATAGATGCTACCTCCAGGGTATTACAAAGCGCGCGTGTGTGTGTGTGTCGAGTGAAATTCTAGTTCTTTGATTATGCAAGTTTGTGTGTGAGCATGCCGCTTCTGTATGTTTTAGTTAAAGTGTGTATGCCTACACAGTGGAATATGCTAAGCTTTGAATGGTGAGTTTCTATTTAATAATTGCTTTTGTGTATTGCTGACAGGTCGGAGATGAGATAGTGGAGATTAACGGGGAGCCGGCACGCGGTATTTCCCATACACGGGCTATTGAACTGATACAGGCTGGAGGAAACAAAGTGGTGCTCCTGCTGAGACCTGGGGCGGGCCTCGCTCAGGATGGCAGTAAGTACTGTGCACACACAATTTATTCAGTGATAGACATTGATTAAAGGAATAGCCTGGGAAATTTATTTATTCACTTTTGTGGGAGTTAGATGGAAAAATTGAGATTACTCTCTGCTAATAGCCAGGAGCCTTTAGCTGATGGCAATAGTAAAGAGACTGGCTCTGTCCAAAGGTAAAAACAAATGCCAACAAGTATCGTTAGTTTAACCAGTATCGTCTTTGTATAAGTGTAAATATGACGAGCTGCAGTTTCAAGGGAGCAATAGCATGTTCTACATGGTGTCAAGACTCTAATAAGGCTCTGCACCCCCAAGAATATGTGTAGCGCATGCACACATTCCCATAATACCGTAACTTGTCATTTTTACAATTAAATTTTTGCATGAATTGAACACGCAAGATGCAATATGTTGTTGTTGTTATTGTTATTATTATTATTATTATTATTTTAACTTTGCATGTACCTTGAGCAGAGCCAGGCTAGCTGCCCCCGCTGTTTCCTGTCGTAATGCTAAGCTGAGCTAACCACATCCTGAGAGACGTATCAATTTTCTCATATAACTTTTTCACAAACATCCAATTATTCCTAATAATTCCATTCCCTTTGCTGTATAATCAACTTTTAACAATGGCCTCATTTATTAATGAAATAAATAAAACATTTTCATATTTACGACCAACAAATGGTTATCAACTGGATTGGATTCATTTCCTAAATGTGTTTACTGGTTTACAAGGAGGGGAACATTTATGGTAGTTAAATACATGCTGAATCCATAAATCCGCCTGATGTTTAGCCAATAATAATGACCCTATTTTGTTGCTAATTGATGGAGTCTATTTTGGAATGTCGCCCCATATTGATTTGAATTTACTTTCTTTATTGAGTGTTTTTTTTTTTTAATTTATTCATTTAATCTCTAACCATCTTCTTTCTTTTGGCTGTTTTTCTCTTGCCCCTGATGCAGGTAGTACAGCTTCTTCTACTGTGTGCTACTACACTGAGCACCAACACTAACATCTTCACTGCTTTTAGTGACCTCTTCTCTTTTACCTTGGTAATTCTTCTCTTCCTCACGTATCTTCTATTAACCTCTCAGTATATTTTTTCTCCCTTTTTTCACAAAATTTCAGTATTGTGTGTTGAACATAATATAATATCTGCATGTCCATATGGTGTCTGTAAAATATGTGTTTCTCTTGCAGGTCAACATGATCAAAAACTCATTTCACCCACAAGTTATTCCGGAGAGGTGTTTTACTCCAATACATCACCCCTGTCCTCTCCATATCCCACTGGGGCTTCCATCTTTGTCTCCCCTCCCTTCTCCAGCAAACTGAAACATTCCCGCAGCTGGGGCGCCACATCCCCGCAAGGCTACAAGCCCCGCAGCAGCGGGGGTTTAAGCTCAGTGGAGGAGAGCAGTGAGTGGGCTGACAAGGAGGTAGAAAAGCTCTCTCCCGTCTCCCATGAACATATGAAATTCTACAAGAGGAGCAGGCCCACAAAAGACTCCAGAGAGCTAAGCAGCCCAAAGAAAACAGGGGAGACATTTCCTAAAGCCAAAGAGCAACATCACACTCCCAAAAAGACTGAGAGTCAGGCACAGGATGAAACGCAGAGCAGAAACAGGACGTCTCAGATACAGACAAAAACGCGATCTACAAGCCCTAAGAAGTCTACTCAAGCTGGACAGCAAATGGCTTTGACCCCGCAACGCACAGAGCACCAAGCCCCTCAGAGGGGATTAAAAGACTCTTCCAGCAGAGAGAGCTTGGATCATGAAAAGAAAAATGGCAAAGGCACGGCAAATCTTGAGATTAGACAATACACACAAGGAAGAGGGACAGAAGATAGAGGAGAGAGGACCAGGCCTGGCCGTGACCAAGAGAGTTTTAAAAGAAGGGTGGCAGGAGAGTCTCACTACCACAGGACATCTCATCCAGTAAGAGTAAGTGAGAAGGGTACAAGTAAAGACTCAAGAGAGAGAGACGCTAAATGGAAATCTACAGAAGACATGAACACAACTAAAGAGACTATCAGCAAAAGAGAAACACTGCTATCTAAAGATTTACGCAGTAGAAAAGTTTCTGTAGTTTCACCAAGAGAGCGAAAAGTAAGAGAAGACACATTGTCTTACTCCAAAGAGGTCGGTAGTAAGGAAGGCAATGTGGCCTCTGTAAACAGTATTCAAGTGACCCTGCAGAGCCCAAAGGGAACTCTTGGCCCCGGCCCCTGGAAAGTGCCCAGCTCAGCCAAAATCCTCTCTGAGGCAGAGGTCCTTCGTGACCCCTTATAATAGAATATTGAATCACCCAGACTTGAGCTGTGCCATGGAATATTTAACAGTACTCTCAGTGGATTGTTTCTTTTTTTTTCTGAGTTCTTCCATAAAACAGAGAAGTGCAACATGGTGTCACTAGTGTCACTTATAACCTTTGGACCCAATGTCCAGATTTTGACAAGGTCTTTTTTTGGGAGTCCCGTGACATCACATGTGGCATGTAGCAGCTCCCGTCTGCCTTGTCCGCTGCTTCAGCATCTTTGATGTGAGACTTAAGCATGTGCGGCATGCTCGGGGCCTTGCCAGATAAGACATTCTGAAATGTGAATATGTGCCAATCTTGGGAGCCTCCTGTGGAATGACGACTACCAACAGCGCTTCACCCATTACAATGCAATGACCCATATGCAAAGAAAAGGAGAAAGGCCCTCGCCTCTCACCTGTAGTATAAACCACATGTGACTGTCATCCAGGGTTTCATTTTGCTCTCAGTCTCATTGAGATATTTTGACTTGTCTTTTTTCTTAAAAGTTTGCTCAACTGCATGCAGTCGGTCCTTCTGTTTGTTTTACTGCACGCGTTCTGCACATCACTGAGGATGATTCTTGTGTCTCAACACCAGACAGATTTCTAATACAATCCAGCAAGCGTTCACTTTGCCGGGGACTCTAGACTGTTCTATGGTTATAGACATGACTCTCCTTCATACAAACTATCATTAAAAAGACCAGAAACTTGTGGTTTGAGATCTTGTTTACCATGTGTATGATAGCCAACGTGTGTAATTTATTGAGATAATAGATTAATATGTGTATATGTAGCTGTACCAAGCCATTCCACATTTTGATATAGACTTCAAAGATTTGTCCCACGTTCTCTGAGCTTTCACCATCCTTCCAGTGTAGTTCAGTGGTAGGAATTACCATGGATCTTGTAGTTCATTAAATGTATAGGTAGCGTGCAAACCGCTGTACCAAATGTTTGCGATCGCTGAAAATGTGTCTCATTGTGAAATATAATATATATATATATATATATTTGAATGTGTCATGTTTTGCTAACTTTTAAATATCTATTGAATTCCATTGCACTGCATTTGCCCTTGTAGCATAAAAGAACGACCATAAATTGTATTTAATTCGTGATGTTGACTTGCCTTGCTACCAATGCATTTTCATTATTATTATAATTATTATTATTATTATTATTTTATAAAGCTATTTCATTTTTTTTAAAGGATTCACTGTTTAAGGCCAAACTTGCAATTTATATAATTCTGTTCAAGCTCTGAGTCATGGCCCCTGGTGGTTTTATCTATTGAAAAATAAGAAGAATGAGGGTTTTCGATGTACATGTCAATCCTGCTGTGTGATTATGTGCCAGGGTGGCTTGAAGGATAATGGAGCTTAGAGAGTGATGTGGTGGTTTAGTGCGACATTGAGCCTGCTGCTGAAGTAGGACAGATAACCAGAGATCCCACCTTCTTACAAACTTTAAAGGTAGCTGAGCTGATACACGGTTAAAAAATCTGTTTCAAGTTCACTTTTACTTTACTGCATTTTTTTAGCTTCTGCTGTAAAATCAGAGAAAGGGAAATATACTTGCTCAACGTGCTAATACAACTTACGAGAGTAAAATATGTTCAGATGAGCTCAGGGAACGCAGTATAGTAGCAAAATGTGTGATAGAGTCAATATCAGTGACAGTTGAATGGTGGTTGAGGTCTATGATAAGAGCTTGTGATTGTATAGGGGAGTTTTTCAGGTTAAAATTTACTAGATGGTGCGCCGCTATGAGCCAATCAGTGGTAGGTTTTTGTGCAATAGCTTGGTTGGTTGAATGAGTAAATCCAACCCTGAGTGTCAGGTACAGGCAGTTCAGTCTGGTGAATCAGATAATGCCCATTTTATTGTCAGTCCTCCACACTGTTGTACTCCTTTTATTAATTCTTTTAGTTTTGACCATTTTGTATCTCATCTCTGTGTCATACTGTGGCCTTGCATCGCTTCATTAGAGAAACAATCCTTGTGGTACCTTCTACATTCTGTAGGAACATTAGATGTAAATGTTTGTACATTGTACAGCACCTTTATAAATACTTGCTGAGTGCTCTTTCTGGGGGTAAAAAAAAAATAGAGGTATATTAAAACGCTCCATTATTTTTTTATGTAAAAAAAAAAGAAACTATTTAAAAATTGATTGAAAAGGATAGACTATGACCTTGACATGGTGTTCCGTTCATGCACTGAAAAATAAAGTTTTACTGAAAACACTTTCTGGATCTCTTGTACTGAAAATAAAATACACATTCACTTAAAACTAACTTCTATTTCTGAACTATATGACATTGTACACCAACACAGTCACAGAATTCACAGAATAATCATTCAGGGGTCATATTTGGATTAATTTGCTTCACAGTACAGTTCAACAATAATGTCCTTTCATATGACAAAACAGCATAAGACACTGTTACTATGGCAGATTTCCAGTTGTCATGGTAGCCGACTGCTTTTCTCAACAGAGCGCAGAGAGTGGGGGGTGAATGCACAAAGTAGATGCTTTTTCAATTACGAGAGGAAGCTGAGAGGCATCTTACGCCACATATGCGTCGTGTCCATTAAATATCCATATTTCAAAGGCATGCATGAATCATGGGGCTGTGTTCGGGAACGAGAACACAAATGAAATTTGTTCAGAGCCCCAATGAAACTATCGGACTGGTTTCAAATCCTCAACGAAATCCCTGCTGCACGAGTGATATAAGAACTATATACTGTAAGCTATGAATCTGGTTAAGTACCATACTGTATATATTACATAAAGCTGAAACACATGAATGAATCACACATAGTGAATTAGTAATAAGTCAAACAGGTGTAACTGTAAAAGATTCACGAGAAGCTGTTTGTCAAAAGCTCTACAGTGCAGTGCGTCACTTGTGTGGGGATTAAGCACTTGTATAAATAAATAAAAATATAAATTATCCACCCAGAGCTTCCACAAATCATGACTGAAAGTTTACTTTAGCTGATGAACTATTTTCTAGGAATAGACCAAAGATTTGTTTTTTAGCCTTTTCTTAAGGTCTGTGTAAAGACAATTCTGAGATTTGAGATTTGTGTTTCAAAGTTAGTCATGTCATTGTCTGAACTCATCTGACACGTTTCAGTCAAGGTTTAAGGAAGGTTTACCCTGCATGCATGCTGATCTTCTATAGTTAGAGATTCACACCTGCCACCGCAGACACCTACAACTGACCTCTGACCAGCTCCATCAGGACAATTAAGAGCACCATAACAGTTATTTCGACTGCTTCGTTGACGTAGATGTACAATTTATCTGTGAATGATTGCTAAGACTCTCTGTTCTTTCATCATGTCAGTGACATTGACCCTGGTTTGGATGAGACTTGTTCAGTCATTCAGAACTTGAAATGGCTTTAGAAGAGCTGCCTTAATTGCGACTAGTAATTGCATGTGGCGTGATAATTGACTAAATTGCTTAAAAATGGCTGGACTGTGACATTTTTATGTTCTATTTCAGGTACGGGCATGAAAAGATGTGTGGAACTAGATTGTACTGACAATTACAGAGGTAAATGTTCTGCGAAGGGCTTCAACCTTCCCTTCAAACTACTTACACTTACACTCAGTGTAAAAAAAAATGCATAGGAAGAAAATCTGAATTTTAAGCTTCTCTAATTCAAATGTTTTTTATTGCGTTTTCTGCCTTAAAACTGTCACATGCTGCTGAATTAATGTGGAACAACAGCTTGGATGTGGGTCAAAGTTAATATAAAAGATCATTTTCTTTTGTTCTAGTCTGTGTAACCATAAACTAAGAAGGTAACAAGGAGTTGCTGATATCTAGAGCTTAGATTTATGGGAAATTCAGATGTGAATCGACATGATTGATGAAATATGTTTCTTTTGTTCAGTTTTGCACCATAATCAGCTGTTTTCTTCTTTACTTTAAGTTACCGCTGTGAAAAACAATCATGTGTGTGTTCAAGAGGAGAACTCATGTTGTACACATTGGTAGAGACTGTCGTAAGCGGCTGCATTAGATCACATTTCTTTACTTTGCTCCTCTAGAGAGCATTGTTAATTGACTAATGTTCTCCACTTCACTCAGATTTTGGACCTTCTTTTGAGATCCCTCCCAGTTGAGCCCTGTCCCAAACATTTCTGTCTGGACACTTCACCTCTAGCTGTTCCTGTGGTGACCCCCGTTTTCTTGTTGGTTGGTTTGTTTCAGGGCTTGTCAGGTGACTTTTATGGAAGGTGTGTTCAATCCATCTCCACTTTTTCCTTCAAAGGAGAAATGACATTTGATCCTGGAAGAAAACACCACATGACTTTTGTTACATATAACTCCAGACTGTGTGTGAGGCAATGAGGGCCAGCCCTCTTGTTGAAGTAAACTGTGGAATGTATCCATGACAATAACCACAGAGATTGATGTGAAGGAATTTTTAGGAAAGATTCCTGAGTGAGAAATTAAGAGCAGACAGACATAACACAAACTTCTTGGGGAAAATATCTCTGCTCTTATTATGAAGGCAATTCTTTTACACTTCCTGTTACTATGATTACAACTTAACAAAAAGGCAGCATGGGTAGTAGTAGTAATGGAAAATAGTGTTACGTCATGGTTTCACTGATTAGAAACTCCTCTTGCCAACATCAGCAGAGGTGTTGATATAGTATATATATCCATAAGAATGTGGTTTCAAAGTTAGGATTACCTTCTTGCTGCAATGCAAAATCATGGCTCTACACTATTAATTCCTCCTTAAATATACAGTCCTGTTTTGTTTTGCCTCTTCTTTCAACAGTTACCAGCTTAGTGGAGCAAGCTACAAACGGTGCTTTTCGAATGGGTGGATTGGAAGATCCGGCTCCTTCACTATCTATACTTATGTCTCTTTCCTCAGTTGTAACATGTGATAAACCTGGTGAAATAGACAACGGCAGAAACACTTGGGTCTCTGAAGATAAACCAAAATATGGAGAAATCATCCAATATGTCTGTAATGATGGATACTCCCTAGTTGGAACAGATAAAATTACATGCAACGAAAATAATCAATATGATTTTCCACCTCCTGAATGCAAAAGTAAAAGTAAGTCAATGTTATTGACTTAATGTACATCAAGTATTGTCTGAGTTACATAAGGACCACACAGGTAGTTTTGCATGTTTGAACCCCCTTGTAATATGATACTTTAAACTGTTGTGAACCATTTTTAAACCATTCAAACATTCTGTGGATAGATTTTGATCCTTTTACGTGCTCACTGCTTTCTAACAATTTCACTGTGATGCAGTCACTGGCACTGAATAAGCAGCTGTGAGCAAACTGTCCTGTTTAGTGTGTTCAAGGACATTCACACATCAAATATGCATGTTTCATTTAATTATTTCTTATATTCAAAATAATCCAGAAATTGTGTTTTTTAGAACTAGAATTCAAAATGTATAAACTCAGATCAATGAGCTATACAAGGCCATACACAACAAATAAAAGTTCAAACATGTAATGTTCACAAGAACTTAAGTTGATACAAATATCTAACACCACAAGTAGTGATAATATATGTATTATTACAGTTTTTTATTATCAGTCTTAATGGACTGGTCATTTTTTACCAGGAACACAAAATTGAAGTTTCAAGCGTTCATCTGTGATTTAACTGTATTCAAAATGTGCACATACTGTTGCTATGGTACTGCATTTATGTTCACCACCACCAGATGTCTCCAATGCACAGTGAAGTCTTCTGTGTGCATGACACTGAAAGGGCAAACATTGTTCTAGGATTATGTGTAATTATTGTCTGGCTAAGGGTTTGTGTTTGAAGTGTTCTTCTCTAGGAATGTATACCATGAGCAGAATATGCACCATTTCAACTTTTTCTTGTGAAAAATTGACATTTCTGGCAGCAGGAAATGAGCAGTTACTTGCGTCATACGGCGAGCTTTCAGCCTCGCAGTTTTGTGAAATGTGAACATCAGGGTGTTGAAAAAGTTCCCCAGAAATGAAGTCCCTTGTAAGTCAGCATTTGTGATGTCACAGAGATTGTGTTGATGAAGATATGTGAAGGGTTAAAAAGTTCTTCTATCCTGCTAATCTCAATGCCCCACCCGTGGTATGACTGACCATGAGAAAGGCAGATGAACTATGCAGCAGTGGACAAATACCACCGTTTGGGTGGCAACCTCTTTTCTCCATTATCAGACATGAGGAGAAGCAGATGTGTTCTTCCATGTTGACTGATGAGAAGGGAGGTGTTTCAAGCGTTGACTTGGACGGAGTGTTTGGAGAGATAAGAAGCGCAGGCTGTGCCACAGCTCTTGAAGACTTTAAACATGAGGAGTTGTCTGGTGAGCTGGCATTAGTTAACAGCTAATTCAAGTTTTTAAATGCCTTAAAAGGACATAAGGTGCACCACAGGGCACATTTTATTGGCTTTGGATCAGGCTGAGTGTGCTGGGGCATTTTCCATGCCCAAACCTGGAAAAATCACAGATTTCTTCATGATGTAATGGTGATGTAAATCCAGTATCCTGGTGGTTCTTCGCTAAAGGGTACAGATGCGGGTTACTAAACTTTATTAGCTCCTTGTTGCCAGGTTTCTATGTAATTCGTCTGCAGGTTTCTGAGGCAACTCTGGGTGGAAGAGGGAAACAGCTCCTGTCAACAAACCTCGGTGGTTGTGAACTCCTTGGAATTTACCCCAGACTGTGTGTGAGGCAATGAGGCTCAGCCCTCTTGTTGAAGTAAACTGTGGAATGTATCCATGACAATAACCACAGAGATTGACTCAGGCTCTTTGACGTAGTAAAAACTACTACAAGAAATGTTATCATTACTAAGGCATATATCAATAAAAAAACATAAAATTTAATTATTGTGAGATTGCTCATGATCTCTTTATAAGACTCTACAAACTTAAAGGTGTTTGGACGAATAAGAAGTCTTCCTTTTGAGGACCTGGAGAGGGAATACCCCCTTTTTTCCAGGACACACCCATAATATTTCTACTTTGCAGCACTTGGGGAGATATCTCCAGTTCTTACAGTAGGTGGGACCGCCGAGCTGCTCTAACTGGTGGAAAGAGTTTATATTCCTTTGCTGCTCACTTAAACAACAAGCACAACATTCAGTGTACAGGAAGACTTTCAAATATCATCGATTGTACTTACTGGTATTTGTTCACCCTAAAACTTTGTCTGTTTCTGTTGTGCTCACTGACGCTGCCTGGAACACATTAATGTCAAGAAGGAAAAAGAAAGTTTTAAAAGCCAAACTTCCTCTATCCCCTTTCAAAATAAAAGCTATAAATAAAAGTATTTATTTATTTTTATGGCTCGTTGACGCGCATGTAAAATGTCTCATCGTCTAAAATATATCATCAAATAAAATACTTTGACAAGATGCAAAAACAACCCACAGTTTCAATGAGTAAAATATAATATACAGTATGTCAGTATGATAAATAAAATGAAAAGATAAATATATATATATACTTCACAGTTAAATCAGTTCAAATCTATTCACTTTTATTTTTCCACAGCCAATTCAAAAGAGAAAAGCAAGTAGAAAGAGAAGTAGAAAGCAAAAGAAGTTGTCTCATGACGTCCCGCTCCATACTGAGCACTTCTAGCCTGTGCTCTTTGTAATATTAATAACAGACCCAACAGTCCTCACCATGAGCATGAACTCGGTGATACTGGCAAGGAAAAACTTCCTTCAAGTCAGAAGCCTCCAGCAGAGGCCGGCTCCTGTTGGGGAAAGAGACAAACATAAGACAACCTTCTTGGGGAAAATATCTCTGCTCTTATTATGAAGGCAATTCTTCTACACTTCCTGTTACTATAATTATAACTTAACAAAAAGGCAGCATGGGTACTAGTGGTGCGTTCAGGGGGAGGATCACAGTTGACCGGCTGAGGAGCGAGACGCAACCCCGCATCGACTCCAAGTTGGACTAAAGGGAGACAAAGTTATCTGGATCCTTTCTCTCTCGCTCTCTCTCTCTCTCCACAGCTCGGGATGGATGTTTTACTGGACACCTGTGGACGGCGAAGGGTCAAATCTCTGCTGATGATGTACCTTTTTGTTGTGAATGCAGCAGGTCAGTAATAACAGCCGCCTCGCAGTCTGGTTAATGAGATAATATTTATCATCGCACCAAGTCACATGAGAGTTCCAGCAAGAGTATCCAGACTGAAAAGGAACTGTAGCTTACCGTCATACAAGCATGGCTCAGAAAATATATACACATAGTATACATATTGTACATATATTTTAAAACTTTTTTCTATAATAAGAATTATGTATAATCATTATATACTACTGGAAACTTTATTAGGCACAACTGTAAAGTCTAATGCAATCCAATTTGCCAGTTTTAATGTCATAGAGAGGTTGATTTAGTTTATGTTTAGCACTGATAGTCAAAGGTGGTGTTCTGGTCTGCATCATAGTGAGAGATGTTTAGTATAATATGATGTGGTACAATATCACCTTTAACAGTGGCATACACATTGTACAGATTAAAAGTATAGACTGTAAATTCAGTATTCTCTTCTCTGTAGGAATATTCCAGGACTATTTTTTGCGAGATGACAAGCAATAAATCTTTTACACTCCTCTAAATATTTTTTTTTAAATATCTCTGGGATTTACTCAGAGATAAAACATTTCTATTAAGTATGAAGACGCCCATATAAACTGTCGTCTTGGAAGAGAAGCTCTGATTTTTTTTTTTTTTGGCACCACTTTCTAATAAGCCACCTTTCATAAGTTTTAGAGGCTGTAACTTTTGGCTTTATTATGTTTTTGATTCTTTATAGATCAGTTACAAAAAACGTCTCTGCCTGGTTCAACAAAAGTCCATTCATTGGCAGGTTATTAATAACAAGTTAATAAGTTATGCAAACAGTTACAGTGTGACTGCAGACTTGATGAATTAAACACCCCGTGTTAAAGATTTACAAACATTTATAATCGCAGAAGTAATGACGCATTAGAAAGCATTTATTAATGGATTACTAAGTAATCATTCATAACAGAACTATTGCCAATTAGAAACGCCTGGCAACCATGAAGTTTTGTCACAGTGGGGGGAGAGCGATAACACGGTATGAACCCAGATGCAGACAGAAGAGGCAGGAGGATGACTTTAGTGATTTGTGGATTGGTAGGCCGGTACACAGGTAACCATGACAAAATGGCAAAGGGTCAATGAAAATGGGCTGATTAAATATCTAGAGGACTAATAAGGAAAGTGGCCACAGGTGAGCATGTGGGCAAGGAAGGTCAGGTAATGGGGGAAGTAGGGAAAGTCAGAGGGCATCGTGGTATGTGAATGGAAAATGGTAATGACGGGGTCTGAGAAATGTAGCTGGAGAAGAGGCACAAAGAGACAAACTTGATGCTGTTGATGATGTTAGGGAATGTGTTATTAACCGATAACAACACTACTTATTAAAAATAGTAAAAAGATACATACATTTATAAAGGGAGCCATATTAGAAAACATTTTTCATCATACATTTCAGGCTTAGTTTACCGTTAATACCTTTACTGTTAGTGACATTAATACCTTTTTGTCTATTTTTTTTTCCCTAGCCGAGTGTCCTAAACCTTACGGATGGGAAAATATGTTCTTAACCAACGAAGCACTTCTACTCAATGATTTTCCAGAGGGTTCTCATATCACTGTAGAATGTGGTAATGGATACGTTGCAGAAAGTGGCACTGGGATTGTAAACTGCATCAATGGGAACTGGAGTGATCCAGATCTCATCTGCAAAAGTGAGTCCTGGCCACTTTGATTATATCTTTAATGGCACTCTGATAAAATATTATACTTCTGTCATTCTAGGTTTAATTGTATTAACAGCAATATTCTCTTATTTGTTTTTATCTTACAGAAAGTGACTGTGGTCCTCCTAAACCTCAGCCCAATATGAGCTTTAATATCAGTGCTGGTACGCTGTTCGGTGATACAGTAAAAGTGCTTTGTGATAAAGGGTGAGTATATATGTAAAAAGGTTTCAAACCTTCACATCTAATTGCTGTAGGGTTGTATTACATCTGAAAATACTTATGTCATAAATTTAGAGAAGCGAGTGTTGGCATGGAGCAGCTCTAGTGATAACACAAAGGAAACCTTCGGGAGATAACCATGTTTTCACTGTAGTCATTTTGCTGTACTGGCCAATTCTTGTCTACCAGACAGTGCTGCTGCCAAATTCTAGATGATTGATGTCAAGGTGAATGTGCTAATGTAAAAGGTCTCTGAAGAAAAGAAAATAGTGTTACGTCATGGTTTCACTGATTAGAAACTTTCCTCTTGCCAACATCAGCAGAGTTGTTGATATAGTATATATAGATATAGTATATATATCCATAAGAATGTGGTTTCAAAGTTAACATTACCTTCTTGCTGCACTGCAAAACCATGGCTCTACGCTATCAATTCCTCCTTAAATATTCAGTCCTGCTTTGTTTTGCCTCTTCTTTCAACAGTTACCAGCTTAGTGGAGTGAGCTACAAACGGTGCTTTTCGAATGGGTGGATTGGAAGATCCAGCTGTAAAAGTAAATGTCTCATTTTGTATTTCTGAACAAAACAGCAAAATGTGTGAAGTTGTTTTAATTCCACAGCTTCCAGTCTGCTCCTTCACTATCTATACTTATGTCTCTTTCCTCAGTTGTAACATGTGATAAACCTGGTGAAATAGACAACGGCAGAAACACTTGGGTCTCTGAAGATAAACCAAAATATGGAGAAATCATCCAATATGTCTGTAATGATGGATACTCCCTCGTTGGAACAGATAAAATTACATGCAACGAAAATAATCAATATGATTTTCCACCTCCTGAATGCAAAAGTAAGCACACTCCATCCATGTTATTGACTTGACTTAATGTATATCAAGTATTGTCTGAGTTACATAAGGACCACACAGGTAGTTTTGCATGTTTGAACCCCCTTGTAATATTATACATTAAATTGTTGTGAACCATTCAAACATTCTGTGGATAGATTTTGATCCTTTTACGTGCTCACTGCTTTCTAATAATTTCACTGCAATGCAGTCACTGGCACTGAATAAGCAGCTGTGAGCAAACTGTCCTGTTTAGTGTGTTCAAGGACATTCAGACATCAAATATGTGAGGGGCACTGACCAGACAAAGTACAATGGAAATGAAACCAAGAACAAGATAGAAAAGATATAAAATAAATATGCGACCCATTCTTATTATTAGTAAAAACAACATGCCAATACAGGTCTAATGAAAAATATATTTTCTGCAATTACATATATTGGCAAACAACAAGGCAGTGCTTCAGGCAGAAAACCTCTGTTATGCTGTGAAAGGTTGTCATGATTTGTAATTAATGGGGCTTAAACATGCAAAACCACAGGCGTGGTCTTGTAACAACTTTTCAGTTCTCGAGGATCAGTAGCAACTTTAACTGTATTCAAAAGTGCACATGCTGTTGCCATGGCGTCACCAAGGACACTCAGCTTTGAACACATTGCCTGCAAGGTTAAACATCATCACTTAAAGCCTTCTCCACACACTCCACGCCAATGACGTTTTCAAGATTTACAACATTTTTCTACTCACCATTCATGTCTGTGCTCGCTCCAAGTTGTTTGTTGACTAACTGCTTATGCCTAATAATAACACTGTGGTTAGCTTTCTACAAGAAGATGGGTAAACACTGTAAGGCCCAAGGCTGGTGTGAGATATAAATCCCATTTGAATGCCAACAAGAAGCATGTTACTGATGCATAACAGTCATTTGCAGGCACAGCACATTCTTCATGCAAAATGAAATCTGTATGCATGCTCCACCGTCGGCCTCATCAATGGCTGCTGAACACTATTTATATGAAGTCAAGATGAATTCTGGGTTTTCATTCATAGGTGTGACAACAGAACATACAATTACAACAAAAACGGTCACACCAACATCTACGCCTCAAGCACAAGGTATACAAACAGATTTACACTGAACGATATAAAGAAAATAACTGATGCATATTCAGCCATCACAGTAAGGAATTCAGTATTTGAAGACTTCCCTTCATGTTTTGACAACAATGATTATTTTCCATGTCTACAGATCCTTCTGCCACTCCCACAGTTCACAGAGATAAAACTATCACAACCAGTGCAACACAAACTGACTCAACACCAGCGCAAGGTACTGAAAAATGTCTCCAAACCAAGGCAATCAGCATGTAATTATAAAGGCACAGTGCTTGACAGCATGAATGGATTACGTGCATGCTGCATATGTCTCAGGAATGACTTCTCAGCTCGACAAAGTGCCAAACTTGTGGAGAATTAAGAATCATTATGGTCATTCTGTTCGAAGGTGGCAGAGTCATTTTGACAGCAGAGGATAAAGCTACTACGACCAGTGTAACACCAACAACATCATTTCAAGGTATTGAACAATTTAATGAAAAAGCAGTCGAGCTTGAATATTCTTTCCATTTGGAAGTTGCACGATTATAAGCTTAAATTTAATAACAGACTTCTGTTCTGTGGATTTTTACTGTACCTCCCATGAGCAGATGCTTCCCAAGCAATCCATTTTGAATGTAATTTACTTTTGAGGCTGCCAAACTTTGTGTGCTTTATGTCTTTTTGGTCTGTGATTTGTTAGTTTAGTTAAATTCGCTGGTTGTTTCAGTGGAGGGGAGAAAGATTCTTTTTGTCGTCACCGTAGGATTTAGTGACGTGAGCAATTCTTTTAAGGCAGTTGAACTCCAGATTTAATACTGTGAAACTGGTCATAATCGGAAAGTAATGGGTAGCAGTGGAAAATAGAGTGACTGCTGTGCTACACCACACAAAACCATCTACGGGGAAAATGAAAGTTATGAGGAGTGCGGACAGCTGTCGCTATACCATCAGACAGGGTGGCTCAAAGCTCACTGAATCATTTGCTCTCTTTGAGGCATTTCCTGGAATACTTGACCTAACAAAGTTTACTCCTTTGGGAAACATGAACTGAAGTGTTAAACCAACAATTTACCGTTTTATGAGGAGTAATGTGGCAGGCTATTTTTGGCTCTAAAGGAGTCCCAATGCAACCAGCGCAGACTCCAGGAAGCCAGTGCCCACGGTCGAGATACAGGCGGGCACATAATGTGTTTTCATACAACAAACATGTACTTGGAGGTGGATTTTCTCAGACTGGTTCTTACACCCGGTGTCCAGTCTAAAATGAGCTAACCTTCAATTAATATCTGTTCATTGTTTATTAACAATCCCATATGAGATTGTTGATTCACCACAAAGTGAATCAGCATATTCCTCCAAATGTCAAACCACTCCTCTAACACTGTAATTTATTTATCTGTTTGCCTCGTAATTTTTGCTCCTTACAAAGCGAATAATAATAGGTTTAGTTTACTGACCAGAGAGAACTGTCATTTTTCCTGCTCCAGTTACTCTGTTTTGTCATCTTCTCTTCACTGATCCAATGCAGAGATTAACACATACAATTCATGCATATGAATTTTTCTGCATACAGAACACCAGCAAAATTAATCAGCACATGTAATCATCACCTAAAGATGTAGACATAGTGGTCTTAAATCAGTAAATGAAATCCTCAGTTTGTCACAGATCTTACGCGTGCTGCTCTTATCCAAAACTGTTTGAAGAGTTTGCATGCTACTATTAATACTGTTTTATACTTTCAGATGGACACGATGACATTGTAGATATTAGCAAGAATAATGGTGAGTTACTGAGCCACAGTCTAATGAAGATGTCAACATGGGTGATTATTTACGATCTGCATTTAACTTTTCTTGTGTCTTTCAGGACATATAATTGTCGGAGTTACTGTGGCATTCGTTTTTATATTAGGTACTGTACAATTTTTCACTTTGGACTTCACATTTGAACATAATTTTGCAGCTCATATACAAAATATAATAAATCTTTATTTTTTCTTCACAGTTTTGCTAGGATTCATTTTACACTATTTTCTTCTCAAGAGAAAAGGGTAAGATCCAATGTTTTACTCTTTAATGCATGACCTGTACTTTATTATGCTTTAATTCCTCTCTTGCTCTTTTCTCTTTGCACCTTCTGTCTTAAATGCACAGTAACAATAACTACTGGTCATTTACAGCACACATTTCTGTGAGCAGATACAGCATGCGGTGTAGTAGTGTGCAGTAACGTGTCAGTGGCTAACTCTGCAGCAGGTCCAGATTTTTAAGGAAATCTAGATGTCTGTTTCCATGCTTGAGCTGAGGAATGACGGAAGTCAACAGGAAATCCTTTAATAAAACTGGCTGTGACATAGAAATCAGCATGTGCAAAAAAAAAAAATCCCCTCAGGACAGAAGGAATCAGGATGTTTTTTGATTTTGTTTGTGCAGGAATATGTCTAAGTTAAAACAATGCAAAAATAGGGGGACATATTCTGTTACAACCATTTTGTTAGACGTCCTGTGACGCGAATTTGACAAAAACTGTCAAGACACTAAGACTTTTATCTTGATATAGATCACATGAATTCTCATGTGCCACAGAAAACTGAATAGCTCAGATTCCTCCACAGCAGCTTTCCTTAAACATTAATCTCTCATTAACCGTGTAATCATATGAGCGCTTCACATACTGCATTAAGCCAATGTTACAGCTTACTTTACAAAGACTCATTTATCTCTCAGACGTGCAATGACTAACACTAACATTGCGGAATGCCAGTTAAATATGCAATGGCCAAAATTTGATAAACTAATCAAATTTTAACATACAAATAATCATATTTTATAATATATCATTCTGACATAAATTCCTCATTTGATGACACTATAGCTCATATGACACCAGAGAAGACCTGAAGCCGGAGTTATTACAGTTCCAAAATCTTTAGATTGCCTGCCTGACTAAGGTACCTTTAAATTCATTGCTCAGAGCTATTGCCATAAAATAATCAAAATACAACTAGAAACGTATTGAAGAATTGTTCATTTGTTTACTTTCCCGACATGTATACAAGCATGCAGACACATATTGTTAGGTGGGAGCATGAAATATTAGACAAAGAGACATGAATGGTGTACTGTACTCCTGTTCATTTAGTTTTTGCACCACTGTGTGAATGAAACTCAATCTAAACCGTTTTCTCTTCAACGCCAGCTCTGCAAATGGAACCGGGCCAATCTAGTGATGAACATCTGTGACCAAGGAGGTGACGTGTCAACACACTGTAGCTGTGCCTCTCAAGTCAGTGTCAATGAAGGAAAAACTCACTTTAATGTTATTGCACTTGATATGGATATTCCAATCTAGAAATATTATAATTTAATTCCAATGAGAAGCACTTTTTTATAATGATGTATTTTTTTATTGCCACATTAGTTGAACAATTGTAATTTAAATATATTATACTATAGTATTACTTTTTGTACATTATTTATGTTATAAACTGGATTAAACACTTTAACAACATTGCCTCCATGTGGTATTAAGTATTAACAATATTAAGTTTGTAGCATCTGAAACATTTTAGAGCCATACGTTTATGTGTTATTAATGTACTGTTTTGTTAGGACTCATGAAAAAGGTGATTCAAGACGCACACAATGTGATTTATTCACTTGCCAGACTGAAATGGCGACTGATAAAGATACAATCAGTTGCATTCTTCGCCTGCTCACTTTCTTTTGGTCATTGTTTATTGTTCTTGGGCTCTTTTTGTAAAGCAGTGCTAAATAATTTCTTTCCTGAGAAGAAAATCAGCACATACCATCAACATGCCATGTCACACAAACGACTCTGTCAAGTGAGAGGGGAAATTCTCAGAAATTGGAACAAGCTTGTTAACCATTCATTTGTGGAGATTTTATTTGAAAAAGAAAACCATTCTATATCGAACTAAAAGATCTGAAAGAATCTGCACAACACAACATGTAAAGGAGAAAAGCCTCTATTAAAAAGAATTACCTTGAAGCGCATGCTGATGCGTTGTTTGCATTTTACAAAGTAGCAGTTTTTGTTCCTTGAAGGACAAAACTCAATGGCTTCATTCACAGTCATGGCAGCAGTGACGGATCAAGCCATTATCCTGGCAGGGGTGTGGAGCGGTACAGGGAAAAGCCCCATAATAAAATGTGGTTCAACTGTTTCATTCTGCCCTGGTCTGCTGTCATGCGAGAGGTTTGAACTGGGCCTTTTTTGGGGTCAAAATAAAGGCTTTCTTGTGCCTACTTCAAAAGGACACGTTTCTGTGAGTCAGATTTTACAGTTTACTTCGGTGTGTATGGTTTCTGAAAGAAGTCAAGCTTTAGCTGGATTGAAATGGATGCTTTGATTCACTTGTGTAATCCTCTGGAAGACAAAAACATGGTCGTAAACAGGATATGTACTCATCATTGTATTCATCTCAGTTATGTGGACAGTGTATTACCAGAGAGGAGGGGTTTTGAGAAACCTCAACAACAGTGGTCGTATTTGTCCTCAACCATGCTCCACTCTCAGCCCCTTTACAGCAAAAACAAATATATCTTATGGTGTCACTCCCTGTTTTTACATTGGAGTCACATCCATTTATCTGGGGATTGACTGACTGACTGACTGATACATTTAATTGATCCTACATCAAGTATTTTCTGTGTAGGTCATGCCTAAAATTTGTAACACTGTAGCTGAACTATGATGGGATTAGTTTTTCAGGTATAAACAAATTTTCGACCTTATGATGGTGATGGTGAAAAGAAAAGGGATCAAGATGACGAAGATTCAGCGAGGTTCAGAGAGATTGTAGGATTCACCCTTCATTTCTTTTGGTTTATAAAAACCCTTTTCAGAGACAGTTTGGTACTTTGTCTGTGAGAAGTGTTGCTGCGTGTCAAAACAAGTCGAAACAGAGAAAATCTGATGTTTGGGAGATAAACCATATGGCAATGATGATGAGACAGTGCGTGCAGCGATGGGTGTGGTACGTACTTGTGCAGTGGAAAACAGGGTTCAAAAAAGGAGAAGGAATTAATGTCTGTACCACACCATAACAATGATACCACAACGATAAAACTGATCATCTCTTCACTAGTTCTTCCAGTGTGTGGTGACCGATGTCACAATAAAACTGGGTGAAACAAACATGTGAATCTCACAATACACAACAATTTCCTCAGAAAACTGAGTCACTCTACAGTCAACACAGTTACTTCCCCATTGATAAGACCCCAGTCTCTGGTTCAGTGATCCAGCTTTGCAAACATCTACAATTACTACAACAGCGGCAATTGGCACAACAATGTAGGACAACAATGTGCCTATAATATAGTTATTTAACTATTTTTATATTAACAGTATCATGATAATTCGACCAGATTTAGTCATCTATAGCTGCAACGGTCCCTTTTCAGATGGGGCCTCACCAAAGGAAGTGAATAGACAAAAAGAGTGACATCAGGAAATGTGCTGGGTGTCCTCCCAGTCTTCCACTGACTAAAATCAGTAGCATTGATTTCTCCTCCTCCTCCTCCTCCTCCTCCTCCTCCTCTTTCAAACCCTGTTTTTCCACTGCAAATCTAATACCACACCCATCCTGGCATGTACCGTAACTCTGGAAAACACACATTTCCCAAACATCAGGTTCTAAGGAACTTGTTCTGATGCTGAACACCTTCCAGGAATTTTCAAAAGTATCCACTTGCCTTCCAAAAGGCTTTCTTAATAAGCCCCAATAATTTGTGACGTTTATTTAATGTAATCCTTCAATTCAAAACTAAAATTAGTTATGTTAGAGTTATGAGGCTTTCACATGAAAACAATCATCTGCTGGCTTTCCACTGGACTTCCATGAGTCCCTATCCTGTTTGTGAAGGACGGTAATGACATGTCTGTCCATTCTCTCTCCTATTTCAAGAATTCACCTTGAAATTTATATAACATAACATAACATAGCATAGCATAGCATAGCATAGCATAGCATAGCGTAGCATAGCGTAGCATAGCGTAGCATAGCGTAGTGTAGTATAGCATAATATAACATAACATAGCATAGCATAGCATAGCATAGCATAACATAACATAACAGCATAGCATAGCACCTGCACCTCACCAACCAATCAACCTATGCTGCATAAAACCCCAGCTCAACCTTACAGACTCAGCTATATCATTCTGTCTCCCTTGTGGTAACAGCACTACGGCCTTCTTTGTGTTTTTTTGTGCTTGCTTTGCCTTGTTTTTTCCTGTCTGTCCTGCAATCTGAGATTCCTGTTATCACTAGCTCTGCACCACCCGGATAGCCCGTTACTGGCTCCCCCACCTGCATTGCACATTCCTGTTCCATTGATCAACTGTTTAAACAAGAGTCAGTTTACACCATTCTCATTAACAATTACATAGCATAGCGTAGCATATAGCACTGAATAACATAACATAAAGTTTTTATGCTTTAAGTGGTGTAAAAAAAAACACTACAATGTGGTTGTAAACACATCCTAAGATCAAAGTGATTTCCATAGATACATTTATAAATAATGTGCCAATCATAAATCATTTGTAAGCCATGTATTAGTACACGTGCTTTAGTGTGTTTATACATTTTATGCGCACACATCGCTTCATCCAAAGACTTGTAAGCATTTGTACACATAAATGCACATACATTAAATGTTTATAATGAACAAATGCCTTCTGGGGAGTGAAAATAATACACTCTGACATAAGGCGGTGAGTTACCCAGTCAGGATATTGTCTCGTTGTCCACCCCACTTATGTACATTCCTACTCATACTGCCTCCCTGTCCCTCTTCGACAACATTTCCACTTTCTCAGGCCCTTCTGACATTTTTCCTTTCACTTCAGATCCCGTCACTCCCATCTGATCTGCAATCATCGCCTCATTCCACTCAACTGAGATTCCCCACACGTCCCCTACCTGCTCCTCATTCTCTCATAAGCCAACCATATATACTATATACCGACCCAGATTGTTGTTCCCAGGTTTCCATGTGTTTCATGCTTTTGAGTTTCAACCTTTTGTAACTGATCTGTTTATTTCCTGTTACCTGTTTTGCATTTACTGATCTTGCCTTTCTGGGTTTCTTTGAACTACCTTTTAAGTTGCAACACAACAAAATATAACCACACCAACAACTTTGCAAACCTTCCATGAGGCCATTCAGCAACTTATCTTATGCTAGACGCATGCTTGAAGTGTCACTTCGTTGGATAAATTTGAAGTCATTATATTGCCAACAATCAATCATTCTCCTTCAGGAAGTTTTAAATCAAACACATGTCATTACAGCTGAACTTCTAGTTGGCTCTCATAACTTGAAGATCTTGATCCCATCATCAGTCTTCATAGTGTATCAGGCCACAAAGAGGAGGAAACCCATCCATCAGCCCTGCATGACCTTTTAGTTCATCCTCTTCCAGCCATGTTAGTAGAGAATTGCGCAGGGAGGGAAATATCAGCGGATGCGATGCAATTTTACAAACAAGGTAAATTAAAAGATGATTTACACACATGGCGTTGCAGAATAAAATTGACTCGCTCATATACTGTGTCATATATAGCTTCATGTGATTCTACTGAATCCGTGACATGGTTACACATCATGTGGTGAGCGTGGTGAGGGTGATTATGGTACAGCAGGCTGTGCTCTGGGATAAAAAGAACAACACAAGTACCAAAAACTCTAAGACTCTAAGAAACACCTCTTTAAAGTTGGTCTCATGAGTAGGGCGGATGGAGATTCGGCTTTTAAAAGACAAACAAGACATAAACGGTTCCCACTGAGGCCTCGGCATTAGGCCAGAAACAGATGGTAAGTATAAATACCCAGTGTGGCAGTGTTCTCAGAGTAAATGTTTACATGCTTTTAATAGAGATGCTCTTAGTGTAAGTACCTTCACCAATATGGATAATTATTTGTAATTGTGCAGCCTACTTCAGTAAGAAATGTCAAAACGCAGCCATGAACATGTAGTATAACACTATACATTATGTGGGCCTTTATTTCCAGATCACGCCTGTCACAGCTTATACTGATGTCACTTACAGTGACAGCATTAACAAAGTTTTAGCGTCGAGCTGTGGTGGACTGAGTGTTTTTCATGGACCAAACTGTTCCAGTTCAAAGCAAGCCTTTGTGGCTGTAGCCATTACTAATTATGGAATAATGGTAAATATAGCATAAAGGAGCTGGTGTACTTCAACAGTAAAGCTTGTCTGATGTTCGGTATCTAAAACCCTCTCCCCCTCACGACACTGGAGTTAGAGAGACCATGACAGCCATCTTTTCACCTGTCCGCTGAAACAGCTTACATGGCCTTCGGACGTGGCTGAACAAGATATTTTTGAGTATATTCCAACCTTAAAGCAACGTTATGTGAAACTTTTTTGTGATTTTAAGTTTCAGAGTGCTATTCACTTACTCTCCGCTGTCATAAATATGCATAAGTATTTGTTATGATTACTTTTACATTACCTCCCACCACAGGCCCTTCTTTCCGACAGCTGTCAGACTCTTTAACACCAGCATGACTTCATGACTTTCTTCAGCATAACTTTTTAACTTCTTGATTTCCCCGACGTGGGATCTATCTCATCTTATTTTATGAACAACAGTAGTGAGTTGTTGTTGTGTGCCATTATACATTATGCCCTTCTCACGGACGATCGCACCTGGATCAAATGAGTTAGTACATAGGGCGAAATCAGTCATATGAGGTACAGAGTTGGAAATGACAGAGGCATCTTTCACCCTATTTCAAGACAGTACAGCATCAAAGTTATTTTCAAACTGTTATTTTAAGGGAGAGAGGTTACATAATGTTGCTTTAACAGTAGCACAAGTAGAGTAGGTAGAAGTATTTTCCATTTGTAAGAGATCACACTTGCTATTTTTTTCTCACAGTCTTGACTTACAGTTCTTCAACACACATCTGCTGATGTCAAGGAAAATGTGAATGGAACTTCAAGTAATAGTATCAGTCATTGTTGCCACACCACGGTAAGCTACGCAAAACAGGGATGTCCAGTGATGCTGCTGATGATGTCATGACTCACATTCACTGCAAAGTGAAAAGACACTGAATAAGTTGCAGAGTGAGTTTGTTCTTATTTGCTGTTGATATAGCAACACACACACACACACACACACATGCGTGCTATGAATATCCTTACCCATTCACCAGATTGGCTTCTTGCAGACATCAGAGATAAAAATAAAGTTGTGTTGGGGGCGGAGATGTCTACCCGTTTACAAGGGTGGCATTTCAGTCTTTTCAATTCAGTGATGACTCATCAACAACTTATTCCTCTGTTTGATAGCCAACAGGTAGCGACAGGCCATCAGAAAGCTGTGATGGACGACAGCAGTTACTCTCCTGTAAGAGGAATGTCAGATCAGGATTTGAGAAGCTGTAGAGAGACTTTTCAGTGTTTGGTGGTTCAACAGTGTCGAATGTCAGATATATAATTTATAGCCAATCAGTGTCTGGTTTTGTTGATAATATCTGTTTTGTTTTGTTTTTTTTAGCTTACCCTCATTGATATAAACAGTGTTTAATAATAGCGCAAAATAATAGAAATGCCCGTCAGCATAATGAAATTCAACGGGTACAAAAAATGAACACCAGATGTGTTTTAACAAAAACTGAACATTATAACCTTCATGAAGCCAGTTGTGTAACACTCCTGTGCCGAATAAACTGGCAACTGAGTGTAGGTTCATAATTGCTTTTTCTGTTAACCTGCTGTTAACCTTGACATGGTAGGTTAATCAGTCATAAATTTTAATTAAGAATTCCCCCTCATTTATGCAAAAAGACAACTACATTAATGTGTATGTCAACAGTGTGACATGTGGAGGGTAACAGGGTTGACATTTGTGGGCTTTTTTTAAAGCTTTTTTTTTTTTTGGCCTTTGGAGCTTTATCTGACAGACACAGCTCGAAGAGCGACAGGAAATGTGAGGAGAGAGAGATGGGGAATGACGTGCGGGCAACAGCCACAGGTCGGACTCGAGCCCTGGGCCCTGGGCCGCCACGGGAAGGACTATGCCCCTGCACATGGGGCGGACGCTCTACCGACTGAGCTAAACAACAATTTGATTTTTAAATTTTTTTAGACTCATACTGGCTCTAATCTCCATCGAGTCGCTCTGTAATGAAGCAAGTCCAACTTCTGTCACTCTTCCTTAAAACCAAAGGTGACATGATGGTGATATTTAATAAACACAGGGAATATACATTGGTTACATTTCTATATAAAAAAATCATTTATTTCAATCAACTTCATTTGAACAATAAGTCATAATACATGAGACACTGTAGCCTACAAAGCTGAATGAAACCTGTTATACTTTATTTTTTCTTTATTAGTGGATATTCAGCATAGTGCTATGGATACCATGTTGCACTGTTTTAGTCCTTAAATATGAGGGGAAAAAACAGTAACAGCTCAGCACTGGGCAGATACACAATCTCAGAAGTAGTGAAGCATTTGACTAGATAATCTCTTTCTCATCTGTCCCTGAAAGAAAACTACAAGATAAATGAAATTTACAGCATAACTAAGATGAACTGATGGTTAAGCAAGTAAAAAGCAAACACACTTACAAAGAGAAACTCAGTGTAATAGAGCCGTGCTTTGTTCCAAGAGCGTTGTTGGTTTTGTACCTCATAAGGAGCATTCAGAAAAACCTTCAAAACCTCAATGGTCCTAAAAAAGAAAAAACAAACCTGATGGCCTTCAGTGATAGCATGGCAGGCAGCTCAATGCTGCCATCTTCTGGTACTTTAAGAAAACTCATCATGCAACTGGAGAAGCTGAAGTTGTTGATAGTCCCTCCACATTGTAACCGATTTCAAATGGTGCTAGACATGATGGAAACTCTGAACACCAGAGGAAAACGGTCAGCCCTGATGAGAGGGGTACCGGATTTATCCGTGGCCTTCTTTACTTCTGATCACAGCGCTGTATAAAGAACTGATCCAGATAACCGGCTGACACATATTTGCCATCATCAGTGGATATCCTCATATATTCATGACTTAATGTGTAATTGTAAAATGTGTAAAATTTGGATGCTAACAATGCCCCAATCTGCAATCCTAAACTTTCTGTCAACTTAGTGAGCGATGCTGTCGGTGTCGTCGTCGTTCCTGAGGTCTGTTCCTGCTCAAGAACACCGATTTCAAATGGTGCTAGATGGGATTTTATACTCTAAGTCACCACCTGAAACCGGTTCCCTGGGGAGGATGACTTTGGAAAAAACACCTTCAGAAGCCATGTCCCCTTCTGCAATAAGAAAACAAAAAAAATTAGTGTCATTACTGTAAATTGTTCATGCATTTTACCAGGTAAATTATTCTACTACGAACATAAAAGAGGCTGCTGAATGGGTACGTCTGATTTGTGTGAAGGAATATACTGAAAAAATTCATAGAGTAGAAGAAGATGACGAGATACGGATAGGAGACGAGGTACGGTGACGGGATGTTATCCTGGACAAATGGACAAAGACAGAAAAGAAAGTTGAATAAGCGATTTGTTTTTCTTCTGGCTGAAATACAAATTCCAGTACTTAAGGTCGCAGATCTGTTGTTTTTATGGCTACTTGATAGGGAGAACTCCGATTTCTTAAAAACCTTTTTTTTTGTCTAAGTAAACCTCTGCAGTTTGTTTGAAACGCTGCCTTCAAGTTCAGGCGTGGTGTTGAAATTACATAAAAGAATGTTTGATAACCATCATTTCAACTTTTGGTTATTTTATGGGAAACAGAATACCCACCTGCTTTATCACACGCACTGTGAAGGCAAATATTTGCCCAAACTGGATTTTACAAACTATAAAAACTAATATGTGCGACAAACATAGCATGCTTTCGTCTATAAGCTACTCATTTTGAGGTATTCCCAAATACCGGTATTTGAGTCCCAGCTCTTTCCACTAAACAGAGACTGACAAAAAAGGAACCCGAAACTCAGGAAGCTGCAGACTCTTTGCTGGCACCACGACCAATGAGAAGAAGCACTGAGTCACGGTCAGTTCCTCAAAGAATGACACAGCATCTCAGTTCCTTGCACTATAAGTGCATCAGATGACCAAGATCTCAGCGTAAGAAAGGACACGGCAACAGACTGGCACCAGAGATGAACCCCAACAAAAACTGTCTATGAATCATACTGGGGAAAAATAGCCCTCCGCAGCTCCCTGTAGACTTCTTTGTAGTGCACAATAGGATACTGTGTCCTCTCCTGGGTCTGGCTCAGGCATCCAGTCCTGCTCCTGGTCCAAGTGGGGTTGACTGTGGTACAAGATGCAAAAAATTGATCCTGAAATAGGTAAGGACTCATTAGTATGAACCCCTGTTGTCCATTCCTATGAGGCATGTATAGCATGTCTACTGTCACTATTAATGTTCCTATTTTCTTTTGAAATGACAGCATAATACCAATGCAATTAATGAAAACTCACTGGATTCTATTTGTAAGTCTAGCATTAAAACACTGGCATTATCTGCCTTGTCAGAGTCTCGGCCGCTGTTGTTCTGTTGAAGGGAAAAGGTGACGTAGCAACTAATCCAAAACCTTCATGTGTCTTTCAGGGACAATTTCCCTGTCTGTCACTCCCTAATCCTCTTCACTTCTAGTTTAGTATATTGGCTTCTAAAACAACAGCAGCTGTACGGATTTATATGGTTATATCAAATCTGGGCATATATGATGGTCATCATGGTTTCACGGACATGTACAAAATATTAAAATATCCTCGATTTCGAAACTACCAATATTTACATAAACACAGAGTCCTCTTCGAGAATAACTCGGGCAGACTGTGTGGTACAAAGGCAGCACTGCTTTGGTCCGTCTTCTCCTTGTTTTTTGCTGCTCCTCCTGTGTAGCATGGCTGTTTGTGAAGGCTGCATCCACCTCTCTCTTGCTCTCTGGTTCTTCTTTTTACTACAAGCTCTTTTCGGCCGACTATTGTGTGCTCAGAGGCTGCTTTCTGCATCAAAGCATTTTTTTTTTTTTTTTCCCGTTCCAAGTCACCTGACCATCTACTGCTTAGTTAAAGGCGCATCAGCCCATTTTAAAACAAAAACAAAAATGAACTTGTTTCATTCAGAACCGCCATACCGAACATATCGAAAAGCTAAATTAAAGTGCACAACACGAATAGCTCTTCAGTCAAAGACAAATCGATGAAATGTTTCTGATTTAAGAGGCGCACAGTAGCACATTCATTTAGGTAAACACTGTCGGACTGTGCATCAGACTGTTGAGAGGCCAAACTGGGTTGGGTCGCATTAGAGTAAGCGACGTAAAAATGAACACTGAATACCTGGATGTGTGTCACGGTGTGTGTGCGTAACAGTGGGGCGGGGTTGTGTACATGTGTGCACGTGCAAATAGGGTAGGCTTAATCCTCTTACAGATTAGAGGTCCTAATTTATCAGGAGTGAGAGGGGAAAACTCATCTAGGTAATGTGTTTTTAAACCACCTCTCAACATTTGCGCAGTCAGGGGAAACTACAGTAATATCTTAGCTCAAAATGTTTGGAATAATGTCAATACTTGTTGTCTATATGTATATATGTGCGTACTGTATGTATTACCATCAAATTGTGACATTACGAAGGAATCACATGATACTCGACTGGACCAATATTATAGCCAAAGGTGGCGCAGACTTCAGTTCCTGCTGTACTAAAAGTAGGATTTGTGTTTGGATTGCGCAATAGCCTGGAGATCGCCTTCCACATTGAATCATTTTCTCTTCCGATCAACAAATTGTGAAATGTTTGGCGATGTAAGAGCCTAACACGTTTAGATGAGCCTGACACTTTGTTTGTTCTATCTGCTGGTGGGCGGAAATAAATGGGAAGGACACAGACGGAAGAGCTGATTTACACTTTGTCACCCTCTTCTGGCTCCTGCTCTGCCTGTTGGGAAATATCAGATGCCACGCTGATAACAGGAGCCGCTTCGCGAGTTATTTAGCTGGAGGTAAAAGTCTACAAGATGCAGCAATAAGCTGTCTCACTGTTTCACCCTCCTATATATTGTACATCTTAAAAAAAATATATTTACAGCACTTAATAGATACCTCTGCACATAGAAGGCTATTAATACTGGCAGTAAGAAGAGGTACTGTCTGAGTTTCAACACACTATCTTAGAGCGGGTTTTCAGCCCGTCTCACAGCATGTTATGGTGTCTAGCTGCTAATGATACCTGCAAATGAATGCTGCCTCACACTTGTCTATTAATACATCATCATCTAGCGAGGCCAGCAGTGCTCCGGGTTTAATTTTAGCACTGTCATCTCTTGGCTCTGTGCCACCTATGACTCTATAATCTGTGTGTAGGAGGGATCTCTTTTAAAAGGCAGTGGGTCGCTCACCATTTTTTTCTCTGAAGTTGTACATGGGCTACAGGTGACGCTGGCCTCTGCTGTTAACACATCCATCAGTAGATTCACACTGTTTCTGTTCAGGAGGCTCGTTTGCTGCATGTAGTGTTTGGCCCGACAGCATCTGCTGAATTGCATTTGCTCCAGCTGAAAAAGCAAGGATTGTTTTTTCGGGGTTTTTTTGTACTCAATAACAGCATTATTGTGAAATCTCTCCAACAACTCTGAATAAAACTAGGTTGAGTGCATCGCATTTAGCCCGCTTGTACTGGGCTCCTCTGTTTGTTTGACTTGAGAGGCATCGCCCCTCCCTGAAAGAATGGCAAAATAACTATTGAGGTCACATTTCCTTGTCTGTAAAAGTGGGTCACTTGTCCTACTAGTCAGCCTCAGAAGACATGGTTAATATTAACAACTGCAGCCAACGTGTTACTCACGGTCAGCGAAAATATTCTGATGAGTTTTGGTCAGAACAATGCAAATAAGCACAAGGGCTCTGCAGTAACACCATCCCTGACACTCTTTCAGCAAAATAAAACTTGTATATCCTCCCATGACCTTTACCTGTTTGTTTCAAAACTACCATAGTGACATTCCCTCGGGAGTCAAGTTTCTATTCAGTACACATAATTAAAGTTCTAAAGCTCCCCTTCCCTCTCCTCCCCTCCCCGTCTCTCTCTGTCTGTCTCTCTCTCTCTCTCTCTCTCTCTCTCTCTTTCTATTTCCTTGCCAATGGTTTAGCAACTCATGAGGTCTACTGCTGATTCACCCACAGACCGAACAAATCCGCTTGGCAGGAAGGAGTCTGCTCCTCCTGCGCGTCTGATTTTCACCTCGGAAGCTCTGTGAGGCAGGCGAGCGCTTCATCCCCCATCCCTCTGGCAGGTAAGCAGCATGAGGCACCACGCCCTCATTCACTAGGGTCATTAAGAAGGTACAAGCAGCCAGAGAGTGTGGCGTCAACAGCAACAGTGTCATCACATCAGGCGTGTCAGAGTCCCGCTGTGTTCTGGCAGGTGTGCATTAAGAGGTCCTGATGGATTTCTCACAATAACAACAGATTTGAGGACTAAAAAAAACCACAAGTTAGTTGCATAATCAGATCTATTTATCGATGCCATCAGTACAAGATGAGGGTAAAACAGACCCCAGAAATTCAAAGTCAAGGCAAGGAGTGATCAGGAAGAGATGAGGAATACCTTTGTGTCAACATCCCTTTACAGCAAATGATTCAGCCCGAGGATTGTGTCACTCAACAGCACCCCCTATGTTTGGGAAATATATCTTGTTTTCGTTATATCAAGTGCGCACTAAAAAGCCAGATTACTATTAAGAACCCCCTGGGATCTCTGTGACGCAGCAAACGTTGTTTAACACCTGAGAGATAAAATACGCTGCGTCACCATTGTGTCGCTAACTTGAATCTGAACTTCTTCCTCTGAAATAACGCAAAAAACAACAGATCAACACTCCGTGCGCCAATGGGTGACCACGTTTGGAAAGTATATTTCTCCTGCTTATATATATATGTATGTATATACATATATATATATACGTACATACATATTTAAAAAGTGTTATTTTTCTATTGATAACACACTAAAGAAACACAGCATGAAGCCATGAGGTGTTAAATGGTCGTGCCAATACGAACTGCGTAATATCGTCCTCTCCCACAACAGGATTACGCACTATCCATCTCTTGCGCAGCATCCTATTCCGAGCTCTTCCTTCACACGCCATCCCCACCGACACCACGCTTTGTTTACGTCTCCGTTTTAACATTAAATTCAGGCACAGCTTAAGTTTCAGAGCCAGGACAACTACGCTGTCATGCCGGCGCAGCATGTTTCACCATCGCGGCGGAAAGTCCCACTGGATTTAGTGTGGTTTCTCGGTCCTTCTCGCTGACGCAGTTTAATTTACCTGTTGTCACGTCGATGATGAAACACACATGATTTAAAAAGTGTTTATAACCGCTTTCCAGCTTAAAGCCCCCTGTTTGCCTGCAAAACAGCGGCTTGTATTCTCTTTCTTCCTTTATTCTTTACACTTTTACAACAGTGCCTCAGGGCTTTTTATTGTTACCTTCCCACCCAGCACTGGAATGGTTATGAATTACACAGTGATATTCTCTACGCAACATACGCAGCATTATGTGGCTCTCGCCTTATAATAACATAAATAACTTACGTGTTTACCTCAAGCCTGTTTCCCTCCCGTGCCGAAGCAGTCTCAACCAGCCCCGCTCAGACCTCGTCTTCCTGTGAATGGACAGTCCACCAGGTCCTCGTTTCAGCCTTATTGTCGGTATTATAAATCTCGGAGCATACGTTTATCACAGTGTATCCCCCTAACGATTTTCCATAGCGCAACACGGTAACCCCGCCCCTGACACTCCCCCAGCCGCTGGTTGGCCGGGCGTCTGGAGAGTCTTTCCTCATAGCCAGAATCACATGTGGCTGACGCATGTTTACAAACATCGGTGAAATCACATGGTAATAGACGCCGTTTTACCGTAAACTACCTCATTTTGACGCAGCTTCCAGATGTCGTGCCGAGCTTCTTTTTTTTTTTAATTTAATTTAAAATTTAAATTACAAGTAAGAGATAATAAATGACACGTCATAGGAACACTTACATATTTGGTCAAAGGTTTAATTAAACATGCTAGAAATCCGAGAACTGAACTGCTAATAACCCATGAATCATTGTATATGCGTCACGAAACAAAGAGGTCCTTTATCTTATACATTGTTGTCGACTTCTAACCTACTGCCAAAGTCTTTAATCATTTTAGGTGTCATAATATCAACATAATATCCCAGAATATGAAGTTTTATGGTTTTCAAATATCTCCATTAAGTCTAAAGAATGACATTTTTGTAGGGGTCATGGTCAAAAATGTTTGTAATCCATAGATCAGGCAGATATGTGTGACAAGACAAAAAAAATATCACCTACAATGCAATGCAGATTTTGTTCCAACAGATGGCAGTGTAACACTCAAAAAATGGCTTGGTGGTCTGCTTTTTAAACATCCCAGGGCATCACTATATTCTTATTATCTGAATTTACATTAAAAACATACACTGTAGATGTATGTGGGTTATAATGTTACATTCAGAGCAACTTAAAATAGGCTTCTGTAATTTGTCCTATAGCCAAGATCAGGACGAGGAGCAGCTGCTTTGAGGGGGGAATAGAAGGCCTGAGGAGACACTTATTAAAGCAATATTGTGGCATTTTTATGCTACACTGGCTTGCAATCAGGTGAATGGTAACTCCCATTCAACCTTTATGCCCTGTTTGCCTATTCTTGCCCTATGTGAGCTTGTGTTCCAGCTACAATCACCCACAAGAAATACGAGAAGAAGTCACACACTACTCGTTATTATGGTGAATCTGGATCATGTCATCCTGTGCCTCAAGGTCTTGATAATCTATTTGTAGTGTGTATCTAGTGTATTGATGGACAGTGAAGTAACTGCTGCAAACTGTAGCTGCTCTTAGCTAATGTTAGCTCAATGTGATAGCTGGTATCACAGCCCTAGGCGGAAGGATTCTGACAGGGAGTAGAGCTGGTGTTGTGCCAGAACCGGAGCCACAGAACAAGAGTAAATATAGGACCGACTTTTAAGTCGTTGACAACACCTAAGTAAAAATAGAGGCCGAAAGACTGAAAGACTCTTGCTGTTGGACTAGTAAGTAATATTAGCTGACTGCTATGTCTTGTGTTGTACCTGCGCGATGTTTAGCTGTTAGCAGAGTGGTCACCTTGCTAGTTTTTGATACATGCGATACATGTGTACAGCTGACCACATTTAGCACTCTGAAACAATTTTTTTTTTCACTCTAAAAACCACCACAAGCTGCAACTTCTGAGAAGAAACATACATTAATGGACAGAGAAGGAATCAGAGTTATGTGTTGCTAATTTAATTTTTATAATTTCTTTTGACTTGATATCCAATTTCCAGTTAGGCATAGTCAATAAAAGTATACATTGGATGATGTCATTACCTTGTGTAAGTTGTGCCCCCTCAGTGCTCGACTTAAATGCCATTTACGGTAAGAGACGTGACTCATTACTGGCCTTTACGGTAATTGCCTGTTATGTCACGGTAGTCACGTTTTGGCGGGAAAGTAAGACCCTTATTAAAATCAAAGGAAAAGACGTGACGTATTTGCAGCTCCTCCCTGGATACAAAACATCCCACAGCCTTTCAAGTAAGTACACGTATGTGTAAACTGGATGTCTCGTTAAGTGTGGCCCTGACGAGTTTTAAAACGGCCCTGAAACCACTTTTAGTTTGGTTAAAAAGCCAATGTTGAGTTTGGTAGTCTTTCCTTGTCGAAAACAATTAGTGTTTTTAAGGACTAATCAGGGAAAATGTTTGTCCCCATCTTTGAACAACAACCTTTAGCTGAAACGTCGAAGCATCTCCACTAGGTGGAGGTACAGTATTTACTATGCTGTGCTGTACTGGAAGCACAATTAGTCAAACTATTAGTAACTTTATTTTTTCTGTATTGCATCTGTAGTAGTGGAACGTAGACCTCACGCACTTCTCCAGGAAAAAATGGTTGCAGGTTGAACTATCCACTTGATATAAAAAAAAAAAAAAAGTGTCTAGCTTCAATTTGCTACCAATCATTATTTACTTTCATGTAGGTAAAACCTTTTATCACATTATTTTCACTTATTTTTATCTGGTGGTATCAACACAAATTTTCCAATGGAGAATATTTGAATACTCCTTACATTCCTACTTCTCAATTCTTTTATTGTTATTCATTACGTTTTTTGTTATTATTTAAAAAATATTATTGATCAAAAATGATTTGAAAGTCTTAGGATTGAATGCATCTGATCACTTGCATGGCAGAACATTTCATCGGTCATTTGGTTGGTGGTATAATCACTCGCTCCTCTTGTCCGCATGTCAGATATTTCCATAAACAGGGCACCAACCCCTAAATTGCTTTTAAATTGCGTGTATGTGAATGGAATAATAATTGTGTGAGTAGTATAGCCAAACAGTGTGAGCAGAACAATGTGATACGGCCTTGTTCAGAGTGATTGCCGAGCAGCTATCAGCAAACACCACACTGACCTTTGCACCCACTCAGCTTTACAGAAGCTGTATGGACAGCGGTAGCCTCTAGCCTAGTGAGCTGGGTAAGTGAACCATTACAGCAGGCATGTATTGGCTGTCAGGGTGTAATAACAGCAACAGTTGCAAAAAGGTCACATCAGCTAGGATGACGGCGCTGGTTAATTTGCTGTACTTACATCAAGTATATACACACACACAGGTATACACCATCTCCAGTGTAACCAGAATAACAGGTGACTGTGTTGTGACCCATGTTCATTTCCTTTTGTCTCAAAACACTGAATGGTATTTGTACTTGACCAATACTGACAGTGACAGCAATAATTCATTGTTGATGTTAAAATACAGATTTAATGGCAATTATTTCTATTTTAATACAAAGGAAATCCTAATATTATGTAAGATTGTCTGACTGATTAGGTGTCTCAATTTAGTCAATCAGTGAATCAGACAGCAGATCTTTAGCATTTATAGCCTTTCCTTTAGTTATTATGTCTTAAAGTAAAATCACACTGGCTTCAGCTTAATGTCATCTGGGCTAAGGATAAGCAAATTGAGGATAAGCAAATCTCTTTGGATAGATGGAAATATGATGAGCAGATAACGACCCAGCGAAAAGACATTTCATTATTTATATTCACTAACATGCATAACATTGGGTTACAATAAAAACAGTATCACTTCACTATTTCAGCTCTTAATGTGTCTGTAAAGACATGGATACATATAACGGCTCAAACATTATTGTTATCCTATTTTTTCCCCTCACATTTGCATTATAGTAGCTTACTTTTCTAATCAAGAGGGAAACTCATTGCACTACAACATTCTCTGTTATCCCGTAAAGTATATCATATCATATTCTAAATGTATAATGGCAGACAAAGTTGAGTTTGTCTGTACAGTCCCAACTTTCCCAGTACCGTCCCTTCAGTGAGAAAGCCCCACAGTGGTGAGTTACGGCTGGGCAATGTGGCATCTTCTCCTGTTTCCAGACCTGGAAGTCCATTTCCTCTCCGCGCACCCACAGCCATTTGTCACCCAGGTAGCGCAGGCCGGTCCACACATGGTCATCTTGGGCATCTTCGCTAGCATGCAGGGTTTTAAGCACCGCAGTATCAGAGCTCAGGCTGACCAGATCACCGTTCTTGTGACGACAATGATCCATCGCCTCTTCCCAAGTCATTTTTTCCTTCACCAAAACTAGGTGGCTACGGAAACAGTAGAATGCAAATTTATCTTTCTCACAGTTCTTTTCGTACCAGCCGTCAACATTTAGTGCCACACATCTGCCACCTCCTGGATTCAGCAGTCGTATCCAGTCGAGCGATGTATTCATCCCTCCTGCCCACTTCCAGATATCATTGTCATCTTGGTAGAGGCCGATCCAGACCAGATTGTTCGGAGGACCTGACCGTAACCTGAGAACTATTTCATTTTCCTCCATGTTGCTGATCGTCAAAAGATCCGTGCTATAGTCTCTGCAGTATTCCCGTGCATCTGACCATGTCATTGTTTCAGAGACAAATATAACGTTCCCATAGAGCTCACAGAGAGCCACATTGACAAGACCTGTGAGAATTAAGAACCCGAGAGCACTGTTCTTCATATTGAGCTGATGTTGAGGTTCCCTTTTGTGGAGTTATCTCATCCTGTCATGGGTCTTTAGTACACTTGAAGGAGCAGCAAACACCCAATTACAATGCATCTTAGGCTATTAGGAAAATGTGGAGGAAAATATACACAGGTGTGCTTATACAAATTGAGGACATTCAAATGTTTACAAAGACTGCATGCAAGCTCTAAAAGAATATTGTAGAACATTGAGCATTTTAGACTGACAAATCTGTGTCTGTTTTGCTGCGAGTCTTTCCATCCTTTACTATTCCTACAGCTCGTTAGGCACATTGCTAATGGTTACGTTTTGTATTCTGGATTTGCACATTCAAACTAGGCTTTAGTTCAGCAGGCCATTTTTTCTGTTACTAACAGTAACAACAACTCTTTGTTTGTTGCTAAAATACAGATTTAACACCAAATATTATTTCTATTTTAATACAAAGAAGATCCAAATATCATGTGAATGTGCTGGACAGAAACTCTATGCGTAAGATTATCTGGCTGATTAGGTGTCTCAGTTTAGTCAGTCATTTAATCAGCTAGCATCTATAACCTTTAATTTACTCATTATGTCTTAAAGTAAAATCAAACGTTGGCTTTAGTGAATATTTAAAGTCCACTTCTGCTTAGGATTAGCAAACTGATACAGCTGAATATGTCTTTGTACAGATCCAAATGTTATGAGCAGATAACGACCCAGCAAATATATACATATATATTGTACGATAACGTGGTTACAATACGCAGTAAGACATAGGGTAAATACAACGACAAATAAAATGACACACGACAAAGACTAACAGGATATGACAATTTATTGAGTGGATATAATATGTGGTTGTGCAGGGTGAGTGGGTATGTAGTAAATAAAAAGACCAAAGACTAAAAGTTCTAGATGGAGAGAGGGAAAGATAATAATAATAATAATAATAATAATAATATGACGTATTGTATGAAGGGTCCAACCAGTAGCAGGATGGACCTGTGGCACAGAAGCGCAACAGTGGATCAGGGATGCCCGTGCCATGACCTGAAGTGTTTTATTTTATTTTATTCATTTTTCAATTTTTATATATTATTATTATTATTATTATTATTTATTTTATTTTTTTAATTCATTAATACCTGAGGATATGTATGAAATATATGCATAGCGCTGGAGAGAGGGGGACACTACAACCAAACATTGAGAGTTAAGATATTTAATTATTTATATTCACAGGTAACATACATAACTTTGGGTGACAATGAAATCAAAATAATGATCACAGTTTCAACTCTTAATGTGTTTGTAAAAACATGGATACATATAACAGCTCAAACATTATTACATAATCCTTTAATATCTTCACCCTCATAGCACTAGAATATTCTCTGTTATCTTGGAAAGATAACATACATACTTTGATCTATATATCATGCTAAAGCATAATGGCAGACAAAGTTGAGTTTGTCTGTACAGTCCCAGCTTTCCCAGTACCGTCCCTTCAGTGAGAAAGCCCCACAGTGGTGAGTAATGGCTGGGCAATGTGGCATCTTCCCCTGTTTCCAGACCTGGAAGTCCATTTCCTCTCCATGCACCCACAGCCATTTGTCACCCAGGTAGCGCAGGCCGGTCCACACATGGTCATCTTGGCCATCTTCGCTAGCATGCAGGGTTTTAAGCACAGCAGTATCAGAGCTCAGGCTGACCAGATCACCGTTCTTGTGACGACAATGATCCATCGCCTCCTCCCAAGTCTTTTTTTCCTTCACCAAAACTAGGTGGCTATGGGAACAGAAGAATGAGAATGTGTCAGTGTCACAGTTCTTTTCGTACCAGCCGTCAACATTTAGTGCCACACATCTGCCACCTCCTTGATTCAGCAGTCGTATCCAGTCGAGCGATGCATTCATCCCTCCTGCCCACTTCCAGATATCATTGTCATCTTGGTAGAGGCCGATCCAGGTGAGGTCATGCGGGTTGCCTTGCCGAAGCAAGACAATTTGATCATTTTCCTCTTTGTTGTTGATCAAGAGAATATCAGCATTGATCGATCTACAGTATTCTCTTGCCCGTGCCCATGTCACTTCTTCACTGTGATAAGAAACCATATCACAGAGAGCCACATTGACAAGACCTGTGAGAATTAAGAACCTGAGAGCACTGTTCTTCATATTGAGCTGATGCTGGGTCATGGGTCCTTAGTACACTTGAAGGAGCAGCAAACACCCAATTACAATGCATCTTAGGCTATTAGGAAAATGCAGAGGAACCTATACACAGGATATTCAAATGTTTACAAAGTCTAATGAAGATTATTTTGAATTTATTCACAAATGTCCTTGCCACTGACGTTATAAAATCATGTCAGTGCAGTTCCGTAAACATCTCAGGCAGTAAGTAAAATTAGTATGTGCTCTAAAAGAATATTGTATGAACACTGAACGTTTTAGATTGACAAATGTGTGCGTGTGTTTGTGTGTGTTTTGAAGTCTTTCCATCCCTTTACTGTTCCTGCAGCTCATGAGGCACTTTGCTAATGGTTGTGTTCTGGATTCTAGATTTGCACATTCGACCTAGGCTTCAGTTTGGCAGGCTATTTTCCAATTAGCCATAGTCAAATATTGATTTGTATTTGAATAGAAAAAAAATGACCTCATAATCTAACCATGTAATCACAAACGTTGTTTGTTTCTATTATTCCTTTAAATCCTTGTTGATCTTTGCTTCATGTAGTCTAAAATAGTTAAGTTATATTAAATTACGACTAACTTAACTAAGTGCACGTCTCTAACAAGCTCATTTAATTTGTGGTGTAACTTTGGTGTCGATCAAGCTCAAAAACGAAGACTAGCTTGCTTGAACTAAATATTTTGTTCACTATATTTTTCAGCACCAGGACTGTTTTGCATTTTCTCTTTTACTGGTAGTTTAGGATAATGAGTTTGCAGCTATATATTCAGACGGTGGACAACAGAAATTAAGTATCTAGGTTAACTTTAAAAGACCATAGATTTTGGATATGATTTCTTACCTGCATGTCACTGCACCACTTAATGTCAAACCCTCATGTTGATCCACTTGTTGGGCTTGTTCATGCTACACACAGTTGTATTTACATGCAAGCGCTTAAGGTTGGGCTTGTTCCTCAATTCATCTTTTCCTCCTGAGAAAGGTTTGTTTCTCTATGCTACTGATTACTTTCCTGAGTACAGCTATGCATATATTGTGAAAATGGCTATTTTACTGAATTGGTGTGGACAATGTATGTATGTATCTATGTATGTTTAGAAATCAAATAAGCGCAACACAAGTAAGCTAAAGACAACCCACAAAGATATTGATCACAGTTTATGAGTTAGGCATAGGTACTACTAACAGAAAAGGCAGGCTTATTTACACATGCAGCACATTATGAAAGCAGCCAGGTGTTTAAAAGAGAAGCTAAGAAATGTGGACTGCTAGTGTAGAAAATTCTTTATATCAACAAGGAGATAAAGGCAGTCTTGGGAATGCTGAATCTGCTTTATTTTGTGTAGTGATTTCGTGGTAGTGATTTTGTTTACTAGCTCTGCAACTCGAAATCTCCCAGTCCATTTCGTGTTTTTCTTTTTCTTAGTTTAAAAATGTTGCTGCGCTTCACCATTCCCAAAGACAGTAGTGAGAGTAAGAAAACTTAGCATCGTTTTACAAAAACAAAACCAAAAAAAAAACTGTACACTTATATGAAAATCACCACAAAAATAGAAATGTACTTTGCAACCTATCCCAGTTAAACTACCAGTCTAAAACTTTGAGGCCAATAACCTAATAATACTTTTCAGCCGACATTTCCATCCATGTTAAGAGTAGCTTGGTAGCATTATTTCATACCTCAGTAAAACCAAATAACTTGCTTGTTCATGTTGTCATTTTTTTCATTTTCATGAAGAATGTTTTGTTGCAGTTTGACAACCTGTGAGAAAATGTAGCCAACTTTCAGTAAATTCAAACTCAATGGATCTCTTTTATTCTCTTCTTTTTTTGCCTGTCTCACAATTAACAGATCTTAACATGGTTAAGGCAAATGGAGACTACATAGGTACAAAATAAACATTTCCCAAATCACGTAGGAAAGAAAAAACAATCAAGCAGTGAGCGTCAGTCCTTTTTTCAACAGTACAAAACCCGGTCTCTTTTCAACTGCCTGGCACCATTTGGTTTCATTGCACCACGGCTGTGGATGGAAATATTAGCGCATTCTCCGCTTCTTCGTCTGGGAACAACTGCACATATTTGGCATTATTTAGTGATTCTACAATGATTATTACAACTGGACTGAAGTCAGAGCAGCTAACAAATCCAAGTCAGTGCCCTGCTGAGCAGTCTCAGTCCCAAACACAACATATGTACTGGAGGCCAGTGATCCCAAACTTTTCACATTACAGGCATTGTCATTATCGTCATCGTAGTCATGAGCTTCATCCTTGTCATTGTCGTCATCATCCCAAGAGGTGCAGGTTGAGGAGAAGAAGAGGAGGTGAATGTATTTGGTGGATTCATGTTGAATTTGTCTCAGTGTGTGGACAGTCTCTGAGGCAGAGGGGTTTGGGTAGTGTGTCCCAGTGGGTGATGGGTTGAACAGGAGGTGTGGGGTGTCACGATTCACATCTCTGTGTCAGCCACTGGGGTCTGGCTGGCAGAGTGTCCATTAGTGGTGGGGGCAGGGTTGGTCCCATTTTCTGCTGGGGATTCGCCATTGACGGTTGGCTTGTCGATGGGCTCCTGGGGCAGGGGAGCTACAGACACCAGGGTGTTGGCCTGGTTCTCCTCATCTACCTGGAAAGATTCAGCCTAAGAGAAGCACACAGACAGCACTGATATCAGAGCTCAGAAAGGTTTAAGATAAACACCAGCAAGTTTCAATTTACTCTTCAAATATGACATGCAAACAAATGCATTCTTTGTTAATGAGGTTTATGAGCCCCAGCTGTGTGTGCACTCAGAAGGGTGTTAGTAATCGTTTTACTGTTGGGAAGTTAACAGTACGTGTGTGCTTGTTTTACTTTCTGGTTCTGGCTAACATTATGAACCCTAACGTATTTTTGCTTAAGTTTGGTCTGCAGCTTAGTCTGTTAGGAACATTGAGGAAAATATTTGATGCATTCAACAGAAACTTAATCCAGTAAATAAGACCCCAACAAAGGCAATTTGGCAATGTATTCAATCCAAACCATCACATGGGTGTGCCCCCATATGTAAACGCTTTAAAAAATGATGTCATGAGCTTTGCAGGAAAAAAAAACTAAAACCATCTGTAGTCCCCTGGCAAGGGGTCGAAGTAGAAAAAGCAGAAAGCAGTCAGTACTGCTTTGAGTTAAGGGACGTGAGTCAAACATGTCCTCCCCTCAAGTGAGGAATTGACCGCAGGATAACATAGCCTCAAAATCCATCTGCACTTCTTTCAAATACACAGTCACAGTGTACAATTTCCTCAGTGAACTGTATCTTCTGGGGCCAAATTATCTTAGGTTAGGTCAGTAATGACGGATGCCTCATTGTCGGCTCATATTGCTTTACTTTACTCGCACTGAAGGGGGCAATACAGGGTAGAAAAGAAAATGTTGGTCCAGATGGGTTTTCTTTTTAAGCTCTGTATCACACTTCTGCACACGTCTAATAGCAATGATATCTGTGATGTGGAAAAAAATACTTTAATGTTCCCTGAACTATAAACAAATGCAGATTTTCTGAGGCATCAGGCATTAACAGTGCCGCACACCTCTAATCTACTCACCAGTCTGACTCCTTTAGAGTTCTTGCGGTGGGTCTTGAGGTAATAACCAGCTACCAGCAGTGCAGCCAGCAGCAGGCCGGTCAGCAGCAAGGAAACCAGCACCAACTTAGAGTTCTTCCCCCAACGAGCAACAGCCTCCTCCACATCAGTCTAACAGAAATAAGAAAAATATTAATTGAATGAAGTGTTTGCTTATTATTATTTTCATGACAGTTAAAAAAAAACTTCAAAACTTGGCAGTGTTTCCTCTGGCTTCAAAGCAAGGCTAAAACAAGAAGCTGCTACTTAGCAGACTGTAGATGGTTTAATGAAGAATGACTTTTTGGCTGAAAGTCTCACAAACTGTTAATAAGGTCATTCAATATGTGATTGGACTAAAGAGGGAAATGAAGTGTATGTCAAAGAGACAGAGGGCTGTGACAGGCACACCCATAACCCGAGAGTGTTCCCTAGATACTTGAAAAATGTTTTGTAGCTGACAAGTTGATTGTTTGTGGGCTTTTTGTTTGTCACACACTCTGTCAGCCTGGCAGCTTCAAGCCTTAGGAAAAGTCTCCAAACTCCAGTGTTTTTCTTCTCCCTAGTGTATTTACCCTGTCTAGCTTCATTACGAGTCAGCCGGCAAATTTAAGGTGGCGGAGTGGAGGTGGAGGAGTCTGTTGGATTTAACTGTTTAATACTGGATGTGTATTTTTCAGTGTTTTGGTGCATGTGTGATATTGGCTGGACATTTGACTTTGTTAAGTTAAATATACATGCGTATGTGAGTATTTTTTTGGTACAATAAGTGGTACTATACCTTATCTTTGATGTTGTCATTGTTGAACTTGTCAGCCATGCCAGCAACATCAGCTGCAACAAAAAAAGTTTTGTTTATGTTTTTTTCTTCTTCTTCTTACAGTCGATTTTTTATTTACAGAGAAGTGAGATATTAATGTTTAGAGGGAACTGAACATTGCTACTTCCAAGACCTAAAAAACTCTGCTCTGTCCTTCTTTTAAAATCTGATTAAACATTACAAGAATGATACTGACCTTCAACATACTTTCCGGATACAAGAATTTTGTCCGAGTTGTCCTCCTGGAAGATCTCAAGTTTACAGTCTTCACCGCACAGTTCCTCCAGAACACTTTCGATCTTCACTTTGGTTTCTTCCTGCGAGGAAACCAAAACAAAGGATAATTAGTATTGAAATATTTTTCATTTCAACATGTACAACGTTCAACATGTAGTGTTTAATAAATCAAATTATACACGTGAAGACAATGTGACAGTCAACACATATCCCGAATCATTAGCTCCCTGCAAACTTTCTACTTTCAACATTGCCTTAAACCTTCCAGCCCACCTCTAATCCCTTCACTCTCTGTTTCTTTGTCTTTCTTTGTCTTTAATCCAGTAAGGGTTATCACAACCCTGTGCACAACCTTATCCCTGATGTAATCTGATCCAAACATTAAGTCCCAGTTCAGAAGTGGACAGATGGCTTTCTGACAAGACTGTGTAGCTACGAGCAGGACACAGTGACCTCCTACCTGAAAATATTTGTCTTAAGAAACTCTTAATGTGAGTTCTGTTTGTCAGTATGTTACATTTGGTCTTAATATTTCATCTGCTATGGCACCAAAATTGCATACATAGAAACAGAAACATAGAAAGAAACCTTCACCCTTTTGGTGTCTTGGATTAGGAAAAACAGCATTCCAACTAATCCATACCTTAAACAACGAAAGAGTCAAAGTGTTAGTAGAGCCTTCTCTGCTCTACTTGTTACTTTATATAAGACACATTTCCAACTAAATTACCCAGAACTTTTGGTCCCATGAGCTACTTTTTTAGAAAATGTTCCTTTAACCTGTTGTTTGTGTTTCCACCGCGGTCTTAAGACCCATGCAGGTTACGCAAGTTAGTCCACTAATATATGAAAATGCAACAACAACAGTTACACGTCATTTTGTACAACTATACAACAATGATGGCCTGGACTTCATTGTCCGTTCATCTGTTGTATATAAACTGGTTTATGGCTGAAATATCAACTGAAGTATCAGACCAAAGTTGCTGCACATCTGGAAAGTACAACCCCCCCCTCAAACCGGGACTTTCTAGATCCTTTTGGTCCCTGCAGTGGAAACACAGCTGTAACGTTTTTCAAGAAATATTTAAATAGTGTACAGAATTAAAAGATTGCAGGTTTCACCAAACAAGATTAAATCATGAATTTATTTTGAAATTATATGGCAACAAGTGTCAAACCTGGTTCTGAGTTCATTTACTTCTAAACTGGCTTAACATTTGGGTTGGATAGAGCCAAAATAAACAAGTTCCCCAGATAAATAGCAGCCATATATTATAGTAATTCTGGATTTGTTGAGTGTAGTTGATGTCTTTTGAGTAAACATGGACTCCTCTGTTGTATATTTTGCTGCTTCCAGATGTTTATGCAGTGTTTAAATGCTGAATAATACATTGACTGCCCAGGCTATATAAGAGCCATAGAAAGCCGAAATTACATGTAGTGGGTTCAGACCTCCACCAAGGCACCGTGATTCCTGCAGACCTCAAAGCTGTTATCCTGAGACACTGCAGAATTTGTATTTCTAAACACAAACACACACACCCACACTACTGCTTCAGGCCTCCATACATTACACACTCTACAGCAGCGGTAAGCCCACCCGTTGTGCTCCCCTCCCTCTGCCCTCACAGCTCAATCCATGCCCTGCAACAGAAATCGCTTGGACTCTCCTCTCCACCTAACAAATAGATGTTTAAAAGGATGGACAAAGTTTTTCTCTAGGTTCACTGATTTATAGCCATGGAGATTTAACAGTCACCGCCTCTTAAATAAGGCAGAATTTCCTGCTGAGTTTATGTTAAGCAAGCCGATAGCCAACTGGGAATGGCATCAAAACGCAACTTGGAGTGTTTTCCTTTCCAGTGCAGTTTGTTGGTTTGTGTGTATGTGCATGAATATTTTGCTCTCCTGTAGGATCAAGCGGCCCTTGAAAGGATCTTTGCTGTCCTCTCTGCTGTATTATTATTATTAATATTTTATTAAAAGCTGTCTTTAAGCTAAAATCTACAAAACGTTTTTCTTTTGGTTCTGCCACATTTTTATTCTTTACTGCCACACGTAAGTTGCTGCATAAATAGGCAGAGGGAGATGTTTTCCGAACTTACACAGTTGGAGGAGGCCTTGAGTTTCAGACTGACAGCGTTTCTGTCCTGGACCGCCTCTTTGGTGACACAGATAACATCATCCTTTGGCACGGGCTGCAGAAGGAAACAAGAACTGCTTAATTATGCCACGACTTTTCCTACTTCTGCTTCTTGTATAGTATTAATAGACCAGTGACTGTGACACGTTACAGTACACAGTATGGTGGACACTTGTGTGTATGTTAGAGCTCTATTTCAAATAATCTAATGATGAGCTGTGTGTACTTATAGCACCTACTGTAGGCTATTAACAACTGTTGGACCATATCTGATTTAATTTTTTAAGAATCCCACTGTTTATAGGATTGAGATCAATTATTCATGCATTATAAATTTGTAGTCAATTTCATCTGGAAGCACATTTGTAAACAAGACAAAATAAATGGGACTCATGGAGATGCACTTCTCTCTACTACATCTCACTACACTTATTTTCTTAAGCAAAAAATACCATCTTTCTTTCTTTCTTTCTTTCTTTCTTTCTTTTTTTGATTTTGCACAGTTGCCCAGCAAATGGCATTATTTCTTGGTGTCATTTCAACATTTGATGCAAATCAGTAATATGGTATTTGACTGTCTTCTGGCTTTTAAGATGGTGGTTGTCATTTTCATTTGTGACATTTACCATTTACTATCAACTCTACAGATACAGCCACTAACCTTATATCTACATTACTTTATAACAGATCGAGTGATCTGAAGGGACTTCATTTTACCTGTGGTACATTGATGGGGCCGTCTCCTCTGGCTGGTATAGGTGCTGAGGTTTCTGCTTGGAATAATTTGAGTATATCAGTTTCTTCCACAACTGTGAACGCAGAGTTGCCATCAGTTGACTCCATTGAAGCTGCGGGGCCACTGTTGTTATCGTCTCCTTTGTCATCTGTAGCTGTTGCTGCCGTAGTCTGCTCAGTTTGTTCCAGAGGTCCCACAGTAGGGAAAACCAGGACTTGGACTTGTGGCTCATCCGAATCTGCAAAAACAGTTTAATAGTTTAAATTGTCCATTTGTTAGATATTAAATAGCACACACACGGTCTCTTGGGTGTTAGCAATAGAAGCAGGTTGTTGTGGATAATGGCATGTCTGTCTGTAGACACATGTTTGGACTTAGTTGTGTTTACAAAGGAAAAGAGGAGGCATTCATTTTGTTATTAAAGTTAATTAATTCACTAAAATTACACCCATACATTGACTGTCAAACAAACTAATATTTTTATCACGCTATTTCAAATTATTTGAAATATCATCAGTCCTTCATTCATGGTAACAAATCAATCTAAAGAGTAAACATACAAAATCTTTTTGATAAATGTATATTCATAAATTGTATTAATACACTAGATGGTCTCTTACCGGGAGCTGTAGTAGTCATTGGAATCATGTCACCTCGTATGTATGCCTCTACTTTCACAGTTGGCAACACCCCTGTGACAACCTCCTCCTGTGCCATGACTCCGGCTGTAAAATCAGAAGAAGACATTTTGGAAACTAGAAATTTCTGTTTAAATTGCCTCATTGACATAGATTCAATGCAATATAATGAAATCAGTGAGAAACTTCATCACATACTGACATGAATTCTAAACGTAATGCAAAGCTTAGTGATAAGCTACTGTTGTTGACTGACATGGTTCATTTTAAGTTTTCCTTTTTAGTGGAGTTACTTTCATCGGCGTTGTTACAGTCTGAATTTGTGGATGTGCCGTGCAGTAAAATGTGACGACAACTCGCACAGCGTGACCTTAAATCGATGAGTCTCAGCACTGTGGATCTGCCTGTAATTAATAACCCACTGGTGGAGTGATTCTTCTGCTCAGCCTGAGAAAATAAACTGTCCCTGAGTTCAAGACCTGGACTGGTCCTCCCAGAATAAAGCTCTGACTTCCCATTCTCTCCCACTGGGACAAATGCTATGAGCTTCTCAGCGAAATCTGTCAGCTCGCAGCAAACAAGCTATACATTGAACTTGTGCCACATAGTTTAAAATGCTCACTATTACAAAGACGCGTTTTGTAGTGCTGTTCACACTACAGATAGATATGAGCTGTCAATCACAGTGAAGACTCCCCTTCCCCTCTGTCTATCTGTTGTACCTGGGATTATTACTTCTGTGCCAAACTCCACTTCTGGTATAATATTTTAAACTAAAGCTTAATGTTTAGCTTTAATGGTTTAATTTATTACTTCCTGAAGGTAAAACAAGTGTTTACCCACAACAGAAAGGATGGCATGTTTGCCATCGTAGGGCAGAAAGACAAGTCTGTGGCAACCCACTGTGATAAGATGATTAAAGAAATGAGAATAACCTTGCCTAGCATTAGTGTCAAGTGCAGCTACCGAGGTATTATCCCACATGAACTCATTATCATTCTGTAAGCATGATTTGATCGCGCTGTAATGTGAGATAGCAGCTCATAGCTTGGATGATTTGCGGTCTTCACCAGCGCTCTATCTTAACGTCAGCTATCATCCTAATGCATGAGTTCATGCTGCGAAAGCTCTTTGGTGTGCTCACAGTAACATTTCTTTGTCTCCCAGGAGACGTCTGCAGGGATGGAAGATTAGGTAATAGATCTTATTGCAGTAGATAACTGACACTCTCAGATTCATGGATCACCTCTTGAAAGTCGTTTACTTTGAAATCGAATCTTCCTCACTCCGAGGTATCTCGAAAGATCCCGCGGACACAGTGACTCACTTCAGGTTGGGCACGAATGAACCAACAGAATAAGTGTCCGAAAAAGATTAATGTGAGTGAAATCATTTTCCATCAACCCCGTTAAACAACAGATGAATGCCCTGATTAAATGTGCCACTGAAAGGTGCCAGTTAATGATGCCATTGAAAACATCACTTTTTCCACATTCATGAGCAATGTAATACGCCATTATACCATTTTCCATTTTCAGGAGGAGTTGTGTGAGAGCCCTTGATGAATTGCAAGACTGAATCAAAGTCTTATTTCTCGTCAACTTGAATGATTTTACCTACAAAGTTATAATAACCTTATTTTTGTTCTTTGTGATCATTTGTATAATATGCTTCCACACCTTGCAGTCACCGAGCTGCTCTGATTCGCTACGGTCAAATTACAAGTTCAGTATCCAGAAGTCAAACCACAACTCCTAGCATGCATTCCTTTTTGACCACATTTCCCCTCTCTCTGTCTAACAGCAACAACAACGACGACAACAAGAGTATTACCTCACTCTCAAAACTTTCCCATAATGCCTTACCTCTGCTGATCTCATTACTGCTCATTCCTCGCCGTTTGTCAGATTGAGTTCGTGATTCATTTCGAGTTTGTTATTGCAGTACGCGCCCCCCCCCTGGCATTGTTTTCATTTTGCACATACGTGACTGTAAAACCTGATCTTGTCTGCCAAGTGTTGTGTTTCTATTGTATGTTTGAATAATCTGATAATTAACGACCGGTTTAATTTGAGAGCAATTACATGTTTCAGGCAATAAATTGTCATCGTGTTTTTATAATTTTACAGTTCTATACTCAAGGAGCAAAGTCCAGAATATTTCTAAGTAATGATAAACTCATACTTCATATTTTGTAGGCCTCTTTAACACTGCATGCTCCATGTTGTTTGCACAATAGTAGTTCTCCTCTGTTACGCATTGTCTCCACCTGGTCATCTTCCTGTCTCTAGTCACTACTTGAGGTTTTTACATATGACATGAGGCAAACACTCTCTACTCACACAGCGGTGTTATTGTGACACATGCCCCCCAACTTCCATCAGTAAATCATTGTGACAGACAGGTGCCACAAGTACAGGGTAAACACTGTGTGTGTGTGCCGGGCTGGCAGGTGGGGCACTAATCTCCAAGGAGGTCTTCTCATCTCGTGTGCTTTGTGTTAGCAACTGTCCATTGCAGCTGCCACATTTGCTGTCTGTCATACAGTACCTAAACCGTTACATTTGGTAACTGGTTCAAATAAACAGGAAAAGTCACAGACCTCTCTCCAGTTCTTGCACTCACCTTACCCCAGTCAACATAAAGGGTGAGGAAGCTTTCATGTAGACATGCTCGAGTTTCACTACAGAGCCAGTATGTTGCCAAATATATTGCCTCATCTCCTTGGCTCTCTCTCCATCTCCTTGAGCATTAGTGTGGGAGTGGACTAGTGACAGGTCAAGGCCTCCCTAACCTTGGTTAGTCTGTCTGGTCTGCAGCCTGTAGCCTACAGCTGCCATCCCTCAGCTATCACTGGGTGGTCTGTCTGTTTATTTTACCGGAAAGGATGAGGTTCTAAATGGGTGAGATGGTTAGGTATAAATCAGGTTTTCTCATACAAATGTGACAGACAGGAGTGTGAGAGTGCAGAGGCTGAAATGTGTTGTTTCAGCTCTGTGATCACTTCGTGTCATCGGGTGATTTGTAGTAGACTGGAGAGTAAAACGGTCAGTGGCTTTGCAAATTTAAAAAGATTGACACTGTGGCTGATGGGTATGTTTAGTTTTCAGGAACAGTTTGGTGTTTTAGGGGTTCTCTTGTGGAATATCATGGTGAGTGACTACAAATGTATTCATACGTCCTTTTTTAAAAAAAATGGAAACAACCACAGTGGAATTGACATTTTAACACAATTTCACTGTTTGTACAGCACATGTTTGAGTTGGAGGATTAAAGAGGCTTTTAATACTGTAAAGACGGAGTAAGGGTGCTAAAAGCACACTTATAAAACTGGCTTGCTTTGTTTTCATGAAGCAAAACATACTTTTTAAACAATGTCTGTTTTTTGCAACCCTTCCGACTCTCTGACCATCCATCATTCATTACACGCAAACAAAACTCCTGACAGGCCAGCGCCCAGATGGAATGAAACCTCTGCATACAATTTCATCTTTACCAACCTTTACAGAAACAACAGGATCTGAGTAACACTTTTTTATTGTTTTGTTTTTATTGTAGACTTAGACATTCGGCTGTTATTAATTTCAGGCAGACTCATGTTTGTTTTTTCAAGTCTTACGCAAGAACCACAGTTTTTTGCCTTATTTGCTGTTTTTTTTTACTGTGCACAAAAAAGAGTTAGTGTTAGTGTTAGCAGCTTTAGCTTTCTTGTTCCTTTTTTTTACATTGGGTAGTAGCCTTGACCTGCACCTTGGTGCAGTAATTGATACGTTGGTGTTAGTTGCAGTGCTGCTCTCTGCGTGAGGTAACGCACTTCCTGACGGTGTGAACTTATCACCACCTCACTACCCTCTACCCTCTAGTCGCTCGCTCCACTGGAGCCTCAGCTAAACGTGATTATGCACTGATTTGACTGAACCATTCCACTAATGCACACTGTACATCAGAGACATTCACAATCCCTGAGCCTCACATCATCCCCCAAAACCCAAACACATTGGCCTTTCATTCTTTCTTTGTTATGTAATGTTAAAAAGTGGCCAAGATATCCGTCATCGGTCCTGTGTTTTACTATCATTGCACAAGCACAACAAACCTAATCGGCCCTGACTCCATGTGTTATACAGCCTCGGCCCTGACTTCATTGCACTCTTGAAGTTTTTCCCACCATATTGCTCCGAGTGACGGCTGCGGTCTGGAAATGTTCTACCCCCCCATCTCTTGGGACTCCGGATGGAGGAATGTGGCAGGCTTTGGAAGACGACAAGCCTGCAGCTCCACCCAACCCTCCCTGCCTGCTCACCCTCTCCCAGTCACGCACAGCTAATCCCAGGGATCTCTCGAGGTCAGATGTAGGCTACAGCCCCCACACCTCCCACACCTAATAGTGTAATGTAAAGTAACATGCTAATAAGACCCATAGTTACATTACCCATTGTTACAGGTAATTTCCTTCCCGTGGCCATAGAAAGCTTTTCCTGCTTTCAGTCTCCGTAGTTGTAATGGTATAACGTGCAAGTTCCACATGAATGCACATCTTCTTTGCATAACTTTGCATGCATGCTTCTTATGCCTCTCATAATGACCAGTAGAGTACTTCCCTGTACTCTACAGGTAAAGTGCACCTTTGCATGACCATTTCTAAATGCATCCAGTGCACCCGTTCATTTGCAACTACTGCACATTTTTCATTGTGTCACTCTCTGTTGTGTGTTTCAGTATGTGAAATATGAACCAGCTGGCTTTGACTGCCGGTCCTAGCCTGGCTTCCAGGGAAGTCCTGAGTGTCTAGGACGGGCCGACCCCCAAAACATGGCCTTATACTCTGTTGCCCCTAGCCTCTCCCTGCTTCTGCCGAGGGAAAAACCTTTGCTGTGTAATGGGGCATGGCGAGGTGATAATGGTCTGCACACATTATTGGACCACCATGTCAAAGTCCTAAAGATGAGGTTCTACTAGCACCTTTCCCATCACATGCAGCATGCGCTAGTAACCACATGACAGTCTTTTTATTGGAAATCAACACAGTCCAACTCTCAAGCCATTCAGCTTTAAACCCATTTTTCTGCTGGTTTTGAAGCGGAGCGTAGATGTCTGAGCTGTTTTGATCGAGTATGTGAGAGTCCGTCCAACCAAGACAAGTTCTATAAACACTCTCAAGACATATTGCCTCCTCTTTTCTATCAGGGTTGCATATCCTGGAAATATTCCTTATGTATCTGTCCAAAGGATATGTATGGATGTCTTGTACAGTGTTGTTTAATTGTGTTGTCTGTGGGAAGGGGCAACATGGACGACCCCACGTCCCTTAACGCTGCTATGCTGGGACTCGCATGGTGGTTGATCACCGCAAGGTCAACAACCACCAAGATAAATGAAGTACGAAACCATTATGTTAGACTAGTATTGTTTTGAAATGCTAATTTAAGTTTAGGCATTCTTTAACTGTAAATGTGATTGTATGTCTTTATTTGAACAATTTGATACTGAACAAAGCTAATCTAATCTGTCTAGTCCTGTCTCATATTTGTACTTCATATTACCACTCCAGAGGTTCTCTGACATCACTCTGGCGTCAATGGACAGAAATTTGATCCAAGAGCAGACTTCCTCCAGCCCACCCCTCCTGCACTGAACCCTACACTGATTTTCAAAGTAGAATAGACGGCATTGACGAAACAATGAGTGCAATCACCGTGTCATACTTTAACTCTGTTAATCTGTGCTTTTTATGTTTTCATGCACCATGGGAAGGAGCAGAACTGATTATGGTTGGTTTTACTTTCTTTCAAATGTAGCTTGACAAGTTTTGTATTGCGAAAGTGTGTAAATGTATTGCAAAAACAAATTATTTATGCCTCATCTTGCTGAGCAACGTAAGTGGTTTGTCCTTTATTTGGCTTTTCTAGACCGTATTCTGCATTAATGCATCAGAAGAATGAAGAATGAATGAATTGAGAATGTTTCCATAACTTAATATCTTGCCACTCTTAAAGAATCTGAATTTGAGAGTGTGCTGAGGAATGCGACATTGGAGCCTAGTCCCTTAGGGTTAAACATGCTCTGCAACTCTACCCTCTTTGAAACAACAGACCACTGACCCCGCTATCTTGACCCCTCCCAACCGTGCCCCCTCCCCTGTCGTTCCTGTCACAGCGATTAATAGCAGAACCCAGCCCATTCTTCTCTCTTGGCAGGAAAGCAACTGGATCTCATGGTTTCAATCAGGCCCGTGGAAGCAGCACTTACTTCATCCAACGCTGCCCAGCTGCAGCATTCACCCAACCCAACCCCGAGGCCAATGCAGCTCCTTATCGAACGCCTGATGCCTGTTTCTAGGGACCACAATCAGGAAACATGACATCTGCTTTCAATTGGGAACATTATATCAACCCCCCTCCCCCCTTCTCCCCTTCCCACTTCCCAACACACACGCTCACAATTGCCCGCTACATTTTCACTGTTTTGTGCATTACCTTGAATGAGTCTGTCTGGTTTGAGTGTATGCAGGTAGACTGTTAGGGGGATCTTGTTTCAGATCTGGGCGTCAGTAGCTCAGAGGCTCAACATTGATTTTCTCCAGGAGGAATTTGAGACATGCAATATCGCCTATAATATAGGCTATATAAAAAAAGACCACCAGAGTAATTACTTCCACGTGTTCAAAAACAACAATAATGGGCCGTTAAGATGCTGAACTTGATTGTTAAGATTCGCTCTCTGCTTTTGAAACACCCTGTTGCTTTCATTGTTTTTTTTACAGTACTTTACAGTACTGCTTCAACTTCCCTTTCCATGTACCTGATTTATAGATCAAGACGCTTACCGCTTGTTCGATAAGGCAGCTTGTTTGGCTGTATCATGTCGGTGCTTATTGTATGTGAAAGAACAGAGTAAACAGATTCTGGACAGTCAGCTGTTAACAGTGGAGTGGAAAAGCAGCTTTTCTCCTATTAGAAGAGGTTGAAAAAAAACACTAGCCCGAGTGAAAGAGGATGTATGTCTGTGCACCCAGATGTCTTCTAGCCACTGCTGGCGCACTTGACTTTGGGATTTGACTTGGCTCACTCTCTGCTACTTTCTTCATGAGAGGAATGAGTGCTGTGTTGTTGACATTGTTTCTCTGATTCTTTGGTGCATCTGTTACTTCAATGGGCACTACACAAACAATGATTTACATAATTACATGCCCTGGGGTTGGCAGTGAGGTTGGGCAGGGTTGTCGCTTAACTAGAGAGCCTCTTAAAACCACTTCAGAGCGTAGGCAGAGCTTAAACTGCTTTCATGAGTACAGTTTTGAGACATTTACATTCCAGCCATGTCACTGACAACAAAGAGAATCTAAGAAACTTACACTCCCTGTACAGTGCTTCATCTCAACCGTCTATCTGCTTCATCCTCAACAGGGGTTTCCCCCCGGTGTTTCTGATCATCTCCTGCTACCAGGACCCCCCTCCAGGTTGCCAGGGTAACCGTTACGCTCGCTAACATCTGTGAATCCGCTCTGACCTCATCGCAGCAAAGTTATACAGTTGGCCTGTCTTTCTTCGACTTGCATAACTCTGCCCATCTCCCAACTACAGGGGTTGACAAGACAATCCAACAAGAGGGTTTTTTGTCTGGCTGACTCAGGAGACAGATGCTTCACCCTGCAGTTAAAGTAACGTTAAACTTTTCTTTGCTGTTTCCCATCTGTGTGATATCTGCTCCATTGCTGTTCATCTTTTTTCTTTTCTTTTTTTTTTGACACGCGCATTTGGCACAACTGCAATGTGTCACATGTTTTGAGTTGCTTGTGTGAGCAACTTGTGATTTACTGAGAAGATAAACATCACAGTGCACATCAAGAGGTTCTCTCTCTCTCTCTCTCTCTCCTCCTCTCTCTCTCTCTCTCATCCTTCTCTCATCTCTCTCCTCTCTCTGCTCTCTCTCTCTCTCTCTCTCCCTCTCTCCTCTCCTCTCTCACAATCTCTCTCTTCTCTCTCTCTCTCTCCCTCATCTCTCTCTCTCTCTCTCCTTCCTCTCTCTCATCTCTCCTCTCTCTCATCTCTCTCTCCTCTCTCTCTCCTCATCTCTCTCTCTCTCTCTCTCTCAAAGCAGAATAACAGTTCTGCTGCCTCTGGTTCAGAATCTATGATGTCAAAGCAGTTTCATTTTCCAAAGCATATGCAGCTGCCTCTCATTGCAGATGATCTCATTCCCATAAACTACATATATCACATGAACACAACAGAAGGTTTGAATTAAGAAATCCAGTGTGTGTGTGTGTGTGTGTGTGTGTGTGATTCATTTACAGCCACAACAAAGAGCACTGCAGGTGATAGTATAGCTGTAGTTAATTCTCAGCTCCTCTCACTCTTCTTGTGTTTATTTTGATTTAAGCTTGGTTTACCCACCTAAAAGATTATATATGTGTTATTCTTTCTCCACACGATCCATCTCTTAATTTTAAGTATCATACATAGTCACGTGTTGAGATTGATCTACATCTTCAGAAGTGCTTACATGTTTCTATAAGTTAAAACAAATTGCAATTGGCAAACATTTGTGATTCTTACCACAAAAACAACCAACCTGAGCTTGGCTGGATGTTGTGGAGGTGGCTTGTATGGTTTTATTTAGACAACAGATTAGATCAGAAACATTTCTTACATCTATTCTTACTGTAAGGGCTCAGCCATGTGAGCCACATACCAGCAAATAGTTTAACATCCTTAGTCCTCCCCGATGCCTCACTAAAGCCCCTGCTGTATCCCTACAACCACATTTGAAACACACATTAACAACCAAAGTCCACGCCCTCCTCTCACGCACACTTCAGCTGGCCTCACATTACAACCAGCTAAATATAAATACGCATTTTTCAAGGTCCTTGAAGATCACGGGAATCAAGTCAGTGAAACAGCAAACAGCTTTAGAGAAAGGTTTTTTTAAAACAAAAAAGAAGAAGAAGAAAATGCAGAAAGGCAGTCTACTTCTAAGTTCAAGAAATCATCATTTAAAACATAATTTGGCCTCCATATAATTACAAAACCGTTCTCTCTAAAACTACCCCTTTTGTTTGCCAGGGTATACTGCAAAGTAATGTTTTTTTTCTGTCACAATATTGGTAATAAAAGCCATTATCAGACGTTATCAAAACACATAGCCATTAATGTCACAGATCTGTTCACTATGAAAACAGTGTGTTAGCATTCCAGAGAGTAAAAAGGTTGTAGGGTTAAAACTTGGATTCAACTCAAAGATCATTCAAACAAACGCTCCTCCACCCCAACCCCACCCTCTCCTAGCCCTCCCTCCCTCCCTCTCCCTCCCTGTGGGTGCCATACGATCTCTGAGAAGTTGACCCTCTTTTTGCGTTAAGCATTTTTCTTTTTTCTTTTTTTAACTACTTACCATTTAAGAGTGAGGCGACGAGAAGCAAAGAAAACGCCAACGTTTTGCTGTGGCCGTTTATTCTCTGTACAGATGATGCTGCCATTCTCGTCCTGAGCGTGCACACGTCCGATGGGTGTGAGTGAAAAGACTGGGAAAGAAAAAGGGTAGAGCTGGTTGAGCCTGAGCACTTTAGGGTTTCCTCTTACCCAGAGCGGGACAGGGTGGATAAAGCACCACTTGTGCTGTGTCAGTTTTTATACACACACACCCCCCCACACACACACACACACACACCCTCACCCTCACCCCACCCTCCTCACTTACTGAGGCCCAGCCCTACACCCCGTCTTCCACTAGTTACTTTAACCCTTCCTCTGTGCCCCCACCCATCGAGACGAAGCAAGGCAGATGGAGGGAAGGAGGAGAATGGGCTCTTGTTGAGATGTTGTGTATTTCCCCCCACCCCCCCCCCAAAAAAAGAACTAGTATAGCATTCTTCAAATGCCGCTCAATGTTTACACTTATATATGTTGAATCCTCCACAATTATGCTGTGGCAAGTGTGATCCGTGTTCAGTTGCGCTGCAGAATACATTTTGGTGATCATTACTTCATCCTTTGCTCGCGCTATCCTGTCTGGAGCAGGGAGCAGTTATCTGTTACACAAGGAAAGGTGATAGCTGACAATAGGCAGTAACACTCTGTTCCTTAATAGGCTTATGGAGACAGACTGTGGAGCAGAAGATCATACTCGAAACAAAAGTGCGACCCACTGTTATGCAAATGGTATTAATCCTTTTTAGTGGCTCGAAGCCCCCTACCACTCAGCAAGGCCATCAATCACCAGCAGCCGACCCTCTAAGTGAAGACACAACAGGATCCGCTTAAACCTTTCACACTTCCACGGACTCATGAAAGCACCCAGCCCCCCTGCAAAATGAGGATCTTTGCTTTACATTTGTTATCTCTTTTTGCTAGCAGTTCTCATGCTCTTTGTAAACCACACATCTGGAACCACTGGCGGAGGTATGGTAAATGACTTGTTAAAAAGCCCCACCCTCCCAGACAACAAAAAGTAGCAGCAACAGCAGAGTCGGGAAAAGTAAACTGGACCGCGGACACATCTTTACATGCTTGCGAAGCGGTCTTGTAATTTGATACCAGTCACAGTACCCATAGTTCCCCGGTGCCCCCCCCCCTCTCAGTTACCCCACTTCCTCCCTGTTACACCTCCTTCCTCCTTTGCAGACCACTATCAAACATTCAGCTTAAACAGCGGGGGGCGTTGAGGTGGGCAATTGGCCCCTCACTGTGACTCAAGATGAGCTTTGCTGAAAACCCCAAGAGAGATATCAGTGGCGTGCCCGTTACAGCCGCCACAGCTGGACAGCAGCAGTCATGCCACTCCAGTAAAACATTCATTAGATTGTTAGCTAGTTAAGTATTTCTGCTACTTGAGTCTTCGTGAATCACAGCTTGTTGTCCAGAACAGATCTTTTACCCTCAGAGGACACACCCTTTTCTTTTTTTTCTCCTTTTTTTTTATTTGTATCTTTCTCCTTCCACTTTTGTTTCTTCCTCTCTTGCATGGACCGCAGTACCGTAACTTCTTTTTCGCATTTTTTTGTGATTTAAGTAGAGGAAACGTATGTTTTTAATTCTGTATTTATTCTCGCCTTTTGTGTTATTGTAACGCGAGGGATATAACACAGCGTGTCTTGTGTGAGTACAGTCAGACCTCCGTCACAACTTTCTCAACTCTGTCGTCTTTTTGCGACAGTGTTTGGTCTTAAGTGTCACAAAGTAGTTCGTCATGGTCAAAGAGCAGGAAACCAATACAGACAGTGCATGCATTAAGTAAGTGCATTCCTCCTTACAGTCCTCAGAGAAAGCCAATCTGGAAAACATTTCTACCACTGGCATCCTTTGATTTAAAGCCTATAGGCTTGGCTTCATATGGCTTTATTTGTTTATAGTATATTGACTGTTCTGCACATCTGTTGCAGCTTATGTAGTTTGAAAACATAGCCCCCTTTTCCCTTTTAGCTGCTGCACTGTTTCTTCAGTAACAGTACATTGCAATCATCATATATCTGCCGGTGTTGTAGATTATTTCTGACAGCAGTGTGTATTTTGGTTTAGTTTGCAAGTGTGTTGTAACCAGATTTGAGGGTGTTGTGTTGTCTCGTTCCATGCATCGTGCGTATACACCTCAGAGCGCGTGGAGTGGAGTATGATGGAGTGTCTCGGGAGAATATAGGCAGCCGGGTTCGATATCAAAAGAGAAGCACTGTGCTTTTGTGCTCGTACTTTCTCACGAGGAGTCCCCTTTAGATTTACCCTATACTTTAAAGACCGCAGAGGTTCTGACTGGTTGCCAAACGTTTTGTGAACACGTTTTTTTTTTTTTTTCACTTCCTTGCGCTCTGTTTTTCTTTTTTTCCTCTTTTCTGCAGGGAAAGTATATTCGCTCACACCTGTTTCTGATCTGAAACAGAAAAAAAACACAACACACACAAACACAAAGCTTATTAGCCTTAAGGACAAATTGCTAAAAGAAAAAATACACAACCTGTTTTGTGGGAGCATGGACCATTAAAACAGATTTATAATGCGTGTCTGCAACAAGGGCATAGATTAGATTCTAGCTGATGTGCTGGTAATTCGGTTAATTTGGTTTCTGAGGAACACAAATTTGAAATATCTCAATGAGCTTTACTAATTACTTTCTGGGTAGCCAGACTGCTCTGAATAGGTTAATCTAACAGCCTGGCTTGAAGAAAAGTGTAATATTTGAAATATAAAAACCATCCGTCCAAGAAGTGAAATACAATATTTCACTTCTTGGATGGAAGGATCTTAGGCAAAAGTTCACTGGTGTTTGATCCAAGAAGTCTTATTTTTGGTTAACAGACATTTAAGCTGCTAATTGGACACCCCTAGGATCACCGAGGCTTGGCTGACGAATCGGTAGTCTGCATTAAATGGCAGATCCCCTTCTCTAATTAGAGTTTATTAGCAGAAAATGTCATGGATTATATTCTCAGAAGACTCTTTTTTTTTTTTAAGTTTCCGTATAGGACTTTGCGGATAAATGGAGATTCGGCATGTTATGAAAGACAGCGGCTTTTGTGTATGGCTTTGTTTAAAATGCAAATCTTCAAAATGGTTCGCGTCAGTGTTAGCCATTTATTCTGTCTGAGAGCAAGAGTTCACCAGCAATGGATTATTTGTAAGGGCCCCAGGCAGAGCTCTGAACAGGAAGTTGTAAAACAGCGACTCTCCTAATGTGACGATCTTTTGTGGGAAGAGAATTTCTTTGCCACCCGTTCATAATTAAGAATATTGCTTTAGAGATTCATGGCTCTGTTTTGACTGAAGCCACAGGAAAAGACAAAAGGTAATTGACTTGCTCTGCTTAATTAACGGTCAGGCCATGTGTTAACGCTCCTCATTCTTTCAATGAGGAACGTTAAAACTGTTTAATCGAATTTTGGTTCATTTATTTGTACAAACGCATGTGGACACGCACGACGACAGAAACACATGCACGATGTAATGCACGTTTTATGGAGCTTTGAAAATGGGGGGCCATAAATCCCACAAAGCTCACCGATTGGCTGTTTAGGAGGGAGCCTGTCTTGAAGTGATTTCATGAGTGCAGGAGAGGGAAGCTGAAAAGGAGGGAAAGTGAGGTTTGGGAGGAGGAGGAGGGAGGAGGAGGGAGGAGTAGAGGGAGGGGATTTCATTTCAAACTGCAGCAAATGTTGACCGTTACCTCTGTGGGCTGAGCTGCGAGGTCTCTGGTCTCAACTGAGCGGGAAGAGAAAAAAAGCAAAGTATAAAAAAAGAAAGAAAAGGCGCTGCACTGATGAAGTCAGTCCTTCCCAAAACAAAAAGAAATGTGCGTCAAGGACACCTCTGTGTTTTCCTTTCACAGTCTCATGGTACAGTCTGTGTTCTCAGGATGTCTGTGTCATGACCTACAAGACCACCGCATGGCTCTGCAGATGTTCAAAACCCAGCAGACACACACCCACACACACACACACACACACACACCCTCAGGCAGCAGTGCTGAAACTGAGACACTTTTTGTCACATGCTTACCCTTCGACCTCTTTCTCAATCACATTTTCACAGCCGATCGCATGATCCTTCTCTCTCGTCCCACTTTGCGCTCAGATTTGGTGAATGAATAAAGAATGCTCATTCTGTCTCGGTTGACTGGTGTCCAAGTCACTCTTGTAATGACGCCCTCGTCCAGAAGATGGCACCAGCAGACTGGTGTGCAGTCCACCTCAACCTATTGGACGGCTAGCCACATCGCCATTAAACCATCAATGTATTACTTCTTACTGTGTATTTCTGCAGAACCGAGAGCACATGTGCACACTTCAAGAAACCAGCTGTTAGATAGTGAGTAATGAAGGAGATTCTGGTTGAGTCTGCCGGTGAACGTGTCATTGCAAGTGAACAAAAGAAAAATTACGACAGCAAATAGGGGGAATAAAATGACATCGTGGATTAGCTCATCCAATAAATCCTGACACAAGTTGTTATTGATGGAGGCTGGCCGGTGGGCATCTGGGATTTTTCTTCCTGGTTTGTGCAGCTTTCTTTTGTCCTTGGCAAGAACAAACATATCAGTGCCTTCGGTTTCATTATGTGCACTCTGATAATGCACTGTGCATTTAATTAAAGCAGCAGGAGACTGATGCTTGCCACCTCAGTAGCCTCAAGGCTGTGTTCCAGTGGTGCTTAAGGGCATTTAATACTTGATTGTACAGAAGAGGGGAGTATTAATTATGGAAGTGGTGCATTTGTATGTATGTCCACTGATTGCTGCTGTTTCCCCCCCCCCATAATCCATAAGGAAAAGCATATATATACACTGCATATGAAAACATGTATGTTTGTCTGTGCTTGTGTCTTGCAGTCCTGCGCAACGATACACTTGACAGCTTCAAATATTAACGCCAAATTTGTACTGCATTTGACGTCTGCAGCTCATTGTTATTTTCATTATCCTTGAATCAGATTCTTTCTTCTCTTTCTTTTTTTTTCATGTAATCAACAGCACAAGTTGTTTTCAGCTTCCCTCTTTTATTGACTTTAGTACCTTTCACCAGCACAAAGACTGGCATAACAAGCCTGTTACATTATGGGCCGTGGCCTTTGAATGATCTTCAGGTCAAGCTCAAACTTAAGATCCTTATTCCTTAAAATGATTTTAGACTTAGACTGAAGGATGTGTGATCACTGCCAGCTTCTTCAACTAATACACACGATGAACTGATGTTACGTATCAGATGCTGATACGTAACAGGGACTTGGCTTGGGGTCCAGTACCTCAATTTGGCTTGGCAATCTCGCTTGTAAAAAGGATTTTAATCTCAGTGTGGCAATCTCAGACATTCACTTTACTAATTTACAATTAATCTTAATCTTAGTCTTACATTCATTGTTTTGTCTGCCAAACAAACCACATCTTTTCCATTTAAGTTGATATGCGACAGAGAAAAGCTGTGAACTTTTGCCTAAAAAATGTATAATTATTATTATTATATTTCCCACTATTTCTGACATAAATTCACAGAAATGCGCAACTACATTGAAGGTAGCGCTGCACTTCATCTTTGCTTGTCAGTGGAGTCATATCCCCGTCACATTCTCTACTTGCTATAACTTCCAGGAAAACATGGCATACTTCAGAGAATGAGAGAGTCGATGAACGCGACTAAACTTCACATCAGTGAAACTTTAAACACAACCTCCTGAGAGCATGATTTCTGCATTAGTCACATCCGATTATCTGGAAATGGTTCATTTATTTAACAATGAGCTCCCACGAGCCCACGCTACTTTATATTGGTGACAAGCTACATCCTCTATTGTTCTGGCGTGAGAGACCCCTATCAGCAGAAATTGCATTTTGTATATATTCACTCTGGTATGTAAATATGCATGAAAAATGTATCTTTATTGCATGCATAAATAATATGATAACCCAGCTAGTGCTCTATCTTACTGTGAGGTTAAGGACATTGAAGCAGAGCCTTGTTCACCGACTATTAACTCACCAAAGGTGCACAGTGCAATTCCAAGGCCTTTCTCATTCAGCATTCCTTCCACAGCCACAGTTTGAATTATTCTTCAAGATCTGCAGCCTGTGTGTAAGATCCATTTTCCCATGAATCAAATATTCTGGGCAGCAGGAGAAGCTGAGGCTCTGTTATACCTCTCAGTGTGCAACCAGTGATTTCACAGAAATTAAAGCGTTGAACTATTACTATTTTTTTTTTTTTATCATGCGGTTGCATCAATCATGGGTCCAACCAGAATGAGACATTATGACAACTGTCAGGGATTGATTGAAGAATAATGGATTTCTAATGGCTGCAGTAGCTCCATAAACCTGTCTGGTTCCATCCAGCCACGCAGTCTATCAAGAAGCTATCCTGCGGCTTGCTGAGCTGTCAGTATAGGAGGTTTGAGTTCTAATGATCCTCCTCTGTGTGTGTGTGTGTGTGTGTGTGTGTGTGCTGGCTGCCAAGTGTAGGTTGACAAGCAAAGAGAACAGAGGAAAGACAAGGGGTTAGAGCCTGGCAGGTGTACAGAGGACCCTTCCATACGCTGATGACACCCCCACCTGGATCTGACAGGTATTGGGTTGGGAGGCCTGGACGTTCATACAACTGAAATTTCTCCTCCCCCCTCTTTCTCCTCCACTCTGCCCTGCTTGCCCAGAGCCCCGAGGGTTAAACATGAATAATGAATTCTGGCTCCTTATGGCAAGTGCTCAGGAGCCCCTATATGCTGCTCACATGCCATACCAAATACTGTCACAGTATGACGCCAGTGCAAGCTATTCTTCATTCCTGAGAGGCACTTCATCACATATGGGTGTTTTTTTTTGTTTGTTTGTTTTTTTAATCAAATTCAAAGGGATGTAGTCATTTCCTGCAGGATATTTCTCTGTTGTACAATCCCAGCTCGTCTTTGGTATCAAATGTGCTCCCCTCGCCTGGCGAGGTGCGTTTAAATGGTACGGCACGCTGCTTTTGGAAGCATCAGATTCCCTCAGTTTGGTTTGCAATAAACAGTTGATGTCAAACCCAACATTAAAAACCACATTCCTAGTTATTTCCTGATATCCGTGGATATTGAAAACATTTTCTTTCTTCTTCCACTATTTTTACGTTACCTTTTTGAGGGAGATAAAACAAGCTGGAAATGATTTTTCCATCCGTTTCTTTTGCTGACTGCAGATTTAAAAAAAAAAAAAAAAAAAAAGCTTTGGCTGTTTGTTGTTGAAGTGCAACGCCCTCTTCCTGTGCAACTCTGTAAAGCAAGCCAGCAGAAGGACATGAAAACCAACCACATTGCTAAATCTTTGCCCAGTGTAAATTATACTTAGTTATCTCAAAAAATCAACAGTCTGTAAAATACTTTGCAATACTGTCACAAAACCTGCAGTTAACTGATGTTAAAGTATGAAAATTAGCACTAGTTAAGTAAGACATGCTGCCTTTGTCATTCTGAAAACTAAGTTCCTTATTTACAAATGTAACGATTGAATTAATGATGAATGATTTAGAATTAATCAGTGTTAAATGTTGCAACATCAGTTCTGTTGTAATTATTGTTTTGTTAGATAATTTCTCATTGATCTGAGTGAAGCACATTATTTTCCCATTTTTTTCACCATTTGTGTATGGGGCCAACAATTATGTTAATTTCTATGTACAACGGCCTACTAATAGATTTACTCGAGGGATTTCAATGATCTCTGACATCATGGTCTTGCATTTAGAGCCCTTCCAAGAAAACCCAATAATAGTTTAACTATCAGATTAGAATGCGAGTGGTCCACTAACATAATAAGAATAGATTAGCCAGTTTTGTGAGGCAGATTTCAGATTGGCTTGAAAATGGCCTCACCTCTAACAGCAGCAGACACTATGAAATATGTGAAACCTAGAAACCCGGTGACCGTGAGTTATAGCTCGCAATGGTTCTTTGGATGAATCGGCTGTGTTTTATGTAACGCAGCAGCATTAATCAAAGCAGCGCAGTCTGAAATAGAAATGTTCTTTCCATCTGACTGAAGTATTTTGAGGACACAAGATTTCAGTTTAGCATTTAACACTTTGAGACTAGTTCAGTTACCGGCATCAGCGTGAATGAAACCAGGCGAAACTCATTTTCATCAGCTGCGCATTTAATGTATAACAACAGTACAAAGTGAATCTTTTGCTTGCAAAATAGGAGTGTTTTTTATGTACAGTATTTATACAATCATATATAGTTTAAAAAACATTACAGTTTAAATGTCTGACAGTTTATTGCACAACACATTTATAAATTATCATCATTAAACCACACATGAAACAGAGGAGTTCTCTGTCATAGTTCAACACTTAACAGGAAATGTAATTATTATTATTTAAATCTTATTCATCTTGTTCTTCTAGATTAGCGTGAGCCAAGGTCCTGTGGGGAGTACGTTAACCCCACTAATACTGAAATGGTAAAAAATAAGAGCTCCGGAATGACACTGAGACGGACGTGGTGATTTTTATATGAAAGCACAGAGAGAAGTTCAGAACTTTCACCACTGCAATGGGTGAAAATAATAAAACGATGAAAACTTAAAAACCCCAAAATGAACGCCTCAGGTTGAACATTTCCTTATGATAATCATTTTAACGTTTAGATATGGCACTCTATAAATACAGCAGCAAGGAGACAACAAGCAGTCAGGTAAAAATGTACATTTGAACGTGAAATTAAAACTTGTGAATTTTTTTATACGCTGAAGCATAGGAACAGGATGTAAAGCCAAGATCGTGCTGCCAAGCAACAAACAAAGACGTTTAATGAACTTTACAAGGACCAAACTGCTGATCCAAGCACATGTCATTAATCATATATCCACTCTGTGTACGAAACATTAGGACCACCCACTTTATAGTGAGCCGCAGCACAGCACAGCTCAAGACGTCTCCAGTGTAAGAAATCCTTCCACAGTTTGTTTCCTGCGTTTTAATTTCCAGGTTGTGTTCAAAGTGGATTTATTCAATAATCAATAAGGCATCAGAGCCTTCATCAGACCTAATCGGGCCGGGTTAGTTCACGCGAGCAGGTGCTCGTAATATCTTGTACACTCGGTGCATTTCAAGTATCACGCTTAAATGTAAACAATGACTGATGAGACGGGGAGGGTGGGGGTGTGCGGCGCTGTCGGACGGGGTTAGTCTAATCTGATTCCACCATCCGCATCATTAATCATGCTTTCTGCTACAGTTCAATTTGGTCTCCACTTATCTTTGAACGGTTAAATTGGTGGTCTATAGATCACCCCTGTACAAAGTTTCCTATCTCAATCTCTCTCTATATAATGGCGTGTATTATTAATAGCTTCAACAGGCGCATTTAACATGAATGAAACATGAGACATTATATTTGGCACAAAAGCCAGGCATCGGGTCTGGAAATATCTCTACATATATTTCATATCTGAAGTGAATGTCTTCTCAGTGTTTCATTATTAAAGAGCTGGACCCTCACCTCGTCGCTGACAGATTCACTCTTCAATCAGTAAGTCAGAAGATCATCCTTAAACAAAATAAATAACTTATGACCGGGAGCTTCAAGTCGCTTTTTTTTTTTTTTTTTTTAAAGCCTTTCTAAAGGCGATTGGTAAAGGCTTCGCAACACAAAGTTGCACATCCGAACGGCTCCAAATGGCAATGTCACTCCAAGCCCATGATATGTAGTGCGAGTTAAGTGTCCTTCATCTCTGACGCGTCAAAAGTACTTTGAGTCTTGTCTCACAACATGTGCCGCCCCCTTAAATTGGCTCCTGCCTTTGTTGAGCTCCTCCAGTGACTTTTCAAGTTGAGCCATTCTTTATTAAGTGCTGTTCTCTTCAGAGCTCCAGCCATGCCCCACACACACACACACACACGCACACACACACAAACACACACAACTGCACAGTTAGTATGAGCGCCCAGTACAAAGACAAACCATTACCCAGCGGAAAAGAATTGGCTGCAAATTCAACAGCGCTGATGGCCCAAATCCTCTCTCCCTCTCTCTGTATCTAAGGAGCCTTTTTAGAAGTTGGATGTTTGCCTGTTGGACTTTCTTCTGAAAAAACGATGACATTCGATTCAAAAGTCGTGCTTTGGGACGATCTGCGGTTTGATGTGTGCGGTGGTTTGTGTATGTACAATTGTTTATGTATCTCTTTGTATGTATTGTTTATACAATAGGTCCATTAAGTCTGCACTGTGTGTGTGTGTGTACATTTGGATATAAGCATACATGCACCTAATTTGTTCCTTTGCGTGCACTTCAGAGTGCCACGTGTGTTGCAGACGGGTTCATAACTTCTGTTACAGTATGTTTCGGTGTATGTGTGTGTGTGTGTGTAGTGTATTTGGTTATGGATGTAGGCCTGTGTTTCTCAGCTCTCTATAGACATGGCTGAGATAATCTGCTCCACTTTATACGCCAACCTCTGTTTCTGGGCCTGTTCATCCTGCTCCAGCGCCTCGATGATCTAAAACACACACAGAAAGACACAAACTGTAAAACCATGAACACCGGGCATATCGTTGGTCAACAGTGGAAATCCTATAAATCTGCTAAGAGCTGCCACAATGTACTATACTATATATACATTTTACTGCATTTGATTAATGTTAAGTGTCTGAATTATTCTTACAGGTTAATTTGAATTAATCATCACTGATTAGAAATGATCGCATGAGCAAAGATCTGTTATGTAACTCCGTTACAATTCAATCTTATCAAGCAAAAATAGCAAACTTGCTGGTTACAGTCTCTCAAATGCATTTCCTCACTTATCATGATTACGTTACCATTAAAAATGTAAATAAAATCATGGGTTTTGGAGAATACACGCACGTTTTTGACGACGACCCCTTGTTATGGTCATTTTTCACTTTTTGTTGATTAAAGATTATTTTTTGGCCATTTCGTAGGATAGGGAGAGGCAGACAGAAAACGGAGGAGAAAGAGAAGTATGGCATCCAACGACGGCTGCCATGTGGGCATGTATAATAAACCATTAATTGATTAATTGAACATCCACATACTTATCAGCAATGGAAATTATTGATGAATTTTAGCCCAATTTATAACCCTTTAAAGAATAAGCCTCCTGAAAATCTTGTTTGCGCTGACCTCTGCTGGTTTAACGTCTCAACTTGCTGCAGTGATGTGGAGGTGTACTTCAACACCCCGTGACCTGATCACCGAAGGGTGGAGTTACCCTTTAAACCTGCGTGTATTGATCTTTTTGCCCACTTTGGGGCAACACAATGAGCTGCAAACACAACGCCGACACAGACTAACTTTTTATATCGCTATGGCGAACCTCTTAGCAATAGTTAGCTATCTACACGCCTATCATCACAGAGCAACATTGGCACTCACTCATAGGCGTTCTACTTGTGTCCATATGATGAATTATGGTCACGAGCTAGTCGCTAACTTTGTCTGTTTGCCTACAGTGTTGAGTGTTTATCGGAGCTATTGAGGCAGCTACAAAGTCTGCTGATAATTCTCTGTGGATTTACCACTACAAGTGACACCTTTTACATTACACATAGTCATTTTATGCTTTGCCAGTAGAAAAAAAAAATGCATTATAGCTGCTTTAATATGAAAAACTGCAAACCACATAAGCAGAACCTCTGCACGACATCTCTGTGTTACAGCGTGTTGACCGGCCCTCACCTCTTGGCTGTACTTGCTGACGTAAGCGTAGATCTCATGGAGAGCACTGAGCATGTTGAACTCACTGGAGTGAAGGCGGGCCTGTTCAGCCAGATAGGCATTCATATCCTGATCACTGATGGCAGGAAGGCGGTTGATGTCGGCATAGTACCTGAGAGGAGACACACACACACACACACACACGCATTGTCAGAGTCAAGGTCACTGTCATGCATACTGGAGCTTTTTCGCCGTGAAAAGTTACATCAAATGTTGAAGGTGTCAGTAAATCGGAGGTGTTTTGGCAGGAAAATAAGGAAATGCGTCACTCACAGGTTCAGTCATTTAGTCACAGTGACTTCAAACCACACCAGCAAACAAACACGCAGCCTCATACGACTTTACTTCTGAACACTTTATATTCATTCTGTCACCCCCAGACTTATTATGGCTGCATGATTAACTGGCGCGATTTGCAGGCGCTCTACAATCCCATTTATACACGAGGATCCTACCTAATTGCATTAGTAGAGAGATCTGTTGCACCAAACCAAACACTCCTAATGTTTCCCCGAAGTTGCATCAGCAAAGGACGAGGCTCCGTTTCAACAGATACAGAAATGTAACATGGTAAAAAAAAAAAAAAACAAGTCTTCAGATGAACAAGAACAAAGTGAGGCAAAATTAGGAAATCCTCTCTGATGATGGCAAGTGAGAGTATATAACTGAATCCACTACTTCGAAACTACCTCTGGTCAAAGAAAAGTGCATAAATAGCAACCGATATTGTGATGTTATTACTAAACAAGAAGAGTAACACCATGAGTACCACCCCGCTGCTCATCGAGCTCCGCTGGCTACCTGTTGCAGCCCGCATTGAATTCAAAGTGCTCGCCTACAAAGTTGTCTTTTTGAGGCACATTTGTCTTTGCTTGTATACACACACACACACGCATACATACACACCTTTCTACCCAGCTTTTGTAATGCGGTATGTCCTTGGCGTAGAGGAGTTTGGTGGAGGGTGAGTCTTTGCCCAGGCGGTGTTCAGAAGTAGAGCAGGAGTCCATAAAGGTTTGGGCCACCACAGACAGACAGGCATCTGTGATGCTGCTTTTATGGATGTCAAACACAAACTGGGGATTCTTGATCACATTTACCCAGAAGCGCAACGGCAGGCTGCAGACATGGAGAAAGAGAAACCAAAGGATTTTACACAATTTGAGACTTGCATGCAAAATATAATGATTTACTCCATGTGCTTCAGCTACGAGATGTTTTTTTGTTTTTTTTGGTTTGGTTTGGTTGATCAATCCCTGATTGACTTTTCGGATTGACCAGCTGTACAACAAGAGGTAGATGGAATTTGGAGGACTTATAAACGATGCTACAGATTGTGTAAGAGAATAAAAGTTCTTCAAAGAGCAGCATTAATTAGCTAAAACTATACAAAATACAAAAGAATATGATATAATACGATTAGGGTGCACGCTGGCATTAAGGGTTTAATAATTCAGAAATGTTCACTGGGCCCCAAGCACTGAGGAAGTGATGGATAAAATCTGAAAGAGAAGTGTCTGTAGAAAGCAATGCAAGCAGGCTTGTTAAGTGAAGGGGGCTGGCTTCATAGTAAAGGCGACGAGTCGGGCATCTTCTTTCTCACCAGTTGCTCTTCCAGGTGTGGCGAACGTCCATGTCATGTATGCCGTGTCGGTCGGCCTGCTCGTCCAAGAAGTCAAACATATATTTGATTGCTAAAGGCAGGGCGGTGCCCCTGCACACAGTGCTGAACAGGGTCTCAAACAGGTCATCCACAAACTTCTGCAGCGTGCCCTATAGAAAGCAACGCATAGCGTTAAGACTTGATTTGCTTTACTTCTTGTTCTAAAAAAAAGAACAGCACATTGTGGCCATATGGAATATATTGCACCTTCGTTGCTAGTAGCCTCGTCAAGTAAATCTCTGACACCATCTTGCTGCCGCGCTCCCCCTCTTTCTGGTCCCCGTGGTCGTGGTTCTTGACCAGGTGCCAAACTTTGACCCCGCTCTCCAGATCAGGGGTCAGCATGGGCACACGGGAGTGGGGGCTGTCTGGGCTTGTCGGCGTGGAGCGGAAAGGTACATCCACACCTAGGTGGTCAAACGTTAGATATTATAAGAAAATATATACTCCAAAATGATCTAGATGCGGTCTGTAAATAGAATATTTTAAAAAGAAAAGATAAAATGTCAATAGATATATCTCGCCTTGCTCAGATTGAAGGAACGACTGTCCTCTTTGTAATCTGCAAGTGAACAAGCTGGATGTGTGCTTTTAAATTCTGTTTGCTATCATTATTTCATTGGTTGTCATAGTAATGATACAGACCTGGACCCATTCACTAAAAGCATGTTTTGTATCCGGGCTCAGGTCCTTGCTTAATGTCACTCTGTGTTTTGTGTTTTCTGCTCTTCTTGTCGTGTCGCGTCACGTGTTTTTAAAGAGAAATCACTTCAATCCTAATATGACATGTTCCAGAGAGTATCCAGAGATGAGATTTGAATCACACGAGTATGTAGTTTATTTTGATCTAACATGATAAATATTTTTTTCAACCATATGGCATCTCTATGTCTAATGTACTATAAAAAGCATCTAAGAATGTGCTTTAAAGCAGACTGCCAACTACAGATGAATTACAGGCTACAGATGATTCAATATTGCTGGAAGTTGTATTAATATGAAGTATTAGTATTTTTTTTTGTAAACAGCACTGACCGTATCTGCTGATGCTGCGTGGGAAGCTGGCTGAGGAAGGAATGTTGAAAGAGGACATCTGTTTGGGCACCAAGGCCACCACGCACCGCTCTGACACCTACAAGACAAAGGTCAAACTGTTATTTATTTATTTTAGGAATTCCTGCAATGGTTAGCCAAAAGTAATCATATCTGGAATTTGATAAAAATGTCGGAGATGAAAAAGCCAAGGACCAGAGCAAAATTATCATTCCGATTTCAAATGCTTTCCAACGGCTGTCACAAGAAGGACAAATGATAAAGTTATAAACGACTGGCCTTTCTGTAAAAATCAGAAATACACACAACATTTGATCACAGCAGCTCCAAACATCTGTATATTAAAAAAGATCTAGTGTATAACTAAATCTTGGAATCAAACAAGAGGATGTCAGAGAAGAAAAAATTCACTGGGGTGAAGGTCAAATGCAGCCAAGGTGGAGGAATCAAAACCAACCAGTGTGTTTACCAAATACTAAAGCTAGCTTGTATTTATTTTCTATTTAAGATTCTCTGTTACTAACAGAGTTTCAGTATAACTAAATAAAAAAGTGCTTCTCAGCTTAAATTAAATGTTTAAACTCTTTCCTTGCTGTGAGGGAAATGGTCTGATGAGGTATCGGTCTAATAGTCAAAGGTTTTTTTTTAACACATCTCACATGATTTCTGATGTCAATTGTGAATGAACATCCGTAAATCCACTTAGAAATAAAAAAAGATGATTGTTCCAGAGCTTCCCTGAGGATCAGGTTTTTGAGTTGTCTTCAGTTTTAACTCAATCCTGTGATAGTTGTCCGTACATCTGTGGGTACATTGTGAACGGGGCCTGCTGATGGCTAATTTGGTTGTCTCGATCTTGTCTGAGAGTGGCACACTGTGTTTTTGCAGGCTAAATGCAGAAGAGTGGTTGTTTAAATAGAGATCACTGGCTGCTGAATGTTGACTAAACAAAGGCTCGTTCCAAGTACAGTCATAACAGGTGAATGCTGTACACTTGGCAGACGTGAGAAGTGAGGTCATCTGCATCATGAACAAAATTCACGCTACTGTTCTGCATGAGCTACAAATACACTTAATACAAATCCAGCTTTGCAACAGAACAAACATTTCCAGACCTGGCAGAGAGATTAAGAATGAAAGAGCGAAATTGTTTATCTCCTTGACAGATGAGAGCGAGTACATGGCCCATTTGTCAAAACCTGCTTTTAGTGCAGAAAATGCAGATTTCCTTTGTCTTGCGTCTGTCTTTGTTTGAACAAAAGTCTGCTTCACTGAAATATCGTCTGCATTTGAGCGGTACAGTTGGACCCAAAGCTGACGTCGAATAAAACTTATAGCTGACAAAGAAACAGGATGACTCATCAAAGGTTGGTGACCCGTGTATTCACATTTATGAGCTCAAAGAAATACGTTGTTAAAGACAGAGGCAGCCCATGTTCAGGTTGACCGAGTGTGCTTGTGACCGGGAGGTTGAAAAAATGCTGGTGTGATGAGTGATATGAATATGAATGAGTAATCCTCTGTCCTTCATCAACAATATCTGTTGTGATGCCCTTGAGCAACTGGATGATTGCTGTTTTTTTAAATAAAAAGCTTGAAAAATATTTGGTGAAGAAAGTATGAAGTAAAACTGAAGCAGATTCTTAAGTTTATTGTTGTGACTGACATTCATAATCCTATTTGTAATTATTATTATTAATTATTATTATTGTAATATCTGCTTTACTCTGATTTATATAATTTGCAAATTGAATATCTTTCTATCTATCATCTTTGGGATTTGGGACAGTGTGATGGGCCTTTTTTTTTTTTTTTTTAATCGTTGCTTAATTAATCATGAAAACAATCAGCAGATTTCACTGATAATAAAAATATGTCTTAGTTGTAGACCTTGTATTAATATCAACAGACCTGGTAGTGCACGAGTGTGTTGAGTCTCTTCCAGTCGCTCTCTATCTTTGTGGTGATGTCCTCGTCCTGGAGGACCACACGGGCTGTTCTGCCCTGCCGCCACTCTGTAGGAAAATACAATCAATGGTGAACGTGTGACATGTGGCATTTTGGGAAATGTTTGTGTCCCAAGTGGCTGACAGTTACATATTATCTAACGCCCATCGTTTGTCTCGCGCTGTCCTTTTGTGCTGCGGGTGAGGTCATGCTATCCTTGTGTGCTGTGTTAACTTGTTCTTTGAAACTCTGTAAGTCGTCGAGCATAGCAACCAAAATGTCACCATGACAACTTCTTGCACATTTCTCCCTGACAATTAAAGTGATTTTGCAAACAAAACACAAACGACAGTGTCGTCATGGGGATTTAAGCTGCCCAAAGCAACAAGGAGAAACTGATCCTCTTCAAATCCCTAACGTCTGAAAGCCCCTTAAGGTGTAAAACTACAAACCCAAAGCAATATCTGCCGCTACCTACAAGGTATCTTATTTACTCTCTTTGAAGGTGCGTGTCAGCTGGATTTGTGCCGAGTCATTCAGTATTGGATGACATGTTGTGGGCGTAAGCTTAGGTGTAGGTGAGCTGTCAGTAAGGTTTAACATCGTGTGTGTTGGTGAGTGTTACTCTGGTTAGGGCTGTAAACAGGTGTGGGGAGGGGTTGATCTGGAGTCCTTTGTTTATGTCACGCGTCTCCAGTGATAACTCCCCTGACATGCCCATTCTCAAATGTATTCCTCCCTTCAACATATCACGTGCCACGGCACATTTGTGTTTATATGTCCTCCCTTAAGATATAAGGCAATTAGTGCTATGGAATTAGTATTTAAATGTACAATTGCACCCAGTGCAGCCTCACCGAGATCCATGTCTGCAGCCCGTGGTCGCTGTGAGTACGGCATGTTCTTGTACACCGCATCCAGGATCTTCTCCTTTACCTGGGTAATGGTGTCACAGTTGAGCACCTTGACAGGGAGTTCTGGGCTGTTCTCATTGTCTGGGTTCACACAGCTCAGCGTCTGTGGATCCAGAATGAAGAGGGAGAGAGAGAGAGAGAGAGAGAGAGAGGGGGGAGGGTTGGGGAAAGAGAGAGAGAGAGAGAAGAGAGAAAGGTGTTGCTTGCAAGGAAAGTCCTTTCATTACCTACTCCTCACCAAACTGTCCTGGTGGAGAGGATCTTGGCCAGAAATGTAATTTCACACCTCCAGGATGTGGCTGTGCAGCTCAAGCAGGGGCATTAAACAAGTAATGAGACACAGCCTCTCAGACTCTCCGACATGGATATCAGAGAGGTGTCATCCTGTCGCTGGCTGGCTCTGTGTTGGAGCTAAAGCCTGAGGGGGAACTTATTCTGACGGGCTGGTGGAGAAAACCACCTGCCTCCGTTTTAATGGAAAGGTACAGTAAAAGAAAGAGACATGTTGGTGTTTTACAGGTGGGCCTAGCACATCGCCCTGCCTGCTTAGCATACACCAGTCAGAATTTTGGGGACTTTCTTGATCATATTGAATTCATATAAATGTATCTTCATTGTATTTTATTATTTTTCCACCAATCTGGGCTGCTGAACTTATAATTACTGTATGGGTGATGGGAAAAATCTACCAGTTCAGGTGTGGCTGTAGTTCGTGTAATCCAAATGTAATCTCCAAATGGGTTTTCATGAATGTAATGGACGTGATTGGCAAGCCAGTGAGAGATCTATTCCTTTTCTCTGCCCTATAGACTGCTTCAGATTGGTGGGAATGATGGGATCTTGAGGCAATAGCATGAACCTCCTTGCATATTATACCTAAGGACTGCTCCATCCAACAGTTGGAGTTGGTGTTGACAAGACTTGCAAGGTACTGATAAAACAGTGCTTTTGACAAGCTGGAAATCTGTCTGTCCACTGTCATCATGTTACTGAAACCATCCAAACCATGCATACAATTACAACCACAGCCCAGGTGCATGCCACATTTCTTTGGATCTGTCAGAGTTCTTTGCCAAGAGATGTACAAAAATGAATACAGACAAACATTTGAACTTTTTTTTTTTATGTCTTTGTGACTCACCAGTGTCTTGTATTCAATCTGCTGTCGGATGAGTTTGTCCTCACTGAGGGAATATCGTGCCTCGCCTGTGATGGAGTCTATGGGTCCCTTCTCCATTTGTTGCTTGATGGCACAGAACAGCATGAAGAGCGGCTCGCCAGCACACTCCTTTGTTTTGGAAGGGAACCCGGGGATTAGAGAGAAAGGTGGGAGAAAGGGAAAAAATAAGACATAGGAAAGAAGTGAAGGGAAAGGAAAGAGGTCTGTATTCATCAGCACAGACGACGGGAGATCAAATATAATAACATCTAGCTTTGTCTCCCTTTGAATTGCAAAGCTGGAGATATTTTTTTGACCCTAGAGGTAACCATTATATCTTCACAATGTCCATAAAACTCATCGACATCAAACAGTTAAGAAAAAAAAAAACAGCAACAAAATCACACACAGCAGTCTATTTCGAAATCAGTGCTAATAATTTTAAAAGGCTTTGTTAGACCATATTACTTCGACACCTGTAGCGCTAAAGGGGCGAGAGCGATTTCGTTTTACCTTGAGAAATTTGTGGAGCAAGAAGGCAAACCAATTTGTCAGCATCTTCTCCGCCACAGACTCTGTTCTGCAAGACAAGAAGAAAGCGCACTCATTTGTTAGCAAGAGACGTCCCACGGAGAGCTAGAGTGCTCTGATTATTCTTTTATAATTTAAGACGTGGAAGAGGCTGACATTGTTGCAACCAAAAAACATGACACGGAGAGTTTACGGAGATATAACATCCTTACTCAGCCGCTCGGTCTCAAAGGACACATACTCTGATACCCTGTAAGCGAAGTGCCGCCAGTGGAGAACATATTTGGGTCATGACATAATTGTGCAGACACAATTTAGATGTCCACTTCGACTCCTTTCACTCTCCTTTCTTGCTTGCTGTGGCTGCACTTAGTAACGTAACATGAGTGCAGATGGGAAAGATTTTAGAGTTTACTTTAGTAAATCCTTTAAATCATGTAACAGGACCCTTTCAAATGGCATATAAACCCTTTCTAATCTCAATCTGATCTAAAGCCTGCAACGTTATAGCCACCAGTCACTTTCCCTCCCTAACCTTCTGCCTCTGTCACTCTGTTTCGGTCCTTACCTGTGTTTCACCCCTTAACCTGCATTGACTCTTTTGTTGACAGCATCCCATTAAATTTTTGATTTTTTCTTTTTTTTTTCTTATTCCGCAAGAGCAGCATGTTTGGGCTAACAAGTTCTTGTTGTAGCGGCTCCCATGTGAACTCATCCTTATATTTAATGAGCGTACTTCAGATTGAGAGACCTCGTTTTCAAAAAAAAAAAAAAAAAAACCTCATGAAACATTCAGCAGGCCAGCCTCAGCACTGGGAAAACAATCGACAGATAACCAGAGGTGGAGGAAAGAGAGGGAGAGGGGAGTGAAGGGAGAAGAGGAGAGGTGACGGGAGGGAGAGAAACGTGAGCTACAGCTGAATGTTTCATGAGTGGCACACAGAAGATAAGTCAGACTGACAACGGCTCTGCCGCCGCTGCACTCACTCTTCCCCATTAAGTTCTCTTCCTCTGCCAGTCCCTCCCACTCTCTATCACTTTTACCACTCCTGTCTTTCACCTGTCTGCTCAGGCACCCTGTTTCTCAGACTCATAACAGCTGTTTCACACCACTGCACAAAACAAAGCTGAACAGAGGTGGGCCTTTCCTTCGCTGGCCTAGTTGCTCATCCATCAGAAGTGCAGTAACTGGGCTGGAAAGAACAATTCACAAAAGAATTATCTATGGCAATAGATGAGCATGCAAGCAAGCTGATCAGGACTGGCTGACGGAGATGGAAATATGGACAGAGAAAGTAAGGGTGAACTTGTGGTGCTTCTTTGTACTATAATGTGCTTAATGTTTCTCTTTCTTCACCTTGACCCCTCCTAAATCCCACTTAGGCTGAACAGTTGAGCAAGCTTAGTACCCGGAGGGACCTAGACAAATGCCTCCATGTCTATTTGTGCTGAATGTAAGCACTGTGAAACAACCAGGAAATAACTTTTTATTCTGCTGATTAACCGGCTGCTCCGGTGCTCCCTCACTCTCATTCTCAGTCTATGTCTCTTAACCAATGCTCACTCTGGCTAGTTAGTTAGCATTAGCTAACTTAACAATGACAACTTGACAATATACGGTACATTTATGTCACTTATGCAGCGATATCTTTTAGCCATCTTCAGGACAACCAAATTTGGTTGTCTTTTCAATACATGCCCAACATGTACCTAAGTACAGCAAACAGGAGACATGAAAGTAGAACAAGAGAGCTGCTATTTTAGTAGAGAACAAAAAGAGGCTAGACTGAGCTAACCCTGAGATTCCCCAGTAAAAGATTGCGTACTCATGTTCAGTTCTCTGTGAAGTTAAATGCAATTCAATATTCAGTCAACACAATGGGTCCCTATCGGTAACTTAAGATCTTTGTATCTTTGTATGTAGTGCAGCTTTTAGCAACAGTGTAACGCTCCCGGTATACCTGCGGAGGAGTAGCTTGGGGTGGTTCTTGCTCTCCAGGTTGCGTTCTATAAGATCTGACAGCAGGTGTTTGAGGATGTCTGTGGCGTACTCCAGACGTCCCTGCAGAGCGGTCATGATAAGTGAGGCGACGTAGCCACGGTCACGCATGGAGAAGGATCGCTGCAGCTCCAGTGTACGGATGAATGTCAGCAGGAAAACCTTGTTATTCACCAGCTGGGCAAACTGCTTCAAGGCTTTCTCCACACTCGCCTGTCCGCTCCCCGGCACCTACACGCATCATGCATTTTTGCACACACACAAAGACGCACACGCTCATTAGATAATACTCACTCAAGGGTGAAAAAAATCACAACATACATGGATGGAATGAACATGAAGAACAGGAATATACACACAAACTGTCTCAAGGCATGAATGCAAAACAGAACCACTAGCGTGGCTACAGGCAGTGATCTAACCCTTATGTGCAGGTCCTGACACATCTATCTGTTCCCTCTGGTGGTCATAGTCTCTAAACTCATCAAAAAGTTTATCTAGAAAATATGTGAACTGTAAATTCTGCAACAAATAAAGGGCCTGTTACTTAAGAGTCAGGATGTTTAGCAGTAGTTGAAGAGGCTCTTCAGTCCATAGAGCTTTTGAAATAACCATCATAATGGCTAGATATAATCAGCAGCACCAGGCTATATCAGACCTTGGCTTGTTTTCATAGTAATGAAAAGGAAAATGGTTCCATCATATTTAGTGCTTCAGACTGAAATCCTTGAGATCAGGACAATAATAAATGCAGACATGACCATCTCAAAGAAAATTCTCAGTCTGAGAAAAGATGAGGAACGAGTAAGCAAATCCTACCCAAGAACACAATAAGCAATAAACATTAAAGTGCAAACACTATCATGAAATGCAGCCTCTGAAATGCAACCTCTGTACTATCCTTCACTTTAAATCTGATTGGTACATTGGATTTTGACGAATGAATACATAAACATTTGAGTCGAGTTTCTGTGTGTGGGATCCAGTCAGAAGGTTTTGAATGGAAAAAGTTAAGAGTGAAGAAAAGTTTGACTCAAAATAAGTGCATGACTGAGACTACAGAAGCAAATTCTGACTTATATCTCCTCAGTCTCTTCCAGATGATGTGGATGGATGCCATTAAACAAACACACCTCAAACATTTGACATTTGCTCACACCGCTCTGCTCGACAGCAGTTTGACAGCACTAGCCAACAAGCCAAAATCGATTTTGTTTTGGAGTGTACTGGACAAGATGCCGGAAAAATGGTTGAAACTTGATTCAAGTACTGCAGCCCTGCTTCGGAGGCTGCTTACCTCCAGCTCTCTGAGCACCGGGTGATCATCGATGCCAGGGAAGAGAACCCTCATGGCATAGGTGCGATAGTCCAGGTAGGGAATGCCAGCTCTGTCCAGGTCGCTTGTTAACTCGTTGATGTCTGTCTGCAGCTCTGCAAATGCTGCATATGAAGTTTTGTTAACAGAGTCATCTCAAACATCGTCATCATTTCTTAACAGCGCAATAGGTCAACTACAATTTAGATTTTAAGAATTCAGATTGGCATATAATCCTGTTTAATCTCTCAGATCAGTCTCACTCACCCTCCTTGCACTCCAGAGCTACTCTGGACTCAAGATTGTCCATCTGCATCTGCAGGCGCTTCAGAGTGAGATCGTTCTCATGTGACTTCCGTCTGTAGGCCAGTAGTACTATTATGACGATGATGAGGAGCAGCCCTCCTCCAGCTGCGATGCTGAAGATGGCTGGAAGGGTGAGGAGGCTGTCAGACCGGATGTGAACTTCTCCCGGAGAAATGTGGAGTCCTCCTACTTGGACCTGGATAATAATAATAATAATTCAGACATGAACACAGTTATTCATTTATTTTTTCTTTAGAAAGTGTTCTAATAACAATGAAAAAGCCTGGTCATGAATTCAAAGCATTGTTGCTGAAGAATTAAATTGGAAAGTACAATGGAGATATGGACCATTTTATGAACAATTGCTTCTAAAGAAAAAATTTTTCTTCAAGTTCCCAGGCACACCAGCTTTTTCTTTACAGCTTTTCTCTACAACTTTTCTCATTATTTGCAAGAGTGCCTGTTAATAAGTCTGGAGGGCAATGTGCTGTAATTGGGAACCTACCAGACCATGAGTGACAGACAATGACAGAAAGCCAACGACTAACTGAAAGAATGCCGGTGACCCACAAACACTGTAACGTACAGACAAGCGCTGACCTACAGACAGTGACCTACATCCAAGCAGACAGCCAACCAGATGCATAAACACACTGTAAACCGTCCGACAGGCAGAAACACTTTTAGACTGACCAGGACTTTGTGCTGTCCGGTGAGGTTTGGCGGCTCGCAGAGTAGCTGAGTGTCAGACACGGTGAGAGAGCAGGGCGTATCTCCAATCAGCACCGTGTAATTCAGCCTGGCTCCACCGGACGCAGATGGCACCAGGTTACGTCCCTGCAACACAGTTAGAAAAGCAATATGGGAAACTGCAGAACATAACAATATATCACAATATACAACAAAACTAATGTGGATCCTAACAAACAAAAGTCTGTTATGATTTTCAAATTGCAGCACTGTACAGTAATTATTCTTCTGTGTAATGTTAATGTTAATTTTTCATCCCACTGCAATTTCTTGCTGATTGTATGTATAGCATTTTAAACTCAGTAAATCATTACCCAGCAATTTTGGGACATTAGTATAATTACTGTAATCAGCCATCTTGGAGAAGACTGGCAGCCAGTTTTTATGGTTCATGCTACACTGTGAGCCACTGAGAGTCTTACGGGCGGGAAATCTGCTAAATTATTATACCTAACAAAGGCAGCTTGCTTCAAAATGCATAAAGATGTGCGGTTGCACATGGTGTCAAAGTGAAAGCCAGATGGACAAATCCATTCCAAACTCCTGAAATTACAAGTCTTTACAAGGGAGTACAGGAGCTCACAGGGAGTGTCATGGGAAATGTAGTTTTTCTGAAGGACTCTACCAGTCCGAGAAACGTGAGATAAAGCAGAAGCTGCCACTTAAGTCCACTATTGTGCCATTTGTTTACAACAAGTGTTGTAAGAGATTATAATTTATTTCATAGTAAAACAGTGTGTTTAAAAACGTGTGGAGCAGATCAGAAGGGACAGCAACGAGGGCGACACGACATTGATGTATGTAACATCCCGTTATGTTGCTGTCAGTGACAAAGTCATAGACTTGAGAAAAACAGCAGCAGGTCAGGTGACGTACTTTGAGTATGATCGGAGCACCGGGTTTCTGCTCCAGAACACCTGACAGACTGAGAGGCTCCAGGTAAGGGTTGGGGTAGTAGACAAAGCTTGTGTTGTTGTAAGTCAGCAGAGCTTGGACGTTGTTGAAGACGAAGCCAAACTCGTCCACGTGTTTGATCGTCTCCTGGTCTGCCGTGTACTCTGACTTCAGAGAGGGGGCGAAGCAGCTGATGGTGGTTGTGTTCAGCACTTTGCACACCTAGAGAGGAATCAGATCAGAACCGGTGTGAGACACAGACATGACAGAAACCACACACCATACATATCCCCATACATATATTTAATGGTGTGACTCACAGTAGTGTTGCTTCCTGCATGATTAATATTTGCATACATTAATGAAAAACACTGATAATTAACCTTCTTACGGGTTAATTATGCCTACTCTGAAATCCCCGGCAGAAATTCACGAGTCGTTATGTCACCCTCAGAAATCTGAGTTGTGACGTGATGGCAGTAAATAAAGAATCTTGCACTTTTTATGAACCTAGAAGCCGCTTTTGCTGAATAGATCTGAGCAAGCACTTGTTCAAATGAGTATTCTCATTCATTTTTAACATTTAACCTTTTTAATGATATGCAGCTTATACATAAATGTACTAATAGTCTCTGTGCTGTTAACCTACATTACCTGATATTAACGATAGCTATACGTCTGACTGTTATTCATTAGCTGTTACAGTATTCCCAGCAGATTTCCTCCCATCCATATGTTCAGCTGACAGCTGCGTTCCCACAATTGCTACATAACTGACAGTAAAGGCAGAGAGACGGGTCTCCTGTTAATACTGAATGTTTTTATTTGATTTTTCCTGAACATCTACCAGAATTTATGTTTCATCTGAAGCCAGTCGCTCTCTCCCTTGATGGTGTTAATATATAACAGGTGTGTGTCATCGGTGAACGATCAGTAACCAAGAGTTCTCCAATTTGAATGTACTGTCTGCTTTCTTTTGTAGTTCTTAGAAACCCCTCTCAAGATCAAGCAGATCCTTTAAATTCCTCTAGCTCAGAGCAGTTTCACAGACAGTTGTTTCAAGTCAATTAACTGTTTTTTGGAGAAAATATTTTTAAGCAATTCCAATGTTTTTTTTCGAGACGTGCGATAAAGACGCTGCCCTCATTAAATTTACCAGTGACCCTCTTGTAGCTGCTGATTCGGGTTAAAGTTCAGCGTTAATCCCTTCAGATCTCAACGCTGCCAGTGACACTGGAAAACATGCAGTTTTAATTGACTGGCTCAAACTCTGGGCTGGCATCGTTACTACGCTGTTTAATTGGCTCACGGCATCTCTCTCACACACACACACACGACACCGTCTACAGAAAAAAAGCACATCTTCAATGGCCTCGTCTTGGTTTTCTTTCACATTCTTCCACCTGAGCTATATCATATTACTATACTATAGACGATGTCTCCTTGAATTGTAATACTGATTTACTGACTGAAACACAGAGGACGATTCCTCTTTCAAGGAATGTCTCGATGATAAACAGTTTGCGTTTTGCTGTTAAATGAAAAATGTTTTTGGAGACTGACCTCAACGTTTCTTCCCTCAGCTGAGAGCATTTTTTTCTGACCTATATATCATGTATTGGTCTAGAAAATATAATATAAAAGGTAATATGTAGCTTGTCTATGGTCGTTATTTTGGCATCAATATAAATGTCTTAAAAATCTCTCTTACACTGGTGCAAGCAAACTATCTTTTCATTCCATTTCTGGCATCTCTTCATCTGTTCCCAATTGATTTTAAGATTATATTGATCTCTTTCAAGGTCGTGCCAAAACTTCCCCACAGAAGTTTCAACCCCGTGTGCAGTCTCAAAACATCAAGCAATTCCCTGACTGGTCAAAAGCAGAAAACATGAGGCTAAAGGTGACTGGACTTTTGCCATCGGGGTCCCAACACTTTGGAGCAATCAATCACTTTGAAGCGACCTGCCTAAGGAGCTCAGGCAAGCAGAATCAGCACCATAAATCACCTCCCAAAACTCAGTTATACTTTCATGTCTTTTTTTTCCCTTTCAAAATCTAATTTTGCAATGGACCTCTGGAAAAATGGAAACCCTTTGTAAGCCCTTTTGTTTATATACGGCTTCATTTTCACATCCACGGCAACACTGACATTTTACAAACTACAGCACATTAGATTGTGTTGTAATATTTCAAGCTCTAGTTAGTTAATTTGCTCTCCATCCTGCAGGCTGTTTGGTACAGAGACAGGTTGTATTTCTGCCTGTGTTCACTCTATGCTTGTTTTGTAGGTATACAATATTTCATACGCCAAATGAATCCAGCTCTGAAACCAACCTGTCTCCCTCTTACACTTTTAGCTTTGCATGCTCAGGTTTCATTACATTTAGAAAATGTCAATAAAGATCTGACCGCGTCGCTAAATCTGCCTTGTTACAACTGTAGAAAACTGCCAATAAAAATCAACTTTGCTGTGACATTTTCTATTAGCTTGAATAAGCAACATCAATAATAGTTGAGTGCAGTGTGTTAGCAGTTGTCACACTTACATTGACAGATTCGTGGCCCGCATATTTGACTCTGACCCGTGGCTCCTGAACCACATCCAGGTTGGTTCCAGTCACTGTCAGGGTGGTGTGTCCGCTGTTTGCGAGGAAGAAATGAGTTTATTCAAGCGCATCACTTCAGCCTCAGGTAGCCTACATATGAACACTGTAAAACTGTCTTTTCTCCATGATTTAATTAGAGTGGCGGCCGCAGAGAGATCAATCTGTTTGACTTGCAAACCCAACGTTTTCCAGAGAACCCGCATTAATGCAGGTTTGAGGAGGTGTAGCTGGCATGGTAGCTCGCTCTTTGTTATTGGGCAGAAGAGCTAGATCAAACGACGAACCAGCTGGCTGCTATTTTATATTCATCCATGACTGTGGGGCTGGCGTAGTATGAATACAGGTGCTGCTTGTTTACATATCTGTGCGAGATGTGATTTAAAATAAACAACACTCTAATCTTTGCATAACCTGTGCTGTTGTGCGAGCTTAGAAAGCCTTAGTGTCCAGTACTACACCAAATATAAAAAACCTCTTCCTGTCCATTGGAAAGTAGCGAAGGAGCGACGAAGAGGGCGAGAATACAAGCGAGAAATGAGGAGAAAATGGCTTAAAAAAAAAAAAAGAGTGGCCAGTGTAGTCAGCCTGACAGAGTGCCAATCCTTCTCTTCTCACACTTCAAAGGGTACCTAAGCTTGTAGGGCCACATAGTGGGACTGCACATTCATGATGAGGGCTCTTGATTGCAGCTCCACAAAGCTCCTCCTGTCACAAGGCTGAAGGCCAGCGTGTCTCTCTGAAGTCTAATCTGTAGGGACGTTGCACTGGGTAATCCTGCCCGAAAACGCACCTTTGAGCTGTGATAGAAATGTTTATGCAGCAAATTTGTTAAATGATAATATTAGCAGCATGGCACTCATTCACGTGGAGAGCATTTAAAGGAAACGTAGCATATGTTAAAGTACTTTTTTGAGTGGTCACCTTGATGTGAACACCGGTTTAATACTGCGTGACATTAAACTGGCCTACTATCGATCTCCCTTTAGCCTGGCGTCGTGATAGTTTAGCTAGGCTACCAGATTTGGACAAGAATACTACAATATAACAAATGAAATGTAGGATAGATAGTGTCCTTGATGTTTTGCTGACACACATTCACAAATGCAAATGAGTGCATACTGTACGTGTAAAACAGAGCCTTATGTGCTGCAATGCTGCGATTTGCAAAATCATATCTCTGTGTCCATGCAGCAGCACTCTTTCACTCGGTGTTACCTGGTAATACTCCACAGGGGTTCGATGCGCTGGACTGTTGGGTCTTCTATGTACTCAAAAGCCAGAGTCCCGGGAACTTTGGCTCGGTCAACACTCAAACTGACCTCCACCGGTCCAGCTCTCGTCACAGACGGTGCAGAGAAGCACACGATCTCTGACATGGTCCTCCTGGTGAGAGTACCAAAAGAGAGAAAAGGACTTATTTGTGGTTTTGATTATGACTCTGCCTGTTTGCTGCTGAAGTAGCAAATGCCTGGCTTCACGCAGACATGAAGCATCCACATTACTATAAGGGGAGAGGATTCATTATAGACTGTCCAATCTCTTCCTCGTTAGACACGTTCGGGATGGAACACTGTAATTAGAGAGTGCTCTAGCTAATGGCTTCCTCGCCTCACCCTCCTGACTTGTAGCATGTGAGGCAGTTTGAACCTTAAATAGATATCTATAAATACACTGGGAACAATACCCACCGCTGCAAGTTTCATCACCTGCTCACGAATGGTTAAGCGCACGGATGCTTAATTGTATCAAGTGTGCTTATTTCAATCAAGCAAACTAAAATAAGCACAGTGGGCTTGAAGTGGTCTTAGAAAAGGAATAAATCTTGAATATTGCGTGAAGGCATCAAGCGGTTATGATATCACCAGACTCACCTGTACAGCTCACAGGTCTGAGTACCAAAATATACATTAACAGTGCTTCCAGCGCCAAGGTTCTCCCCGACAATGGTGACCTTTGTGCCCCCAGATTCAGGTCCTCTGCCTGGAGTGAGCGCCAGCATCGAAGGGGTCTGTGGAGAACCAAAATTCATTAATGTTTCATTCAACACAGGTCAAACACAGAATACATGGAATCTTATTATCTGTTTGAATCTAAAAAGCGCTGCTAGTGGCCTTGGACGAATAAAATAAATGTGGAACTCAAAAAAGAATGTGTTAAACAGGTTGACCAATGAGCTTATTAGGAAAGAAAAGGAAAGTTTAATGAAGTGTGACCCCTATCACTTTGATTTAAAAACTACTCGGTGCATCTTTAAAAGCTAACAAAAATAATTCATAGCTTCAGTTCAATAAAGCAACACAAAGAGAACCAATCATTAGAAATAACGATGATGAACCCTTATATTTGCTAGTTCAAACCGGCTTTCACCTAACTCAGATCACGATCGTTTATTGAGGTTTGTTCAAGATCAAACTAAATGAGGGTGACAACCAAAATAAATGTGTTTGAGTGTCCGAATTACCACGAAGGAGTAGAGCTGGGAGGACTGTGCGCGTAGTTCTGGTCTGCATTCACCAACACACAACGTGACCGGACCTGGCGCACTTCCTCTAGGAGCCAGAGCCATCTCGCACACAATCCTGTCACGACGGGAAAAAATGAAACACAAATGCATGAATGTGATGCAACAGATCATCATACATACAAGTAATAACGCAAGCCAGGCACACCCTCACGCAGCAGAATCGCCGCACTGTGTCGCATTTGTTATGAAATGCACCGAGGGAAGATGGCCTCTGCCGGCCAGTGTGATTGAGGCAGACTTTCATAGAAGTTGTGGGTCAATACAGAGGGCCATCTTTCTTCCTAATGGGAAACCTATAACAGCAATATAAGTCAAATGATAAACTACACCCCTCCTCATCTCCAGCACGATTGCCACCCACCATTACCTCCGGTTGCCATGACAACATAGGGGTTTCTTCAATAAATCAGTATTGCCTGTCAGGTCAATAAGATAAAGTGCGCCATGAATAAGTCATTATAGCAACTGACCCCATGCTGAAATTAATGGTTGTAACAGCTGTAATGCCATGTTTTAAAGCACTGTGTGTGCCAAATGAATGGCCCTGAACACATGGCTGCGCGCACGAACCTCCGCGTTCACCAATACAATAAGAGCACCCAATGAATCGTCCCCACCCAACCCTTCTATTCATACATCACGAGAGTTTTCCAATTTTCTGCTGGCATGTTCTTTTCTTTCTTTCCTCTTTTTTTTTTTTTTTTTTTACAAGGATATAAATAAAGTCCCTGCAGCCTGAGCCCAATCGCATTACATGGCTGTGAGAGAAACACATGGCTAACAGATTGTCCCTCCAGTCAGCGACATGCAGCGCATTTCAATTACAGCTGTGCCGACAGCCTCATAACGACAACGACACAAAGACTGTCTCTTCCTTTGGCTCTGACTGCACCAGAGCAATGCAAAGCCCCCCACACAATCCTACAACATGATGAGGCATCACCGGGCTCTGGCTTATTCACTGTGACTGTGCTAGTGTCTGTGTGAAAATAGTGTGAGGGAGGAAAAAGAGATTGCATGTTTATTTTCTTGCGTGTGTGTGTGTTTGCATCTGTACAGTATGTCTACCCACAGTACAGTATGAATTCATGAATGCCTAGGCAGGGGAGGAGAGGGGAGGGAAAGGCAGAGGAGGAGTCTCTCTTACTGTTCTGCAGTGATGTATCCCTCCTCCTGTGGTGTGCACTGTACACCTGCCACCTCCACATTCCCCACCAGCTCAGAGAAAGACAGACCCAGGTTCAGCCCTTGAATGGTGACCAGTGTGCCCCCCTCCAGAGGTCCTGCCACTGGGCTCACCTGTAAAGAAAGGAGGAGAAAGTGATGATGAAGAAAGGATTCATGTGCAGTGATGAACTGTAAATAGATTTTACAGTTAAAGGAAACAGTATACTAGTAGAATAGACCTTTCCATGTTGGAGAATAATAGTAATAATACTCTGTTTCTATAGTTGGAATGAAATACTTTTACCACAATGTGATTTATTATAAGTTTATTGATCAGTCTTTTCCAAACATATCATCTCATATATGAAAATTAAACCACAACCAGATGTGTATAAAAAAGGAATAAAAAAAGAGTCATGATTTCTCTGTTTCTGAAAGAAGTTAAAGGTCCAGTGTGTAGGATTTAGTGGCATCTAGTGGTGAAGTTGCAGATTGCCACCATATGAATACTCTCCTCTGCCTCACGTTCTCCTTCCAAGAATGTAGGAAAAACTGACTGTCAAATTAACATGAAAAGTTTTGGTTTTTATGTCAATTTGGCACCCTGAGAGGCCATATCTAGATCAGTGTTGGTTCGTCTCTTCTCGGCTAATGTACAAAAATGGCGGTTCAACATGGCGGACTCCATGGAAGAGCACCCGCTCTCTCTGTAGGTATAAAGGGCTCATTTTAAGACAACGAAAATACGACCGCTCTTTTTTTTCCAGGTGATTACACTCTAATGGACACATACTAATAAATATTGTATTCCATTCCTGCCAATACATACTCCTACAAATGATAACTGAGGATCTTCACAGACTTCATGGTTTATCTGGTTTTCCAATCCAAGAGGAAGACAGCAGCCATTACTTTGATGGCCAGATAAACCATGAAGTCTGTCAGATATTTGACTGGAGATCTGGAAAATTTTCACAAAATATTAACTCTTGGCTACTTTAGTCTAAAGTTACTGGCCCCTTAAAATGTATATTGTTTAAGTATCACTGAAGCACCATCTAGAAGTCAAAGATAACTGTGATTTACATTTCTTTAGATTCAGTTGCCTTTGATTTACATGACCGGAATGAGTGAGAACCCTCACACTTACACTTGATTCAAGATACCATAGTTTCTTTGTCATCTCTTTGTAAACGTTAAGTACAATCACCTTAACTCTGTGTGAATAAGATATTTACAGGGTGCATTCAAAAAGCCCTCATATCCAAATTCAAAACAAACTTTAATGAATAATGCAGTGAATAGCAAAAACCTTGAGAAACCTATTCCCAGTCCTTCCCAGAGCAAAGTTAACCATCCCCAGCTGGAAACCTTTGGACCTGCCGAGCAGAACAGGAGGGACGTCGGAATAACACTCCCTCCATACCCGAGCAGCGCTCGGTAGCTGATTCATTCTGCTGCAGCTCCTTCAGAAACACTAATAATGTGACAGGGACATCAAAGGCTCGCGGCTCTTTGAAGTGGAAGAGCCTCGCATCTCTGTGCCTGACCCCACTGCGCCTCATTCAAGAGAATGAACAGGAGTTTGTGACATAAAAGATCCATCACCACTTTCTAAACAAACTGAATTCGTTCAGCTGTCGAGCACTTAAGGTTCAGCCCCGGCGTGGAATAAAATGTGAGTGTGATCGTCACGAACAGACGCTTGGATGGGAAACTGTAGAAGTGGCTACATATAACATTAGTTACTTCTAGGGATATCCAACAAGATGTCTTGGAATACTGTTTTCTGATATCATGAGGCACAGATAAGACGGATGGTTGAAATAAGACCTGACGTTCACCTGAAGCACCCTGCCACAAAGCCCTTTCAGTAATGACATCAATAGTTTTTTTCACATTTGTGGTGAAGCACTGAAGTGTCCAAGTAGGTCTACCAATCAGATGTCACTGTGACACGGTGATGGTACCATGGTGACAGAGAGCGGAGTGAAGTAAAGTAGTTTCAGCTGCTGTAACAACCTGCTTCACCTTGGTTTCTCTGTCTGGTGCACCTCAGTCAGTCAGTTTGGCTTTTCAATGCTAACAAAACACCCCAAACGTGACTGTTTTTTCAATCTTCAACTTCAAAGTTCCTGAACAAATTGCTATTTTTTAAATAGTTTCTGAAATAAAACAACAACAAACATTCATTTTAAGGAATCCAGGCTTGAACTGACATGAAGAGTGTGCCTTGCTTCTTCTAAATGACTAATTACTTGGCTAAAACTCACATCCAGTGTTTGTATAAATTTGAATACACTATGTGTTCAAGCTTCGTGGCTTGACTGACTGAGTGGGCAACAGTCCAAACAAACAAACAACAGACCTCAGTAATGCGCGGGTTGGTACACTTGACATTCCTGGCAGAAAGGTTCAGCCAGCGGCTAGCATAAGGAGAGATGGGAGGACAGTGCTGCTTCATTGTGCATCGACCCTCGCCACTACACCAGCCACATTGGAACTTCCTCTCCGCCCGCAGACACATGCCACAGCTGTCCCGCTGGGCGCTGCATTTGTAGAGGTGCACTGCAGGATGACACAGGGGATATTTGATCATTTACAATTAGGGTTGCAAAATTCTGGGAATGTTCCAAGTTGGAAACTTTCCATGGGAACTAACTGGAATTTGCAAGAATTAACAGGAATAAACTGTAAATTGAAGGTTGTCTATTGAAGCCACATAAGGTAAATATATATGAAGTATAGTATAAATATTTAACTTGCAAATATCACATGAAAATGTATTCATACAGTAAGATAGCTAGACGATAAGTTAGGCGCTAAATAAACTATAGCTAGCATCATTTCAGGCTATGCTATCATGTTGCTAGCTTACCTCCAATTCCTAAATTACCCAAAAATTCCAGTTAATTCCCATATATTCCCATAGATTTCCATACATTTTCATAATTGCCATGGCAAGTTTCCCATTTAAATATTTTTAAATATTCCCCTTTTGGAATATTTCCCAAATTTCACAGCTTAACTTTCCCATTTGGAATATTTCCAAAAGGTTTCTGGACTTCAACCCTAGTTAAAATATGGAGTAATTTCACGTCTCAGTAGTGATGTGTTTGAAGTTATTGGAAATGTGCCAAACATCAAATACTCTGTAAAGACACAACCAAATTTGGACCAGCAGGGAGTGCTGTAACAATTCAATCAACTGTTTAAACTGAATCACCCAATCAGGACACATTTTTAAACAGTAGGTCTTCAGTCAACTCCAAATATAACTCAATGAGAAAATGTGTTTATAAAATTCAGTTCATAAGAAGCATGTTTGTTTGAATTTCTTCTTCCAAGTATTGAGGAAAAAATAAGCCTAAATAATCCAATAAACCTTTCTTTGAAGTCTGTCTCTCCTATCCTCTCTCCTGTAAGAAGCCTTTATTTATGCCCATATAAAGTAACTTACCTAATGTAATGACAAGGCCTGTTAAAATTCATGGACATCATGTATATTCGTGGCTACAGGGATGTACTGTATTTAATCTACAACCCACGATGACAACTGACAGGCACTTTTTCTTGCATGATGATGGAGAGGAGGCCAAGAGCAGCCGTGAGAGCCAAACTGAGCAATATTAAGATTCACCCTTCATCCCTCCGGGCACACAAGTGATTAGGTGCTTTTTGATAACACTCCCTGCTATTGTGAACTTTCTCTCAAGGCCCTTTAGAAGCCTTGAAGTGATCTCTATGACCCATCTATCCCCTGTGGATTGAGTGCTTTACACTTCTCTGGCCTGGCAGTGATGGATGGCAGAAGCACCTTTAATCTTCTCGGGATTGTCGATGATGAAATTGCCGTTCCATACGATGGAGAGGTCCACTGCCAGGTCACTGATCTTCACACCCTCGTACATGTACTGAAAAGCAGAAACAGAGAGTGAGTGAGTTTGTGGTAAGTGGATCCAGAGTGAGAGAAAGTGAAAGAAAGACAGAGGATAGAGTAAAAAAAAAAAGATTCAGAGAAAGACACAGAGTGGGAGGAAAATGAGAGGATGAAAGGGCAACAGTGAGACGACGCTTTTAACCATCTGTCATTTCTGCCATGCTTGTCTGCTCCTCTCCTCTTTGACATGTAGGGACGCAAACCCTGGCTGGGGTGGCCGATCATCCACATCTGAAGAAAATGGCCTTTTCATTCATTGTCAGAGAGTAAGTAAGGTATGCTTTGCATTGAAATTTAGCCCGTGTGATTTGCATCATGCAGCAAACACCCCAAAAATCTCCTGTATTTGGCCCAAACCTGTCACTCTCTGTTGGGAACGTCACATTTATGCTCTGTGAATACCTAGATGTTAGTCTGACAATATCCATCTTACACAACAACATCAAGGTCATATTGAAGTCATGGTTTCCACCCTTTTCTGCTTTCCTTCCTGTCCTTCGCTGCCCGTCACTCTTCTCCTTTCTCTCACACTTCCCCACATCACTCTTACTTTCCCTTTCCTCTGCTTTTTCCTCAGTATGCTGAGCACCTCAGGCGGTATTCACTCACGCACCCTATGTACCTTGCCTACACAGCATCCAAGCTGTGTGCCTCATTTGACAGCTGTGAGATTCCCACTGGGAGTGTTTGAGGTCATACCGAGCTGTTCTGGCACTGCACGCTGGTGCTGTTGAAGCGCAGCGCCGTGACACGGTGGCTGACACCCTGCACGTGCACCACGCACTCGTAGCCCCGCTGGCCCGACTGTGGCTGGGGAAGGTTTCGGGCCCTCAGGGTGATGGGTCGGACCTCGCCGGCTGGGATGAGAATTTCCCCAGAGTGGAGGAGCTGAGGGCAGTCCTGTGAAAACAAACATACATTATCATAGCACTCATAGTTAGAAAACTGTCTTGTCTGTGTGCTTGTAATCTGCATTAATACATATGAATGTGTTATATACAGTAAACATGAAGGAATTATGTAGCACTGAGATTAATGGGGCAGTAAATCAAATTATCTCCGCAGCATTGTGAAAGCCGCTTAATGCCCAATCAGTAATTTTTACCCAGCTTGCAGTGTGGCTGTAGGGATGGCGGTGACAGTTTGTGGCAGCTTATGGATGGATAGCCCTGACATTCAGTACAGACATTCAAAAGAGAGGAGCTGCATGGATTCACAGAGCTAGCATGGATGTCGACGGTTAGTCCGGTGGTAGTGGAGCTTTATCTCTTAGGTGAACGTGTCACACAGGAGCTGATAAACTGTGCACTTGAAAGCTACATTTTAATCAGCTAATGAAACCGTAACTCACACTTAATGTGAGCGCACAATACCTCTGAGGCGTTGACTCTGCCTTCCTGGAAAGAACAGCTGCTGGGGTCATGAGTGCACAGGTTGCGGTATTTACACCAGTGGCAGCGAAACGTGCTGTTTACACAGGACAGACACCTGCAGGAAGAAATGAACACGTTACGACATATTGCAACGCTTCGGTGAGACCTCCTGTAAATTGAGTTGCTCTGCATTGACAGAAAAAAAGCTGAATCCCTCTTTATTTCCTGCCCATCATCTATATCTTGCTCTCTTGGGTGAAGAGGATTGAAAAAGGGGAGACTGATCTTGTCAGCGTGTTTCATGGGAAGATCAGATGTCTCCACTTTCCATGTTGTACACGGCAACAAATGACTTTAGGAGTGACGTCTTGACAGGAGTGTTGCTATTCAAGTGTCTCTGTCACTCGAGACACACACAGTTGTAATAGTATATCCGACAAGAACGCTGTATGTCCATGCTGTGCATATATTGATAGCGTATACTGAGCAACCCGAGCGTTCCGTTTCATAATTCATTGATTTATTCGTCCGCTTTACCGTTCAGATTTTATTCAGTAATGAAAGCAACACATTTCTGGAATGAAAGCGACAATTTGCACAGCATCTCTGGCTTGAATCAGTCAGCTGCAGCCAGCGATCGGCTGTGGATTAAAGTTGTTCTGAAATAACCCTCTTAGACTGGATTTAATCACATTTTCGTTCAACAAACACAGACGTGATTGTGACACAACTTTGGGTTTAGAAGTGAGAGGCAAAGAGGCGGGAGAGAACATAAATGGGTGATGCACAGCTGTCGATACAGCAAACAGAGCAATTGGAGAGCTGGAAATTGAACATGTCCTATTTTCCTGTTGGGGGGTATGTGGACTTTGCTGCGTATAATAGAGGTGTACCACTGCGCAGAAAACAGATCCATACACCATCACCAGGTCTGCTCTGCTGAATTTGGTCATGCAATAAGATGAAACCATGAGGAAACTATAAAGCCAAGAGCAGCACTCCAATACTGCAGCTCATAGCGAGCTACAAATGCCAATAAATGTAGTGCAGCACCATTAAATTTTGGTATTAATTAGCTGCCCAGGGCCAGTATGGACATAAAATAGTATGCTTGTGTGTATGTGTCTGTCTCTGTGTGTGTGCGTGTGTGTGAGAAAGAAATTTGGGGGGTTGGGTATTAATAGAACCGGACTGGCAGGGAGCTGCAAACACTGGATAATTAATTATGGAGGGTGATGTGATGCTGAGGTGATGGTGGTAGTGGGGGAGGTGGAGGAAGAGGTGCTGGATTAGGAGTGTGTTTGGTCTGAAATATTAATCACTGGAGTTCACAGGGTCACGCAGCAGCTAATGGAGGCCGTATTGGTGTGGGGTGGATGTGATGAGCCTCCGACTGTTTCTCTCTAATGGCTTAATGTGGTTGTATCAGGGCATTCATGTCACTGTCAAAGAGCATTTTTTGAATAGGTGGCATGTGTATCCACTCTGGGCTAATTTCCTGGCTTTAGCTGTGAACACATCATCAATCAAATGTCCCCTCCTAGAGTGAACTTATTGTATATCCCTGAATCCATCTTTTGTGTGCTCGGGGTTCAGTATAATTCACTGCACTGTTAAAGGTTAGTGAAGTGTGCATGTACAGCTGTCAGTTCAAACCCCAGTAACATTTGAAAAGAGAAAGGAAATATTACTTTCTGTCTCTCAACTGTGCCACTTTACCTCTCACAGGAAGTGGACAAAAAAAAAAAAAAAAATGTCACTCTTTGAAATAACTAATTCAACACTGAATGATGTGGCATTTCTGGCGCTTAAAAAAACACAAGTTTCTGACTTGCAGACTTCATTTAAAGCTGACAAATGCCGCTAATTGGCATTCATCCTAATAAGATCCACCCCTGTAGCAGCGCTCGTCATTGTTATTCAGATAGGAGCACTCCTGTCATAGTTTAATGTTAACAGTAAATACAGTTGACATTAGCATAATGGCTCAAAATCAAGCCTCCGTGCCCAGTCAGGAAGTTTTTATTGGCAGCGTAAAACAGATGAGCATTTAAATAAAGTCCTCTTTAATTTACATTGTTTGATCTACCTTCAAGGCGCTAAAGAAAGGTTGGAAATCTGAAATGTTTTATGTTTTATATCTTACAACACAGTTCTCTGGTGGGACCTCTCTGGACATAAAGGGGTGTGTGAGTCTAATGATTATCTATTTAGGAGTCCTCGGGGACTGTTGGCCTACAGCGAGGCATACTCAGCTGCACCAGTAAAAGCTTCTCGGTTATGAACAATGCCAGTGCAGTTTCCAGGTGTGAATGTGTGTAACAAATTTGAGTGTATCTATATAAAAAAAAAAGAGCATTGAAAATATAATTGAAATCAGTAGTGATTTGTTTTTAGAGCTGTAAGAAATAAGCCCACAAACTGCCACTTTAAGCAGTTGAAACAAACAGGCCATGGCAAATGCATCATGTTGATTTAAATGAAACCTGACAGATAAATTGAACTCAGAGGTTATCTAACAGCCTGATCTTAAGTAGAGTTGTGAGCATCAGGACATCATTGGCCTAAATTAAGTTGTGCTTTTCTATCTATTCAACAAATCAAAGGTGGCGGTGAGAAGGCGGCTGGGCGGGCGGCTGGGGAGGCGGCTGGGCTGGGCCGGCGGTGGGGAGGGGGTGTTAGCTGCTGGACTCACGTTTTATGTGTGCTGCAGTTGTAGAACTTCACCTCCGTGCTGGCAACCATTTGACCGGTCTCCTTTGAGTTTAGACGAAGCTCCACGCCGGCCCAGTCTGAGTGAGAGAGGGGGGGGGGGCGGAATAGTGTGAAAAAGAGATGAGAGAGAGGGAGAGCGACAGAGACAGGAAAGGACGGGTGAGAGAAGGAAAACAATGAGTGAAAAGAGGAGGTCAAAATGAGAACGAATAAATGTTAATACTTTTATCACACTCCTGTAAAGAGCCACCTGGTTTCTGCGTCTCTGCAAGGGCACACTGCTGTTGTCGTGAGAAAACCTTCAGTCAGAAACTTCAATTGAAGGATTACTGTATACGCTCTGAGAAAATTCTACTGCTCCTTGGTACTTAAACTCTTTTGATAAACAAAAAACTCAAGGTGGTCAATTTGAAAAGGGGGTTGCTTTCGTGTCTTGTAATTTAGTTGTTGTTTTTTTTCTTAATCTTTATATTAAGGCTGTAGTATATCACTTCTTTGTTTGTTTTGACACATGATATTGGAGCTCACCTTGTCCTTCTGGTATCTGAGGGACCTCCTTCCCAGCCGGGGACAGACACATAACCCTGTTCCCGTTGACGTGCCCCTCGATTTGAGCCTGCTGGCCAAATGAACAGGTGATCCCAGCAGAAAGGTCTGGAACATTATTCACCTCCAGCAGAAGCTAGACAAGGAGAAAATGGAAGAAGGGAAGATTTAATGAACTGGACTTGAGGCTGGCCTGATGCACTGCTACATGTACCATTTTGAATACCATGTTACCAAGTTATAACACGTTACTATACCAGCCGAGCCAAGAAATAGCTAGCTTACCTGCTTAGCTTAGCACTCTCTTTTCCAAAACTGGCAACAGGGAGAAACAGCTAGCCTAGCTCTGCCAAAAGGAAACAAAATCTGCCTATCAGCACCACTTAAGCTCACTAATTAAGATGTTAAATCTTGTTGCTATAATCCATACAAAAGCTGGCCTGTAAAAACAACAAAATTGACGCAAGAAATTTGCTGCTCTTGGCCAGTAAGTAGTTCAGGACATAACCTTCCTGTAAAACCATATGTTGTTTTTGTACGCAGTAAATAAATGATATACACTTTTAATTAGTGAGCTTAAGGGGTGCTGGTAGACAGGGTTTGTTACATTTGGACCGGCTAGCTGCTTCTCCTATTTCCAGTCTCTGTGCACAAGCTGGCTCCAACTACGTCTTTACCAGGCAGACACAAAAGTGGATTTAATCCTCTCATCAAACTCCCTGCAAGAAAGCATTGCCCAAAATGTCAAACTATTCCCCTAAAATAATCTTTAGCTCCTACTGTACTTTCCTCCTCTGTGCTCTTGGCTCCTGTACAACAGATGAATTAAGCTTTTAGGAAATGTAATCACCTTTTGGCAGATGCTGATCATCCAGCATTAGAGATGCAGACAGAGTAGCTCACTTTTACAAAAACAACTCCCACCTAATTTTTTCACATTAGTCTCCAATCCCTCAGTATACATGTTAGAACCAAAATAAATAAAGTGGATGCCATACCGGGAGAATCATCCTTCATCTCTCACAAAACTAATCTTCTCTACCAGGCTTATACTTACCCTGTACATGCGGATGTACAAGGCTACTCTAAGCGATTGCTCATAAACGTGAGCATTGTGAGTGGAGTGACAGAGCAGTGATTGGTGGAATGATAAGTATACTCACAGGGACACTATGTGCTGATACAGCAATGCTGTCCGGGTGAGCGATAACCTTCACACAGCGGTTAATGTCAGTGGCGAAACGGAAACTCTCCTCGGCCCTCTGACACCAATCCTTCCTGGAGCACCTGTGGAGAACATGACGCAGCAACTTTAATGAGGAATTATGGCCAACCAACCCAAAGATTTTTAGCCATGCTAGTGGCGTGGCATAATATGGTAGCGGTGGCCCGTCATTGCACCATCTTGGTTGAGACTGAAATATCATTCATCACATTCATAGTGTCCAGAGGATGAACTTTACTGCTTGGTGATACCACGCCTTTTCATTTAGTGATTCCAAAAGGTTCACATAGAGGTTTTGAGTAAAATGTCTGAACAACTATTGAATGGATTTACATGAAATTGCTTTTTTATAGTCTCAGGATATTTTTTTTTAAATCATTGCCTGCCTTCAAAATTTGACCAAAACATGTTTTTTTTATGCCTAAATAAAATTTTAAAAAATGAATAGTATTCAGAATTCAGAAACAGATTTATTTCCAAGTAGATTTTCATATACAAGACATGTCTTGGTGTTTTTGGTGCATAACAACAAAAAAATGTAAGGAAGATAAAAATCAGGTGTTGATATAAAGTGTCAAGTTAAGTTAGAAATATACAGTATGTACACCCCTTTTTAAAATGAAAAGAGCTGTACACTTACAGACAGTACAGAGAGGTGCTAAGTATTCACCATGTAGTGCAAAGTGCAAAAGTTTGCAGTATGCAGAATATTTAAATATCCGAACTATTTCTTTGAGATGTACTAATCCAAAGCTGCTAATTAAAAGGTTATTAAAAGGTGTGCCTTATTGCAATGCATAAAGTCAGTAGATCGTATGTTAATGTAACATCTATAGGGCGGAGTGTTAAAGCCAGTTTTAGAGGGAACAGTGGCGGCAACAGATTAGATTATTAGGTCATCTAGATTTGGTTAGATTTGTAGGTAAACAGAATGCAAAAAGTTAATAGTGACGTGTCGTGATCCTCTCCCTGAACTTCTCCCTGAATCATCTTATTCACTCATTTATCAATTTAAAGTGTATAATAATTTCATTGAATGCGTTTTTCAGACGTGACAGAATACAGGACTTTGCATGTCTATATTGTTTTTTAGCTGATCATCTCCTTCACATGGCTTTCAGTCAGACGCTTGGCCAGGAATTTCCATTTACTTTTCTACGGCGCTTTTCTGCAGAGCATATTACACGGCAGTGCAACAGAGGAATAAGCTTTTGGATCCCAACAGGCAATTATAAGTAAGATGTGAAAATGTTGGCACCATAGTGTGACCTCAGAATAATCTTATAAGAGAGAAATGCAAAGTTAAATACATTTAAAGTTATGAAAAGGGATAGAAGGGATTTTAAAAAAAAGTTTCAGCAATTTGTCCAGTTTTAGAAATGGGGATTTGTTTTAGAGATGTGGCTGTGCTGATACTTATTTCTTTATAGGAGGTCTTCTAAGAGCTGGGTCTCTGCAGGCTCTGATAGTAACAGGCAGGCTGTGTTTAAACGCCGATTTAAAAAAGAACAAGAGTTTCTGAGCTGTAAAGTTAAATTGTAAGGGTGAACTCGGAGTCTATTTCGGCTGTGGACCATCATCTCTTTCTTTTAAATGTGTAATGCACACAGCGAGAGGAGATAGTGCTTAATACACTCTGAGATGTAGTTGAGGGGGTGGCATCTCCTGAGAGAGCTCAAAGAGCACCGAGGCCTCCGCTGTAATTACAACACAATATAAAGGCGGAATGGAAACACGGTGACAGCTGTTGCTGGCTCGGCTCCTTGAGGCGGACCGGAGCCACAGGAGTATAGACAGTCACCTTCTGACCGCTCATCAGCTGAAGTGCTTCCGAAAAAAGACGATGCCTTTCATCTCCCATTTCTTTTATTCACCGTGTTTTGTCTGATGGAGCCATTTGTTCCCTTTTCCTTCAGGCTTTGTACATGTTCAGCTATTCAGCCAGCCCCGCCAACACACACACGCTGTGTCAGAGTGCTTTAGTGCACCGTGCCAGGGGTGGGATCCTAAAAGAGGTCCACATAAGAGTCATTCAGAGGCTAGAAAAAGACCCCAATCTGGATTTAATAGAGAGAAAAAATAAAGTAGCCTCATTCTGCAGCGTGAGGGATCATGATTCACTTTGGGTTACTTGAGGGAACAGCAGCCTATCTGTTCACTGATAAGTGTAAGGCATTAATTTAAATAAACTGCGTAATGGGACTTGCAGACAAAGTCAGCACTCAGGAAAAAAAAGGGAAAACAACTGTTTAATGAGCTAATTTAGATTATAACGAGGCATTATTTTTTTCCTCTCACTTCACTGCCGATTTGATAACACCGAGAGCTGCAGTTTAAGTAACGCCGATCACCATCAACACATTGCTGGCTGAAACGCAGACGTCATATGATGAGGCGGGGGTAAATCCCCGGCTGAGGTCAGCCTCAAACGCGGCAGCTGCTTCAGAAACACAGGGTTTTAATCTCATGAATCCCCTTCGCGCCATATCAAGGTATTATGCAAGCTAACCCGGGGGTCAGATAATTAAGATGGAGGAGATAAGCTTGCTCCGTCAGGTCCAAAATGTTCCCCGGGTATGTAAAGGTGCGGTTTGTACACCAGCCGTGACTCACGGGCTAATCCTTCCCTCCTCCATTAACTCCAGTCGTCCTCCAGCCTGACTACAATAAAACGTGGTGGGCATGCCGTTTCTGCTGTCCTAAATAGTGCTATTTAAGAGGGATCACACTGTCCAACAACCACTTCCTGGTTTAATGTTTCTCACCAGCTGTTGATAATAATGAACTCCAGGATGCACAGTAAGTCCCTTGGACTCCACAAATCATATGACCGCATGCTTAGCCTTATTCATAGCATTCTACGAGCTGTTTGGAAAATAATAATATTGTGGGTCAAATTCCCTCCGCGGTCGTGTGTGTGTGCGTATGTGAGAAAATAGAGGAAACTGACTCACATGTTATGCAGGACACACCAGCCACAGTGAGGGTCACCAGAGCTCAGGCACTCGGCACATGTACCGTACTGTTCACACGCCTCCACGGGGACCTGAGCAACCTAAAGTAGAGAAATGGAAGATGGGGTTAAAATGTGGAGTAGCGCACGTTACAAAAGATACACGGATGAATTATTAAAAAGCAGACGGCGCAAAAAGGTTTCCAAAAGGAGAATAAAAAGTGCACTGTTGCATATATCAACATTTTGATGTTTAGAAACGTACCAATATGATTTCAGTGGCAGCCACGCACGAGAAAGGGAAGCCCAATTTGGCCTTTTTGTTGTGTACATGGCTTTCTATCTTTTTTTTATTTTGATCTTGATTTCTTGGTATTTTTGTCTTTACAATGGAGATGTAGGAAATAAAAAGTCAAAGTGGGGGTATGACATGATGCAACAGGTCTCAACAGTCCATGAACTGAACCCGGGAACAATGTGACAGTGTTGAAAGTGTCCCAAACCAACAGGACACTCATACTCACATACGCGTATGCAAACAGTCGATTAATGGATCTGAAACCAGGTTTGCATGTAAAGTAGGAATTTTGCAGCTGCCTTAATTAACCTGGTAGTTAGTTGTACATTGGTGCTTTAATTGGGCAACATTTGAGCTGTTCACTATCCCCAGACTGAGAAGCTCATTTTATAATTATGAATAAAGTGAGACCCCAGCTGACTTCCTGACCCAACTGCCTACCTGACACATAGAAGCAACCATACACAACTGTACTATTGAATAAGTATTCTTATTTACAGGTGATTAAACCTGTAGGTACCTGTAGGTACACAGAAACATTCTGTCTCTCAATTTCTGCCACATTCTGTAAATAGAGCCATCTAAATCTGACACACTGGACCTTTTTTTATCACTGAAGAAGAGGCTCGCCACACACAAGAAAACCGTCTGGCCCAACGCATAACTCCTTAATTGGAAACTATTTTGATAATCAATTAATAATTACAGTCATTTTTCAAGCAAAGATGTCAAGTGAGTGACGTGTTATTCTCTTTTATACAGTTCCTTTTACATCAGTCTTGTCTTAATATCTTTGGACTGCGATCCAGATAAGCTGTGACGTCAAGATGCCACCAAGGGGAAGCTTTTCTTCACCATGTAGTAGATTTTTTTGAAAATTACAGTTGATTAGTTGATATTCCAGATAGTTGCTGCCCTGCTTGGGATTTATTTACACATTTCCTGCTAGTAGAAGAGTTAGCAAAGAATTTCATGTATGCTTAATCAGACTCACACACATCATCAAGTAGGGAAACAGAATTATACTCACATTAAACACATCAAATTGCAATAAATGCAGTAATATCCTGAAAAATTGATCTAATATACACATAATTCCAAAGACCAACTAGGGAGGTTATAGTATATACACATACATACTGTACATGATATACAATTTTATCCCGAACGTACCTTAACCAACCAAGTATTTTGACCTGCACATTCTACTGCATTTTATCCAAATTCCTACTAAAGTTTTCATCTCTTAATGTGACAAAAGTTACAAATGGCTGCCATGGAGTGGAAATAAGGTCAACAATGATGTGCAACCGAAACATTCTGATGAAATAATGAGCGGTTTTGATGAGGAGAGACCAAAGCACTTTTCATCATGTTGTCTATTTTGCAATATATGGAACCCTCATAACAGCTCACACTGTCGAATATCCCAGAGGAAAACAACCCATTTCTTTTTCTACTTCTGGCTGCTGACACAAATTTTCTACATGCAGCGTTGTGGTTCTGCCCACAGATTCGGTTTTTTTTTTCTTCTTCGATGTCAGAAGTCTCATGAAATGACACCGCAACTATCTAAGAAGAATTTTTGCAGAAATATTACCAACGTATTCAACTTTTCTACTAAAACATGACGACTCTTCCTGTAGTAATTACACAGTATAGGTTTTTACTGCTGTTTTTCACACACACAGGGGCACACACGCGCAAAAAGGCAGGCAAACACTCTCTGCCACTTCCATGCGTGAATGTCTGGCAAAGCATAAGCTCTCCATTACAGTAGCTTCTGTGAGAGTCGCCGCTGTCTCACGGCCAGCACCATGCCTGCATACAAAACCAGGTTAGAGCTGCAGCTTGAGCCCAGTTATTTTATACTTTGTTATTATTCGAAGCCTGGACGTATGATGCAAGCAATTTCTTGATGTAAGCAATCACAAATGAAGAGTGGATTATGGATTAGAGTGTCTCCTGTGCTCTTGATAGCATAAGTGGGTTCTCTCTCAGGTCTGTGTTGGCAAAATGGATTATCTGCTGCTCCCTATAAAATAACTTTCTCGCTCTTTTTTTCCAGCAGTTCAGAGCCCATTTGGTGCGTTCCATTAGCAAAATGATTTTGTAGCACGGGCGGGGGGGCGGCTGAGGGCTCTAACTCCATATCTGTAGGGGGAATAATCCATGAATTGTGTACTGGAGCTTGTCTGAACTAACAAAGTTGGTCTGAGGCCGTTAGGCAGCATGACCTTTACAAGGGGAGAGCTATGGCTTCTGCTTTCCGCCGCCCAGCTGAGGATCAAATGTGAAGCTCTCGCTGCACATCACAGTTGATTTGTTTAGTGGAACTGACCTAAGCCGGGATGCACAGCGCTGAATCCAAATAAGATCCAAAGACATGTCCTTCGTCATCTTATACATATTTATTCTCAACAGCATTTTATTGAAGCGCCCTTGCCCTGATTTGTTCTTTCCGTTTGTTCTTGATGTTACAAATGTCTAATATTACTATACTATATTATTTTACTTAGAAACGTTTGTGCAGCTCACTCCATATGTCTACGTAAGGATTGTAGAAATGCATTTTATTCTTATTATTATTCAATATTGTTGTTCAGCAACTTTTAATGAACACATTTTTTCACAAGATCATCTCAGGTTAAGCATCAATAAATGGTCGCCACTCCGACGTTGCTGTAGCTTTTAGGCAAACATCACGATGGGGCATTAATGGATGGAAAAACCAATCGTTACAATGAGTACCCACACTGCTGTGCTAGTAAATCTTCATGTGAGACCGATTTCTTTTGCATGCTCACAAACTAATCTTTTAATTTTGTTTAGATCGCATCGCGCAGTATCAAGTGTTGTTGTAGATGCTTATTTTATGTGAACTCCAAGATCGTTTTTGCAGAAAGATGAATGACAGAAATGTTGAATGAGTGTTTAGCTCCAGAAACTACTGTAGTGGAACAGTGGCTAGCCTGGGGGTGACGTCAGGACACTTTTGTCGTGCCTTTTATCATGTCCAGACCAATTGTGGACATTATATAATATATATTTATTGAAATGCAATGATAGACAGAATCATATCCAGATATTTCATGGTGAATTTAAATTGGGAGGTTTGTGGTTCATACATACTTGGTTTGCATTTCACAGTCTATTGCATTTGTGCACCCCTATCATCTTTTTACAATTGTGGATGACTGAAATAAGCCTTCATCCTCAGTTTATGTTTAATGTACTGTAGATGCCTCATAAATCATTCATGAGCAGATGCATTATGTTGTATTTCTCATCAAGCTTTTTGTTTGTCTGGTCTTCTCTGAGATAATTTCTTCAGGAGAAACTGATCACAGAATACCGACGAAAACCCTCCATTTCCCTGAAAAGCAAAATCTCATTCTGGCTGTGCTTTCTTAAATGTATTGTATCATGGAACCCGGATGATCGTGTACACTTTTACAGCTTTGGGAATTACAAAATCTTTATCGTTTCACCACATCTGTTATGCCCTTCACTAATGCTCAAATCATCTCACCAGTCCGCTATCACTTTAACACTTTCATCCGGATTTACTGGAACTTTACGAATGCTGTCAGATGAGCATGCAGGCTTTTAGACCTCTGCACTACTGTCATCCTACTGTATATCCTCAGTCTGGCTCTGGAAAATCCACAGCTTTCGCATGAACGTTGGCCTCACATGATGGATGGGGTTATAAGGTCATATCCAGGATTTTGTGCTTTTAGGGCTCGGCAGAAATGAAATGAAATTGAAAATGAAATTATTCTACCTATGAGGAGCATTCCAAATTTATAAATGAGATATCCAAGGTGATGTATTCTTATGAACGAATCCAGTATCCAAAACCCCAAATTGCTAATTATTAGCTTCACTCCAAAGCTAACATATCCACTCTTTTGTCAGATTACATTTCCCCATCACTTTTTCAAAGCCACATGCTGTACAGCAGTGATTCCCTGCCAGGAATATGTGAAGTCCACGAGGTACTTCTGGAGTTGCCAAGGAGTATGTGTTAGGGTAGCTCTGATAACTTCAAAGGAAAGTTTTGATTTAAAAACCGAATCCAGATATTTCTGTTTAGGATAAAATGAAACAATTTTTTGTCACAATAACCCATAAACCAAACAGTTAACACATGTACACCAGTGGTTTGTACATGGTTGTGTAAGAAGGCTCTTGCATAAAGCGTGAGTAGTATTTGCACATTGTCCCTTAACTTCAGGGAGTAAGGAACATTTGAAAATCAACGTAAACCACAGAGGGAGTGCAGATTTTTATGACCCACTGATGGGTTAAACAACCACATCATTTTGCATTTTGAGCATGAGATTTGGACAACTATGTTGTGGCTTCAGCATCCTAGGAGAGAAATTCAGCTCGCAGAACACAACTGACTGATGCACACCAGTTCAGTTCAATCATAACAGAAGTTAACACATGAACCTTTCCACAGAACAGGTCTAGACGGTACTCTTTATAATATTATTTACCAAGACCAAACAATTCCCACCATGAGCAAGCACATTTAGAAGTTGGTTGATCCAATGCAGGTTGAAATATAAGTAGGTATACTTCATGCACCTGCATATGCCCTGAACAACACAATCTGCTGGAGTTCATCAAAACTAAAAAAATCAGCGAAGAAGTTAAATTAAATCATTAAAGGTGCTGAGAAATGGTTGAAATGTGCATTTTGTTGGAAGTGGATGGATGGGATTTCATGCAATGATTTTACATTTTACAGAGTGGCACTTTGAGAGATTGCCCTGGAAAAACCCTGCAGCAGTTTTCCCCCCTTTCTATAAGGTTTAAAGCCTTAGCTTTCATTTCTCAGACAGACGAGTGACATTCACTGAGGTTATTGTGTGTTTGGATTGTGAGCATTCCTATTCTTAGAAATTATCAAACTAAAGGTACACAGTGAGAGAAGAAAAAAAGATTAACTGCCTTCTTTATATATATCAATAATGGTTCCCAAATGATGTTTTGGTGCGGACTCAGACACGCACAAACACAAAGCATGCAGACGTACACACACTGATTCCCTCTTTTCTCTCCTCACTCTTCATCATCATGCTAACCCTGCGTGTTTCACTCGGCAGGAGACAGAGAGGCTCATTGTTATTCCACAAGGGTCGGCTGATCTCAGCCAAATCTGTCTGTGCCTCTCTCCTCATTCCACATCATTCCTGTATTGTTTGGCTCCCAGGAATCAGAAAATCTCTCATCTCTGGGATCTACTGGAAATGTGGGAAATCTGTGAGTGAAGCCCTCTCCCTCGGGGATTCCTTACCCGAGCTGCGAGAATGTCTGAAGGGAAAGCTGAGCAAAGATGGAGAGGGAGACAGAAAGAGGAAGGCTTTACTCTGTTCTGTGCTCCTCAAGGCTACAAAGCCAAAGCTGTTCTAATATTGAGAGAAAATGCCTGGCCAAGCTGGGTTTGGTTTTTTGCTCAGTTATTATGTGTCACTGGAGGCGGACTGAAAACAGTAGCTGGCTATCTCCTTGAAGGAAGCATGTGTCTCTCCTTGAACGACCAGAGCTCATCAATAAGTGATGTCCTGTCTCTTCCAGTCGATCACACAGAAAGAAGAGCTGCCTTGATTTGTTTTAGAAGACAGTGCTCAACACAATACTGTCTCTATTCTTGCTCGCTTTTCAGATGACATCCTTTGTTTTCTTAAACTTGACGCTTTTGTAGGTTTTCTGACTGTTTTTTCAAGCACCCAGAAAAGAGTTTTGCCACCACTCTGAAATAAGTGACACAGCTGCAATTGTCCCAGTGCCCTTTGCCTCCCCGTCCAGTGACTCTGGCTCAATACATTCCAGCACTGAGAAGACAACTGAGAGCAACGATAGGGGCTTTTCTTTTTTTCTTTTTTTATGGCCACACTGACACCTAATCCCATTTCACAGTGCCACGCAGCCGCGCCAAAATAATCACTTGATGGGAGTTGAAAGTGATTACCACTGTTCACTCTTATCTCCAATGAGCGCAGAGAATATCATCCAACAACAACAACAACTGCTCGCGTCTGTGATGCTGGGCCAAGCGAGAAGCACGAGGGGGGGGGTATAGCCAAACAGTAAAAGAAGCAGCTGATGGTTTTCTATGGGATGTGTGCGCATGGTGCATGTGATGTACAAAAGATGCGTGCACTGTTGAGTCGATTCGCATGGATAAGTAATTAGAACAGTGGTCCATCCCCTTACACACAGCTTGCATATTTAAAAACCCCTTACTCTAGACATACTGCTTGTGAATGTTTGGGAAATGTCACATTGGATTTTGGGGATAAGTCATAATCATCTGGTAGGATTCCAAATAAATAGAATTAATTCATCATTTAACATAAATAAATGTTTTTTGGTTTGAAACCGTTTTTCTGCTAATTCCCAAAGTGCGCACGATAATAATGCTGCCTGCAGTGCTGGTATCGGTGCAGAAGAAAAGCCACCTCTTTTTGCAATATCCTGATAAACTGGATCCAATTATAACCCTAAACCGAAATGACTTCTGAGTTTTACGTCAATAAAGATGTAAATACTATATTTTACGCTGACCCTTTTACATCAAGTAAAGCAGGCTACACATACTGTATACCATCTCACTCAAGGACATGTCAGCGTGCTCACTGTCACCGGGGCTTGAACCCGCGGGCTTCCAACTGAAGGACGGTCTCGCCACTCACTACATCACCCCGCCACTTGCCGTGTCGCCTGACAGCAGCAGCAAAATGAGGGCGTTTCCTCACCTGATTGTCAGACATGACATAGAGAGAGTTCCTGTCCAGGGAGAAGGCCATGTCCCGGAGGATGGAGCTGCTATCCTTCATCACGGTCACCGTCTCGTACAGCACTCCTCCTTCCAGAGGAGCGTCCACTCTGATCTGCAGAGACATAGACAAATACAGAGATGAATGGATAGTGAACGCCCCGCTGCAGGACATATAGTGACTAACTTGTTACTGTACATCTGTAGAGAGACATCTGCTGTTGACTTTTTACGCTTTGTATGTTTCATTTTGCATCTGCAAGCTCCCACAGCCCCACCGAAACACTGGCGTTATGAGGAAAATATTCTCTGAATTACAGCTTTATGAGAAAAGCAGCATGTTTTCAATTTGATGGCCATCCAATTTCACTTTTAACTTGTGTTGAGTCTGGTAAATTTTCTTTCTCCAACTGGTTATAAAACTTGAATTTCTTCACTTTTGGGGATTGGAGCAATGCCTGGTAATTTCAATAAACTGAGAAGCAAAAACGATGAGTCTATACACATTTGTCTAATCGTTTCGCCAAAATCCCCATCTGTACAAAATGTCCTCGTGTACAAGCCATTTCATTTTGCTCTGTGTTGACAAATAGACTTATCTGATCATCTGACTAATCAGCTGTAGATAAACTCTCTTGCAGTATAGCAGTCATTTAGAACATTACCTCATTAACAGAGAAGCTGCTTACGGGGAATTACACAGAAAACACGCGTTCATAATAACAGTTAGCATGTTAATGGGAACAGGAAAAAAAAAAAAACTTTAACATTTGGGAAAGGTTTTCATTCGCTGTTATGACAGGAGTCGAGCGTGAAGATCCCTAGTTAAGGATCCCACCAAGGCTGAATACCTGGATTTCCCCCACTTAAGAAGCCTCTTGTATGAGAGGTGAAATGTAATTCATGGATATAAAACCAAGCACAGTTGCTCCAGATTTACCTCTTCTAAAGGCCTGAGACCGAAAACCTTCACAGACTTATTGATATTAGTTAAATCAATGAGGTGGTCCATCCAGTAGAGGTCCAGGATGTGTTTAGCACAGCTTAGCACAAAGTCTTGGAACACAGGAAACTGCTGACCTCCACCAAAACTAAGAGTACATCTTCCAACATTTCCCAAATTGCCATGTTCACATGTTGTATTTTGTTGCTAAAAGGCTAGCCAGAAATAAGTTTATCAGTTTATCCTCTTGGGGCTTTCATTCTTCTTTGTAACATTTGGCGAAACACATCAGAGTTGGCCTGCAAAGAGTTTACAAGTAAATTTATGTTGATGTTCTTGTCTAACTCTTGGGAACACAGCATATAAATTTCTCAAATGTTGGAGAGTTCCTTTTACAAACAACAGGTTACATTTGTACTCACTTGAGATTTATACAGCTTCTCTAATACATGTTAGCTTTTATTATGTCTTTGCTTGCACAACAAGTAGTGTGGATTATTAAGTGTTTACTCCTTTTTTGCACCAACTCCCTCTTGACTTATGGTAATGAGCATATAGCACTGTAATCTCTCATTTATTCATTCCAGGTAAAGAAAAGGTACATTCATTATAAAGGTGTGACTTAAAAGAGGAAAGATGGATCCGCTGCAACTCATTCAGCAGTCCAATCGGCCGCTACGACTCTGACCTAAATCCACCCCTGAGGTTACAGCTACCCATGACGCAGTCGAATTTTGAAACGTTCAGTGAGCTCGGCTTTAATTTGACTTTGGAGTGACTTTCAGGCAGCACTCTTTTGGGGCTCATTAAATGCAAGCATGGGGAACAGATGCCCAGTGGTGAAGGGTTTTTCGATTCTCTTCTCCCACCTCTGCCTACAAACAAGATGTGCTGTTGCAAGTGAAGCAAACAAATAAGCAGATCTGTCTTTATAATAAGTGGCTTACTGACGTCGGAGCTGTTGAAAGGCAGCCTTGTGAGGATGTGTAACTGTTTGTAAAGATGTAAAGCGATGACTAAGCTGAAAAACCTTTTTACGTATTGCCGATTAACTTCCCATTAGTAGAGTCTTAACTTCACATTTACTCAACACTATGACAAACCTCCCCGTTCGTGTGGTTTATATTGCAAAATCAAGTGTTTTGCCCACCGATAAACCAGAAGGGCTGCTTCAATTTTCACTTCACAAAAATATTTGTGAAAAAATATATATCGGTATGGAAATTGCATGAATTGCATCATATGTAATGATAACTTAACACCTCAAATATAAGTCAGAAATGTGAAATTACAGAGAGAAAAGTCTGAAAAAAGCTAGAGAGGGGGGAAAAAAATGCTCATTAGCTATAGAAGCCCAGGTTGAAGTCCTATTTAAATTCCCAGGAGATTGGATCATTAAGCATGTCATGCAATTACAGTAAAGCTGAATTAATTTCTCAATAATTGAAATAAATGCAAGCTAATTAGGAACTGGAGCAGAGAATTGTGCAAGTGTTGCGAAACGTCTGCGGTGCAATTATGCCAGTCTTCCCTGCATGCATCCTGATGCATGGACTTACGCGACCTCGCCACCCCAAATCAAATTTGACTCCCGAAGCATTTTTGAACGCGTGCCAGGTCTTTGCTCGCACACGTGGTGGCAGAGCCTCCGCACTCTCTCAATGGGGACAGTCAATCAATACAAACTGATTATATGATTGGATCCCCTGGGCACCAAAACTTCATCAATCAATCACGCCTCCACCTTCTAGGCAGCTGTGCCTCTCCAACCGTCGGCTTCACCAGCCAAGAATGAAGAAGAGGGATGCGCAAGTGTGTCTGTGTAGTTTATGTGGGTGGGAGTGTACTGTACATATGGAGCGGTACAGGGAGGGTGGGACGTCATCTTCCTCATAGAAAAACACAAAAGTACGGAGCACAATAGTGACAAGTGATTGTCTGTTGATGCCAGAACATAAGAGGGCACAGTCTGTCTCTCACAGGTCATTACCTCAACACTGTGCACAATCATATAAATAGTTATTTCATGGACAGATTTATCTCTGAGCTAAGCCTCTCTCTCTCTCACTCTCTCTCTCTCATTGTCTGGTTTCTTTCTTTACCCTTCTTCTCTTCCTCCTCCTCCTCCTCCTCATCCTATTTCTCCTCTCCCTTACCACAATCCTACACAGTAATGGAGGCAGTTTACATTATTATTTTTTTTCCCACACTCGTCATCTCATAAATAGCACAGATGGAAACCAGAGCATGTAAGCGTTTTTGTGGTGAAACCATGTTTTTTAAAAAACACACTCATTCATCCTCATTCAGAGGAGGACAGATACTGAGCCCAGTGTGTTTTTTAGTTGGGGTATGATGAGGCCGAGTGAGAGCCAGGGGTACAGGGATGAGCTCAGGCAAATACTGACCCGTCGTGACCTGATCTGCGGTGTTTGATTTCAGCGGATTTAGACGTGGTTTTATCATTTAAAACAGGGCTGACCAAGCAGAAGCCCTCTGAGAATACAACAGGTCCTCAATCTCTCCTTAAGCCCCACAGCTTCATAATGAGTGTAAGGCGGGTTTAATTGGTTTTATAATGAGCCTGCTTGTAGAAAATGACACACAAAGTTGCACAAGCTCGTGCGCGTACTCACCTACGCACACAGACGTGCAAACAAAGGCGGGGAAATACACTTCCGTGCGAACACACATGGCGCGCTCTGTCTTTTGTTGCTTGCTCTCATTAGTTATGTAGTTAATTGTGTGCTTGATCACTTGTTTGATCAATGCGCTATCATGGATTATAGCATATCAGAAACACAGCTTGCCATAATCCACGTAGTGCCATATTAGGCCTCTTTTATACTTCCAGACACAATAATATAAGATTTGATCTACTTTAGTTTAGACCTATGAAATCATGTTATCGTTCATCCTTGAATGTTTTTGTCATATCTTTGAGATCATTTTGCACCAATTAGAATTGAAACAAATGCGACGGCATATCTGAAGCTGTTATCCGCCAAAAACACCAGAACAAGAATGATTTCTGCACTGTCGCACTTCAGCTTCAACAGTCACAGTTTAGCTAGTGTTAGGCTGACAGCTGTGTGTAAATAAAAACACGCTGATGAACTACAGCAAAACAAAGACGCTGTCATCGTCACACATGCTGCTCCCTCGCCCACACAGATTATTCAGTGATTGGACTGATCCGGGGTCAGATACGCGTACAGAATGTGTTGAAATCATTTTTCCTGTTGCTTTAATGAGACAGGGAGAACGACGTCTAATTTAATTCCCATTTCAGTGTCACTTCTGCTGCCTTTGACCCTGTGAGTATCCACTTACACTTCAAAATCTAGCCAGAACACGGCAATTGGATTTCCACCTTGAATTCTTCTTGGTTGCATTTGCAGTTAACAAAAAAATATATCTGATAGCAAAAAAAAAATAATAATAATAATAATATGAATGACTAAATATGAATGGAGCCTTTGTTAAGTAGTTAGGACTCTGCTTTAAGGTCAGTATCAAGGACAACATATTTTCCACAAACCTCAGTAAACCTCATTTTAAAATTCAAGCAGTCTCCCCTTGTGTGGCCCATGTTATGTAACAGAAGAACTGACTTGATTTGCCATTAATACCACATGTTCGTATGACCTAAGTTATTTTATTCTCTGTTCTCTTCCCAGCGTCTCTCAGAGGATATATATTTAACCCATGAATAATATTTAAGCCAATAATGGCAATATCCTTTCAAGCTGTTGAAATTCCCTCGCAGAAACCTGCAATGGATATTAGCACAGCTTAGTATGACTTTCACAAACAGATATGCAACCTGAGCCCGTGTGCTCTTAACGAAAACAGCTCCTCTTTCTCGTGGCTGGTTTTGCATCTTAAATGCTCGGCTGCACTCTCATCCTGTGAGAGCCAAAGAAAACAACAAAAAAAACAGGCCCGAATTCTAAGATGTCACTTGGCTTGAGTCAGGTTGGCTCCGTTGTAAATCTGCCAGACCCTGCATGAGGAATACACTCTCCCGTGAGTATTTACATATGGGATTGATTTTGAGATTCTTTTCAGGCAATGATTTTATTCATGCTGAGAGGAAGTATACATGCAAATGTCTCTGAAAATCCTGCTTTTCCGCTGCAGACTGGGAAACCTTGTAAAGCGTATGATTACTATGTTTATGTGGTAATGGCGGTCTAAAATTTGAAAAAAAAACGGTGTCCATATGTGGCCAGCCGCTCTGTGGCCTTTGAATTCACCCAGCTAACCTAAACATATGGATGATGACCCAGGAGGCGAGGAGCCCTCTGTTCAACCAATCATTTCCAATCTGCCACCCGGACAAGGTTTCATATGTCCCCGAAGACCGACTTAAAACCAAACACGAGGAGATTGGTTCATCTATACTACAACAAACTTGTCTTCTTCAGTCTTTTACATGACATTTACTGGAAATCAATGAGTCATCCCGCATGCAAACATCTGATTTACAATCAAGCATTGTTTTTCATACAAAACCACCAAAAATAAAGACATTACAGACCACACATAAATCTTCCATTACACTGGATTACACAGATTTTGGCACACGCTTGGCTCAATATGGTGGCACGGGGCATACAGCAACATAAGGTCCAGACAACTGGCCACCTTTAAGGTTGAGTGGCTGTGCATATGGTCCGATTGAGGATGACAGCCGAGGAGAGTGGCCATTGATTAGCCCATGTATCCATCACAGCCCTGTGAATGCTAATGAGACTTAGCTGGGGACAGAACGGAGCTGCAGCGGCTCATGAAAACGAAGAGGAGGAGGGGGGTCACCGAGGTGGAGATGTGTATTACAGGACTAATCATTCAGCCATCACATTAACTACAGTCACAAAGGAGGGTGTATTGATCACAGCCAGTAGACACGCCGTATGCTGGCAAGTGCCCATACCTAAACGCGATTACTAACTGGGTCGGGAGGAGAGGTCGTGGCGTGTGAGTGTGTTTTTGATTGTTATTGTTAAAAGCCTTCCAGTGGCAGAAGCCAAATTTTCCGTTCGCCCTAACCTTCAGCTGCATGGCGCGCTTCCAACTCTTCATACCGCAATTTCTACAACTTGACCACAGTCTCCTCTCAGTCTCTGCATGTTCACTTCTCTTCTCTCTCCTTGAGGACATGGTTTCCTGTTCTCCGTTTCCTGTCCTCCTCCGTACGCCCCCCTGTCTCTCCAATCACTCCCATTGTTTGTCAGGTTCCCATGGCCCACCAACAAAAGCAGTGGGAGGGGGACAGTGAAACAATTCATGGCACCCGTATGGTCTTCATTTTCCTGACCGCATTGCAGTCCCAGTCCTCTTGTGTGTTTCCACTTTAAACAGAGGGAAGAGAGGACAAAGAGACTTGGGGAGAGAGAGAAAGAGAGAGAGACGGAGCTGCTAAATAAAACTGTTGTCAGGAAAAGCGGAGTGACGGACACCTTTTCTCTTTTATCACAAAATCTCCTCTTTCAATACCGCTCACTGTTTCGGCTAAACTGAGACGTCGTAAACGGCGTTCCACTCTGAAGACTTCTACCCTTAGGTCCAGCTCCCTTCTTGCAGTTATGAAAATCCTTTCGATTTAAGCTTAAACTCATTCTGCCTTGTGCACCTCCACTCCTCCTGAAACTCCATTCTAATGATTTCAATCACTAAATCTCTCCCTTCCTGGTCCCCCTTAGAAACTGTGACTTTGAAAAGTCCAAGTCACTTAGCCGTGCACTGGTGAATTTCTCCACCCGGTCAACTCTCAATAAGCCATAATGAATCCACTATTTGCACATGAGACTCTGACTAAGGCTTTATTTGCTGCGAGCTTAACATTTTCAACCATATCTAGGGAAATGATGTTGCTGAGTAGCTGCTGCCGCTGAGGTGCTGTGGTGGTTCTTGTTTTTATTTTGTTTATCTATCTGTATCCCCTTCCATCCATCTTTCAAATTATATTCATCGTCACTGACCTAATTCTCTGATAATGACTGATCAGTGAAGGCACACTGACTCACCTCTGTTGAGGCAGCTGGATCAAATTTATGGCGCTTCAGTCAAAGGACAGTTTCTCTGCTAGACTTCCCTCCCGAGCCTGTTGAGAGCATTGTCTAACCCTTGGTCTCTGCCGCACATACACACACTTAAATCATATATTAACTGCACAATCCACATCTTAATACGCTCACCGTGTTGGGGAAGCTCTGTATGCCATTGTAGTCCTCCAGAGCATTACTGTGCTCTGCAGAAACATTTCCTCAGAAAATCAATTCCACTCAACACCTGTTATGTGTTTGAGGCTGTCACGGGGTAGGATAATGTCATTCTACTGTGTTTGTTGCTTATTTACTTGCTAGGCTGCACTTAGAATAGAGACAAAAATCTGCTGTCTCACCTGCAAAAAGTGGAACGTAATATAAAACCTGGGGGAATGTGATTCTAGGCTTCATTGCTGCTAGATTTACAAATTTAAATAAAAAAAATAATATTTCTGTCTGGTGCTACATTAATAAAGGAAATAATAGAATTGTTTTTGGTCACATGCTCCATATACTGTCAATGATCAGACTCAGTTTATCAGCATGCATGTGAGGAATTTATAGTTTTATCTGTAACTGCTTATCCTCATCAAAGTCACAGTGGGACTGAAGCCTATACCAGATGACTTTGGGCGAAAGGCGGGGTGCACCCTGGACTAGTCGCCAGCTCATCACTGAGCACATACGTTCAGACCATTCACACTCACATTTACACCTACGGCCAATTTAGAGTCACCAATTAACCAATAAGTGCACGTCTTTGGACTGTGGGAGGAGAGTACCCGAAGAGAACCAGACACGCCACACAGAAAGATCCCAGCCTGTGAGGTGACAGTAATAACCACTCCACCACCGCTGCATAACACACAAATATAGATAGATAGAAGATGAAAACCAAGTACTGGAGGATATAAATATGTGTAAAATCCACAGAAATGTGACTACAAATAGAAATACCCGGTAAACACTCCAAGAACTGTGACTGGTCAGCTTGGGCTGTTTGCGTTTTCTCTCTGAGAAATTGGTGGAGATCGTTGAATGTGAGAAAAGCAGAAAAAAGACAATGTGCTGCGTTTCTGTGAACTACATCAAGCAAAAAACATTTCCACTGCAAACTCTCCATTTCCTCTGATCGTTGTTTTAAATCAAAGTGACGGAAGCAATTGAAAACTTGTATGGCATCGGTCTCCTGTTCAGTAATTAGAGAAGGCGAACCTTCACATGATTGCTCTAATGCACAAAGTGGATGAAAGACAGAAAACACAGTTACCGTTGGGAATATAATTAAAGTGTGATACGACCTGATCTGTGTTGCGGTGGTGCCATCAACAGGTGACAAATCAAAACCTGCACTGTGGGAATCACAGCAGGCCCAAGGCAGTATAAATCCACTTTAACACTCAGCGTTGCCGCTCAAACAAAATGATGAATCTCTTCACTGATTCGTATTGTTTTGCTCAATTCAGCCTAGTTCAGTCGGCAGTCTACGACTTAAATTGACTCATTTTCTTTTCTAAGATAGGTGATTACTTTGTCATTCAAAATTGCATCACACATCAGTAAGCTATCATCTCACGTCAGTCTCTTTTTGATTCAAGTTTCCTTCAGTTCAGTACAAAGTCCTGGATAAACAGTTTTTAAGTTAAATATCTCAGAAACTACCTTTCTGCAACAGAGATATTGAATCATGACTGTTTATCTAGCTTCTGCCGTCTTTTAGTAAGCTTTAAACCATACTACACTACAATACAATACACTACAATACTTGACTAGACAATGGCGTTTTCGACAACCGCGGTGTTCGGAGAATCCAACTGCACTTACACTAGACTATGTCATTATGCGACGGCAGGTGTTATTGACGTGCGCTCTCGACATATAAACGTGGATAACCCATTGTGGACCCCCCGCATTGGTTGTGAATGACCATGCATTGATTTTTTTGTTGTTCTATCTGTGGGACGGCATTATCCCCCTTCCTTTCATAAAGGATGGTCCAGTGTATCCTATGCTTAAAGGAAATAAGAAAGGAAGCACCAAGGCTCCTTTCCTTGCCATTTAGAGAATTCAAACAGCCCTTATCATGGCGGCATTGTAAATAATTCTGAAAGATGTTTACAAGTACCAAATTCCCCTCTAGTCTCTACCTCATGTACTGTATGAGCAATTATGTGGATGCGAATTTGTCTCGGATGTTTATTTAAACGTGTATCTCAGACTCTGCTGGCTGGTTTGTGAACTCAAGCTCGGCCTTTGTCACGCTTTCTCTGATTTGTTTCGGATCATCACATGACCACACCACCGAACATAAATGTGCCTTATTGTTTCACTAAATGGTTAAAACTTTGATGTACCTGTGCTAACTGAAATGCTAATCTTGCAACAACAAAAAAACAAAAACCTGTGTTATCAGTGGCACGGAAAGTTGCATCTATCTACACCTCCTGCCTGGAGACTGATTTAAATAAGGATCAGGTAGAGATAATGGCTTTTACCTAGATCCACCTCATTAGCGTACATCATTCAAAGTGTACAAACGCCTTTTGTAGTCAGCCCAGAGTTACCCACAGGGTCATATTAGTCAGCTAAAATCAACCACCTAAGGCAACACAACTGTGGCAGATGATGATAGATATGTCCTGTAATATCTGGAAAAGGAGTGGCCTAATCGTGAGACGTTGACGGACACATCCATATGCTGCCTGGAGCCTGAATGGTGAGACTATTGGTTATCCCTCTAACCTTTCACCCTGGTTACACCCTTCCTGTGGTAGGCTTGACCTTTGCAATAGCCCCGCTGCCGGTGTGATCGGCTGATGGCATTTATTGTCATGCCCCATTCCCACTCAGCCTGTCCATTTGGGGGTGATGGAATAGGATTCGAGACGTGACCCATGATCCTTGGAGGCTCCTGGGAGTCTGAATCATGGCTGCACACTCTGTCAGCGTAATGGCAAACTCTGGCCTTTAGACATTCAGCCCTTAAAGCAGTAATGATGGATTTTTCACTCTCTTCGCCCAAACTTGCTGCTTGCTTCTTTAAGATTTGTTTTTCTTCTACCTTCTGTACCTGTTTCTTTTTCCTACCTAATATCTTGTCTTTTTAACTTTATCTTTGTTTCTTCTCTTTGCCTCTCGCTGTCTGTCTATCTTTTCTGTGAGGCTATCTTGTCTTTTTCCCCACTGGCTCATCCAGTGAAAGAGTAGCATTGATGTTATCTATGCTCCCAGTCTGGACCCTGGTGTGTGTGTGTGTTGTGTGTTGTGTGTCAGACAGATTGCTCCTCATAAGACTGAGGCCCCCAGGCTAATGTCACAACAGTCCTCTCACACATTTCCTCAGTCAATTGCATGCTGTACAACTGCTCAGTAAGCAGAGCCCGCGGTGCTGCCAAGTCAATCCAGTTAGATCAAAAAATGAGCCGTATAGGATCTTGATTGTAATATATAGCTACAGTTTGCGTTGGAAATGAAACATGATGGACAATGACCTAATCAACTTTATGAACCTCTCAGAAAGAGGTTGAAAGATGAGCGTGACCCCGATGTCTACAGCAGCAATCACTTGGAAAGATTTGAGTGAATGATACGGTCCTATAGATGTAACATGTCTATAGAGTCTGGTTGTTTGAGGTACTTCTCCATAGTCAGTGTGCTACCTACAATAGATGAAGGTCAACACATCTCCAGTTCAGAGAAGCGGGCATTGCCGTCACAACAAGCAGAGCTATGTGCTGCAACAAGATCAGCAAGAAAACTTATTTTAGCCACATAAAAAGGCCCAAAAATCAATATCTGTTTTAGTGTACTATATTGAGAATACTTTCACCACTTTACCTTGTCTCTGACAGCCCTTTTCTAACCACAGATACTTACTAACACTGAGGTGTATTACAAAGCAGATCAGCAGTTTGGGTCAGAAAGTTGCAGCATCAAATTTAAATCAAACTTCACACGTCTGAAGAGTTCAAAGATGGTGTGTGTTTTTTTGGCTGTGGTGCCATAGTTCTGATCCAAGCAGCTGCACAACTGGCCTTATGTGTAGAAATACCGAAGTCCAGTCAAGTTAGTGCCAAATTAAAAAAAATCGGTCTGACTGTAAGCGAAAGCAGTGAAAACATTCTGAATATGGTGTACAGTTAAAAGGATATTGATCTCCTTCTAGATGGGCCGTTTTTACATGGCTAAAATACATTTTTCTGCTGACCCCACCCATAGCAGTGCATAGCTTTGCTTCCGTGCTGGAATCCCTATAGCCTTCTCCAAACTGGAGGCGCACTGACCTCAGTTACCCTGACTATGGATCAGTACTCCATATAGCACCACAAAGTTATTTTCAAATGTACCTCAGAATACCATAATTTGTATTAAGAGGTCAGTAATATTTAAAACAAAGTGCTCCTCAGACTGTTGAGCAGCGCCTGAATCCTCCTCACCTCACAGTATTCTGATGTCGAAATTAAGACTAAAACAAATAGTCAATTAATCAATTAATGGACTGGCATTTATGTGTAATTATTTTAACAATCAATTAATAGTTTATTATAATTTTTCCAAGAAAGAATACCAATAATTTTTTGATTTTGTCTTTGCAGACAAGAATTTGAGGCTTTTCCTTGTGTGATCTTGTGTGATTGTAAATTGATCTTTGACAGTTGATTAAATAAAAGAATTTTTTTTTTTACTTTGTTTTAACTATCTCAAACTAACTAAGTGATTGGCTTTTGAATGTACAAACACGAGTTCAACACTAAGAACACCATGTCTGAAAGTGTGCACCATTATAGCCATTTTATAGTCTCTCGCCGCTCTATAAGACAGCAGGCTTTTTCCCCTTCTTCCTTAGAGTGTATGCACTTTTTCCTTCAGACGTGGTCAGAACTATCAGACATCATTTGAACTAGTTCCTTTCAATCATACCCACGCCTTTACACATGTCAGTATTATATTTATTTTCTATCCTTACACTTGATGATGCAAGCATGGCCGAGCAGCAGAAAAAGGCTCTTCAACAGTCTCAACACCAAGCTCACACTTGGAACAAACAGAAACATAAATCTGAAATATTAAAGTTAGACTTTAAAGGATAAGGCTTTTGATATTCTATTTTTTATCTACCGTTAAGAAATTCAATGACCAAAATCAACAATGCTTCAGTCAGTCTTTTAAGGTTTGTCAAATTCCCCTGCCTGGCCCTTTTTGTTCCTGCTGACTTAAATCTTTAAAAACAGGTCAGGATTCTATAATTTCATTTTCTAAAAAGACTTTAGCAAAAATAATTACCTAAAACAGCTGGGCACTGTATTTTCTAGCAAGCATTACTTATCTGGGAGCAAAAAGTGCATTTGTTGCGGACTATTTTAAGATGCAGATTGTGTCATTGTGAATGAATAAGGTAACAGAACAGTGTGTGTGTACGTGTATGTGTGTGTGTGTGTTCATCGTAATGAAGGAGCATGCCACCCAGTGCAACAATGTGGCTCGTTGATGTGTTTTTCATAGTTTTTGGACAACAATGGAGGTTTGTGGCACAGAGGTGTGAGCTATATCAGGCTACACAGGCAGTATTAATACAGTAGTAGAAATCCATGGTAAATCCATCAAGTTGTTTCATTGGCTTTGTTAGCAAAAAAAAAAAAAAAAAAAAAAAAAAAAAGTTGAATATCACCCAAAGTATCAAAGAAAACTAAGAACCAGTGTGTAGGATTTAGTGGCATCTAGTGATGTGGTTGCATGATGCCACCTCAATTCTGAAGAAGCTGTCCTCTCCGGCTTGTCTATATGTCCTCAGAATAATACTTGATGGTCCTGAACGATGATTAGTCTATAAACAAGGAAAGCCATGAAGGAAATACCCTTTGTGGTCCATCATTGTTATTTAAACCTAAATCTGTTGTTTCTAGTGAAAGAGAGTGACAGTCCTATCCTCAGTTACCATAAAAATGATCAGAATATTTCCTAAACCCAGCACACTGCCGCTCTGTAAACAAATTAAGACCCGTTTCTCATCAGGCGAAGGATTTAGTGGAGTGATTTAAATCTGGCTATAAGATACAGACAACACTTGTCTGTCTAATAGTGTTTATAATCACGCAAATGTTAATGTCAAGTATACAGAGATAATTTTCAAAATCAGTGAAGTGGTCCTTTAAGTACTCCGCCACGGTAAAAGCTATTCAAACCACAAATCCACCAGGACAGTGTTAAACAAGAGGCACTACAGCTGCATAATGTCCTGTTACTGATACAACTAATACAAAGGGAGATGATGGAAATGGCATCAGGTGGTCCTGGGTGGAAATTTACATCGATTTGTCCCTGTCTAAGAGCACCTGTCCAAAGGCTGAAGCACAAGATGCAGTGCTGCATGAATACTGCACCTTTGTTCAGCCGCATAATCTCCCATGATGATATATTAGTCATAACCCGTTATGCTAATTGGGCCATTAATTGGTCAAATGATTGCATTAATTAGTGTTAATGGATTAAAGATCATTGTTATATTAATGTGCCATGACTGTCAGACACAAAAACAGCTGTGGGTCATGTATCTCTCATGGACCAACAAAAGATGTGAGTAATGTAAGACATTAAAGGGACATTTCACCAATTTTACACATGAAGATCAGTTAACCTGTCATGGGTAGTATCAGGAAGCCTGTGAACATATCTTTATTTAAAGTTTGAAAAGTCCTGGATGCAGAGCTTGATTAAACAAGCAAGATTATCTAAGCTGCATTATGAGAAATGTAGGTTTGCGTGCTTTGGGAGCTAAAAGTGAGGCCATCTCTGCCTCTGCTGCATCGATTTTGGCTGTTCTTTTCCCACAAACTTTATGGAAGTGCAGCAAATTGCTGGAGTTACATTTCAAGGTTCAATATCAGGTTTTGTCCTTCAGAGTAATCATTTTGCTTTAAACACATTGTATTTTCTTGTGCCTCATCAGGTCAGGTAGTTACGACTGAGTGTCTCAGTGAATTGTCGTACGAGACACAAAGTCTTCAAAGACTTCTAATGATGTTTATGAGCATAAAAGTCATGTCAAGCACTAAAATCAAGATTTTGCACCTGACAATCAGACGGAATTGTCATCATGTTTTCATTTCATTCACTCAGCCTGACATTGTGTTCAAGGGAGTGTTGGTGATAATGATTTTCCCTCAGTCAACCAGTAGTTAGTGACGCCTCTGCCCTCCTGACATTAGTTTTAGCTGACATGGAAGCAGAAGTAGCAGAAGAATTTTACTTCTTGTCACCATATCACAGAAATGTACCAATTTAAAGGTCCGGTGTATAAGATTTAGGGGGATCTACTACGTATGTCGTTAGTCACCTCACATAATCACCTCAAAATTAGGATCATATTATGTTACTATCTACAGACGCCACATGTTTTATGGCCACTGTAGTTTCTCCATCTGGCTAGTGATGAAGAAACTAGAGACAAGGTCCAGGTGATATCTCACATTGATGTTCAAAAATTGAAAATAACGCAGAGATACCAATTGGTTACCTATAGTAGCCTCAAGAAACCTATTACTGCTCTTACCTTCTTCAGTCGTCCACTCTTGGTCCCCAGGAAGACCACGCTGTGTCCATTGTAGACGTAGGAGATGACAGAGGTCAGCCTATCCCTGCTCTCAGTGTACACCGTCCGACCCGACACCAGCTGGGAACCCCCCAGGGGTTGGTTTATATCGAGGCCGCAGAAGTGATCATCGATAGGAACAGGCTGCATGGAGAGAGGGAATGATGGAGAAATGGGGGTGGGGATGAAGATGAAGAAGCGTTAAGAGTGTTTTTTTTTTTAAGAAGACGAGGTAAAGCAAAGAGGAGAACAGGTTAAAGGAGGGAGGGGTAGAAAAGCAGAGAGAGTGAAAGGAAGGAGGAGTAAGGATGACAGGTAGAAGGAGGGGAGGTCGAGGTAACGAGAGAGAGGGAAGAGCGTAAGTGGGAGCCGGAAAAATCACTCCGATCACTGTGGACACATGCGAATATGAGAGCAGAACTCAAACTGACTTCTGGTGAGCGTAATATGCATTACGTGTACAATTTCCAGGGTTAAAGATGGTTACTTCAAAAGGGTTTGGGCTGCTGCGTTTATCAACAAGCCTCGGAGCGGGCGAATTTTGCGGAGCAGACTAATTGCTGATGGCAAACATGAGAAACACTCTGTATTTTGCGCCCGTTTCTGTGATTTTTAAATCGCTTGATCTGACATCACACAAACACACAGCACAAGAGATGTCAGGTTTTGATTAAGCATCAAAGAGAGGAGCATGCTAAGCAGTCCTGTTACATCTACTAACAACTCAAACCTTTGCTAATTGCCCGTCACTCAGGATATAAATCTACCTTTTCAGGGCAGCTAATTTCTTGTTTCTTATGCACACATTAGTCCTTGCTATGCTTTTTTTCCTCTCATCAAGCATGGTGCCGGAGCTTTACTGAATGTGATCAGTGAACTTCGTATCTCACTCCACTCCGCGCTGAAATGAGTCACTTTCTTTCTGCGTGGTATGAGAGCGCTCAGTGCTTCTCTTTTGAAGCTAAACATTGTACACACACATGTGTATACGTGCCATGTGAATATCTGTTTTAACAGTTGCATCCCTTAGTCTGAAAGTCTGCATGAATTTTTAATGTCTTACCTATTAGAACTGCTTTGAAGGGCGCATCAGAAAATGTTCACACACATTCAGACTCCCCAGAGGGAATACTCTGACAGTTATTGGATGGATTACCATAAAATTTGGTACACACACCCATGTCTTCTCAAACCTCAGATATATTTAATTCATAGTGCAAATTATCAGGTGTTTGTGCGCTAACATTACAAATATGAGCAGTGTAAATAACGGACGCTGTATCTTTGACGTCACACATATGGTTTCTGAAGAGTTCAGTTCACCAGTCCTGTCTCTGTCCACTCCCAAGAAGACGTGCATCATCGGTGGACCTGCAGGTGAGCTGAATGAAGCCCGGGTGCTCAAACAAGTAAGTGACGTCACCCAGTTGTCAATCAAAGCGGCCAGGCTGTTAATTTTTCATGACTTTAAGCCAGGGGTGCCAAACTCAAATCACCCAGTGGGCCCATAACTGAAGACTGGGACGACGTCAAGGGCAGCATTAGCACATCATGGTATGGACACATTAGCTCCACAAACGAGGCGCACACACACTTACCTCCCATATCGTTAAAGCCTGTGTGCCTTGTCTGTAGCCTCCCACCTGCTCTGAAAGTCCCTGTTCTCAAAGTCAACTTTTCGTTTGGCCATTTCCTGGCGGGCTTTCACGTCACTGCGCATGCATCCCCTGACCGCTGATTAAATGTCTCAATAAACAACCGAAGCAGCGCCGTATCTTGAGCTGGCTGTTGCAGTGCATTGTGGGATTTGAAGTATGAGCGTATAGACGTATGAAATTATCTCAAGGGCCGCCTTGAGTTTGACATGTCTGCTTTAAGCCTGAATATAATTTGGACAGATGAGCTAAAACAAAATTCACCCTCAGTACGGTGCTCATGAATGGTTAAAGCTAGCTATAGAGACCAAAACAGTTTTTTGTACCAGGCTGTAAACATGCTTATTTCTGCTGTGAAATTGGCATTTTAACATGGGGGCTTATGGAGACTGACTCCTTCTATAGCCAGCCTCAAGTGGACGTACAAGAAACTGGAATTTTTGGCTTTTGCACATAGGCTTCACTTCACAGCCACGGAGGTTTGCCGCTTGACAACAAACTAAGATGGTGAAAATGGTAAACATTATACCTGCATGTTAGCATTTATTATGCTGAAAATAGCATTTTCTACCATGTATATTTACATACAATGATAGGTGAAGGAACAAATAATAATAATCCAATTTGAATTTTAGTGAGAATTAAATAGAACTTTCTGGTTTATTTTCATTCAACTTATTATCACTCCATATTTTCTCATCATCAGTGCCCCACCTAGGATGGCTCTATTCTCATGCCACAGTTTGAGAGGCACTGATGTAGACTCTTCCGTCTTGTCAACGCAGCAGTTGGCAGATTGTAAAAATGGTATTTTGTGCCTCCCTAGGAGCCTAATATTCATAGTAGCAAGTGTCTGTAAAGCAGCCGAATAAAATCTTATTGCTCTCTTTAAGTAATTATTTTGACATAAGCACTTTTTGACACAGGAAGTAAAATGCCTGATATGAGTATCACTTTCTCAATAAAACAAATCGGTATATCGGTAGACAGCACACACTGTTGATCTTTCACTGAGTAATCAATCATGTGACCAAAGAAACACAGTATCTAATGAAATCTTAACAAAGCTGAACCATCACACTTCATTTACAGTCCATTTTAGATATAAAACCTTTTGGTTAACTGCACAGTGAGAGTTAATTATTGCACTCTGTCATCCCTCACTTGTTTTTATGAATATCATTACATCTTATTTGTTTAATGGCATGGTGGAATCAAAGTACATGTTGGGAACCACCAGAGCGACGGATGTGATGAATATCATTGTTTTCATGGTTCACTTTCAACTTGTTTCCATGAAAGCCGCTCATTATGCAGAATTATAGCTTTCACAAAGGCACAGACTTGGACATTTACAAGAAAGCCCTTTTCTCGAGATCAAGAACAGGTCTCAGAGGGTTCAAATACTGCTGACAGCGACAAGAAGAAGGAAGGAGATGGGGAGAGAGGGAAAGAGAGGGGGAGAGAAAGGGGAGGAGAAGAAGGCGGGAGTCAGTGCCCAAACCCCTGAATGAAATCAAAGCTCCATACAAAACTCCTCTGATTAGCATTGTGGAATTAATCTCCTCCAGCTCTTATGTGCTCGTGGGATCCTGAAAACCTGAATGGTGTCTTCAGCACAGATCTGGCTGCCTGCCTATCGCCTATTTAGGCTGCAAACATGGTGTTGAATAATCAGTAAAGTTTCAGGAAATCAGCTCCACCACCTTGTGAATTTCAAAGTTGGTCTAAATGTGTGTGTGTGTGTGGTGTGTGTGTGAGGCAAAATCAGATGGTGTCTTTCTCTCTTTTTTACAGTCCACCTACCGCCTTGGTGCATTGCACGTCCTTTCCCAGCAGCCAGTGAAGCTCCAGGTTTCCCTCTCCCTGGTAGCAGGACTGCAGTCGCTCCTTGATGCGTGTGTTGATGTCTTGGATGGTGAAGACGCAGAGAGCAGAGTGATCTGGAGGGTCGTGGCACTGCTTCTGTCCCTTGGAGAACACAGCAAAGAGCACGTCCTCCTGGGCGCTGATGTTGAGCGACTTTGCCAGAACCCTGCCAGCTTTGGACAGGTAAGCCGCCTGCAGCAGACGATACTCCTCACCTCTGTGTACGCACCCCACGGGAAGTGACACGTATGAGTGGAACTTCTTGTCACCTTTGCAGAGGCGAATGATGCGAGAGGTGTAGAACAAGTCGCCAGGGGAGCTCCCAGCAGGCATCCCATTCTCGGGCGTCTCCGGCTGGACGGTCATGAAGTAGACAAAGTTGCCGCTGGCAAAGCCGTAGATGTAATAGATGTCAAAGTGTGGAACAAGAGCCAGTGTGTCTGAGGGGATTTTAATGAGAGAGGAAACAAAGTCAGTGTGGAGCTCATAGTCCAGCATCGCAGAAGATTCTGGATCGCGGGGCAGCTTGCGGCTTGAGATTGTTGGGAAGTAGTCCTGTTTGCCGCCGACTGCTGTTCCAATGTACAGAGTTGCATCCTGACCCTGTGAGGGCACAACAACCCCATACATCGTCCCTGTCTGGTTGTCACTGGAAAGGTAGTGTTCTTTCTTGTGCGTAGGCTCCACGAGGATGAACAAGTCATCCAGCCTCATCAGTTTGCAGACGCCCTGGTAGAGACTACCGCAGGCCAGCAGCCGGTTGTGAGAGTAGTCGATGAGCAACAGTTTGTTTACGTTGTCAGTGGAGGCAAGCGGCTCAGAACAGGGCTGGACAATCAGTGGAGGATAACATGCTTTGTTGTCATACTCTGGTCCCGTATCATGGGACACCAGGAGGGTGAGATTGGCAGACAACTTGTAGATTCGGTTGACTGCTCCAACGTACAGAGCCCCAGTAGACTGATGCACAGTGAGGTGGTTGAGCGACCACTCCCTCCTCTCTGACTGGAAGGTGTTCAGAGTCTGTCCGACAGCCGTCTTTTGATTCACAGAGATTAGAGTCAATAGCCACAGTGCCAGGGGCCATGACATGACCTTAAGAGGACTGTGACCTTTAGTGAGGCCACAGTAAGTCCATCCTTTATCCAAGCACGTTCCCATCCCCACGGGGCTCCAAAAAATACCAAGTTCAAACAAAACACTTGGGATCGTGTGTCAGCAAGGAGCAGGATTGCGCTGAAATGATGAGCTGAAGTGCCGTCTTGTGATCTTCACATATTTCTGAAAGAGAAAAGAGGGATATTTGTTTTAAACTCAAAAGATCCTTCAGTCTTTGGAGAGCGAAAAAATTGCTTTCAGAGTATCATTAGACACTCCATCTAAAAAGCAAGAAATATATGTGGTTGTTTTCCCCTCTATCTCTGCTTAGTCAGACACATGAGACATCAAAGAAACAAGTAATCATTTGTTCAAACTGTCTCCGCATATTTACTAGCCCAAGAGATGGTCCAATATTCCCTCTATCAACAGGGGGGCTCATTATATTCGCCTCTCTGTAAGAGAGAACTAACTGTGGCCTATTACTTGAACAAAGCAACGACACACTGTAGCTGTGCCTTCCCTCTGTTTGGGTGGCTAATTAAATGATCCAAACGTATTAATTATGCGTCCATATTTTGGGCTCCCTGTTTTCCTTTCTCCCCTCTGCCTTGTTCATTTAAATGGTTGAATCCAGGAGGAATTAATCACTCTCCACTGCAGCCGACATTCCTAAATTAATCAGGCTTTTTCCAGGGATGGCAGGGAGTCATTAGAGATTCAGAACCAAGCAGCATCAACCCTCACACTTCCCTGTTTAATTTCATTAGCATATTTTATGTAGATATTTTCAGGGGACAAACAATATCCCTCAAACGCACGACGGGCTGGAGGATGGATGGATGGGACACATGACAAAGGACGTTTGATGTGTTTTTGTTTTCCCCTTGTCATAACTGTTATGTGATGTATGTTGAAGTATGACGGTGTTTCTCATACAGAGGAGACAAAATAACCTAATTTGGAACAAAACCCTTTTTTTTTTTACATTTTAAAATAAAGACAGATGTTTAGTGAAGGCAACACAAGGATCGTAGATAAAGTGGCTTCACATACGCCGTTACTTCATCGAAGTCCATTAATGGAGTAATAAAACTGCCAGCATAGAAGGACGGACCATAAATTAAGACACCTACATCACCCTAAATTCTGTCTCTGTGCCACCAGGAGCTTCTTCAATCTGGCTCCCAAAGCTTTCTACCCCCCTCCCCCCTTGTCCTCTCCAATGCCACATCAGCACTTCACACTCTAATAATTTTTCTTTTTTTTGTAAAAAATCTTTCAACCCCCTTCAATAAAATGCCTCTAAATATATCCTGCCAAATGCTCCAAGCCTTTAGCTCAAAGGCAACTGTCTTTTTTGGCGGCCGATAACGTAAACAGGGTGTTTTCTCAGTGAGACTTCCTGGTATAAGTAAAGGTTAAATGAAGACAGCCATGTCAGATCCTAATGCGGGGGTCATGACGGGGTGGGTGCTCTCCATTGGCTGACTAACAGGACGTCCGGCTGAGTTGAGCGGGAGCCAGGGATGAAGCGGATGGACTGACACTGAGCTGGCTGGGCCGACTCCAGCTCCACTCCAGCATCTCCTGTCCATCTGTCCCCACCACGCTCACACCAGGGGACAAGTCACTCGAGTGTCTCGACCTACTCTGCTCAATTTGGCAGGCTCCGTGTGAGCAACCCTACCAATAATTGGCCACCAAAGGCTAACATCTGTCACACACAGTATTGCATTGAATTAAAAACTTTAATGTTTGTGATTTTCTTTATTTATAACACATGACATTTACTCATACCTACATGAGCTATAGTCAGATTCACTAATCACTAATGCTTTAAATGTCAGATGGCAAAAGCTTCTCCTTTTTTTCTATTCTTGAACTCTTTTTTTCCCTACTGGACACAAAAACTATGTTTGCTTTTATTACTTTTCACAAAGCTGAGATTTGGCACGACATGATGGCTCTAATATTTATTACAGCTTCTTTATTTTGTGCAAAATGCGTCCAGCAAGTTCCCTCTGAAAATCCCTCAAATGATCTGCTTTGGAAGCTGATTAGTCCTTGAACCATTTTCTTTGTTGATCTAACCACATTTTTCCATCATTTGTACTTTTTGTTAAAAGCCTGACAAAAAAAAATGTTTTAAATGTTTCAGAGGACACAGTGATAGTCTTTTATTTTGACAGCCTGTGCGTTTGATTACAGTAAACTAAATTGCGTCGACCGATTGCCATCGGAAACCTTTACTCCCTATCTTCCTCTTCCGCTTTTTGATGTAGGCTTTTCCAGTGTGAAAGGGGATGCTGGAATGGTATGCAATGCATTAAAGAGCTGTTTGAAAGTGGGCGGGTTAGATCACCAAAATCTGACTCAGTCCTTTGTGCGCGTTCTTGAGCTGCCACAAAAAGAAGCAGACAAGTCACTTTGTGTTTACCAATTCAACTACAGCTCTCTCTACTTTGTGGCGTCTGACCGAATCCCATATCTTTGCATTCCTCTTGTTCAAATTACACCGCAAACTTCAAGGTGAAGACCTTTGGTGTCATTTACATTGTAATCTTATCACCAGCGCGCTTCTTTTCTCAATTAGAAATAATTAATGAGACACCACTCATCCAGGTCCAACAGCAAATTGGAGACAAAACGATATTTTCAAAACCAGGTTTGTGTCTGGCATGACCTTAAACAGCAGACACCGGCAGTGCCACCCAGAGGTTAACTCTGTGTTGAGAGTCTCCAGTCAAACCCCGAGAGGAATTACAGGGCAGGGGCAAAAACAAGAAGAGAAAATAGGAAGTGCTGGTGGCAAACGAAGCCAGGCAGGCATGTAGGCGAGCAGCAGCCTCATCGTTTCATCCATTTCTCTTCTCCCGTCTTTAGTCACGTCTAAGGCGTGCAGTCATGCTGCTCAGTGTTTACCCTGGATTATAGAGACAACTCTTTGCCCTGCGCAGTCCTCCCTGCTGAATTCTCTGCCTCGCCACTCAGACACGCTCCAGCCCAGACGTGACTCATTCACACTCACACACAGGAACATGGCTTGCTGAGGCCTCTGGGGACGCGAGCTCTCAGCGGGCACCAATCACAGCGCAGAAGTGGGTGAAGCCAGCCTCTTGTGCTCCACAAACACGACCTTTTGACCTGAATCGAGATCAGTGGAATCAAATCCATCCTTTGGGTTCAGCTTTTATTGGGGTGAAATGCTGTCATAGCTTCCGCAGCGCCCCTGTTAGGGATGATTCATGGGGCAGAAGGGATGGTTAGCTCTTGTTTTCTTGACCCATCTGCCACCTGAGATGAACTAAAATGTTCATCGGAGGGATTTCTTTGTTAGGATGCCCATGTGCGTCGTTTTTACTGCTCGCTCGAGTCCGACAGGCACACATTTTTGTGTGAGATGCAGTAGGTTTAGTGAAAATTTTAAATTGGCTATCATGAATGATATCACTGATGACATGCAAAAACTCATAACGATCTCTCATAACTTGAGGGGTTTTTATTTCTGTTATGAGGATGGCACGCTGTGAAAACCCAGCGGAGAATGGATAATCTGTTTTCTTACAGCATTCATTTTGAAGATACATATTCAAACACTATCAATAAAGCACGACATGAGCTTTTCACTTAAAAGAAAAACAGATTTAGCACGAACAGCGTGGCGCTCAAGTTTGTTTTGTTTACATTTTGGATTATGGATTTGTGTGAGATTGGGAACACTGTCAACAGACTATGCCAGACTATGATATTTCTAAAGGTCAGGAGAAGCATCTCTGCTCTCACACTTAGTCAACAATGGGAGTCATTGTCGCTCGCATCAGAGGTGATAAAAACATTTTTTTTCCCTTCCCGCTGTTGTTTTTTGTGGCCTAGATTTATAAGACTGCACAAAAGCAATAACAGTATAAGACCACGGGGGCAGAAGAGCGTCTGAACTACAATAGTCATAACAGATTCTGTCCTCATGATCACAAGGCAGCGGGGCAGAAACACGCAGCATTTTTTTGTGTCAGTAGGTTTTCTAAGAAAGGGGCCGCTGATGGAAGATGAAAGTTAATTTATGAAGCTCCTTCTTGGAGATCAATTCAGATTTGGGGGGGGGAAAAAGTTTTGGCTGCCGCACTCCTTGGTGTTGTACTGTACAATGTTTGCACTAACAGTATATCAACATGGCCTGATGGGATACTGTTGTCTGGGGTTTTTTCAGCAAATACACATGGTCGAGTCACTGGGGGAGGGGGGGGTCCAGCATTGTACGCATTACACATGAATGAGCTGGGAGGGCGCCAACTGCAACATAACTTGACTTCCAAATGAATAAATGAAGGCAATTAGTAGATCTGTTTACAATGTTGTGGAGACAGAAGTAGGTCAAACGTGGCAGAGACAGGAGGGAGGAGGGAGCCAGCAAGCCAGAGCCAGGGGCTGTCGCTGGTACCTACAGTGATGAGTCGGGGAATTAGGACATGAAAATGCCGTCTTTGTTAACGTTGACTTATAAATGAATGTCATACTGGATCACAAGAGACCGGTTGGGGTTTATAAGGAAAAGCAATGTTTTGTGATCAGTCCAGCGTGTTTTATCTGTGGTAGCGTTATAGAGGGAGGCCAGCCCAGGGCGATTGGCTCTGCCTCGTAAGCCCCCCCCCCTGTTCACGCAGAAACACAGACTCAAGCCTCAGAGGGCATGATGTGTAGCATGGATGCTCACACTGCAGATACCCACAGGATATCTCCACTTTGATGCCGCATAGTGAAATTTTGTGGCATTTGGCCTGTGGTTAATTTCCATCATTATGTTCTACATTGTAAATTCAAACAACGGCGCTTCCCCCACACATTTTCTCTCCGTCGGGAAGGGGAAGAAAGTCTCATAACCACTATTTAGATTAATGATACAAACACTTTGCGATGCTTGTGTTCTCTGGAAACAATGTGAATTGCTGTAAATTCATTTAGTTTTATTGGCGGCGTTTCTGGCGTGTCTGTGGCATGATTTTTTATTAGCAAAAATGAAACGTAATTGCCTTTTTTTCCATACTTGTTGTTTAGTTTATTGGTCAGCACAGATATTGCTCGCTTTAGGACTCTCCAGCCAGCCACTAATCTTGATGCTAGAGTAGCGGAAGATGTCTGCAGGGAACAGTAAAGCAACACTATGTCATCACAACACGCTCTGCTCTTAATAACTGCAGGATGCTGCGAGGGACCTGGGCAGAGGCAAATGTGACATAGGGGAGCAATTCCAACACATCGCCACAACACAGTCAGCAGCCTCCTCCGCAATGCATGCCATTATCTTAGGGTGTATGCATTATACATGCAGATACAGTACTATATCTGAAATTGCTGTTAAGAGCAGGGACCAGATGAAGGGCACTGCTGCCACAGTCAGATTTAACCATGCATGCCTTTCTCCTCCCTTCCCTCTTCTCAGCTCTGTCTCCTCTTCCATAAATCTCATTGTCGGTCTTCCCTGGTTAATGGTGACCTCAAGCAGGCTCCTCTCAACTGCCGAAGCCCTCGTGTTGCATATATGATGAGCATAGAGGGGAAAGTCAAAGTGACCTCCAGCACTGTGATGAAAACCCATGCAGCTCGAGTGCAATAGAGGGTCTTCTATAATTCAGCAACCGCAGAAGAAGACAGGGGGAGAGCTACATTTTCTTTGGAACTACACAGCATGTGCGGTTGAGCCATGTTGCAGCGTCTGTCCAGTACCCCCCCCCCCCCCCCCCCTTCATTCTTAACGTCACTTAAGTGCAAGAAGCAGAAGAAGAAGAAGAAGAAGAAGGCGAACAAGGCTCAAACAGAGGAGTCTGGCCGAAGCTTGGAGTGATCCATGGACAGTGCGGCTGCAGTGAATAGAGTATGAGGGTGCTGAAATGTGAGCTCTACTCTCTAGTACAGAACAGCTCTCCAGTTGTTTTTTTTCTGTGCTGTATAGAGCATTTCTTTGGCTCAGTAACTACCGGCCTGATATTCAGCCTCTAGCATGGCCGTAATTTTATTGTCTGCTCCCGTCCTCTGAGTTTGTCTTTTTTTGTTTGTTTGTTTGTTTGAGTTGACATTTCTCTCGTAGCAAAAAATATATATATATATTTTTCTGCACGCGCTGATTCAGTTACAGATGTGCCGAGCTATATTGCTTTTGCATGCATAAATCATGGGAAAATACATTAGATCTGGCAGAGTTTAGACCCCAGCGAGTGTATGAATGAGAAAAATAATCAAACACAGTGATGCAGAGCATCCGTGTGAAGCTGTGAAGCACATATGTCCATAATTCCCACACCACTGCACACAGAAATCAAAGAACTTATTCCAAAGAAAGCCTGTATGTTTCCTCGTCTTCCTCCCACTTTGCCCATATGGCTCCGTGGGGTGGAGGATGCCAAGGTTGGAGGTATCTGGCACGAATAATTACGATCAAAGAAATTACAATGCAAAAGGAACAGCTGCTCCCTCCACTGCTGACAAATCACTGTGAGCAAGAGGAGACAGCGATAGACGCCCGAGCGAGGGGGAGAGAAACAGCAAAGAGGAGGAGAGATGGTACATGTTCTACTATTCAACAACTTTCCCTCTAAGTATCTGCTGCTCCGAAACCCATTTAACATTTAATCCACAGTGCAAATAAGACTTTTGGTGGCCATTCAGCCAAAAGCTCTACAAATACAAGCATCTGCCCGGATTATCTCAGTCTGTCCCCGTGGTTGGCCCAACCCGGCTTGTCCCTAAATATAACCTACTCTGAAATTCTATCCAGACTCCATAGTCTGAACGAGAATTTGGGTAAATGCATAGAAATTTCCTCAATGTTCAGAAATAGATATAGCCTGGTTAAAAGTACAGCACCCTAGTGATCCAGAGGTCTACCAGGACTGCAAACACAGGTGACTTTAACTCAAATAGAAATTCACTGGAAGGCAAAAATCTTTTGAAATCTTTTTTTTTTTTTTCCAAAAGCTCCTTAAGGGATAACACATATGGGGGAACACAGTCAGGATTTAAAGCAGAGAACATTTCCCATCGCTATAATGTGTTCTTCTTGACAGAACTTGATCCTAAAATTAATATTGAATCCTCAAAGTCTATTAAGTAAGTCCAGTCCCACCTGGTTTGTGGCTGCCAAGGGCTGAACACTGCAGCAGTCTCGGATGTAGTCCAGGTGCTCTGTGCTTCTGGGACGTGTAGGTAACTGATGACTTACTTTTTTTTTTTTTTTTAAGACACAAGCAACTCATTCAGCAGATGTTTGCCTGCCAAACTCTGGCGTTAACATTCCCCCAGAGACTGTCAGTGAAAGTCACAAGGGAGAAGCAATTCAGTTGTGTCCTCTTTCTGTAATCAAGCGCATGCTTTTTTATCTCTAACCTTTAACGTTCATAAATGCTACATTCTTTAAGATGATTCAATTCCAGCAACTGCAGAACTATGCAGATAGGCCTACAGTGTTTGTAGGATAACGCCTTTAATGGATGAATACCCCAAACTGCACGTCATGTTGTTTAAAACTTGGAAAGTGCAGATTTTCTGTGACGATGGGGATCGTTCAAAAGTCCGTTGGATGTTATTATTTATTGGGAATTTCACCAACACCGACATGCCATGAAGAAAAGTGCTACAGAGATTTTATTTTCTAGAAATGGAAAATGAGTTGTAAGCGTTTGCAGAAATGGAGGGAAATAGAAGGTTTTTAGTGAAATGACACAGATTTGCTATGGCTTTACCACATTAACACCAATTTCCATACATTTTCCATGTCATATAACACATTCTCCGTGACCAGTATTTGCATTTTCTATTTCTATATTAAGCTGCCACATTTTAATTGATTGCTAATTTGAATGTTCCAATGTATGAAATCAAAAATGATGTTTTTAAAGGTTGGCACCATCCGAACCTGTCATGAAGAACTAGCGGTAAAGAGGTACTCTGGCGGTGCAGCCTCCATGGATTTGGGAGACTTCCAAGAGACTTTTTAACAGAAAGGTCAAAATTGGTGCAGAAGAGTCTGAGATTTGGTCGCTAATAATAACACTGGTGTCCACATTTCTCACAATGCAACTTGATAGCATCTTTAGTTGAACTCTCCCTGCCAGGTAAACATCCTTAGACCCTGAGTCTGTAACACAGCCTTTCTGTTAAAGATATGTAGCCTCCAAATCCCAACCTGAGATAACCCTGATGATATCACCAAGGCTATATTCTCAGACCTTTGAAAGCTCATCCAGAGCCACAGAAAACATTGTAAAACTGTTTTCATACTTCACCACTGAGTAACACTTGAGTTCACTGATTCACTCTTCAAACTTAAAAGTTGTGTACCTTTCCAAAAAAAAAAAAAAACACACATACATGACACTCCTCAACTTTTTCTGATAGCCATATGTTGTCTGCTTACACGAGTGCCAGAGAAAATCTTGCAAAACACACACATCAGCAAAGTTATTGCACTGTTTGTGTCAACTACGGTGTGACAATCTGGAGCCGATGCGCCATATTGCAAGACCGCCATCACTGCATGCTGAGTGCTGCCAAAGCTGCCATCTGGCAGGTGAGCTGCACGCTTTCCACTTGTACCTCTCCTCCCTTTCACTCTCCTCCACTGTTGTCACCCCCCTCCGCCACTCTCTCTCTCGCTCCCTAGTCCTGTCTTTATTAGTCTTTCTCACTCCCGCCATCTTTCCCACCTTTTGCTCTCCTCTCTACCCCTGTATCATCCCTTTTCTCCACCTCTATTTACCTAAACATCCACCTCCCTCCAGGCCTGAATCACACACTGAAACAAGAGGAAGCGTGAAGATCGAATGGAGGGATGAAGTAAAAAAAGAGTGAGGACAACAGCATATCGGTCGTGCATGATGATCTGCAGTATTCTCTCTCTCTCTCTTTCTTTCTTTCTTTCTTTCTTTCTTTCTTTCTTTCTTTCTTCCCATCACTGTTGGATTCATATCACTGTTTGCGTCTCCTCTCATGCTGTATGCACTCCTGTGCAAAGACTCACTAGTGAATCCACACATATATAACAAGCGCATGTGTGCGCATACAGTAAATGCACACACATGCAAGCACTAACACAAAGACAAAACACACACACTGGGGGCTCTCCGTCTTCCTCCTCGGGCTGTAGCATCTGAACAGTCATGTTTAATCAGTGTCTCCGTGGGCAACGGGGGTAGTGGAGGGGGGAGAGGGCGGGGAGAGTGGAGGTGGGGGGTCTCCAGCTATGGGTAGTAGCACTGAGTTGCTGTTCACTCACACACCGTGTAATTGCGTTACATACACTAATTCGCCTGATGTACTATTGCAGCGCCTTTGCCCCTGACCCACATCGCGCTCCCTGATATTCAAATTACTCCAAAATCAATGTCACGGATTGAACTGACGGTCACTTGAATCAAAAGCTGTTTTTCGAAGCTGAAGTAGAATTGTCTCCCTGATTTCTCATTTTATTTTCCTGTCCTCTCAAACAAACAGTGTAGCCCATTAATCTCCGTTGGAGAGTATAACACTTAACTCCTGGCTTGTGGGTGAATGTGACAGAGACAGATGTTCTAAATTACTTCATCTACACTGGTCAGGCGTTTCCTCCGGGGGTCAAGGAGCTCTGACATGATGCAGTTTCACGTAACCCCTCAATAGTCAAAACTACTGCAGCCATTATAAAAGCTAGTTAAAATACTATAGATCCATAGACCGCCCAACGAAAAAAACCCATTTTTCATGCTTCATTTAGTTGGACGTGTCCTGTCTTGTCCAGTCTGACAGAATGTGTATACTCCCCCAAACCCCAACAATTTAACCAACATCTGCCCCTTTGATTTCAGTCGCTGCCCAAAAACAAAACAGCATGAGTGAGTGAGTGGAAATTTGTTTGTGCCCCTCCAACCACTCAAGCTAGCTCGTGTTTCCAGAAATGATGTCCAAGATACATTGGACGATCCAGAGAAAATGATGTGATTCCAGTACAAAGAGTGAGTTCTGTGGATCATCCTGAGTTAGAGGGGCATTGTTCCATTCAAGATTTAAACAGCACAGATACACTATATCTCCAAGGTCCTTCATGAAAGAACAAAAGAGTCTGCATGTCCAGAAATATATATTTTGAATTAACTGATCCCTCTAGTCAGGAGTTTGGATTTATTAGCCCTTAACTAAATTACTGAAACTCTGTAGATGGCAACAATCTCAACCCGAACCTTATTGTTGTCAAATGCAGCAAAAGAGAGAGAGAGAGAGAACTAATGTGGAGATTCATTTAAATTCTAAAATTAGCAGGCAACTGATAAAGTGCTGGAGCGCATGACTGGCATGAACAAGCCAGGAGAGAAGCCAATCTCTCTCTTTCTCTCCATGAGAGGCTTTACCCACTCTGGAGGGGCCAGGAGAATAAAAGCTAGTCCAACTGGCCGGCCAGATAAGCCGGACCAGAAAGAGTATACAGAGAGAAGAGGGGTTCATCTGGTTTGCATGAGGGGTGAGAGTCAAAGAGCTGTGAATCCAACAACCAGCCCTGCGACGCCCCTCCTCGCCCCCCATCTGCTACCACCCAAAACACTCAGAGAAGGGGGCTAGGATGCACTTGGTCAACAGCATTGTCAAGGGTTGGCACTGCTGCAGCTGTGTGTGCTTTAGTTCTTTCAGGCTCAGGCTCCATCTCAGAGCCTGCCCGTGCCTTATCGGCGTCCCAGTGCCTTCTGCTCTGCCCAGGTTGCCAAGGCTGCATAAGGAGGCAGGGCAGCAGCAGTGGAGGAGTGACTATCTCCAGGCTAAATACTTCACTCTGGTATTCGCCTGATGACCGCTGATCTGGTGCTCTGCCCAGAATAATCCACATGTGTAAAGAGTTCCGGATAAATCTGCACGAGCAGGCTGTTACGGCAGGCTTTTGTCTAAAGTAGAGTGAAATTTACCCTCCTGATAATTTGCACCAATTCACCACAGGGCTGGTCTGCCTCATGTCTGTGATGGGCACTGAAGATGCATTTACAGCCGCTCTGTCTCCACAGCATCAGTCCACACAGCCACTGTTGGTTGTTACAGGTGGCCAGCAGAGGAATATATATATATATGTATTTAATTTGCTCATGCAACGTTATGCACAATACCCCGATTGAGGGTGCACAAAGTCACTGCTCGTTTTTCACTGCGTGCAGGGTGCGTAAAGTCTATCCAACTTTGCCCTTCTGCACACTGCCCGGCTGCACTACACGCTGCTGCTCAGCCACTACTAACAGTAAAGGATGGATTACTCACCTTGAAATAAGAGGAGACTCATTCATGAATAGCGCAGATCCGGTTATTTCGCTGGGATTTTTCTGGTTTTTTTTTTTTTTTCAGAGAACGTCCCGAGTCTTCTCAGTCACTGGGCGCCAAAACACAGCGAGATAAACTGCCGGTTAATTTATTCTACGCGCTGCCGCGACGCACAGCCCGTAAAGTCATCTGGACAGCAGTGAGCATCTCTCCACTGAACCGCTGAGAAGGAGCCGGTATCAAGTGACCCTCCCACCTCGTTCAGGGATTGATCATTTTCTGTAACAGGCAGACACACAACCTCTCTCTCTCTCTCTCTTTCTCTCCCCTCCCTCCCTCTCCCTCTCTCCCTGTCTGTGTGTGTGTGTGCGTGCGGATACCGGTGCTACATGAAGTCACCCATCAGTTCACTTGCACCTCACGTACAATGTGCGCTTTTAGACCCAACCTCCGTCGCGTCATCCTTTGGCACAAACTTGAGCGCTCTTCGCAGTGTTTGTGGATTTATACATCAAGGCAGACGAGACTCTAATCATTTCCAGCGCGGAGGAATTGTCAATCAATACATGCTATAGACTTCTGTGTAGAATGTAAACCCAATATATATATATTTATATATAAAATTGGACCCAGCCTGCCTGTGTTATCAGCAGCGCACAGGATGAAGATGTCAGTGTCTGAAATAGACCTATTTGTCAAATGATTCCTATCTTCGTGTATTTGTGAAAATGACTCCCTTGCACGTCAACAAATGGGTTGCATTTTTTTTATTTTATTGTTCCCCCTTTGAAGTAAATGTAATATATACGAAAGGATGAAAGGAAATGATGTTACAGCGGCTCACTCACACAGCCAGATAAAAACAGACAGTCAGACCCATTTGAGACTTAAATAAAACAGTCTAACAGAAGTAAGAGAACCATTCAAACATTTTATCGTCGATACATAAGCGGTTTATTTCCCTTAAGAAGTCCAGGTAACTGCACACAGCTGCATGCATAGGTTTCCTTTGAAATACTGCCATCTGTAGGCTGAACCATGTAACCACACAACTGTCTGACAATGCAGAGCCTTTGTTTTACAGAGGACTCATTATCGTTTGCTTTCTGCCTCAGGTAAACATCCAAAACTGATCCTAATCCAAGACTAATGAGTTGACATGCACTGTATGATGCGTGGATATCCGTAAAGGATGACTGCTGTATGCACACACACACACACACACACAGAGATGTGTCCACATGAAACTACCACAGAACTGCTTACATTGCTGAAAAGCTCACTCAGCACTTCTGACAGTTTGCCTGGTGTTGGGGTGGGGAGGAGGGAGGAGGGGAGGGGGCACAGAGGGTCCAACAGCCAGCTGTCTGCCTCTCATTATCTGCCGTTTGGTGGGTTGGAGATGAGTTGGAGATGTCAGACGGGCTACCTGTTAGGGCCCAGCAGCTCTGGGTGGCCGGCAGACTCCCTCAGGGCTGACCAGATGGCAGCTACTCCTCACTGGCCCTGCGTCAGGTGCTGGGGTTCATGAGGCCTTGTAACACACAAATACATGCTGTAATACAAAAAAAAAAAACCAACCCACACGCCTGCAGACATACAAAGACACGTGAAAACAGAAACTCAAGGTAGATGCATTCACAGTGCTGGAAATAGCAGATGTACACAAGGCTGGAGAGAAGTTTCAGGAAGGAGAAGAGTGAAAAATAAAAAACATTTTTTCACACGTTGAATTGGCTTTTAGAAATGTGTGATGACGTGATCCTGCTTTTTTAACACATCTTTTGTGTTTTTTTCCCTGTGCCCTGTATGTATCTTTGTGCTCTAGGTACAATTACCCATGAGAAGTACATAATGCTTTACATCACACCACCAACTATGCCATTGATTTTGGTGAAACTGTGTTCATATTTTATGGAGAAAATATTTTCTGTTCTTCCTCTGGCCCATCAGTTTGGTCAAAACTGCTGCAAACCATAGCTGCTGTTAGCTAATGTTAGCTTATTAGTCGGGCTGTGTATGAGCTTAGAACACCAGGGGAGTGTTTGTCTTTGCAGACAGTGAGCAGAGCTGATGTTGTGCCAGAACCGGAGCTGAAATAAAAGGCTGGAAGACAGACACCGAGCTGGGCTTCTTTGTTGTTGGACTAGTAAGAAATATTAGCTGGCTGCTATGTCTTTTGTTGTCACACTTGGATTATGTTTGGATGTTAGCAGCGTTGTCAACTTGCTAGTTTTTAAGGCATAGTAAAATCACAAGTACAGTTGTGACATACAGTATTTATGTCAGTGCTATTGCACCTGGGGAGCTAAATTACAATAATACCAATTTTACATAATGTCACTTTATAAATTATATTATCTATATTCATGTATCAGACTCACCAGTGAAATAGCTAACGTAGATTATATATGATATATTACAGTAAATACCAAGTAACGTGTGATTATCCATGATGTATTAATAAGACACAGTTGATCAAGGCAGTCATGTAGTCTTTGAGTGGAGATGAGGTGCAGTAGATTGTTATAGTCACTCCACAGGTTGAATTACTTAAGGACAAGTGCAGTTGTGAATTCGTTTACTATGTTGCTGCGCAAACTTATGTTTATCATTTGTTCAAGAGCAGCACTTATGTGTTCCAGACTGTGGAGGGAAAACGATCAGATGAAGAAAGTCTGAATGAGATGGCGGCAGATGTTAAAAAACAGAAATGTCTTTGAAATACCTCATTATAACTTTGGAATTCTAAAGTGCTGTTCGAATTTGAATATCCCTTATTATGTTACTTTTACATTGATAATGGCAAATGTGAATTCCAGCTACATAATCTTGCAACTATGAAATTTGAATTTGAATTAGATTAACCTTTTTTTTATTTAGTGTTTTTATTCATTTTTAAGGTTTAAAGTTCACTACTAGAGATTTGCTGATTGATTGATTGATTGATGATCTGCATAACACTTGAAGTTTAGGGAAAGATTGTGGGTAGAGGTAATAAAATGATAAGCAGTAATTGCAGGTCTACAAACACAAATTCTGATCTCATTTCAGCAGGCTCATATGCCCCTGACAGTCCTAGTTTCCGCCTCGCCACATAAAGAACACACTATTTCCTGTTTTGGCACTGAACACTGACAGTGGAAAATATCAGGAGTTGTACAATCTGACTGTGGCTGTGGCTTTGGCTTAACACAGTTTAATTTTCTACACTGGAAAGTAGATATGTTGTTCACAGTTATTTTAATAACAGAAGAAAATTGGCAGACATATACATCACATATACATGTTTTTTAAATTTGCATATTATATTGTCAGACTCAACCTCCGTAATATCTGACATGATTAAATACCAAATCTCTATTGATCCAATTTCTCTGTTACATAATGGTGACTCTAAATTACACTTGTTTACAAAACAATGGAAAATCCCTCTTAACTGCAATCAAGAAAATGATAGCCCTCCTCACTCACTAAGCACCAATCAGTGATTAGTCAATTTTTGTCTTATAGTAATACTTCAAGTGTCCACATAAAGTCTTAAGTGCTCAACCTTTGGAGATATGCACCATCACAGATTTCCGACCTAATGATCTCAGTGTGTCAGGAACCATTGTTCCAGTAGTAAAGTGTGACGTGTAGTGTGAATGGAGACCGTGGGGTGTGAGGGGTCAAAGGGTATTGGTATCGGGGGGTAAGAGAGTGAGTGGCAGGGGATGAGAGAGGAGCTTTTCTACTCAGAAAAAGAAGTATCAGTATCAGTCAGGCTCCAACTGGTTCACCCTCAAAATTGGTATCATTTTGTTATGTGAGAAGTTGATTGCTACCTTTTTTTGTTGCATAATTTAATTTTCCATAAAGCAGCACAGAAGTACAGGATGTTCCCTGCTTTAGTGGTATAATTGTCCTAATGACCAGTTACAATTACCTTTATTTGCCTGGATACACCATTCTTTGCTATGTACAGAAGACAATTTTACTGTGGCACCCCAGTATCTCACCTGGTAGAACATGTGCCCTATGTATGAAGGTTCAACAGAGACTGTGGGTTCAATTCCAGCTTGGCTTCTTTCTTTGATTTTCCTTTAATTTCCTGTCCACCTCTCCAGCTGTCACTGTCCAACAAAGCAAAGGCTTTTTTAATTAATCAAGTTATGTCCTTACACCCTCATTTCAGTTGAGGAAAAACTTGGAAAGAAAGAAAGAAAGTAGTAGCAGACAGACATCAGACTAACTTCTCAAAAGCAAAAATATACTGTAAGCTAAATTTACACACTTTATTCTTGCCTTAATGTCACACCAGGGAGGCACTTCACTTACCCAGAGGGCAACCATACTGGTTGAAATGCCCCGACTGTTTTCTCAAGTGCTGCTATAAAATGAACTCTAAATCTAAAAGAAACCCTAACTGTAACCTTGTACACAGCAGAGATGTGTTCATTATGATTATTATGCTGTTGCTCCGGGCTTCTCCCACAGACAGGACCCAAGTGGAGCAGCCAGCTAGATGCAATCTACTTCATGAAAATTACCATAACAACACAAAGCTGTGGAAAGAGGCAAGGGGAGGTGCATGCAAATGGAACAGCAATGAAAGAAGACCGCGGGCCCAATCAAGCTGTCATAACACACAGAATAATAACAACTGAAAGCCATTAAAACCTTTTACTCCCAACCGTTACACCTCACTGTGCAAAGAATAGGATCGAGAGGCCCTCATATCCTTCATTTTGCCTAAACAGTCACATATACCCACCAGCTTTTTATCCAACTCACATCCATCATCTCCACATTGTAATGAGACATTCATCAAAAGGAGTGTTGTGCTGGAAAACAATTATCCATCCTGTTGTCATTTGTTCCTGCTTAGACTTTTCATGGAAATTTCCATTCTCTGTTGTCCATAGAAACATTTTCAGACATGCTTTCCATCCAAAAGTAAAACCAGGTGCATTTTTCAGGTTTCAGACAGATCACTTATAAAATCACCAAAGCTATTGTGGGGTGCCCTCATAGCTGACCTAGTAGAATGTAATGTATCCTTACTACAGCATAAATACTTTACTTACTACTTAATACTTACTTTGAGTCGACCACACATACACCATCTTGATGCCATAAAAAAAACTCACTAGAGCACCAAATATATATTAGTGTCTCAGCTCAAAATTGTCCTAAAAATGCTGTATTTATACCTATTTGACTCAGGTTTGCTAAAAACTACAGTACCTGGCTAAAGAAAAACAAACTATATTTCATGAACTTTGTGACCTATTTTTAAAGATTTCCGTCTTTAGTGACAAATGGACTTAGGTATGAATACCACACACAGGCTGGGAAAGTCAGAAAGTATCAAGAGATGGGAACTCATTGTTGGTTCTGGTCTTTTCGCGGGATTTAGCGACAATAAAAAAAAAAAAGTACAGAATATGCCAGTCTTATCCGTCTTATCTGAATAGATAAAAGTTTAAAGGACATCTGGGAGAATTATCATTCTGCAGTCAGTTTTGAAGCAAAACAGCATAACAGATAAAGCTTTTTTTTTTTTGATTCATAGTTTGAAAATATGTTCACAAGTGACACAAGAACCATAAAACAGAAAATACGGCATAAAGTTTAGACCCTATTCTGAATACCTTTATATTTAAAATGTACAGACATGAATAAAAACAGCAACAACTAACTAACAACACCAAAATTATGAAATGTCACACGGAATTATGTGGTAAATAAAACAAATAATAGTGCCAACAAAGCATTTTTTAAAATATTTTAGCTTCTTCAAAGTCCTTTTGCTTTGATGACAGCTTTGCTTTACAGGTCTTGGCATCAGCCAGTTTCACAGGCTTGAACGCGTTCCCATATATGCTGAGCATTTGTTGGCTGTTTTTCCTCCACTCTGCAGTCCATCTCATCCCAAACCATCTCAACGGGTTCATGTGATTGTGGAGGCCAGGTCCATTAATCTCTGTCTTGGTCAAGTGTGTTTGGGCCATTGTCACGTTGAAAAAAACGATGGAGGACCTACTAAGTACAAACCAGATAGGATGGCATGTCATAGCAGAATGCTATAGTAGAAATGCTGGCTTTGGGTTTTTGCTATGCTTCAAGGTGGGAACCACACATGTAGATACCACCCATTCACCTTCTCTGTGTCTTACAAAGACCAAAGTTGGAACCAAAAATCTTAAATTTGAACTCGTCAAACCACAGTAGAGATTTCTACTGGTCTAATGTTCTTTCCTTGTGTTTCTTGGCTTAAGCAGTTTTCTCCTTTTTCTTTTTGCTCTCCCTCCGATCATGAAGTGATTCACACAGTCTCCTTTGAAAAGTTGATGTTGAGATGAGTCTGCTACGTGAACTTTACGTGGAGCTTTAATCTGAGGTGCCTCTGATTGCTGATTTCTGAGGCTGGTAACTGTAATCAACTTATTCTGTGCAGCAGAGGTAACTCTTGCTCCTCTTTTCTCTGGTGGGGTCCTCACGAGAGACAGTTTCATTACAGTGTTTGATGTTTTTTGTGACTGAACTTAAAGACGCAATGAAAGTTCTTGAAATTTTCTGGATTTACATGTTTTAAAGATGGACTGTTGTTTCTCTTTACTTAGCTGAAGTCCATAATATGGAATACTAGAGTAGTCGATTGGGCTATTTACTGTATGGCAACACTCCCTACATAACTGTTGAAAACCATTCCAGGTGGCTACCTTATGATACTGATAGAGAGAATGCCAATGCAATTTGTGTGAGAGAGTTATTTACCACATAATTCCATGTTTGTTATTTCATAGATTTGATGTCTTCGGTGTTAATCCACAATACAGAAAGCAACTAAAACTAAAGAAACACCATTGAATCAGAATGTGTGTCCAAACTTTCAAACAGTATTGTACTTGTTACCTGAACTGCAGATGTATCAGCCATAAAACCTGCTGTGTTATGTGATGCAACAAGAGAAACTGTCATGATAACTGCCAAAGACATAGTGTTGTGAACACTCAATATCTAAGACTGAGCAACAGCTAGAGAAAGGCTCGGCTCTCTATTGCTGCTGAAGACCCCAAAGGTCCAGCCTCAGTGTCTCATACTTCTATATCGCACTTCTATAACAGTTTCAAAACAAAAACAATCTACTGTGAGCTCCACAAAACTCCTATCTATACAGTCATAGCAGGTCTGGCATATGGTGTAAAGGTTGTTTCTTTGCCAGGGACCTGTTAGCCCCAGTCTTTTAGTACAGTATCATGTATGTAGCCATCAATTGTATGTTTCATGTAACATTTCCAAGTTCAAATGTCTAACTAGACTTATCCAAGATAATTTGTTGAGTTGTATATTTGCAATTTCCCAAATGTTTCCAAGAATGTTCAAACCCCAAGAAACATGCATTTTTATTCAAAGTAATGGTAGGTTTCATTTAGTCGCCTGTCAATGGCGTCTAGCCTTTGGTTGCTATAACTTCAGAGCAGCGTGAAAGGAAGTCACTAACATCATATGTAAAACTTTAATACATACAAACAGCGGATCTGTGATGAGCCTGAGCAGTCATGAGGTAGGGGTTAGCGGCTCAAATGATCATGTTGTAAGGGTCAAGAAGGTTAACAACATTTCATAGGACTAGATACAGCCAGAGCAGACAGCATCTCATGATGTTCCCATGTTCCAAGATGACAAGGCCTTTGTTTACACAATCCTCTAAAAGAAAGGTTATGTTGCTTTTTTCCAACCTCCATGCTGTAGTCATTATTTGAAACTGTACTCTGAAACACACTCAAAACTTGAAAAATGTAACGGATACGCTACATGCAGAAATAATGAAGCAATTAATTCAAATTACCTGATAAGTAATAACTAATATTGAAGCTGATTGCAGAACAATTAGTCCTTTTTTTTTAACATTTTGTATTATTTCCCATGGGAAATTTGAGAATTCAAGCACCAGTGCTTCCACGCAGTCTCATGATATCAATTAATTTCCTTGTTCAACAACACTGACTTGATTCATTTAAATGAACAATTAATTATTTTATTTATTCATACAAATTCACACTCCAGTAGTATGCACATGAGCATCAACTCATTTACACACACACACAAACAACCGTTTGACAAAGACAACTCTGGGATGTCTTTCATGGACAAAAGTATTGGCACCTCTGGAATTTTTTCCTGGAAATACACCATTTCTCCCAGAAAAGTGTTGAAATTACATTATATTTTCTTTAAGTGTATTGGAACAACACAAAAAAGCAGAAGAAAAAAGCCAAATTTGACATCATTTTACACAAAACTGAAAATGGACTGGACAAAATTATTGGAATCCATCCATTGGGTTTCAAGCATGTGATTTAAAGATTTAAACTCACCTGTGGCAAGTAACAGGTGCTGGCAATATAAATAGATAGATAGATAGATAGATAGATAGATAGATAGATAGATAGATAGATAGATAGATAGATAGATAGATAGATAGACAGACAGACAGACAGACAGACAGACAGACAGACAGACAGACAGACAGACAGACAGACAGACAGACAGACAGACAGACAGACTGGACTGGAGAAATCTGAAGTTGCCAGCAATGAGTCTGGATCTAAATCTCACAGAACACCTACGGAGAGATCTCAAAATTACTGTTGTGAGAAGGCATCCTTCAATTCTGAGGGACCTGGAGCAGTTTGCAAAAGAAGAGTGGTCCAAAATTCCAGTTGAGAGGTGTATGAAGCTTGTTGATGGTTATAGGAAGCTACTGGTTTCAGTATGCAACTCAATATTAAGTTGAGGGTGCCAACAATTTTGTCCAACCCAGTTTTTTAGTTTTGTGTAAAATGGTGTCAAATGTGGGGTTTTTCTTCAGCTTTGTTGTGTTGTTCCAATGCACTAAAAGGAAATATACACACGTGTATCAAAACATTTGTAATTTCAACACTTCTGGGAGCTTGCACCATTTCTGGGAGAAATGGTGCATTTATGGGAAAAATTCCAGGGGTGCCAATACTTTCATCCATGACTGTATCTTCTTTTTCAAAAAAACTGGTAGTTCATATGAAAAGAACAATATTTCTAAAACAACATAAAGGCCAAGTTTAACAAGCAGTAAATCCAGGGAACACTAGGGTGCTCTTGAGGATGAAAATACATGTTTTAGACAGAACAAAAGGACAAATAAAACATAATAGGGTGTTTTATTGCATGTTTCACCGGCACCATTTCTTTTTTCAGGAGGGTGAGGCAAGGGGTTCACGATCCGCAACACAACGTAACATAACATATGAGTTGTTACTGTTATTTTATTTTTAGATCTGTATGCGGGTTGTTTTGCCTTATTTTTGTTAATCAGTACAAGTGAAATGTTTTTATTTTAATGGCTTTGTATGTACTCTTGGAAACCTTGAGGCCCACTGAAGGTAATGTGCATCCAAGAATAGAGACTTAGACTGCACTTTATTGATCCCTTTGGGATGAGTCCCTCAAGGAAGTCGAATAGATTATAAAATATAAATGAATAAAGAATATTCTTGATAATTACACTGCAAATTTGTAGGCTGTCAAGAGCATGTGAAAGCTTTTGAACACGAATAAGAACTGAGTCACTGCGCCACTCAAAAAGTGAAACAAATAAGAAAAAAATACATTTTTATCTTTTTAAGAAAATGCATCAAACAGATAAGGTATTATACGTTCACAGCTTTGTGCTCACAACTCAATTCACAAATTAGATTAAACTGCAAATTATGAGCTAATGACAGCGATCTCATTCACAGATTCCTGACAGACTAGAAATAGGGCAAAAGAGTTCCGTCTTCCTGACTGTCATAAAAAATCCACCTCCTCCGCTTATTGAATTTCGAGTAAATTGACCCTCTCCTCAGTTACAACAGTGCGTAAATGAAGCACAGTGTTTATCATCACTTTATTACCCTCATTGACTCTGAAGGTATTTTGCAAGATGCAGCATCCCGTAGCAGGAAGGAAGGGGAGGCAGACAGTGGGAGCCAATTGTGTGTGAATGTGATATGAAAACACACGATTCACCCATCAGTCATGCATTTTCATCAGCTGACATTTGCTGACATTTTGTGGCTTCCTATTTATTCGAGCGCTTATAATTCAACAAATCAATACTGTAAATATTGAGAAAACTAAGCAGCCGTGGAAGACCGAAATAGTTTTGTAATGATGTTGAGTTGATATTAATCTTATCTAAACTTTTAACTGTGGAATAAATTCCTCGAGCCACATTCGGAGTCATTTTGAGTCAGCAAAAACTTCTTTTTTTTTTCTTCTTGATTTGATTTATTTTCCTCTCAGGTCTCCTGTTATCTTAAAATATGGATGTACTAGTGCACATATGAGCTATTTGAAAATGAAGAGATATTTGTAGATGAATTGTATTTAAGACCGAAACCTTTATACAGGCACTGCAAGCTCATTTTTGAAGGAATGGTCTGTTTACAATTCAAATCATTCAACTTACCAATCACTTTTTACCTGGAGATGCAACGTTTGTCACCCCCTGAGCCTTATACTGCTGCATGTCCAAGCAAAAAGTAAACATCTTTCAACAGTTCATGATTGGAGCAGTATAAAGCGGTGCTGGTCCTGGTATTGTAGTACTATATTATCAATAAAATGTAATTAAGAAGTTATTTGTTCTTACATAGCCACTGAGTGGTTTGAATGCCTTATGATAGAAAAACAAGTAACACAGTGTTCATGTTTTCCAATGAGTTTGGTAAATGTCATCTAACACCAGTTTCCCAAGTGTTACCTTTACTGTTACCTTACCTATGTTACCAAACCAGATAATTAGCATGACAGTGCAGCTATCGCTACTTAAAACTTTAAACACCTTGGCTTTATCAGAGTGGATGTTTGAGTCCTGAACAAGTATTTTCTTTAGATAACCTGTAAACTGTAAGGACCGAAGATGTTTAATACATTACATTTCAGCAATATCTAATGTACTTTTTGAGTTACCCATTTATATGGGAGACGTTTTGCCCAAAATACCAGATGGCACCTCACATTTCCAAGGTTTCAGGGTATTTTCTATCCATCTCACTTTCTGACATATCTCAGCCTCTTAATTACATTTTGGGTTTGAGTTCAGTTCACTCCTCTTTTCCACACCGAGTTTATGGCTTCATCACTCGGCTGTGCATTACCCGCTTGGCTTGACCATGAACTTGCCCTGCTGGGATGTCTACCTGTTCCCGGAGGTCATTCCCTCTGCGAACAGGTGGACAGAACTTGATCAGCTCACTCAGCATTTCCCCATATCCTGTTGAGCAGGATGCTTTCTTTACGCCAAATCTCTCTGGTAACCTGCCCACTGCACACATTTGAGCTCTGTTTATGCATGGCTTCTTCAGAAAAATGTCAAGCCCGTGTTTTTGGGTGGGAGGGTTTCAGAAGTGAATTGATTAGATTTTTATTAATTTAAAGTGAGCTTAAGAGTTCCCACATTTTGTTGCTAAAAAGCAAAGTCAATGGCTATTAAGAATGTGTTACAAACCAGCACTCAGGGCAATGTGCGTCATATTTTAAGAGCACTTCCATATTTAGATCACACCATTTTTATTAAAGAGGGCTTAGAAAATCTTGAATATGTTTGACCCTCTTTACTGGAATTCATTTGCTCCTGGCTTACTGGATGAAAGCAATTTTGTGTGCCACGTAAATTGGCATTTTCTTGTCAGAAAAAGATACTGCATGTGTAAATATTCAGCAGGAATAGACTGAAACCTTCCCTGGGGCTGCAAATTAATGTGGCGAAATACAAAATTGAGTTCTTAAGTGCAAGATGGAGTGAGTCGGTGTGGTCAAAATGAGTTGCATTTTTATGGAAGTAGAAGAAGTGAAGAAAATGTCTATCACTGCCATTTAACCACTAGAGCAGCGAGATTTCAGAACTGCCCTTTTGCAGATGTTCTGGGGGTTTGCCTATTGAAACATCAGCACAAACATCAGAGGAGACTTTGGTTTAATTTGCTCTGTAAGAAATGTTTCACAGACCTTGAGTGATGATTATTTTTTAAATTGATTTCTGAAAATGGCTACTGATGAGCCTGGCTCCGGTGTACATTGGACACTGGCTCAGTACAATGTGTGGCACTGATTAGATCTCTGCAGGGTTTCTCTCACTTTCAACCTTATTATTGGATTCTTTCACAATACACAGGGAGGATGAAGCTTGTGCTTAGAATAGATTTTAATGTGCAATGCCTCTACCTTGGCACAGGAAATCATTGCACAGTGGTTGAGCAAATAAAAGGAAGTGAGGCAGAGAAGGAGAGTGTGCTTGAGCATCTATCCTTGGTTTTTGGAAAGGATTTGAGGCTTCAGGTCTAAACCTTGTTAGTTTCCATACATACTCCTATTGTTTTAAATGGTCAAACTGCACTGAGCTTAACCATTAGAAAGCAGCTCTGAGAAGCATCTGTGAAACAAATGTAGTATGTAAAATTTACAGTATTTCTTTGTGAAATGTATGTAAAACTACAAATACCTCAAAATTAGGTATTCTACCTCTGGTTACTGGTGTCGAACCTGCTGGAACGATTGTATTATTCAATAGACTAACTCTAAACTTTATTTGAGTTAGCATTTTACCAATGCTGGCAGCAGGACATGAGATATTTCAAAGTCAGACAGTTGGTCTGCCCATCAGTTTTCTCCTGGACTGAAATATCTATGCAACTAGGTGCAGCAGTGTGAAAATGATGATGATGCATCCTATTGACTTTGATGATCCACTGACTTTTACACAAGCAGCATCCTGAGGTTGAGAAAAATGTCTCAGCAGCACGGTGCTACAATGGTTAGCAATAAGGTTCCTGGTTTGGACCTGGACCGGTACCTTCCTGTGAGGAGCATGTTCTCTCCGGCTTCCATCAAAGACATGCAGATTGGTTACTCTAAATTGCCTGTAGGTGTGAATGTGAGTGTGAATAGTTGTTGTTGACTGTGATGAACCAAAGTCAGCTGGTATTTGCTCCAGGACCCCCACAACCCTGATAAAGTGTAAGTGGTTACAGAAAACAAATAGATGGAGGGAAATAAAACACGTTCCTATCAGGATGAATTGAAATAATTCTGGTTATCTTAAACTCTTCATCAAGCACCATGATCAGTCAAACTTGGTATTATTTATCACCCAATAGCTGCAAATATGAACCACGTTCCCATCAGTTGTACTTTGTGTCCGATGCTAATAAACTATGTTAGCTTGCTAACACATTAACATAAGTTGGTGGCAAACACACTTGCTACCACATTACTACTTACTTTGCATATTATAGTGGTACTGCATCAGTGATAATCATCCAATAATATATATTATGAAATAATATAACATTAATAATATAGATTATGAAAGAGGCCAGTCTGTCAGATTAATAGTAAGAGTATTTTTTTTTATTTTAAATTTGATACCATTTTGTAGAAAATACTTTCATGCTTTCAGGATGATTGCACAGTGTGGTATTGCTTCTTTCACTTAAGTGAAGGATCTCAACAGTTCCACTACTGACAGTAACAATAACACCTGAAGATAATTTAGTCTTAATTCAAAACCACAGGCTTGAGATGAAATGAGCTCTAATGAACATGTTATCCCCTCACTCACTTAATCATAATAACAATAAAGAGCTCTGATGTGAAGACGGCGTCCAAACAAATGGAATTTTAATTAGCGTGGAAAATACGTTGCATGATATGAGCAAATGCACCCAAATAACCTACAAACCTATGAATTATGATTCTCATCCCGTCTACTGCAGGTGTAGCAGGAATTGAAGAAAACAACTGTCGAGAAAGTAATGTCTTATTGTGTGTATGATTGCACTCAAAGGTTTCTCTGGATGCTAATGAAAGAGAAATAAAAAAAGATTTTTGGAATAAAAGTAATAAAAAAAATATCAAAAACTGGATCACGGGTGGTTTTTCATCTGCCTTCTGGTTTCTTTTTAGAAATGCGGCTCTTTTAATCTGTTTATTTGCCACTTCGGCACAGGATAAAATCCCTCTAATGGACACTGAACGATTCAGACTTTTATTATTCAGAATCACCCCAGAAGACTTATTTTATTTAATGTAATGGAAGTCTGCCAGTGTCAAACCTATAGATAGGGAAAGCAAACACACCCACAAGTCTTTGTATGTCAATTTCAGCCGCACAGACAGCTGCACCCAGTCATCTTCCTCCGCACTGCGTTTTGAAATTGCCCGTCCAAAGCAATCACAAAAGTTTTGATGAGTATATATCAGCCTCCGCAAAGTTATGATGTGACACATTCACCCACAGAATGCCCGCAAGAAAGGAAACAAGAAAACACACACCTGAGGCAAAATCCATATTTTCTCTTGGTGTAAAATAATTACCGGTCTGACAGGCCTGTCCAGCCCTCATATCATACTATCATTTCTGCAGTCTTCCTTGTCTGGTTTGACATTTGAATTAGGTGTTAGGATGTGCACATTTCCAGGGGTGAGGCTAGCCTATGTTGCTTTTCTGTCACACAGAGTCACTACAGAGGAAATGATGACCCACGCACCATGCTCCACTGAAAGCCCTAATAAGTGCAGCCCTGCACTCACGCCAAAGAAGATCTGCAATATCAACCATTTGATCAGCAGGTCAACTGGGATTTGTATCCTCGGCCCAGTCTGATGAATGAATCATTTCCTCTCATCTCTCCCTCTCTCGAAACACACTGTGTCCAAAGGCTGGATTGTGGAGGACATCAAATACAGACAGGGAGGAGAAAATATAGTCATGAATATATGAAAACCCTCTTCAGGGAGAAGCATGTTGAGGGAAAGAAAAATGTATTTATGTTGGATGTCTTCAAAGATTTTTTTCTTGGGACTGATGCAAGTCTACAGGCATTATTTCAAGAAAATTGACAATTTCACTTTGTAACACCATCCCCCATTCGGCTCTCCATCTGTGTCTGTGTCTCTCTTCCTGTCCCACAATTCACTTTATTTTAATTAGGACCTTGAAGTAATTGCACCTCGTTCCTTGCAAGCTGAGTGATTTTATTTTTGCATGTGACGACAGTGGCTTCCTGTGAACGTGTTGGCTGCAGCTCAAGCTGGTTCTGTCATAGCTCAGTGACATATTATTAGACAAGCGCTCCGCCACTTCGCTCTGGATCCCCATTGCTTCAAAATACTTTCAGCGTATTGTTAAAATTGTTTTTTGTATGTACTGTTACGTACACATCATATCTCCAATGTTTCATATGACAAAAAACGAAAGATTTTGTTACCTTCGGACAGAGTCCGGCTACCTTTTTTTCCAGACATTACAATGATATAAATCTTCTCATCTAACTCTTGGTAAGAAAACAAGTAAGAATATTTCCCAGAACTGTATTATTTTTAATTTGTTTGAGTCAAACTAGTTGTTTACAGTCTGTTTTCAGTCTGTGCCTTGAGCTAAAGTAACTGTCTCTTTGCAGTAGCTTCATATTTACCATCTTAGATCTTCTGATTTAATTTTCAGCAAGAAAGGAAATAAACATGTTTCCCAATCTATGTATAGTGTGTATGATTTAGAAAGCTGTATTCACAGAATATGGCAAAGTCTGGCAGGCAAAACGCTCCTGGTGGGGTTTAAAGTTGCATGGAGAACGGACCACAACACTGTTGCAGCCACAACATGACGGAGATGTGCCTGTTGGGGTTCCTCTGTCAAACCAAACACTGGCTCTACACAGGGTCTTTGTTGCACATTGCACAGCTACCATAGTCTGCGCTACATGCTTGAAAGGGGAGGCTTGAGGAGAGAGGGTTGCAGCAACTACATCACTCTATGCCACTAAATCTGACGTACTGCCTCTTTAAAGTCTTGCGGCATTCTTCATTTTTCATTTTGTCAAGAAAAACAACAACAATGAATCGATCCGACTAACAAGCATCGTGTGTGGCCAAAGTCTGATATCCTGTAGCTTTGTCCTATATCACTGACCACCAAAAACAACTAGAAGCACACTATCGAGCCTCACTTATCTTAGGTAACATTTTATTTCATTTCAGTGAACATGGATGCTATTTTAAGAACACTGTCCTGCTGCCATAAATACTCACTAAACCGCTAAACCGGTGTTAATTAACAGCCGTAACTCATCATCCAAAAACTCCACATTTACTCAAAACTAAACTAAATTACTTTGCCTTTTTTTGAATAAACAATACATTGTAGGGAAGCTGGACATATTTACAACTCTGGTGTTTTTATGGCATTTGTTGACTAAAAGAAAGTCGATCACCAGACTTATCCTTTGAGGTAAATTTGCCTGGTTTAAAATAGCACTTACGTTCCAATGATTGATTCTACAATTAACATAGGATTACACGTCCTAATCACAGGATTTCAAGCTTCGACTGCCTGTATCTCGGGTGAATCCACATTCATATTCCCCCACCTAAATGATGATCAACTTCTGATGCTGCTTTTCTCCCACAATAGCTTCCACGAGTTGACTAATCCCGGGTTTTCTCTGCTAAGACGTGCCGACATATTATCAAAGGTTAAGCTACCTCGCACAGACACAGGAGGAGCCCGCAGAATTCAAATTCCAGTTCAAGTTGTGTGAGTGAGCTAATGAGAACTTAGGGATTATAAGAGTTATTGGGCATGATCGGGTCAATTGGAAGGTAGTGGTGCAACAGGAGGTGTTGGGGCATGATGTCTTCGAGAGGAAGGATGAGGGGGAAACAGCAGCAGAAGCCCCCAGACTGTCTCAGTGACAAGCAGACACGCTCTGGGTCATGCAGAGCGGTAATTCCCACAAAGGTCATACAAAATGACACCTACCAGCATTAAGGCTGGCCCAGCACTCTGTTCTCTCTCTCCTCAGACCTATAATCTGTTGGATTCGTCTTCCTAGCACCGCTTGTGTCATCTCTCACACGGCTTTCAGCCCCACTAATGCCCCCTCTGACAACACGAGGGCAAAGAGGGCAATCTCTGCCACATTCCTCAGATGTAATGTTTCTCCAGCTGTGGCGCGTACGATTTAAAGGCACAATCTCCCATTGTGTGTGTGTGTGTGTGCGTGCGTAACAACGGGGAAATCAATGAAAATGAATTTCACAGCGAAGGTGTATAACTTTCTTTTTTTTTTTTATTACCTGAGGAGGAAGTATGTCAAGGATTTATTATGGTGTTAGCATTACAATGCTGAAGCAATTTGGTCAACTCCGGCAGTAAATTGGCTTGTCACATAAGATAGCATTAACGAGATGAACGGAAAATGCCACGGTGCACATTAAATTATGAATGATGTGAATTATATTAACATTTAAATGAGACAGTCATGGTCCAGTGGGATTACAAGTTTTCAGTGTTTATGGTGCGGAATGATGTATCGCGAGGAAATCAGAAATGAATTTTTAGTGTGTTATTACATGCCCACGGTTGTTCTTTACACAACAGCAGTTTACTTCTAAATAGCATCCTGATGAAACTGATGCGATAACTAATCATCATGATAGTGCCATTAACAACTGGCCTATCACTGGCATGGCAAATAAATAAGAGGAGGGGAAGGGGAGTAGGAGCAGCAGAAGCAGAGAGGCTCCATGTGTTTACATTTCTGTTTACTCCATATATCTGCTTCCTGTATGAGAAATGTTGTCACCGTGTGAGTATTTCTCTGAAATCTCAGCTCCTGATTCCCCCTGCTGCAGCTCCAGCAGGTTATAAGCAATCACAGCAAAACATGTCCAGAGGGGACGGGGAAGGAAAATGAAAGCAGCGAGTACAGGCAATGACCTTTGCAGACTCCTAGCATGATAAATGTCAAAGGTTTTCTGTTTTTAATTTGTCAGAGTTTCCAGAGAAGCCTGACCTATGCCTACTTTCAGCCACAGCGTTCCCATCACAGCGGTCGCTGAAGCGGCACCTCAAAACCTATTACTACCCGCTTTTGCTGAGGCTGGTGCTGTCAAAGCTGCAAATTAGCCCATTTGCAACCTTTCATAATGCACTGTAGCAAGGAACAGCTTGTTTTTCTCGAGGAGGGCTGACGCTGAACAATGTAATGTACTGCAAATGTGACATATTGCAGACAAACCGGAGAATATACATTCAAATTTGGCAGGTGTCACTTTTGTGCTGTTCTGCAATCCATTATGCTTTCTTTGCAGATTTTGACCTTTTGATACAGAAAAAACAGAAAAAAAAACAGCATTATGAAATCAAGGAGTGGTTTGGCGTTTGTGAAAGCACACACATCTTTAAATTCCTTTATACTACATCAGCAATGTAATATTGATGTCTAAAAAACCCTGAAATTTCCTCAAATCGTTGCAAAATATCAGTAAAAATACACCATTCGACAAATATCACATTTTTATCTACTCAAAATGTGTTTTTCCTGGTGCATCTTTACCTTGAGCTTCCTCCTGGGAGGAAAATAACAAGATTATGACAATTTTACAGGTGATTTTCTCTGCTTTTCTTTCTTTGTTACCATAGCAAAGTAACAAAAATGCAGCAAGCCACATGGAAACCCACTTTTGGTGCAACACTTAACAAGAATCCAGGACACGTTTATGTTGTGTTTGTGCCACACCCTAAACAAAACTATATATCTGAAATACTTTGAAACAGGTGAAAAAGATGATGGTATGAGTCAGTTTGTTACCTACAAGAGACAACAGCTGGCACGCCACCAGTGTGGAGACGGATCCTGGCACAAAGGTAGAGCTATGTACTGCTGTGGACAGTGTCAGCACAGTCTAAACGTAGAACTTCTGTATTCCTAGACAGACAGATCGGCTGTCTGGATCAGAGTTACAGTCACACAACCAGAAAAACACGAGCAAGCACCATCTATGAAACCTTTAGAAACATGAACAAACTGCTGTATAGTCCATAGCACAGTAAATAAAGAAGGCGGTGTGACAGTGAGGTAAAGCAGTGAAAATATTCCAAATACAGAATACAATTTATTTTTTGAGATGAGTCTCTTTCATTACTATTGGCTATAATATATTTTTCTGCTGACCCCACATGCAACCCCACTTTAAAATTCTGTCTTTTTAAAGGAAAATACTTACAGCTTGAATCCACCAGGCACGGCTGGGACATGGTGCTGTTGGCGATCATCATTCTGGACAGTGCAACACAGCGCTACTCACTTTACTCCACGAAGAATATGTGACTGGTCTTTTTTGACAGAAGCCACAATCAGCCAAGTCAAGAAGCAGAGAGCAGATCAAGCTGGCAGGGTGAGTAGAAAATCCAGTCAATTTTCAAGGATGACTCCTAATCATAAAAAAAAAAAAAAACCCAGACAACATGACTGCAAACCTACGCACTAAAAACTAAAAGCTAACTTCAGCATCCTCACAATGACATGCTAATGACTGATGCTAATGTTTTCCATGTTCATCATCTTAGTTTAGCACATCAGCGCGCTAATATTTGCTAATTATCATTAAACACAAATAGCATAGCTGATGGGATCATCATTACATTTGCAGGCATTAGATGGTGGTACTAAAAGGAAAAATCGAGTCAGTTGGCTTCATCCTCTGGGGATCATGACAACACATCTGATAGCTGCTGAGATATTTTAGTCCGAACCACAGCAGGGGATCAACTGGCTGATTAACGCCGCCTTTGAGCCATGGTACTAACATGACTAGAAATATTTGAAACAGAATAAGACAATTAAATGCATAGAGGTTTCAGGAAAAAAAAGTTAATATATCCAGGATTATCTTATTTATTCTGTTTCATAACAAAAATGATATAGTGACCTTTTTTAGAGCAGACATCTGAGTCTCAGTGGCATGATTACTGTGAAGTAGAAAAAGAAGCAGAGGATTCGTCCCCCTCAAAGCGTTCTTTGTTCCTGTCTTGAAGTGCTTGATCAATGAACAGCTAGTAATCATTAAAAGACCCTCTGGTCGATTCCACATTAGACTCCATCTTCCTTATAAATGGACTTTTCTTTTTCTGCCTCCGCCTACTCTGTGTTTCAAGAAAGCAGGATCGTATTTTCAGATCAAAGTGGTCTTGCATTATGATCTAAATGTGGGAGCTTCTCAAGGGAAAACACAACAGCACTCAATGTCACATTAACATTTCTAATTATATCTCATAAACAGGCTATCAATTATGAACCTGGGCTGAAATCCAAGCCTGAAGATTTTAATACAAAACGTTTGACTCGTCGCGGTGCGTGGATGCATCGACAGAGGTCACCTTTTTCTGAACATAGAAAAAGAGAAGCCCATAAAAAATAGAAATAAATAAATAAAAACTCCCCCTATCTCAAAAGTAGCAGAGCTCTTCAGCATGCAGTGAGGCTGCAGTACGCTGACCTTCATCCCGCAACCCGAACCTCTCTCCCCTCCTGAGACCCGATGTGCTGCTGGCTTGGACGTTTTCCAAGGTCAGGTGGAGGGCCTTGGTCCTGTGGGGAGGTGATGAGGTGATGTGTCCAATGCCCTCTACTGTTAATGAGTGTATCTTGAAGGACCATAGGGGGTAGAGGTACAGCGGAGAGCTTGAGGTGAAAGGGTCTCACACCATCCACCTAAATGGACCAGATGTGGGTGTTTTTGTTTGTCTGTGTTGACTGCTGAGGATGGGTTGGTTGTGGAGAGGATGAACAGTGGAAGAGAGGTCATATTTTGATCTTGGAGCTGTTGCACAGCTGCTAAAAACATGTCAGCTTAAATGAAAATTAAAGACAAACATCACTACTGTGGAATATATTGCAACTATTGCAGGTTTATTGATTTGAGAGTAAGCCACTATCAAAAAATATATATACCTGTACACATGTATTTGTTATGATTATTACTTATGTCCAGGAACTAGCACAACTTTTCTAACAGCCAAACATCAAGCAAGTGCAACAACATAGCGACATAGCAGCCAGCTAATATTACTGGTCCAACAGAAAGCAAGCCCAGCTCAACGTTTGTCTTACATCCTTTTATTTCACCATGCTCTTACTAACAACTAGCTTCCTCTGTCGTCTTCTTTGGTCTCTTTGTCTTTGTCATTAGCTTTGTCCAGAGAGGCTGCATGACACTGGTTTAAAGCTCCTGTGCTACCGGTGTAAACACCACCACTCTCTACAGCAGTTCAATTATTGTCCATCAAGATATTATCAAGACACTATGTAAATCATGGAAAGTTGAGATGATGATGATCCATTTTAACTTATCTTAACCATACACAGTACACATATTGTACAGCCTGAGCTAAATAACTCATGCCGTCTCATCTTCTAACTATTTCTTAACACTGTATGACTACACCAACTACCAAGATATTTTTTTTCAGGTCAGATCTTTACTTTTTGTTCTCCTGACACATTTCTTTACAGTGTCTCCATTCACTCTCACTTTATTGATTAAATACAGCAGTGTTGATACCCGGGAGCTGAGTAGGTGTCAGAAGAGGAGAGAACCTATCCATCTCACTTAAAGTGACATGCTGTAACATTTCTACCATAAAATAACAGATTTTAAATTATTTCTGATGCAACGATGACTTGCGATAATGATTCACATTATTACAAGTCATCGTTGCATCAAAAATAGGTGTCTTTACTGTTCACACTCTGCACCTGAAAACTCATGTTGTTTTTTTCACATTGCACAAGTTGTCGATGCACTAGTTTTTGATCAGAATTTATTAATTCATAACAAATACACGTGTACAGCTATCCGTATTTGTCACAGTAGTATTTCACTCTGAAACTGGGGGCAGTCAAATCACAACAAATACCAAATCTCACATAAAGTTGGCTTCAAAACCAGCATTTGACTTCAGTCCAAACAGGAATATTACAACAAATATTGGATGGATTGACAAGAAATTTAGAGAAATTAATGTTCCCCTCAGGGTGACTTGTAACAGCCTTGATGATCTTATGAATTTTCATTCAGGTCAAACAAACGGCAACTTCCAATTGTGCAAAATGAAGCCAACGCGGAAGTGCTAAAAACTGTAATTCCTTGAGCAGCCACTTGAGTCTGGCTCCAGAAGTTAGCCTGTCTCCATAAGCAGCCATATTAAAATGTCCAACTTTACAGCAAAAATAAACATCCTGGGTCAGGCAATGGTTTTGGTCTTTACAGCTAATTAATTAATTATTAAGGCTCATAGTTGGATATTTTCAGCTTCAAAGCAGCGCTTCAGAAACCTATAGATGGTGTCACTCGTTCTCTGTCCATCCTTTATACTGTCATTGACTCAAACACGCTTGCTAACATGCTAACAAGCTAAACTACAATGGTGAACAGTAGTAGCAGTAGTAGACAATAAGCCATACCTGCTGAATATCAACATGGTAGCATTGTCATTGTGAGCATGTTGGCATGCTGATGTCAGCACTTGCTCAAAGTACCACTGTTCTCACTGTAAGCACAGCCTCACAGAGCTGCATCTTGGCATTCAACCAAGCACAGAAATGTACTTCCTTTACATGCATATTTCTTCATTGCAGTGCAGAGACCTCTTCCTCCCTTCATCTCAGATGGATTGTGTGCTCTTTATTTAAGAGAAATGACTATCACGCTACATTTACTTTTTCATATACATTACCATGATGCGGAAAAGATTGAGAACATCTGTCTTGTGTTTTCTAGAGATGAACACCAGCCTTACAAATCCTCTCACTTATCTGCAGTGACAGATAAACAGTGTACCATTTCAATCTAGTAGCATTGTATTCCTGCAGCCATCGCCTGATAGTCGCTGTCGTGCTGTTAGAAATTAAGAATGAAGACACCATTGTTGTCCAGCGCCCGCTTGCCCATCAACTCTCTCCCAAGACAAAATTATCATCAGAATACTTTTCTAATGCTACAAGACAGAAGGCTGTGGCTGTAAGACAGAAAACCTGGCAGTTCTATAAAGGCTAATTTGGCACTGCTGCCGTGCCATTGACCGCCCAGCTTACTGTGGTGCTTCTCCAGACAAATGAGTCAATACATTATTCAGTGCATTGAGACTTCTACAAAACCTGTGACACTACAGAGAACTACTTGCCTCTGCTGTCTACATACCAAAAAATATCTCTACTATCATGAATACAAACATGAATCTGCACTTCAGATTGCTTGTGTTGAAGTTATTATACGTTAAAGCGACATTGGTTTTACAGACTTGTTGTGCAGCAAGGTCTATGCCAAACTCTCTACTCTCTCTACTCTTCGCTACATTTTATGTAGAGAAGTTTATTTTCTTTTTATTTTCTCTTAATTTTAACACATTTTGTGTTTTTCGAATGTATTATGGATTTGAATGTGTTATATGAATTTAGAGCTGCTTCATGCTGCAGGATGTCATTATGATTACACCGTATGCCTTTAGAGGTGCACCTCCAGCGGCCCCCAAAGATTTTGCTGTCAGTATATATATCGAAGTAATCTTGTAGCCAGTCAAATTTTAGTCCTAAAACATTATATTTATTTAGTATTCTTCTCACACAGTGAATATTTCCATATTGAAATGTTTTCCATAAAACCACACACTGTTACACAAATCGGAGTGTTCTGCATACTGTCAATTAATCGTACTCACTTGGACCTTCATTAGGTGAAGATGATATAAGTTCACACACCTCATGCCTGTTATATTAATATGCTAGTTTACCATGCATGCACAAAATGTTTTATTAGTTTTTGTTTTGTGTGTGTGTGAAGTTGGGTTTTGTCTCATATAACAGTGGGGCAATGGTCACTACATTGACCATGCGTTAACTACACACATTTGTCATGATGTAACAGACCAGACCTATTTCGTCCTCTCTTTCACCACCAGTCAAGTTGGGGGTTTTTTTATGCTTTCACTTTATAACTATAGTTTTAGTGAACACACAAATGCAGAGGAGAACTGAACAGAAAGATTACCAGTGATACAATACAAATCATATTTGTAGAGTAGCCGTAAGCACCATAACAATAATAAAAGCATATCAATTACAAGTTTTGCCCCTTTATTCTAGTACCAAAAACAATCAACAGGTGGCACTCTCTCCTCCCCCATTTCCAAATCCCTCGAGGCACATTGCCTGATTTGGTTATAGCGCCCAACCAAAAAATGTCCTCCCATCTCACAATGTTTTCAAACTTTAGCACAAAAATCCGGTTGGACATCCTGGGATTTAGGAAATAAAGAGTGTGTCTTTAATTTGTGAGCCGATCCACCTCAACAGAGCATGGAAAGCTAAATCGTCTCAGCCTCCAAGTCAGTGTGACACTGAGATACACTTTTCTGCTCTGGTGTAGTGCAGGTATACAGAGTATACCTGTATTTTTCAGTACACTCACTTCTAAATCCCATCCTCACTCAGTAGTGTTCTGCAAGCTGAATGTTTTGATCTAGGATGGTGAAGGTATGACATAGATATCCAGTTTTAAAGAGTGGATGGAGTAAGGAATACTTTGTTCAAAATGCATAAATACGTCTCATCCATCTGCGGGCCGGTGCTCATTGGAAAATTTGCACATCTTCCGTGGCTAATGATGTCACAGTGTTTCATATTCCCTGAAGCCATTCGGGAGAAGGTACGTGACAATGTGCAAATACGGCTGGTCTGTTTTTGGGGGAGCTGATTATGCAAAGGTATTCTTGTGTCAACACGGGGCGGTTATCCTTTGTTCGACAGGCCGCTTTAAAAGAAAATAAATTGGGACGTAAATGAAGAGTATGCCCACTTCTCCAGGCACTGCTACCAGTCTGTGTGGCACAAACCCTGATATATCTGTGTGAGAGCTCCACTCTTGTCTTTAGTAATTACTCTGACAGCAGCAGTATGATACACTGAGGATCCATCAAATCTATTATTCAGCTTTAAGTGGGTGGAGTGACACCACTTATTTTGAAAAAGCACAAGGAGACTCAATTTTTCATAGTATGTTGGAGTAGCGCTCCTTGTCATCACATGCCAACAACTCCCCACCCCAGGCAATTTGTCATCTTATATACATCCCATTAATAGTGTAGGACTGCGTCGTACATTAAAGTGCTCTCTAAAGTACAGTACATCAGCTCCAAAGAGGCACAATCTTCTCGTCATTTTCTCCACACATTATTCTGCGCTTCCTTCACCTGTGTGAAGGGTGGTAGTGTCGAGATGAAATATGTGTGGCTGTTATGTCAGCACATGCCCTTGTTGTATAACTTTACAAGGTCTGTTGCTCTGAGGCACAGATAGCAATCTACGACTCTTTAATAGAGCAGTCATAAATGTCTCCAACACCACTGAATTTAGAGTTGCGTTAAAACATCCTGCCGCTTTGAGGGCATTTTTGTGAGAGTTACTTACTGTAGATGGACAAATGCATTGAGTGATGCGTTGAAATAACTTAATGCGCCAAGCTACTTCAGCAAAAATAAACAATGTTCAGACTACGTGAAATGGATACTGGACAACATCAGAGGATGCAGATGGCTGAGAGTGGTGGTCCTAAACCGACGCACTGCAGGATCCTTACGGTGATCAATCGCAACTACCAACCCTACAGGAGGACAGAGCTTCACTTTTAGTAATAGCTTAACAAACCCCCTGAAGGGAGTGTTAAGGAGGACATGTTGTGCACAAGCTAAACACCTCTGCATACTGCTGAGATACCGTACTCTGCAGGCTTGCTCCATCTTGTCTGCATTCCTCAGCAAACACAGCTCGTGGAAAATTCCACCTTTGTGGCATTTAGGGGGGGATGATGGGAAAGATAAAGGGCAGGATCCTAGTTACAGCTACAGTGCGGATTTGACATGAAGAAGGTTATGTTACTTTTTAAATTAAAGGTCATTGTTGGGTGTGCTGGCTGATTTATAACCAATTTAAAATGAACGGGGGATGAAAATACAGTATTGTGGAAAAGAACACTAGAGAAGTTCAACAAGAACTGTTCGACATTTTAAGAAATACGTTTATTGCCTCGAGTTAGAGGAGAGGATTTATACCACTCTCATGTCTGTTTGGTAAAAATTAGACAAACGCATTGAATGATGTGTTTGTAAATGTCGGTTTGATGACCTGCTCTGTTATTTACAGATATAATATATAATAGATTTGTGCAGGCTGAGATATAAAGATATAAAGATGTTGCATGTTAAAGTTAAAGTTGCATATGTTATGCTATGTTTATTTTTTTGTATATATTGTCTATTGTTTTTTATCTAGTGTGCTATGGAGTGTCCCTAATAAAAATTATTATTTAACCTCAGCCTGCAGCCAGCCAGCTTAGCTTAGCTTAAAGACTGGAAACGGAGGAAACAGCTAGCCTGACTCGGTCCAAAAAATGATATGTGGTTTTTTTTTAATCCATATAAATGTGTACTTGTGGGTTTCTCAGGGGGGGCAGCTGAGAAATAGTCCAGCACATAACTGCCCATAAAACCGTAAATTCTCATTCATTTACTCAACATGTAAAACAAGAGCCAGGCTAGCTGTTTTATTTTAGCTCTTGGCTTGATTTCAAAGTCATTTCACATGTCCAGTTTGTATATTTTCCTCCCAAGAGCTGAGATATATAGTCTTATTAATACTACAGAATTCAATATAGAACTAATAGCTCCCCCAAAATACGAAATACAATAAAAATGCAGATCTACAAATACAAATCTCATATAATTCAAAACCATTATTCTCATACAAGATGTTAATATGTGGCTTCATTCCACTGTCACTGAAGGTTTTGAGTGCACTAGCAGTGCTGAGATTTGCATTTGGTTCACCTCTCAGGTTTTTTTATTTACAATAAAGAAATCAACTGAGCAGGCTGTTGCAGATACAGATAGTTCACCATTCTTCCTGGAGTTTAATTCAACTTTCAAACCCCCTGTTTGAGCCGCCCCAGCGTGTTAGCTGCCTTTTAACTGCAATCATTTATAGAGATTAAAATCTGAGTCCCGGGTTTATGCATTCACACGGCATTCAGCATGAATCAGTGTCCCTCAGGGACACTGGATTGGCTCATCAAAGGATAAATCTCTGCAAACTGACATGTCAATGAAGCCAGTTTCTCCCTGATATGCATTTATTTCGCTCTTGAAATGTATCTTTAAACAGAGATCTTGATCTCAGCGAGACTGCCTGAATAAAGATGAAACAAAAACTAATTCACCCCTGAGTAATAAATTGTAAGGCACATATTTAGAGAATACTGACGTAGCACAGGCTTATACTCGGTTCACGTTAGGGCAGGTTTCGGCTTTCATTTCAGCCAATTGAAACTGTGACTTCCATATTCCTGGAGAAACATTATTAATATTCAGTCTCAGAGATTCATATGACAGCACTTCCGTACTGTTTATTTTTTCCTCTCAACTCAACAACCTTTTCTCTTCCACTCCATCCTCCCTTTTTATTCTTTGTTCTCCTTGTACTGTGATAGATTTTTGGATGGAGCAGTGCATCATGAATGTCTTTCAAGTCTCGGCACAGCAGCGCATATCTTACCTGAGTTGCAGCAAGCTGCTGCCCCGGGGGCCTCAGGGCCTTAAACCCTGTCCCCACCCTCTTTCAGCATGGTCCATGTCCTCTCTACACTGGAAATGGGCGTAACCTGCTATACAGCCTTCCTGTCATAGATAATGCAGATATTGTAACGATAGAGCAGTAGCTTCACTGCTCATGCTCGCATAACTTTGCTTTGCATTTGTCTCTTTTGAGTGCATCTTGATTTATTCCCTTTCTTGCAGAGATTTAGCTAAGTAACACTCTCTGTATGGTCTGATGCCAGTTAGCTTAGCACAAAGACAGGAAACAGGGGAAACAGCTAGCCTGACTGTGTCCATCCATCCAATCATTCATTTTCTGGATCTTTATCACAGCAAACTATCTGTAAAACCTCAAAATGAAGTTTTCATACTTCAGTTTTGGTACAGATCAAAAAAACAAGATGTGATGTTTTTATTTAGGTAGCTTTTAGGGATGTGTTACCTTTAGACAGAGCAAGACAAGCAAGCTGTTTTCCCATCTGGATCTAGCTACATAGTAAAGTGTGAAGAGTGATATTGATCTTTTCATCCAATAATCCATATTCCTAAAACCTCAAACTATTTGTTATATATAGGAAAATCTGGCTGCAGAACTATAAAGTCAACCATTAAACCCCAGAATCTGCAGATATATGTGAATATTAAACCAACACTTTAGCCTTTTCTGCAAAATTGTTGTATTCATCGAGACAAAACAGGCCAAAATTTCACCCTGACTCTGTTGGAAGACTCCTTCTCTCCCATCGTGAATACAGAGCTCTTTGCTACGTGCAGTGCAGCATTCCAGGCAAGCTGAGACACGACTGTGTTTGTTCCCTGTCTGAGAGAATCAGTTAAACTGGGTGGATGCATGGAAATGGGTCACACTAAAACTTAAGAGTGCAAAAAATAAAATAAAAATCATGTTAAACTCATGTCACCTCCCAGGAGGTCTTCTGAGGTAGAGTTTAGAGCATGTTGCCTTCACATAATTTAAATATCTTCTTTATTTGTGTCCAGATGGGCACTGCACTAAATTGCAACCCACTTATGTCACTTCTACGATGTGCTTTTTTTTTTTTAAATCTCTCCTGCAATTTAAAAATAAATAAATAAATAAGTTGATTTGCTTAATAGTACCGTTTGCTATGGCATTCTCCATCAGTAGCTTCACTCAACAGGGAAATAAATCCTCTAAACAACACGCCTAAAGAAACATTCCTTTGAAGAAAAGGCAAAGACGGTATCAGCAAACATAAAAAGGGCTTATTATGTCTGTCATTTCCATAAAATTTGGGTTTTCAAAGTACCGCAGGATGTGTTTATTACATTTTCCCCACAATAATAAGCCCCAAAGTTTCCAGTTGCTACAGTCAGGCAGAACTCTTCTGAACTGGAAAAAAAAACACCAGAGAGAAGATTTTTATGGGATTAATAACTCGAACAACCTTCAAGGTTGGTGGATTTAGTTATTATTTAGATGTAATGATGCTTTCATGTATCATGTGCAAATTATTTAGAATTGTGAGGTCATAACGTCATATTGTTGAAACATCCTTGTTGGCACTGTACGGTATGACCGTATTAGATATGAATTTGCCCCTGCATCACTATAACCAGTGATTCGTAGTGATTCAGATTCTGATGTTTGTGTAATTCGAAAAAGTTTTCTGCGGGGGAGGAGAGGGTTTGGCTTCACATTTAGTTCCTAGTAAAAAAGGGCCCGATAAGGGTGTGGACTGGCTTCAAGGCAGAAAAGGGGGCGAGGTTTAACCCTATTGCTGCATCGCCATTGGTGGACACGGGAGACAAAAATGCCTGTACCTGGTGCAGGTAAACAGACTGACATCAGGCACTACAGGGACTGATGGGCCGGCGGGATTTACTCCAATCCTTCGACATTTAACCGACCGTTCTGGACAAGTTGACAGCTGTTTTTGTGTGTATTTTGTACAGGTTTGTGTCGTACGCTTTGTGTAACTAGAGACAAAAAAAAAAAAAGAAACACAAAAGTTAGTATCTGTAGTTTTATTTCTTTGATAGATGTCAGGCACTGGTTCTTTGTGTTATTTTTCCAGGTAGCTTGTGCATTTCGCACATCTTGCCTTGTGAAGCAGGTGAGTTGCAGCTGGAGGTTGAGACGTCGACACTGTGTACATTTATCACTTACTGCAAGTTTCCGTTTTAGCTGCAGATTAAGACTGGGAGAAGAAATGTGAGAGCTGAAGGTGACTGGTGATTTGTGAGGCAGTAATAGAGGGTTACATTGTGTGTGTGCATCTACGTGTGTCTGTGTGTGTGGTTTTGTCTCTACATGTTTATCAGCACCCTGCATTCATTGGGCTCAAAAGACTCCAGAAGGATGAGAAACTGTGAAAACAGGTCCTGTCTTGCGCAGGGAGAAGCCTGCCTGGCACACCCTTCACACACACACACACATAGACAGAGACGACATGAACACACACAAATGAAACCTGTTTTTCATGTGTTTGTTCCTTTTAACTAATCTGCCACTTCTTTCCCAGCAGCAAAAGAGAAGAGAATGACATCACTGAAAGCGTTGAAGGGAATCAGTCATGTCAACTATTTCATTCCCAGTGATTCCTCACCGGAGGCGCCGGCACGCTAGCTGCTTTAATGAAACCATCCATGTATTCTATCCTTCATTCCACCGGAGTCTGTGTAAAGTGCCAATCAGATTTCAGTGGTTTGAAGAGTAAGACACATGGAATTTGTCATCTGGAGAGAGCTTTCCAAAAAAGACAGGTCACAGAGGGTTTTAACGCTTGCAACTTTTACAATAAAAAGTGAATATTGACAAGATCAACCGTAAATGTATGGCCTTTAATATCTTTTCATGTCAAGCTGGTGTTAAATGCAACAGTTCTGCACAAGCACAGAAAGAGGACTTCTCCCCTTCTCCCATTCACCTGCATTGCGACAGCGCTTGAATAGTGCTGCACTGATTGCACTTTAGAGTTATTGCAGGATCACAGAGTGCTGGCAGCCCCACTTTATGTCTTTTGGACTGTCACTCAACAGAGGTTGTTACGTCCTCACCCCGTCTTTCTGCCCTTGCTTTCTCTCCAAGACATGGCAATTACATAATGACTCCTAAATTCCCAGATTGCCACATCCACAGCAAACTCTTCAGGGCTTGTGCCAAGCTGTAGCTTTTTTCTTTTTCTTTTTTCTTTTTTTTTTTTTTTGTCCCTAAAGTCTCCTCTTCTTATAACTGCACCGGCAGAACTTAGGGAACATTGTTGGTATTGTACTGACTGATACAGAAATGAGTAATGAATGATGAGTCTTCTTCATCTTTTTTTTTCCTCTAAAGAATATAGTTTTCCCATCAGGTTTTGAACCAATTCTCTGTGGGACAATTAACCTGCCTCATTACGGGACATTTCCCAGATTCTTTTCAAAGCCTTAATTAGAGCTAAATGGGCAGCTGGAAGTCATTTGACAGCTACTGAGTCACCCGGCTATAATTCTTCCATCCAATTAAGATGGAGGGAGCGTAGCGGATAAACAAACAAAAGCAACGTAGTGCCACAGCAGCAGAGATTCAGACAGACCTGTATTGAGTAATAGGGTTGTTATGACAGTTTTCTTTCTTAATTACAGATAGTGAAACAATAGGCCAGCCCCCAGCCCCATAGTCAGGTACGCCATCTCATCCAAGACTACAGCTGCTAAATCCTCATCAGTTATTGCACAGCGCATCTGAAAAGTCTCATAAACAAGATATCTAGATGGAAAATGACAACTCACCAGAGGAAAGATGAATCTCTAATACAATTCCTATCACAGGCATCATTTAAGTGATATATACAGAGATAGAATGACCCATATGTGACACAGACTTTAGAAAAACTCAGCCCTCATCATCTTGGCTTCTTCCGCTGCACTGTGAGTAATCAGTCATCTCAGCAAGACTCACATAGTAGAGAGACTCGTGGCTTTCTCCTGAATAGGCTTCTCCTGCACTGCACACCTGAGCCTGTCATTCACCTTCCTGTTAGATACAATGATGACAACGGGGCTTAGTGCTGCATAGAGTGAGGAGAAGAATATACGCAGGTCAGAGATCAGAGAGGATTTCATTGTCTTCCTCACAGTGAGAGTGTAGACCCAAAGACCATTATCGACCCCATAGAGAACCACATACAAGGTGACAAGTGCTACCACGGCTTTGGCAGCTCGGCGCTCGGCACCACCACTTCCCCCACCGCCACCGCTACTGCTGCGGAGCCCTTTCACCTGCTGGCTGTGCTTGTAAAGGAAGACCAGGATGATCAGACTGGCTAGAGTCATGAGGGCCATAGGCACCACATCTCTGCCCACCTGAGCTGCGCCGTTTGCCTCTTTGGACAGTTTTGAAGGAAAGTGAACATAGCAGAATTGCACGTTGATGCCGTGGTTTATTAGGCTGGAGTCATTCTGGGTGCCAAAGGAGAAGAGTATGGCTGCCGAGCTCATGCATGTGTTGATGAGCCAGAGGAAGAGGAACACAAAGCCCAAATAGTGGGCTACCACGGTGCGGACAGAGGCCCAGCGTGATCCAGGAGGGGCAATGCTCAGGCACTGGTAGGCGCTCAGGACGAAGGTGAGCCAGATCGAGAGGGAACGGGACGTTCTGTAGACAAAGATCACAGCCTTGCAGCCCACGTCCCCAAAGACGTTGGCCAGACGGAAGGAGGCAAGGACCTCCAGCAGGCAACGAACACCCACCACCAGCAGGTTGACACTCGCCAGGTGCAGAACAATGGCATCGGCTGGGAGGAGCCGGTTCTCCTGGTACAGCAAGAGGAGGAAGGCCAGGATCACGGCAGCATTAGCCGGGACTCCGACAACAGTCAGGGATAGATAGAGCATCCCACGGATGAACTCTTCCGATGGCATTCCTGCAGAGAATAGAGAGGAAAGTTCAAGGAAATTTGACCAATTAAATAAACCAGTGTGTTGAGTAATACCAAGCATTCAAAACAACCAGAAAACACTGCAGATGTTTACACCCCTACCTGACAACAGCCAAAGCTACAAAGCTAACAAGGTCTGAAGTGGACCTTGTACCTGATCCCTCTCTCCTCAAGTAGTCTGACTGTTTCTGTTCTTATACTTGCAAACAGGTAGCAGTTGTTGGATCTGTTTTTCATGCTTGATTGACTTCTCTTCCCTCTGCCTCCAATTACTTGAGATCAATTCAGATGACTGCTTCTGTCCCCTCACTGGATTTCAGCCCGACAGGATAACAGGGAGGAAGCTGTGTCTGCATTTACAGGGTACAAAGATCCAACCAGTAGACAAAGAAAATGGTGTTAATTAGGAAATAATATCCATTAGCCTTATGTTTATACTCAAAAAAGATTAAAACAATTTCTCAGTGTCACTGTCTCACTAAGCAGCAGCTATTGAATACCTTTTCTAATTACGGTTCCTATATTTAGATTTCCTTTGCCTCCTTTAGAAAACCCTTCACATTACTTTTGTATTTTCCATCTTTGCAATCAATTATGAATGCCACTACCTATTAAAGAGACCTTTCTTGTGTTGGTTGGTCAAATACCAACACCACAGTGTCCTCCAGTGGAGAAGGATGAAACAAAGTAAAAGCCGGAGGACGTTCCACTCAGTCCACATGATAGATTACCCACAGTTTCATTTGTAGTGTACAGCGCATCCGATTTATGACTGTGTAATTCAGCCAAAGTAATAAAAGTTCTTAAAATGGAATTAAACCTAAACTGTGAGGATGTTGTTGGGCAGATCAATGCGGGTGGGCTGCATGATTTAGCTGCAGCATGTCCCACAGCAGGGACTTGGTGGTAAATATTAATCCTAAGTACATGAAGAGACATGTCCTCCACTGAAATTAAAAGAGAAAATACATAACATCAGTGCCATGTAAAATACCTTTATAGACCATATTAGATGTTTTCATGTATTGATAGTATTCATTTATTAATACTTAATTCAGTTGTTAAATGTAAGTACATTCACTCACTGTGCAAATTTGAGGTAAGTGTACTTTTTACTTTACTGCAATTAGTTTATGCCTCATCACATAATTGTAGTTACTGGTTACTATACAAATCAAGATTGTACACACAAAACATATAAGAATTTTATAAAACAGTATGCTTTGCAGCCAGTAGCATTTAAATTTGCAATAGTAAAATGATACTAAATCTATACTAATCATGTCAATAACAATTATCCAATTACATAATATACAGTAATAGACTTTTCTCCGTTGAGTACTTTTACTTTAAAGTACATTTTGCTAATGTTATTCAAATACTTGTACTTGAATTAGGTCTTTAATGCAGGGCTTTTGGTCATAATAGATTTCTTTTTACTGCAGTGTAGAGAATCAAACTTCTTTCTCCACTGCCATCCTTAACATTTACAATTTCACTTCAAATTGAATGTAATTTTCCTGGAAAGGAAAATTGTCTGAATCATACATTGCATACAGAGTGTACGTAAATTACAATAAATAACAATGAAACATATGATGTGAGTGAAGAAAACAGAGAGAAAACTGCAGACAGGTACATAAATTGATGAATGTTCTTTGTAGATGTGACGTGATGGGTGAAGGCACTCAGGCAGCAGAATGAAAATCTTTAAGCTCAGTTTGTGCTTTTCGACTGAGCATTACAGATAGATATTAGAAAAGATAGAAAGTGTGCTTGTAGATACAAAAATCTAAAAATCTAAGGTCATGGGAGGTCAATTTGTTCCCCTTAAATATAAATAAAGAGTCTCAGGCAGGAGACTGCAGAGCCAAAAGCCTCTTAAACCACATTTTCACTGTGGGACAGATTAAGTGGCACAGTAAGGGGTGCACTGAATATTTCCTCTTCGCCAACCAAAGCGTGTGCCCTCACCAGCATACTTAAAGCTGCAAAAGGTTAAAAAGTGACATATCTCTAAACTAACTTGCACTGTATCTAAACGGACACTTGAAAAGTGACTTTTATTTTATCCATAAAGACATTCCTTAATTGAAGATATCATATGATGTGCCTCATATATTATTGCATGTGCAGAAAAGGGGGTCCACACAAGTAAAACATTACATCATCAGGTAAAACAATTATGTAATTGAAAATCTGAGGCACACAGAAAACAAAAGCAAAAAGACAACAAACCACCAAACCTGCATAAACGAGGGAGGAACTGTATTATACTATATATTCTTTTATGTACAGTTGTAATCATATAAGTTAATGTGAAATTATGAGTGAATTAGTGCAATGGGAAAATCAATTTACATCAGCCATAAAGAAAAATAAAAGAGATCTCGTCTCAAGGGGGAAAAAAGCTTGAACTTTGCAACTTACAATATAGCATACAAGTACGTGTAGCAGTCCCCTGAGAAGGACTTGCTTCAACTTGCCATTTTAATTAGCACTCTGAACACGTAAACATGTAAAAAATAAACACATGCACACACACACACACACGGAGAAATAAAACACGTAATGATGCTTTATTCCAAAGCCCACTCCCAGGAGAAAACAGCCTCTTATACAAGACTGTTTCAGCACACAGTCTGCAAATTATGTACTGTAAAACTGAGCAATATGTTAGAACACTTCTAATATAATGTATAATATGATATTTAATGTTTACAGTTTATGTGGATATTGCTGCAAAATAAATTTAAGAAATATTCATATCGTATCGTATCATATTGTATGTGAGTGCTGAGCGCTGAGAACGTAAATGAATATTGACTGATTGTCCCTGTGGCTCCAATTAGTACAAACACGCATTGTTATTGGGCTAATTGTCTTGGTCCTCTGTGTCATATAACACACTCCCATGACATGAAGGAGGAAAAGAGCGCGAGCTAAAACACCAGCTGTGCAAGTAAAAGCCTCTTGATGGCTTATTCAAGGCATCATCACAGGGTTTGTTTAACTCTATTTTTTAACTCCACGGGGAAACAGCATTAGAATATTTCAGGAGATTGACGCGCAGGTTTTCTGTCTATAGAAACTGACAACTGACATGTGGGATTTAAGCACGAGAGAAGAATACCGCTCAAGTTAAGAATTCACAGAAGATTTCACATATGTTATTCATATGACCTGAGGCAGCTCAATTACTTTTTATGATGATGAACAATTTCCCAACATTAAAGCCTAAAACTAATCTGGAAAGCTGTGTTGATGTACAGCCCGGAGCACCTTCATTCATATTAAAAAAGGAATGTGATTTGCAGACTCATGCCACATTTGTTTAAAGTTTGGTATCATGCTTTTGCTTCTGTACTCTCATTCCCAGCTGCGCTCATCTTTCTTAGTCAGTTATGTATTTATTATGAACGTGATTAGGGGGACACATCATAAAACCTTATGGATAGATTTCTTAAAGCAATAGTCACAGTCTCACGCGTGGATTCAAACTGATTCTGCTAGCTCTAATCATCTCTAATCTCTAATCATCATCATTTGTAAGATGTTTCCAGTGGAAGTGATGGAGGACAAGTCCACATTTCTTTTTTCTGTGGAAAAGTATTTATCCATAGTTTATATGAAATTAATATGACGCATCAGAAGTCTGAGTTTTAAGTATCTCCTTCTTCTTATCACTAATTTCTCTCTTTGAGCTGCAGCACAGCAAGGACACTAAAAATACCAACTTTGAAATATATCGAACTCAGATAGCTGAAGCTTCATTATTAACTTCAAAACCTTGGAATGTGCTGTATTTTTGTACAGAACAAGTGCTATGGATTTTATGCTCCATCACTTCCTTTGAAAGCACGGAAGGATCTCCTCACCGCTAGTATGAATAGGAGGGATAATTACGGCAAGCAAAAACTGTTTCTGACTATTGTTCTAAGAAAGACTTGGAAAAACTGTGTCTGTCCCTCAGTGGTACTCTATTCCCTTTGCTCACCCTCCGAGACCATTTGAGTCAGATTTAGTTTGTTGCTTTAATTTACCAAACTGTTGGCCAGTGATCTCGAGGGGCATCGGAGACTATAAATTGTAATTACACGGGCTATTAGACAGTTAATGCACAACAGACTCTACTTTTAATCTGCAACTTCAGGTGGGTGAGCAGCATTTTCACTGGAATACATCCAAGAGATAACATGATTAGATTCAGCCTAGCCAGGTTTCTATCAAACTTGATATAACCAGACTTGGATGATGATTGTTTGCAGTGTTTTCATAACAAATTTGATTCTTTGTCTTCTTTGCAATTCATGACTGGTGCAGGCCTTGGTGTCATGGATCTGTGTGTGACCATCAAAGGGGTCTCCTTCCTCTTGCAAACAGGTATGGGCATCTTGGGGAACACCGTGGTGCTGTTGGCGTACGCCCAGATCATTTACACCGAACCCAAGCTCCTTCCTGTGGACATGATCTTGTGCCACCTGGCCTTCGCCAACCTGATGCTGCTACTGACCCGCTGCGTCCCACAGACGATGACTGTGTTTGGGCTGAGGGATCTGCTCAATGATCCAGGCTGCAAGGTGGTGATCTACGCTTATCGCATTGGCCGGGCTTTGTCAGTCTGCATCACCTGCATGCTCAGTGTGTTTCAGGCAGTGACAATCGCCCCTGCTGGGCCTCGTTTGTCCAGGTTGAAGCCTGCACTTCCCTCACTGGTCCTCCCTACCTTTGCAGGACTCTGGCTTCTCAACATGGCCATATGCATCGCAGCCCCTTTCTTCTCTATGGCTCCACGTAATGGCACCGTCCCTGCCTTTACGCTCAACTTGGGCTTCTGTCACGTGGACTTCAGAGACAACCTGTCCTATGTGATCAATGGGGTAGCTGTGTCTACCCGGGATTTTGCCTTTGTTGCTTTGATGCTGGCCTCAAGCGGTTACATCCTGCTGCTTCTCCACCGCCACAGCCGCCAGGTGAGATCGATCCGTCGCTCTCAGGGCGGTGGGGCAGAGACCAGGGCGGCCAAAACAGTTGTCACCTTGGTGGTTCTGTACGTGGTCTTCTTCGGAATTGACAACGTGATCTGGATCTACATGCTGACGGTTGCGAAGGTGTCACCAGTGGTGGCTGATATGAGGGTGTTCTTTTCCTCCTGCTACGCCTCTCTCAGCCCCTACTTTATCATTTCCTCCAACAAGAAGGTCAAGGCGAAGATCGTGTGTGCAGCTGAGCAAGAGCAGCCATCAACGGACAATCAGGAGACGAGTGACAAATGACTCCCTCTCTATCTTGACAGGCTGTTGACTGACCTGCAAAACAGCAGAGTTGTACTCTCAGTCAGACCTTATCATTTTGAGCAGTGCTGCCCAGATAATTGTCATTTAGCTAAACAATGGACTCTTTAGGAAATAGTACTACGCAGTAGTGTCTTGGAATGGTGTTTTCTGTATACCTTCATCAAAATCCTAAAGATACAGGTGTCCATGCGGTTTGCCATGTGGTTTATGATCACCAATATAAGAGCTGAAACAATTAAAGCTTATCAACCAGGAAATTAATCTGCATCATTTTTTTTAGACGTGATTAATTGTTGAATTCATTCATCAAGCAAATATACCAAACATCCCCTCTTACCAGCTTCTCACTTGTGATAATTTTCTACTTTTCTTGATCTTTTGTGATTGTAATTGTAATTGCCTTTGGCCTTTCGTACAAAGGCAATTTGAATAGCCACCATCAAGATCACCAATGTCTCCTCCTCCAATGTCTCCAGTTTCCTGTAAATTTCACATAGTTGTTTTTTTGGGGTTTTTTTTTGCCGAGTTCAAATATTTCTTTTAGATTAGATTATTATTAATAATAATTAGATAATTAATAATTAGATTAGACTGTCTGTTTGGTATTGATAGTTGAAGAATAATCAAAGCTACTCTCTCTGGCTCGCTGTTGCTGCTCTCTGATTGGCTAAAACCTGTTACAGAGTGTTTTATGTCCATAGTCGTGTCTCCCAGGCAGCTTTCCCTCTACTCGTGTGCGACGAACTTTTTCAGTCAAATGTGTACGTTAAATTAAAGAGCATAAACTGTTGATCCAAGGTTCAAGGCTGAGGTAGCGGTTTATTTTCTGTCAATTTAACCTACAGAGGACGATTTGGGACGTAGCCTGAGCTAGCGAAAACTGCCTGATAGACTAGACTTAGGGAGTTAAAGAACCCAACGCAGCACAACAAACCCCGGAAAAGGGAAGCGGAAGACAAATGTTAAACAGCGAGAGTGAAGTTAACGCACAGTAAACAACATCTGAAATAATCCGTAACTTGACGTGCAGAGTGCAAAAGGAGGCTGTTTATAAATGCGACATTCATAAGTCATTAATGGCGTCGAAAAGTGGCAGTTGACGTGAGGCGCGTGGGTAGTAGTTAGCTCAACCCGACAGCAAGACGTTAACTGTAACGGCAACTGACGACAAAGTATTTAACGACCAGCTTGTGATGGTGACTAAATGTGTCCTCCAGTTTGTGCCAGATCAGCCCGTACTGCATCATATCAGGTAAGTGACGTTGGACTTTATTAAAAAAAAATAGCAGCTATTTTTTAGCTGGCGTTTACTTTGTTACAGCGATTTAACTGACGCTTCGTAACTAGCTCAACTGCTCTGTTTGTGTACAGTTATGTCTAGTTTCTGGAAGCCTAGTCTAGTTTTGTCCGGTTCAGCGTGTCTATGGATGCTTTTATTTGTTTTGTGTTTAGTGAACAAATCTGGATTTGTGCCCGGTCCTCTCTCTTTCCTGAGCTCTTTGTGAAATGACCTGATTCCGACATCACTGGTTCCAGCATCTGTTGACAATGGCCAGAATAGCCTGGTATCAAGAGAAGGTAAGACAAATGTGCTGTCACCTATAAAGCTAAAGAAGTAGTTACTGCTTTAAAAAGCATACAGATATGTCCAATAAACGAAAGTCTGGTTATATGTGATATTGGCATAGAAACTACTATATGTGTCTTTTTCAGTTCACGTTTTCACAGTTTCACTGTTATTAATTCACTTTTTATACACACATACCCTTATGTACATCTATCTTAAATTATATCCAGGCCATTATTTTTTCCTCTCATTCAACGGTATTTATTTATTTACACTGTACTGTTATAATAAGCTGTATCCTGCAGAATTTCTATCATCTTTTTGGCCACTTCATTAGGTGCACTTGTGTACAATCTAATGTGATCCAACGACTCTGCCATAAATTCAGCTCTTAAAAAGCTTTTAATGTTTCAGTTTTTGTTCACGCTTTCAGAGCGGTTGTAGCTTGAAGTAGTCTTAAACTGGGGTGCGTTATACTGAGAGGTGTTTCTAATATTAAGACTCTTTCATGCATAACAGAGATACATGAGAGAGCTGTGATATTGGAAACCACCTCTCAATATAATGCACTCCACTTTAACACAACAGAAGACTGCAACCTTGAAAGTAAACTTAATCGTTAAAGATTTATCTTTTACAGTGAGTGACACTGAAGTGGCTTACAGTATATGTGTATCTCAGTACAATGCTAACCACATGTACTGTATATAGATTTCTTGCGAAATGATCCAGCATGCACATCTGTATTCCTCAAAGGTGTATAATGTATATATAACTTTTTATTTTATTTTTCCATTTCTAGTAAATCTTAGATTTTATTTTATTTCTTATTTCTGAGGATTTTCTCATCCACTTTGTGCAATGTGAGCAGCTGTAACAAGTTAATTTTCCTGCTAAGAGATCATAAATGTCTACCTTATCGTATCTTATCTATATAAATAAATCTGACCGGCCTCTAGTGAATCTGTTCAAAATCTTTTGGATTTAGATTTATTACTTGTACACCAAAGGAGAATAAATGTGGAAATGATTCAGAATAAAGTTTTTTTTGTTTTGTTTTTATGTTTGTTTGTTTTTTAATCTGTAGAGAAAGGCCACGTGTTTAAATATTCTGATTTTAAATGCCAAATTCTGTTATCAACAGTCTAGAAAACCCAACATACACCAGTGCAGGACTGACATGTCGACACTGCGTATTGATCAACAAAACCTCATATTTAGTCAACACGTGCTGTTTTCCTCTTCTTTTTTTTTTTCTTCCTCGTTCACCTTTCCTGGTTTGGTCTGTCTGCGTGCAAACCAAATAACGTTAGTACAAACAACATGTGACCTGTTCAGCAGGTTACCATATGTGGAAACATGTATGGGAATGTCTGTCATTGGTGCAAAATTATGACTCATTGTAATTTCTCTTTTTATCTTATGAGCCATGAGCTCATGTGCACATCATCTGATTTCCTTAAATGGTCAATAAGATCTGATGCCAGGCTGTTCGAGTCATGTAAATACACGTCTGAAAGCAGTGGAGTGCAAAAGAAAGATTTCTTTTTGCTGATGAACTATTACCCTACCCCACCCTAACTACTAAGTCCTTTTACCTAGAACTCGTTTATAATTGCTTGTGTAGGTATGTTTTGCTGAAATTATATTGGCTTATAAACATAGAGAATCTCAGTTTAACCACAGGTCCTTATTAAATACCTCCTGTGGTGCTTAATTTTAAGAAAAGAGTTATAAAAGTTCTCTTGTTTCTACAGATCGGGGCCTATGATCAACAAGTCTGGGAGAAATCTCTGGAGCAGGCAGATCTAAATGTAAGACACCTACGAGTTTCTGCAATGAAATAAATCTTTGTGGTTGTGTTGTTAATTGCCCCTCAATAAAACTGTCGTTCATGCAGGGTTTGGACAGCAAACCAAGGAAGACAGGTCACATCAAACCAGACCTCATCGATGTGGACTTAGTAAGAGGTGAGGGTCGTTGTTGTTCTGCTTGTTCTGTTTTTGGAACAACAAAAAACTGTTTGTGTTGCTGAGATCTATCTGTGTGCTGTCTAAAAGGCTTTTCCATTTCTCCCTTCAGGGTCAACATTCAGCAAAGCCAAACCAGAGAGTCCCTGGACAGCTCTAACTCGGAAAGGTCTGGTCAGAGTGCTGCTGTTCCCGTTCTTCTTCCAGTGGTGGATCCAGGTCACTTCCAAGTCCATCTCTTCATGTATCCTCGTGCTGTACTTCACGCAAGGTGAGGTCACTGCTTTTAATCTATGTTCCGTTTACAGTCGGGCTGTGAGTTGTTCAGAAAACTGCCTTTGATTTGAAGATGAATTTAAATGTTTACATAATTACAAATAACAGGGTACAAGTACTAGTATTGTAAAATTATTTCATCGTACAACTCAACAGAAGCTTGACAGAAATCAAATAAAGCACTCCAAAACCAACAATCCAGCAATCACCAACTCTGGTTTAGTTCAAATAAATCTTCAAAGTCCATGTAAAGTAAATCTGACCACAAATATTCCCTGTCATAGCGACAAGCTGCATATAAGAGACATCTCGTGTCCCGTTAGCGGTGTATTTTCCTCTGGATTCTGCTCAGGAAACGAGAGCAGTCTAATGTTACATGCACTGACATTAGATAATTATTGCATGTATAGTATTATGTATAGTACACTTAATGTTACTGTAATCACTGTATTATTTTCAGATATGGCCCTTCACAATCCACTTCTTCTTCATCATTTCGTTTTTTGGAAATTGAAATAAAGTAATGGAACTGTTGTGCAAATTCTGACATCCAGGGAAGATGCATCTTCAGGATGTTGAAGTCATAGCTAGCTAGCAACGGCTGTGATAACTTATGAGTACCGTTGCGCTGGGGGACGGGGGTATGCTCACCTCAAGGCGTCATGCAGTCTCGTTTTAAGACCACCAAAAAAATCCTGGACTGAAAACTGATGCCTGACCTCTCTCTTCTGTCTCTCCCAATATTTTAACTTCTAACTCTGTCAATTTAGAGCTTTAATAAATTACCAAACATGACGTGCACATCAAGACTTCAAGCTTTAAAACTTACAAAGTAGGAAGATAATCTGCTCACGTTCAGCTTAAAAGACTTTTTAACAGTTCCTCTAATAAAACAGCGCTGCTGCTGATGAAAAATCCTTCATGAGGGTGCTAAAGGGTTTGGGGATTTTCGTTTTTGACTTCAGGCACACAATTTCAGACTCACTGGAAGTAATAAAAGGAAATAAATACAGCAAATGTCATTTTCTACATACTAAATTCAGTATCTCCATTTGTCACAGCTTATATTCAATTATATGCAACAACAAACACGTAACCCACCACACCTGTGCAACACAGATAGACCTCATTAGTAAGCATGAATTCTGTAATAATGGTTCCCCTAAGAGACCGTTTTGTTTGCTGTTGCCAAATGTTTTGCTCCCTTCAGTGGCAGCAGTGGTGTTGTACTTGGAGGTCCCGGGGGCGAGTGCCAGCGAGGTGTTTGGGCCCATGTGTCTGATGCTGCTGCTGGGTACCGTGCACTGCCAGATTGTGTCGACTGAGTCCAGCCGGTGGCCCTCGGGCAGTCCAGCTTCCAGCTGCACCACCAGCCCCGCGCGCAGAAGGAGGTGGGTTTCCTCATTGTCAGGCACGGCACACTCATTTGCCTGTACCAACACTCTCTCACCTCCTGGCACACGCATAAACCCTCACATTACGCACACAAATAGACCAGGAGACCTTTTAATCATCTAAAACTCTTAATAATGGTTTGTAACAGCTGCTCTGTGCTCAATTTGCTTTGTCCTTGACTGTTATGTTTGTCTCTTTCAGGCCAAGGAAAGGCAGAGGAGTGAAAAAAACAGAAGAAAAGAACGACAGCGCGGACACAGAGCAGCAGGAGCCCTGGCAGTTTGAAGAAAACCAGCGATTATACAGGAATGAAGAGAGGATGGTACAGTTAATTATCTCCTAGTCACTACTAGTACAGCAGCATGAAGCAAAGAAACTCGTGATAGCAATAAAAAGTCATTTACACTTAAAAAAATGGTTGACTGTGCTGGAAAGTAGTTAGAAATGACTCTCAGTTCAGCAGAAAAATAGCACCAATATAGTTAAAGATAAAAATTAAAACACCTGTATCTTTGACTTCTGACCACCCCCAGCTGTGACTGTGATTATCAGATGAGTATTTTGTTAATTTCCTGTAGTACAGGCTCTTATTCAAAGCTGCTCTCACCCTCAAGTCTTTAATTCCACTCTAACTTAAGGTTTGAACAAAATCTACTGACCTAGTGTCTTAAATCTTAAGTTATAATGTGGAATACTAATTTGAAAAATATTTCAGACACGAATACATTCAAATATAACTGTCATCTGTCAAGGTTGCTTTATATTTAGTAGTTGTAGTCTTTTTGCATTCGTGGAGCTTGTTTCTGAATCCATTTTTAAGTCGTGCGCGTGCCTTGAAATATATTCTGACAGAGCAAAAGAAAGTCAGGATTTGGTGCATCTGACGAGCTCTCCAGTGAGGAAGAGGAGGGAGTTCAACAGATGGAAGTAAATCTTCCAGCCTCTCATCAAGAGAGACACCCTGCTACAACATGGCCGACATCTGCACCCATCAGTTCTGTTAGGAAGAGGAAGGCTAACCCCAAACCCACAGTAAGACCTCAGGTAAACCTCATTTTAAACTGAAGTCATGTGGAATATTTTTAGTACACACAGTGATAAAGTTGGATTTAAATTTGTACTTTACATTAGTTGTTTGATTAAAGCGACTCTTTATATACTGCAAACAGGAAAGCAGCGGGGCTTCCATCAAGATGAAGCCTCGAGAGTTGGAGCGGCTCAGGCCCAACGTGGGCTCTCGCCCTGCCTCCGACACTGATGACACGATGTGGGAAGAGCTGCTCCAGGGGCCTGACTCCGCCTCCACGGGGAGCAGCGACAGTGAGGGGAACGGGAGGTTCAACGCTGGCATGGCGATCCCACAAACCACCACTCTGAGCAGTGATGATGAGAGCCTGCAGCAGGGAATCACCGGAGTAAGACCGGCAAAATCTTAAATACTCTTCTTCAACCGGTCTCATCTTGTCTTTGCCTTTTGAATTTCCTGAGTCAGCATGTTGGTACATTTTACTCGTTCACTCCTAGAGCAGACATAAGTCAATGACTAATGTTTAATGTTGTAAAATCATTACAAATCCCCGTTGTACACATTACACGCCACGATTACACTGCACGTCATTTGTTGCCTTTCATTTCAGAACCAGCTGTCCTGGCTGCAGGCATGTCACCCGTCCAAGGACCGCGTCAGTGCCATAATATGGGAGCAGGGCGAGTGTAAGAAAGCAGACATGTCAGTATTGGAGATCAGTGGGATCATCCTCACTCGGGTACACATTATCCTCTTTACGTTGCTATTGATTTTGTGGGTAAAGATTGCTCTGAGTTACAAATCCTAAACAGCTTGTGCAGCTTAATGCGGGACTTAAAAGCCTGCCAGTGCTCTTATTTAAAATGTGGCAGGAAATAATTATGTAATTGTAAGTCAGTAATGAAATAAAGTGGCAGATAAACATTTTTGCGTAATTACTGAGATGCCAAACTGTTATATCCTCTCTCTGTGAGCTGTTAGACAGTTGCAGACATTTGCAGAATCACACTCATTCATTTAACACAGTAATTCTGTCACAGCATAACAAGATGTCTCCTGTTTCTCTCTCTCTCCCTTTCTTGTGTTTCTTACCCTCAGGTGAAGTTGGTGGAGCAGGGTATGGGTTACCTTGTGCTTGGTGGCCTGATGACCGCCACCCTGGCGCTGCTACCCTTCGGTTTCCGGTTGGCTCAGCGACTGGACGTGTCGAACCTCGGCTCCCTGTCCCCGGCAGAGCTGATCGAGATGGCAGTGGGGCCGCCTGACGTTCGGGCCTACGTCTTTTTCTTCATCACAGCGGTGCAAAGGGTCTGCCTTACGGGACTGTTCTTCTTCATGATGTGTGTGGCGGAGAGAACGTATAAACAGGTGAGCCAGCGGTGCTATCGTATTGTTTCGAGCATTCTCTTGCTCTTTATTTCCACCTATGTCTTTCCACGTGAGTTTTTATTTGCTATTCTGCTGTACATTAAAGGTGCAGTGTGTAGGATTTAGTGGCATCTGGCCTTCCCTCTCCTTCCTCAACCTACTGTAGAAACATGGTGGACTGTATGGAAGAGGACCTGCAGAATCAATAGATATGAAAGGCTCATTCTGAATGGAAATATTATTTTAAGTTGATTATACACTCCTGGCAACATATGAATATTATGTTCCATTTCTGCCAAGACATTCTCCTGAATTCTACACACTGGACATTTAAAATAGCTTCTATTTCAACCCCTTGAACTGAGGCAATTTGTGTCAAATCACCTTCCTTCTTCTCAGTGTCATAACTCCATCTCCTAAAAAATCTGTCTAGACATGTACAAACAAAGAAAAACAAAAAAGAGTTCTGAAATATTAATCATTAATTGCATCGACCCCACTCATCAATCCATTATTTTACGTCAGCTCTTCTTCCCTCTAGTGGCTGCTAAGAGGTGGTATCTGCAGACGGTCTACTTAAACAGCATCACCTCGTTGAATCTGTTCAGGATAGTTAAATTCTCTCTCTGTGTGTACGTCCATGTTTCCCCACCAACAGAGACTCTTATTTGCCAAGTACTTCAGCCACCTCACTTCTGCTCGCAAGGCCAAGAAATCGGAGATCCCTCATTTCAGGCTGAAGAAAGTCCAGAACATCAAGATGTGGTTGTCACTACGCTCTTTTCTCAGGGTTTGTGTTCGCCTGTTCTTTTTCTTACTCTACATTGTTTCACCACTGGATGGTTCTCATGGCCATTGTTTGTAACGGGGCGTCATTGTCCTACTTGTTCATTACAGAGACGAGGGCCGCAGCGCTCGGTTGACGTCATTGTTTCCACTATCTTCCTCTTAGCCCTTTCCATTTCATTCATCATTTGTGCCCAGGTCAGTCCTATCCGCTTGAGCAGATCACATCTGCTTAGAGAGCACAAATTAAATTTGTCAAATGGCGACTCTTGAATAGAGATGAAATAACAGCAAGATAGCCACACAGCATGCAACGATCTAATCCTACCACCTGAATGAAGAAGAGCTTTGAAGCTCAGATAAGAAAAAAATATATATGAGCTCTGCTTGATGCACATCTTTTAGGTACAAAGATTATGAATACAGTTCGTTTTGCCCTTCCTCAGCTTCTGCACAGCCACAACACATTCCTAGAGTCTATGACAAATTGGGAGCTGATGGTGTGGGGCTCCTCCCTCATCCTCTTTCTGTTACGGCTGGCCACGCTGGGCTCCGAGACCAACTGCAAATACAGCAACTCCTCGGTGCTGCTCACGGAGCAGGTACGAATCTGTGCATCTGAGTTTCAGGTCACTTCTCAGCGGGTCCAGCACTTTGTCCAACGCCATCCGCTGAGTGAGTGATAGTTGGCAGCAATAAATGATTATGCCTTTATTTACAGTGTGATTAACTGTTTTTGGTTGCAGATCAATTTGTATCTCAAGATGGAGAAAAAGCCCAATAAGAAAGAAGAACTCAATATAGTGAACAATGTTTTGAAACTAGCTACAAAACTGATGAAGGTAAGCAGTTTTTTTTTCTATGAAACTATTTTTTTCCTCAGGGTGCGGGTAGCCATGTTGTCAAGTTTAAATAAAACCATATTCCCCCTGACCATCCACAGGAGCTGGATACTCCATTCAGACTGCTCGGTCTGACCGTGAACCCTCTGATCTACAACATCACCAGAGTGGTCATCCTGTCCGCTGTCTCTGCTGTGGTCAGCGACCTGTTCGGCTTCAACATCAGAGTGAGAGTCTTTCTTAAAGCTCCTTACTTTCTGTAATGACGCATGAATACAGAAAGAAAGAGATGAAAAGGACACGCTTAGCACAAAGACTGGAAGCAGGGGGAAACAGCTAGCCTGGCTGTCTCCAAAGTTCAAAAATACACACAGCAGAACCTCGAAGTAACCACAGCTTGTTTCTGCACATCTGTTTGTGTATGAATTAAACAAAAAAGATACACTGTGTTAATTAGAGATCGTTTGTGCTACGGTCAGGTGTACTTTTAACCTTTGAACCTTTGAGTCTTTATGCTAAGCTAAGATGAGCTAATTGCCTCCTGGCTCAAGCTCCATATTTATTACCCAGATAAGAGAATTGAATCGATCAAAGCTCTCTGCAAGAAACCAAATAAGCGTACTTCCCAAAATGTTGAACTGTTCCTTTTAATATAGGATACACCCTGTGGTCCTACACTCTGACCTGTGACTATTTGTTTGTCTGTAAAATGTCTCTAATGTAAGTTGAATCTCTTCTGCTTCCTTTCCAGCTGTGGAAAATCAAGTCTTAATGTGAAAAGAAAAAAAAACGGCAAACCACTAACAGTCGGACACTGAAGACCAACAACAAGTTCCCTTTGTCTGCTACAGACAGCCAGTCATCTACAAAAAGAAAAAAAAGTGCAAACCTACTGACATTTTAGTCATTGTCTGTGCCTTCCGACTGAGACTTGTGCCTCTTGTGTCATCGGCAAGCCTGAGATGCTCTGACAATCGCTCACACACCCATTACCGGCGCCTCGGCTGAAGCGGCAACACACAGTTTCCATCAGCCCACTAACACAGTGCCTAACCTTTGACCTTTGAATGTTCCTCAGTATGTGGTTAAATATAGGAGCGAGTTGAGGTCTGACATCATTTCAGGCTTCTGCGGCGGAGTGAAAATGTAAATGAGTTAAAAAAAAATGTAAAAAGCCAGACGATAATGTAGATAGTTTTAGTCTTAATCGCTGGTGGTTCTTAACGGTTAACTGTAAAACAAGATATGTCCTGTGTAAAGCCAGTAAATAAAGTGTAATCAAATGGAAGATCAGTTGTTAAAAGTTCTTAAATGAGTTGTCATAGGACTCAACTTTGAACCTTTTGTACTATTTAAGGAGGAAGCTTTGTGATTGTAAGTGGGCTTTATTTATTTGGGGTTCTGTGTAAGCGCTTAAACTTGTAATGGTACCTGTAAGACATGACTCTGACCACTATCTGAATTTTGTATTGAGGACCATTGTTAAATAATAAATAAAAAAAACTATGCAAAATGAGTTCTGCTTGAAGAAGATGTTTCCTGGAGGTCAATGAATGTATGTTTTTTTTTAATCACCTATGGCATCAGTTTTAGTTCTCTTGACGTTCTCTGCAGAGCCTTTGTTATTTTTTCACATTGTATCGGTGATACTGGGCTGTGCGCTGACGTAGATCTATTATCAACGTTACGGTAGAGGGGAAAAAATATGACGTAGAGGCACACCTCCAGCTTGGAAGGACACCAGCCGGCCGAGGAGGCACCTCAGCACCAAGGACAGGCCGACCAGATAGGCTCCTCCGGCCGCAGCGGCGGGCGCAGACTCTCGGTCCGGCGCATCGTACCGACGGTGTGAGGAGGCGGCGTCCGCAGAGGTGTTTGTCAGTCAGGACACACCGTTTATCTATCGAACAGGTAAATAATATATGAATGTGATGCTGCTGTAAATGCTGTTATGATCCGGTGTCGCATGAACTCAGTGACCACGGTTAGAGAGGAAATCACAGCTCGCCTTCCTGCGGCTCTGTAAATACAGTGCGTTCAGCCAAGCGCATTTTTTCTTTTCCTCCTTTAACAGATGATGTGGCAGCGCCTTCATCTTTATCCTTTGCTCCTCTGGTTTGCATCCTCGCTTGTTACCGGGGTTACAAGTCCATCACATATTTTTTAGTAAAACCACAGCTTTGTGTATGTGAGAGAGAGATTCTAGATGCTACATGTGTGCCTTGCCTCTGTTTCAGATCAGCTTGGATTCCTCCATCCCTGAGAGAGACAGCTGAGCTGAATTCAACATGTCAAGCACACAGATAGACAACATCTCTGAAGCAAAGAAAACAGACCTGAGAATGAATGAGAAGAAATGCTGTAAGTCCCCCCCCCCCACAGAATTAGATTTTGCAAGCTCCACAGGTGCATACGTGTAACGGAACACCTCTTATTGTTCACTTTGGATTGAAGTTCTTTCTTAATCACCTCTGTGGGATGAAGTGAAGCTTATGCGATGCCTTCTATGGTTTCCACTGTTTGCTTCCCAGGACAGTTCTTCTTCTAATTTCCTCAGATCTCAGCCCACACATGATATCTGTGTCCAAAGAGAGAGTACACACATAACCTAGTTATTAGACTGTCTTAATCCTGCAAGGACGACAACAAAATGCACGCTCCATTTTGCTTTATTTCTAATTTATCTGCCTGTTAGGCAGCATTTTTTCTTGTCTTTTGCCAGGCATCGTCAGATATCATTCATAAAACTGTCTATGCTTTCTCTTAACGTGCTTGACATCTGTCTCCTGTGTAGCGTGGGCTTCCTATATGACTAACTCCCCAACAGTGATCGTAATGATCGGGCTGCCTGCAAGAGGGAAGACATACATGTCAAAGAAACTCACACGTTACCTCAACTGGATTGGAGTCCCAACTAAAGGTAGACATAGACCTGTGCCTTTCACTTTATCCTGACTGTAAATTCAATGCACGTGTTTTCAAATTAGAATTGACGTAGCCGTCTTGTACACCTTAAACTCAGGAATACGATATTCTGTGTTATTCACACTGTAGCACAGTTATTTAGCCATTTTAAGTCAATATTTTAAATTGAATTTTACGTGATTGTGTTCAATTTGTAGTTTGCCTTTAATCTGTAACGCTGTAACCTGCAGGTGGATGATTGTTGTGAAGTCAGGTATAATCAAGTGTGCAGCAACCACCCCCATTTGTACATTTACAGGTTATATCAGAACATTTCAGAGTAGGAGAGTGTAATTGGTTACAAAACCTTCCTCCCTTCCTTCAACCTTTTAATCAAGAACAACAATAGCCGACTGTTAATGTCATTCATTTATTTTTCAGTGTTTAACTTAGGCGTGTACCGCAGAGAGGCTGTCAGAGCTTATAAGTCCTATGATTTCTTCCGCCACGACAACGAGGAGGCCATGAAAATCAGGAAGTAAGTTCTACTGACACAATCATTGTGTTCACATATTATTTGTCTAACATTAAGGGAAGCTGTAGCGTCTGTTCTCTCCGAGTACAACGTTTCCCCTAGACAACATGGGTCTGTTTGGTATTCTGCAGCCTCCACTGCTGCATCAGTGACTAAGCTGTTTTTAAGCCAGCAGTCGATACTCAGCCGGGGTCAGCACAGTGTTCATGCTTGGCCCTGATCTGTACTTAATGTGCACACACAGACAGACACGCCACGTGACAATGTATCACCACATAAAATGATGTGGTTCCTCGATCGACTGCTGATTTCTGGAAAAAAAGACTAACAAAGATTAAAACCGTTTCTTTCCCTCACGGGCTTAACCAGGAGTTGTAATTGAAATGGGTTTTTGCGGTTCATGGCTATCATGAAAATGTGACAGATTGCTGACAGCACGCCACTGCTGAATTGTGACCTAGATATTAAATAAAGCTGCTGCTGTCACTCTGAAGCTGACACAAGACCTCCAGGGTGCTGCATTGGTATCCAACCTGGGTCAAACACCAGCTGTGAATAATTCTGGGAGTTTGCTTTTTATGCTATTGGAAGTATCGGCTGGGTGGAGTTTAAAGGAATAGTTCAACTTTCATGTGAAATACATACTTTTTTAAAACCTTCTTTCTGGCCAGCTGGATGGTATTCACTGAAGAAAAATGTCACTAGATCATCTTTAATATAAACTGTTCCACTGAGATAAAGTTGTGAAAATGGACTTGCTGGTTTTCTTGCACAGAGTTCGACGCAAAGATTGATGCAACTCTCATATTTAACGCCAGTGGCCTTTTAGCCTAGCTTAGCATAAATACTGGAGAAAAGGGGAAAGTGTTAACCTGGCTTTGTCCAAAGGTAACAACATCCACCTATCAGCATCTCTAAAGCTACTTCATTCTCTGTTTGCAGTCTTTAAAGGGCCAGTGTGTGAGTTTTAAGTGCTTTATGTGCAGTATATAGCCAAATTGGAATATTATAACTATGACTATGTTTTTCTTGGTATAATCATTTGAAGATAAAAATCGTTGTTTTTATTGCTTAGAATGAAACTTTTATATTGACACATGCTGCAGGTCTTAATTCACAGTCCACCATGATTAAATACCATGTTTCTACATCAGCCCAGAACAGACAAACTAAACACAGGCTGTAGAAAGGGTCTTTTGTTTCTCGTGAAACAAGTTCAACATGATCCCAGTACACTATAAGACTAGTAATACTTTATTTTCTGACATTTTCCATACCGTTTATGAGTCATACATCCATTGCAAAGAAAGATTTTGGATTTTAGTGAATGAGAACATACTGAGGAACCATGAAGAACCATGTTTTCTCTGCCACAGGCAGTGTGCTTTGGTAGCTCTGCAGGATGTGAAGGCCTACTTGACGAAGGAGGGAGGTCAGATCGCGGTGAGTCCTATCTGTCTCTCTGCCAGAAGATTTAAAGCGTCCATAACAGAAATTAATGCTAAACTACCCTTTTACACCCACATCATGCATGAGAAATTGTTCCTCCTTTGTGTTTCTTTTATCAGGTTTTTGATGCGACAAACACAACAAGAGAACGACGAGACCTCATTCTGGCTTTTGTGAAGGAGAATGCATTCAAGGTAAGATTGGCTACATTTAAAATGTGTTTATTTATTTATTTTGTAATTATTGTATCTTTCTCCTTCTTGACATTTTAACATGCACCATCTGTGTGGCGCAGTTTCCTAGAATTGAATCGAGGCCGTGTAACATTTGATGACCAGAAGCCTCTGTGGCCCCGAGTGGTTACATGACGGCTCATTTTTCTATCTTTTTCATCTTGACTGATGTCAAGTTCAGCTGACTTCAGAAAGCACAAAAAGGAAAAGTACTCATTAATATCAGTTAAGACTAGACTGATAAAATACTTTTATTGGTATGCAGTGGAGTTTTTGACCACTAGTAGCACCATATTTGATTGCATTTCCTTCTCCAGATAATCTTAATAATAATAATTTTGGTAAGAACCAGTGAATGTAAACTCTCTCTCATCTCTGGCGATACCATGTTGTTGTGATTCAGGAAGCTGCCCTTTTTCTGACAGGTGTTCTTTGTGGAGTCAGTGTGTGACGACCCAGAGGTCATTGCTGCTAATATACTGGTACGATCTCACGCCACCGACGAGACTTTAAGGTTTGGCTGTGACCTCTCGTCAGGGTCAAACCTGTAATCTATTAATATTCACACTATCTACAGTGTTATGTAAAGACTACCGTGCCTTCTCACATTGTTTGAATGTGCTGAATACCTGTAACAGGAAGTGAAAGTGTCTAGTCCTGACTACCCTGAGAGACACAGAGAGAGAGTAATGGACGACTTCCTCAAGCGAATTGAGTGCTACAAGGTTACGTACCAACCATTAGACCCTGATGATTATGACAAGTAAGAACTGATCAAATCCTCTTGCTTCTACTTATGGATGCTTTTTTAGACGTGACTTAATTTGATACATATAAGTGTTTGCATCTCGTATATGATTGGGCGGAATTACAGTTGCAGTTCATGAAAATAAACACTAGATGGTGGCAGTGAACAACAACTCACCTACGTGATTCACTGTCACCTGCAGGGACCTGTCTTTCATCAAGGTGATGAACGTGGGCCGACGTTTCCTGGTGAACCGGGTGCAGGACTACATCCAGAGTAAGATTGTCTACTACCTCATGAACATCCACGTGCACTCTCACTCCATCTACCTGTGTCGGCACGGAGAGAGCAACCACAACGTCGAAGGCCGCATCGGAGGAGACTCCGAGCTTTCTCCTCGAGGGAAACAGGTGCGATTGCCTGGGGTCCTCTTTCATAATCCTCATTTTATGAACTGCTAAGCCACTGTCTTCTGAAAACCCAATTACAAGCCTCTCTCTGGGAGATAGCTCAAAGGGATAAGATGTGCTTAACTGCAATATTATGAACACCTGAGTCGTGACCTTTATCACATTAAATCATCTCCATTTCTCTGTCCACTGAACATGAATCTAATGAAGCGGATGTACCGTAAAACCTCTTCATCTCTCTCACATCCCAGTACGCCCATGCCCTGCGAGATTTCATTGAGGAGCACAAACTGTCAGATTTGAAGGTGTGGACGAGCCAACTGAGGAGAACCATCCAGACAGCGGAGGAGCTGGGGGTTCCTTATGAACAGTGGAAGATACTCAACGAGATTGATGCTGTCAGTATCCTGTCATCTAACCTCCCACATTTTACAATTCTCAGAATCGATAGAGATTCACGGAGCTCTGGTTCAGATAGACAGAAACTATCAAACTTTATTTTTCTGAGACGGATTAGCAGGGAAAGAAAGGAAAGAGAAACAAAGGGCCTGAAGGAAAGGTTCAAAAAGGTACTCATCACAGATAAGACCGAGAAGTCATATTCAAAGCTTCTATTTATAATGTTGACGTGTTTCAACATCACAGGGTCAGGACGATAACATTAAAAACAGATTACTCTACATAGTCAATGCCATGGATGTGTGTAATCAGTCTGTTTGCTGTGAAACTGACTGAGTGCCCCGCTTTCAAAAGATACTGCTGCTGTTCTTCCTCCGTGTGAACTATATTTAAATCCCGCAGCCATGTGTTCTTGGCTGAGAAGTTAAAATGAAGTGGGGTTTTTTTTTAGGCTTCCATACACTCGTGTCTTTGACATTAAGACAAATGCTCCGTTATGCTTGTCCAGGGTGTGTGTGAGGAGATGACTTACGAGTTGATCCAGAAGACGTTCCCGGAGGAGTTTGCTTTGAGAGACCAGGACAAGTACCACTATCGCTATCCAGGAGGAGAGGTGACTTGACACAGTTCTTTGCCATTCCCAGTTCTGCCATTTTCAGCATGTAGGTTGCTAGCTTGGAGTTTGTCGTTATTTCAAGTAGGCACAGGGACTTTGAAAAGGGCAACATGTAGACAGCGGAAGGGAAGCAGACTGAAATAGTCAGTCTATGGCTCACCTGAGCCTTTTATATCCACAGTCTGCCATGTTTCATATTTCTACAGTAGCCCAGAGTAGACAAACCAAACACTGACTCTAGAAAGAACCTTTTGTGAGACCGTAGATTCCCCTACATGCTTGGGAGGGGACGGTTAAGCAAGGGGTATGCAGTTGCTTGCAGTCTGAAACCTCACCACTAGATGCCACTAAATCCTTCACACTGGACCTTTAATGACTGCTGAATTCCATTTAGCTGCTTTTGTCCTGGTATTATTAATATAATGCATTATGTTGGCTGCATAGCTTTCTGCAGCGATGTTATAAGCTTCTCTTCTCTTTCTGCAGTCATACCAAGACCTTGTTCAACGTTTGGAGCCGGTTATAATGGAGTTAGAGAGACAGGGCAACGTGTTGGTCATCTGCCACCAGGCTGTGATGCGCTGTCTGCTAGCTTACTTCCTGGACAAGAGTGCAGGTCAGATAAACACACATAAGTGTGCATACATACACGTACTAAATAACATAGCAGATGATAAACTGATGTACTTTCTTCTTCGTCCCATAGAAGATCTGCCATACATGAAATGTCCGCTCCACACAATCCTCAAGCTAACCCCTGTTGCATATGGTAGGTCTTTACTTAAGACAAAGCCCTCTACGATCATAAGACTGAATTATGTCTCATAAGATGCACATTTTATTTAAATATATTCTATTTTTTATGTTCTAGGTTGTAAAGTGGAAATGTTTTATCTTAATGTGGAGGCAGTAAACACACACCGAGACCGGCCTCTTGTAAGTCGCCCTGAATCCGGCTGAGAAATCACATCGTTGCATAAATGTGCCTTCAGCATTGTTGCATTAAAGCCCTCAAATGTGATCATATATACAAAATATGTGTTTATCGTTTACTTACACAGTATTAATTCCAAACCTACCAGCAAATCTCAACATCTAATCCAAAGTCTAATTGGCTCTTTGTCTTGTTTGTTGTGTCTGCTAGTTGAATGCAAATCACACTTCATCCCCTATATGTGAGCCTTTGCTTCCTTTGACTCCCTCTCTGTTTTGTTATGTCCCCCTTTTTTTTTATCTTTAATCCTCTCATAATCAATCAGTCTGGCTTGAGCGGTGAGCTAATGAATGTTAAGTCAGTTGGTAGTATGGTATATTTTACCTTGATGGCAGCAATGGCCGATCACGCTGCCTTGCTTGGCTGATCTAATCATTACTGTTGCTCTGGTTGCATCCTGATTTTAAGATTATGTGTCCTCTATGAAAGACTGCTCTCATTTACAAGGTTTTCTATCTTGATTGATCGAAGCAGGTTTTTGTCAGGGATGCTCTGTTAACGTTCATTAATGTTTTGTGTTGTGTGGTGGAGAGTATCTGTCACTAAAACGGCTTCAGTTGTCTCACCTGTTGCTGTGGATCTATGTGGAGAGGACGGATAGTTTGCTTGGCTGTGTCTGGTCACAGGTGCTCCCCGCTCCCCATCCCCTCACCGGGTGTTGTATGTTCCCTGACCTTTTTTCCTTAACACTTGCGGTATTTCATCTCCTACCAGGGTAAAATCCCGAGGGACTCTGCTCTCATACACCGGCGGAATAGTTACACTCCCTTGTCCAGTCACGACCAGGTCAAGCGTCCCAGGCTCTACAGTGCGGGCAACCAGCCCTGGCTACCGCTCGCCCCCACCCCATCAGCTCTGATGCCAGAGGGACGGCAAAGCCAAGTTAGTGCCAGAGTGACAGGCTCCCCCTCTAAGTCAGTCGCCGTCGGCTGTAATCAGTCACCTCCCACCACAGTTGTAACCCTGTGTTTGGCATTCCCTCGTCTCAGTTTTGGACCTTCTCGATGATTTAGTGTCTGTGTTCAAAGTGACGTACTGTACATGGACTCCATCTTTCTATCTATCTCTCTCTCTCAGGGCATGTTTTTGGATCTTGAATGGGTTGCTCTCTTCTTTTGAATGTCGTGCCTGTCTGTTTCCAAAGTCGGATGTTTGTCTGTTTGCATGACATCTGCTTCACCACTGGGCTGTCTCCGGCTTGAATATGCAGAACAGCATGCCTACTTTTTCGCTGAGGAGAGCTCCTTATGAATTAGCCTTTGTGAGATACAAAAGACACACAAACATCAAACAAAGACATCTTTCACTATATTTTCTATCTTCCATCAGCGATAACGAACACATTAATCTACAATCCATGATTGTGATACAATTTTTTAAAACTGAATTTTGAAATTTGAGAGCAATGTGAGAAAACGAACATAATACATAGATTTCAAACTTTAAAATTAAAAATGCATATTCATATTTGTATCTGTTGTGTATTTGTTGGCCTTGCCTTGTGGGTACAGTGCTTCAGCCCTTCTCCACATTTCTATCTATCCATATCTCTCTCTCTCTGTCTTTCTCTCTCTCTCTCCACTTTCTTCAAATCTGTCTTACAGCCTCGGATAGGAAACGGTTGTCTGTGAGTATTTTTGGATACTCGGTACATGTAACCAACCCTTCATTTTCTTTCCCATAATTCAACTCATTTCATCGTAACACACACATCGATATGTTGTCACAGTGTTTTTTTGTTGTTGTTTTTTATAGCTTTCGGTCTTTGGGTTTCTCTAATCTTACATCACCTTTGCACTTTAATTAGAACACAGGCTGCTATTGGCCTTGTTTCAACTAAGCGGCTTCAAAAACACTATCAGACAGGTCGTTTAATAAATGGTGGTAATAATTAAACCAGCTTCAATACTTCAATTCAATCAAAAAAATAATTAGGTCAGTATTTGTTGTCCCTGAGATATGGTTCAGAATGAGAAAATAATGTAGCTATTGTGCATATATTAGTTTTTTGATTTCTTTGTTAAGTGTACTAGATTATGATTTGGCACCAGTCACACATGGGACCAGAATGTGATTAAATAATTAATCACTTCTTGAGAATGTGCTAAATAAGAATCTCCACTTAATGTGTCTGTTTTATGACACTTCACATGATGACCTAATTTTTGAAATGAGAACTTCTGACTCCTGGGCCCCCCGGGGAAGCTATTAGTTTCCACAAATAGAATTAGCTGCTGTGAGGCATTAATTTGTAAGAGTCAGTGACATTTTCCTTTTCTTGAAGGACTCCCTGTGCGAAGGAATCGACTTTGACAGCCCCGAAGAAACTAGTGGCTGTGTCCGCTTCTGAGTGAAGATGAAAAAGTGTCTCTCTTCATCGCACAAAACAACTCTCCTGGAAATTAACAGCTTCTTCAGAAAAATCTCAACCATTATCTCAGACTCTCGGGTTATCTTTACTCTGCATGCCGAGGCTTTGAACTGGAAGCCTTATCAATGGATCATAAATAGTTCTGCATGTGCGGCAAAAATCAATCATCAGTCAATCAATCAGTGTAAATACGGCAATGCCTTACTGAACTTTAAGCACATTGATAGACTTAGCTCCTCTGAATGTAACAAGAACAAGTTATGCATTATTATGGTAATCAGTTTTCACTATCGCAGAGAGAACATGTGATAAAGTAGATGCTGTAAAAATATTTTTATAATCCAAACAGTCCAGCAGTTCAGCCATCATCTGTTATGTGTTATGTTATTGATTTGGTTTAGATTATGTATGAATGTATGCTCTGAAGGAAATTAAAATACTGTACTGAGTTTATTTCCACTGTTTTGGAAGACTTGCATTTTTATGTGTTAGAAAAATACACCACACAGATGAACATACTGTATACCAGCAGATAAAAAGTCGCATACTGTATTAAGCTGGTGTTATCTGTCACAGTGAACACTAAATCCTAAATGATCATCTGGTCACCCACTATGTTTCTTCTTGCCTCTGTTTTCTAGGAACAAAAACATGTTGATTGTATGTTAGCTATTTCTTTACTTTTCTGTTCATATTATCAAACATTGCTTCATACGCACATATATTTCATGTTTAAGTTCTCTCTTAGATCGGCCATTTTTGATTCCATTGTAATGTTTGACTGTTGGTAAGTCATTGCCCTGCTCAAAGCTGCCTACTTGTGCCTTTATAGCAAACAATAAAAGTGGATTTTGAAGGTTTTTTTCATATGGATCTCTGCAGCACATGGCAACTTCCAAATGGAGCCATTCAAATCTGGTACAAGTTGTTTTATTAAGTATGAACTTAAAATTATTAAAGTACTGAATGAAATATAGAGAGCCTGTTTTGCTTGATATGAGGCTTCAGTTGTCTGTAGGGAGATAAAATCATTTTAAAAAAATGTTATCACAGTTTATGACTGGCCTATTGGAAAAACCTGTGCTCAGTGAAACCTGTGAAGTCTACTTTTTCAGACCCATTACTGAAAATGTAAATATCACAAGATAATCTAATATTTGTTTGACAAAGACAATGTGGATGTAGTTTCCAATTGGAAATAATAAGTCTTAGTCTTAGAGGAGCAACTTTGTCAAGGGTTGACGTTAGTTTTCTGTCAAAAATATCTACAGTGAAATCACAAGAGCAGGGTTTCTGTAAGAGTGCCTTGTTAAAGTTCAATAAAATGTGCATCCACTTCAGTGTTAAGATAGCAGAGTTTGTTCTGAAATAGCCCTGTTTTAAGAGATTCCTACATCAACAACTGAAGAGATATTGGCAGACAAGCTGTGGATTATTAGAAGGTCTACAAAACATGCCCGCTTCAGTGTTCTCATCTGGTAACACAGCAGTAAAACATTACCTTTATCCTCAATATCCTAATCTTTATTGGTTTTATCTGATAAATGTTTGTTCATTACCTGAGCCTAAATGGCCAAAAAATGCCCCCCTGACAAAGTAGATTGAGTAACCCAGTATTAGAGAATTTACGGTAGACAGAGTTTTACGAGACAGGGAGCGTCATGGCGTCACATAGCCGTAAAGTGACGTTGTACACATCGGTCTCTCACTGGATGCTTATTGTTTGAGGTAGGGCTGCAGTCAACAGCAGGTAAGAAAACTAAATAACTTTACTCACTGTCATTTCGCGTAACATACCCTGTCGTGTGTGGATATGTGGGTTGACAGTTGACGGAATTTATCAAAGTGTAACCGGAAGCGAAACGTTTGGAAAAACCGTCCCATTTAACGCCAAGTCAGTGGACAGGTTAGCATGCTAAAGTTAGCAGATGATACAGGATATAGCCAGCTAACATTTGTCAGTGAGTCCGGACAAATTGGCATGTTTCTATCACACATTTCTATAATAAATGTCATTTGGCTACTAGTCGAGGTATGTGACAGTTGGTGGAGGTTATTTGCTTGTCGGGCAGGTTTCTAGCTGCTAGCTTCGCCCACTGTGTGCTTGTGTTGCTGTTGAGTAAAGTCGTTAACTGACAGAACAAAGACAACAAAACAAAGGCAATGTCACTGTCATGTGTTTCACCACGCTGCTGCTGTTCGTCAGCACTTTGATTGTCAGGCCTGACCCGTTTAGAAAGCGGTGTGAACATCCTTGGTTCTTACTGTGTAGCGTTGGCTAGCGAATTCAACTAGCCAATTCAAGCTAATGTGGCTAACTTAGCTAAGGTTGAATAACCACATCAAAGATGTGACTGCTGCAGATTTGCGTTGATAAAGTAAGGCTACTTTACTTTACTCAAAGGGCGTCACTTTGAAAAGGCAGGGATGAATGGTTTTGTTTGTTCGTTTGAATCATCCGTTTCTGATCCTGCTGAGGCGTGTTTGAATGTTAGTTACTTTGTTGGCTGGTTGTTGTTTGTTTTTGGGGCTAGTGAACGAGCCCTTTCATCTTACGAGGCTGTTTGTTTAAAGTCTTTCACTAAAATAGGTCAGTCCTCAGTTACGGTACATATTTGAGTATCTAGGGTACTTTCAAATGATACTGACTTTTGTTTAGTTTTAGACAAAAGACAAATTATATGTAGTGTTGAAAGTGTATTTGGAAAACTATAAAAACAAAATCATTACCCAGACCACCTTTATCTTGACTGCATGATTATTACATTCATGCAGCATATATCTGATTTGAAATGATACCACAAGGTTGTTTTATTTTTATTTAATGTAACTCTTACTTTGATAGACTTTTTATTGATTTTTTTTAAAATGTCCCATTGTTAGAATAAAACTTTAGTCTAAGACCTGCATAAGTCACCAAAATAAGCAACAACAAACAGTAAACTAGCACTACAGTAAATTGCACCACAGATGACCCAGTTCTCAAAATATTATGTCTAATCAGTTAATGAGGAGCCGAAAGTGGGACATATTTACTGTTTACAAGATCGCAGCTGGATGTGAATACAGTTCTATGATCTATTGTGTCTACTGCACGCTTTAGAAGGCTCTATGTATAGAATATGGCAGAAATTAAATGTAATATGCATAAATGTTTGGGCGGCTGTGCCTCAAGAGGTAGAGCAGGTCGTCCATTAATCAGATGATCGGTGGTGCGATCCTGGCGCCTCCAGTCTGCAAGTGTTTCTAAGTACGCTGAACCCCAAATTGTTCCCGTAACTCCTGTGTAACTGTAGTTTCTCTTTCATACAACAGGAGGAAAATTGTAAGCAATCTGCAACTACGCCGTTAGATGTAATTCATTTTTACACACTGATCCTTTAAAACAAAAACCTAATGACAAAGTTTATGTAATATTTTTTTTAGTAACTGAGTTGTCCAGAGAGTGTCGTCTTACAATCTCTTCAAAACAAATGCTTTGGTGGCAGAGCAAAGTTCATAGCAAATACTTGTCATGTCACTGATATGTTGTTGCATGTTGTTGCAGGCAGGATGTTGAGGCTTCGCTGTAAGACCAAAAACGGGAGCCACATAATGCAGGGCTTGACTCATCAGTCCTGTGTACAAGAGCTGAAGAGTAAGGTGGAGGAGCTGACTGGCATTCCCTGTGACGTGCAGAAAATTATGGTTGGATATCCGCCCTCCAGCCTTGATCTTCGAAATGGAGACGCTCACCTCAAGGATTACCCCATCAAATCAGGTATGCTGTCAGGCGTTCAAAATATACATGATGCTAGAATCACTCCCTTTATTGAATATTTTATTATTCTGATTACATGTTCCATCTTTTTCCCCTCGAGATGTTATTTTGAAAACTGTCAACAGAAATCTTGAAGGAAAAAAAAAATTGCTACCTTTTTTTTGTAATTTCAGTGAACTGACCCTTTAACGCAACCCACATTAATACTTTTAATTTAGTAACTGGATAGCTGACATGGATTAGATTAGTAATTTTTTAGTCTGACCAGACAGAACTGTGCTGTATCATCTTCTGCAGGAGACACACTCATTGTTGAGGAGGAAAAAAACAAGCCAAAGCCTCAGGATCATCCCACTGTGACTAAAGTACCACGCCTGGAAGCCTCACCTGTGCTGGCACGCCGTGTGGTCCCAGCTGATAACTCCTGCCTCTTCACCAGTGTGTATTATGTGGTGGAAGGTGGTGTATATGACCCCGCTTGCGCCCCAGAGATGCGAGGCCTCATTGCCCAGATTGTGTCAAGTGACCCTGCGGCTTACTCGGAAGCGGTGCTGGGAAAGACCAATGAGGAGTACTGCACTTGGATACGACGTGACGACACCTGGGGAGGCGCCATCGAGGTGTCTATCCTGTCTAAGTTTTACCAGTGCGAGATCTGTGTGGTGGACACTCAGACAGTCCGAGTGGATCGCTTTGGGGAGGACGCCGGCTACCACAAACGCGTGCTGCTCATTTACGACGGTATCCACTATGACCCGCTGCAGAAAGAAACTCCTGGCTCTGACGTCCCGCCCCAGACTATCTTCTCCACCACAGATGACGTAATCCTGGCCCAGGCCCTCGAGCTGGCAGACGAGGCTCGCCGCAAGCGGCAGTTCACGGACGTTAACCGCTTCGCGTTGCGCTGTATGGTGTGCCAGACGGGCTTAGTGGGACAAAAGGAAGCTCGTGAGCATGCCAAGGAGACGGGCCACACCAATTTTGGCGAAGTGTGAGCGTTATGTTGTCTTTTTTTTTCTCTCTCTCTCTCGTCTCTCACAAATACAACCACCATACCAACCCCGTGCCCCACGTCTGGCAACTGTTGGTCTATCTGTCAATCTGCTTGTGTGATCCTCTACCTCACATTGTCCAGCGACATCTATGGAGAATCTGCAGACACTGTTCAGCCTCTAACCAGTTCAGTATTACTCTTTAAAACTGCTGTCAGTTCTCAAAGTCCAAAACGCTACTGCAGTGCTCCGATGTCATTAAACCATCATTGTAGTCCGTTAGGGATGGTTCAAATCTGTTTAACAGGGTCAAGGAAAATATGCATACAGTTCTTAGGACTTGTTTTAATCTGTTTAGAGTACTCGATGGCTGGGTTGTACTGATGACACACCAAATAGTGGCTGATGTGTTGCCAGTTACAAAATGCACAAAATCGCCAATGCTTGCCTGTGATTAAACTTCAGCGACCTGACTCTGGAAAGACGTTAAAACAACCGCTAAGAATCGTTTGCACTCTGGTGTGACCCTATTCACTGTTGTCTTAAGCGCAGCACACAGAGTTTGACTGTTAATCATCATGTTGGTTATGTAGCATGTTTGTTTTATTTTATTTCTCTTGTTGACAGATGTCAGAAACTCTTCCAGTACTAAAAGCTGATCATTTTGTTTTATTTTTTTAGATGCGATCTGAATTGTTCAGTCGGGTTGCGTTAATGCTAAGCTGGATTCATCGTTACGCAAATGTGCTGTTTTGGTGACGTTTATTTGAGCAGTGGCTGTTGAGATTTTGGGGTGTGGGTTGAGATTGAGGTTATGCATTTTGAAATATCATGTTGCAAATTGTGATCCAAAATCAGCTTAATTATGTATGTGAGACCTTCTTTTCTTTTTTCTTTTGATGTCTTAACTTGGTTTCTGTGAGCTTATTTTAACGTAGAAAAAAATGGTGCTGAAAACAACATTTTACAAAATCTGTAGCTCTTCATGGGTACGACAGTTTTTCAGGAGTGTGATTTTTTTTTTATTTTATTTTTTTTTTTTTTTTAAATTCTAGGGTGTAATTTTCAAATGTCATCATGCTGTAAGAACTAATATTTTTAAAAACAACATTTTTGTTTGATATTACTCTATATTTTGAGAAACACGTAAAGCCTGGTGAGATGTTGGAGCATTACAGAACACAAATCATGGTGAGAAGATGGCATATTGAAACCTGAGTGTAAGACATGCTGGATGAGATCGCTTACTTAATGCATTTAATGTTCAGGTACAGTCCACACATTATGTGCTTTGCTAATCAGTATTAACTATTTATATTTGCAGTTTTTTCAGCTCACATTTGCAGCCCAAAGGTAACTCTAGTCAGGGTGTTTTTTAAAATTAGCAAAGATCCACTTTGGTTTAATATTTAATGCATGTTTAATGGCCCCTCCCCAAAAAAACACTATTCTGTTTGACTGTATGTTTCGCACAAGTGGAGCATGTTCTCACGTTTTCAGCTAAAGTCAGGCATCTTCTCTTTGCTACTCACCTCCTCTAAGGATGAAGCATGCACTTATGTTAAACCACAGCTCCAAAATATTAAATCGGGGCAGGGAATGAGGATATCTGTGGGATTATTCCTCGTAGCCCTATTTTATTGTGGCCTCGTGGTGCAGAACCAGTATTTCTACTTCACGTTTCTGTGATGGCGATACTGGCGCTGAGTTGTTGCCAAAAAATTAGAGTGGGGGACTTGATTGGGGCTTTCTGGTGTTGGGAATAAAAGCAAAGCAGGAAATGTCACATTGTTTCTTTGTTTGAATGTGAATTATTATTATTATTTGTATTTCTCATCTGTTATCTTTAGGTAGTTTTATTTTAACAGTGAATATGGATTAATCGGCTTGCATAAAAGTGAAACTATGAACTAGCTTTGTTGTATTTTGTATTTACCAAGTTCTCATGACTCTTCAAGGACAATAACAATGAATGTTGCACACCAAGCACTACAGAATATCTGGATTTACTTGATTTTTTTCAGTGTTGTGTCACAATTAAAAGTTATAGCCTACAGTGTGTGTGTAAGAGTCGTTTTTGTATCAATTATATCCTCTTCCTCTTTTAGTTAACTCTTGAATGTGCATGGCCATTTTATGTGTCTACTGTTACTGTTCTGTTAAACCTTTCTAATTATTGTAACTGTGCACCACATAGTTCATCTATTTCTAACTACTATTGACAATCCAAACCCTACTTGGATAAACAATCCTGATCCTGTGCCATCGTAGTGGGATTACACTACCTACATGCTATTTTAAGGAACATCTTTCGTAACAGGATCTAAAGCTGTTTTTACAAACTGAAACAAATCCCACTAGTACTACTAAAATACCAAATGTATTATAGAATTTTTTTGCACAGGTGTAATTAATAAGTTTAATAATTACTGCATTTCATCCAGGTGTGCCAGTTTCAAGGCCCCCAGTGTAGACATTGACACCCCCCCTTTTTTTCATGATTAGTTTCCTAGAAAAAGGCCTGTCTTTCCAGCTGGCAGCTTGGAAAAGTCTATTTTCTATTTTGTAGTTAATATGTGCTGACATATCAATCAAACTCTGGGCGTGAACCATGCAGTCTGTGGTAGAAATGATGGGTTGATATTTAGTTAATGAACAGAACAACCAGCAACAGTTTTGATAATCATTCAACATTACAGTAGTTTCTGGGGGAAAATTAGTTTAAGCTTCTCAAATGTTTAGAATTGATTTTTCTTGTCAGAAATGACAGTGACTTGAATCTTTTTAAGGTTTGGACTGTTGATTAGACATGATACATTTGAAGGTTTCACTAACTGCAACCCACTGTTTTTCTCCATTTTACAATCCAAAAAAAAATTGATCAAGGAAATAATCAGATTAAACTATAATTAAGTTATACATTTAGAATTGTTCCAACCTTATTTAAACTATTTTAAAATTAATTCCCACAACTATACAAAACTGTGCTTTTACCACATAATACTAAATACAGTATATGTCCTGCATAGAGTATTTTAACTTTTGATGCTTTAATGACATTTTACTTTGACTTTTTTACTTTTAATATGAGTACTTTTACAGTGTGGTATTTGTACTTTTACTTGAATAAACAATCTGAATACTTGTTTCATCACTGACCATACTGAATTGGAATGTTCTTTAAGAGCATGTGCAGAGAATACCAGTGGTTTAATGTAACTATACTGTACTTTTTTTTTTTTACACACATTTGTGTGATAGCTCGTGTTACTGGTTACTTTTAACAGTACAATTTTTTCAAAACTCTCCTTTGGAAAGATTAAGAGTTCCTTCATGAGCTGAGGTGCAACTGTCACAGAGCTGCTGTTTTCTGAGCTCATAAAAAGTTAACTTTTTAGAGATGGTACTCACAGGATAGCAACAATACATTTTTTATACTGTCTACAATGTATTGTTGTAGATTAAGAAACATTAACATTTAAGTAGTTAAAATGAGCTCAACCTTAAACAAATAGGCTACAGTTGTAAAATGCAACATGCACATTAATACGAAATACTGACAGCGACTGTTTTCCTACAGATTGAGTAACGCGTTTAAAATGACAAAAACACGTTAAAACATTAATTTATATTGTTATATACTTCTTACTCTGTTGTGGCAAAGATGAAAACAACTCGGTATTCAACAGTCCAACGTAGGTTACTACGGTAACCAACTCAGGTAACGTTAAAATAGCGCTTATAACATTTGGTAGTTACCTCCTATAGAGTACTATGTACTTGCATTAGTTACAAGTTACATTTGGAGTAACGAGCGGTTCACATCCAGAGTTTGACACGGAGATACTGATTAGCAGATTAGTGCAGTTGTGGGTACCATGACGACGAGCGCTCGTGCGTATTAAGGAGAATGCTGCTCTCTGATTGGCTAAAAGCTTAGGGCACAAAGTCCTTCATGCAGGTATGACAGACAGAGCCGCTTCACTCTCTACCGCGTCTTCGCACGAGATGGATGACTGACTAACGCACCGGAGATTCAGACAGGTATGTGGTTAATTAATACTAATTAATACCCCCAAAAAAGCAAACAACTTTGTCTATTCAACTTGCTCAGCTGAATGGACTTTGCGTCGGTTTAAACAGACCTCTATGTGAGACAGTTTAAAGCGAGTTTTTTTTCTCCTGATGTTAAAGTAAGCGGTGAATCTTGAAGTCACATGAAGTCCATGGTATCAACGTAAATTTAGTGATTTGAACTATTCTTTAAACTAAATTTCTGTTGCCACACGAGGATTCCCAACTTCACATTTATGTATAACATCATGTAGTTGATCATATAGAGATTTATAGATGTGTTAACATAGTCATATTATAATTTACAGATGATAGATACTAGTTTTAGTTGTCCATTGAACCGAAGACGATAATCTTTATTATAATCATACAGCCTGTTGTACTTTAACCTTGAGGAGTCTGAAGGGTTGAAGGACATGTAGTGAGGATTAAAACAAAAAAAATGAGCCTGATGGTGATGGTGGCTATACTAGTTGCATAATCTCCCTCCAGACATTGCATTAAGGATAATAAACCTTGGTTGGTAGCTCTTTTATAGCCCACAATCAAAACAAAACTGCATCTGGACTGGAGATTAGTTCCAAAGAGCTTCACCCGGCAGTTACATTTATTGCCTCAACCTCTGCATCAAACGGTTTTGTGAGCTAAGCGCATCCTGTTTCAAGATAACATTCTGATGTATTTTCAGTGGTGTTTAAGATGTCCTTTCACTGAAACGCATCTACAGGGTTTAATGACTAACTACAGCTTATTAGTCTTCTAGTTTTGTTATGACTACACACATAACTGCACAGGAACTATATCATATTTAACAAAAATCAGAAGCTTTAAAGTTTAAAAGGCTTTCAATACTCTGCTTCAGTTGCCTCCACGCCACAGCAGGTGCTCTTGTTATTTGCATGTGATCAACCCGCATTGTGTCGAGTTAAAACACAATAAATGTTATCTCAGATTTTCCACTGTTTCACTGAGTCGTATCCTGACCTACATGCAGCAGAACAAATGGGCACATTTACATATCAGACTGGTGATAGGGGCTATAAAATTGTTCAGGGATGACATGGCAAATCATGAACAGTGAACAGGAGTGCTTTTGTGCCTCTCTTGGGCTATCTAGCAGTCCTTCCCTCTCAGGTGTTGAAACTTATCCAAAAGTGAATTTCTTTTCACTAGGATCACACAGAGGTGCCTTTTATATGAAACTTCCAGCTTTATTTCTATAATTCCTGTAGTTAAATGTATGCATTCTCTAAAAATTTGTTAGGAAGATGCTTTTATCTAAGGTGTTTGCCTACATTTTAGCGTACCCAGGAAGATACTAATCCTCAATTATGGTATTGCTTAATTATTGCTACATGTCCTAATACTAGACTCGATTGTTAAAATAAGACAACATACACGGTCAAACTAGATATCATATAGCTTTCAGGAGATCATTGCTGCTGCCCTCCACTCCCTCTGAAACTGATCCTGCTGAGGAAGATTAGGAGTGGCATGTGCGCTGTAATCTGAGTCACATGCGGTAAGAGGACTAGTTCGATATCTGTCAGAAACACACTAAGCTATGATACCCTGTCATTCTCTAAGAGCAAGGCTGTCCATTCATCGGGAGGTTGGCGTGCATGTGAGACACACCGCGGGGTTATGCAGGATGCTACATGTGAGACTATCTAGAAAATATGTCATACATGTTCATCGAATTATGTGCAGGTTATGAGGACCACTGCAGGGCAGCACTCTTTTAGACTGGTTCCTAGGTATCCAGTGATAAAAAACTTTACCAGTAAAGTTTAAGACATGCTTAAATTAGATGATCCATCACTTTTTTTGAAACCTTGTTGCAAAAACACAATTGACTTGACAAGCTATTTAATTAGAAAATCAGACATAAGCAAATATGGATGCATGCAAACATATAGTGTACATTTATTATTGTTTTTACATCAAAATGGTTGCTGTTCTGCAGTAGTCTCGAGTGTTGGGGGGTTTGACCACAATCACTTCAGTGCAAGAGTAACAATAGTTTTCTTAAACTTCCTTTGAGCAAAGACATTTTTCTGCAAAAACAAAGGGTTAGTTGTACAGATGCGGCTCAGAGGACTCTACAGAGACACTTAAATCCTCACAATAGTTCTGAGTTTCTCTTGTGATACTTTACCCTACAGCTACAGCAGCGCATACAATGATGTTGTATGGTGTACTAAGTCTATTGTGCAGTCTTGTCTGAGTCATGCTGCGATACACTAAATGACTCTTGTGCAATATGTTAAAATTCTTAATCAAAATGTCCCCACAATCTACGCCATGTTTACAGTTCAAGCTAATTACATTAAAGTAACCCAGGACTAATTATAGTACACGGTTGAGTTAACTCAGGGCTACATTTACATCTTTGACACGGTTTATGTTTAATTCTGGGCCAACAGTCGACTCTCCAGTTCCCCTGTGGGGCTCATTACTGTTCACACAAAACATCCTATTTTCCATCTTCTCCATGTCTCTGTATATTCTTTTGAAACAAAAGGGCAGCTTATTTGACTCCAAGCCATATATTGTTAATCAGTACCAGTGCTCATTGTGCACCCGTATTATCAGTTATTAATAAATAATAGAAGAAGCCAAAGTCTAAAGTAGTTGCACGGCTGAAAATTGTGTGAATCTGTTAAAGAGCAAAAGAACCACCATTTTTGATTAAGTCTGGTGAATGTATTACTGTATTATTAGCTTCCATCTCTAATTAAAGTCCATGTGTCTAATTGACTAAAAAAATATTTTAGAGATTTTCCAGCAAGCTTGGCTATGTTTCAAGCATGATCTAAAATAAAATCCATCATATCACATGAGTGTTAAACGGCTGCATAAGGTTAGCACTTAAGTAGCACTTTTGTAACAAAGGCTATTGTAAGGTTGGAGCTAAATATTGTGGAGTGAATGTATGAATACAAACTAAACTAATGGCTGTCTGGAAAATAGATCATCTAGCTAGATATAAAGATATAAAGTATAGACAACAACAAAACTAAAGGAATCTACTTTTGAATGTGTTTTTTTTTTTTTAGAGTAATGTTGCTCTGCCAAGCAGGTGAACAATTAAAACTGTTATTCTAAACCATCATGTATTCCCTCTTCACACAGTGAAACACAACAATCTGTGCCGCTAACCTTGGATAACTAGGGCACTAAGATGCCCAAAAGTGATACCTGGCCAGGTGGCATTGGATTGGAGACGATGAACAGCATGGACAGCGCTGGCAGCTGTGACAGTGTTGTCAGTGCCAATTCTGGCTTTGTAAGTTACTGACTTTATCCGCTCAAGCTTGAGAATCTTATTAGTTTTACTACAACAAATTGTACAAAACAACATAGAACATCAAGACAACAGTATGTAGGAAACTGAGCTGAAGTGTGGTGGTTGTGTCTAGAAGTAAAGGGTTTAAGGGTTTTTCTGATAATTCATCTGAGATTCTTTCATCAAAATGAAAGTCCTACTTTTATGTATTACAGAGTGATGATAGTCTGGACCACCTGTCTGCTGAAGAGAAGGCCTGTCTCATGTTTTTGGAGGAGACTATTGAGTCTTTGGATACTGAGGAGGACAGTGGACTGTCCAATGATGAACCCGACCAACTGCCCAACCCTGGAAACCTTGCTTCCAAACTGGCTGACCTGTCAGCGTCCATGAGCAAAAGCAAGCTCAACGGTGAGTTAATCTCTGGGTACAGATGCAGAATTCCAGCAGTCAATGAAATACATTGTATCTCTTTTGACACACATATTCTTTAACTTTCAGGTGCCACTGAGGAACCTACAAAAGACAATGTTGATACCAAACCCATGCAGAGCTACCTGGTTCCTACACCCCTTGTTATGGCAAGCAGCTCTGCATGTTCTATACCTACTGTTAAGATGGGTGTATCTCCAGACAAGAACCTCAGCTCACACGTCACTTCTTCCAACAAAAAATCTAGTCACAAACACAACCAGAAACCTGGTTCTCCCCAAGTACCTTTAGAAGTTAACGTTGTCATACCTCCTCCAACTAAACCCAGGGACTACCCGGTTAGGCCAGCCGAATGTCCTTTACCTAGAGGTCCTTTGTCCTATGAAGCACTTGTTCACCTGCGGAGGAGTGCCTCCACAAAGAAGACACCTTTATGTCCCACAGTTGATCACACTATAGACTTGGTCAATTACCTTCCTGTTACAGTGGAAGGCCCAAACCATCTTAGTATGCCAAGATCTGACAGATCCCAGTCAGAGATTTCTATGTCTAAGAAAGGTCCTCCAGTTGTGGCCCCCAAACCCAAAAGGATTCCTGCCAACATACCTGTGAAAACAGAAAATGAAGCATGCATGATCTCAGACTCTTCATACAATGTTAAGCATGCAGATCCCCAGGTTGTGAGACTGGAAGCTCTGAAGAAGCTGGGCCTCCTGAAAGGCCAACAGCCAGAAAATGAGACACCACTGATCCCAGGTCCATCTAATGTGAATCCGTCAAGAAGCCCATCATTTTGTTATTCTCAAGTGCACTCAGAGCCCAAGAACAGACCTCTGCAGAGCAGTGCCAGTTTCAATCACTCCTCCAGACATGACCAATACCCTGCGTCTGTACCACATCCCGCCCAATGTAATGGACGAAAGGTAGCTGGCCTGGAGCGCTCTGCTACGATGGACAACCACAGAAAAGGTGAAAATTGTCTGGAACCACGGTACATCACAGCCACCAAACCGGTGAAAACCACTGCTCCAGCTCAGCCTGTACCCCACAAACCCTCAAACCCCGGCGGATATACTGTGATGATGACGCCAGGGATGGGAGCTGATCGAAAAGAAGCACTCCGAAAGCTTGGACTGCTTAAAGACTAAAACAAATAAATAGGCAGAAGTTCGCCTATGTAAATGCATTGCTCAGAAAGAGTTCAAGACAACCATCAGCTTAAAGAGAGTTAGAGCATTAAGCGGGAACTTGGCACTTGGCACCTTGGCAAACGAAAGCAGAAGAGGAGGAAGGAGAGGAAGAATAAAACAGAAGAACAGTACCAGCACTTTTAATGCGGGTTGCATTTATTTACTTACTTGAGAGCAGTTCATCCCCAACTATTCTTCCTCTGTAGGTTTCAAGAGTATCTGAAAAAGTGCCTTAGACACTACAACCCCCTGAGGATCTATGCTATGTCAATGTAATCAGAATCTCTTATTGTGTTTACTATGATAAATTTCTGTTAGATATGACTTGATTAGGTACAACAGGACACCAAATTAACTTGAACAGCTGTGGAAAAATGTAAGCAGTTTAAATTTTAATACAGTTTTCAAATGATGTGGTTTTTCATTATTCCTGTTCCTTCCTCAGTATATTGTTCAAAACATGGTGCTCCACTGTACTTCGACTTAAAGGAAGCAAATCAGCAGATTTTTTATAATTCATAATTCACAGATGTGCCTATATGTGGACTGTACATTCCTTGGAACAATCAGTTTATGCAGCTAAAAGAATATTGTAAAACTAAAGTTTGAAAGCGTTTTGGAGTGATTTTTCAGTGTTTTCTAATCTTTAGGAGCGACAACCAGTACATTATTATTGCGATCTGATGTATCAGTAGCTCAGTGATTGGTTTCTACTAGTGTTTTATAAAGTAAATATGGTTTAGGTGTTTTTAAAAATGTGACAAGTATCTGTGAAATTGCCTTTGTTGACTAAATACTGGCGATGTATAATAAGAATAAGACATTTTTACCTCCGCTTTAAAATAAAGTCTATATCTTATGTATTGTGTCATCTTTATCCTCACAAGTTTACAATATTACTCGGGTGCAAGCAATGTATAGAGCCAACATTATGAATTATGCTGCTTAGCGTACAATGTAAACTACTTGATTTGAAACGTGATTCACTTGAGCTCTTAATGGTTTGACTTTTCAGCCTTAGATGTTGAATAGCCTCCCACATGTGTGTGGCACAAAGTAGTGAAGTAATTCAGTCAAACCTTCCCTGTAAAACTGCTCAGTGGCTTTATGCTTCACCCAACACTCCACTCACAGAATAGACTATCAGTCATAGTACTCATCTTACACGCCACTCGAGCAATGAGAAAGCCAGCTCAGCTGTTCTTCCATTATCCGATTATCTTGAGCTCCACCTCCGTGTGAACTCAGCAGACCAGTGTTTTCCTTTCTCTTTTTCTTGATATCCCTTGCATGTAAGACTTCTAATTCCTCCCGCTGACTTATTTGAATGGAGAGACATTTGTTATGCAGCTGTCTCGAAGCCATTCAATTTGTGTGGTTGATTATTGCAACAGACGATTACAGTTTCCTTTCTGTAGTGTTATCTCTCAGTAAGCCAAGGGGCGCACCTAATGGGCCAGTATCTGTGTCTAGTATGTCTGTGCACGGGCAAATAAAGGGTGTCAAATTTTGAAACTGACACGGCTCTCTGCCGGTCAAGTAATATTAAACAATGGGTGAAGAAATCAGGCCATAGCCAGAGTTAGAAATATGATACATGGGCAGAAAAGTGAGCTGCAGAAAGGATTGAGTTTATCAGTAGAGATACAAATGCAGCGACAGCATTTAAGAAGTTGCTGTGTTGCAAAAAACAAAAATAAAACATAGTTTGCATTTTCCACATCTGTTCTTACCCCTATACTGACTCCATCGTAGGGTTGATTATTAAAATAAATGTATACAACCATTTAGTATTGGCATCAAATGAAGTTTCCATGCACCACAAGATAAATGAAGGGTTTTCTCATCTTTATTAGGCTTCAGTAAAGTCACACCAAGGTCCACGCTGCGAACCACAGAGATCGTAGTAATAGGAGAAAACTATCTACTGCCCGTCAACGCTGCTGCTGTGACAACAGCTCTCCTGACCCACATGTGAACTATTCATTCTCTGCGACACTGCAAGCTGGTCTGGGGGCTATATAACAAGCCAAATTTAAATGGCTTTTAAAGGAAATGAAATAAGCCATTAAGTGGATACAGTATTTTATTTGCTCTATTCAGTAGCAATGATGGAGTTTTAAATGTTAGTAACAGGTTAAAAATCTGGTTTACAATCAGCAACATTAACATTCACATTAACTGGACTTTGAGTCTCACAGTGTGCATCACATTGACAAGGGGGGCGCTGGAGGCTGAACCCAGATGCACGACTCGTTCACAGTCCTTTTTAAAGGGAAAGTCTTTACTGACAAAGTACCAAATGAAAATCACTCTCAAGGAGGAAAAAAACACTACTGAACTAACTACAGAAAAAACTAACGGAAAATCACTCTTATGAGGAAAAACCTGACTAATGAGCCGTTGCTAAACCGCGTCAAAGTCAACAGATTGCACCAGACAGGAAATCTGACACAGAATCAGTGTAATACACTTCCGCCCCCTTTCAAAATAAAACACAAAATGCAGTTCATGTCGCCTGTCACAGCTTCACGTCCACATCACGCTGCTGCTGTGACAACAGCCCTCCTGACCCACATGTGAACTATTCATTCTCTGCGACACTGCAAGCTGGTCTGACATGTTTATTATTACTGTTTATATAACAAGCCAAATTTAAATGGCTTTTTAAGGAAATGAAACTTAATGAAACCATTAAGTGGATACATTATTTTATTTGCTCTATTCAGTAGCAATGATGGAGTTTTACATGTTAGTAACAGGTTAAAAATCTGGTTTACAATCAGCAACATTAACATTCACATTCACATTAACTGGACTTTGAGTCTCACAGTGCGCATCACATGTTTTTAGGTACAGGCAAGAATTCAAGGGTAGTATCATACTTTAGGTAGCATTTTGTTCAAAGTGAGCATTCAAAATGAGATTTAAAACACGTGGGAAAAAAGTGCTAATTATATACATTTCTGGTTAGCAGTGGTTATCAAAACTTCAATATTTAATATTCACTATGCGATTAAAGTCAAAAGGCAGCAGACAGTGTGCTGATTATGTGTTAAGGCATGTAGTGCATTCGCAGTCTTTTCAAATCCCCTCATTATAGATGTGAGATTTGCTTTTTTTACGTTTCACCTTACCATTGGACACCGGGAAATCCAATGACTCTAGGCGGAAGGGGCGAGAGCTCACAGGTTGGTTCATGGTGGAACCGCTCACAGTAAGGTGGGCTGCCCCGTTCACCAGGGGAGGAGAGTGTATGGCTGCAAGAGAAGAGCTCCATCAGATGGATAAAACCAGGGTAAGAGGGAAAACGCTTTGGCAATGTGGCACCGTTCTGAGCATTTTACTAGGGATGGTGAGACAACAACTATTCTTGTTTTTTACCAACTATGAACTTAGGATGTCTTACATAAAAGGAAGTATTTTAAGTGTTCCTAAGTGTTCTATTTTTGTACCACTCTTTAATTTCTTATGATCTCAGCTTATTTAATTGCTTGCTTTTAGAAAGAAAGACCAGAAACAGAATAATGAAAATCTGTGCCATAGTGAGAGTAAATGAGCTAATTAGCCAGCTTTTACTTGCAGACTATAGTCTTAAGACAATAGTCTTACCGTGTCCTTTGGTAGCTTCAAGTCCCAGCAGTTGGCTCGCTCTCTTTGACTTGAAGTAGCTGCTAGCGATGTTCTCACTGTCACTGCGGTCCAACATTTCCTTGTACCTGTCCTCCTCCACCTGCCAAAAAGACACAGACGTACAGTAAGTCTCTGCGAGTGTGTGTGCGTGAGCAAAAGATGGTGAATGGAACATAAACACACCATGTATGCATCCCCAACATCAACAGATGAACCTCTGCGGGCTGAAAGTTTTGGAGCCACTGCTATGAGAGAGAAAGAAAGCAATGTGGTATTTAAGGGAAAGGTGTTTACATTCTCACTCACAAGCCAAGCTAAGCCTTTAGTGTAAGTTTATTTTCTGTACGCCCTCTTTACATGTTGCACCTGAAGGCAACGTTGTTTTCTGCACCATCACATCCGGCAGCTTCCAGGCTGCGTTGTCCTCGTCCCAAACAGCTTCTTTTTTCAAACGGTCCAGGTTGCTGTAATTGCAGTCACGGCGCACCAGGGGCACCATGCGCTCCAGCAGGCTGTGCAGTAACTGGCCCTCTCTCTCCAGCCGCCGGATGGTTGCCAGGTAGTCATTCCTCTCCACCTCGAACTCTGCCTGCAGGTCACGGATCTCCAGTTTGGCTGCTTTCAGCTGTCACAACAGGTGGATGTGATTTTTATTGAATGGCAGAGCATATACAGTAATTCAGCACTGAAAGCTTAGACACTGTGATTCTGATTTCACATCATCCAGCATCATTTAGCGCTAACCTTGGAAGGTTTTTGGTGCTATGTAAACACTGATTTCTGTGATATTTTGTTCTGTAAATGTTTTTGATATTCATTTCTTATTAATGGAAAAAAAACCCTTCTGAACATTGCTCCAAACCTATTGAATGTAACCTGCAGACACACCTTGCCCTGGACCTTGACCAACATCTGGCTTTTGGCATGGACCTCTTCCTGGATGGAGTTGTAGACATTCAACAGAACATTTTCAGTCTCTTCATTGTTCTCTGATAGAGCGTGGATTAGATGAACTTTTCTCTGGTCAGCGAGGTTCTTCCTCTGCCGGTGTCTCTGCTGTAACTCTTTGTTCCTGGCCTGTTCTCCTCCCACCACCTCCTGTTCCAGCTGCTGCAGTCTGCGGGGAGATGGATGAGCAGGAGTGCTCACAAACTATTCAAACCATATGACACAAACAGGTATTTGAGCTGTCCCATCCAAATGATCATTTGCCATATCTTAGGGATATCTCATAATATATTCAGTTCAGAGAGATGGAGAGAGAGAGGGGGAATGGCATGCAGAAAATGGCCACAGATTGGATTCAAACCCTGGGCCGCTGAGCCTCTGTACATGGAGCGCCCATTCTGAACTCAGAAACTGATATTAATCATTAAAATCTGGTAACAATGAATCAGCATTATTTCCAGATGTAATGTATTCCTCATTGTGTATTACAAGAACGTATCAGAGCATTCTGACGACACGTTCCACATCCTTGAAGTAACTTTATTATGGAGTACAAGCAGTGCTTATGTATGCCCACAAACCTTTCCAGGACATGTTGTTGGTCCAGAGGCCCTGCAGTGGTGACGTCAGTTGAGTCTATGCACCCGTCTTTGTTTGGACCTTTCTGGACACTGACTGCTGCATGAGGTACAGCAGGCTGGCTCACCAACATGAGACAAAAAAAAGCAACCAATATGTTTCCAATAATCTTTCAGGCAAACAAGTACAACATGTTCTGAATGATTAGTGGTTGGAACAGTACCTCGATGGGTGAAGTGTCTCCAGTACTGTGGCAGATGTCTTCCTCAGCGACCTGTGTCCTACAGCTAGAGCTCACTGATGCTAGGAAGGAAGATAATCCAAAGCAGAGTCAGTATACAGGGGGTGAACACAGTAACAAGAACTGCTAATAAACAGTACAATCTTATACAACAACTTGTCAATGTTCAGTTTTTGTTCTTTATCTGGAGTGTTGATTCACTGGAACTCACAGAATAATCAGTTTATACTTCACTTACATGCTTCTTTGTTGTGGGCAGTTGATTTTCCACTTCCATTCTTTAGGGCAGAGCTCCCCCTGCTGGCTCGTGCCTTCTCCAGCTCAGACAGCTTGGATTCATATGAGCAATGCAGTGCAGCAATGTCCTCCTGCAGCTTTGCTTTGGACTCCTGCTCCGCATTGTACTCAGCCTGCAATTTGGCCAGCCTCTGTTCGTACTCCTGTGGAGAAAGCAGAATACAGATTCATTAATCACTTATGCAACACATGTAGAGATGTGAAGTGATATATTGGTATGGGAACGGCTTGGAGTTGCCTCTTTAATCTTCTCCTTCTCTGCTTCTGTGGTGCTAGACTGTGGCCTTGAAGGAGCAGCTGGGGATGCTTCAAACAACTGACCAGCCAGCAGAGCTGCATGATAAACAAAGGGACAAAGGAGCAGGAGTTCTTAGCAAAACAGGCGATAAAAATCATGAAACAAAGAAGCAAATGGAACAAATCTCAATATCACAACACATGTCACTTACATGCAAGGTTAGCAGAGCCCAGCTGGCCTGAGATTAGGGCTCGCAAATTCTTAATCTCCTCCTGATACTCTCGGAGCAGGGCATCCTTAGGGTCCTCATTGATGCGAGGCCTGTTCTGGATGCTCTTGGCTCGGTTGGCATATCGCAGTGTGCTCAGGGTTTCCTCGTAGTTGTTGTCTGCTGGGGAGAGACAGGCGATCATCAAGGTGCGCGTGTTTCCTCCCAGAGAGTCCTGCAGCAGTCTGGTGAGCTTGGAGTCCCGATAGGGGATGTATTTGGAGCGTCCGTCCACCAGGGCAGAGATGACGTTCCCCAGGGCAGACAGGGAGAGGTTGATCTTGGTGGCCTCGCGGAGTCGCTCACCGGTTGCACCGGTTTTCGACTGACGCTCGCTTCCTGCCAGGTCAACGAGGTTGAGTTTCCCTGCTCGGAGGTGATCGTGGCCATCTGCATCTGAGAATACGAGCAAGCAACGTAGAGAAAACACAATAGAGTTTCTTTAATGTTGAGCTGCTGGTATGCTCCTACAAACAGATGTTACAGGTATTGTGTCATTGTGCGCATGTTCACCTGTGTTGCAGATCTCCAAATGGATGCTGAAGATAGAGTGTGAGCGAGAGGAGTCTTTGTTCATCAGTGTGTAGCCCACTGCCCTGTTCTTCCATCCTTGCTCTATGATTCTCTCACACTCCCCCACACTGTGCACAGTGTGCATGGAGAGGTACCGCACATACACACCACGCTCTGGATGCTCTTTCAGCTGAAAGCATTCATCACCCGCACAAACACGCACACACACAAAAAACACAAGCACAGCGTCATCCAAATCTATCACATTGTTCAAACACCTTGACCTTCAAGGAACTATTTAACTACTGTGCTTTTAAGTCACCATGGCAACTTGTACAGTGTTGTGTGCAAAACACAAGCGCTGTGTTCACTGCCAGAGAACAGAAGGAGAAACTGGTTTTTATAATTACTGCTCTAAGAAAAGAACAATAATCCTTTTATGCTTCTAATGTTACACAGTGTAGCCGATTTGTTTATTGAAATAACAGCTTACCTCCAATCTCTGTTTGGTGTCACTTCCCAAAAGGTCTCGGATTTCTTCATTATAAATCTCCAAGTAGGAGGCCCTCACTAGGAATTTTGTATTTTCTGCACACTATTGCACACAGAAACACATGTAAAATGATTCTCTCTGAAGCCTGGACTGACTAAAGCAAGTATGCATATTGATAAGTCAGAGCTACGTCCACTTTTTTTTTTTTTTTTGCATGAAATCTATGAATTAAAAATGTGAACATGTTCCACATTTATCAACAGTCGCTCATCCTACCTGTATACTCTCAAAGATGTGCTCGAAGGCTCGTGGAATAACCCCCTTCTGGGAGACAGGCTCAGGCACTCCCTGCATGGTGAAAGACTTCCCGCTTCCAGTTTGTCCATAGGCAAAAATTGTGCCATTGTATCCCTCAGTGACACCCTGTAAAAAGACGGAAAAATATGGCGTGAGCGACCTCTTGCATGAGGCAAACACCCCACTGACCTCTGTAAGAGACTGACAGGAGACTGTTAAGTAAATAATGAGGTCTGCAGTCATAAGATATAGCCTACTGTCGTTGGACTGCTGGTGTCCAGTGACCAGCGTGCTAGTTTTGTAATGCCTGTATCTCCACACTGATATTATGGAGCTTACCTCAACCAATGGATAGGCAATC